>CM060920.1:171429807-172736890 GCA_030737875.1 Allium sativum | reverse complement strand
TCGTTAAAAACATAGTTCACAATAAACCCAATTCACATTCCATTTTATTCCAATTATTAAATATAATTGGAAACTCTAATAATCTTAATTAAAAGATTTATTCTTTTCACATGGGGTTCGAGAACAGTGTATTGAAACACCATTCACGACAAACCCAAAATCCAATTCTTTTGTTCTATTCCAATTAAATATTAATTAATTGGAAATCTTCACTAAATCTTAATTAAAAGATCTATTCTTTTTCTCAACTGGGTTTATGAACAGTGTTAATAATGACATCATTCACGACAAACCCAAAATCCAATTTGATATTAAATACAAGGATCTGAATAGAAATTATATCGGCTTATATTCAATACTAAATTCTGAAACCAACAAATATCGTATTGGAAATAACGGTATAAAATATATCTTTCAAATTTCCATAACAATATTTGTATAATCACAGAATCCAATATCGAAATATTCCGAAGATTATTTCCATTCCAAATCCATTCCAATTTCATTCCAATTTGTTTGTTGGAAATTTCTAGTTATATTAAAACCATTCACATATCCAATTCTTTTTAAATCATTTATTATGATTTTACACAAATTATCAATATTTTTAATAATTTTATTAAGGCTCTTTCAGTCGATTTCCATAAACGGTCATCGAACTGCACTTACAACGACCTTTTCCAAATTTTGATTTGGACATAATTCCAAATCAAGCCATTAGATTTCAAATCTCTTATATTCGTTGGAAATCTCTTTTCGATATGAACCAGACGGTTCTGGTTTTAAGAGAATTCGACGGTCGGATCTCTGGTAATCTCAATTCGAAGTCAATGGTCGAAATTCGCGAACGGCCGCGGCACGACACATTCTATTCAGGCCATTAAATATATATAATATATATATATTATATATATATTTCGCTGATTTCCATTTAAATCGTATTTTATAAATCATTTGTAAATTTGTTTTAAAACGATTTTAACTTCATTTTCAATTTTAAATCAAAATTGAATACCCCTTATCATTATATTATATAAATGATAATATTTTCAAAATATCAGATTTTGAAATCATTTTCTTTTCGACATTCATTATAAAAATGAATAAAATCGATATAAATATCGTTCACGTCAAAATGGCATTAATCTAATCAACATGGCTTTATATATTCAAATATTTTTGTGTCCGTCCCAAATCGGACATCAAAATCATATTTTGATCCATTACTGAATATTGTTTTAAAATATTAGTTATTTTAAAATATTCATTATTTGTCATTTTAAATATTCGTTAATTTAAAATATTCGTTCTTTCCGAATTGGAATCAGACACAGTCAATTACCATATAATTTTATTTATACGGATTTCTTACAACACATGTATATAACAACAATGATAAACAATCAACCATCATCCAGAGTGCACTACACAACTGCCTAGGCATTAATTATGAATAATTAACGCTTAAAACAGTCTGTCAAACAATCGATTGACATACAACTAAACAATTGGGATTAGTGTACGTCGAATACCATCCCAATACCCGTGTGGGGTTTCAAATCAACACACACACAGAGAATTTATTTGTGCAGTTGGGCGATGTGTAAAATATATCGTCCCAATCAATACCAGTCACATGTGTGTACATAAACAAATCGTCCGATTTGTAAATGAATATTTGTTTTATTCATATACTCGTTAAAAATTATTTCTTTAACGATAAAATATTTATTTCAACACATGAATATTTTATACAGTTCATTTATACAATAAAAATGATATTTTTATTGTTCTAACATTTTTAGAAAATTTCGGCAGCATAACAGCGCGATACTAGAACCAGAATAAGGTGTACTCGCCTAATACTGGCTCGCGCCATACACATACCAATTCTAATCAATTCAGTTTACATTCCAAATCAGATTCAACCAATTTATCAATCAAAACAAACAACCAAACAACCAAACATCCATGGTTTCAAACAAAGGTGTCGGGTGCTACTAAGCACCATCTGCATCCTAGTATATATATTTAACTAGAAAATAAATTAAAGTGAGAAGTTCTCACCTTTGAGATCCACACTTCCAGTTTTATTTCTGAATTTCTGAACCGTATGGATTTGCCCGAAATTCCAACGCAATCTTTTCCACGTTGTTCATAGTAAAAATCACATTTTTAATATGAGGTTTAAATTTTAAAAAAATCCCATTTTTATATCGCTATATATATAAGATCACATTTTTATATCGCTATATATATAATAAAAATCATATTTTTGTATCGCTATATATACAATAAAAATCATATTTTCATATAATTAAAAATCGAATTTTTATCTAATTAAAAATCTAATTTTTATATAACTAAAAGTTGATTTTTTATTAAAATAAAATTGAATTTTTATCTAATTAAAAATCGAGTTTTTATATAACTAAGAATCGAATTTTTATCAAACTAAAATCGATTTTTTATATAACTAAAAATATTATGATTCATACAATAAAAATCTCACTTTATATTTTTAAAAATCTCATCTTTATATTTTTAAAAATCTCATCTTTATATTTTTAAGTAAAGCTATATATAGAATAAAAAATCATATTTTTATCTCACTACATATATTATAAAGATAATATTTTTATAACGCTATGCATATATAAAAATCATATTTTATACCGCTACTCCATATATAAAAATCATATTTTTAACGCTACTTCATATAGATAAAAAAAACATATTTTTAACACTACTTCATATAGATAAAAATCATATTTTTAACGCTATATATACTTAAAAACCAAATTTTTATTCAAAGCCATATATATTTAAAAATAAATTTTTTATTCAAAGCTATATATATTTAAAAATCAAATTTTTATATAGCGCTATTCCTATAATAAAAATCATATTTTTATTTTGCTATCTTCATAATAAAAATCGTATTTTTATATCGCTGCATATGTATAAAAATCAAATTTTTATAAGTTCTTTTTCATTATAAAAATCACATTTTTAACAGTAATTTATTTATATATATATAAATTATACTTTAAAACAATGCTATTATATCAAAATCAGATTTTAAAAACAATGTTTTAATTTATAAATAAAAATAAAATAAGAATAAAACAAGTAAATGAATAAATAAATAAAAAACTTACTATGTTCGTTGGACTGAGTGGGGGGACGAAATGTCGCACCGGAGGTGGAGGAGGGGAGCAGGCGGCGTGGGCGGTGGGTGGACAGGGCGGCGGCGTCTTAAGCTAGGGTTTGGTGTGGGTTTTATTCAAGGGAGAAAGAGGAGAAGGAGGCCGCGGAGGAGGAGCACCGGAGGGAGGGAGGGGTCTTGGCAGCGAGCGGCGGTGGTGAGATCCCTCCGGCGGCGGCGCCATGCCTAGGTGCGGTGGTCGTGCGCGTTTTCCTTTTTTTCTCGTTTAGATCTGAACGATGAGAGAAAGGAGGAAGTGGGTTGACTTTATATATATATATATATATATTTAATTAATTTTAAATTGGTTCTGATTTTCCTGGTTGTTACATTATTAATTTTTTGAAATCTTTTGAAATTAAACAAAATGTTATGCAAATCGCAGATATCAACAATAATAGATTCAATCACAGATGTAGAAAATAAAAATAAATAGCAGTAAAAGGAAAGTACACACCTGGATTTCATATTATTTAAGGACTGACCTATATCTATTTCCACAAAACGCTGGGTTGATGTGGATTTTTATTCAACTAATATCCAAATTACAATTCTTGATTTCAGAGCTACAAGGGCATACCCCAATTGCTTCCGAGTACAAAGAGACTCGATTGATTTTTTGCGCCACAACTTTACATTCAATTCGATTTCCAGGACACAATTGCACCCAGTCGACTTATACGGGACATGACCACACCCTTTTCCTTTTCAATTTTGGAGGATAAACTCAATGGAACTTGATCTTGCGATCTTTGATTACAAATAGCCTATAACTCTTGAGTAGCACTTGAATTTCAGAGACAGTATGATGTAGAATTGAAAGAGCAGAAGATTGATATAATTTATTTGAAAATCGGTAGAGAAGAAGTATATATTTTAAGAAAATAAGAAAAATAATGGCAAGATGATTAAGGAAGAAGAAGGAGATGAAAAATAGTTAAAAAATTTGAATTCTGAAGTCTTTATATAGTTTTCCAACAGCCATAACCTTTCAGAAAATATTTAAATTCAAAAGACAAACTTTTCAAAAAAAATTAAAACAACTTAATGACTCATATGTCAACATATCAAAACATATATGTCGACGTACCCTAGTATAAATTTAAAAATAAAATTTTAAATCAAAGTAAATATTATTTAAATAAATTATTATGATTTCTGAGGTTAAAAAAACTATATTCCTTCATATTTAAATAGAGTATTCGAAGTAGAAAATATTTTTGAAAACATATATTAAGATGGTCTAAAAATAATAAAAAGTTATATATTAAGTGATTTAAAAGTACATATATTTAAAACTGTAAATAAAAGAAAAAAATTTGAACTTATAAATATAACTAAGACAATTGAAAACATAAGTAAATATTAAATCTATAAGCAATAAATATTTGAATTAGTAGTTAAAATATATGAAGTATAAAATTAGAAAATGGGAGTTAGAATAAATTTCAAGAGTTAAAATAAAAAGATATTTTTTTTTGGCAAAGTCGGCCGGTTTTTAAAATGATCGCAAACACTTATATTACAACCAATAATAAATAGAAGTATAACAGGAGGTTGGTGGTAGCCAACCTACTACAATTCGGTTTTTAAGGTGGACCGCCCATCGTCATCCTATCTAGGTTATAACACAGGAGCTAGACAATTTTCTAGACTACTAAGTACGGTTTTTAAGGTGGTCCATCCACCATTGCTCTATAAAGGGAGTCATATTACTGAATATTACATTCTACAAAGTAGAGATTACATTTTTGTTTACAAGCTAAAAAATACTAAGTACAATTTATAAATACACAGGGTACGCAGCAAGGACCAAGTTGCTTGATGTACAGTGGTCGTAAATCCATGTATTGGGTATAGCAAGTCGCACCCATCCAACAACAAACATGACATCGGCAGAGGCCATACCATTGCTATGTTTTCTAGAGCACCACACCCATCAGCGTGCAGTGACTTGATTTGACATTTAAAATTTTCATAAGGCCAGAAAGAGAATACCATGAGATAGGGAGGATTCCAAAGTCACTGAAATAAAGATAATAGTGTTGAGGGCATAAAGCTTCACCAGTGTCACTATCGATTGCAATGAAAGGAAACAACCCAACATACATATAAAACTCACGATTGAACCCAAACTGTTGTACAGGCACCACCATCGGAAGTGCTCAGTCGGTCCCAAACATAACGGCTAAGTTCAGTGCACAACGTCTTATCTATAAATATTGGTCACCGGAGATCGAATGACAAGCAAAATATAATAGTAACCACTCATACAACAACATTACATGGATACAGGTCCGAGCTCCAGATCCATTGATAAACAACAAACATCATATCGATAAAAAAAAATCAAAATTCTAAGCAACACGAACTACCAACTCGACAAGAACTTGAAGAATGTTAACAATATTTTTCGTCACCATCGGAGATGGGTTAGTAGGGATGGATTCAAAGGAGGAAATAGTGGATTGGCTATTTTTTGGGGTTAAATCGGATTACCACCATAGATATTGAAGCTGGGAGGTATGGGATTTCCAAGGACAATTAGAATGGATTTGAACTCAGAAAATGAAGTACATTCTACTATTCGAGGACATACTGGGACAGAAATCCATGCTTATCTGAAAAAAGAACAGTAACTGCAACGGTGATGATCAGAAAATGACATTATACACTTAGAGAGCAATTTTCTCATAAGAAGATCCCTTTTTATTCACCATTCACTAGGAGTACATGGATGTCACAGGGAAAATCCCTCAATTAATCTCAGTGCTAAGCTATTTTTGAGGGTACAAGCGTTAAGGGAAAAAAATCCTCTCCTAAATGGGACCTCCAGGGTCTTATTTATAGTGGTTTAGGGCTCCTTCCGCTGATGGGCTATTGGGCCCGTGAGGGTCTTTTCCGATCATTCTATCCTTGGTTCCGGGTGTTTTGACTTCCTGCCGTCTTTGGAGTATTAGTTATGGTCTTTGGATGGTACTTGAATGCTTGACAGCAGACTCCTGAATGTAGGCTCTCAGACATAAGCTTTTGGATGTAGGCTTCCGGCTTTATCGTGAATACTTAGAGGGGCTTAACCTTATGGTGTATGTTGATAACTGCCAGTTCGAAACCGCTACGGGTTTCGTTACTAGGTAGATTAGTATGGGTACCCTGTATCTCTACTTGGGTCCCTATTAGTTCTTTGACGGAGTTCTTATGAAGCATCCTGGATCCTCGAAAGAGTGGCTTCTAGCGTCACTTCTATTTTATTTGTGGATTTAGCCTTCCGGTATTCATACTACAAAAGCCCCGGAAGCTAGTCCTCGATGATCCTTGCGTTTTCTTAGTTTGGTGCCTTCGACGCCCTCGCCTTTAGGTGCATCGGTTCTTCGGCGGGTCATTATCAATGGTCCATTTGAGCTTCACCCGACAAGTTTATTGCTTTTGACTTTCTTGGTTTTGGATCAAGATGACTCTTTGTCACAGAATCTTCTGTCAAACATACTATCGGAAGGATTTTGTCGGATTGATCCTGAAGGATAAATCCTGTCGGTTAATCCCTGTAGTTTTTACAATCCTTTCCCGTAGGAGGGTTTCGGTTGATGCGGTTTTTTGGATTATGTCTTCCTGCTCTTCCCCTTCCTAGTATTTGGCCCCACTTCCTATTGAGCCTCTTGTGAGCTTTCGGTCATCTGACACCCCTTCACCGCCAGCTCACTTCGCTATTGATTTTTGGTAGTAACATAGACCAAAAATGCGAAATGTACCATCACAAACACATGGCGGAGACGCGAAAACAAATCAACAGAGAGGGAATTACTGCTCTCTAGTTAATTCCATGTTAGTGCCAAACTCCCGACCAAACTATGACTACCAGTTGAGTAACTTGCTTCGAGGGCAAGTAGTTGCCTAAAATTGTCACTACTCAGTGAGGGGTCTTTATCAGAATCGGGTTCAGGGAGATAAGTATTGAAGCAATAAAGCAAAGAAAATAGGGGATCCATAGCTCACATCAGCTTGCTAGGGCATAGCTTAGACTTGGAAATGATAAAGGAGAAACACAAAGGAGGACCACGCATGGTGAAAGTAGGGACAAGGGGAAAATCGAGAAAAGAGAGGAGACAGAAGAGTGGAAAGGAAGGATTGAGGAGTGCGAGATAAAAGAAAAGAGGTTCCTTATCGCCATTTATGATCTTCCTCCATGTTTCAAAGCCTTTTTTCTATTGGCTTAAGTAAAGTTCAATTGAAAGATATAAATTAAGAATAAGGAAGTAATTCTGAAATCACTTCGAAAATAAAATTAAAAACAAGGAAGTAATTTTGAAATCATTTGAAATTAGTTAAAGAAGTTTATAATAAGAATTTAGTGCTAACCAGAGTTCTAACAAAATATCTAGATACAGTTACTCTATATTTCTTAAACACTTGAATTCTTGATACTCATGAGTCTTAAATCTTGAACTCTTCTACTTTGAAATATTGATTCCCTGAACTGTATAGTCTTCAATAATTAATGCTTGCATAGATTTCCTGTAGATAGATACATACATACATATATATATATATATATATATATATATATATATATATATGTATGTATGTATTCTAGACAACAACGTTAGTATATATTTTATAATAATAATAATTGAAACAAAATTGAAACAAGGCAGTTCTCATCAAAACCATAATCATCAACATCTCAATCCCTAACGATCTCCCCCTTTTTGATGATGACAACCTTGGTTTATAAAATATTCATACCAGATGTCTTGATTCTCTAGTTACTCCCCCTTACTCTATTATCTTACTTTCAAAACAACTAATTCCCCACTTAAACTAAGCCTGACTTTATAGTCCCCCCTTTGTCATCAACAAAAATTATATAATCCTAACTAAACTATAATACTTCGCCTAAAACTAGAGCATATTTCTAATATTTAAAACTAAGACTAACAAACTTAAAACTATCCGATAATCTGATAATATACTTAAGTATATATACTACCTTATAAACACTAGAAACATATAAATATAAAATTTTATTATAATATGTTGTTTACAAATACACAAGTCAATTAACAAATATATATATACACAAACATTTACGTACAATAGTGAATATACAGGTACATGAATATACGAGACCTAACTATTCATTGTCTTTAACAATTGAAGACTTATGGATTGGACAATTTGGGTAATGAAGGCATAATTCTCCATTTTGTTCACATTCCCTTCCCTATCAAAAAAGACTTCACCGACACAAATTACTTGATCGTCTTCGTCCATTCCTTGATTTTCTTTCTTTACTTCCTCTTCTTCTTATTCCTCTATATAATTGTGAACTTGAATGTTGGAGGAATCATATTCAATAATAACTAGATTGTTTTGATTATCCATTATGTATTTTTGAAAATTCCTTCTAATATTTCCTTGTTTTTCTTGTTCTTTGGCCATCCGGAGTTGTAGAAGTTGGATTTTAGCGAGTAATTGCATGGTATCTTTCATAGATTCCTCTAATTTGATAATCCTTGCATGCGTAGAATGTTGAAATGGGGATTGGATAGGCATAGGAAACAAAAAGGAATTATTTTGGTTATTACTTTAAGTGGAAGCCAATGTTTTATTGTTTTGGAATTTTTGTTACAGAGAAAATGTGGGAGAAGAGAAGAATTTTTGAAGTGTAGAATTTAAATAAGATGGATAACTAATTTTAGAGGCAATTTTAATTTTTTCTGTTATATGTCGACATATAACTTTATGTATGTCGACATATGTATGATATTTTTGAAATTTTCTATTTTTCTTATAATTTATGCTATATTTATACAAATATTTTTAATTATTTTACTTCAGTTAGAGAACAATTTCCTAATTCTCTTCTTAATATAGCAAATGTTGCTTCATTTAATGGTTTAGTTAATATATCAACAATTTTATTTTCTACATTAATAAATTCTAGTGAAATATTTTCTTTATTTATGTTATCTCTTAGGAAATGATGTCTTACACCAATATGTTTTGTTTTAACATGATGGGTAGGATTTTTAGATAGATTATAACGCTCGTGTTATCGCAGTAAATTGGTGATTTAGTTATATTTAAACCAAAATCTTTTAGAGTTTGTTGCATATATAATATTTAAGAATAAGCCAGTATATATATATATATATATATATATATATTCTACTTCAGTTGTTGACAAGGAAACAATATTTTTCTTCTTACTAAACCAGGAAACTAAGAAATGAACCAAAAAGTGACAAGTTTCACTCGTACTTTTTTGATCTAGTTTACAACTAGCATAGCCAGTATCGTAATACGAAATTAAATCGAATGAACCATTTTTTGGATAAAATAAACCAAAGTCTAATGTATGATTTACATATCGTAGAATACGTTTAACTGCTTTTAAGCGAGTTTCCTTGGGTTGTGATTGATATCTAGCGCAAAGACAAGTGTTATGCATTATGTATGGTCTACTTGCAGTTATATATAATAAAGAACCTATCATACCTCTATATAATTTCTAATCTATATTTTTTGAAGAATCGTCTTTACTTAAGGCTTCGTTGGTTGCTACGAGTGTAGGATTTTCTTTAATACTAGCCATATTAAATTTATTAATTAAATCTGTAACACCCCATATCCGTTAATGTCACTCTTTAACAGAATGCATTAAGTTTTGTGAAGAGTTATAGGTAAACAGAAACAGAACATCGTAAGACAGATATGAAATAACAACGGAATTTAAAACTTTATTTTCCAAATAGAAAACATCGTGGTCCAAAACCCAATTACAACATAATCTAAAGTACAGAAAACCCATTACATCATATTAAAATATCTGCCATGTACTAAAATTATCACAGTAATATAAAAGCATAGTCCCCAAAAAGAGCCACATCAAAGTAGATAGGAAATCAAAGCGGTACATCTAAGCAGATCCAAGAAGAAAGAAAGAGAGAATCCTAATCAAGCCTGAGTATTCCCACCCTGAGAACCTAGGGGGGAGAATAAGAGAGAGAAAAGGAAACAAAATGGGTCAGACATAAAGTTGGCGAGCCCAGTTACTTTTAACATATAAATAAGTAAAAGCATCATGACAAGCATATAAACTGGATGAGAGAGGTAACAATATCATAAGACAAGTATAACAGACTGAGCAGGATAAACAGAATAAACATAACAGAATATGTTACGCTTCTCAAATGCTTTTTTCTGCACCAATACTAATATAATAGAAACAGAATGATCCCAACAGAAACAGATGGTAGACTTAGGTGTACTTCTAGTGATGGATTTTACCTCCAACAATAATAATAGACAGCCCAACAGAAATGACAGGTGTTACCCCTAACGATAATAACTGGCTCCTAAACAAGCAGGATTACATGTACCCTAATTACTATCCCAATCGATCGACTCCCTATCCTGTAAATACCCTATGCTGGCCCCACAGTAGGATGTATCATTTCCTAAAGTGACAACCCCTTTTTTCGAGAGGCACAACCATATCTACTTATGAGCATCTTATTATCCCAAGCAAGCGGATTCTTGCATGCACATGACTCCGTCGGAATGTGTCGTCAACATCCCCACTGAGATGAACCTCTTCTAATCAGCTCAGTAAGCGTGCCCTGACCCCTACCTAGTTCGGGGTTCCCCTTTTGATACAAAATGGGTTACTGACTGATACGGGTCGCACACAACAGATGATACAAGCCACCCCCCGGCTTGCATCCCCACTACTAGGATTTTGATAGGTTATGCCTAACAGATTAACAAGCCCGCATAACCCCACCATATAAAACAAGTTAAGTTTGTCGGGTTTATATAACCCGTCCCCATAGATTTAACAGATTTACTTAACCCCTCATTGATTCAAGCAAGTTTACTTAATCCTTACACAATTTTGATAGGTTCATATAACCCCCACAGATTTAAACAGGTTAAGTTATGTTAACAGGTTATTATCAATTTCCATTCATGTCTGTTAATGCACTAGACCTCTCGCATTAAGTCGACCACTTGCGGATGCTAGATATGCCGGGCGGTTCTGGGCAGACTTCTACCACAAGTCGGACTTAACCTCGTGTCTTAGCACCTTTACGCATACATTTACGCACTAGACCCCTCACATTATATTAACCACTTGTGGATGCTGGATTTTCCGGGTGGTTCCGGGAAGACTTTTACCATAAGTGTAATATAACCTCGTGTCTAAGTGCGATTACAGTTTATATTTACTGTAAATTCAGGCATATTCATTCTTAAACAATTTTTCATGTTCATCAAAGGTTATGCCCCAAAATTCCAGTCTGATTCACGATACAAGTTATGCCCTAAATTAAAGTTTTAGATCAACGTATAGGTTGTGCCTAGATCCTAGTCATGTTCTACAATACAAGTTATGCCCCAGTTTATCATTCCCAATTTCGTTCGTTCGCATATTTCAGTGATAGGCCTAGGCTTGAAGGTAGCCTGACTATATAAAAATAAAAGGGAAGGAGGGAGATATGAGAACATAAATAAGCATAATAACAAACCAGGCATATGATGGGAGAAATAGGCATACTAACAGAATATGCATATGGTGACAGAAATAGTCATAGTAGCAGAATGGGCATATGATGGCATAATTAAGCATAATGACAGAATAGACATGTCAAGAATAGGCAAATGAGAACTAAACAGTAGATTAAGTGTACAAGTAGTGGTAGATCTGTTTAGTTATGATTCAGGTTATTAACAGGCACGGGTTTAGATCCAAACTTATAAACATGTTAGGATTACTTATTAAATATTTATATCTAAAAGCAACATAAACTCACAGGGACTGGATCTAAAGAACAGAGAATTGATTGTTGATGTTGTAGCAGAGATTCTTGTATACGTATAAGTTGTTGTTGCAGAAGAATAAGTTAACTCAATCTAAGTTGGGGAAGCATCTCGTTGTCTCCCTTGTTTTTGATGAATATAACAATAGAAATGAGGTCCTATTTATAGCCTACCGTCAACGAATCTGGTTAAGAAACAAGTCCCGGTTCAAAGAATGGATCTGCCCCAGATCTGGGTGGGGTCGACCCCGGGGTTGACACCCCCTTGTTGGGGTCGACCCATGGGTCGACACCCATGAGGCATGGGGTCGACCCCTAACGGTCATATTCCCTCCCTTTCCCGCTCTTCGATTTTGTTTCTCTGGACTTTATTATTTATATGAATATATATATATATATATATATATATATTACTTATGTGTATACAAACTTCAAACCTTAATATCTTCTTCATACGATGTCCGTTTTACGCAAACTCGGAGTCTATCTTAAGCAGAATTCTAAGGCGAACGCAACGGCATAGTTCATTTTACTTAATTCCCAATATTTAATTAAGTATTCTTTAGTTTATCATTATAATGTTCTTTAAAATTACCGGGTGTTACAAAATCCCTAGCATATTTTCTCGATTTATAAATATCTCATTATCTAATTTGTAATCCTAAAAAGAAAGTGAGTTCTCCCATATGACTCATTTCAAATTCTTTCGCCGTGATTTCAAAAATTCTTGATTTATATTATTATTTGTTGATCCAAAGATTATATTGTCTACATGGCTTGTACTAATTGAATGTCTTTTTCATTTTTTTAATAAATAGTGTATTATCTAGTTTACCAATTTCAAAGTTTAATTGTAATAAATAAGTTCTTAGTTGATCATACTAGGCTCCAGGAGCTTGTTTTAAACCATATAAGGCTTTCTTTAACTTATAAACGTGGTTTGGAAAATTTTCATCTTCGAAAATGGGGGTAGTTCAACATAAACGTCTTCTTTAGCAAATCTATTTAAAAAAGCACTTTTTACATCCATTTGAAATAATTTGAATTTGCTATGATTAGCAAAAGCAAGTGGAATTCTAATAGCTTCTAGTTTTATTACGGGGAAAAGGTTTTGTCGTAATTTATTCCTTCTTCTTGACAATATCCTTGAGCAACTAATCGTGCTTTATTTCTAACAACCTCACCAAGTTCGTTCATTTTATTCCTATACGCCCATTTAGATCCTATTATAGTTTTATCGGCTGGTTTAGGAACAAGCTCCCATACATCATTTCCGGTGAACTAATTCAACTCCTTTTGCATAGTAAGTATGCATGAATCATTAGATGATGCTTCCTTTAGATTTTTGGGTCCAATAGTTGATATAGATGCTCTATTACTCATGTTATTTAATTGATTTATGGTTCTAGCTACAAATTCAATATCTCCTGGTGTATTCTCTACAGGGTGATCTCTTAAAAGTCTAGTTCTTTCATTAGGTTGATTAAGTTCATTATTTATTTCATTTAAATCATTATCACATTCATCTTCAATATGATTTTGATATTGATCTTTATAATTTTCACCAAGAGATACATTTAAAGTTTCTTCAATTGTATTAGTTTCTAGATTTAAAACGTTATATGCTTTACTTCTATTTGAATATCCAATAAAAATTCATTTATTTTATTTAGGGTCAAATTTATGTAGATTTTCTTTAGTATTTAAAACAAAACATTTACTCCTAAAATTATGAATTAAGATACCTTCGGTTTCTTATTATAAAAAAGTTCATATGGAGTTTTGTTGGTTAATGGTCTTATTAAAATTCTATTTAAAATATAACAAGTTGTTGCAAGTGCTTCAGCCCAAAACTTTTTGGTAAACTACTGTCATAAAGCATAATTCTCGCACACTCTTGTCACGCTCAACTACTCCATTTTGTTGAGGAGTTCCTAGAAAAGAAAAATTATGAGTAATTCCCTTTTTATTACAGAATTTCTCAAAATTTTCATTTTCAAATTCTCCACCATGATCACTACATATGGTTTTAATTTTTAAAGATAATAAATTTTGAATTCTCTTAGCAAAAGTTTTAAATAATTCAAAAGCATCACTTTTATCCCTAAGAAACAACATCCAAGTAAATCTCATCGATAATTACATGAACATATTTACTGTGATTTATTGATTGTGTTTGAGATGGTCCAAATAAATCCATATGAAGTAATTCTTATGGATTTTGAAGTGGTAATTTCATCTTTTGACTTAAACGAACTTTTTCTTAATTTCCCTAATTGGCAGGCGTTACTTAAACTATCTAATATGAAATTCATTTTGGGTAAACCTCTAACTAAGCCTAATTCAGAAATTCTAAATAGGTATTTGAAGTTCAAATGACTGGATCTCTTATGCCAAATCCAAGGGTCATTTGTATTGGACAAAAGACATAAATTATCGTTTCAAATTTTCATACTTAAGGTGAAATATTTTTCTTTCTTATTCATTCAAAAATTATGTTTGAATTATTATCTTCGATAAAGCACTTGTCTTTTTTCAAATTTAATTTTATAGCCTTTATCGTATAATTGACTCATACTAAGCAAGTTATGTTTTAAAACCCAAGCTAATAAAACATTAGAAATAGTAGGAGTTTTAGAATTATCAACATTGCCAATGCCAATCACATATCCTTTTGAATTATCACCAAAATTGACCATTCCACCATCTTTATAAACTAGATCATTCGATAATTTTGGATTTCCTATCATATGCCTCGAACAGCCACTATCCAGTATCCATTTATCTCTTTTGATTTTGACCATCTGACCATCAAGTTTTGAATCATTAATAGCCACGTAACACCGTTGTTCCTGTACAACACACCGATTCCATAGACAACTTGATTTTTCAATAAAACTAAATGCAGACTTATGAAACAATGATGAAAAGCATACTTTTGAACAAGTGTTATAAAAATATTCAAAAATTGCCATTTAAACTTTTCAAAATTCAGATTATGAAATCTTTGAAAACCAATACTCTAATACCAATTATTGGGGATGCGGATTAAGGATTAGTGTTTTATGGATTTCTTGAAATATTTTTGAACTAAATAGAATGTTATGCAAATCACAAATATCAACAGTCACAAATTCAATCACAGATGTAGAAAATAAAAATAAAAGGCAGCAAAAGAAAAGTACACACTAGGATTTTATATTGGTTCGAGAGTCCCCTACATCCTGTCCTACACAACGCTGGGTTGATGTGAATTTTTATTCAACTAATATCCAAATTAAAATCCTTAATTTCAGGTCCACAAATGACACACCATAATTTCTTCCGAGTACAGTTAAACTCAGTTGATTTTCTAGGCTACAACTTTACACTCAATCGATTTCCGAGATACAGTCGCATTCAATCGATTTACATGGGACACGACCACACCCTTTTCCTTATCAGTTTTGAAGGATAGACTCGATAGAACTTGATCTTGCAACCTTTAATTACAAACAACCTGTAACTCTTGAGTAACACTTGAATTTCACAGAGAGTATGATGTAGAATTGAAGAGATGATGTAGAATTAAAGAGTAGAAGATTGACATAATTTCTTTGAAAATCGACAGAGTATAAGTATATATTTGAAGAAAATAAGAATAATAATGGCAAGGTGATTAAGGAAGAAGAAAGAGACAAAAAGTAGTTAAAAAATTCGAACTCTTAAGCCTTTATATAGTTTTCCAACAGCCACATCCTTTTAGAAAAGATTTGAATTCAAAAGACACAAATTTTTAAAATTTAAAAAATAAGTTAACGGCTTATATGTCGATATATCAAAGCATGTATGTCGACATTGTTATATAACGATGGTCGGAACAAAGCCCCCCTTCATTGTACGCATATGAGTTGGCACACAACTCCCATATAACAAAAGAAATCCCTGATGTTACGTGCCTACCAGCTCATATTTGTACGCAATTCCTTCAATATATTCAGTGATGTGGAACTATTTATTCAAACCGTCATTCCTTCCTTAACAACATGCGAGACAATCCTAACAGTCTTCCCCTTGACTCGCATTCTACGAGTATCTTTTGAGAGCATTGCCTTGCCTGCATGGCCCAGTCCGTAACCTTCGGCTCTGATACCACTTTTATGTAACGACGGTCGGAACAAAGCCAACCTTCTTTCCACAAAGGGCGCACAGATATGAGTTTGCACACACACATCCTTGTAACAAAAGGAATCCCTGTTGTTACGTGCCTACTAGCTCATATTTCTATTTTGTACGTGATTCCTTTAATATATTCCATGATGTGGAAATATTTGTTCAAACCACCATTCCTACCGTAACAACATGTGAGGCAATCCTAATAGACATACCCTAGTATACATTCAAAAATAAATTTTTAAATCAAAGTAAATAATGTTTAAATAAATTATGGTGATTCCTGAGTTAAAACAAACTATATTCCTTTGTATTAAAATAGAGTACTCCGAGTAGAAAATATATTTAAAAATATATATTAAGATGGTTTAAAAATAATTTAAAAACTACATATTAAATGAAATATATATATATTTAAAACTGTAAATACATGAAAAGTTTTTAAACTTATAAATATAACTAAGACAATTGAAAACATAAGTAAATATTAAATCTATAAGTAATAAATATTTGAATTAGGAGTTAAAATATATATATATATATATATATATATATATATGAAGTATAAAATTAAAAAATATGAGTTAGATTAAATTTCAGGAGTTAAAATAAAAAGATATAAATTTAGAATATGGAAATAATTCTGAACTCACTTTGAAAATAAATTTGAAACAAGGGAGTAGTTTTGAAATCATCTGAAATTGTTTGAAATTAGTGAAATAAGTTTGAAATCAGAATTTAGTGCTAACTAGAGTTTTAACAAAATATCTAGGCATAATTACTCCATATTTCTTGAACTCTTAAAATCTTGAATTCTTGATACTCGTGAGTCTTGAATCTTGAACTCTTCTACTTCGAAATTTTGATTCTCTGAGCTGTATAATCTTCAATAATTAATACCTACGTAGATTTCCTGTATATACATGCATACATATATACATATATACATATATACATATATATATATGTATGTATGTATATTCTAGATAATAGTGTTTGTATATATTTTATAATAATAATATTAACCAAAACAAAGTTGAAATAAGGTTATTCTCATCAAAACCATCATCATCAACATCTCAATCCCTAACATTATTCTTAAAAAAAAAATGAACACTATAAAGTGTCTACGTCGTATTTTGTTTAAGATAAAAAAATATTGTAAGGAATACCATTATTATCTTTTATTAGTTAAATAGTTTTCAACTGAGTAGCAGACTTAATTAAAGGGCATCACTATTTACACCTACCTAAACATTTACTAATGCCACATCATTAAAATTAAACTACAAAATTTGTTATGCAAAATTGCGCATATGCGGAAGCGCAATAAATATGATCTAGATTTGCCAATTGAACACCAATCTAATCTGATAGCAATTATTCTATTACATCAACAAAATAGTAAATAATTATAGCAGAGAAACAAAGAGACATAATATTTATACTGGTTCCACTATCCTCGAGATAGTGTACGTCCAGTCCAACAGAGAGAGATTTTATTCCACATGAGAGAATTACAAGAGATTACAAAATAAGAGTTTACATATCCAAACCTCAATCAGGTTTAACAAAAAGAGACACCATTGAGGATCACTGGCTCCAGGCCAGGATGAGTTTACACTAAAGTCTACCCCTCAATATATAGCCAGTGCAAATCCATGTGAGTCATCAATTAAATTACCAACATATGGTAATAATATAATGGAGGCAAATTAGCATAACAACAAATGTGCAAACATAGGAAGTAAATCAATCCATTTCTTTAGCATAGATGGAAGAAATTAATCCCTTCATTTATTTCTCTACCACCTCATCAAATGCAATCAATGCATTCCCATTATAAAAATATTCACTTTCCATTCTTTGCAAATATGTTACAATCAATTTGTGATTTTGTATCACCAAATTTAACACTCCACCTTGATGCAAAATCACATATCTCCAGCACCCCACCTTGAGTCAAATTCTCTTCTCATCATAAAACTCTTCAACAGAACTCCACCTTCAATCAAAATCTCACAACGAGATACACCAAAAAATGAATATTTACCAAATGGGTTCCAGCAAAGGCACCCCCCATCACACAATTGTTAACGAGCTCAGACTACGTCCCCGCCCGCCAACAAAATGTTGCAAATATCCAAAATAACAAAGAAGGCAGACACCAAAGTAATCTCAACACCGCCAAGACCAAAAAATAATTCTCTCAATCGCCAAAAAATCTCTCTTCTGCAACTTAATCAAAACCATTACAAGCTTTACCCACCGCCTGCAAAAGATGCATCTACCATCATGAGCTGCACCGCGCATACATCAACGGTCTAAAAAAATGCTTGTAATAACATTGACACCCGTCTAACGCTTGACCTGAGCTCCTTCCTCGATCACCCCGGATCCCTCGAGCATCATCAACGTGAAGACCCCTGTCTAAACCACAATGATCTCTGTCTCGACACCTGTCTATCATTTGACCTGAGCTTCTTTCCTGATCATCTTAGATCCCTAGATCATCATCAAATGAAGACCCCTATCAGAAACAAGATCAGAACTTCCCAAATCCAATAGTCCCTTCAACGCAGTAAACTCCATATCACGTCAAAGTTCCCAGATTGGAACGCTCTTCACTCTCAACATAATCTCCTACACTAAAGTCTTCTTTATTTCCCCAAAATAGTAATAGCATAATTACCACTGAATCTACCAACCTTTGTAGAAATAATTGATGCACAATTTAAAACAAATCGCCTCGCTTTGATACCAATCTGTTATGCAAAATTGCGCGAATGTGGAAGCGCAATAAATAGGATCTAGATTTGCCAATTGAACACCAATCTAATCTGATAGCAATTATTATATTACATCAACAAAATAGTAAATAACTATAGCAGAGAAATAAAGAGACACAATATTTATACTGGTTCCACTATCCTCGAGATAGTGTACGTCCAGTCCAACAGAGAGAGATTTTATTCCACATGAGAGAATTACAAGAGATTACAAAATAAGAGTTTACATATCCAAACCTCAATCAGGTTTAACAACAAGAGACACCATTGGGGATCACTGGCTTCAGGCCAGGATGGGTTTACACTAAAGTCTACCCCTCAATATATAGTCAGTGCAAATCTATGTGAGTCATCAATTAAATTACAAACATATGGTAATAATATAATGGAGGCAAATTAGCATAACAACAAATGTGCAAACATAGGAAGTAAATCAATCCATTTCTTTAGCATAGATGGAAGAAATTAATCCCTTCATTTATTTCTCTACCACCTCATCAAATGCAATCAATGCATTCCCATTATAAAAATATTCACTTTCCATTCTTTGCAAATATGTTCCAATCAATTTGTGATTTTGCATCACCAAATTTAACAAAATTTACTTCAAAACCCCACCTTAAGCCAAAAAGATATCATGAAATAAATGTTAACGATTTTGCATGATAAAAGAACATACAAATATTAAAATGTAGTACTCAAGTATAATTATTTTCTATCATATGAATCATTGATGAAGAAACCAACGAAAACGTAAATAACTTTGTACTATGAATTTTAGATCAGAATATGATTAACTAACTTTATTTGGAATATGAATGTAAATAAGTATTTTGTGTAGTCTCGATAAATTTCAACAAAATGATTACCATAACTATTGATTGTATAATTTTGTTTCGTTGTTCGACCGTTCTTTTTTTAAAAAGATTGGATATCTTTTATCGAAACAGTAGTAAATGTTATACTATAATATACTGCAAATTATTTTTTACAATGTTTATCTTAATTAGGATTGCATAGTTTACAAAAAAATAGAAACTCTACATTTCTATTTACAATTAAAATCGATAATAATTTAAATGTAAAAAAATGTTATTTGTATGTACTAATGAAACATTAAATCAAATAAGATCAATTATAGAGAAATAGAGTGAAGACATTTTTTTTTAAAAAGATAGATAGTGAAAAAGTTTAAGTTATAGTTCAAGAAAATAAAAAGGTTATAAAAGGGTGGGTGTAAGTGGGTGAATAAAGTAGGTGAGTGGATGAAAGGATCAAGTGAGTGAGAGAAGTGTTTAAGTGAGTGTAGATGGTAACACCCTAATTAAACACGTTAGCCACCATGTTACTTTGAAGTATTTATATCATAGTTTACTTAGGAATAAGATCAAGGAATATAGATAGACCGACCTTTAGGAAGATTCATTTATTGTGGAAAGCCAATCAAACAGGGAATATGTTTTTAATATGCCTTATTATTTCTCATCTATTTAAATTGTTATTTCTATAGATCTCTCCTAAATCTTTTTTCATTTTAAACTTTCTAAAACACATCACTATCCCCATTTGATGTTTAATCAAAACTAAATCAAATCTTCATTAATAGTTGTAATAACTTTGGTCTCACGCTTTTTTAATATCAATGCGAACTATCAAAAGTTTCCATATGTATATGTTAATAAATTGGGATATCCTTTAAAAATAGGACCTAACAATTATTTTTTTATTTTACAATTTTAAAATATCACTCCATGCTTAAAAATATAATATAATAGTTGAACTAATTTACAAATTCAAAATATTTCAATATACTTAAAATTACAATCTAACAAATAAATATTAATTATAAATATGTTGTTTGTTAATTAATAATATAAATAAAATTCAAATTAACGAAAAATTATTCGTTACAACTTAGAAATAAAAAAATTAAACGATAATGCTAGTTTACCCGAACCCTAGTTTGTCAAATACTGCGGCTACAAAACTATTTTGCGGAGGTTCACATGCACATTTACACAATTACCCCTCCTGCATCCCCAGTTAACTACACATGATTTCAAGAAACAGATTAAATTTATATGTAAATTAGTTTCTCTGGAATTGTTAATCATATAAGATTTGTATAAAAATAATTTATATGTAAAGCATACGTTATTATTTCGTGCGAAATGCGTTTTCGTAAAGCTTGTAATTTTAAACGTGAATTATGAGGCTGAAGGTTGATTTTAAACCGTGTCATTGTACTAGTTTGAGTAATTTCGTTATTATAGTGCACGTACCAACTGCTAACCAACGTATACTCCTGTTATTCGTCAAAATCATCCGAAAGTACAACGTGCGTATTAAAGTTCTTTGATTTCAGATGAAAATCATCGGTGAAATACGACGGTAATTAATATCGTATTAATATTGATGATGCGCTTGCTGTTAATGAATAAAAAATTATATATAGAAAATTAAGCATATCTCACATATATTCTTCTCTCAAATCCAGAGCAATTCAAGATCTCAATCAAAAAGCTGCAAATAAAGTTTTGTATGATTATCTGATCTCTGAATAATCAAGCATCGGTAAATTTCGTTCCAGAATCCAAATCCACCGTCACAAACCATCACCGTCAAACCTAAATTACATTTATAGCTCAGTTTAGGCATGCTAGGAATCGGAAATTAAAGATTGGGCCTAGAAACGAAGATGCAGATTCGCTTCTCACCGAGTATGAGAAGCATTACAATCACGTCGAGCAGTAATGGTGGATTTCTTGATCTGATGAAGGTCAAAGTTGCAGCTAGGCATATTTCATATAGGGCTCTATTTTATACTATTCTTATTCTTGCATTCCTGCTTCCTTTCGTGTTTATACTCACGGCTGTTGTTACTCTGGAAGGCGTCAATAACTGCTCCTCCTTTGGTAATTATTTTGAACTTAGATATTGTATCTCGAGCAAGATATTAACCGACTTTGACATATGAGATTATGTTTAGTTACCTACTTAAGAAATAAGTGATGATCGGTCATTGAACGATTAAACATGTGGTTTCACTTTCTCTGGATCTGATATAGTTGAGTTTTGCCAATTGTTGGAATTTTGTTACTGCATTCAGCTGAAATGTTATACCACTGTTATCCTCTATCTCATTTACAGTGTGTATACAAGCTCCATTTCCTTTTTATGCCTTGTGTCTAGATATCTTATTGTAATTTAGCATCACTGGTTTCTAACAATTGTGTAGGAGTCCTTAATATTCATGACTTAGATAATGATTATAATAAGAAAATGAATCTACCTTATAGTCATGTGATGGTCCTGTAGAGTTCATTAAATATATCAATGGCTACAGTCAGAAATGGTGTTGTGTTCTTTTTTATTTGAATTAATGAGGCCGATGAAAAGAAGATAGCTAGCTAGGAATGATGTTTTTTTCCTCTTGATTTTCTTAGCTAGTTTTAGTACTATGTAAATTCCAACCAACATTATAAATATTGTGCACAAGTCGGTGCTGCTATATCATTTGTTGAAATGCACCTCATTAAAATTATGTATTGTGTTGCAAATTATGCCATAGTCGTGTTACCATTAATACAACATGTCTAATTAATATTCATTAATTTATTCATATTAGTGAATACTTGAAATTGTCAATAGACGATTTCTTTTAAGGAGGATAATTGTGGAAATCAAAATTAATTTATGTTCGCTTAACGCGACATGTCTAATTAACATCCAGTAATTTATTTGCATTATTAGATACTTGAAATTGTCTATAAATAATTTCTTTTAAGGGGGAGTAATTGTGGAAGTCCAAATCAACCAACTTTGTTCGCTCTCAATAACGTATTTTTCACAATCCTTGCTTTTGCTGAGCAATCCCAGTTGTTTCCTCACATGAACTTTAATTTTAAAATCGGTAAGCTCACTATGCAATCCTCTCTGCCTTTCTTTCTTTCTTCCTTTTTTTGGGATCAGAGTGAACATCTAAATCTTTTTTCACTCCGATACAAGATAGGCTATGAAGCTCGGTTCCTTGCACAACGTCACAATATTACACACTTCTGTCCAATTTGGGCTAGTCCTGTCTTATCTGTTAAAAGCACTTTAGTGCAAGAGTAGTACTAACCGTAGATGAGCATTGCCATTCTCATTTCACTTATAGCGTTACAGTGTAATAAAAGTTGAGATGATAAACATGCCATAGGGATCATGTTTTAACTAAAAAGAATCATACTGTCCAGCTTTATTGGTAAACTCTTTTAGTGTTTCATACATTGAGATTCATTAAATGTTTACTTCCGATTCTTTGGTTAATGCTGCATTCATTTTTATTTTTTTATTTTTTGGGTTTGCTTTTGGTTTTGGTTAGAGAAGAACATATGAATAAACCATGACAAAATATTACACCAGACCCCAACTTTTAGTGATGATTGAGGTTGCATATGTGATATCCTCAAAACTCAAAATATTTCTTTTGTCAGATTGTTTTGGGAGACGTTTAGGACCAAGATTTCTTGGCAGAGGAGGTGATAATTCAGAGGTATATTTGTTCACTTGTAACATGCATGTCTATACTATAGAATTAAGCACAATGAACACAAAGTTGTACCTTTCATTTACATTTGCTACATTGCAGACGCTTGTTAGGGACTTGTACAGTATTCTTGAGCAAGCAAACTCTGAAAAACCCTCTGTTGCTCAGAAGCTACCACAGTCCTTCGCTGAGTTCGTTTCCGATATGAAGAGCAGTGATTATGATGCTAAGACATTTGCCATAACATTGAAAGCCACGGTAAGGCTGTTATATTTTTTGGCCATGTATTTTTATTAATTTTCCAGTTGGTAATTGAAACTACTACATAATCTGGAGCCTAGTAAAATATTTGAAAGGTATGATTTTTAGGGTGTTTGTCATTCAAAGTTCCACGAGATACCAAAATTGTGCAGTTTCATTTTGCTTTTTTTCTTGAAAAAAAATTGTGTGGATAATTCTTCTTTTGTGTCATGTTTACCTGAGCTGAGCTAGAGAACATGTGTGTTAGTTTCATTTTGACTTGTTGGTAGGTAGTTATGCTACACTTTTAGTTCTGGTATCATTTTATGGGTTGATGTGGTCCTGGTACCATTTTATGCTGTAAATGAACACTGTTTGTTAACAATATAAGTATTTGCCAGCACTTTTGCTATAAGACAATAACTTATATAGGCCAAAGATACTGTAATAAACTCAACTATGTTCAAGGTAATGTCTGCGACCCTTAGGATCATATTTATCTAGTTCACAATTTCACCAAAATTGTGCTATTTGGACCATGTTTGTTAATTGATGCTAGCTGACTAAATTTTGTTACATACAGATGGACAATATGAACTCAGAAGTGAAAAAATCAAGGCTGGCCGAACAACTACACAAGCATTTTGCAGCAACTGCTATCCCAAAAGGAATTCACTGTCTCTCGCTACGTCTAACTGATGAATACTCATCTAATGCCAACGCCAGAAAGCAACTGCCATCACCCGAGTTGCTTCCTACACTATCGGATAACTCCTACCACCATTTCATTGTCGCTAGTGACAACGTACTAGCAGCTTCTGTAGTAGTCAGTTCAACAATAAAATCTTCTTCAAACCCTGAAAAAATAGTTTTTCATGTCATAACAGACAAAAAAACATACCCAGCCATGCATTCGTGGTTTGCATTGAATCCACATTCTCCTTCTATTGTAGAAGTGAAAGGAGTTCATCAATTTGATTGGTTGACTAGAGAGAACGTGCCTGTGCTAGAAGCGATTGAAAGTCATAGCGGTGTTAGGAACCACTATCATGGAAATCATATAAGAGGAGCGAATGTTACGGACAATCCTAGGATTTTTGCCTCTAAGTTACAGGCACGGAGCCCAAAATATATTTCTCTGCTCAATCATTTACGCATATATCTTCCTGAGGTATTTATATCTTTACAGAGACTGCAAGAGAAGAATTTTGCCCCTTTTCAATGCAATAAAGGCTAATATGTATAACTAAATTATGTTAAAAAAGTAGGTATGGGTAAACTTGGGACATTAATTTTGAGCACAAATTGTTAGTACAAAATGGTGAATGCTTGCGTTTTTTTCCTTCTTCTTTTTCATTAATTTTTATTACTATTTTCAGCCATTATGTTGGCCTGATTACAGTAAGTATGTATGGAAAACCACACCTATCCAGATAAAATTACATTAGCGCTTATCCAAATCACCATGGAGTATTTCTATTTTTTATTTTTTCAATGATGCAATTTAAAATTGCATCAATTTAATTCACCACCTATACCGGAAGTGGTATATGTTAGTAAATAGAGTTCAAATGAAATTGCCTTTTGTTTTTATCTTTTCAAATTGGTCTAACATGAGGAATAGCCTTTTTTTTTCTCTCAGTATATATTATCATGCTTGAGCTTTTATGTGCTGTACAGAATCATTAATGATTTATGTCATAAAAACAGCTTTTCCCAAGCCTAAACAAAGTGGTTTTTCTTGATGACGATGTCGTTATTCAGCGCGATTTGTCACCTTTGTGGGACATAGATCTCAATGGAAAAGTCAACGGAGCTGTAGAAACATGTAGAGGCGAAGATAGATGGGTTATGTCTAAGCACTTCAAGACATATTTCAACTTCTCTCATCCCCTTATATCGAGTCATTTGGACCCAAATGAGTGCGCATGGGCTTATGGGATGAATATATTTGACTTGAGGGCATGGAGGAAAACTAGCATTAGAGAAACATACCACTACTGGTTGAAGGAGGTAATATAACTAATGTGTTGTGTTATAAATAGTTTTGGATTCCTTGTTTATTATACTCCTAAAATGGTATGTTTGAGGCAGCTAAAGAAGCCAGGTATAGTTCAAATCAATCAATGCAGTCCTAATTTTATTCCAAAAGTGTAAACAGCAAAGCATATTCAGAGTTCTACAACCGACTATCCCAAGAAAAAGTCTTTGTAGTGCACACTAGTTAACAGATGCATTGAATATAATTAAAGTGCTTCAAATTTACATTCATGTTGAACATATGTGTAGCGTCAGAAGCATGTTATTAACATGGAGCGCTTCAACTTGTTTCCTTTATTTTTGTGTTTTTATTTTCATTGCATTCTCTTTCATCAATACTTTTATTCTAGAACAAATAGTAACAACTTTTATTTAGATATTATGAAATCTGGTAATTTTTTCTGGTGTTGATTTGATTTTTTTCTTTTTTCACTAGATATATTGTGTTTAATGTCAATTTCACTAGTATAACTAATTTTTACTTTTACTATTCTTTTTTTCCTTCATTTCACTAGATATTTTATAAAATTATCTTCTTTAGCTTCCATTACCAGCTCGATACATGTTAATTTGGACCAATACTCACAATTTGAATCTTTTAATGCGTTATTTCCATTTTCCTCATTTTTTGTTAAGAATTTCCTTTTCTGTATGTATATGCTAAATAGTTTTTTATTTCATGGAAATTGTTACCATGATTTAGATAAGTCTATAGTTTGAAGTACAGATTATATCTAAACAAACAAGAATAGTATTTGAAATTATGTAAATCAATATTTTGTTGTTGATGTCTTTTGGAACTGTTTTATATTTTAATCTTCATGGGGTTGCCCAGTGGTAAGCAGCATACCAAGATGACTAGAGGTTATGTTTCAACCGGCAACAGTTGTTACTACATACTATTCATCTTATGATTTATCCGGAGTACATCGGGGTTCAGTGTGTACACCCTTAGAAGTTTACAAGTACAAACTTGGTTCTTTGAGATTTCCCCACCAAAAAAAAAAGAAGGTTTTTTATGCTTATACATGCACAAAGCCTGTGACATTTCATTCAACGAAACAAAGGTTCGTTCAGTTTAATCAAATTGATGTTCATGTTGGAAACAAGTGTAGAGTCGAAGACATGATCAATGTGGAGAAGTCCAAATCAGTTTTCTTTATTTTACTGCTTTTATTTTTGTTACATTTGCATTTATCAATATTTTACATCAAATGATAAAATCTGTTTTTATGGTGTCTGGTTCAGTGTTTTTAGCATTGATGTAGTAATAAATGCATTTTCACTTAGATAAGCTTTCTTTTGCTCTCAAATTCACTTGTATAACTGCTAGTTACTATTTCTGCTATACATAAAAGAGATTATTGTTTTTTGATCCAACTCCACATTTTTTTGAAATGGCAAAATTTTCTTGTATTTATTAAGATGTTTCATTCCTTTGTATTCTGTAGTTTTAATTTTGTACTTGCATAATCTAAAGTCATCAGAGAAAAAGTGACAGGTTCCTATTTTTGATGTAGCTGTGTCAAAAGTCTCTTTGCAAAGGAATATGTGAACTATTTCCCAGTTTTTGAGAGATATAAAACACAAATTGGTTTGCTTTCGGAACCTAATTTGGCTTTCCGGATTAAATAATTCAGATATCCTATAAATATCGATAATGGTGAAAAAAGAGGTTATTTAATATAAAAACGTACTTAAATAATAACTATTCATAATTACTTAAAGCAACAAAAAAAAAAAAAAAGAATCAAAATCAAAATCAAAATTTTAGAAAAACTTCCAAAAGTGCAAGCTGGTTTGCGCTATAAGTTTCCAAAATATATTTACCTGAGTTGGCGTAGGGATTTTCTTACGATCGCATCGAAAATATGATTTGGTGCTCAAATCCCAGTGACTATCTGATTGGAAAATTTGTAATTGTTACATGGATATGTTTGCCATTTCAAATGTAAATTATATCTGAATAGCACTAAATACTGAAATAGTACCAAAAACCATATATAAACTAGTAGTAAATATCTTGTATTAACTGATTGAACTTTATTTGAGTACGACATAACCTTGTCTTATTTAAATTAATTTCGTTCGTTTAATATTGAATATACATGTTTACAAATTTGAAAAATTTATGAATGGTTATGCATCTTTCCTAACTGCTTCAAAAATTGTTATATCAGAACCTGAAGTCGAACTTAACGTTGTGGAAACTGGGCACGCTGCCTCCAGCTCTCATCGCATTCAAAGGCAACGTTCATCCAATTGATCCATCATGGCACATGTTAGGTTTGGGCTACCAAGAGAACTCCAATCTCAACCTTGTATCGAAATCCGCAGTAATACACTACAACGGTCAATGCAAGCCTTGGCTAGAAATAGGGTACAAGCATCTGCAGCCTTTCTGGACTAAACATGTCAACTACTCTAATGATTTCATTAGGAATTGTCATATTCTAGACCCTCAAGAATTCGAGTAGGCGGATACATATATTTTTATTATTCTTTCTACAGGAAAAAGAAGAACATTTCATGATATCAGTCATGAAAAACTTAACATAAAGGCAGATTCTTTCTTTCCTGATTGAGTAACATAAGTCGTTATTAATGTTGAAAGTGTTAACTACATTATTTTTTGGGTTGGAAAAGTAGAGGAAGAAAAGGAGAAGGAAGAATCAGTTTTGACTGTGTTCAGTCCCACACAGATTAATGTATCAACCAAATTACATTGGAGCAGCACAATATTGGAGTATTTTTTGTTTTATGGGTCCAAACAAGGTTTTGACATCATTTCGGCTTGTGTATTCATACTTTTTTTTAATAGGCAATGATCATTACCTTTGGGAGGGACAGGGGAAGGGGGGGGGGGGGGGGTGTCTATGTTATTTGAGGAGGGCAGAGCCCTAGAACGTTTGTTTTTCATATTTCATAACATATCAAAACTGTGCAGATTATTCTTTCATATCTTGTTCTTGCTATATGTATCGTTCTGCATTTGTTCCCTTACAGTTTTAGTCCTGGTTTCATGTTATGTTGCTGTAACATCACACAAACAAGCAATGCCGAAGGAAAGACGATGAGCCAATACCGAAAATATTAAGATAGATCAATGTTGTAGATCTGCAATGTCATCTCGCATATATATCGACTTCCCTCAAGGTCGCTCTTTGTCAACAAAAGTTAGTATACAATGTCACATCACATAAGCGAAGCTAAGAATATCAAGTGTTATCAATGCCTTAGTAATCAATGTTGCATCTCTTTGAAGAGATGATGACATCGGACGAAATCAACGTCGTAAGCTGCCAGTGCGATAATGACATGACTAATGTCACATTTCATTGATGTCGTCTTCTATTAGCTACTTATGATGATGAAATGGATGTCACGACACATCAATATCGTCTCTTATAAATACCCCATTCTGTTGAAGTCACTTATTACCAACGTGGGTGTATAATGGTGTTATTATTCTTCAATGATCTCACTTAAACTATATAGCATGTCTCTAAAGCTGAAACTGATGCTGCATTTGGTCTGTACGACCTCCAATCGATATCGTCTTTCATTGATAACATAAGTCACCAATAAAGTAAAACGTGCCCTTCATGAAGCCAGGAGAATCGCCAAGAATTATTCCACTCATCATCAATGTCGTGTCGCATTTTATTGGATTTCTCTCGTCAGCCTCACACTTCTTGTCTACAAACACAACGAAGCTATTTGTCGAATCAAAGATTGCCAAATATAATTATAATCGAGTCAAGTGCCATGCGGTATTGATATTGCTAAAACCGAGCACGCCGAAGCCAAGCACCATGCTCTATTTTTGCCTCTATAAATACGACCATACGAATATTGGAGAAGGGATGATTATTTCTTTTCTCAACTCTTAAAATTGACCTTTTTAACACTAAATTGAATTAGAGATTTTAATGATTTGACACGTAGGAACATATACGTTTAACTAGGGCTGTTAATTTCCTACCCGACCCGAAACATGATTCGAACCTCGCACGGAAAATTAGCAGATCAACCCAACACATTTAGTTAGTGGATCATTTTTGGATCAACTTGAATTTGACACGTTTATAAATGGGCGGGTTTCAGATTGACCTGCTAACCCGATTTTGACTCGTTTATATTTATATGTGTTATGGTTTGTGATATTTATCACATGGATATTGAAGATGGAGAAATTGGAAGTTGCGAAATTTAAGGATCTGCTGCGGATTTTATGGATCTATTGAGATATATTAGGAAAACTTTATTTTAAACAAGTTTTAAGGAGCATTTATTTCTGAGATATTTTAGGGTTCAATTGAGTTTTAGACCTAGTCTTTCTATTTGCCTATATAAGCATCTCATGAGGGAGAGATTTACTTGTACTTGAAGAAAAGAAAAAGTTGTTTTTGGGATTGAGATAAATTCTCAATTATTTTTAGATTTTCATTGTAATAATTTGGTGGATTAATAAAGGTTTGTTTGGTGGAATTTGTTTGTTATTGTTTCTTTCAAAATCTAATTGTGTAGTGATCTTGCGGAAACTCCAACAATTGGTATCAGAGCCTTCTACATAATTTTTTTGGAGAGGATTTGAATATGGATAAAATAATTATTGAAAAGCTTAATGGAAGAAATTGGGGTTATGGAAGGCAAAGATGGAAGATTTCCTTTATATTAATGATCTTCATCAGCCACTGCAGAATAATGGGGAAAAAACCTAGCAATTTATCCGAAGCAAAATGAGAGACTTTAGATAGGAAGGTTGCTGCGTCTATTCGATGTTTTTTTGGATAATTCAGTGTTTCATATTGTTGCTAATGAAACATCTGCATATACCATATGGAAGAAATTAGAAGGGGTTTATGCGAAGAACTCTACAACAAATAAGGCTTTTCTTATGAGAAGATTGGTGAATCTGAAGCTTAAGGAAGGCGGATCAATTGGAGAGCATTTTAATGATTTTCAAGAAATTGTGAATCAATTGGCTGTCGTAAATTTTAAGGTGGATGATGAAACACAAGCCTTAATGATGACGAGTTCGTTGCCGAAGAGTTGGGAAACATTTGTGCTTGCGTTGAATAACTCAAATTCGGATGGTGTTGTTTCAATGGATCCGGTAGTCAGTAGCTTGCTTAATGAGGAGATGCGGAGGACGAGCCTTATGGAAGGAAAAGATAAGGAGACAACGGAAATTGAAACTCCAATTGAAAAAGTTTTTATTGCAAGGAGGGTTAATCAACGAAATATGGAAAAGCAATCAAATAGGACAGACGTGAGAAAGGAATACATTTGTTTTACTGTGACAAACCCGGTCATCAACTGAGATTTTGTCATAAGCTTAAGAGGGCTAAGGAGAAGATGAAGGCATTGGAAGAAGAGTCGGATGAACAAGATAATAACGGTAATGAGGTGAATTTTGGTGAGGAATTTGAAGGCAATGTCTTATGTGTTAATAAAGGCGAAAGCAAAGATTGGATACTTGATTCAGGAGCTTGTTTCCACGTATGTCATCAAAAGGAATCATTTATTGATTATGAAGAACAATCTGCTAAAGTGGAATCCGCCGATGGTCGAGATTTGCATGTTAAAGGCATAGGTTATGTCCGATTGAAGATGAATGATGAAAAGGTGGTGAAGCTAACGGGCGTTAAGTACATCCCAAAAATTAAAAAAGAATCTTGCTTCAATTGGACAATTGGAACAAAAAGGCTGCAATTTGTCGAATAGAGGAGGAATCACAAGGGTTTAGAGGGGTAACAAGAGCTTCTGCGCGCAAAACAGGGAAATGATAACATATATAAATTGCTTGGAAAAACGGTGGAGAATGTTATGAGTTCTCAAATTGGATTAGGAGAGGCGAGTTCATCTAAATCAAGGTGGGGCCATTAGCGTAAAGCCACAAAGTCTACATGGAGGCCATTGTGGTATTACAAGCAATTTTAAGATTATTTTTTGTGGTTTATCTCATGTGAGAGATGCATCATTTGTGGGTGGTTTTCTGGTTTATGGATTTGTTGATTGTTGGAGTAATTTCATGTTATGGTTTGTGATATTTATCGCATGGATATTGAAGATGGAGAAATTGGAAGTTGCAGAATTTAAGGATTTGCTGCGGATTTTATGGATCTATTGAGATATGTTAGGAAAACTTTATTTTGAATAGGTTTTAAGGAGTATTTATTTCTGAGATATTTTAGGGTTCAATTAGGTTTTAGACCTAGTCTTTCTATTTGCTTATATAAGCATCTCATGAGGGAGAGATTTACTTGTACTTGAAGGAAAGAAAAACTTGTTTTTGGGATTGGGATAAATTCTCAATTATTTTTAGATTTTCTTGTAATAATTTGGTGGATTAATAAAGGTTTGTTAGGTGGGACTTGCTTGTTATTGTTATCTTCTTCCCTCTTTCAAAATCTAATTGTGTAGTGATCTTGCGGAAACCCTAACAATATGGGTTGACCCGACTCCTTTATAACCTGTTTGGCCAATGAACCCGAATTTGACCCATTTATGAACTATGAACCCGAATTTGACCCGTTTATACACTATATGGGTTGACTCGACTTGTTTATGACCAAACCTACCATGGTTCGTTTACAACCCGATCTGGCCAAATTAAACGAGTTACACGGGGTGGGGTGGGTCAACCCATTTATAAACGGGTCGGGTTCGGGTTGAGTTATTTCCGACCCATTTAATAAACAGGTTGACCCGACCCATTTAATAAAAAGGTTGACCCGACCCATTTAAAATCAACCCAAACTCGACTTGACCTAACCCAAACCCGACCCATTGACACCTGTGCATTTAACAATTGCATAAATATCAATAAAGATATGTTGAAGAATGGCTTACTTTCTAGTTCCAAATGTGATTCTAAAATGATTATGTTCGTAGCCTTATTATTGACCTAAGCCTTTATAAGGTTCTTTTTTCCGACTCTTAAAAGTCAAAACAAATGTATCAATGATATTTACATGTCGAACATTCGAGTGTCAGAACGACAAATTGGTTGCAAAAAGAAGAAGTCACGAAACAAAATCTCGCAAAACGTGATGAACAATATATAATATGTACACATTATTTTTACAAAAGAAAAGTTCTAAAACGACATCTGAGTCCAACTTGCTATCAGCTTCGATAGTTATAACAGTGTCTTTACAATTGCTGATAAAACAAAACAAGACAACATAAGGAACAAAATACATAGTGGAAATATGTCTCCGATTCATCCAAGACATCTCTCAAAGCTCCAAAACTAAGGGTGTAAATGGGTCACGTTGGGTCGGGTCAAGTCGAGTTTAGGTTGATTTTAAACGGGTCGGGTCAACCCATTTAATAAATGGGTTAGAAATAGCTCAACCCGAACATGAACCATCAATAAATGGGTTGATCTGACCCAACCCGTGTAACCCGTTTAATTTGGTCGGGTCGGGTCATAAAGGGGTCATGGTGGATTTGGTCATAAACGGGTCAGGTTAACCTGTATAAGGTATAAAGGGTCATAAATGGGTCAAATTTGAGTTTATGGGTTATAAACGGATCAAATTCAGGTTTGCGGTTCAAACTGGTTGTAAACGGGTCAGGTCGACCCATATAAGTATAAACGACTTATAAATGGGTCAAATTCGGGTTAGTGGTTCAATCCGAAACTCATCCGTTTATAAATAGGTCAAATTCGGGTTGATCCAAAAATGACCCGCCAACTAAACGGGTCTAGTGGACTTGTTAATTTTCCGTGTGGGTTTCAGATCGTGTAGGAAATTGATAGCCCAATCCAAAACATCCAAATCTAATATTTGTAATATGCACGGTCTGACTCGAGCGTTATAAGAAAAATGACGCATAGATCAGTCTAGTATACGAGTGTGAAAAAACACACATCATGTGGATTGTTATATCAAAATTTCCTACCAAAAAATTATGATAAAAATAACTTAATCATTATATATACTTATGAAAATTATTCCTTTATATCTAAAGTATAAATTTAGGGTAAAATTTGTATCATTTACTGAATTTTAAAATAATATAAAACATTTTATAAAACTAACAAATAGGTACTTCCATATATAGCACACTTGAACTCATTTTAGGGTATTATTTAACCTGTCTCTAATGAATTTAACCCATCCAAGCTTAGGTGTTTGCTCAACCTAAGTTCTAATATCACATTGTAATGACCCACCTTTCAACCCTCAAAAGTCGACACTAATATATCCACACTATTCACATATCAAGCATCGAAGTGCCAGAAAGACAGACTGCTGGGGAAAAGAAAGAAGATACAAAACATAATCTTGCAAAATGTGATGAATAATATATATTTTTAACATTATGTTTACAAAATAAAAGTTTAAAATAACATCAGAGTCTAATCTACAATCGCTTGAAAAGTTATAACAACATGCCCTTACAATTAATGATAAAACAAAACATGGAAACACAGAAGAATAAAATACAAGGCAGAAATTCATCTCTAAGTTACCCAGCTTGGCTTTCAAATCTAATATCTTCAATATGCTCGGTTTGAGCTGACCGTTATAAGAAAAATAACGCCTAGATCAGTTTAGTACACCAACATGAGAAAACACACATCATAAAAACTATTATTCCGAAAATCCTTTGAAAATAAACATATTTCGTAAAACCATACCACACATAAAGACGAATGAATTTTTACCTTATAACAACCAAAACTATTCCTAAGGAAAATATAATGATATTATAACGTAAATATGAAACATGGCTAAAATTATTACATTCATTAAATCTAACATAATAGGTATACAAGTAAGTTCGTAAAGGAACTTGTGTGAGTGAATTTCATCAATGATAAGGCTATTGGGGTATAACCTGCCATAATAATATAAGTGCACCGAGGTCGAGCTTGTCAACCTCTGCTAACACCGGATCGACCTACTCCTCAATGGATGATACCATATATTTTATCATGCCGATTGCTTCACAACATCCACCATGAGCTCACATGCACAACAAAATCCATAACTATTAATCTAAAAGAGTAATGACAATATCGTAATAGGACTAGCCCACATAGGCCTGTTGTATATACCATGTTTGAGTATTTATCGATTGTTGAGGCTTGAGGCTGCATTCAACGTTTTTATGCAGTGATCTCACATGGAACTCTAACATTACCCTCTTGATGTCAATGCAATATTAGCATCTTTTCGTATAAGTGGTTTAAGTTGTGAACATACTAAAGTTATTACTTCTATTACATTTAATTTGAAATCAACCTTGAGATTAGTAGCAAGTAGTGCTTCCACTTCAAAGAGATACATTGTAATACCCTGTAATTTTTGACGTAGGTAATTTTAGTTAATTAGTTAGGTTTCAAATATTGAGTTGCGCAAATGATGTAATTTGACCATGAAATTTGCATCATTATGTTTGTGGTGAAACTCTGAGCAACTATCGTAATTAGAGTTTTGCGAAAGAATTCGTGTGAAGGAGTTACGAACAAAAAATGAATACTAAACAAAAATAAATATATCAACTTTACATAAATGATTAGACTTATGGGCTGATCCGCTTCTACTAAGCGATTGACCTGGGCGATTAACTACTTGCAGGGGCAGTCAACCCATCTTGGAGCATTGGTTCATATATAACGTGGCTTGATGACCCATATTTAACAGGGTTTTTATCCTCAAGGACAAAATAAACAAAAATTGTTCCATAAGGACAAGGGGTAAAATTTTATCCATAAGGGTAAATTTTAGGGCAAAGGGAGGAATTCAGGGGGCTACTATAATTCCACCCTTAACACTAAAATTTGTCCTTTGGACAAAATTTTAGCCTCTTGTTCTTATGAAATAATTTTTTGTTCATTTTGTCCTTCAGGGTATTTTCCTGTATTTAATACAATTCAATTGTATGGATGTGGTTGATTCTTGCTTTTATAAATTAAGGCATAACCCTTCATTTTCTTGTCATATTTTTTTTGGAGATTTCAGCAAAACTCTACCATTTCTTCTCCTGAAATTATAAATTTTAACTTATATGTTCAAGTGCATACAAATTAGAGGAGGATAAGAAATTAAAAATAAAGAGAAAAGAAGTGAATCAACCTTCTCGCTTTAACATAATATTTCTCAGATGTTAGTCTGATCTTTTCTATTTTCTGTACTGATTCCATATCTCTTTCTAGACTTGTAATTCTAATATATATATGTACAGCCTTTTCATGCATATTTCTTGAATTTAAAAGATATTGGAGTTGAATCAAAGATTACAACTCAACTGTAATTTTGAGCATTTCTTCACTGTGAGTGAGTAATTACATTTATTATTTTATAATATAAATTTATCTCATGGGCATACATTTGATTCTTATGCTTAAAAATTAAATCTTTTGTTTTTCTAAATTATAGCCTTATCTTTTTTGTAACTATAGAATCTTGTACCTACACATTCTATATAGGTTTTATTTATATATTATTTTCACCCAGACTTAGAAATCAAATCTAAAAGATTTTGTAGTTTGTAAAGTTTGTTGATTTTTAGACTATAATTTAGGGTGATAGGATATTAATCTGATCGGGATTATTGCCTGATTTTGTTATATTTTTGGTTTTCTGTGGTTTGATTTCCAAGAAGAGTATCCATTCATTTTTTTTAAATTCGTATGCATTCTTCACTTTTCTTTTTAAATATGACACGATTTGACAAGGAATATGCATAAGTGAAAAGGAAGAGATATTTTACATATGCGATTTTCTCCATATTTTACACTTACTATTCCAAATAAAAGTAAACTATACATTTCTTATAATTTTAAGTGGATTTAATGTTTTTGGTTTTAATGTTTTATGCAAGTTATACAAAAAACCCTCCTACGAAATGTTGTTTCAGCAAATTAAATATGGACATGTATTCTTGTATTTGATGTGACTAAAATACATAATTTTTGATAAGATTGAAATTTTAATATATGGAAGGGAAATAAATAAACTAAACAAAAAAAAATTAAATTAAAATAAATCAAATCAAATAAAAATAATAGATGCATAACATGTGCTTTAGAAATAAGACAACCATTAAGAATAAATAAGTGAACAATTAGCAATTAATAGTTTAATAACTTCTTTTAATTGGCCAGTGTCAAATAATTAATATGAAAGGGAGATTGCAACCATAATAAGTGGATAATTGATGGAATTTATATTTAAGGTTGCAATTGTAATGCAAATTAAAAGGAAATAAATAAATAAATAAGAAAACAAATAAGATTTAATTTAGAAGATTAAAATAAATAGGAGTAAATGGATTAGTGGGACTGGTTATAGATGGAATAATAATAAAGATTACTAAATGTAAAATTAGTAATTTAGCATAAATGTCTTAGGAAATGTCTATTAGGTTTATTGTGGACAAATTAACATTTATGGGTTTAAACTAATATGGATATATGGGTAAACAATATTAGATGTAATTATTATTACCTTAAATAGAACAATTATGGCAAGGCCTAATATTAGACTAACATAGTAATTCAATACTTAGGATAATCAATTGTACTTAGAGGTTTAGTGAGGCGAGGTGAGTATAGTCATTCATGGAAGTATGCCCTTCACTTTGAGGCTATTAGAAGTTGGGTGTGCATGCTACTGATGTGGGATATCGCTAACCAGTAACATGTACTACGTAAAAGTGAGGACCTTCCTTTATTAAGTTATTAGATAGTCTAAAGAGCAATGAGAAATATCTCCAAAAAGGTTTACTTCAAGCGTTAAGGTATTAAACGACTATAGGGTCTAGATCCCTAGTATTATAGTGTCATACAATATCCATGATAAGTAACATGTGAGGTATCGTAGTGTCATAGGTCATAACTGAAAGTGGCTAAGTCAAAGGAGAATTTATTATGATAAGTAATTGGTGATATATCACAGTGTTATAGGTTATAGAGTAACAAAAGAGATAGCTTTAGGATTGAGATATTAAGTGGTTTGATCTGTTATGGGTATTAAGTAATCATTACATCCACCCTTGGGTATTAAGTGATCATTTGATCAACCCTATTATAAAGTGATCATTGGGCCCGCCTTTTTCCACTCTGAAGTATTAAATGGTCAAATGGTATGTACAATGGAATCCCTAGAAGGGTCCACTTTTAGGTGGTAAGTGACTAGTTATAGTAGGGATTGATATTAAATGACCATTACTATAGTACCAAAAGTCTACCTATCATAAGGAAAGTATAAAGTGGCTAGGGGATTACCATATAATTTCAACTAGTTAATAACTTAGGAGGTGACTGGGATGGTCTTAAATGATGAGGTGTCAACTACATATCTTATAGGTACTAAGTGGTTTCTTGTTATCTCTCACATTGTCCATTATTTTTCTTTTTACGAGGTTTAGGATGCGATAATAACATAATAAGCCTTGACTGGCTGGTAGAGGCCTCGGTAGATAGTATCTTACCACCATCGATAATTTTGTTCAGAAACCATGATGATAGGTCTTAGATGGCCAAGTGCCTACCTATCTTGAATAAGTGGTATAAAGTAGCTAATAGATTTGAAAATAGTGGGTCGGTTATAGGCATCATCAAAATTAAACACCTTGAGGTCAAGGTAGATATTTATACATGCAAATATAATGTTATGATAATCTAGAAAATAGTCATAACCATTGAATGAAAAACATTTGGTATGAATTTGTATCATGGATAGTATTTTGATGTTCCACTCACCGGAATGTTTGTTCTGACCCCCTTCTTTTACAACTCACGTGATAAGTTTAGAGGGGACATGTCTTCTGAAGCTACCTTTTTCTCATGCTTGATATTGATGTGGCACTTTAACTTTTGAGGAATTTTATTAATTCTAAGATAGTGGCTACATTTGATATTTTTATCCTACCTTATTTCCACTGTAAGAATTAAATTTACAAGACTTTGATACTGGTATTGTTATTTCTTGTAGGCATCAAACCGAAAAATGTGTATATCAACGAACTTGGATTTCAATTTTGGTCAAAATTTAGGCTTAGAAAAATATGGTTCGTTACAATTGGTATCAGAGCATTATGTTAGATTAACAAAGAAATTAGGATAAAATAAGAGAACATATTTGAACTTTCTATCTATCTATCTTTCTTCTTTGTGCTTGACTCTAAGGATTCCAACTATAACATAAGTAGCAGTCCTACTTCGTTTAAATGGACAAAAAAAACTATGCATTGGAAATATTTTAGAGTTTAAGATTCTTGTTAGCCTCGAATTACTCTACGGTGCGTTTTATAGTTGTTTGGAAGGGCATGAGAAAGGCATATGGTGTAATCTAGAGACTAGAGATGGTTGACCAATTGGTCGAAATCTATCTACACTCGTGATTTTGGATTTTTATAGAGAATTCCTGTTAAGGATAAATATTCAATTTTGTTGAACGGGGGGATGAAGCTATTACACCTCAAATATTTTGGCCTCTAAAAGCCATTATTTTAAATCAGAAATGAGTATTCTAAATCATAAAATGACTTCAAACCTATAAAAGATGTTTCAAATCAAGGGAAAATTATTTTGGTTTAGAAAGGATGGTTTTCAATAGAGAGAAAAAGCTTTGAGTCAAGAAGGATAGTTTCAAACTAGAGAACAGACACTTCGAACAAAGAAGGATGGTTCGAAGAGAAGGGCATTTCAAATATAAAAAGATGATTTTTGAACTTAGATAAACGACATTGAGTCCAGGAAGTGACTTTAGAATGATGTTTGACAATAAAAAGCTTATATATTTTGCTTTAGAAGAAAGAATTTCACTAAGTTGATTTATCTACAAAAGATGCCTTGCTTCGATTAGAAATTTGGATTCACGTTGGTCAAATGCATGGCTTCACTTTACTAGATTCTCTTCACAAAATATTTTAGTCGCTTCGAATCATAAGGTAAATGGAATTTGTCACGGTGATCATCCTAAGTTTGAAATAGCCCCTTTGCAAAGTCAAAGATTAAATGAAATATTGGAGCAAGGATGCTTGGGATAGAGAAAATTCAAAGCAACAAGGAATGCTCAAAGCTGAGTGCTTCAAAGCAACTGAATAAGAATACTTCAAAATGAATCAAAAATTTTTAAATAAGGAGGCCTCGAAGCGGTTCAAGGTTTGAAGTAAAAGAATATCAAAGTAGCATAAAGGTTCGAAGCAGAACAAGATTGCAAAGAGCAATACCACCTGTGTAGTCGAAACCCCACCTATAAGTATGGGTGGGTGGCACCTAAAAGTGAGAAGATTTTCTGATTCTCTCTTCTCATTTTCTTAAATTTTCTAATTCACAATCATTGTATAATTTGGGAAGATTTCGATTTCAGCATTATAACATGACTTATCATAATGACAAATGAGACTCTGCCTTTGCCTATACCTGTATTCTTTATGATGTGATATTGACTTTGTGAAATCATGCATATTTGGACTAGTGCAACTATGACATTATGACAATGCATATTTAAATTGATATGACTTAAATTTTATGACCGTACACATTGGTCTCATTTGACTAAAACCTTTTGACTTGGCATAACATATAATTGTTTTGGACTTTAAGGTATAATGAATTCACCCCATATTAAATTGATTCGATAGTAATCGAATCAGATTGTGCCATGGACAAGTGGACTAATGGATTCATTAGTTGACCTAATAAATTGCACTATGCTTCATGTTTTTCACCTTATTCCATAGATGATATGTGAAATGGAATGCTTTGGTTCGAGTCTGTCTGCTTCACATGACTTTAAATTGGCTTTGAAGTGTTCCTTATGCCATGTCTCGAAGCCTGATGAAACATATACATATCTTAATCTTTGAAACTATTTCCCTCATAATTTGTGTAAAGCATATTAAAATAGTCTAGGGAAAAGCCATTATTTCAAGAATAATTTGCAATCGATGAACGCTTCTCGAAAATGGCTCACTTCGACACTTAGAACACTTAATCCCAAAGTAGCCTATTTCTATGTTTAATCAAGGTCTCAGAGCCAACCCTTGTAAACCAATTTAAAGTGATAAATCCTTGAAGATAGAAGGAAATTCAATTACCAATCACTTAGATTCGAAATTATTTATGAAAAATAATTTATCATGACCAACAGCCAAAGATGTTATACCGTCTTTTGAGCTAAAGTTTCTTCGTTAGAATGAGTGCTTGAACCGCCTTGTTTTCCGTTATATCTTTATATTTGCAATCAGGTCAAAAATGGAAAAAGGAAGGTTAATGCTCCTACCTAAGAAATCATCTAAGAAGCAACATTTAAAGAGAATGTGGAACCTCTGTTTAATTCTAACAATGTAGAAGAATGACAAACCTTAAAGTAACAACATCCCAGTGCTAATGAGTAAAAATTAGATACTTAACTTTGCAGCTAAACATAATAAAGGAGCTATTAGAAAAATTAATCTCCTAAAAGTCTTCAAAATCGCTGACAAAGAAGAAGTTGAGTCCCCTAGAAGAGATGCCAACTTATCCACACCCAAGAGTAGGGGAAGAATTCTCAAAACCAAGAAGCTAAGGTCAATTACCAAGTAAGAGTGGAAGATAAAACTCTTGAATACACCGACATCTCTATTACAAAGGCGTACAAAGCAAACATGAAGGATTATGCTAACGAGGAAGCTTGCCTCAAATACGCAGTAGAGAAGGGTATAAAAGATATATTGCATAAAACAGTAAAGAGAACTTTTGATAATGAAGACGTTGAGCATCATAGAGAAATTCTCTTCATGCAAGAGATTATAACGACAAATATTTCCACTTATATTAAGATTCCTACTCTTTGTATAATGAAGCGATTGACCTAGATGATCATCTTATAGCTTCGGGAGTCAAACGGATCTATACAACGCAAGCATGCTGCCCGCTGCCATCTTTTACCAACTATCCTTCACAAAGCCACTGCAAATGGTAGAGCCAGTACTATAAGAATTTTATATTCGTGGAAGCATTTCGCATATGAATTTGAAGCTCAGTTTTGCATATCTAAAGGTTCCTCAATCAATTATACTATACTATCACAAATTAAATAGAGACTATGGGAACTTCACGATGATTACTTAAAAATGATTAATGTTGAGGCTTTGAAAGCCAATGATACAAGTGATAGGAATAAGCTACGTGTTGTTCACTCGGGATTAACTCAGGATACACCATTTTAGAGGGAACTATATGCTCATAGATGCAAAGATCTACAAGAAATTCAATCAGATAAATTTATAAGAATGGATGAGATGTACCATGCTAGAAAAAGAATCCATCTCCGAATGGGAGGAGAGAAGGTAGGATTTAACAGGAAACCAGATTGGGAAAGAGATTCAGCCACTGGGAATATTGCTTTGAATTAACTTACGTCCCATGTGTATGCCATTACTAAAGGAAAAGGCTATATTCAGGTGTAGAAGTAATGGAAGGGATCTTCTTAATTCAAGAGAAGCCACGGCTAAAGAATGTGAGATATCAAATCCAAATACAAACTCTTAATGTCACTTCATAGGAGCTAAAAGGGGTTTGTCACCTTCATAATGATCTGCTAATGATAATAGCACAAGTAGGGCTCTGTATTGTGTCAAAGATTCTTATCGATACCAAATGTGCAGTGAATTAACTTTTAGGCATGCCTTCATTCGAATGGGCTTTAATGATAAAAGATCTACATTGATTGGTCAAATAAAGCTTCTAGTTCATATAGGAATTCCCCTTTCCTCCTAAACCTTTGAAACTATCTTTGTCAGCATCGATCAACCATCATTCGACAATGCATTCTTTGGGAGGTCGGCCCTAGATGAGGTCGATGCTTTTGTCTCTCCAAAATATTTAATGGTGAAATTTATGATAAAGACTAGATGGTGACCATAATAAGAGAAACATTTAGCGCAAGGGAAATGTACTTTGCGACTCTGGTAAAATATAAGCATGTTAATGCTTTTTGTTACACTCCCAGGCAATCATTTAGATAATGAAGAGAACAAGCCTTTGAGAATTGGGCTAGCAAGTCAATTACCTAAAGCACCAACAGTTAGTAAACCTGGGAGATTTGCTACCTATCAAAAGAAGGAGAAATGAAAGAGAGGGGAATGCAACTGCATAAAAGAGAAGATTTTTGAAAAAGAAATTGTAATAGAATTTGATTGTCAGGATGATCAACATGGGATGAAGCCCAGAGAGGATCTAGAAGAAGTGAGCATTGATCCTAAAAAGTTACCAAAAATAGTAAAATTTGAAAAGGCATTGAATGAGCACTTAGAGCATCCCCAACGAGGGGTCGGTTGAAAAACAATCGACCCCTAACGCGGGGATGAAAGGGGGGCCAGGGTTGCTTTGGCAACCCTGGAGGTTGCTGGAGCAACCGAAGGGTTGCTCCAGCAACCGACTATAGCCGGCTTGGGGAAAGCCGGCTATGGCATGGCCGACTTCTAAGAAGCCGGCCATGGTGGGGGAGTTAATTTATCTCCCCCCCTCATAGCCGGCTTCATAGAAGCCGGTTTAAATTTTTTTTTTAAACTTGTTTTTTGACCGTTGTTTTATGTTACCGTTTGATTTTAATCTATATGTACAGCATTTCTTTGTACATTATAACACACAACATTTCTACATCAAACCACACCTCTATTCTTTATTCAATTTCTGTTCAACTTATTTGCAATGTCAAACATTGGTAAAGGAAAGAAGGGTGTCTCCAATTATGCATAGAAGCAACACCCTAATCAATCCGACAACAACCAGTTTCCTATCCATCCGTCGTTCCAGCAGAATCAACACTCCAGTTATGGTAAATTCCCGAATATTCCGAACTCTAATTATCCTCAACAGAGCCCGAATTTCTATCAATCCCAGCAAAACTCCAATCATTATCATAGTACTCAAAATTCTGGATCCGGTCAAAACGCGTATTTTCAGCAAAACTGTAGTGAGCATCACTACGCTTCTCCAAGCAGCCAACAACGGTTAGTCCCGCCTGAAACTTCTCCAAATCTGTCAAGAAATTTGAATTGTATGTTTAGAGATAACAGTGGCTTGAATGAAGAAACAGAAGTCGATGATACTGAAAATCCAGATGTTTTTCCCAACAAACCAATGAGAAGATCAAACAAAATAGTGAAGTGGTCTCCAAAAGAACAAGCAGAACTTGTGTTTTGTTGGGTGGAGTGCTCCAAAGACAATCTTAAAGGGACTAGTCAGTCCGATAATTCATTTTGGAGTTCTGCTTCAAGACTGTTTAACAGCCGTAGTCCCGAAAACCCATCGAGAACAGTCGACTCTTTGAAACAGTCGTGGAAGAGAATCAACTCTAACTGTCAAAGTTGGAATCAGATTATGGCTGGACTACTAAGTAGACAGCAAAGCGGTGCCAACGAGACGGACTTGGTAATTTTTGATTACTTAAATAATGGTTAATATGTTTTACTGTATAATATTACCACCTTACGTTTCGTCAACACATTCAGCTAAAGAGTGCGAATGAAGTTTATATGGCAGAGCACAAAAATCAACCATTCAATTTGCATAATTGCTACGCCATCTTATCTAGAGAAGAAAAATGGAGCACTATACGTCAAGAACACTCTGCAGCGCGATTTATGCCAAGAAGGCCAATGGCGGAATCAAGCCCGGGAAGTCCAGATCCTCAAGAAAACAACCCTTTTTCTACAAGTTCTGGTGGTAGGCCTCCTGGTAAATACAAAGGTAAGAAAAAAACAGTTGCAGATTACAGTTCGTACTACGAACAAATACACAGTCAAATGGTAGCTTCAGAAGAATCAAACCGACTTTTGGCGGAAGCGAGGGAAGCTAAGAGAGATGAGAGATCCAAGGAGAAGCAGCGTAGACACGAAGAACTTCAAATATCAAGAGAGCGTGACCTGGATGTTAGGGAGCGTGAATTAGCTCGCCTCGAACGAATTGATGACATGGCACTAATGACTGTCAATATGGATACATTAAATCCGATGCAACGATTGTTACTGGAGCAAGAACTAGAAGCGTGCCGCAGAAGACGCATGGGATAGGACGTATTTATGTTTTGATCGTTTCCTTGTAGTTGTTTGTTGCTTTGTCGTTATGTAGTTTTTAATTACTAAGTACCAATGTTATAGGAGTAAAAGATTATTAAATGTGTGTGAATTTCCTTTTTTAATTGTCACTAGCAGTCTTGCAAGCATGAACTTGTAATACTAGAACATTAACGTAATATTTCATCACTGTAGCAAGCAAAGGTACATTAGAGCATTAAGGAAAACATATAACTAAACAACGAACGTAATTTAACTTAAACATCCAGATAGAGTTCACCACTTCCTAATGATTGCCGGCATGCTCCCAATAGTGTTCGACTAATTCGTCCCTTAATTGTAGATGTGCTTGGGGATCTCTAACGTCCTGGATACGCTGCAAGTACTCGGCAAAAGTATTCGGGTCCTTGTACGGCTTACTTCTAAACGCCACTGCTATATCCGGGTAGTTTTTAAGTTGTAGTTCGAATCCCCCCTTTCTTCTTCAACTATCATATTATGTAGTATAATATAACAGTACATGATATCTGATATAACTGCTTGTTCATGATAGTGCACCTCATTTCTTAAAATATGAAACCGTCCCTGTAGAACTGCAAATGCTCGTTCTACGTCCTTTCTTAGACTCTCTTGTTGTTGCGTAAATTTCGCCTCTTTGGCATTGTTCGGCTTTTTAAATGCCTGCACCAGTGTCTTCCATTTCGGGTATATACCATCAACCAAATAATAACCCACTGAATGGTCTGTATCACCAATTTTATAGTTGCACGGCGGTGACAGATCGTTGTACAAATCATTAAACAAGTATGATTGACGAAGAACATTAATATCGTTTAATGATCCAGGAACACCAAAAAATGTGTGCCATATGTACAAATCGAAAGAAGCGACCGCTTCTAACACCAACGTTGCCTTTTTTGTGTGGCCTCTGTATTGGCCTTGTAGTGCAATTGGACAGTTTTTCCACGTCCAATGCATATAATCTAAGCTGCCCAGCATACCCGGGAAACCACGTTGATCTCCCATTTTTAACAATCGTTCGACGTCGCGTGCAGTGGGGGATCGTAGATACTCTTCACCAAATACACGAACAACTGTTTTGCAGAACTCTTTCAAGCATAGAATTGTCATTGATTCACCAATTCGTAACTTATCATCTAACGAATCAGCTGAACTTCCATATGAAATCATACGCAGTGCCGCTGTTACTTTTTGTAGAGGTGAAATTCCTAGTTCTTTGATAGCATTTCTTCGGTGAGTAAAAAACACATTAGACTCAGAAACCTTGTTGAGGACTCTATCAAACACTGTCCGCGACATACGAAATCTACGACGAAAGTAAACGTCGCCATATACTGGATTTGGCACAAAGTAGTCCTTCATCAACTGATTGTGCCCCCCTGGATAGTCACGTCCGTAGCGTATATCTCTTCTACCCACTTGGCTGCCTCCTTGGGTTGATTTGGAGCTCTCTGCTATATCACATTGCATCGCGTTTAAAGTTTCTCGTTGGTACGTTAGCCGTTGTTTGTTGTACTGTTCTTCGACTTCATCTGAACCAGAAGACGAAGATGATGAGGAATTTGTGAAGCACCATAATCGCTTTAAACCATTCATGGTGTGAACGATGCTTTCTAAGCAATGATAATTGGATGAGTTGGAAGAACAACACTACGGTTATTATAAAGCAAACCCAGGGTCCCAGCACATGACATAATTAAGTTGTTAAAAGTGTAGGAATTTTGGCTAATATGTTTATGTTTGAACAAGTAACGGGTGAAGAAGAAGTGTTGAATGAAGGGGGCCTACGAAGGATGGTGGATAAAGTAAAAATGTTAACTAGGAGACGAAACATTGATTTGTTTTATATGCTAGTGTATAGTGTATGGTGTGGATTCCTATAGCATAAATGATGGCGTTACTTTATCTTTTAGTCACTGTACTGCAAAGTTATGTTGTTTCACTGTCATAGTGGGTGTATAGTGTATAGTGTATAGTGTGGATTCACATCTCCTTTATGTCACTTTATCACGTTTCTCCATAGCTTAGACCAGTCTTTATTGGAATTTGACATAACAAGGATTACATATAAATAGAAATGCAAATTAGTTAAATAGAAATGCAAAATAGTTAAATATCATGTTGACATAACAAGGATTACATATAACTCCAGATTCTACGTACACACATCAAATTAAACATACATTCAAACAACATTAAAATCATAATACCGTAAGACTACTCCGTTCCATAGCGATTCAACCAACTGTTGCGGAGTTTATACGCTTTGTAGCCAACAAATTCCTCACCGTACACGAAAAGGTAACGAGAATCATATGTTGCTTGGTTTGTTTTAAAAATATTTTTGTATTCAACAGTTTCGATAATCTTTGTGTACCAATCACAAGCGTCTGCAAAACGACGATTACCTGTTTGGAGTTCAACTGATGTTCGTCTAGTCGGCCGGGAATGATGGTTGTTTTACAGCCGCGTGATCAGTGCCCATCTTTCTTCATATGTTAAACCCCCTCCACCTTGCATTAGTAGCTCATCTCTTTTTTCAACGTCAATTTTGACTTTTACGAGGGCAAGCAAATCCTTGGAAGAAAATTCATGAGTTGCAGAATTCGTTGTTTGAGCACTATCACTAGGTCGTTGATTTAGTGGAGATGGACGCGGAGCTGTAACCGCTCGATGCTGATTCGGTCCAGGCACCTCTTCGATTTGTGTATCTTAAACTACTCCAACTCCATTATCGTTGAGTAGGTTTCGTTCGTACTCATAAAAAATCCTTCCCATATGTTCATCACTTATTTCGGAATCGTCCATGTAACCTATGCATCAGTAAAATAACTGGATTAACTAGAAGTATGAAGTATTGCTGATAACGAATATTACCTTGCTGATAACGAATATTACCTTTCAAATTGTAATTGTGTGGTAATTTACTTATGAGTTAATACAACATACAACTGGGACATATAAATAGATCTTCAAAGCCTATAGTGTCCAGTTACATCAATAATTATATCACTATTGACATATGCTTTGATGTGTAGTGAATAGTGTACAGTGTATAGTGTTCTGTGGATAGGGTGGATTCCTTCTACTTGGAATTTAGCGTTACTTTATCTTTATGTCACTTTATTACAAAGTTTGGTTGTATCACTTTCACCTTTCTGTCACTTTATCACGTTTGTCCAGCGAATGGACCAGTCAGTATTGGAATTTGAAACGATAAAGTTTACAAATTTAACCCTACAACGTTGAATGGTAAACGGATTCCCATAGTAGACAAGTTCGTATTAGGAATTGCAACATTTCATATTTACTCCACATGTTGGCCCTATAAATATATACGGTTACTACGTTGTAGTTAGCTGGAACCAAACTTTTTATCAAAATAAAAAAATGTCTTCATGGTCATGGCCATCGTCAATGGATTCGAACTATGATCAAAACTTTCCAGAGCGTCCTCCTTCAAGTCCAAGAACAGATATTGATTGGAATATCGAGTACCAAGAGCGGCACTATGAGGAATTGCGTCAAGTCTACCTGGAGTTCACCCGCATGACGATTCGTCCACCAGTTGCACCTGTTCCAGAGGTAGGTCATCAAGTAGTCCAAACTGTAACTGAAGAATGCTTACAAGCATCTACAGTCCCTCGTACTACGACTGCACCAGATGTAGGTCATCAAGAGGTAAGACGAGTTTCAGTTAACTAGGCTCCAAACAAGCAAGAAGTTAACTCCTATCCCGTTTATTACCACTGTGGTTACGCGGTAGAGGTGGTAGTCCGAGCGGATGGAGAGAATATAGGTCGCAGGATCCATTTATGCTCGCTATGGCCTAACGGATGCAATTATTTTGAGTGGATAGACGAGCGTTTCCCTCAAAGGGCAATTTCTTACGCCAACGAGTTAGAGCAAGAGAATAGGCGACTTCAAACCGCTTTGAATGAGCGTAACAATTAATGTGTTTGCGTACTGAATCTACTACCGTTACCTGTTGTGTCTTTACAAGCTTTTGTATCTTTACGCTTATTGTTGAATGTATCGGTGTTCTATCCTTAAGTTTATTGTTTGATCTATTTGTGTTATTATTAAAAATAAACAATACGAGTAATCTTAATAACAGGATAAGTTACCAAGTACAACAGAAAAAGACATGAAGATAACGATACAATACAACCACTAAACCCAAACTAGATGCTTTTTACACACATACAACTACAATACAACCATCATAGTCTAACAAATAAGATAACAACCAGATCGCACATACTACATAAAATTACAACTACAACACACTAAAGGATAACGTACGAGTACATATAGCAATACTAACATATCACGTAAACTGAATCTAAGGTATATCACTGTAACACCCCACCTCCGCCAGGGTCATTCTAAGCAAGTACACTGGCTTTGGAGGGGTGTTGGACAAGGTAAACATGCATAAAGATATCACAAGACAGAACATATAAGTAAAACAGAGTAAGTAAAACAGCGGATAAAATTACTATTTCAAAACCATAGTCAAGTTACATCAAAGTACTTAGTCATTATTTTCCAACTACTACATGTCTAGAAACATAAACTGAAAACTGGAAATAACATAAAGTGAACTATCCCCAAAGTAGACGTGGTAAAGCCATAGCGAGCTCAAGTCCAAACCGTACATGAGCTATCCAGTAAGCAAGCTAAAGATCCAAGCTAGTTGCTAGTGTTCCCACCCAGAGAAACTGGTGGGGGGGGGAACGGAAGAAAAGAGGCGAAAGGAAAACAGGTCAGTCAAAAAGACTGGTAAGTCCTACCTACTATTAGTATAAAAACTAATAAAGTTAACTGGACATGTAAAACAAAGATGAAACATAGGATGATAACTGGCATGGTGAAAAGTTAACAAGATAGATCAAGTGTGGCATCGCATATACAAGGTTAAGTTGCACCAAGTGTACTAGTATTCTAATCCATGTCAAGTATAAACAAGAAATGATCCCTTGGCCCAAGTTTGGCCCAACATCATGAGATGACCTAAATCAAGGTCCAACTACACGGTCTAGTCGATCGGCTCCCTATAAAACTAACTCGTCAAGTGTCGGTGTCATACGGCCCAACCGCGAGATGTAGTCGACTGTGCAAGGTCCACCCTAGGGTGTATCTGGTCCCTAGGGTGCCAACCACTGACACAAAACAAGCACGCACAGTCCAAGCCAACTGGTGCCCATGTCTATCTTTCATCCCCGGACTATGTGCACGACCATAGTCCGCCGGAATCTACAATGGCGCACCTACCTAGCCATCCCTTTTGGTCACTTACATTCAGCCCAGTAATCGTGCCCTACCCCTAGCCTAGTCCCTAGGGTATCCCGATACTCCCTGGTGGGTTACTGCTGAAAAGGGCCCCGCAAACTAGGGTTTCTAATGGGTTAAGTGTGGTTAACCCTATCCAAACCATGTATCAAGTTGGTTAAGTATACCCAAGTGGTTCATGACTTAACCCCAACAATCCATCGTGTTCAATTGGTTAAGTATTCAAGTGGTCCATGACTTAACCCTACCATGTGGCATTAATTAACTTAATGCACCCCAATCTCTCACATTAGACTTTGTTGTGATTACTAGTTAAGCCGGGCGGGTCCGGGTAGCTTTACACCACAACCTAGTCTAACCTCGGGTTTTAAGTGCGATGTGACCAACTACTCACATTGGGTCCTATTGTTTGTAGCCACTAGTTAAGCCGGTCGGTTCCGGGTAGATTTATGCTACAAACTCAACCCAACCTCGAGTTGGCCACTTTCATGTTTTCTACATGTCATGTCCACGTTCATGTTTTCAATCATAATCACATGTCATATTTTCAAATCATGTTTCATGTCATTTAAGTTTACCCATAACGTAACCCCATCGCATGTAAGTTCGCATCAACACACATAGATCAAAAAGGGGAACATAATGATATGACAAGTTGGGCAAAATGTGGCAAAGTCTATCACAAGTTTAACATGGTGATATATGAGGCAAAGGTGTTCATCACAACTAGCATATGGCATTATTGGCCTCAAAACATGCATGACATCAACTTAGCAACTAGGTGATAACATGGTCATAGTAGACATGGGGTGATAACTTGTGATTAGCATATAGTTCATAACATCATATGCAAGTTAACATCAAGGTTTTAAGATGGTTCTATGTTGCATTTATGCATAACTACCAAGTTCTATGTTGCATTATGCATAACCACCAAATAAAGCTCATAGCTTTCTACCCAAAAAGTCAAGGTGATAGTCCCATAACCATAGATCAAAAGAGTCATGTATAGATCTATGCATACAATGATAGATGCAAGGCAAGTGTTACACAAAAATCCCATTTCAACTTGCTACATGTCATATTAAGTTCATAGTTTAAATCTAAGAGTAGAATAGGGCTTACAAAGCTTGGCTATGAAGACTAGAACAAAATAAACAAGATTGAGACGAAGCCACACTAGAAACCCCCAAATGAATACAAGCTCCAAGTTGTCTTGAGAAACAAGAAGCTCCTTTGATTTGTATGAAGAAAGATGGCTCTTTTACTAGCTTAGAACACTCAAGCTTTCATGAAGAAGATGGAGGCCATGATTAGGGAGCATTTTGGCATAACCTAGTTGTAGGATTAATTTGTGGTGATTTAGGGTAGGGTTTAGGGTGTTTTTATAGAGGTTTAGGTTAGTTTAGGCCATAGGATTAACCCTAATTTAGATCTGAGCCATCTAATCACGTCACAAGCCAACAAAACATGACCCAAGAGCCAAAACAGGTGCATCCGGCCAGACTGGGCCGACCACCCAGGTCGACAGGGGTGTCGACTGGGCAGTCGATACCAGCTGGGGTGTGTTGACTCCCAAGTCGACTTGGGGGCTGGGCCGGAAACTTTCCCGCCCAGTCTGTTTGGCTCCAGATTTGAAATTTGAATTGTTTTTGAACTTGAAATTTTCTGAAAACTTTGACGGGCCATAACTGGGTCATACGGACTCTGATTTTCGAAAACTCGGACTCTATTTCGCGTATTTTTCCGAGACGAACGCAATGGAACAGCCCGTTTCCCTTGATTCATATTTTAACATTTAATTCTGCCTTGATTAATGTTATAACATGTTATTTAAAAATACGGGTTGTTACATTCTCCCCACCTTAAAGGATTTCGTCCCCGAAATATTCAAGTTAGGAAGAACGTATCCTACCATCCATCATCCATCTACTCAAAACATCATTCACAAGCAGTCATTGTCCTTAACAGATTCTAAATGCTGTATGAACATATGCAAAGTTGTGTGTAGATGTACTTATCTAGTGCGAAAATCAGGCAGTTACTGATTCAGTAAACCTCCTTAATGCAAAGTATGTTAGTGAAATGAGTCCATATGTATGCAAATTCCTAACATAATTCATAATCTCTACATGAGTGCACATAACATTCATCCATATGCAACATCCATGTGATAGCATAACAAGTTTCATCCATGAATAAGTATAAGCACTCATGCATATGCAATATGAAAGTGTGTGAGCCGATCTTAGTGCCTAATGTGTATCATGCATCCACGAGTTTCCACTTGCAAACACTTGCAACCACTTGCAAACATCAAGCATAACATGTTTCAAATACATGTTTCATCTAAAGGGTTTCTACCTAAGGTTCTCATGACAAGGTTAACGAGATAACAAGATAAACATGGATAGTAAAAGAAAGATATGCTGACTAGGAAAAGAGATCGAGAATGTACCCTCAAAAAGAAATGGATAAAGCCCACGCATCTTCTCCTCGGTTTCCCAAGTTGCATCTTCATCGGCTTCACTCCACTGAACCTTTACTAACTTGACTTCTCGATTCCTCAGCTTCCTGATCTCCGTTCCCAAGGTACGAATCAGAGCTCGCCTCAGGGTTGCCTCTTTCTCTACCTCCACGTCTTCAAGAATGCTAGGCTCAACTACCTCGGCTGACTCATGTAGGCACTTTCGGAGATGCGAGACATGAAAAACATTGTGCACTCCGGCCAGCTTCTCGGGCAATTCCACCTTATAAGCCATCTTCCCAATTCTCTCTATGATAGGGAAGGGTCCTACGAACCTTGGTGCCAGCTTCCCAACTGCTCCAAAACGAACCACATTTCGCAAAGGAGAAACCTTCATAAAGACCATATCTCCAACTTCAAACTCTAAGTCTGTCCTTCGCTTGTCTGCATAGGATTTTTGTCTGTCTTGGGCCGTTTTCACCCGCCTTCGAATCAACTCAACCTTCTCAGATGTGTCCCTTATCATATCGGGCCCAAGTATAAGCTTATCCGTCGTCTCCCACCAACATGTTGGTGACTTGCACGGCCTCCCATACAAAGCTTCGAATGGTGCCATTCCTGTGCTTGCCTGATAGCTGTTATTATAAGCAAACTCCACTAGAGGAAGATGATCTTGCTAAGTACCTCCAAAGTCAAGAGTACATAGCCTCAACAGATCTTCTAGTACCCTATTCACCCTTTCGGTCTGGCCATCCGTTTGTGGGTGATAGGCTGTACTTAGATTCAATCGCGTACCCATCGCTTCTTGCAAACTACTCCAGAACTGGCTAGTGAAGATTGGGTCACGATCGCTAACTATGCTAGAAGGAGCTCCATGCAATCGCACTATCTCTCAAAGATAAACAGATGCTAGCCATGATGCGGTCCTCTTGCTCTTTACTGGAATGAAATGAGCGCTCTTCGTGAGTCTATCCACTATGACCCATATGCTAGTATTCCCCTTCCTTGATCTCGGCAATCCATCCACAAAATCCATAGAGATACTTTCCCACTTCCATAGTGGGACCTCCAATGGATGCAGTAGCCCACCAGGCTTCTTCGACTCGGCCTTTACTTGTTGGCAAACAATGCATCTAGAAACAAACTCTGCCACATCCTTTTTCATCCCATCCCAAAAGAAAATGCGCTTCATATCCCGGTACATCTTATCCCCTCCGGGATGTATGGTCATCCTCGAGTGATGTGCCTCCTCAAGAACTTTATTTACTAAGTCTCCCACTCGTGGGACACATAGTCTTCCATCACGCCTTAGCCATCCCTTGTCATCAATAGTATATCTAGCGAGGTGATTTGACGTCTCACCCCGAATCAACTTGTCCATGATCTCGACTATCTGCGGGTCTTCCCTCTATGAAGCCCCAACTTGATCAAGAAGTGTAGGTCTAAGCTCAAGGGATGCTAACGAACCAGTCATCGACTCAACAGCAGGTGTGAAATCAAAGGTTGCCAAGAACTCTAGGCTCTTCATCTCAACAAACAAAGGACTCAAAGTCAACCTTCTTCTGCTTAGCGCATCCGCCACAACATTACCCTTGCCAGGGGTATAAGCTATCTCGAAGCCATATGATGCCAAGAATTCCATCCACCTCTGCTGCCTTAGATTCAAATCTTTCTGCGAGAAGAGGTACTTGAGTGACTTGTGATCGGTATATAACTCAAACCTTTCGCCTAGAAGATAATGGCGCCAGGATTTGAGTGCAAAGACGATCGCCGCCAACTCCAAATCATGAGTGGGATAGTTCTTCTCATGAGCTTTGAGTTGCCTACCCCCAAAGCATATCACTCTCCCTTCCTGCATCAGGACAGCGCCTAATCCCGTGCCACATGCATCGGTGTACACGGTAAACATCTTCCCTCCATCAGGTAATGCTAGAACTGGAGCTGTGGTGAGGGCTTTCTTGAGCCTTTGAAAAGCAAGCTCACACTCTAAGTCCCATGCAAAGACCAAGTTCTTCTTCGTTAACTTAGTAAGAGGGGCTGAAATCTTAGCGAAGTCCTTAATGAACTTCCTATAAAACCCTGCCAGACCGAGAAAGCTTCTCACTTTAGTTGCATTCTTCAAAACTTTCCAGTCTTGCACCGCCACTACTTTAGCGGGATCCACAGCTATGCCTTGCTTAGAAACTATATGCCCAAGGAACCGAACTTCCCTTCTCCAGAAATGGCATTTAGAGAACTTGGCTTTCAACTGATGTGCTCTAAGCGTATCCATAACCTCCATGAGATGTGTAGCATGCTCTTCCTCGTCCTTAGAGAAGACCAGAATATCATCCACGAAGACAACCACAAACTTGTTAAGGAACTCCCTGAACACCCTACTCATCAAATCAACAAAGTATGCGGGTGCATTAGTCAAACCGAACGACATGACTATCCATTCAAAGAATCCATCTGGAGTCCTAAACGCAGTCTTGTCAATACTATCCTCAGCTACTCTAAGCTGATGGAATCCGGTGGCTAGATCGAGCTGAGAGAAAACAGAAGCACCAACAAGCTGGTCAAAGAGATCATCAATCCTCGGTAACGGGTGTCTATTCTTCTTTGTCAGCTTGTTCAACTCACGATAATCAACACATAGACGAAGCAAACCATCCGCCTTAGTAGCGAATACCACAGGAGCACCCCATTCTGAAATGCTTCGCCTAATGAAATTTTTCTCAAGCAACTCCTTGATTTGCTTGCTAAGCTCTCTTCTTTCTCGTGGGGCCATGTGCCTAACGAGCAATGAAACTGGCTTGGCATTATCAACAAGATAAATGCAGAAATCTATCTCTCGCTTAGGGGGTAACCCCTTAACCTCATCATCGGGATATTCTCGGACCACCCTTACAGATTGCAGATCATCGATGGACGAGTCAAGAGATTCAAGATAACATAACATGACGGGATCCATAGGGTTACAAGAAATTTCTAGGGTATTACCGAGGCGAGTCATGAGCCTCACCACCCTATGCTCACAATCAAGAATGGCTCCATAACTGGACAACCAATCCATGCCCAAAATCAACCCGTATCCCAAAAACCCGAGAACATAAGCATTACACATGAATTCTACGCTCAAGATAGAAATCTTCAAATCCACACAAATCATAGATAGATGGGCGGAACCCCCAATTGGATTTGAAACACTAACGGGATCCTCAACTAGACTAGTACTTAGGTGCAAACTTTCAACAATGTCAGAAGAGATAAAGGTATGCGATGCGCCAGAATCAAATAAAGTTCGAACAGGAAAACCATAAATATAAACAAGGCTTTCTACAGAAATACTACCTCGGTCCGGAACTGGAGCAGTGTTGAGAGCATGCATCTGCCCTCCAGAAGGTCCTGCTCGCTGAGTCTGTCCTTGCCCCTGCCCTTGCTTCTTTGGGCAATCCTTACTGAAGTGTCCAGTCTCTCCGCAATGAAAGCATTCTCCCAACTTCCTCTTCTTCTTCCTACAATCTGTGGCTATGTGTCCAACGATCCCACAGAAGTTGCACTTTCTTGTCTCCTTTGCCTTGTTGTTGTTAGCCTTGTTACCCTTGTTGTTCTTATTTTTCTTATTACTCTGATTGCTCTGGTTTCCTCCCCACTTGGAGTCCGCCTTCTTAGCTTGAGTCTCATTAGGCTTGACTTCTTTCTTGCCATTCTTATCATCTCCCTGAAGCAATGCCATATCTACTGGGCTCTCAAAAGTGCCCCCCATGGGTATATGGGACATGGCTAAACCTTGCAATGGCTCATTAAATCCTCGAGCAAAGCGTAGAGCCTTCTTCTGGGGTGTGTTAACCATGTCCAAACCGAATCGAGCAAGCTGGTTAAACTTATTCACATACTCCCTCACGGTCATGTCCCCTTGCTTCAAAGATATAAACTTCTCTATTTGCAGATTCTCCTCAGCAGATGATAGAAACTTAAGCCCAAACCTCATCCTAAAGTCGGCCCAAGTCTCTATAGGCCTAGTAGCGTTGGTGACCTCCCACCAATAAGCAGCTTCCTCTTTCAATAACCATACTGCCGATACAACTTTTCTATGGTCTTCCACATCAAAGATGGCAAAGAGGTCTTCAGTTTCTTTTAACCAGTTTCTTGCCTCCACATAAATCTCTGTCCCAACAAAATTCTTGCCACCCATCGCCTTAAAGTCTTTGCAAATCTTCGCGAAATTCGCTTGTGGACGCTGAGGAGGAGGAGGAGGAACCTCAGGTACGGTGGGAGTGTTTGCTGGGCCCACATCGTTGGCCCTAGCTTCCAAGTACCTTCGGAACCATCCGGGAATGGGTACTCCCTCGGGAAGGTTAAGATCGGCCATGCTGAGAAAGGGAAAAGATAGATTTAGAACGAGGAAACAAAGGATAGTGCTAATGGCTTTTGGGGAATAGCCTTTTAAAATAAACTAGACTTTTCTTGGAAAATACTTAATTGGTTTTGAAAATAGTTTTTCAAAAGGTAAGTTTTAAAAACCTTTTACTCAAATCTTGTAAACCTTATGCTCTGATACCAAATGTAACACCCCACCTCCGCCAGGGTAACTCTAAGCAAGTACACTGGCTTTGGAGGGGTGTTGGACAAGGTAAACATGCATAAAGATATCACAAGACAGAACATATAAGTAAAACAGAGTAAGTAAAGCAGATAAAATTACTATTTCAAAACCATAGTCAAGTTACATCAAAGTACTTAGTCATTATTTTCCAACTACTACAAGTCTAGAAACATAAACTGAAAACTGGAAATAACATAAAGTAAACTATCCCCAAGGTAGACGTGGTAAAGCCATAGCGAGCTCAAGTCCAAACCGTACATGAGCTATCCAGTAAGCAAGCTAAAGATCCAAGCTAGGTGCTAGTGTTCCCACCCTGAGAACCTGGGGGGGAAACGGAAGAAAAGAGCTGAAAGGAAAACAGGTCAGTCATGGTAAGTCCTACCTACTATTAGTATAAAAACTAATAAAGTTAACTGGACATGTAAAACAGAGATGAAACATAGGATGATAACTGGCATGGTGAAAAGTTAACAAGATAGATCAAGTGTGGCATCGCATATACAAGGTTAAGTTGCACCAAGTGTACTAGTATTCTAATCCATGTCAAGTATAAACAAAAAATGATCCCTTGGCCCAAATTTGGCCCAACATCATGAGATGACCTAAATCAAGGTCCAACTACACGGTCTAGTCGATCGGCTCCCTATAAGCCTAACTCATCAAGTGTCGGTGTCATACGGCACAACCGTGAGATGTAGTCGACTGTGCAAGGTCCACCCTAGGGTGTATCTGGTCCCTAGGGTGCCAACCACTGACACAAAACAAGCACGCACAGTCCAAGCCTACTGGTGCCCATGTCTGTCTTTCATCCCCGGACTATGTGCACGACCATAGTCCACCGGAATCTACAATGGCGCACCTACCTAGCCGTCCCTTTTGGTCACTTACATTCTGCCCAGTAATCGTGCCCCACCCCTAGCCTAGTCCCTAGGGTATCCCAATACTCCCTGGTAGGTTACTGCTGAAAAGGCCCCCGCAAACTAGGGTTTCTAATGGGTTAAGTGTGGTTAACCCTATCCAAACCATGTATCAAGTTGGTTAAGTATACCCAAGTGGTTCATGACTTAACCCCAACAATCCATCGTGTTCAATTGGTTAAGTATTCAAGTGGTCCATGACTTAACCCTACCATGTGGCATTAATTAACTTAATGCACCCCAACCTCTCACATTAGACTTTGTTGTGGTTACTAGTTAAGCTGGGCGGGTCCGGGTAGCTTTACACCACAACCTAGTCTAACCTCGGGTTTTAAGTGCGATGTGACCAACTACTCACATTGGGTCCTATTGTTTGTAGCCACTAGTTAAGCCGGTCGGTTCCGGGTAGATTTATGCTACAAACTCAACCCAACCTCGAGTTGGCCACTTTCATGTTTTCTACATGTCATGTCCACGTTCATGTTTTCAATCATAATCACATGTCATATTTTCAGATCATGTTTCATGTCATTTAAGTTTACCCATAACTTAACCCCATCGCATGTAATTCGCATCAACACACATAGATCAAAAAGGGGAACATAATGATATGACAAGTTGGGCAAAATGTGGCAAAGTCTATCACAAGTTTAACATGGTGATATATGAGGCAAAGGTGTTCATCACAACTAGCATATGGCATTATTGGCCTCAAAACATGCATGACATAAACTTAGCAACTAGGTGATAACATGGTCATAGTAGACATGGGGTGATAACTTGTGATTAGTATATAGTTCATAACATCATATGCAAGTTAACATCAAGGTTTTAAGATGGTTCTATGTTGCATTTATGCATAACTACCAAGTTCTATGTTGCATTATGCATAACCACCAAATAAAGCTCATAGCTTTCTACACAAAAAGTCAAGGTGATAGTCCCATAACCATAGATCAAAAGAGTCATGCATAGATCTATGCATACAATGATAGATGCAAAGCAAGTGTTACACAAAAATCCCATTTCAACTTGCTACATGTCATATTAAGTTCATAGTTTAAATCTAAGAGTAGAATAGGGCTTACAAAGCTTGGCTATGAAGACTAGAACAAAATAAACAAGATTGAGACGAAGCCACACTAGAAATCCCAAAATGAATATAAGCTCCAAGTTGTCTTGAGAAACAAGAAGCTCCTTTGATTTGTATGAAGAAAGATGGCTCTTTTACTAGCTTAGAATACTCAAGCTTTCATGAAGAAGATGGAGGCCATGATTAGGGAGCATTTTGGCATAATCTAGTTGTAGGATTGATTTGTGGTGATTTAGGGTAGGGTTTAGGGTGTTTTTATAGAGGTTTAGGTTAGTTTAGGCCATAGGATTAACCCAAGTTTAGATCTGAGCCATCTAATCACGTCATAAGCCAACAAAACATGACCCAAGAGCCAAAACAGGTGCATTCGGCCAGACTGGGCCGACCACCCAGGTCGACAGGGGTGTCGACTGGGCAGTCGACGCCAGCTGGGGTGTGTCGACTCCCAAGTCGACTCCCCAGTCGACTTGGGGGCTGGGCGGGAAACTTTCCCGCCCAGTCTGTTTGGCTCCAAATTTGAAATTTGAACTGTTTTTGAACTTGAAATTTTCTGAAAACTTTGACGGGCCATAACTGGGTCATACAGACTCCGATTTTCGAAAACTCGGACTCTATTTCGCGTATTTTTCCGAGACGAACGCAATGGCAAAGCCCGTTTCCCTTGATTCAGATTTTAACATTTAATTCTGCCTTGATTAATGTTATAACATGTTATTTAAAAATACGGGTTGTTACAATCACCAAATATCCACGAATCATCCGCAAGAGGTGCTGCTTCTCCACTATAGCCATGGTCATCATCATCATCGTCATCTACTCGTCGTACAGGATGATATCACTCGTCATCCGCAGCAGTTAGCTCGGTAATGCGAGCCGTCAACTCATCAACTGCGCGCTTATGCTCTCTATACATCGTATCTCGAAGACCAACATGCATACGATATAGTTCCTCGTAGGGAAGAACAACGGGATCTGGAAACTGTGTGACAGTAGGCCATGAAATATCAACATACGTGTCTGGACCAGATGTCCCAGGAATGCCCACGGTCCAACCATAACTCGTCGGCATAGTCGAGTAAGGTGGCTGAGGAGGGTGTTGACGAGGAGGCTGAGGGGGCTGAGGAGGCTGATGACGAGGAGCCTGAGGGGGCTGAGGAGGCCTATACATAGTAAGGGTACTCTGAGACATGTCGCGTAAAACACCTGGATCACCAAAAGGAGTGTAGGCGGAAGGACAAACAAAATCAACTCCGGCGGCATGTACAAACGTTGCCATATTAGTAGGCTCATAAAAAGATCCCCAAAAAGTAATGTAATCTCTACCGGTAATGATAAATCTATCAGCTGGCCACCAGTCACCGGCATACTGTTGTAAATCCGCACTGGAATAGACCCGTAAATGACCTGTATCAGGGTGGGGATCATCGGGAACAACGTCGACATCGCGTAACTGTCGCCAACAGCGCTCCCCCAAGTACCAGTAACATCCTAAACTAGGTGGGGCCGATACCAGAGGAAATCGTCTACCAGACAGAAATAGAGCGTGCTGCTGTGCTGGGCCTAGCAAGAACGGGGAATCGACAAAAGGACGCCATAGAACTGACTCTTGTGTGGTCCTCATCTCTATCTGAGTACGAGCCACTGCAAATACATGATGGAAATCACCTCCTGGTACAACCCGCCGGTTATCGGGCGACCAAGCTTTCGCACGAGGGTAGAAAAGTGATAGTGTAGGATCCAATTTCGGAAATGTCATGTTATGAAAGTACTCAAAATACCAATACTGCAGAACCTCCCAAAAACCTGTAATCGATGACCCACGAGTCCTAATAGTGCACTGCTGGTCCAAACCCCTATACAAATGAGCTAAAATCGGCGTACCTCAGTCATATGAAATAGGAGTACCGTCGAACGACATGCCGGCAACAACAGCTACATATCCACATGGCAATGTGTTTGATGAATTCGTGAAGAATAAATTACCCATCATATATAATACAAACAATCTAAGAACCTCTAAATGGTGATCTGCAGGCTGACGTTCCACTAAGTCCATTACGGCTTGCTTCATGAAAGAGGTTCTGATATGATGATTGTTTGTTAAGCCTCCCCCTCATAAGTTCAAATATGGAAATATACTAGCCAATAAATCATACTGTTGATATAGCTCATCATATGTAAAGTGGCACCCTGACCAATTGGTATGCCAGTAAGCATGGTAAAATTCAGTGGCGTAATACCCATCTCTCCAAAACTAAAGTGAAATGTATGTGTCGTTTTCCACCAACACATGGCTAAAGCACCACATAATTGAACATCGTTATTGTACAGGTTTTCAATACCTAAGGATGCAAATTAAAAATATTAAAATCAAGAAAATATATTTCATTTTCTAACATACGTAATATGTAAGTGGGTTCATCAAAAATACGTACTCAAGAAATCTCCAAAACCAATACTTCTAAGATATCCTGCAATAATTCTGTCTGTGTCGTACACACGAATCGTCGTATACAAACGAACGATACTAACCCACGATCCTCGTGTACGATCATTACGAGCCTAAAACATACAAAAAATAACTAATGTTTTATGACATACTTCTTGATCAAATACCGACTAATACACTAACCAGTTTAAGAAGTTATACCTCAAAATACGACTTCAAGTTATCGGTAAGGTGTCTTTCCCCTTCAGGCAGTTCGCGAAAATCAGCCAACTTTTTCTCTGCAGACAAATTAACATCGATGTGTGGATCCAATGCAGCATAAACACCGGCTTTAGCAACCCGTCTTCTCCGAACGGGTTTTGAACGACGAGCGTCGGACGGACTAGAGTCTTCAACCGGTTCATTCTCCCCTTGTGCATTGTTGTTGGAGGCATTACGACTTCCAGAACCAAATATAGCTTTACCCAATCTTCTCATTGTTTTTTAGAGGATTGGAGCTTTCGGCGGAGGAAGAAGGAAGAAAGGAGTGGCGGCTGCGAAGGGTTTCAGAGCAATTGAATACGGGTGCAAAGAAATAGGGGAGGGGGGACCCGACACGCGGTTAAGGGGTAAAACCCTTGGCCGGTGTTGAGAAAACCGGTTAACATTAACCGGTTTTCTCAACGCCGGCCAAGGGTTTTACCCCTTGGCCGCGTTGGGGAGGGGGTTGCTCGTGTCAACCCCCTCGAATGACCACGAGCAACCCCCCCTGTTGGGGATGCTCTTAAGAATGACATTGATCCAATTCTCGCAAAAAATAAAAATAAAATAAGGATGTTCTCGCATGGACCCATCCAAATATGGTAGGTATAAATCCTGTTATCACGTGCCATGCTTTAAGTATAAACTCAAACATGGCACTAGTTAGAAAAAAGAAAAGGCAGTTCGATAAAGTTTGTTCCCAAACTTTGAAAGGGATTTTATTCAGAAGGACAAGCGGTATTAAAATTTTATTCGTTAGGACACGCGCCTAAAATTTTACTCAGAAGGACGATATTAAATTTTTCCATCGTTCTTCATCCCGTCGCTAATTATCTCGTTCATCACCTCGTCGTTCATCATCTCGAATGATTTTCTATCACGAAATCATTTTTAATATCAATCAAATCAAAATCCACGACATATCGTACAATCGATCCTCAAACATAAATCGAACAGCAAAATCTATGGCACGAAATCGATCTGAAGAATCAACCTCGATTGAATTTATTTTTTTTGTTGCTATAATCATTATAATTTAATGTTCATTTCTGCCGATTAGGTTTTTTAATTTCGCAAGGTGATTCATGGTTTTTTTTGTTCTTCAATTTTAATGTTCAACTTTTCAGCAGTTGGGTATCATTTTTATATTTTTCTATGTATCGTTTTTGTTTATTTACCACTATTTTATATTCGTTTGGTCTGTTTTTAATGTTGTATTTATTGTGTAGTTGTATTATTGCATTATCTATGTATTACAATCGAACTTATTTCATTATAATCAACCAAATTGTGATGTAAGATTTTTTGTATTAGTTTTAGTTTTAAAATAGTGCAGCATTTTAAGGTATCAGTTTTTTTTTGTTTTTTTAGGTATCATTTTTATATTTTCTACTTAAATTTACATCATAGTAGCTTTTAGGTACCAGTTTTATATTTTTAAAGGTATCAGTTTTATATTTTTTTTCTTTATTTCAATGGCTGGTTTTTAGTTCGGTATCATTGTTGATAACAGTTTTATAACAAAGTAAGTATCAGTTTTTATCATTTTATTTCTTCAAAATAGTTATCTTAGATTTTTGGTGAAATTCAGTTGGAAAACATATGATTTTTTGTGTAGCTTCAATATTATATTTGGTGTAATACAAGTGAGGAATACAAAGTTGATGCACAAAATGCAAGTACAAAATTAACACAGCACCAAAATCACATGAAAAAAAAACATAACACACTTAATACTCAAAAGCTGATACTTAAAAAAATATAAAACTGATATCTAAAATCTGTTGCAATGTTTGAAAGAAAATCTAATGCAAAAAATGTTTACATAACAATTTAATTGATTAAAATGAAATAATTTCGACTGAGTTACAAAGTTGAAGCAACAATACAACTAAAAAATTAACACAGCAACAAAATCACATAAAAAATATTATTCATTTAAAACAGAAAAACTGATACCTAAAAAAAATATAAAACTGATACCTAAAAACTGCTGCATTGTTTAAAATAAACAAATGGAAATGTGCTGAATCGTTTATAACTTCTATACAAATTCTTTGTATTTTTTTAATCTTCAAATTATTGTGCTGCTGTACAATTGGATCTCAGGTTTGTATTATCATTGTTATCATTATGTATGCGGCTTTTTTTTTGGTCATGATCATCTTTGAACCTACGGTGGGTATCAGTTTTACCACCCTATAGGTATTAGTTTTCTGTATTATTTATTGGTTACAGGTACAGGGTATCAGTTTTTGATATTTTCTTCTTTACAGTTTTTGGGTATCATTTTTATGGCACTGTAGGTATCAGTTTTTGTTATTTCATTTTTCTTCAGTTTCACGCTTGGTTTCCAGCTTCTTCCTCGATTTTTTCTCGTGCATAATCAACTGTGTCGTTTCATACAATTTCGCCCATTACCAATTTCAGATTGCAAATTCAGTTTGCAATTTCGATCTCGTTTGCATCGATCAGGAAATGCTTTTTACCCTAATTTCGTGAACGAATTCCCAAATCAGCACGCGCAAGATCGATTTTGCATTCAGAATATAGGCGATTGGTATGGATGTTTGAAGATGATTGCTGGAGATCGAAATAAAATAGAAAAAAAATTGCGTTTAAAATCAGTGACGAAATCGACGTCGATAGCGGATTGAGGAAGAAAAGAAAACAGCGGCCGAATAAAGTATTGTAATGTATTGTCCTTTTGGATAAAATTTTAGTGGGTTGTCCTTATGAATAAAAAAGCCCTTAATTTTGTCCTTGTCGTTATTTTCCTGAACTTTGAAGGAGGAATAAAAGAAGCTATTGGAAAATGGGTACCATGAGAAATTTCCAATACAAAATTGTTAGCAAACCCAATTTTAGTCAAGAAATCCAATATGACATAGAGGACTTGCATCAATTATACTGATATAAACAAAGTTTGCCCAAAATATTGCTATTCATTATTAAGAATTAATCAATTAGTGGATGATACAAGCAGCCAACAACTCCCATCTTTCACAGACGCATTTTTAGGATATAATCAAATCCCTATATTTAAAACCGATGAGCATAAGATCAACTTTATTAGGGATTGGAGATTCTATTGTCGTAAAGTAATGCCCTTTGGATTGAAAAATACTAGAGCAACATATTAAAGGTAGGTAAATTAGACGTACATAGAACAAATTGGCCAAAATATGGAATTATATGTTGATGATATGCTGGTAAAGTCCATAAAGGTGAATGACCATTTAGTCACTTTGAAAGAAATGTTTGCAGTACTAAGAGAGTATTAAATGAAACTCAACCCACAAAAATATTCCTTTGGAATCTAATCTGAGAAATTCTTAGGCTATGTTGTGAGTGCACGGTGAATTAAAGCAAATCCTGAACAAATTAAGGCTATTAATGGTATAGTGGAGCCTAAAGCAAGCAATTATGTGAGGGTATCAATCGAACGAGTAGCAACATTAATCTTGTTCATTTCTAAAGCGACTGCAATTCCTTTCTTTGATGTAACAAAGAAAAAAATCTTTAAATAGGAAGAAGACCACAAGATGGCTTTTCAAGGATTGTAAGATCATTTGGGAAACCACCTATTCTATCTAGTCATATTGATAAAGAAACTTTATACGTCTATTTAGCTATCTTCGAATATTCAGTTAGTACAGTCTTCATAAGAAATGAAAATAAGGTTCAATTGCTAGTCTATTACACAAGCATATTATTCATTCATAGAAATGTTAGTTTATTTCATGGTTCTTACATCTTGAAACTTAGTGCATACTTCCAAGCCCACCTGATTCCAGTTTTGACAAGCTTTCCTTTGAAATATATTTTTTTACAAGATAGAAAACTCTGAATGATTAGTAAAAATAGGCAATCAAACTTAACCAGTAAGACATAGAATATAAGCACTGAACTGCAATTAAAGGTCAAGCGGTGGCAAATTTCATTATCAAATGTACTAGCTTTATCGAAGAGCAGTCGCAGAAAGAGAAAGAATGTAAATGCAAATGGAAATTGTTCATAAATGGAGCTTCGGATGAACAAGGAACAAGCGATGGATACATCATTATAATTCTAGATGAGCACTGATTGCATTATGGAACTCATATTTCAAATCATTCGTGTACACGATTCTGGGATAACATTAGCCACACAACTGAAAATCTCAAAATTGAAGTATTCAGTGATGTACAATTGATGGTCAATAAATTGAAACAAACTTTCTAAACAAAGGATCTAAAATAGGCGAAGTAAGTGAAGGAAGCTTTAAAAGGCTTGTTGAATTTGAAAATTTCTCAATCCATTAAATAGCACGAGAAAAGAATAAGAAGGCTGCCTCTTTAGTTAAATTGGCTAGTTTAAGAGGATTGCAAGAAGCCAGGATTGTACAGGTCAGATATGAAGCATTTCCCATCATCGATGAGATAATGACTGGAAAAGAATTGATGGTCTTAACTTGATCTTAAGCATACGGAGAAGAGGAAGAAACAATGATAACCCCTTTGAGTAATTTATCATGTAGCCAAGCAAATGGAAATTATAAAGGTACTTGGATGAATCCCATCATCAAATACTTCACAAGTAGGAAGTTATCAATTGATAAAAATGAAGAAACAAGGTTAAAGAATCAAGCGTTGACCTCCATCGTTTAAGAAGGAATATTGTATAAGAAGGGATATTGATTTCTTTATTTATGGTGTGTAAGCTTAGAGACTGAATTATAATTATTAAAATAAGAACATGGAGGATTCTGTAGGGATCAGTCCAATGACATAGAATTGGAAAAGAAAATAATGGGATAAGGATACTATGGGCCCTGAGTAACTAAACATGCAATCGATTATGTAAAAGGTGTGATTAGTGCTAATTTTTTTTAATTTTTTTTCACCAAACTCCAAATGATTTAACTCCGGTCCTAAGCCAATTGCCACTTGGTGTTTAGGGAATTGGTTTAATTGGACAGTTACCTATTTCAAAAGGAGGAGCTAATTCTACGGCAGTTGCAATTGACTACTTCACCATATTGGTAGAAGCAGAACCTATGTCAAATATCATAATGGGAAAGTATTGAAGTTTGCAATAAAGAATACAGTCATCATATTTGGACTTCCTCATAAAATATTATGAGACAATGAGGTACAATTCAAAATTGAAGAATTTACGCGACTCTATAGTTAGAATGGAATCATAAAATCCTTATCATTTGTTGCCCATTCAAGAGAAAATATGGCCATCAAAGCAGCTAACAAGATGATCAAAACCATTCTTAAGAAATGATTGGGCAAGGAAAAAGGAAATTGGGTAGAAGAAATCTTTTTAGTATAATAGTCTTGTCGAGCTTCGACTAAAACTTTAACATGGCATACTCCCTATTTCCTAACTTACAAAAGTAAGGCATTGCTTTCCGTTGAAGTAGTGTACCTTCCTATCGAAGAATAACACATGCTTTCGATCCAAATCAAGAATAGAGAAAAGAATCTTTAAATTTAATTTATGAATAACAAGATGAAACTATTGTGCAGATGGCTGAATATCAAAGAAGAACTAGTAAATGTTACATTTCTAAAGTAAAGAAAGATCTTTACAAGAAGGAGATTTAGTTCTCTAGAAAACATGTCAAACACCAAAAATCCAACAAATGTGCCACTCAGACCAATTGAGAGGGTCCATTAGTCATTCATAAAGTTGATTTATCAAGGACATATTATAAGCTATGCCGACCAGATGAATTGTTTTGCCAAGGGCATAAAATGTTGAGCACTTAGGACCATATTTCCCAGTCTTGGAAAAGATTAAGATACCAAAAAATACAATAATCAAATAACAAAAGATACCCGTCTCTCGTACATGCCAAGCATGAAAGAAAAGTTCTATAGATTTCACATTGGATCAGGTCGATCGAGAAGAAATTGCCTTAAGTATTTGAAAGAAAATTCATCTGAATTATACTCATCTACCTTATAAGAAAAGTTACGAGGCAATAAGATAAAAAAGTCTAAGAGCCAACAAAATGGGAATCAATCCAATAAACTAAATGCAAAGTTCAAAAGAACCTTAGAATCCTCATCCAATGTTAAGGCACCTCCAAGAGGAAAAGGAAAAATACCCTTGACTTAGTCTCAAGGTAAATAACTTTCATTGCCGCTATACAGCTTACTAGAGCACCTCCTAGTTGATAGGAAGGAAGCATTTAACCAAGTTAAGGCAAAGCTATGGCTTGTTCTGGCACCTCCTAAAGGAAGGAAACCCTTGACACAAACTCAAGGTAATAAGCCTGTAGTGCCCGCTATAAGCCTTATTGGAGCACCACCTGACAAAGATGAAAGCTCTTAACTAAGTTACAGTTAAGCCCTGGCCCATCCAGAAACCTCTTAAAGTGAGGAAACCCTTTAGTCAGTCTCAATATTTTGAGCCTTTAGTGCCACTATACGTCTCACTAAAGCATTTATGGCAGACAAGCGAGAAGCCATTAGCTAGTGTTAGAGTGAAGCCTTGACATGTTCAGGCACCGCTTAGACGGAGATAATCGTACCAAATAAAAGTCCTCTTGTTCATAAATATTATTCCTCTACAAAAAGGATTTTTGGAGTTAAGTTCATTTAAGTTCATTTCCCTAAAAGAAGTTCCTAGGAGTTAAGTTCATTTCTCTAGATAAAGGAATTCCAAAGGTCAAAGTTATTTCCTTAGGTAAAGCATCTCGGGAGACAAATTCATTTAAGATTATTTTCCCATGTAGTGGATTCTGAGTGATAAGTTCGTTGAAGTTCATTTACTTAGATAAAGGATTTTAGGAGGCAAGTTCATTTAGGTTCATTATCCCAAATAAAGGACTCTGGGAGATAAGTTCATTTCCTTAGGAAAAGTCCCTAGGAGTCAAGTTCATTTCATTGGATATAGGAATTTTGGAGATTAAAATTATTTCCCCAAATAAAAGAATTTGGGGGACAAGTTCATTTAAGTTCGTTTCTCTAAATGAAGGATTCTAAGAGGCAAGTTCATTTCCTCAAATAAAGGATTCTAGAAGACAAGTTCATTTAATTTCATTTCCCAGCTAAAAAATTCTAAAAGACATGCTTATATAAGTTCATTTCCCCAGAAAAGGTTCTGGGGAGTCAGTTTCATTTTTCTATATGAAGAAATTCTAGAGATCAGATTATTTCCCAAGATAAAGGATCCTATAAGACAAGTTCATTTTCCTAGATAAAGGATTTCGAAAGACAGGTTCATTTAGGTTCATTTCCCCAGAAAAAGTTCCTGGGAATCAAGTTCATTTCTATGGATAAAGGAACTCTGAGGTCAAAATTATTTCCTTACCTAAAGGTTCTCTAGTAACTATATTTATTTCTATGTAAAAATAGGTTCCTTAAAGATATACCATTTCTTTGAGCAAGAAAATCGCTAAATCATCAAGTCATCCTAACATAAAGAAATGCTGGGTTCATCAAGTTACTATTACATAATTGGCCTACTGGATAAAGAATTCCGACCTAGATACATGAAAGGGAACTCTAATAATCAATCATTGAGAAATTCATGACCAGAAAGTCCTTGAATATTATGATATTGAAATCTCTCCACTAACAATTTCATATTCCAATTGCAAAGTTGTAACTAGACTATGGTTCTATGATAATTTTTAAGTGTTTTTTTGATGTTTTAGGACACTTGACACATTATATTTTGCAAGATGGATTTATGAAACAAGTTGATATAAGGCTTATCCTAAAGAAAAAGAAAACTTCTTGTTCCTGGAGGGGAAGTGGTAGCACCCACTTAGGCCTCTAAAAGAAATTATTTCAAATCAGAAAAGAGTATTACGAATCAAAGAGATGGATTTGAACATGTAAAAGGTGCTTCAAATAAAGGGAAAAATTATTCCGATATAGAAAGGGAAGTTTCGAATAGAGAAAAAATGTTTTGAGCTAAGAAGGTGGTTTCAAACTAGTGAAAGGACGCTTCGAGCCAAAAAGGATGGTTTTGTATCAGAAAAGGGCACTTTGAACATAAAAAATTATTCTAAACTTATATAAACGACTTTGAGTCTAAGAAGAGGCTTCGGAAGGATGTCTTGCAATACAACTGTTTCATTTTTCTTCGAAAGAGAGGATTTCATTGAGTCAATTTGTCAACAAAAGATTCCTTGATTCAATCAGGAATTTGGATTCACATTATTCAAATGAATGGCTTCATAGTGCTGGATTCTCACCATAAAACATTTTGAATCATTCTGCTAAGTGAAATTCCCCACATTGATCATCCTAAATTCAGAACGGCCCCGTTGCAAAGCCAAAGGTATAAAGAAAACCTGAAGCAAGGATGCTTGGGTTAGAGAAAATTCAAAGCAAAAAAGCAATGTTCAAAGCGGACCGCTTTGAAACAATCAAAGCAAAGTACTTAAAATAAATCAAAATGGTTAAATAAGGGGGCCTTGAAGCGGTTTAAGGCTTCGAAGTAGAAGAGTATCAAAGCGGCATAAAAGTTCAAAGCGAGGCAAGATTGCAAAGCATAACGCTACCTGCCTATTTGAAACCATCACCCAAGAATAGGGTTTTGCGGTGGCACTATGAAGGGTGCTAAACTCTAATTCTATTTTTTCATTATCTCAGTTTTTTCTCATTTATAATTATTATAACTCTAAATCAATATGGGAAACATTTCAATTTTAACATTGTAACATGACTGATCATAATGACAAATGAGACTTTTCCATTGCCTATGTCTATGAATATTGACTTTGTGAGATCATGAATATCTAGACCCTTGCAATTATGATATTAGTACAATGGATATTCAATTGATACGATTTGAATTTTTGGATTATGCATACTGGACTCATATGACTAAAACCTTTTGACTTGACATAACATATAATTTTGTAATGGCCCGCAAATCCGTACTATCTAAGTTGACTACATACATCACACGTCCCACCCAAATATCACATAAATACGAATCATTTTTTTTAGAAGAAAAAGGTAGAAGAAAAGCAGAAATAACAACACAGAATCTCACATCGCAGCAGAAAGAAATATAATATATCATAACCTTTGAAATACAAAATTTTAATTGTATTACATACAATTATCAGAGTACAACACTTACAACATAGCGGAAAACAATAACTAAATAACGCTGAAGCCTTCTGCTCCAAGCTCCTTTAGATAAATCTATAAAAATCCTGAACTACTTGACTACCCGTACAAATTTAGGCACCCAAGAGTTTAGGTAAAAAAAAATAAACTCTAGGTCAGTTATGGGGCTGGTATGAGTAAACAATTTAAAACAGTTTAAGAAAATAAACCATATCTCATAAGACCACGCCATATAACACGGAACGGGTTTTTCCCTTATGAGAATCCAAAACACTTGATTTAACTTTCAAAAATCCTTTCGAAAGAAACGATAATATTTATATCAAAACTCTTTTGATATTATAATAGTGTCTAAATCAAATAGATAACAATCTATTGGAATGTTTGCATCTCACGTTCCACATATATATAATATACAATCAAAACCACGAGAACTTATTGGGTAATGAATTTCCAACTATGACAAGGTATGGAACCACCTTTCGATAGTGTATCTCTAGAGGAGAATACACTGGGTTCAATAAGAACATCTTGTAACCCGGCCACACATGACCAACCACTCATTTTGCTTGAGTGTATCGAATGTATATCACCAACGATTAGGATCAACCACCGTTTTCCCGAATGGGACAACATCGAATAAAATAAAGAATGAAACGAATTTATCTAGATAGGTGATAATACACCCTAATTGGAAGCTACCCACTTAGCCATGTTGTCTTCCCGATTTTTGTCATTTCCCGGTTGTTGAAGCCTGAGTCCACGATTCTTACAATTCATTGATAGAATAATCACTTTGAATGCCATATTGTCAGATCTGTTAATCATTAATTAATTTGCACAAATATATTCTGGATCTTATGCTAAGAGGATAAATTTTCCGCCACCATATATATTTGTACAGAACAACATATGCGATCATTGGAAATACTCTGTTAGACATTCGTCCATATACGTTCATTCTGGGATTGAACGAAACCGAAGGAACAATTTCCATTAATAGAAAAAATCCTTGCACTCTACTCCGTCTCTGATTATCTTCACATAATCTGATTCGCAACGCTACTGCCGATTCGGAGTGGTTCTCGAATAATAATTCAACCGGTCTCTCCATATTGACAACGATATTGGCAAACACTTCGATAGTAGGTTATTTAACTATCGAAGAAAAACAAACATTCATTCAAAGCATCAAACAAATCACTGGGCCTTTTAATTTATATTTCATTAATTAAAAAACTTCTCCATTTCCTTATCCATATTCGTTAACATGATATTTTCGATAATCATCTTGGCCTCTTACGCTATTTGGGAAACATTTCCATATATCGCCTTCTTTTATTTTCTATACTTAGAAAATATATTCTATTTATAATTGGAATACATTACAATTACTTATCTCTTTCATGACCATTCATTTATTTCAATACTTAGGAAATATTTATCTTTATATTTCCAAAATTCCACTTACTTAGGTTAAATCGACTGTTGTGTAAAACATTGTTACAAACAACCCAAAATACTGCATTCAACTAACTCCTATTCAACCATTTCTCTTCGAGACTGGATCTTGCTATTTATCGATTAAAAATGAAATCAATCAAGTCGGGGTATAACTACCTCTCATACCTTGACGGAAACATCCTTAACTTCAAAACTTACAAGGCCACTTACCTCGAATAATCAACATCATAAAAACCAATTATTCATTCTTAAACCCGTATACATTTCTCTTTTTAATTTTACCAGATTTAATTGTAGATTTCCTTTTTGTTTATAATATTCTATTTTAAGTTCGTTTCCTTATCAAATTCTATATATACCGATACATTGATTTTATAGTTATCTAATTTCCTTAAAAATATTCTAACTCCTTAAATTTCCAGAAAATTTCGCCATAACCTCCCTCGTACGGGTCACTCGGTACAATTACAAAACGCCTCTCTGGGTCCTTTCCATTCAAAAGAAAATTAAAAAGCCAAGCGGCTTGCTGATTCGGCGCATAAAATCTCATATAGAATTTAAACGTGTACCTTTTTGTTGGGCACTTGATTTAAAATCTTCATACACTTCATTCCATATCCGTCTAACCAATATACGTCCATTCTCAATTTATTCCAACTCAATCTGGTCATTTTAACTCAATTCACTAATTTATTCTTTAATTAGCTCTTTTGTTTATTCCACTTTTAAATTGAACATATCATCTTTTAAATTGAACATATCATCTTCATATACAATTTAACTTTCTTATAAACCAATCTAATTCTATTTTTAATTCAAGTTTCATATTCAATTTCAAATATAAATTCACAAGTTCAATTTGCTTAACCAAAATCCAATTTCGATTTAAAATCTCATTAACTAATTATTCTATTTACGAACTGCTGCGCTGTGTCGAGTTCGTTTTAGTTATATTTAAATAAAAACATTTAAACTTCATACATAATAAATTTCAACTCCATTCTAGTATATTTTATATATATATATTAAATCCAGTTTTCAAATCCAACTTAATATTTCTGATTATCTCTAATCGTCGATTTTCCGTTACTAAGCTATCAATTCAATTACAACCCCATTTCTGTTTTTATTTTCTAATTCCATTAGAAATAAATTATTATACAGAATTCATGAAATTGAATTATATATATATCCTTTGGATTTTTTCCAATTCAGTTTATATTCCGAATTCCGAAATAAAAACCGTCGTTCCCTTTTCGAAACGATTTCCAATAATATTTCAAATTCATACTTGAATTTAAAGTTACCAATTATCTCTTGATAATTTATTCACCATATTTATAAACATTATTTATAAATTTACTTGTTTTATATTTAAACAAGTCCATTTCAAAATCTATTTAAAACCAAAATTTTATTTTGGAAATTTCTATTTATTATAACTTATCTATATAAATATAGAATCTATTTTCATATTTAAATTTAAACTTCTATTTAATACAATCCTAATATTTTTTCTAAAAATATTTTATTTAAACAAATTCGATCTAATAGAATTCAAATCATAAATCCATTCGGATTTATTTTCAGTTCAATTTACATTCTGAACATTAGAATAAATTTCATCGTTTACTTCTTTAAAACGATTCCACATTTCTATTTATAAATTCATATTTGAATTTCAATATTCAAATGATATTTTTTCCACTTCATTTATAAACATCGTTTATAAATTCATTTCATTTCCGTGCATATTTTAATTTATAACATCGTTTTTAATTTCATCACTATAATTTCCTGTACAATTTAATTTATAATATCATTTATAAATTCATCACTTCAATTTCCTGTATATTTTAATTTATAACATCGTTTATAAATTCATCACTTCAATTTCATATATATTTTAATTTAAAACATCGTTTATAAATTCAATATTTGTTTTATTTATCCAAACAAGTTAATATTTCTATAGCTCATTAAAAATTTAAATTCTATTTTTAAAAATAGATTCCCCTTTTAAATCTCAAATGTCATTTTCACGATATTTTTATATATATCAACATTTTAGCCCCAGAGATATTTAAATAATCAAACCACCCAAATTTTGATCAAGACATCGTATATGATAATATATATGAAAACAAACAATAATAAATTTTGAGGAATCCAGTTAGATTCCTTCAACCTGTTTCCCTGCATCCGTAGACGTTAGCCAACATAAATAATACCCATCCTGCTTCGAGGCAGGATATCGCGGTATAGAAGGTCATCCACTATCATAGCGTGGGGGCGTATTGGGTCATCCGCTAATATACTGCGGGCATCCGCTAATGGTACTGCGGAAACTATTCTGTAACACCCCGTATTTTCTGAGAATATTAAAGTAACGAATTAAAGAATAATTAATTATAAATGTGAGAAATAGGTGAAACGGGTTGCGCCATTGCGTTCGTCTCGAAATTCTTCTTGGAATAGAGTCCATGTTTTCGAAAAAAGTCGGACGAAGTTATCGCCCTTTGAACTTTTAGAAATTTATATAAAACAATTCAAAAAATTAAATACCAAGGCAGGTCGACCTGGGGGTCGACCTACCCTAGTCCAGGTCAACCAGGGGGTCGACCTCCCTATATACAGGTCGACCTCCCCCTCGGGTCAGATCTGAAAACTAACGTGTTTTCTCCTGTGACGAATTGCTGTGTCATTACGGCTTGCGTGGCATGTTCTGGTTGGTTCTCTTAGGTTTGAATGGCTTTGATTTGCTTTAGGTTAATCTGACGGCTTCTATTAAATCAAACTTCTATATAAGCAACCGAAATCTAAACCCTAAAGCCACACAAAAATATTCCTAAGACTGTCATGTTGTCAACACTTAGCCTAGAATAGCCGCCATTCTTCTTTAACTAGGAAGCAAGTTAGGAATTACAAATCAAAATCTATTTCAACTGAGGGAATTCAACGTCTACAAAAAAGGAGAGCTATTCAATTTCAGAATACAAATCCCAGAAAACAAGACTTTCTTTTGTTTGTAAGTCCTATTATTATTTAGATGTGAAAGATTAAAAGTTGTGATTTGTAATAAAATGAAAACTAGAATAATTCCTAGTTATAAGATAATGACGATGCTAATTTATGCCTATTCTTGTAACGATTCTATCGTATATGCTTGTAAGATTATTGTGGTTATATGTTGATGTTAAACCAATCGTATATTATGTATATTTGGTGACTTTTTCATGTTATGTAACATGCAAGTTGTTTAGATCTACATTTAGATCTATGTTTATTGAATCATGCAAGTTGTTTATATCTATGTTTATTGAATCATGCAAGTTGTTTAGATCTATGTTTATTGAATCATGCATGTTGTTTAGATCTACATTTAGATCTATGCTTATTGAATCATGCAAGTTATTAGGCTAAGACATGTATTATGTTTAGATCTACATTTAGATCTATGCTTATTGAATCATGCAAGTTGTTAGGCTAAGACATGTATTATGATTAGATTCACATTTAGATCTATGAAAAATGGATCCTAAATTAAAGCTCATATTTACATGCCTTGTTAAACTTGTGTAAAACCATATGCTTAAGATCCATGTTTGTTGGATCCAAGATAAAAGTTCATATTTACATGCTTTGTTAAACCTGTGCAATTCCATATGTTTAAGATTCATGATTATTGGATCCAAATTAAAGTTTACATTCACATGTCTAGTTGAACTTGTGCAATTCTATATGCTTAAAGTTTATGTTCATTGGACCCAAAATAAAAGTTTGCATTTACATGCCTAGTTGGATTTGGGTAATTTCGTATGTTTAAGACCCATGTTAATTAGATCCAAAAATACAAGTTCACCTTTATATGACTAATTGGAATTGTGTAGTTCTATGCAAACTCCCATCCATATGCTTATGGTTCATGTTGATTAGGTTCAAAATTGCAAGTTCATAATTAATCATATATTCATTCTATGCCAAATTTATGTGACATATGTTGGATCCATATTATGCTTGTCTTGAATGCTACGTGTCTCTTCCCTTTACCCCTCTTGATTTTGAGTTTGTCTAAATTGCGAAGCCTAACATTCTATGAAATTTATGCGAATGTTTAGCGGGGGTAACGTTGGGAAAAAACATGAAGTTACATGTTATTGGCATATTTTAAACGATTAGTGGCATTGAAATGGTATAATTTATATACCTAAAATTATGAACATGATTTAGAGAGAAATTGGGCATGACTTGAATGACGATAATTTACATATAAATATAGAAGGTAAATATGAAAATTTATAAAAGACAAATATGCCTAACCGAGGTTAGATTGAGTTACGGTGTAAGACTGCCCGACACATCCAACAACCGTAATAATATATATCTAATGTGAGAGGTTAGTGCATCAAGCCCAAAAGAACCCGAGGTTAGACTGAGTTGCGGTGTAAAACTGCCCGGAACCGCCCGGCACATCCAGTAACCGCAACAATACCTGTCTAATGTGAGTGGTTGGTGCTTTAATGAATGAATTAAAGCTAAGACATGAATGGTAGGGTTAAGTTAATTAAGGTAACACTTAACCAATATAACAAGATGAATGAGTAGGGTTAAGTTAATAGGAAACACTTAACCAGTATAGCATGATGAATGGGTAGGGTTAAGTAATAAGAAACATTTAACCAATATAACTTGATCTGTGGTAAGGTTAAGTAAAAACAAGAGGGCAACACTTAACCAATATAACTTTATTTGTGGTAAAGTTAAGTTAAAACAAGAGGGCAACACTTAACCAATATAACTTGATTTGTGGTAAGGTTAAGTTAAAACAAGAGGGCAACACTTAACCAATATAACTTGATTTGTGGTAAGGTTAAGTTAAAACAAGAGGGCAACACTTAACCAATATAACTTGATTTGTGGTAGGGTTAAGTTGACACAAGAAGGCGACACTTAACCAAAGTAACATGACAAGTACGTGGGTTAAGTTAACTTGAATTGATTGATGACAATTAACTAATACAACATGATGAACACGTGGGGTTAAGTTAACAAGAAAACACTTAACCAATATAACTTGATGAACGAATGGGGTTAAGTTAATAAGAAACACTTAACCCACATGACACGATGAATGGGTTGGTTAAGTTAACATGAATGGACAACACTTTACCAATATGACATTATGTGCGGGAAGGTTAAGTACATATCGGGTTGGTGGGTAATTTTAGTAAATATAGGCCCATAAAACTTAACTGTTTAATGAACATGCTTGAATCAACGGGAGGGTTAAGTACATATCGGGTTGGTGGGTAATATTAGTAAATATAGGCCCACAAAACTTAACCGTTTAATAAACATGCTTGAATCAATGGGGGGGGGGGGGGTTAAGTACATCTCGTGTAGGTGGGTAATATTAGTACATATAGGCCCACAAACTTAACCGTTAAATAGACATGCTTGAGGGTTAAGTACATATCGGGTTGGTGAGTAATATTAGTAAATATAGGCCCATAAACTTAACCAATAGGAAACCCTAGTAACGGGGATCCATTTCAGTAGTAACCCACCTAGATGTATCACGGTACCCTGAACTAGGCAGGGTGGGGCACGATTACTGGGCTGAATGTAAGTGGTCAAAGCAGCGGCATGGGGTACTTCAGTGTAGGTTCCGACGGTTTACGGGCGTGCTTGTACTTCGGAGTGGGAAAAGCAGGCACTGAGTACCGGTAGTTATGCACTGTGCATCTTGAATCGTGTCAGGTCGCTATCATAAGGATTGATACACCTTATGGTGGGACCAGCACAAGGTATGTACATGCAAGAGAGGGTCGATTGACACAGACACATGGAACATTAATGCAAGTAAGGAGCCGATCGATAGGATAGTAAGGGTACATCTAACATGTTCATGGCAATTAGGCTGAATTGAAGTGGAATCCTCACGATAGATGTACACCTGAAGGCTACCACAATTACGGGGATTGGGATCACGTTATCATTTTATACAGATTACTAGTTGGGACACTAGTTAGGTGGTGCAGAGAAGTAAAATGGGTGCAATAGCATATTCAGCCTTATTATCTTATTTCTAGGGTGATGTCCTAGATTCAGTTTATTCATGTCATAACCCTTTTCTTGTTTACATGTTAAATAGTCACTGGACTTACCAGACTCATGTCTGACCCATTTTCTTTCATCTTCTTTTCTTCCGTCTCCCCCCAGGTCCGCAGGGAGGGAATATTTCAGCTTAGATCGGATCATTTCCAGCTTAAAGAAAGTAGATGTATTGCTTTGGACTCTCTTTTCCACTGCTATGGATGGTTCATGCTTTATTAGGGAATATCATTGTTTTCTTATGCTTCTTTTATATTTGGAAGTTTTTGAATCAAGACAGAATTTCTATGTATTACTTTTAAGTATGATTGAGATAATTGTTGTAAAAGCTTGACTGAATTAAGTTGTTAATAAAATGACTTTATTTTCCGCTGCTTTATTTGTCTGTCTTGTAATTTATATGCATCTTTTACCTATAATGCTCCACCAAAGTTAAGGCATTCTCTTTGTGAGTGACCATAATGGAGGTAGGGTGTTTCACTTGGTATCAGAGCTGAAGGTTACCGGATCAGATAAAAGATTTGAAAAATTATTTTCAAAACGGTTTTAAAAGAAGCATTTTCAAAAGAAAAGTTTTGTTTTAAAGGCATATTCCCCAAAAGCCGTATGCACTATCTTTTGATCCTCTGTTTGAATCATTGATTCCTTCTTTCCCGAGTCTCCGGGGCTCCTGGCTTTCTGGGAGGTAACCTCATCGTGGCATGGTTCCGTAGGCTTGATAAGACTAAGATATATGTCAAAGGGCGAAGAAGTGCCCAACTTCCATCTATAGCCGCTGTAGCTTCACCTGCGGCTAATTTTCTTCGAGCTTTGTAGGATTTTCCATGCGATGGAGGCAACTTTCAAGAGACCTGTCAACAAGTTACACAAGGATGGCAAAGATGAGAATGTGGGAGTTTGGTTAAGGAGCACAACCCAAGGATGAAGAACTCATGGATATAGACTTAGTTCACAAAGGAGGGGAGGAAAGAATAGTAAAATTTAAAACTTAAAACAAGAGGAAGTATCTTTATTATGGTATAATGGGTCGTATAATTAAGGGCAACGGCAAGAACAAATGACAGGATTTTCAGGAGGGAAAATGCATGCTCTCACCGCCAGCATACCTGAGAGGTAGGTGGTAAGGTTTCTGTTGAAAGAGTTTAGTTTCTCCTCTTTGATCATCCTGTTAGTACTCTTTCTAATTTTATCACTTCACATTCGTTTATATCTGCTTCCATAGTTGAGTCTCTGCACTTAGTACTTGTATAGTAGAAGATCCCATTATTGTCTCAAATCCAATTTGTGGTTCGGCTCATTTATCTTTGGTTTATAAGGATTTGGGATGCTTATGTTTCCAGGTTTCATGGGCTATGGATTTATTATAGGCATGGATTGGTTAGCTAGTAATTGTGAAAGGAGGGTAGATAGACTTTCGACTTGCCTCGGGAATACCCTCGAGATTTCGTGTGATCCTAAGGGATCAGTTTGTCTTAGCTACCTAAAATCACTTTATGTATCTATCGACGATTTTCGATCCGTTGGAGCAGTCCATGAGTACGCAAGATGTTTTGATTAGGGTAGGGGTTTCCCCCCTAAAACACGAGACAGACTTCCACATATATCTAGATGACAATGCAAAGCCAGTTATGCGACCAACGATAGTTTTGGAGCAAGATTGGTGAGGATAGCCAGAGCCGGTTAAGTGCTCAATTGTTTGGTTGTTTTGCTAGTATCATCTCACATAAGTCATCCAAATTCGGAGGAGGTATTCCTCGAGTGCTTGTCAAATATTGGTTTAGGCCTTTGGGGCTTGTACTTGAGGGATGTCAAGTTCGACTAGGATGGTTTGCGTGAGAGATATCGACCCTCAGATTTGTGACATGATGGATTAGCTAAGTAGAAGAGAGATCTCTAATCATCTTAGTATATACACTTGGTATCTTGGCTCACACCTGTTTATCTTGGAAATGTAGTTCGACTACAATGGATACCCTCTAACATAGTAAGTTATCAAGGTCCTATCTTTACTAGTGAGTTTTGGAAATGGAGGTCAATAAGCTTCGCAACTGTGAAGTTAAATTAGTTAAGTGGAGTGAAGCTCAAGAAGATGCGACATGGGAGACTGAAGATAAGACACGTTCATCATACCCTTTTTCTTGAGGGTATTCCTTGATCTCTTTTTCTAGGAATTCTCTGCATGTTTGTTTCTATCTTTTTAGGAATATCCCCTAGGTCATGTCTTCAATCGTTAGGTAGAAGACAATGGATGTAAACATGTGTTTGATACATGTTATGATTGGTGGTTGCAAATGGTTGTAAGTGGTTGCTAGTGGTTACTCGTGGAAGCATATACACACATTAGGCACTAGATCGGCTCAGTCACTTTCATATTGCATATGCATGAGTGAATTTTTATACATATAAACTGAAACTTGATGTGTTATCATATGGATGTTGCATTTGTATGAATGATTGTGCACTCATATAGAAGTTATAAAGTACGATTAGGAATAATTTCATACATGATGGACTCATGGCACTGCCATAATTCACATTGAGGAGGTCAACTGAATCAGTAGACCGCCTGCTTTAGCATTAGAAAAGGACATGTACACACACTATGCATATGATCATGAAGGCATTAGAAATCTTTTTAGGGACAATGGATGCATATGTTTGATGGTTGAGTAGATGGATGATTGGATGGTAGGATATACATTCTTCTTAACTTGAAGATTTCGGGGACGAAATCCTTTGAGGGGAGAATGTAACACCCCGTATTTTCTAAGAATATTAAAGTAACGAATTAAAGAATAATTAATTACAAATGTGACAAATAGGTGAAACGGGTTGCGCCATTGCGTTCGTCTCGAAATTCTTCTTGGAATAGAGTCCAGGTTTTTGAAAACCGGACTTCGTATGAAGAAGTTATGGCCCTCGGAACTTTCAGAAATTTATATAAAACAATTCAGAAAATTAAATACCAAGGCATGTCGACCTACCCCAGGCCAGGTCGACCAGGGGGTCGACCTCCCTATATACAGGTCGACCTGGGGGTCGACCTCCCCCTCGGGTCAGATCTGAAAACTGACGTGTTTTCTCCTGTGACGAATTGATGTGTCATTACGGCTTGCGTGGCACGTTCTGGTGGGTTCTCTTAGGTTTGAATGGCTTTGATTTGCTCTAGGTTAATCTGACGGCTCCTATTAAATCAAACTTCTATATAAGCAACCTAAATATAAACCCTAAAGCCACACAAAAATATTCCTAAGACCGTCATGCTGTCAGCACTTAGCCTAGAATAGCCGCCATTCTTCTTTAATTAGGAAGCCGGTTAGGAATTAAAAATCAAAATCTAATTCAACTAAGGGAATTCAACGTCTACAACAAAGGAGAGCTATTCAATTTCAGAATACAAATCCCAGAAAACAAGACTTTCTTTTGTTTGTAAGTCATGTTATCATTTAGATGTGAACGATTAAAAGTTGTGATTTGTAATAAAATGAAAACTAGAATAATTCCTAGTTGTAAGATAATGACGATGCTGGTTTATGCCTATTCTTGTAACGATTCTATCGTATATGCTTGTAAGATTATTGTGGTTATATGTTGATGTTAAACCAATGGTATATTATATAAATTTGGTGACTTTTTCATGTTATGTAACATGCAAGTTGTTTAGATCTACATTTAGATCTATGTTTATTGAATCATGCAAGTTGATTAGATCTATGTTTATTGAATCATGCAAGTTGTTTAGATCTATGTTTATTGAATCATGCAAGTTGTTTAGATCTACATTTAGATCTATGCTTATTGAATCATGCATGTTATTAGGCTAAGACATGTATTATGTTTAGATCTACATTTAGATCTATGCTTATTGAATCATGCAAGTTGTTAGGCTAAGACATGTATTATGATTAGATTCACATTTAGATCTATGAAAAGTGGATCCAAAATTAAAGCTCATATTTACATGCCTTGTTAAACTTGTGTAAAACCATATGCTTAAGATTCATGTTTGTTGGATCCAAGATAAAAGTTCATATTTACATGACTTGTTAAACCTGTGTAATTCCATATGTTTAAGATTCATGATTATTGGATCCAAATTAAACTTTACATTCACATGTCTAGTTGAACTTGTGCAATTCCATACGCTTAAAGTTTATGTTCATTGGACCCAAAATAAAAGTTTGCTTTTACATGCCTAGTTGGATTTGGGTAATTTCGTATGTTTAAGACCCATGTTAATTAGATTCAAAAATGCAAGTTCACCTTTATATGACTAATTGGAATTGTGTTGTTCTATGCAAACTGCCATCCATATGCTTATGGTTCATGTTGATTAGGTTCAAAATTGCAAGTTCATAATAAAACATACATTTATTCTATGCAAAATTTATGTGACATATGTTGGATCCATATTATGCTTGTCTTGAATGCTACATGTCTCTTACCTTTTCCCATCTTTATTTTGAGTTAGGATAAATTGTGAAGCCTAACATTCGATGAAATTTATGCGAACGTTTAGCGGGGGTAACGTTGGGAAAAAAACACGAAGTTACATGTTATTGGCATATTTTGAATGATTAGTGGCATTGAAATGGTATAATTTATATACCTAAAATTATGAACATAATTTAGAGAGAAACTGGGCATGACTTGAATGACAATAATTTACATATAAATATAGAAGGTAAATATGTAAATTTATAAAAGACAAATATGCCTAACCCGAGGTTAGATTGAGTTACCCGGAACCGCCCGGCACATCCAGCAACCGTAACAATATATATTTAATTGAGAGGTCAGTACATCAAGCCCAAAAGAACCCGAGGTTAGACTGAGTTGCGGTGTAAAACTGCTCGGAACCGCTCGGCACATCCAGTAACCGCAACAATACCTATCTAATGTGAGTGGTTGGTGCTTTAATGAATGAATTAAAGCTAAGACAGGAATGGTAAGATTAAGTTAATTAAGGTAACACTTAACCAATATAACAAGATGAATGACTAGGGTTAAGTTAATAGGAAACACTTAACCAGTATAGCATGATGAATGGATAGGGTTAAGTAATAAGAAACACTTAACCAATATAACTTGATCTGTGGTAAGGTTAAGTAAAAACAAGAGGGCAACACTTAACCAATATAACTTGATTTATGGTAAGGTTAAGTTAAAACAAGAGGGCAACACTTAACCAATATAACTTGATTTGTGGTACGGTTAAGTTAAAACAAGAGGGCAACACTTAACCAATATAACTTGATTTGTGGTAAGATTAAGTTAAAACAAGAGGGCAACACTTAACCAATATAACTTGATTTGTGGTAGGGTTAAGTTGACACAAGAAGGCGACACTTAACCAAAGTAAGTAACATGACAAGTAGGTGGGTTAAGTTAACTTGAATTGATTGATGACACTTAACCAATACAACATGATGAACACGTGGGGTTAAGTTAACAAGAAAACACTTAACCAATATAACTTGATGAACGAACGGGGTTAAGTTAATAAGAAACACTTAACCAACATGACACGATGAATGGGTGGGTTAAGTTAACATGAATGGACAACACTTAACCAATATGACATAATGTGCGGGAGGGTTAAGTACATATCGGGTTGGTGGGTAATTTTAGTAAATATAGGCCCACAAAACTTAACCGTTTAATGAACATGATTGAATCAACGGGAGGGTTAAGTACATATCGGTTGGTGGGTAATATTAGTAAATATAGGCCCACAAAACTTAACCGTTTAATAAACATGCTTGAATCAATGGGAGGGTTAAGTACATCTCGTGTAGGTGGGTAATATTAGTACATATAGGCCCACAAACTTAACCGTTAAATAGACATGCTTGAGGGTTAAGTACATATCGGGTTGGTGGGTAATATTAGTAAATATAGGCCCACAAACTTAACCAATAGGAAACCCTGGTAACGGGGACCCATTTCCGCAGTAACCCACATAGATGTATCACGGTACCCTGAACTAGGCAGGGTGGGGCACGATTACTGGGCTGATTGTAAGCGGTCAAAGCAGCGGCAGGGGGTACGTCAGTGTAGGTTCCGGCGGTTTATGGGCATGCATGTACTCCGGAGTGGGAAAAAACAGGCACTGAGTACCGGTAGTTATACACTGTGCATCTTGAATCGTGTCGGGTCGCTAATATAAGGATTGATACACCTTATGGTGGGACCAGCACAAGGTATGTACACGCAAGAGAGGGTCGATTGACATAGACACATGGAACATTAATGCAAGTAAGGAGCCAATCGATAGGGTAGTAAGGGTACATCTAACATGTTCATGGCAATTAGGATGATTGAGGTGGAATCCTCACGTTAGATGTACACCTGAAGGCTACCACAATTACGGGATTGGGATCACGTTATCATTTTATACAGATTACTAGTTGGGACAGAATTTCTATGTATTACTTTTAAGTATGACTGAGACAATTGTTGTAAAAGCTTGACTGAATTAAGTTGTTAATAAAATGACTTTATTTTCTGCTGCTTTATTTGTCTGTCTTGTAATTTATTTGCATCTTTTACCTATAGTGCTCCACCAAAGTTAAGGCATTCCCTTTGTGAGAGACCTTAACGGAGGTGGGGTGTTTCGTATTCAATCACCAATATATATATATATATATATATATATAATAACAACAAACACCAATCCTAAATAACTAATATATTTTTAATAATAGCCACAGTTATATTTTAATGCAACCAAACAACCATCAATTATTTTTAATGACTAAAAATAATTCTAAATAATAAATTGAGTGAGATTTACTCACATTGATTTTTCAATGCCAGATATCTTGTTTAATTTTCCAATTGTTGCGGTTACCAGTTTATCCAGCACCTATGATTATTTATTTTGAATTTAACGATTAAACAGTTTTTAATTCAAATGAACTACTACCACAAATAAATAAATTTTCTATTTAAATTTAGTTAAAAAGAATACCTCACAGCTATTGTAATATTTCGATAAATCCACGAAATAATCAACCAGCTCCAAATCTGTCATTATCCTTTCCGACATTTCATCAAATAGTTAACAGTCGTCTTGCATTCAATCCCCAATCCTTTCTACACTGCACCAAACCCCACTTATTGAATACTATCATCCACCTTACCAGTTTCCCCCAGTATCAAACTCCATTATTGTCAAACTTCCCCTGTACTTCACAGTTTCAACCACCAGACAATATTGAACAAAACATGAGCCCTGTAGCCAAACCTTACCCACTGACCCACTACCGCAACTTCCCTTACTGCATATTCACAAATCCAACTTCAATAACCTACTGTCTTCTTCCTTCTAGGCTCCAAAAATGCGAACGTACTTCACTTAACAGCTGCACCATCCACTCCTCATAGATCGAACTCCTTAACTACATACTGCTGAACCCCCAAACACCTCAACTCCCTTGTGCAACTCATCACCTTTCTTCTGAAATCCGACAGCGATGGTTTTATCGCCATCAGAAGAAAAGATGCATACCCTTTTGTTTGTCGGAGTTCACCAGAACTCGTAAATCGACACGCTTCCACCCAAAAGAATCGCGCCTTCCTCCAAACCCTCATCGCGGCTCTCTGGCATCACACATGTCATGAATCCATGTTTCCTCATGTTACGGCTCTCATCGGAGTTTGCCATAACAAGGTGTTTGACGGGGGTAGAACGGGAATAAGCAGAAGGTAGGGTAGAAATCAGATTGTCAGAGGGTAGAGAATCAGAAAATAAATGATGGGAGGAGTAGAAGTAGGAAGAATAAGAATGTTGAGAGAGAAGAGAAAGAATAACAGTAGAGATTTGGCAGCAGTAAAAGTGGTAATTTCTTTATTTCATTCCATGATGATTACAAGATATTGCTTGCTATATATATAAGAGTTGGACCAACAGTCACAAGATTAAAGCAAAATAATTACATTCACTGCCATTTACATTTTTCGGCTGTTAACTATAATATCTCCTTGACATGCACAGGTGTGTTGGATCTAGATTAACCCTAGAGGGAAGGGGGGTGAATAGGGTTTATTGAAATTTATCGCTGAGTTCAAATATTATAGGATATTAAAAAACTATTCACAGATCACAAAATATAGCAGAAACAAAAATACAGAAAGTAAATGACACAAGATATATCCAGCATTGGCAAAATCCTGCCTACTGCTGCATTCCTAAGGTTTCTACTAGGTGATAGAACAGATCCCACATACAAGACCATGTACACTCGCAAACCCTGCTCCTATTCTAACCCTATGCTCAAAACCCTAGACTAACCGATATCCCCTTGATCAGATTTCCCCTGATTACGACCCTGTAACTAGTAACTTAGATTTTACAGACTCTAGCAACTGTTAGTCAACTTCTTGACTGAATCCCCCTAGATTTTAAAGACTCTAGAACTGATTGTTTGTTTTACAGATAAACAACACAAATTAAAAAACTAAACAAAGATAAAATAAAATAGAAAATCCTAGGACTTTAAAAGAAAGGGTCATCCCCTTTTATCACTTAAAACACTTGGCCAAACATAGAGTAGGCCGGCCTATCTTTTATTCCCTTTTGCCCCGATCCTTTGGTCTCTGGAGAAATACAAATGGCGGCTTCAATTTGGCGACTAGGGTTTCTTTCAAATCCAAAAAGCGATGCAGTAGTTTGATTGTTGAAATTAGGCTCTGGAATTAATATGTATTCTCGACTGTGTTGATGCTCCTCTTCTTCGATTGATTTGGATTTGCTGTTTAATCGAAACCCAAATGTGAGTTTTCTGAATTAAATCATTTCTTGAAATTGTTGTTTGAGGTTTTCGAGCCCCTTTTGTGCCTGTGATGAATGGTGATTAAGTAGGATTTTAGAATCCTTAAAATGCTCTCTGATTTCACCAATATTGACTTGCTCTGGTTGATTGCATGTTTCCCTTTTGATCCTTCGATTGAACTTGAATTTGTTGCCGTTACAGATGGTTGATGAATCTAGAAAATAATTTTTTTCTTCGACTTTCCACTGAATATTTTTGAAGGTTAATTTGAAACCAGAACTTAATGTTTTCCAAAAAAAATCTGGAAATGTTTTATAAACTGCCGAACTAAATTGTTCATTCCTGGAAACAAAAGAAATTATTTTTGCCATGAATATTCCCTGATTGCTTGCTTGATATTTGTGGTCCAGTTTGTTGTGTGAACTCTCTCTTTGTTTCCTTGAATAAGTTGATTTCATTTGGCATGAAAAACTTGCTTGATATGCTTCCTGACATGCTTTGTGAGTTTCTTCAAACAAAATCTTGCTAAAAATTGAAGAATGATTTATGGAAATGTTGAAACACCTTGCCCCATATATATATATATAAGATGCCGAAATCGCTTTCATCAATAGTAAACCAATTTGTGGAAACACATTTTCTTGGCTCTGTCATCACACTTGCATTTTCTGGAAATAAAAATAAATTGTTTCATTTCCAATTTTGATTCACTGCTTTTCGGGAATTTATTCGTTGCTTGCCAGATTTGCTTATTCCATATTCACTGAATTTTGTTGCCACAAATTCAACCATGAATATTTGTAAATTTAATTACTTCTTTGCAAAAAAGAATGGACTGATTTGCATTTGAATCTTTCAGTTTAGTACATGCCAGTTTTCTTGCTGCTTGATGACTTTGATCATGTGTGCTTGAGCTTGAATATGTACACTGACCCAATATACACTTGTTGCTTGTCTATTATGATATGCACACATACATGTTGCTTTGACCTGATATGATGCTGCTGAAACGAATTTGATCACTATGTCTTGCTTATGCTTAGCTTGAAACAAAACCATTGAGCTTCGACCAAACATGTTTCCATGTATGACTGTTTGTGCACTAGTTTGTGTATTCTGTCCATGTAATTTGAACTGAAACATCACTTGTATTTGACTTGAGCATTGCTGTGTGACCTCCCACCATGCTTGATCGTTGATGTCATGTAGAATTGCACTTGAGCTTAGCTGATGCTCATTTAGATTCAATGTTTCCTGGCTTTGTGACCCATGACATGCCTTCATGTATTTTTACCATATCTGAGCTTCACTTGTTAGCTGTTGTCCCCTTGTTCATGTATACATATTATTGTGTTGATGTAAGCTGTTATGTGCATATCCATATTATTTTTGTTGAATCACCATGCTATGTTACTCCTTTGTTACTAGTATACATGCAGTTTCTTTAGATCATTTACAGCTACACCATTCATTAGAGTTTTACTTGACTGTTGTAGATGTACCCACTGTTATCTCAACCATGCATGTACATATTGCATTGATTCAGTTCTTTCTTGTGCTCCACTGATCATGCATGTAAACTGGCCATGTTGCTTCAATGTACTCTATATGCTCGACTAATGTTTGTGCTCATCTCTGAAACTAGCTTGTTTTGTCATTGACTTGTTTAGAACCAGTTTGCATTATTCACTTGAGCCGTGCTATGATGATATTTTTCACCATTGTTCAGTCATGTTGTATTTGAACCATCCTTGTCTCACCATTGTGCTCGACCACTTTCTTTTTTAACTTTGTAAGCTTGGTCTGATCCATTTTTGAGTTGTGTTGACTTTGCATTGAGTTATTTTCACGTATGCACTGAGTCGAGACGGTCCATGTGGCTGCTCCTCAGTTGCTCGCTGATTGGCGAGGTAGTGCACACGTGTATATTTATACACGTGTGTATATGCAGCCATCAGAAGAGATTTCCTGTCCCTGCATTGATATATATATATACATATATATATGTTGTCTGCGTTTTGGTATTCACAGTGTATCACTGTGAATATCACAAGCTGTCTAGACACAGTTGGATAAATCAGATCGAGTCAGAAAAATGATGAGAAACACACCAAAATTCTAAGGCAAATAAATATTCAAAAATAAAATTATATTCGCATGTGTTCAGTATTATTTCTGTTGCAGTGTACTGTGTGTTTGTTTCATGTGACAGGTATGAAGACTGGACTGACGAAGAACTATGAAGACAGAAGACTGAAAACAGAAGTTGATAGTGAAAAGTATACAAAAGACTGAATGTATATATAAAATGTAATCATGTCAAAAAATGTACCGAGTGATGAGTGTTGTAGTGAGGAGCACTGTATGAATGTATAATGAGAGAATTGTACTGGTATTTGTAATAAACAAGTTTGATTGAAATAAAATATTATTTTATTGTTGTCAAACAAGCTTGTCTATTTTATTCTGCTTATTTATAAGTAAAATATTATGTGATGTGATTAAATAGTGGAGTTGTAAATAATTGTACTGTTTGAAAGTTTGAAAATATAATATTCAATTTAAATAAAATACTGTATGAAAATATGAATGTCGGTACAGTTGTATTCTATTTAAATATAAATATGATATTCCTGTCTGTGGAGTATATATATAGAACAGTACAATAACAAACACATTTAAAATAATAAATATTTGGTTTGTTATCATCAAACAAAAATCATATAATTGTGTATACAACACCGTTATATACAACAATCTCCCCCTTTTGATGATGACAAGCAAATATTAAGATTTTGAATACAATAAATGTGTTTGACAGTGAAGAAAAAAACACCCCCTATTTGAATGCTCCCCCTACAACAGAAACTCCCCCTATAAATGTGAATGAGTGAAAAAAATGAATTTTCAAAATTAATTTTTTTTATAAAATATTCACTCATAAATCAAAATCTCATTCCATTCTCCCCCTTTTGTTATCATTAAAAGGATTCAGAATTTAAAATATTGATGAAAATTGACTAAAAATATAATTTTGGCATAAGAGGAAGAACGATTATCATAAATCTCAATGAGCCAAACAAAAATCATAATAAACTGAGAACTAGTGGCATATTTCACATTGTAGAGAATGACGGATTTACGATGAAATTTATAAAAATGGAGAGAGTTTCAAAAAAACATACATGTCCAATTATTTTCAAAAGAATTTTATAACATTGAACACAAAAACAGTGATGGATTTGGACTATAATTAATCAATCAATTTAACTACAAAATCGTATAATCTCAAATCCCAATATCTATCAACAAACAAATCATAATACGTCATAAAATTTCAACGCATTTCACGGAATAGAATATAGATTGATAGGTTGGTTTTTATACACCCAGGAGAATTTCATATTAATTTTAATTTATAGCGCATTATTTCCTTTTTCTTTTTATTTTATTTAAGAGCACACTGACCACTCATAACCAGAGCTTGGATTTTTAAATGAGGTCAGTCGCAGCTTAAATTATAAGTTGTCTCATAACCATGCATAACCAGAGCTTGGAATTTTAAATGAGGTTAGAGACACACTTATGTATAAATTATATATTTTATCATTTTCAGCTTTAAATAGAAAAAAAACTCCTCAGTATATATAACCAATATGAATGATAGAAATGTGGTAGGTACAGAAATGGACTACGAAATAAATTTCTAAATTAATTATATTATGAAATATGCTCGACTGTACCGAGATTATTAAAAAATTTCAATTATCACTAATTCTGAATAATAACATAGTCCAATTTTTATCACATATATTTCCACTGTTTATTCAAGAAGATTTATTTTTAAAAAAAGTATATATTAAACTCTCCACATTAATATAAAAAACACGATGAGTGACAGAATAATGGTAGATAAAGAAGATGGTCGTGAAATAATTGCTAATTCAAAGATATTAAAATAAATGTTCAATCATCATGAAAATCTAAATAAAATCTCCTCTTGTTGTGAAATATACTGCAGTCACAATTCATCATAATTTCAAAAACTGATAATAATTTTGATGAACTATAAATACAGTTCAATTTGGATATTGATTTCAATTTCTGAATGAATAATCAATAAATAATTTTAAAATTGAAAATCAATTACAAGAGGAATTTGAAAAGTTCTATACAAAGCAAGAGGGAATAGAAAAAATATATACAAAGAAACAGCACTTTTGATACTTATTGGTGTCTCAATTAATGAGGATTGTAAAAAGGCACTGGAGACAAACCAGGATATCAGATACAAACAGAAATTCAATCATAAGACCCAAGCAAACAAAACAAGCAAATTAATTTCATTTATCATAGCAGCAGTGTAATGACCCGCATTCTACGCATCGAGGGATCGTAGAATATTTATTTCTTTCCTGTATAAAGTCGTATGGTCATGTAACTTTGGGAAACATCCATTAGAGTCATTTCCCATGTTCATGATTTTTGTCGATTTTTAAATGACCATTTTGCCCCTAGTTGGTACAGTTTTGGCCATAACTTTTGATTGGAAAGGAATTTTGACCTGAAACCACTTCCATTAGATTCGTTTGATGGTTTACCTTTCCGTAGAGTGGTCATAATAGCCAAACGGACTTACCGTTTGGGAGATATGGCTGAAATAAGGTTTGGAGGGTGAAAAACTGCTTAACCGGGCCAAATCGGGTGATTAGTGAGTAGGCCCATAACCCATTTCGGGATTAGGGTTATGGAAAGGCTGAAATGAGATAGAGAACCATTCCAAACCAGTTTTCCAGCCTCCACTTATCACCAAGGAACCTTAAAAATGGCCTCCAACCTCTAAATCACCTCCAAATCATCTCTTGGTCAAGGATTTGGCTTAGCAACCTCGAATCAAGGAAGATCTTCACCAAATCAGCATTGGAGCTGCTGTTTATGGTTGGGATTTGCATCAAATCAGAGATTTATTTCAGATCTTAGTTTATTTGTGGCTAAGGTGAGTGATTTGCATAGTTTTGCACTAATTATGGCTAATTAGGGTTGATTAGTATTAATTAGCGAATTTAAGCATGATAAAATTCTGGAAAAATGTTCATAAAATTCGGAATGATGTTTTAGGCCTCTGATATGAATTTGGGTTGATTTGGTTAAGTTTTGTTAATCATATGGCTAGTTTCACCTAAACATGCTTAAGGGAAAATATGGGGTTTTGGCTATGTTTGATCTATTTAAACCTATCATATTGTTGTTTTGGTGTTTGAGATCACTTGTATGTGTTGCTATGACTGTATGGTATGTTTTTGATTGATTTCAATAGTTAGAATGGTCGAAAACGCCGTCGAGAGGCGTGTAAACCGTCGCTGGAAGTTGACCCGGATCGGATCGCTTATTCCTCCCACGACCCGACCCGATCGTGGTTAGACCCACGAGACGAATCGATGCAGCACCGTGCCCAAACTGAAGTACTTCGATCCGGATCGCCAATGAGCATTACGACCCGATCCGCGTGGAGATGGAACCCGATCCGATGCACCCACGATCCACGAGTCGCGATCTGACCTGGAGATGAAGCCACGAACCGACGCCAAGGAGCATGGAGCACGATCCGAAGGGGGTCCACGATCCGATCGACCACGAGTGGAAGAAGGAGCCACGAATCGTGCTTGGGAAGGGCGAACCACGATCCGAACCAGATGAGGCCGATCCGATCCGATGAAGAATGTTGAAGGCCGATCCGATCCAATTCGATGGTGATGACCAATAACCCGAGATGCAAAGGCAGTCCAAATGGAAGTTAGAGCTCAGGATCCCGGAACCAGTTGGGAACCAATGAGTTCACTTCATGAGTTGGACTTTGCTGCGGGACGTGTGCTAAGGAGTTGTCGACGTTCATAACTTCGATTCACCACTGAAAATGAATGATGGGCTACTTATCAGTGCAGTAGGGTCATCATGACCTGAGGGGCAAAGTGATGGTAGCGAGACTACGTTATCAGTGCAGTAGGGTCATTATGACCCGAGGGGCAAGGTGATGCGTAGTAAGACTATGAGCCAGTGCAGTGGGGTCATTGTGACTCCATGGGGCAGAGTGGACATAGTAAGGATTAGTAAGACTATGAGCCAGTGCAGTGGGGTCATTGTGACTCCATGGGGCAGAGTGGACATAGTAAGGATTAGTAAGGCTATGAGCCAGTGCAGTGGGGTTCTTGTGACTCCATGGGGCAAAGTGGACATAGCAAAGGATTTGTGGCTACGTTATCAGTGCAGTGAAGCCATTTATGACTTCATGGGGCAAAGTGATCGTAGCAAGGTACGCTGGGTGATCGAAGTGGTGAATATCGTATGCTTTACGCACTGAGTGAGAGATGTGAGGATGGATGCTATGTTTGATTGTTGCCATCATTATGACATGCACACCTCCCCCACCTCCGTATCTTTACACCGTTTGATATGATACCTTAGAGTGTTGTACAGTATGTAGTGCTAACTCTTTGGTTGCAGGTCCAGGTTCAGGTATGTTTTAGTCTACCTGTTATTGTTCACTTTAGATGCTTATCGCTCATACCAGGCTTTATGTCTGACCCAGAGTTTTATGTCTCCTCTTATTACTCTGGGTGCTCACACGAGCAGACTAGAGACATGTTAGCTGGTGATGCGCGAGTAGATGATTCGGAGGCGGGCAGGAGGCTTCCACGTATGATATATATATACACATTCTCCCTGTGTCGTTGGTGGTCACTACTTGGGCATTAGTAGTGTACCTCCTTTATCTTACTTTTGCTTTGAGACAGTTTGAAAGTTGTAATAAGCTGTATTTTGGATTTCCGCTGCTATGATGTTTAGTTCTGATTTTCAGCTTATGCACTGTCTCTCCTGTTTTATGTCAAGTATGTTATTATTATATTTTGTTATATGCGCTGTGAGACATTCTACAGGTTCTTTGTATGTTCATTTCCTTCTTCCCTTTCCTTCTCACGACCCGTTCCGTGCTAACTGGACATGTGTACAGCGCACCCTTGGAGTAAATGTCGGTTGGTGCGGGGCGGGCCGTCACACTTGGTATCAGAGCTTTAGGTTGCGTAGTTAACCTAGGGAAAGACACTAGGGAGAGTTAGCACGTATACGAGAGCGCGTATTAGTGATTACTTTGGTTTTTAAAAGCTATGTATATATATACTATTAGTAGTATAAAGAATGAAGTCGCACTGCACTAGCACCACTATGGGGTCGTTAATTGTTTCCCTTTTTCAGATTGACGATGAGCCGAGACACGAGGGGTGCTGGTAGAGGGACCAACCAAGGGAATGCCGCTGACATGAGGGCGATGTTTACTAACCTCATGAGAGACATGCTTAGAGATGTGCAAGGGGCAGTTCCCAATCCCGGAGTTGGTGTTGGCCTAGTAGTGCAGGCGCCTAGGGTCGATTTCGCCAAGTTGTGCAAGGATTACACTAATCTTGGTGGAAAGCCGTTCCACGGAACGGAGTCGGCCACAGATGTTCAAGATTGGATGGATAGCTGTGATCGTATCTTTGATGACTTGGGTCTGGAGGATGCGATGAAGAGAAGGCTAGCGTCTCGTCAGCTGCAAGGGCGAGCGATGAATTGGTGGAATGCCATTAGAACAGCTACTCCAGAGGACCAGGTTACTTGGGTTCAGTTCAAGGATCGCTTTAGCGAGAAGTTTATTCCAGCTGCCCAGAAGTCAGTGTTGTTTAAGAGGTTCTTGGAACTCAAGCAGAACGGAAGGGCAGTTTCTGACTATATTGCTGAGTTCGACACTTTGTCGAAGTATGGACTATCTCTTATCGATACTCCTGAGAAGAAGAATGAGAAGTTCATTACTGGGTTGGACGGATACTTGGGGGAAAGGCTTATCAACCACATCGATGAGACTTTTGAATCGATCGTGGGGAAAGCTTTGAGATCAGAGAGTCTTTACCCTAAGTCAAAGACTGAGGCTGCATCTGCAGAAGGGCCAAAGCCGCAAGCAGGCGGTGGAGGCAAGAATAACTCTCAGAACAAGAGGAAGCAGGACCAATCTAAGGGTGGCCAGAAGAAGAGCAAGAAGGATGTTGAGTGCTTCAGCTGTGGTAAGAAGGGCCATTATGCTAAAGAATGTCGGGCCAAGCCAGCGGAAAGGAAGTGCTACAACTGTGGTCAAGTGGGACATCATAAGGATAAGTGTCCGCAACCTCTTAAGGAGAAGCAGATTGTGAAAGCATACGCTATTGATGTTGTTCCTTCTTCGTCGAATGCCCCAACTGCGGCGGAGAAAGGAAAGAATGTTGTTATTCAAGGTATGCTTTCTATTTATGATATACCAGTTCGAGTTTTGTTTGATACTGGGGCTTCCCGTTCCTTCATATCTAGTGACCTGGTAGATAGGTTGGGACTGGAACCCGAGATAGTCGATAGACCATTGGTTGTGACGAACCCGATTGGTGGTTCGACTAACCTTAGTATGATTTGTAAGAATTTGGTCTTATCGAGTCATGGATGTATGTTTGTATGTGATTGCTTTGTTTTGGGCTTTACTGGGTATGGCATTATATTGGGAGTCGATTGGCTCCAAAGATACGGGGTGGTGGTAGACTGTGAGGGCTTTTTGGTGACAGTGAGGGCGGATGATGGGCGGAGGGTAGTGTTTGGTAGTCTACCTAGTGATGGGGTTATGGCTAGTTTTGTAAATTCCCTCGACATCTCGCAGGATGAGTTGTCAGATGTGCCCGTGGTTGGCCAGTATCCGGACGTCTTCGAGGAAGTGACCGGGCTTCCACCACACCGAGAGATTGAGTTCCGTATTGATTTAGTGAAAGATGCCAGACCTATAGTGATGCCACTTCGTCGTATGGCACCAAGGGAGCAACGAGAGCTCGGGGTGCAAGTCAGCAATCTTTTGAAGAAGGGATTTATTAGAAGGAGTGTCTCCGAGTGGGGAGCACCAGTTGTGTTTGCCACTAAGGCAGATGGTTCCCTTCGTTTGTGTGTGGACTATCGCGAGTTGAATAAGGTGACGAGGAAGAATAAGTATCCTCTACCGCGGATAGATGATTTGTTTGATCATCTGGAAGGAGCAAGAGTGTTCTCCCAGTTGGACCTCGCGACAGGATTTCATCAGCTTAGAGTAGCAGATGAGAGTGTTCCGAAAACGGCCTTTAGGACGCCGTCTGGATTTTATGAGTGGTTGGTCATGCCGTTTGGGTTGACCAATGCACCAGCCTATTTTGTGGATCTTATGAATCGAGTATTCAGAGATCAATTGAATAAGTTTGTTCTTTTGTTCGTGGATGATATCCTTGTTTATTCAAGGACAGAGGAGGAACACAAGGGACACTTGAGGACAGGGATGGAGGTGTTGAGGAAACACCAATTGAAAGCGAAATTCTCTAAGTGTCATTTTTGAAGAAGGGAAGTGAGATTCTTGGGTCATGTTGTTTCAGAGAGTGGTATTGCCGTGGACCCTGCGAAGGTGGCTACGGTACAGGATTGGCCTACACCCAAGAATGTAACAGATGTGAGAAGTTTCTTGGGATTAGCTGGATATTATCGTAAGTTTATCCAGGACTTCTCCAAGATAGCAGCACCGTTGACTCAGTTGACTAAGAAGAATCAGTCCTTCGTCTGGGACGGAGTGTGTGAGGATGCCTTCAAGAGTCTAAAAGAGAGGTTGACGCGTGCGCCAGTGTTAGTCATCCCTAAAGGGAATGAAGAGATGACGGTATACACGGATGCTTGTGGTACCGGATTGGGTGCTGTATTGATTTAAGGAGGTAGGGTTGTAGCTTATGCTAGTCGACAGCTAAAGCCGCATGAGAAGAAGTATCCTACCCATGATTTGGAACTAGCAGCGATTGTGTTTGCGCTGAAGATGTGGAGACACTATCTCTTGGGAGAAAGATTTGAGTTGTTTACCGATCATAAATCGTTAAAGTATCTCTTCTCTCAGAAAGATCTGAATCTCCGTCAGCAGAGATGGTTAGAGTTCTTTGCTTCGTATGATTTTGATATCGCATATACACCTGGGAAAGGTAATGCGGTAGCCGATGCCTTGAGTAGGAGACATGCCAGCTTAGGGGCAATGTTTCTTGAGTGGAAGCAACTGGAGTATATCGCGGGGTTTGATTTCAGACCAAAGTGCGAATTGAATCCAGTCATGCTAGCTAGTTTGACGATCAGACCCACTTTGATAGAGCGGATTGGTTCCCGCCAGAGGGACAATCCTAACCTATTGGAAATCATCTCCAAGTTAGAGATGAACATCGACGGTGAGGAGATGAATGTGTATGGGCTTGATCGAGATGGATGGCTTCGAAAGAATGGAAGACTAGCTGTGCCCAATGTGAATGGTTTGAGAGATGAAGTGCTTAGAGAATGTCATCACTCAAAACTGACTATACATCCCAGTGGTAATAAGATGTATCGAGACATGAAGCGGACCTACTACTGGGAAGGGATGAAAAGAGACGTTGGGAAGTTTATATCCAAATGCATGAATTGCCAGCTAGTTAAAGCTGAGCAAAAGAAGCCTAGTGGGTTGTTGCAACCATTAGAAATTCCCGAATGGAAATGGGAGCAAGTATCGATGGATTTCATCGATGGTTTACCAAGGACTAGATCGGGATATGATAGCATTTGGGTAATTGTGGATCGATTGACTAAGAGTGCAAGATTTATACCAGTCAAATCGACCAGGACGGCAGCCAAGTTGGCAGAATTGTATATGAAGTGGGTAGTGAGATTTCATGGGGTACCCAAAAGCATTGTGAGTGACCGAGACCCGTTGTTCACTAGTGGGTTTTGGAAAAGCTTACACGAGGCTCTAGGGTCAGGATTACATCTCAGTACCGCATATCATCCTCAGACCGACGGTCAGACGGAGAGGGTGAATCGTATATTGGAAGACCTCTTGAGAGCCTGTATATTGGATTTTGGTGGATCATGGGATGACCATTTGCATCTAGTAGAGTTTGCATATAATAATAACTACCAATACAGTATCGGTATGGCTCCATATGAAGCTTTGTACGGAAGACCATGCAACTCACCATCATGTTGGATAGAGACTGGCGAGAAATTTGTGCTTGGACCAGATGTGGTGAGGGAAACTTCCGATAAGATTAAGGTCATTCAACAACGAATGAAGGCTGCCTAAGATAGGCAGAAGAGTTATGCTGATAAGAGGAGAAGAGACTTGAAATTCTCCGTTGGTGACTTGGTGTTCGTCAAGATCTCTCCGTTAAAGAGCGTGATACGATTTGGCAGGAGAGGCAAGTTGGCACCAAGATTTGTTGGCCCATTCCCTGTTCTTGAATTAGTCGGGAATTTGGCATATAGAGTTGGCTTACCAGAGAAAATGGCAGGAGTTCACAATGTATTTCATGTTTCCCAACTAAGGAAGTTCGTTCACGACTCAGATATGACTATTTCACCTGATCAGTTAGAGGACTTCGAAGTAGAACCCGAGGCAGTTGGGAACCGCAAGCCGATTTGTATCGTGGGGCACGATACGAAGCAACTTCGAAGGAAGGCGGTGAAGCTAGTCAAGGTTCAGTGGGGCGAGAACGAGAATGATTGTACATGGGAGACAGAGGAGAGCATTAGGGAAGCGTATCCAGAACTCTTTGCCTGGTAAGACTTACTTCGTAATTTAGTTATTCCGCATGCTAGGATAGACTTGTTTTGCTTGGTTGCATGTTTGATTGTTGTTTTATGATTGATAGGCATGCGGGACCTTTGTGTGTGTTTTGATTAGGGAATTTCGGGGGCGAAATTTCTTAAGGGGGGAAGAGTGTAATGACCCGCATTCTACGCATCGGGGGATCGTAGAATATTTATTTCTTTCCTGTATAAAGTCGTATGGTCATGTAACTTTGGGAAACATCCATTAGAGTCATTTCCCATGTTCATGATTTTTGTCGATTTTTAAATGACCATTTCCCCCCTAGTTGGTACTGTTTTGGCCATAACTTTTGATTGGAAAGGAATTTTGACCTGAAACCACTTCCATTAGATTCGTTTGATGGTTTACCTTTCCGTAGAGTGGTCATAATAGCCAAACGGACTTACCGTTTGGGAGATATGGCTGAAATAAGGTTTGGAGGGTGAAAAACTGCTTAACCGGGCCAAATCGGGTGATTAGTGAGTAGGCCCATAACCCATTTCGGGATTAGGGTTATGGGAAGGCTGAAATGAGATAGAGAATCATTCCAAACCAGTTTTCTAGCCTCCACTTATCACCAAGGAACCTTAAAAATGGCCTCCAACCTCTAAATCACCTCCAAATCATCTCTTGGTCAAGGATTTGGCTTAGCAACCTCGAATCAAGGAAGATCTTCACCAAATCAGCATTGGAGCTGCTGTTTAGGGTTGGGATTTGCATCAAATCAGAGATTTATTTCAGATCATAGTTTATTTGTGGCTAAGGTGAGTGATTTGCATAGTTTTGCACTAATTATGGCTAATTAGGGTTGATTAGTGTTAATTAGCGAATTTAAGCATGATAAAATTCTGGAAAAATGTTCATAAAATTCGGAATGATGTTTTAGGCCTCTGATATGAATTTGGGTTGATTTGGTTAAGTTTTGTTAATCATATGGCTAGTTTCACCTAAACATGCTTGAGGGAAAATATGGGGTTTTGGCTATGTTTGATCTATTTAAACCTATCATATTGTTGTTTTGGTGTTTGAGATCACTTGTATGTGTTGCTATGACTGTATGGTGTGTTTTTGATTGATTTCAATAGTTAGAATGGTCGAAAACGCCGTCGAGAGGCGTGTAAACCGTCGCTGGAAGTTGACCCGGATCGGATCGCTTATTCCTCCCACGACCCGACCCGATCGTGGTTAGACCCACGAGACGAATCGATGCAGCGCCGTGCCCAAACTGAAGTACTTCGATCCGGATCGCCAATGAGCATTATGACCCGATCCGCGTGGAGATGGAACCCGATCCGATGCACCCACGATCCACGAGTCGCGATCCGAAAATGGTCACGATCTGACCTGGAGATGAAGCCACGAACCGACGCCAAGGAGCATGGAGCACGATCCGAAGGGGGTCCACGATCCGATCGACCACGAGTGGAAGAAGGAGCCACGAACCGTGATTGGGAAGGGCGAACCGCGATCCGAACCAGATGAGGCCGATCTGATCCGATGAAGAATGTTGAAGGCCGATCCGATCCAATTCGATGGTGATGACCAATAACCCGAGATGCAAAGGCAGTCCAAATGGAAGTTAGAGCTCAGGATCCCGGAACCAGTTGGGAACCAATGAGTTCACTTCATGAGTTGGACTTTGCTGCGGGACGTGTGCTAAGGAGTTGTCGACGTTCATAACTTCGATTCACCACTGAAAATGAATGATGGGCTAATTATCAGTGCAGTAGGGTCATCATGACCTGAGGGGCAAAGTGATGGTAGCGAGACTACGTTATCAGTGCAGTAGGGTCATTATGACCCGAGGGGCAAGGTGATGCGTAGTAAGACTATGAGCTAGTGCAGTGGGGTCATTGTGACTCCATGGGGCAGAGTGGACATAATAAGGATTAGTAAGACTATGAGCCAGTGCAGTGGGGTCATTGTGACTCCATGGGGCAGAGTGGACATGTGACGAAAAGGAATTTCGCTCGGTCCGAACCAGTCGCTAAACCGACCCAGGCCGCTCGAAACGCCCTATCGTTGAGAACACGACAAAATATAACGCATACAAAAGAACATTTCACTGTATATTACAACAATGCATCAGATTACAAGAATATACAGAGTATAAATAAATATTACACAGAAATATCAGAGATTTAAATTACATTTAAATACATAGCAGCGGAAAATAATACAATACACAACTAGAAGTAGATATACGGATACAAAGCTTTCCGGATATCGTTCCAGCTGTAAACCAGGATCCTGCGAATATAAATCTGCAAAACCAAAACTACTAGCTGCCCGTGTCGAAAATAGGGGCACCCAGAGTTTAGGTTAAAACAATAAACTCCAGGTCAGTCATGTGACTGGTGTGAGAACTAAAACAGTTATTAATCTTTATTTTAAATCATTAGGTAAATCAAGGGACCACGCCGTATAACACGGAACGGGTTTCCTCCCAAGAATACCAGTGCATAAAACAAACAGCGCAATGCTAAATAAAGAAAAATGAAGCTGTTATAAGACCCAGGTCCTATCACACAATGCAACGCAAGCCGGGGGATAGGGTTTTCCCTTATAACAGCCAAAGAATGCTTGATACGTTTAAAACAAATCATTTGATACGACTATAAGTGCATAGTGTATAAAACAACTTCAAATCATAAGTATCAATCATAGGCGGCATGGGTACCATATATCATGTCGCCATATATAGGTTTACAAATAAAACCGCAAATGTCACGTATTTGGAAATTGGATTTCCGTCTATGAACCGAGGCAAAAGATAGTCCTCACCGACTTCGAGACTGTCTAGCCCGAGCCTCAGGGTCAGAGCGCATCGACCCTTGGATCCTCAGGGCCGGTCCACCGATGTGGATTAAAATGCCTGAACATGCGTTTCCCCGCCCTTTGGGGCGTAAATGAGCCAACGAATGACTCCATCGGACCCGGATCGTCCGATCAAACCGAGGCGCCTCGCAACAACAACAACCACATAAGTCAAACTCGTCAGGGCGTGTAAAACCACTGACGCCACTTCTAGCTAGAAAGAAACGCATGCCCTCCCTGACGTCCTCTCCCGTTTTTGGTTCATACCGGGTGTGAAGCTCGCGAATCAACGTTACACAAAGCTACGCCACAAAGGCCTTGCTTTGATCATCACCACAAGACTTTGCTTTTCAACAGAAGCCTCGATCAATTGCCACTTAGGCATGCCACATAGGCAATTCACTCCATGCGTTTGATATCCATCAATATATAACCCCTGAGCTCGTACGTCTCAGAGAAGGGCGTTAAGCAAGAGAATAAATTCTCCGCCGCCAAACAGATATATATTTAATAGAGATCAATCACACGGACTAAAATCCAATGTCAGACACACAGTCCATTTACAAGTCCGTTCTGGGTCTGAACGAAACCGGAGGCACCTAGTACCCCGCATATCCATCGATCTCCAAGTACGTCTGGACGATCACTAACTGTTTCCATCTTCTTGGGTGTACAGCCCAATCAAGATCATCAGTAATTATCCAAACGACGTGAAGACTTCCGGTCTTCGACCACCGTCTTCATCTTCGACACCACGTCGAATCAGTTATTCAGAATGGGATAAACCCGGTCTTTCTGAATAACTCGCGTATATATTATAAAAGTGTTACACAAACACAACATACGCCTCATTCCAATCCAGAATATTCTTTTATTCAAATATTCCTATACTTTGGGAAAAGTTCCCATTAATTTTATCCAAGATAAATTCTTTAAATTTATTCTTTAATCTCCTTTGAATATCAATTCAAACTAGTCGGGATTAGCGAACCACACCGAAGTAATCATTTATTTTATTTCCCAATCCCAACCTATTCATCCCATGAAGTAAAACTGGTAATACTTCATATCTAACACCACAGTGTTATCGGTAAATTCAATTACCATTTCACGTTCAAATCTAATTAAAGATTTAACCATCGCCTGGAGCAAAACTGGTGATACTCCATTTTCGATCATTTCAATCTAATTAAAGATTCATTAAAACTCCACTTAGTTTTAATCTTTAACTGGGTTAAAGAATCCGTGTCATTTAAAACACGGTTCACGATAAACCCAAAGTCACATTCATTAATTATCGGGTTAAAGAACGAGTGTTCTTTAAAACACTGTTCACGATAAACCCAAAAATCAATATCAATTCAATTCCAATTAAATATTATTTAATTGGTACACTTCATTAAATCTAAATAAAAAGATTTAATCATTTCTCAACTGGGTTCAAGAACAGTGTTAGTGAAGACACCATTCACGACAAACCCAGATCACATTCGATATTCAATACAAGGCTCTGAATAGAAAATATATCGGCTTATATTCAATATCGAATTCTACGACTAACAAATGCCGTATTGGAAATAACGATATAAATATATATCTTTCAAATTTCCATAACAACACCTGTATAATCACGAATTCCAACATCGAAATATTTCGAAGACAATTTCGATTCAAATCCCCTTCAATGCAATCATTGGATATTCTGGTTATTTTCAAAACCCTTTTTAAAATCAATTCATTTATTTAGAAATAAATAGAATTATAATTCTAGTTCAAAACTAGTTCATTTCGATAAAAACCTATTTTTATCTTTTCAAATATGGAGTTTTTCATCCCAATCCTTTCTAAATCATTTCCTATGATTTTACACAAATTATTACTATTTTTAATAATTTTATCAAGGCCCGTACAGTCGATTTCCATCAATGGCCATCGAACTGCACTTACAACGACCTTTTTCAAATTTGATTTGGACATAATTCCAAATCCAACCGTTAGATTTCAAATTTCTAATATTCGTTGGAAAGCTCTTTTCGATACGAACCCAACGGTTCCGGTTTTAGGAGAATCCGACGGTCGGATCTCCCGTAATGTCCGTTTGAGATAAATGGTAAAATTCGCGAACTGCCGCGGCGCGACGCGTTCTATTCAGGCCATTATATTATATATATAATATATATAATATATATTTCGTCGATTTCTATTTAAAACGAATTAAATAAATAGTTTTAAAATTCGTTTCAAAAGCAATTTCAACTTTCTTTTCAATTCAAATCAAAATTGAATTCTTCTTTATAAATTCGTTTTAAAATTCATTTCTATTCAATTCAAATTTCAATTCAATTCATTTCGAAATTGTTTTCAATTCAATTCATTTCGAAATTGTTTTCAATTCAATTCATTTCGAAATCGTTTTCAATTCAATTCATTTCGAAATTGTTTTCAATTCAATTCATTTCGAAATCGTTTTCAATTCAATTCATTTCGAAATCGTTTTCAATTCAATTCATTTCGAAATCGTTTTCAATTCAATTCATTTCGAAATCGTTTTCAATTCAATTCATTTCGAAATAGTTCGAATTTCAAATCTATTCAATTTCAATTCCAATTCGAATTCATTTACAATCAATTCTTTTCAAAATATCAGATTTTGAAATCACTTTCGATATTCATTATAAAATGAATAAAATCGATATAAATATCGTTCACGTCAAAATGGCGTCAATCTAATCAACACGGCTTCATATATTGATATTTTCAAATATTACATTTCGAATATTTCTATTTCAAATATTTCTATTTTAAAACTGGAATGAGGCCCAATCAATTTCCATATAATGTTAATTATATGGATTTTCATACATTACACCCATATAATAGCATTGCAAAATAATCAACCATCAACCAAAGTGCACTACACTGTATAAGCATCAAATATAGATATCTAACGCTTATAACAGCCTGTCAATCCATCGATCGACATATTTAATCAATCAGGATGAGTGAACTTCAAATTTCATCCCAACACCCGTGTGGGGTTTCAAACAAACAAACACAGATTTTATTTGTGCAGTTGGGCGATGTGTAAAATTTATCGACCCAATTAACGTCCTTCAAATAGGTGTACATAAACAAACCGTCTGGTTTGTAAATGAATATTGATTTATTCACATTCACGTTAAAAATTATATTTTTAACGATAAAATAATTTTTAACGATAAAACATTTTATTTTAACTTATGAATTTCTATTCAGTTCATTCTATAGATAAAATGATATTTCTATTTTTCTAAATTATTTTAGAAAATTTCGGCGGCATAACGGCACGATACTAGAAACGGGACAAGGCCTAGCCTTATCCCCGGTCTAGTGAAGGCCCACGCCATTCACATATCAATCAAATTCACCAAACAACCAATTCAAATCAAGTCATCAAATTAATTTATGCAACCAAACAAACAAGTCCATGGTCTGTGGACGATTGTGTCGGGTGCTACTAAGCACCGTCTGCATCCTAGTATATATATATAACTAGAAAATGAAATTTAAAGGTGAGAAATTCTCACCGATAGCTATCCAATCATCTTGACTCTTCTTTGATATAAATCTTCTTCGTTTTCGCCTTTTTGTTACCTTCGTTGCCCGCTTTCACTACCTATGTAAAAATCGAATTTTTACTTCGCTATTCAATATATAAAAATCATATTTTTATCACTTCTATATAGTGAAGATTATATTTTTAAATTTCTACTCCTTATAAAAAGATTGAATTTTTATTATCATAACTGTACAAAAATCATATTTTTCTTTAGTGTTATCAATACGAAAACAATACAAAATTTCTATTTTATTTTCATTGTAAACTTTATTCCAAAATCAATGCAAATTTCTATTTAAAATCACTGCTAATTTCTATTTATAAACAATGCTAATGTATTAAATAAAAACTGAATTTGACAATGTATTTTATCCATCAAAAACTGTATTTTTACAAAGCTTTTGATCAAACAAAAACTGAATTTTTATCAATGTATTTAAATTAAAACTAAGTTTAAAAATAAAATAGGAAGAGAAGCTTACTGTCTTTGGTCGGAGGGAGGGTTGCGTGGTGGTTTTTGAAGGGGGCTTGGGCCAGGGCTTCACGGAAGGGGGAGAGGGCGGTGTAGAGGCAGCGGAGGGGGAGGAGAAGGGGCCGGAGCAGCGCGCGTCGGGGGGGGGGATACATCGCGATGACGGCGGCGAAGTCCTGGGTGCTAGGGCTTGGTTTGTCGCGCGTCGAAGAAGGAAGAAGGAGGAGGGAAGAGAAGAGAGGATCGGGAGGGCTGTGGCGGTGGCTTCCCCGCCTGCGACGGCGGCGCTGACCCCCCTGGAGGCGGCGCGTCTTCGATTAGGCTAGGTCAATTTTTTTTTCTTTTCTGAAAAACTGTCGGGGGAAGAATGAAAAGGGGAGGTGGGCCCTTTATAAAAATATTTTCTATTTTATTTTAATCTCCATAGTTGACTTTTCTTTCGAAGTCGAAACGAGACCCACCGACTGTCGTCCCTAGCGTTTTACCCCCATTCCGAACACAATGAGATATGTATCGTACGCCAATTCGATTGTTTGAATCAGCTTTCATCAAAATTAAAACATAAATCAGTATATATTCAATTTGAACGTACATTTTTAATTACTGGGGTCACATACTGACTCAGAAAATTCCAGAAAAATTATTTCTACCTTCGTATTGACGATGCGGTCGTAACAAAACTAATTTCGTCGAATTCTGAGACCGTTGGAAAAATGGCCATTTTCCAGTTGATTAAAATCAACTGAAACTGGTCAAACACGTTTTCCTATGCCACGCTCACATATTGATTCGAAAAATTATAAAATTAGGAATCTAGCAATAATTCGACATCACGGACCCAACAAAAGTGGTTTCGTCGAAATCCGAGGTCGTTTGCAAAATGTCCATTTTTAAGGGCCTGAATTCCCTAGCGACTATTCAGAATTTTCAACTGGACATATCTTTTGATTCCCGCTATGAAATCTTGATTTGTCGGATTCGTTGGAAAGATATTATCAATTAGATCCTAATGTTTTTGGTTTTACTAAAATCCGGATTGTTTTGCACCCGGTGCATTCAATTGAAGTTTGAAATCGAATTATCGAACTACCGCGCCATTTTCAATTCTATTTATAATTATATATAAATATTTATATTATAACGACGACGCGTATAATATATACGTTCGAATTATATTCAAAATAAATTTTTCGTCGATTTTATTTAAAATAATTCATTTTAAATAATCTAAATTCGCTAAAATTGCCAAAATAAAAAATTTAAACTGGCCCAGATTTTCGGGTTATTACAGGACATAGTAAGGATTAGTAAGGCTATGAGCCAGTGCAGTGGGGTTCTTGTGACTCCATGGGGCAAAGTGGACATAGCAAAGGATTTGTGGCTACGTTATCAGTGCAGTGAAGCCATTTATGACTTCATGAGGCAAACTGATCGTAGCAAGGTACGTTGGGTGATCGAAGTGGTGAATATCGTATGCTTTACGCACTGAGTGAGAGATGTGAGGATGGATGCTATGTTTGATTGTTGCCATCATTATGACATGCACACCTCCCCCACCTCCGTATCTTTACACCGTTTGATATGATACCTTAGAGTGTTGTACAGTATGTAGTGCTAACTCTTTGGTTGCAGGTCCAGGTTCAGGTATGTTTTAGTCTACCTGTTATTGTTCACTTTAGATGCTTATCGCTCATACCAGGCTTTATGTCTGACCCAGAGTTTTATGTCTCCTCTTATTACTCTGGGTGCTCACACGAGCAGACTAGAGACAGATTAGCTGGTGATGCGCGAGTAGCTGATTCGGAGGCGGGCAGGAGGCTTCCACGTATGATATATATATACACATTCTCCCTGTGTCGTTGGTGGTCACTACTTGGGCATTAGTAGTGTACCTCCTTTATCTTACTTTTGCTTTGAGACAGTTTGAAAGTTGTAATAAGCTGTATTTTGGATTTCCGCTGCTATGATGTTTAGTTCTGATTTTCAGCTTATGCACTGTCTCTCCTGTTTTATGTCAAGTATGTTATTATTATATTTTGTTCTATGCGCTGTGAGACATTCTACAGGTTCTTTGTATGTTCATTTCCTTCTTCCCTTTCCTTCTCACGACCCGTTCCGTGCTAACTGGACATGTGTACAACGCACCCTTGGAGTAAATGTCGGTTGGTGCGGGGCGGGCCGTCACAAGCAGTCAAAACCAAGCAGTTATTTGAAAAACAGTATCAGAGTAGCAAGTTGAATATACCAAAGCAAGCAGTCATCAAAGAATTTTCGAAAACAATATCATAGCGGCAAAAAAAAAAAAAATCAAGTCAGACTTGTCAAGGTGATGCTCACAAAAGATGATTCATGATCCAAAAATACGATTTATTTGAAATCACTTGAGGGAATATGAAAATTTCAAGATTAAATGAATCGATCACACCAGATTGTAAATTTCAGATTCAGCAAGTGTGTGAGATTCATGAAATCAATAATTTCAAATGATTTCAAACAAGTATTCAAGCCAATTGATCATGAAATAACAGTGAATTACAAAAACATATTTTTCACAGAATTTTTCACAAGAATATGACTGACAAGCCCAAGCAAAGTTTCAGATCATTTACATCAAGTTTGAAAATATTCATGATCCAAAAATTAAGAAATAATTTATTTGAAATCACATGCATTAATGTCAAGTTTTAAGATATAATGAATCAGTCACACAGAGATTGATAATTACAAATTTAAGTGGTGTGTGAGATTCAAAATATCAAGAATTTCTGATGACTTCAAACAAACAGATTTCAACCATAAAATGATCATGAATATAAAATGAATTTCTAGATGTATCACTGTAATTCAAGACAATTCAAAATATCCAAGCCAATCTGAAAAATAATGAAATTATCACAATTGATAAATAACAGAGTGTTGTAATGAGGATAATATTTCAAGCTTTTCTAAAATGGATTTGAAGAAACTCAAAAACAGCAGAGGTGTGTGAAATTCCATTAAATTTTCAGATCTTCAAAATTTTGAATTCAAATCAACAGTGTTTAAGATATGACAAGAATACATCAACGCTGTTATGAATTCAGAAATCAGAAAATAATCTTCAAAACAAATGCAGATATTTACAAATTTAAATTCAAGATCTGGAAAGGATTAAAACATTAGAGTTTTATACAAAAGAAGTGAATTTCCGGAAAAAACGAATTCTACAATTGGAAGTTTAAGAAAGTCCAAGAAGTTACAAAGATATGATAGTGACAAATCGAAACAAGAAAAATAAACAGAAGGGACAGAAGGAGAAATAAACAAAAAAAATAAAAGCAGAGAATATTTACAAAGGTGAGTTTAGAGATTATACCAGAATCCTATGTAAATGAGAATCACTAACTCAATAGACTTGGCCAAGGAACTTCAAATGATTCAATGAGATGAGGCAGTTTGATTTCATATTCTCTTTAGCAAAGCAGTTCCTCAGCCATCTTCGGTACCTAACTGTTAAGAGGATTGAGTGGTCTAACGAAAGTAGTAAAACTACTCACAATTTTGTTCACATCTTTTGGTACCCAAATCTGTTTGTATAACAATCCGTTAGAATCAACTAGAGTACCCATTAGAACCCAAATTCGTTTAGTTTTTCCAAAAAATCATTTTATTTCTTTTTGGGGTCCACAACTGTTCAACTGGATTGTTATCAAACAAATTCTTGTCTCGTTTGTGATTTAAAAACCTTTTGGAATTTTCAAAATTCAAATTTTCAGAAAGATCCTTTTTGAAGCAACTTAAAGGAAAATCACAAGAATTTAAAATTTCAAAATCTTTTGTTTTCCCAAAACCGAGACCATTCCTATTACCAGAAGAAACTTGATTTTTCAACAGCATATTCAAAGATTTTTCTCTAGTAGAAAAACGTTTCAAACTCAACTCAAGTCTATTGATTTATGATTTCAAAATATCATTCTCAATTATAATCTTCTCAATTTTAATTTTATACTCAGCAATTTCAGTATCAAACTGTTTTTGTTTTTCAATCTCAAAGATCTTGAAATCCTTAATTTCATTTTCATGCTCTTTTAAAATCAAATCTATTTTCAACAAACTTTGTTTTTCAGCAATATCATGTTTGGAATTTTTGGTATCCTTAAAATTTATAAATTCCTTTTGTAAACAATTGTTTGCATCTTTCAGCTCAATCTCGTTATCTTTTAAAATTAGAATTTCTTTTTCAAGCCTTTGAATGTTATTATTGAGATGAGCGAGATCTTATTTTAATTTCAAACAATTTTTACAATCTGAATTTTCAAATTTCATGACATTTTCAAATTTTAATTCCAAACATTGATTTTTGCTAGTCAACTCAAGATTCTTAGATTTCAATAATTTATTTTTCAGCTGGAGTTTATCAACAGATTTAGTTAAATCAGCACAAAAATAAACCAGATCTTCATAGGAGAAATTTTCTATTTCATTGTCTGTTGAGTCTCCATCAGCTGATCCATCTGAGCTATCTTCTGTAAAACCTATCAAGCATATATCTGAAGTTGAGTTGTCATTCTGGGGTTTTGAGTAGTCGTCAGACTTTCCATACAGCGTGATGAGAGTTTTCCAAATATTCTGCGCAGTTAAACAATGAGAGATAAATTTTATTTGATCATTACTAAGAAAAGAATAAATAATACGCATAACACGAGCATTTAAAACTTTATTCCTCTTATTTAATATATCTCCCAAATTTTCAATAATATTCCAATATTCAAAATTAACAGATTTTAAATATAATTCAAAATTTGATCTCCAAATTAAAAAAATCTGTCCCATTGAAAATAATTGGAATATCACTGGACTGACTCTCAGAAGACTGACAACTAGGATGACTCATGACTCTAGAGTTAACATAATACCTGCTCTGATACCACCTGGTGGATCTAGATTAACCCTAGAGAGGGGAGAGAGGGTGAAAAGGGTTTATTAAAATTTATCGCTGAGTTCAAATATTACAGGATATTAAAAAATTATTCACAGATCATAGAATATAGCAGAAACAAAAATGGAGAAAGTAAATGACACAAGATATACCCAGCTTCGACAAAATCCTGCTTGCTGCATTCCTAAGGTTTCTACTAGGTGATAGAACAGATCCTGCATACAAGACCATATACACTCGCAAACCCTGCTCCTATTCTAACCCTATGCTCAAAACCCTAGACTGACCGATATCCCCTCGATCAGATTTCCCCTGATTACGATCCTGTAACCAGTAACCTAGATTTTACAGACTCTAGCAACTGTCAGTCAACTTCTTGACTGAATCCCCCTAAATTTTACAGGCTCTGGAACTGATTGTTTGTTTTACAGATAAACAACACAAATTAAAAAACAAAACAAAGATAAAATAAAATAGAAAACCCTAGGACTTTAAAAGAAAGGGTCATCCCCTTTTATCACTTAAAACACTTGGCCAAACATAGAGTAGGCCGGCCTATCTTTTATTCCCTTTTGCCCCGATCCTTTGGTCTCTGGAGAAATACAAATGGCGGCATCAATTTGGTGACTAGGGTTTCTTTCAAATCCAAAAAGCGACGCAGTTGTTTGTGGTTGAAATTAGGCTCTGGAATTAATCTGTAGTCTCGACTGTGTTGATGCTCCTCTTCTTCGATTGATATGGATTTGCTGTTTAATCGAAACCCAAATGTGAGTTTTCTGAATTAAATCTTTTCTTTAAATTGTTGTTTGTGGTTTTCGATCCCCTTTTGTGCCTGTGATGAATGGTGATTAAGTAGGATTTTAGAATCCTTAAAATGCTCTCTGATTACACCAATATTGACTTGCTCTGGTTGATTGCATGTTTCCCTTTTTGATCCTTTGATTGAACTTGAATTTGTTGCCGTGACAGATGATTGATGAATCTAGAAAATAATTTTTTTCTTCGACTTTCCACTGAATATTTTTGAAGGTTAATTTGAAACCAGAACTTAATGTTTTCCAAAAAAAATCTGGAAATGTTTTATAAACTGCCGAACTAAATTGTTCATTCCTGGAAACAAAAGAAATTATTTTTGCCATGAATATTCCCTGATTGCTTGCTTGATATTTGTGGTCCAGTTTGTTGTGTGAACTCTCTCTTTGTTTCCTTGAATAAGTTGATTTCATTTGGCATGAAAAACTTGCTTGACATGCTTTGTGAATTTCTTCAAACAATATCTTGCTAAATATTGAAGAATGATCTCTTGAAATGTTGAAACACCTTGCCATATATATATATATATATATGATATGCCGAAATTGCTTTCATCAATAGTAAGCCGATTTGTGGAAACACATTTTCTTGGGTCTGTCATCACACTTGCATTTTCTGGAAATAAAAATAAATTGTTTCATTTCCAATTTTGATTTACTGCTTTTTTGGAATTTATTCGTTGCTTGCCACATTTGCTTATTCCATATTCACTGAATTTTATTGCCACAAATTCAACCATGAATATTTGTAAATTTAATTACTTCTTTGCAAAAAAGAATGGATTGATTTGCATTTGAATCTTTCAGTTTAATACATGCCAGTTTTCTTGCTGCTTGATGACTTTCATCATGTGGGCTTGAGCTTGAATATGTACACTGACCCAATATACACTTGCTGCTTGACTATTATGATCTGCACCCATACATGTTGCTTTGACCTGATATGATGCTGCTGAAACGAATTTTATCACTTGTCTTGCTTATGCTTAGCTTGAAACAAAACCATTGAGCTTCGACCAAACATGTTTCCATGTATGACTGTTTGTGCACCAGTTTGTGTATTATGTCCATGTAAGTTGAACTGAAACATCACTTGTATTTGACTTGAGCATTGCTGTGTGACCTCCCACCATGCTTGATCATTGCTGTCATGTAGAATTGCACCTGAGCTTAGCTGCTGCTCATTTAGATTTAATGTTTCCTGGCTTTGAGACACATGACATGCCTTCATGTATTTTCACCATATTTGAGCTTCACCTGTTAGCTGTTGTCCCCTTGTTCATGTATACATATTATTGTGTTGATGTAAGATGTTATGTGCACATCCGTATTATTGTTGTTGAATCACCATTCTATGTTACTCCTTTGTTATTAGTATACATGCAGTTTCTTTAGATCATTTACATCTGCAACATTCATTAGAGTTTCACTTGACTGTTGTAGATGTACCCACTATTATCTCAACTATGCATGTACATATTGCATTGATTCACTACTTTGTTGTGCTCCACTGATCATGCATGTAAACTGGCCTTGTTGCTTCAATGTACTCTATATGCTTGACTAATGTTTGTGCTCATCTCTGAAACTGGCTTGTTTTGCCACTGACTTGTTTAGAACCTGTTTGCATTATTCATTTGGGCCTTGCTGTGATGATCTGTTTTCACCGTTGTTCAGTCATGTTGTATTTGAACCATCCTTGTCTCACCATTGTGCTCGACCACTTTCTGTTTTAACTTTGTAAGCTTGGTCTGATCCATTTTTGAGCTGTGTTGACTTTGCATTGAGTTATTTTCATGTGTGCACTAAGTCGAGACAATCCATGTGGCTACTCCTCAGTTGCTCGCTAATTGACGAGGCAGTGCACACGTGTATATTTATACACGTGTGTATATGCAGCCATCAGAAGAGATTTCCTATCCCTGCATTGATATATATATGTTGTCTGCCATGTGGTATTCACAGTGTATCACTGTGAATATCACAAGCTGTCTAGACATAGTTGGATAAATCAGATCGAGTCAGAAAAATGATGAGAAACACATCGAAATTTTGAGGCAAATAAATTTTCAAAAATAAAAATTATATTTGCATGTGTTCAGTATTAATTCTGCTGCAGTGTACTATGTGTTTGTTACATGTGACAGGTATGAAGACTGGACTGACGAAGAACTGTGAAGACAGAAGACTGAAAACAGAAGTTGACAGTGAAAAGTATACAAAAGACTGAATGTATATATAAAATGTAACCATGTCAAAGAATGTACTGAGTGATGAGTGTTATATTGAGGAGCACTGTATGAATGTATAATGAGAGAATTGTACTGGTATTTGTAATAAACATGTTTGATTGAAATAAAATATTATTTTATTGTTGTCAAACAAGCTTGTCTATTTTATTCTATTTATTTATCAGTACAATATTTTGTGATGTGATTAAATAGTGGAGTTGTAAATAATTGTACTGTTTGAAAGTTTGAAAATATAATATTCAATTTAAATAAAATACTGTATGAATATATGAATGTCGGTACAGTCGTATTCTATTTAAATATAAATATGATATTCCTGTCTGTGGAGTATATATATAGAACAGTACAATAACAAACACTTTTCAAATAATAAATATTTGGTTTGTTATCATCAAACAAAAATCATATAATCGTGTATACAACACCGTTATATACAACAAGGTGTACATGTGCCTGCGCATACTTGCAACTTTCACTGAATGCCTTCCTTTGACACTGCTGCATATTCCGGAGATGCTGCAGCTTCCTCTTTGGCTTTCCCATGTCTGGTCAACATTTTCTGGTGAACTACATAGTAGAGCTGTTACACTCCCTTCCCCTTCAAAAACAAGCTTGTCCTCAATATTGGCACCTAGTGTCTCAACCATTTTCATCCATTTTACATTAATCAATGAGCTGCCATTGGGGTCGAATATGAATATTTTCTTTTTACTTGCTTTAGGATTAACATCGGATGTATCAAAGGGAAGTTCTGCCTCGACAGCTTTCATTTCTTGCTTCTTTTATCCATTGTCCATAGATGCTCCATTAAGTGCAACTAAATGATTATAAACACACCCACTAAGAGCAATCATAAAATATTTAGTGATTGTGCTGCTAGAGGAGCTCTTTCTGCCATTTGGGTACAAACTACGCTAGCAACTAATGCATCATGTATTCCCACTAATATTGCATGTCCAAGCACCAAATAAATGTGTTTCCACAAATTGAGTACCATCTAAATTGACATGCACTTGGTGTTTGGTTTCACAGAAGCACCCTTTCTACTTCTGTATTTTACCGGTCAATGAGCCTCCACCAGGAACAAACACAAACACAGTTCTCTCACTGAGTTTTGTTAGGCTTAGCTGTAGGTACTCAAGAATTTCAGTTTTATGGTATACTACAACCCTCATTTGAGCTATTACAAAAGCACCAAAAGTAGAATTGATACTTTCAATTTTATCAGCAGCGCCAAGGCTGCTATTAAGATCATTGCACTATTTTGAGAATTCAAACGGAATTGAAGTGACCAGAGGTTCTTGAGCATGCACAAGCTGAATTGATATACTTCCCACTGTAATGTTGCCTCTTTTATTAGATGGCCTAGAAGACTGTGACGACGGAGTCATTAAGACTACTGCAAGTTTACTACAAGTGGCATCTTCAATATACTGCTTGCTACAACACACTAGCCATTCAAATGCATCTAGTTCCTCAAGCTTTTGTGCTATAAAGTCACTATTTTGGGTTTGCTCTATCGGATCCTTTATATTTCTCTCAACGGTCAAGCTTAGGAGTTGCTCATCTTATATCGAGACACTAGCCACTGTTTTTGCAGCTGGGATGGTTGAATTTTGAGGGCATATTGAGAAATTTGCGACTCATATTGAACTTGGACTGTAACTTGTACCTAAAGTTGACATTGTGAAGGAGTAGTTGAAAGTGGGAGAGGTTTATTCTGGACATCACTTAACACTGTCATGCTTTTGATTATCGAATTATGTAGCGACGTCATTTAACTTTCAGGTTGAATTTCAACACATCTCTCCGGATCATTGGACGAGGACAAAACAACAAGCTTAGTCGTGGTTGATGTTATATGTGTCGTTCTTGGATAGAAGGCCATGTTAAGAAGCAGATTCTTGATTGGTTTTGGTTATCCATTTCGCATGTCTTCTGCCTTACATATAGAACAAATCTTGGGTTCCAGTACCCAACATGCAACACATGAGTCTACAGGTTTTATTATCTTGTCAAGCTGTTTTGCTTCGAATAACCTCTCTAAAGGAACTGTTTTCCTATAATTAACAGGTTTACAAGCCATAATAGGAATCAGTCTATCATCAAGTCTCGGTATATTCTCAGCGTTGGATGAAATGATTTCAGTGTTATCACATTTTTCATTAAATGGTGAGATGCCAATGGCTTCAGTATAACCTTCAAAGAAAATGCCTTCATCTTTTGTACATGAAGAAGAATCACTCTGCACACTTTTTGCCGCATCGATACAACAATTCTTTATCAATTCATCCAATACAATAGCAACGAATCCAAATTCATCGATTTCTGAGTCATAACCCGTAGGATAATGTTTTGTCAATTCAACGCAAATATTCCAAATTCTATAAGGAAGCTTGGCGATTATTTCTTTCTCTAACTTTGTAAGGTTCGCTGCTAATAATCTGTTTCGAAGAGGAGTGATATCTTCAACAATCTTTTTGTTAATAGATTGAATGAACATAATTATGGTGCTTAACTCCACTGATTCCAATACTTCGACCAAATGCTCTAATTTAAAAATTAGCCATGGAGATGATTCATAATCATCAGTTTGAGGGCTGTTATCAATGCTTTCAGAAGCAGTTTTCGAATATAAGAAGTGGCTTCTTGAATTATGGGGTAGTATTTGTGGATGTTCTTGGGGATATAGAGAAGGATTCATGAAGCCTTGGGAATTTTTTGGTGCGACTTCGATGGTTCTGGATGAAAAATGTGATGTTTTTAGAACATTTGCAAGGAGTCTTGAGGGTGCAGGCTGAAGTAGTTCTTGCCGCCATTCCTGATTGCAGCTGGTTATAGGAGTAACATGTTGTGGATGAGGATGGAGGTGCTGATTCTTGGCAGTGTGAATCTGGAGCTGCTCATGCGCCATTGCATTTAACGCACGGTAGGTTCTTTCAAACGTTGCATTTTTGTGGATGATTTTGAAACGACCCAAACTCGCCCTTAAGGGGAAGCCCAGATTGAGTTGAGAACAAGACGCATCAGAATACAAACAGATGAATATTTCATTGCTATTACAACAATTACATCAAAGTACAAGAATATATCAGAGTATGAATAAGCATTACACATTGGAATACAATATTAGAGGTTTAAAATTACAATGCAACAGAAAAATAATACATAACACAACTGTAAGAAATTTACGGATACAAAGCGTTCCGAATATAGCTCCAACTGTAAACCAGAATCCTGTATAAAGGAATATCTGCAAAACCGTAACCACTGACTGCCCGTGTGGAAAATAAGGACACCCAGAGTTTAGGTTAAAAACAATAAACTCCAGGTCAGTCATGGGACTGGTGTGAGAACTAAAATAGTTATTAGCTTGATTTTAAAGTTAGGTAAATCACGGGACTACGCCGTATAACAAGGAACGGGTTTACTCCACATGAATCTCAGTTTAAAATAAAACAACGCAATGCTTTTTGAAAAAATGAAGCTATTATAAGACTCAGGCCCCATCACACAATGCAACGCAAGCCGGAGGATAGAGTTTTCCCTTATAATAGCCAAACATGCTTGGTACGTTTAAAATAATTTATTTTGAAATTATAAGTGCATAGTGTTTAAAAACAACTTCAAATATAAATGTATCAATCGTAGACGGCATGGTTACCATATATCATGTCGCTATACTAGTTCCACAATCAAAACCGCATGATGTCGTATTGGAAGTTGGATTTCCATCATGAACCAAGGCAAGGGATCGTCCGTACCGAGACACTCTAGCCTATGCCTCAGGACCCAGACTCAAGTGAGCCCTTAGGAGAGCCAGGGCCGGTCCACAGATACTTTAGTGGATTAGTTATGCCTGAACAATACGTTTCCCTGCCCTATGGGGCATAAAATATGAGCCAACTAGGGACTCAATATCTGAGGTACCTCACTTTCCAACATCCACATAAGTAAAAATGTCTGGGCTCCATACCATGACACCACTTCTAGATAGAAAGAAACGCATGTCCTCCCAGGAGTCCTTCTCCCGTTTCTGGTGCATACTGGGGTGTGAGGCTTGCGAAGTATCGCTATACACAAAGCTATGCTAACTAAAGCTGTGCATTGATCATCATCCACAAGACTCTGCTTTTAAACAAAAGACTTGATCATTTTCATCTTAGCATGCCACACTGACAATTCACGCCATGCAACTGATGTCTATTAATATATAACCTCTAAGCTCGTACGTTCAGAGAAGGGTGTTAAGCAAGAGAATAAATTCTCTGCCACAAAACAGATATATATTTAATAGAAATCAACTAGCACATAATGAAATCCAATGTCAGGCACACATCCATTTACGAGTCCGTTCTGGGTCTGAACGAAACCGGAGGCACCTTACTCCTCGTCCGGTATGTCCAATACAGGAGAGAGGTCCTCGCATACCCGTCGATCTCCAAGTACGTCTGGACGATCACCACTTATTACCTTATCTTGGGTGTACAGCCCAATCAAGACATCAGTAATCATCCAAATGATGTGAAGAACTCTGGTCTTCAACCACAGTCTTCATCTTCGACGTCGTAATAATTATTCAGAATGGGTTAAACCCGATCTTTCCGAATAATTCGCGTATTTTATAATCAAGTGCTATAAAAACACATCATACGCCTCATTCCAATTCAGAATATTCTTTTAATAAAATATCCACATTATTAGGGAAAGGTCCCCATTAATTTTGTCAAAGATAAATTCTTTTAAATTTATTCTTTTAAATCTTCCTTTGGATCACAATTTCAAAAGATTTTATTTTATCTTTTAATAATTTCAAACCAAATTAAGGTTTATAAAACTAGTCGGGATTAACGAACCTTACCGAAGTAATCATTTATTATTTATTATCCCCCATCCCAACCAATTCATCCCATGGAGCAAAACTGGTAATACTCCATATCCAACACCATGGTGTTATCAGTAAAATTAATTACCATTTCACGTTCAAATCTAATTAAAGATTTAACTATCGCCTGGAGTAAAGCTGGTGGTACTCCATCCTCGATCATTTCCCGAATTTGATAATTTAAATTATCACATTCTCATTTCAATCTAATTAAAGATTCATTAAAACTCTAATTCAGTTTTAATCTCAAAAATCATTACTTAATGATTGTTCAAAGTTAAGAAATTAATCTTATCTTTAACTGGGTTAAAGAACAAATGTCATTTAAAAACACAGTTCATGATAAATCCCAAATTCTTCTTCCATCAAAATAGAATCTACACGGGAATCATAACAGTACATAATCGATATAAATTCTCGTGTCAGACTAATAATATAAATGGAATAGCGGCAAAGCCCTTTAAATTCCATATATAATAATGGTCTTCATTCATAGAAACTCATCTCGATTATTACCAAATCGGATTCCATTAAGTTCCAATTTAATATATTAAATTGGAAAACTTTACATTGGAAAATTTTCTATTTAAATCTTAATAAAAGATTTATAAATTCTAAATTATATTTTCACTGTTAAATGGGTTAAAGAACAAATGTCGTTAAAACACAGTTCACAATAAACTCAATTCACATTTCATTCTATTCCAATTGCTAAATATAATTGGAAACTCTAATAATATTAATTAAAAGATTTATTCTTTTTATACGGGGTTTAAGAACAGTGTTATTGAAGGCACCATTCACGACAAAACCAAAATCCAATTTGACATTAAATAAAAGGCTCTGAATAGAAATTATATCGGCTTATATGCAATATCAAATTCCGAAATCAAAAAATATCGTATTGGGAATAATGATATATATATCTTCCAAATTCCTCAACAATATCCGTATAATCACGGAATCCAATATCAAAATATCCCGAAGATTATTTCTATTCAAATCCATTCCAATTCAAACATTGGAAAATCTTGGTTAGATTAAAACCATTTCAAATCCAATTTATTTAAAAACATTGGATTACTATTCTAGTTAATAACTAGTTCATTTCGATAAAAATATATTTTTATCTTTTCAAATATGGAATTTTTCATCTAGAATCTTTCCAAATCATTTATTATTATTTTGCATAATTTTTCCATATTTTTAATAATTTTATTAAGGCCCTTACAGTCGGTTTCCAATAATGGCCACCGAATTGCATTTACAATGACCCTTTTCAAATTTGAAATGGACATAATTCCAAATCCAACCATTAGATTTCAAATCTCTTATATTCATTTGAAAGCTCTTTTCGATAAGAACCCAACAGTTCCGGTTTTAGGAGAATCCGATGGTCGGATCTCCCGTTACATTAATTTAAAGTTAATGGTCGAAATTCGCGAACGGTCATTGCGCGGCGCGTTCTATTCAGGCCATTGAATATATATATATATATATATATATAATATATTTCGTCGATTTCCATTTAAAACGTATTTTATAAATCGTTTATCAATTCGTTTAAAAATGATTTTAACTTCATTTTCAATTTTAAATCAAAATTGAATATTTCATATCATTATAATATTTAAATGATAATATTTTCAAAATATTAGATTTTGAAATCACTTTTTTTCTTTATTCATTATAAAATGAATGAAATCGATCGATAAACCCATTTGGGTTAACATTGTGTTTGCTACTTAACTCAACTTCACAAATTTCAATATTTTTGTATCCATCCAAAAACGGACATCAAAATCATAATTTTATTCTTCACTGAATATTATTTTAAAATATTGATATTTTAAAATGTTCTTTATTTCACACATGAATATTTGTAATGGTTAATACGTTCAATAAAAATGATATTTTTATTGTTTAAATATTTTATTCATCACGTGAATATTTTATATGGTTTACACATTCAATAAAAATGATATTTTTATTGTTTAAATATTTTATTCATCACGTGAATATTTTATTCACTTCATTAACATGTTAAAAATAATATTTTTGTTTAAATATTGAGAATAAAAGAAGCATTTGTTAAAATACATTTTTGTTAGATAAAAAAGTGTCATCATTAACATGTTAATGAAGAAGAAAAAAGAATCATATGTTAAATATTTTTGTTAGATAAAAATATTATTTTTAACATGTTAATGAAGTGAATAAAATATTCATGTGATGAATAAAATATTTGAACATTCGATAAAAATACATATTTGTTAAAATACATATTTTATATGGTTTATACATTCGATAAAAATGATATTTTTATTGTTTAAATTTTTTATTCATCACATGAATATTTTATTCACTTCATTAACATGTTAAAAATAATATTTTTATCTAACAAAAATATTTAACATATAATTCTTTTTTCTTCTTTATTAACATGTTAATGATGACACTTTTTTATCTAACAAAAATGTATTTTAACAAATGCTTCTTTTATTCTCAATTAACATGCTAAAGATGACTTTTTTTTTCTAACAAAAGAATGTATTTTAACATATGCTTCTTTAATTCTATATACATACAATAAAAATGTGATTTTTATTGTTAAAAAATTTTATTTTAAAATATTCGTTATTTTAAAAGATTCTTTATTTTAAAATTATTCTTTATTTTAAAATGTCCTTTATTATAAAATGTTCTTTATTTCTGAATCGGAATGCGACTCAATCAATTACCGTATAATTTCAGTTATATGGATTTCATACATCACATGTATGCAACAATAATGACAAATAATCATCATACAGTCCAATCACATCTAGAGTGAAATTTACAACTGTGTGAGCATTAAAATAAATAAATAACGCTCATCAAACACTGTCAATCCATCGATTGACATACGAGCGTATGTCAAATATCATCCCAATACCCGTGTGGGGTTTCAATCAACTAATACTGAATATTATTTGTGCAGTTGGGCGATGTGTAAAACATATCGTCCCAATCAATATCAGTTAAATGAGTGTACATAAACAAATCATCCGATTTGTAAATAAATATTTATTTTATTAATATACACGTTAAAAGTTATATTTTTAACGATGAAATATTTTATTCAACACATGAATATTTTATTTAGTTATTTATACAATAAAAATGATATTTTTATTGTTTTAACATTTTTAGAAAATTTTGGCAGCATAACAGCGCGATACTAGAACCAAAGTAAGGTCTAGCCTTATCCCTCACCTAATACTGGCTCGCGCCATACACATACCAATTCCAGTCAATTCATTTCACTTCCCAAACCTAATTCAAATAAATAAACCAATCAAACAAACAACCAAATATCCATGGTTTCAATCAAAGGTGTCGGGTACTACTAAGTACCGTCTGCATCCTAGTATATATTTAACTATAAACAAAATTAGAGTGAGAAGTTCTCACCCAGAAGCTAAACCAATTCGTGCGATTCTTCTAATATTGAAAATTCTTGTCGCCGCGCTCGCTTTTGTCGTTCCCCGCACTTGAATTCGCCTATTTGGCTCTAGAATTTGTATACGGCCTCCAATCTTCACCAAACTTTGTCACCAGCCTAAACGCGCCATTCCGGACAACTTTTGCCCTGTGGATTTTCTTTCAAAATTGCACCAATTCGCCGGAAATCGCGAAAAACAGCAGCAAATCCGCAATCTTTAGACGCGTTTTTTGAACAGCTCCACAATCCAAAATAGGACTTCCATATACTCAAATCAAAGAGAAAAACGAGATCTTCGACTTTGGTACTGTGGAGGTTTGGCCAGAAACTCTCGGATTGGAAGATATTAAAGAAATTAGATCTGGGTTGTTTTGCACATACGGGAATTTTGTGAAAAATGGATTTTTGGGTGATGTTAGGGCCCACGGCCGGAGATGGGTGACCAGAGGGCGGCGGCGGACCTGACTGGACGTGGGGAGGCCATTGATGGGGCGGTGGGGCGCGGGAGGTGTTTGTGGTGGCCGGAGGAGTTAGGGTTTGGAGAAGGGTTTTGAATTTTGGAAGAGGGAAAGAGGAGAGAGAGGAGAGGAGGAGGAGCAGAGGAGGAGGAAAAGGAGAAGAGGGCTGTCGACAGCTGGATGAGGGAGGAGGAGCGGCGGTATAGGGGTCGAGCTCCCTATTAAAAGAGAAAGAGGAGGAAGAGAAAAGTGAATATAGAAAGGGAAGACAAGTGATTTTATCTCTTTTTCCATCCAATCGTCCGAACGCGTACGATCTCCAATTGCCGCGGGATTCAGACATGAGATAGTAGACGTTTAGACGAGTCCAACGATGCAAGTTTCGTCGAATTCTGAGTTCGTTTGATCTTCCGTTAAAAATTCTCAAAGATGCTCAGATACTGTTCAAAATTGCAATTTTAGCACACCTTTTCTTCTTGCCCGCCCAAACGGCTACTCCAAAAATCATGGCCTTTTGGATTTAAGCATTATTTGGCAATACAAATCCGAAAAAAAAGTAGAATCGAATTCCGAGGTCGTATTAACAATGTTTTTTTGTATAATGGTTGCCTGTTTTTGAACAAATGGTTTCGCCTTGCATGGCCACATACTAACTCTGTTAGACGCACATTTTGGAACTCAACAATGATTTATCATTATGAATTCAGAAAAATTTATTTTGTCGAATTCTGAGCTCTTATGCAAAATTTCATTTTTAAAGGGCTATGTATTGATTTTAAACATCTAATTTTCAAAATTTCCAAAACGAAGCTTTTAAATCAAGTAAATAATTTTACTGAGTTTGTTTTTAGTCGAATAAAAGATAAAAACTAATTTTAAAATTATTCTCAAATTTTATTTAGCAAAAAAAATACCCAATTTCTATTCGCATATTCCTTAAAATAGCCTAAATAAAAAATTTAAATTGGTTCTGAAAATACGGATTGTTACAATCTCCCCCACTTAAAATCTTTTCATCATCGAAATGGAACAGAGCTGAAATTTGTTTAACTAACCAACTCAACTTTCATTCTGCCTTTCATTTTTCAACTTTTTAGTTTCTAAGAATTTTCTAATTTCTCAAAAATTTGGCTAACACCCTAAATTTTTGAAAAATTTCTCCATAACCTCCTTTGTACGGGTTAATATTTAAAACCGCAACTAGCCTCACAGGGCCCTCACTAATCCAAAAGAAAAAAGAAACAGCCAAGTGGCTAACCAATCGGCTCATAAAATTATCAAAACCCAAGCAAATGGTAAATATATACCTATTTGTAGGGCATACAATTTTATTCCTCTTCTTAGCTTCCATGCTATGACTTGTTCACACATATATATGTACATGTATGCTATTGCAATCTATTTTCAGTTCAGTTCAATATTTGATTCAATTTGGCAAAATTTATCATTCATTCTCCTATTGGTTAAATTAATTATCATTTCAATATATTAATTAGTTAAACTAATTATCAAACATCACAACCAGCAATCAATTAGTTGGTTAAATTTTCAATCATATATCTTTAATATATATAGTCAAAAATCCAATTTTTAGTGTCAAATCACAACATTAAACCCTATCTAGTTTTGTTTCTCACACCAGTCAATTGAAAATATATAGATATCCCACTTTCAAAACTCAAACATAAACTACTGATGCTGACATGTCAATCACTAGTATCATCAGAGTTATCTCCGGGCGACAAGAGGTGATTCTATATCTATCCAGTATATTTGAGATTTCAAATACATGCTAGCTAGGCATATATGCAAAATCTTCATATACTTGATTGTCCAAATCAATATAAATTAAATACTCAAATATGTATTATAAGGTTTAAATTTTCAAAACAAAATTTGTTTTCATTTTTATTTTAAAATAACACTCTTCCGACTCATTTTAAGATACTACTGATCCTATCTCTAGCAAGTCATTCTTATTGGATATTACTAATCCAATCTCTGATGAATTCTTTTGCTTGGTTCTAACGTGCCTTGTACTCAAGCTCTGTAAACCAAAGCTCTGATACCAAAATGAAACGACCCAAACTCGCCCTTATGGGAAAGCCCGGATTGAGTTGAGAACACGACGCATCAGAACACAAACAGAAGAATATTTCATTGCTATTACAACAATTACATCAGAGTACAAGAATATATCAGAGTACGAATAAATATTACACATTGGAAATACAATATCAGAGGTTTAAAATCAAATGCAGCGGAAAAAATAATACATAACACAACTGTAAGAAATACGCGGATACAGAGCGTTCCGAATATAGCTCCAGCTGTAAACCAGAATGTTGTATAAAGGAATATTTGCAAAACCGTAACTACTGACTGCCCGTGTGGAAAATAAGGGCACCCAGAGTTTAGGTTAAAAAAAATAAACTCCAGGTCAGTCATGGGACTGGTGTGAGAACTAAAACATTTATTAGCTTGATTTTAAAGTTAGGTAAATCATGGGACCACACCGTATAACACGGAACGGGTTTACTCCACATGAATCTTAGTTTAAAATAAAACAACGCAATGCTTTTGGAAAAAATGAAGCTATTATAAAACTCAGGTCCCATCACACAATGCAAAGCAAGCCGGAGGATAGAGTTTTCCCTTATAATAGCCAAACATGCTTGGTACGTTTAAAATAAATTATTTTGATATTATAAGTGCATAGTATTTAAAAACAACTTCAAATATAAATGTCAATCACAGACGGCATGGGTACCATATATCATGTCGCCATACTAGTTCTACAAACAAAACCGCATGATGTAATATTGGATGTTGGATTTCCATCATGAACCAAGGCAAGGGATCGTCCTTACCGAATTCGAGACACTCTAGCCTGTGCCTCAAGACCCAGACTCAGGTGAGCCCTTAGGAGCGCCAGGGCCGGTCCACAAATACTTTAGATTAGTTATGCCTGACCAATACGTTTTCCTGCCCTATGGGGCATAAAATCTGAGCCACTAGGGACTCAATATCCGAGGTACCTCACTTTCCAACATCCACATAAGTAAAAATGTCTGGGCTCCATACCATGACACCACTTCTTGCTAGAAAGAAACACATGTCCTCCCTGGGGTCCTTCTCCCGTTTCTGGTTCATACTGGAGTGTGAGGCTTGATAAGTATCGCTATACAAAAAGCTATGCTAACTAAAGCTGTGCTTTGATCGTCATCCATAAGACTCTGCTTTTCAACAAAACCTTGATCATTTGCATCTTAGCATGCCACACTGACAATTCCCGCCATGTAACTGATGTCTATCAATATATAACCTCTAAGCTCGTACGTCTCAAAGAAGGGTGTTAAGCAAGAGAATAAATTCTCCGCCACCAAACAAATATATATTTAATTGAAATCAATTAGTACAGAATGAAATCCAATGTCAGGCACACATCCATTTACAAGTCCGTTCTGGGTCTGAACGAAACCGAAGGCGCCTTATTCCTCGTCCCATATGTCCAAAACAGGAGAGAGGTCCTCGCATATCCGTCAATCTCCAAGTACGTCTGGACGATTACCACTTATTACCATGTCTTGGGTGTACAGCCCAATCAAGACATCAATAATCATCCAAACGATGTGAAGAACTCCGGTCTTCAACCACTGTCTTCATCTTCGGTGTCGTAGTAATTATTCAGAATGGGTTAAATCCGATCTTTCCGAATAATTCGCGTATTTTATAATCAAGTGCTATAAAAACATATCATACGCCTCATTCCAATTCAGAATATTCTTTTAATAAAATATTCACATTATTAGGGAAAGGTCCCCATTAATTTTGTCAAAGATAAATTCTTTTAAATTTATTCTTTTAAATCTTCCTTTGGATCACAATTTCAAAAGATTTTATTTTATCTTTTAATAATTTCAAACCAAATTAAGGTTTATAAAACTAGTCGGGATTAACGAACCTTACCGAAGTAATCATTTATTATTTATTATCCCCCATCCCAACCTATTCATCCCATGGAGCAAAACTGGTAATACTCCATATCCAACACCATGGTGTTATCAGTAAAATTAATTACCATTTCACGTTCAAATCTAATTAAAGATTTAACTATTGCCTGAAGTAAAACTGGTGGTACTCCATCCTCGATCATTTCCCAAATTTGATAATTTAAATTATCACATTCTCATTTCAGTCTAATTAAAGATTCATTAAAACTCTAATTCAGTTTTAATCTCAAAATTCATTACTTAATGATTGTTCAAAGTTAAGAAATTAATCTTATCTTTAACTAGGTTAAACAAATAATGTCATTTAAAAACACAGTTCACGATAAACCCCAAATTCTTCTTCCATCAAAATGGAATCTACACGGAAATCATAACAGTACATAATCGATATAAATTCTTATGTTAGGCTAATAATATAAATGGAATAGTGGCAAAGCCCTTTAAATTCCATATATAGTAATGGTCTTCATTCACAAAAACTCATCTCGATTATTACCAAATCGGATTCCATTCAATTCCAATTTGATATATTAAATTGGAAAACTTTACATTGGAAACTTTTCATTTAAATCTTATTAAAAGATTTATAAATTCCAAATTATATTTTTACTGTTAATTGTGTTAAAGAACAAATATCGTTAAAACATGGTTCACAATAAACCCAATTCACGTTTCATTTTATTCCAATTACTAAATAAAATTGGAAATTCTAATAATCTTAATTAAAAGATTTATTCTTTTTATACTTGGTTTGAGAACAGTGTTATTGAAGACACCATTCACGACAAACGCAAAATCCAATTTGACATTAAATAAAAGGCTCTGAATAAAAATAATATCGGCTTATGTGCAATATCAAATTCTGAAATCAACAAATATCATATTGGGAATAACGATATATATATCTTCCAAATTCCTTAACAATATCCATATAATCACGGAATCGAATATCGAAATATTCCGAAGATTATTTCTATTCAAATCCATTCCAATTCATATATTGGAAAATCTTGGTTAGATTAAAACCATTTAAAATCCAATTTATTTAAAAACATTGGATTATTATTCTAGTAAATAACTATTTCATTTCGATAAAAATATATTTTTATCTTTTCAAATATGGAATTTTTTAGCCGGAATTTTTCCAAATCATTTATTATGTTTTTACATATTTTTTCCATATTTTTAATAATTTTATTAAGGCCCTTACAGTCAGTTTCCAATAATGGCCACCAAACTGCATTTACAATGACCTTCTTCAAATTTGATTTGGACATAATTCCAAATCCAACCATTAGATTTCAAATCTCTTATATTCAATGGAAAGCTCTTTTCGATACGAACCCAACTATTCCGGTTTTAGGAGAATCCGATGGCCGGATCTCCTATTACATCAATTTGAAGTTAATGGTCGAAATTCGCGAACTGTCGCTGCGCAGCGCGTTCTATTCAGGCCATTAAATATATATTATATATATATAATATATTTCGTCGATTTCCATTTAAAATGTATTTTATAAATCGTTTATCAATTCGTTTAAAAATGATTTTAACTTCATTTTCAATTTTAAATCAAAATGGAATATTTCATATCGTTATAATATTTAAATGGTAATATTTTCAAAATATTAAATTTTGAAATCACTTTTTTCTTTTTTTATTATAAAATGAATAAAATCGATCGATAAACCCATTCGGGTTAACATGGTTATTGCTACTTAACTCAGCTTAACAAATTTCAATATTTTTGTGTCCATCCAAAAACGAACATCAAAATCATAATTTTATTCTTCAGTGAATATTATTTTAAAATATTCGTTATTTTAAAATATTCTTTATTTCACACATGAATATTTGTAATGGTTTATACGTTCAATAAAAATGATATTTTTATTGTTTAAATAATTTATTCATCACATGAATATTTTATATGGTTCATACATTCAATAAAAATGATATTTTTATTATTTAAATATTTTATTCCTCACATGAATATTTTATTCACTTCATTAACATGTTAAAAATAATATTTTAATCTAACAAAAATATTTTAACATATGATTCATTTTTCTTCTTCATTAACATGTTAAAGATGACACTTTTTTATCTAACAAAAATGTATTTTAACACTTGCTTCTTTTATTCTTAATTAACATGTTAAAGATGACATTTTTTTCTAACAAAAGAATGTATTTTAACATATGCTTCTTTTATTCTTTATAGATACAATAAAAATGTGATTTTTATTGTTAAAACATTTTATTTTAAAAGATTCTTTATTTTAAAAATATTCTTTATTTTAAAATGTCCTTTATTATAAATTGTTCTTTATTTCTGAATCGGAATGCGACTTAATCAATTACCATATAATTTCAGCTATATGGATTTCATACATCACATGTATGCAACAACAATGACAAATAATCATCAGACAGTCCAATCACATCCAGAGTGAAATTTACAACTATGTAAGCATTAAAATAAATAAATAACGCTCATCACAGACTGTCAATCCATTGATTGACATACGGCTAAATATTGGGACTAGTGTATGTCAAATATCATCCCAATACCCGTGTGGGGTTTCAACCAACAAATACCGAATATTATTTGTGCAGTTGGGCGATGTGTAAAATATATCGTCGCAATCAATATCAGTTAAATGGGTATACATAAACAAATCATCCAATTTGTAAATGAATATTTATTTTATTCATATACACATTAAAAATTATATTTTTAACGATGAAATATTTTATTCAACACATGAATATTTTATTTAGTTTATTTATATTATAAAAATGATATTTTTATTATTCTAACATTTTTAGAAAATTTTGGCAGCATAATGGCGCGATACTATAACCGGAATAAAGTCTAGCCTTATCCCTCGCCTAATATTGGCTCGCGCCTTGCACATACCAATTCCAGTCAATTCATTTCACTTCCCAAACCCAATTTAAACAAATAAACGAATCAAACAAACAACCAAACATCCATGGTTTCAATCGAAGGTGTCGGTAGCTACTAAGCACCGTCTGTATCCTAGTATATATCCAACTGTAAACAAAATTAGAGTAAGAAGTTCTCACCTAGAAGCTAAACTAATTCGTCGCGATTCTTCTAATGTAGAAAATTCTTGTCGCCGCGCTCGCTTTTGTCGTTCCCCGCACTTGAATTCGCCTCTTTGGCTCTAGAATTTGCATACGGCTTCCAATCTTCACCAAATCTTGTCATTAGCCTAAACGTTCCATTTTGGACAACTTTTGCCTAGTGGACTTTCTTCCAGAACTGCACCAGTTCGCCGGAAATTGCGAAAAACAGCAGCAAATCTGCAATCTTTGGACAAGTTTTCCGGACAGCTCCGCAATCCAAAATAGGACTTCCATATACTCAAATCAAAGAGAAAAATGAGATTTTTGATTTTGGTACGTGGAGTTTTGGCCAGAAGCACTCAGATTGAAGATACTGAGGAAATAAGGTCTGGGCTGTTTTGCACATACGGGAATTTTGTGAAAAATGGATTTTTTGGTGATGTGGAGCCCACGGCCAGAGGTGAGTGGCCAGAGGGCGGCGCGGACCTGACTGGACGTGGGGAGGCCACTGGTGGTGGCGGTGCGACGCGGGAGGTGGTGGTGGTGGCCGGAGGAGCTAGGGTTTGAAGAAGGGTTTTGAAATTTGGAAGAGGGAAAGAGGAGAGAGAGGAGAGGAGGAAGAGGAGGAGGAGAGGAGGAGGAGGAAGAGGAGAAGATGTCTATCGGCGGCTGGATGAGGGAGGAGGAGCGGCGGCATGGGGGTGGAGCTCCCCATTAAAAGAGAAAGAGGAGGAAGAGAAAAGTGAAGAGAGAAAGGGAAGATAAGTAATTTTATCTCTTTTTTCCATCCGATCGTCCAAACGCAAACGATCTCCAATTGCCGCATATTTTGGACACGAGATAGTAGATGTCAAGACGAGTCCAACGAGACAAGTTTTGTCGAATTCTGAGTTCGTTTGCTCTTCCGTTAAAATTCTCAAAAATGCTCAGATATTGTTCAAAATTGCGATTTTAGCGCACCTTTTCTTCTTGCCCGTCCAAATGGCTACTCCAAAAATCATGGCCTTTTGGATTTAAGCATTATTTGGCGATACAAATCCGTAAAAAAAAGTAGAATCGAATTCTGAGGTCGTATCAATAATGTTCCTTTGTAAAATACCTGCCTGTTTTTGAACAAATGGCTTCGCCTCGCATGGCCACACACTAACTCCGTTCGACGCACATTTTGGAACTCAACAATGATTTATCATTATGAATCCAAAAAAAATTATTTCGTCGAATTCTGAGCTCATATGCAAAATTTCATTTTTTAAGGGCTGTGTATTGATTTTAAACATCGAATTTCCAAAATTTCCAAAACAAAGCTTTTAAATCAATTGAATAATTTTACTGAGTTTATTTTTAGTCAAATAAAAGATAAAAACTAATTTTAAAATTATTCTCAAATTTTATTTAGCAAAAATACCCAATTTCTATTCGCATATTCCTTAAAATAGCCTAAATAAAAATTTTAAATTGGTTCTGAAAATACGGGTTGCTACAGATTTCTTCTTGGATTGGAATAGGCAGTTCTTGATATGGATGTGGTGATTGAGAGGTATAACTGATGTAAGGATTCAACTGGTTGTCAATGGTTAACCCAACCATTTGCTCTGATACCAATTTGTTACGGCTCTCATCGGAGTTTGCCATAACAAGGTGTTCGACAGGGGTAGAAAGGTGTTTGATGATATTACAGTGAGGGTGGAAGAAATTATAGAGGATAAAAGAAGGAGAATTGAGACAGAAGGTTAGGAGTAGAGATGAAATAAGGGAATAAGCAGAAGGTAGGGTAGAAATCAGATTGTCAGAGGGTGGAGGATCAGAGAATAGATGATCGGAGGAGGAGTAGAAGTAGGAAGAATAAGAATGTTGAGAGAGAAGAGAAAGAATAACAGTAGAGATTTGGCAGTAGTAAAAGTGGTAATTCTTTTATTTCATTCCATGATGATTACAAGATATTGCATGCTATATATATAAGAGTTGTACCAACAGTCACAAGATTAGAGTAAAATAATTACATCCACTGCCATTTACAGTTTTCAGCTGTTAACTATAATATCTCATTGACATGCACAGGTGTACATGTGCCTGCTCATACTTGCAACTTTCACTGAATGCCTTCCTTTGACACTGCTGTATATTCCAGAGATGTTGCAGCTTCCTCTTTGGCTCTCCCATGTCTGGTCAACATTTTCTGATGAACTACATAGTAGAGCTGTTACAACGCGCTTCAGATGGCATCGTGAGCTTCTAATGGCATCGCATCTTCACGAATTCCCATTTTGAATCGCATACCACCGATAAGTATCGCATGAGATTTTTTTGAGGAATACTGAATCGAAATCGCCAATTTTCTTCTGAGGCATTGCGAATTTGAAAATTTGGAATGAATTGAATAAATGGGGGAAATGAGGATCATATTAGAAAAAGAAAGGGGGCTGGTATCTATTTATTTATTTTGAATTAAAAGGAGGATGGCCATTTACATTTATGAAGCTCGATCAAATTTATTTTCAGAAGAGCAAAAATGAAAAGAACAAGATCATCGCGTTTATTAATAGAAGAAGAATACTTAGAGCTGAAGGAATTAGGTCTGTGTTTTCAACAGTCTAGGGTAGGTGAAGTACATACGCGTTAATTTGATTTGATTTTGTTAGGCGATTTCATACATATCCATTTAAATTTTATAATATTATGTTTCGGGGTTATAAACTCCAGTTGGAACCCAACAACTGACATTTCTAGGGTTTAACCGTTATTCTGAACACACTGGAATATGTTTAGAAATGTAACTTGATCATCTGGAAAAGATATCAATTTAAATTGATTAAATTCAAAACAAATAAATTCCTCGATAATAAATTATTATTATTATTGTTGTTGTTGTTGTTGTTTTAATTCAAATAAAATTCATATAAATCATTTGAATCATTTTTGACTCAGTTTTAATTTCAAACTGAATTATTTCAGATTCTCGTATTACGATAATTATATATATTCGAAATAAATCATATTTCGATTATTAGACTGATAATTCAATATAAAAATTCATTTATATTATCAACTCAATATTTAAAACAAATGTTAAATATTTAAAATTAATCGATAAAAATTTGGGTTGTTACAAATTCTTTTGGACTTTATGAACCAATGGACTAACTTAGCGTATTCATACTAAATTGATGCGATGCTAATCGAATCAGATTGTACCGCTAACCAACTAAACAATGAACATATTAGTTCATCTAATGAATTGGATTATGCTTTATGGTTTTCTCCTTATTCCATAAATGATATGTTAAATGGAATGCTTTGATTCAAGTTTATCTAAATTTCATGACTTTAGATTAGGTTCAAAGTGTTCCTTATGCCCTATTCCAAAGCCGAATGAAATATGGACATACCATTAATTTTGAAGCCAGTTCTATGAGAAGTCATGTGAAGTAGACTAAAAAGTATAGCGTGAAGTCATTATTTCGAGAATAATTTACAATCAGGACAAGCTTCTTGTAATTGGCTCACTTCAACACTTAGGACACTCATTTCAGAGTAGCCCGATCCTATATTTAATTAAGGGCTCAAATACAACCCTTATAAACCAATTCTAAGGGGTAAATCCTTCAACATAGAAGGAAATTCGATTATAATTCACTTCGATTTGAAATGATTTATAATGAATAATTCATCATGATCAATAATCTAAATGTTAGACCATATTTTCAGCTAATTGATATTCCATAGGACCAGAGGCATGTTATTATGGTGCATTCACTCATCACCTTTTGATGGAAGACTAGTTCTTTTATTAGAAAGACTTGATCAATTCCTTAATCCAACTCGTAAGAGAGATTTTATTATGTTTGAATTTTTGAAAAATATTTTAAAAAAAGGGTTCCAGAAGATTTCTACCTATTTCTCAAAAAATTATTTGAAAAAGAAAGAAAAAGATATTGAATTATGAAAAATAACTCTGAAACCCATAAATATTATTTGAATGAATTTTTTATAGAAATTAGTTTTTGCTTCTTTGAAGCGAATTTGAAGGAGTATGTGTTTTGCTCATGATTTTTGTAAAAAAATTATTCTATATCCTTCACTCTTTAAGTACGGATAATAGAAATGATATTTGATCTTATTATTATATATTCTTAAAGGTTTGTTTTACCCACTATCTATAAATGGGATACTGTTATATGAAGTAGATGAAAAATAATAGTTGAAATTATCAAGTTGGTTGCATCTGCTTTGAGGATATGATAACCATGTGAGGATGATGTTTTGACTTGATGATGAACATGGAGACAGCCACAACAAAGTCAGAAATCTTTGGAATGACTTAAGTTGGAAAAGGCAAAAGAAAAAGTCAATATGGTAATTTAATAATTTTTAGACAACCTGTTTTGGTCCAGGTTCATCCTACACCAAAAATGCACAAGCGACCAAACCATAGCTTCGAGCATATGGTCGACCTATCAATATAGTGGCGGTCACCCACCTCCCCTTAATCTTATTGGACCTGAACTTGGAACACGACTATAAGTCGGATCCGTATGTCCTTCAGCCTCCACCCTCTTTCTCTCCCTCCTCTTCATTTTAATCAAACTCAGTTTTTTTCTCTTTCTTCGTCCACCAAATCAAAGTCTCTGCTTTCGTTCCACCTCCAACCACACCAAAAAAATTCACGTGTCAGATCTTGCCCCACCACCGTCCAAATCTACAGATTTTCTCCTCTTTTCAACCATCTCTCTATCCATAGCATTATCCTGTGCAGCCAGCGCTATTTCACGTCACCCTAGTTTTGCTCTATAAAATTCACTTAGGTTGACCGCAAAGAGCAGAAAATCACCACTTTTACGTTAAAAGAGTTATTCGTAGCGGCGGGACTTGCACCAATCTTCTACCATGACACCTTAGGGTACGAATGCACACTTGTTTCATGCATCTATCCGTTGCATAAATGATGCAAAACTTTGATGATGATCACAGTTACATCTAATCTGAAGTAAATGAGACTTAGATTGAAACAAATGGAAAATATGATCCTCAAATTTCGACACTAATACATCGTTTGTGTTCACGTGCCTAAACTCTGGTACCTAAAACCCAAAAGTTAGGAGAAAGAAGTTAGAAGGTGAAACGGAAGAAAGAAAGGTTAGAATAGAAGAAGAAGAAGAAGAACACAAACACATCATCTCAGAGAAGACCAGAATCTCACAGCGGAATGAATAAAATTTAATATACCAATACTCTTTACAAAAACAAAATCACACACACACACACACACACACATATATATATATACACACACACATACTTGAATACGTCATTAGAATACAAAAATATATCAGCTTATATGATCTATCTGTATCATGGCCTGTAAATACAACACACCAAACACAATAGAATACAACAAAACAACATGACACAGCTGAAATAAGATAACATAAGAAATACGAGAATATGTCTCGACTCCAACTCCTCTCCTGTAGCTCTAAGAAAATCCAAAGAAAATATGGAAAATATACTCAGTCTTCCCCAAGCATATTTTAGAAAAATGAAAACACCTGGATTAGTCTAGAATACTAGAGTGAGAAAACTCACATCACAAACAACTTGCTTTATTTTAGAAATCCTTTAAAAGTAATGAAACTCTAGTAAGACACGACCATGCATAAACATGTCATGTGTTTTTCCCTTATGATAATTGAAACACTTTTATATCAAATCAATGACATTATTATAATGTTTATTAAATCATATTAAAATAAAATAATAACCATATGCGAAATTATTACCCATAATTAAAGTTCGCGCCCTAATGGGCGCTACGTACAAAAGCATGACACATATTAGGATTTCGATTTCCATATAACGACAAGGTAAGGGACTACCTTCCTACCAGCACACCTCTAAGAAAATGTACTTGAGAGCCTCACATGGACTTCCTACGAATCATAACCGACAGCCCCTTTAACATGTCGTGTCGGATTACTTCATTCTTCAAGTACCAGGTTCAAAAACACTATGTCCTACCTGGTCCCACTACTTGCATGTATAAAAAAAATCCACTTTGGATTGAGGAATAATAGTCCTAATAAGTGTGACCCACATAGATCTGAAGCAAATCCCCTATTTTAGCCATTGCATGATTGTGAGGAATAATATTCCTAATATGTACCTTTGTAAAAACCAATATTTGTAATCTAAGAAATGCTTTGTCAAACATCTATCCATACAAGTTGTCCAAGAACAAGACAAACTCGAGGTACAATAAGAAGTCTGCACATCATGTCGACCCAAAACGCAGGGACTACTGCTATAAGTACAATCCTGACATCTAACCAGAGATATCAACAAGCAGTTCTTTCCGCTCCGATGGTCTATGCATTCAAATCATAGATATACATGTAATTCCAGTTTCAAATGCATAGTCAGTTCTAAGTGGTTTTGGATCCAATTTCAATTTCAGTTCCTCGAACCAACACGTTATAAGTTGAAAGGGAATTTATTGGTTGTTAGTTCTTTAACTATTAATCAATAGTTGTACAGTTAAATACATTAGCAGTACATGCCCTTTTAATTAAACCGCACATTAAAATCATTTCATCGATTCTTAAAAATCTATTACTTACAAAAGAAAATAGTATCTAAACCAAGCTGAAGTCGAACATTCTACCTCTTAGAGCATCTTCAATGCATATAGAATATAATGTCTATTTAATCCTATATGTTCACAATTTGAAATCAATGTTATATAAAATATTTGAAAATTACAACAAAAGTGAAGAATCAACTCCAATGCTAATGTGTCCATACAAAATTTTTAGCTTATGTATCCCAATCAAATTATAAATAAAAGTACTATATTGAAATAACTAATAACATATGTATTTACATAGAGCATTTTCAATCCTAATGTGGTTGTCATGTTAAATACATTACACATAAGAATTTAACAATCTCAAGTAATTTTTTTTCTCCAATGCAAATGTGACGTAGAATGTTCATCTTATGTGGCATACAATTTTAAAGACTTGGTCAATTGCAATGTCTTGTGGACAATGCATTTCACAATGTGAATCCAATCATAATTAATTAAATATAACAAATTAGAATAAATGTGTTATTTGGCACAATTTGATTGGCTAAATGTATAAAATTATTGTTTAAATAACATTTGCATTAGAGAGTTCTTTCTTCTTTTAATGTATTGTCTAATTAAATTGGTTTGACATTGTGGACACATGGATAAAATTAGACATTACACTTTTAAAACATTGGAGATGCTCTTGCTTCAGATTGTGAAGTACAATGTCTAGAACTAGACATTGCACTTGACAATGTTTATTTGTGTCATGCCATCTTCACAATTAATATAACATTACCATTAGAGATAGGGTTTTTATTGTAATACAAAATTAATGATGTGTAAAAGATTATACATTAAAATATCAGGAGGGTTGAGATGTTCTTAACATATCAAAGTACCAAAACATGGACCGACCTACGTTTGTTTTTTAATCCTTCCTAATCGTTCCCTCCCCTTCTTTTTTTCTCTCCCCAAATCATCCGCTTTCCCAAATCCTCTCACCTTTTTCATACCTACTCAACTCCTGCTAGCCACCTTCTATGTCAGTTTTTACTACCCTCTGTCCATTGTTTAGCCGCCTACAACGTCAATACCCACCCATTTGCCGCCTATTCACGCACCAAACCTTCTGTCCTTTTTCGGTCGCTCGTGCTAATCTATGCCGATTAATGATTCATTGTTTAACAAAATCATTATTCTATTAACTTTTTTGTTTCTTTGATCACTGATATATTTGGCATGTGAAATTTTTGGCAACACTATGAATCCAGAGGATAAAGTCAAATTGATGATTCAACGATGACATCATGTGTTCATAATCGACATTGCGTTGGTGACGGTTGTCTACAGATTAGGGCATCTCCAGTGGATTCAACCCGTAATATTCAGGGTGCTGAATATTACGGGTTTAATTGAGCAAAAATCTCTAATGATCAGGCGCCTATTTATTAGGCGCCTGACGTCAGGAGCCTAATAAATAGGTGCCTGACTTACAAATTGGATTAAAAAAAGGTGGGGACGGAGATTAAAATGACCGGGTGGAGAATGAGTTTTGGTCATCCTGGCGCCTAATAAATAGGCTTCAGGATTGGGCGCCTAATAATTAGGCGCCAGGATTCCCCTTAATATTACGTTTCCAATTCAGGATCCTGAATTGGAAACATAATAATAGCCTTAATATTAAGGCGTAATATCACCACTGGAGAGCTTTCCTTGAAGATAAAGGTTGAATTTCCAACCACTGGAGATGCCCTTACAAACCTTTTTTGATCCCCATCTATAGGTATCGAAAAATATGGTTTGTTTTACTTCTTTTTCTTCATTTGCTGATTACCATGTATTCATTTATAATTGATTTGGCTCTTTAACCACGATTTGCTGTTTTGGACTGGCTATCGAATATTCAACTGACCCACGTAAGATTAATCAAACCAACCGTTAGGTAGGTACACTTACTGTGAGAGCCAAAATCAATTTCTCTAAAGCCAAAATAAACGCATGTTTCCATGCAAATTTTCTTTGTCTCCATCCCCTTCTCTTTGGCATCTCCAATCCGTCTCTTTCAAACTCCTAATTAAAACAGAAATTTTCTTCCACTCCGTCTCTTTCTCCTTCGACATCTCCAATCCATCTCTACTATTATAATCTATCAAAGGAGAAATTGTTTTCAACCCCTAATACCATTTATACAAGCAGATAATAATGCCTCTACTGAATGAAAAGATTTAACCGTTCTCCACTCTGCCTGAGAAACAAACATGCCATCTCCTCCATAAAATGATTTCCCTAAATTTGCAAACGCTAAATATCTATTCTCCCTCAGGTACAAAAATTATTTGCACATAGTCTCTTTCGATTTGTATCAAAATCAGGGCTTCGTCATCTCATGGCACAATTTTAGCCGTCGAGCACTTCATTTCTAAGTAAGGCACGATGTCAATAGCCATGGAGCATCTCATTTGAAACCAAAAGCTGATTACACCCGTCTAAGATCAAAAGCTGATTTGAGCTGGCAATTTATTTTGGTTTGTCTCTACTTTTATTTCTAATTTTTAAACTTACGGTATGGTTTGGTAATAAACTTGAAGATTGAACCCTTGTAGTCTATGGTTTAATCTTCCACATCGTCATTTTTAATGGTATGTAATCCTTTAACAAAAGCTTCTGAACAGTTTCTTGTTCATCTCGGTCCACTTCAACTTAAGAGTTTCCAACATCAACTTCAACTGTTTCTTCCTTTCTCTATTCAGGATTTCTTCAACCAGCTTTGATCTCCTGTGCACTCTCTGATGCTTCTTTCTTGACCGAAGAAATTAACTCAAATAAGTCAAACGTTGACATTAGAATTAAATTTCTCATATTATATGTTCTTGCAAACTTCCTATTATGTAATTATATTTTTTATTTTATCAAAATCTGATTAGCATTACCATTTTGACCTAACCAAGAAACCATACTAGGTTTTTTGATTCACTACTTTAGTACAAATTTATACAACTTATGCAGCTGTCATTGTTTTTATTTGAGTAAGAAATACATGCAATGTTTTGCATAATTAAACCCTTGCATAAATTTTAGGAAGTTAAACAAGAACGGAAGACTGCTAACTCACGTTGTGAACATAATGGCGTGGATTTCCTGAAGTCCGGTATAGATGAATAATTTTATTCATTAATCCACTAAACTATCCGTGTAGGTGCATAATAAACATGTTATTACTGTTATAAAGTTTAAAGTTTTATGCATATACAATTGAAGGCTACAAATTAAGTATGGAAAAATTATTATTTAAGTGTAACGGCCCGTAAATCCGTACTATCTGAGTTGACTAATAACACTACACGTCCAACCCAAATTGCAGAGAAATACGAATCATTATTAGAAAGAAGTTAGAGGATGAGAAATAGAAAGAAAGAAATATTAGAATAGAAGAAAACGAAGATCACAACTCACAGCGGAACGAATAAAATATATTAAATAACATAACTTTTGAAATACAAATCAGTGACTGTATATACATACCATCATCAGAGCACAACAGTTATTCCTGGAACAGTTATAAACACATGTTTCCAGATACAGCATAGTACACAACGGAAATATGATAGTCTATAGCTAACTGGTGAAGCCTCCTGCTTCCAGCTCTTCCAAGTGAATCTGAAAAATCCCGACTACTTGACAGCCCGTACAAATTTGGGCACCCAAGAGTTAAGGGAAAACAAACAAAATAAACTCTGGGTCAGTCATGGGACTGGTGTGAGTAAACTCCAAACATCTGTTTAACTTTCAAAATCCTTTCAAAAGAAATGATAATAGTAAGACCAGCCCACACCTAAACATGGACGGTTTTTAACTTACTATAACCTAAAACACTTTGATACGAAAATCCAGTGATATTATAATAGTGTCTAAATCAAATAAATAACAATCTAGCGGAACGCTTGCATCTCACGCTCCACATACATAGTATAAAATAAAAAACCGCAGGGCGCTTATTGGAGATTGGATTTCCAACTATGACAAGGTATGGAACCACCTTCCGATAATGTATCTCTAGAGAGGAATACACTGGGTTCAACAAGAACATCTTGCAACCCGGCCCACACATGACCGACCACTCATTTCACTTGAGTGTATCGAATGTATATCACCAACGGTTGGGATCAACAACCGTTTCCTGAAAAGGGACAGCATCGATTGAATAAGGAATTAAATGAATTTCTCTAGATAGGATATTATACACCCTAATGGGAGCGACCCATATAGCCATGTTGCCTGCCCGATTTTTGTCATTTCCCGGTTGTTGAGGCCTGAGGCTATGATTTCTTATCATTCATTGATAGCATAATCACTTTGAATGCCACATTGTCAAATCCGTTAATCACTAATTGATTGCACAAATATTCTGGATATTATGCTAAGGGAATAAATCCGTTGCCACCATATATATTTGTACAGATCAACATATTCGATCATTGGAAATACTCTGTCAGACATTCGTCCATTTACGTTCGTTCTGGGACTGAACGAAACCGAAGACACAATTTCTATTAATAGAAAAAGTCCTTGCACTTTACTCCATCTTCGATTGTTTACCTATAATCTGGTTTGTAACGCTACTACCAATACGGAGTGGTTCTCGGATAATAATCCAACCGGTCTCTCCATATTGCCAACGATATTGGAAAACACTTCGATAGTCGGTTATTTAACTATCGAAGAAAAACAAACATCCATTCATCCATAACATCAATCAATCACTGGGCCTGTTAATTAATATTTCATTAATTAATTCACTTCTTCATTTCCTTATCAATATTTGTTAACCAAATATTTTCAAAAATCATCTTGACCATTTGGAAAACATTTCCATATATCGCCTTCTTTTATTTTCTATACTTAGAAAATATATTCTATTTGCAATTGGAAAAAAAACATTTCAATTACTTATCTCTTCCACGACCATTTGTTCCTATACTTTGGAAATATTTGTTTTTATATTCCCAATATTCCACTTATCTAGGTTAAAACAAATGTTGTGTAAAACACTGTTATAACAACCCAAAACTCTACATTTAATTAACTTTTTTTCAAACATTTCTCTTCAAGACTGGATCTAGCTATCAATCAGTTAAAAATGAAATCAATCAATTTGGGGTATAACTACCTCTCAGACCTTGACTGAAAACATCGTTAATTTCAAAACAGACAAGACCACTTACCTCGAATAACCAACATCCTAAAACCAATTATCCATTTTTAAACCCACATACATTTCTCTTTCTAATTTTACCAGATTTAATTATAGATTTCTTTTTGTTTATAATATTTTATTTTTAAGCTTGTTTCCTTATCGAATTCTATATATATCGATACATTGATTTTTAACTATCAATTTTCTTAAAAATATTCTAACTCCTTAAATTTCCGGAAAATTTCGCCATAACCTCCTTTGTACCGGGAGCATCGGGAAAATCCCCAAACCGCCACACAGGCCTCTCCAATCAAAAAGAAAAAGAAAAAGCCAAGCGGCTTGCCGATACGGCGCATAAAACCTCATATGGAATTTAAACGTGTACCTTTTTGTCGGGCACTAAATTATAAAGTTCATTCTCTTCATATACTTCATCCCATACCTGTCTAACACATGTTCACCTGTTTTCAATTCAATTCAACTCAATCCATTCGTTTGAATTCAGTTTCGCCCATTTATTCTTTAATTAGCTTCTTAGCTTATTTCACTTGTTATTTGAACATATCACGTTCAAATATAAATTAATTTATTTTCAAAACAATCAAATGCCATTTCTAATTCAAGTTTCATATTCGATTTCGAATATGAATTTACAAACCTTTTTTTCTGATCCAAAGTCCAATTTCGATTTAAAATTCCATTAACTAATTTTTCCTTACATTAGTTAATTCTACTCAACAATTAAACATCTGGTTTGATTTTGTTTCAAAAATCATTTCATTACTCCACTCGAGTTCAGATATTATTTATAACTCAAATCTGGATTTTTCTTAAATAAAATTCGGATTTTATTTGCTCAAAATCATTTTATTTATTTAAATAAACCGTTATGGTTTTATAATGGTTCTGGCGCTGTTTTTCTGAAAATTTGATTTTGACATAACTCAAAATCTTTTTGATGAAATCCAGATTTTCCTCCTCCATTAGAAAACTACTATCAAATCGGTCCTGACGTTTCTTGTTTCAAAGAATTCCGACTTCAATTGAGTTCTGTATACTCAATTGAAGTTCGAAATGCCAATTTACGAACTGCCGCGCTGCGGCGAGTTCGTTTTAATTATATTTTTATATATAAACGTTTAAACTTTGTTTATAATAATTTCAACTCCATTCTGATATATTTTTAATATATATCAAATCAGTTTTCCCAATTCAACATCATATTTTCGATTATCTATAATTGTCAATTTTTCCTTACTCGGTAATATATTTATTTATACTTCAATCTTCTATATTCAAATTCCATTTCAATTCCATTTAAATTTCCTATATTCAATTTCCATTTCAACTTTATTTGAATTCTATTCAAATTCTCTTTCAACTCTATTTGAATTCTATATTGAAATTCTATTTCAATTCTATTTCAAATTCTCTATATTCAACTCCATTTGAATTTCTATATTCAAATTCTATATTTAAAATTTCTTTATTCAAATTCCATTTCACTTTCTATATTCAAATTCTATATTTGAATTTCCTTTATATTTTCTATATTCAAATTCTTTATTTGAATTCCATTTGAATTTCTATATTCAAACTCCATTTGAATTTATATATTCAATTTCTATTTGAATTCTCTTTATTCAATCTTAAACAAGTCTCGATTTCAATTTCTTTTGAAATTGATATTTCTACTTTTGGAAAATAGATTTCCCTTTTCAATTTCACACTTGTGTTTTTTTATTTCTGAATTATCCAATGATAATTCTTTTCACTTCATTTATAAACTTCATTTATAAAAGAACTATTTGTTTTTTTAAAACAAGTTAATATTTTTATTCTATTCAAATTTCAAATTCTATTTTAGAAAAATAGAATTTCCCTTTAAATCTCAATATCCTTTTCGTGATATTTTTAAATATCAATATTTTTGGCCCAGTGATATTTAAACACCAAACAACCAATTATTTATTTCAGGTTTTCTAACACATCATATATGACAGTATATATGCAAAAAATAAACAAATAGACAATATATTTTTGAGGAATCCAGTCGGATTCCTCCAACATGTTTTTCCTGCATCCACAGACGTTAGTCAACAGAAATAATACCCATCATTGTTCGAGGCAGGATATCGCGGTATAGAAGGTCATCCACTATCATAGCGTGGGGTGTATAGGGTAATCATCCGCTAATGATACTGCGGGCATTCGCTAATGATACTACGGGAATCCAACCAATCACCAATATATAAATAATAGCACACCAAGCCTAAATAACTAATATATTTAAGATGCGGCAAAATATTTAAATGCAACCAAACAAGCAACAAACAATTATTTTTAACTGATAAAAATAATTCTAAATAAAAGGTGAGTGAGATTTACTCACCGTGATTTTTATTGTAGCTCACTCCACTTTTTAGATTAAGCTGAACGATGTTCGATTTAATTTAAAATCCATTGCTGATCCTGAAAAATCTCAAACAATTTCCAGGTTGTAGCCCTCTGTCCTTACAAGCTCAACGTCATTCGAATCTAGTTTTCATTTGAATTAGAGATTTGTTTTATAAGTTCTCGAATATTCGGAACAAAAATAAAAAAGAAAAATTCAATTTTTAAACTAAGAAAATTACCTTAGTTCTCTTTTCTTCTCCTTAAAATTATTCATTCCAAATCCTGTAGCTCACGCACCATAGCTGTGAACTCTACCCCACCTTAATCCCCTTTCACACTCCGCTGATTTTCTCCCTTACCAGATTTAATTTATCTTCCTCAAAATTCCATCTTCAAACTCAAGGACTACTCCTGTAGCCATTATCGTGAGCTTATCTCTCAACCGCATCTCAACCTTCCAATGGAACTGACATCGATTTCTACTTCTTCCTCCGGCATCGCACTCGAGCCCATTCATTCAACTGTGAAACCTACTATGCAATAACATGATGTCGCAACCTACCAACATCACTGCGAACTCACCTTCAACCCTAAAATAAAGCTCCGACCCCTTCTCCCTAAGTCTAATCCCCTCCTAGTCTTCTCGGTGACGCCCACAGCCATTACAGGCACTTCAAACATTGTGCGACTTCTTCCTCAACTCGTGACAGGCCAACACAAATCGCTACAGGATTTTGAACATCCCTAATTCATCAACGTAATTTTCGAATATCGCACCACCTGAAATCACAGTGTCTTCCTCCAATAACTACATCGCGATCTTCGAATATCGCCCAAATTGAAGACCAGACCTCAACGAACTCCAGGAACAAGCTTTACAATTTTATTTGGGATTTTATTCGATTTTTAAGGTAGTTTGGAACATGCGGTTTACTGAAGGAAAAGGGGAATTCGATTTTCTGAAGTAGGGGAATCGGACATCCTTTTTTTTAATAGTGGTATTCGATTTTTACTAGGAGGAAAAAAAACAGAGGAAAGAATTTAAAAAGGGAAGGAATGAATTGGTTTTTGCGGTTTCAAGAAAATGGGAAACAAAGGTTTCGATTGTTTATATAAGCTTGAAAGCGACAATATGTACAAATCATTAAAGCGTTGTTTTACTTCGTAGAGAAGGAAAGGGGCAAACCGTACATGAAATGGAAAGGAAGGCAGCTATACAAGGGTAGGCTGCGTTGTACATTAGCTAGGGCAGCTGGTAGAATGGGATGGTTCGTGTACATGGGATTTGATGTTTATTTATTTCGATTTGATTTTGTATTTAATGCGATTTGAAATAAAGAAATTTTTATCCTTTTTAAATAGATATCGATTTGATTAAAGAGATCATTATTCTTTTAAAAAAGATTCTGATTTGATTTCGAATTGATTTGTATTAAATACGATTAGACATAAAGGGATTTTTATTCTTTTTAGATGGATATCGATTTGATTTTGAGCCTATCCACAATCAAAAATCTTAGGGTCCATTAATTTAAATCACTAACCGCTATTTTAACCTACCGACCGCCATTTCAATGTAATTACACTATTCTGAACTCAACAGAATATACTATAAAATTTTATTCGAACGTATATATAAAATAACCATATTAAATTGATATAAAAATATTTAAATTCAAAACAAATAAATTCTTCGATAATAAATTATTATTATCGATTCCACTTAAATTGAATTTCTATAAATTATCTAAATTGTTTTCAGTTCAATTTTAACTTCAAATTCCGTTATTCGTCGATTTTGTATTTTGATAATTTAATATATACGATATTAAATTGAAATCGATAACTTAAAAAAATCCATTTATATTATCAACTCAATATTTAAAACGGTATTAAATACTTAAAATAAATTGTTCGAAAAATCCGGCTCGTTACATTAAGTGACCCGAATAGCTTTTGCTCCATTAAAGTGTATAACTTTTGTAATGATTTCTTTGCAAATTCACAATTGATCATTGTTTTGCCTTATGTTATAAATACTTCCAAAATAATTATGCAAGTTATTGATATAGTTTGAGGTATAAATTTTTGGTGTTTTACACTTGTGTTATTAATGACAACATTCAATGAAGAATTACTGTATAAATGTACATGTAGAAGTAGAAGATACTGAAGCATTTATCACTATTAGAAAATCAATGAATTTTTCCCTTTACTAAGTTTTTAATCACTATTAGTGTTAATATACCAGATACATGATAATTTTTACTAGCGTTGCTTACTCAAGGTACATAATCATATTCTACTTGTGTTATTTACACATTATACATGATCATTTTTATACTTTGCCATCTATATCAAAACAATATACGTAGTCAACATGTTTGGGAATAGAACAAGTTAAATCCAACATAGATGGTTAGAGTTGTCCTAAGCGATCAAGATATTAAACGCAACATATACCTTTATGGATTCAGTTTATCATATTCTCGAGCTATCCTCATGTATGTTTGTGTATGTCATCCATCTTCTATTTCATGATGAGCTAGGTTCATATATGTTGAAGTGATGTCATTTTTTTCTGAAGCTTCCTTAAGTTGAAAATGATAGTCAACAAGCTGATCGATATGTATAAAGAGGGTTGATGCAATTAAACTATGATATTCTGACATGTTTTACATTTATGAATCATCCAGCCTAGAAGTAATCAAATATCTCCAGTATGAGATGTTTTGTTTTCATTTATATTTTGATTGCAAGTTTGTTTTGTGATAGTGAGGGTGTATGTACTTGTAACCTCGTGTCCTACACTTGCTATATTTCTAATTTTGGCTTTTTTTAGTGACCAAGATCTAGAAAATTAGACAATCGAGCAATAAGTAGCCTACTTTGGTTTTGGATGAACAAAAACCCGATTTACACTTAAGGATGATTGAATTGCATATGTTGAGATTGCTTAATGCTCATAACCAGCAAGGTATGTGTATTTCTTTGTTAATTACTTCATTTGTAGAAAATTCTATGTTTTTTTAACATCTCACTAGCTTAATGTGACAAAATAATATGATGTCGGTGTCTAGCTACAATGAGGAACAATATAAATTTATTTTGTTTATTTTTTTGTTTTAGTTTTATGCATGCAATACTCTTAAAAATTCGAGTTATAAATAAATAATAATTGTTTTTCTCACACCAGTCCCACGACGGACCTGAAGTTTATTGTTCTCATACCTAAACTCTGGGTGCCCATCATTTTTGCATGGGCAGCTAGTAGTTTAGTTTGCAGGTTTAGTTTCAGAGCTGGATGCAGATTTGGAGCTAGAGTTTGTTTTGGTTTTACTTCTTCCGTTGTGAGCATTTTGTTTCCGCTGAGCTTATGTTGTACTCTGGTCGCTATAACTCTAATGTAAAATTTTGTAATGAAATAAAAGTTATGTTATTTGTGTTTAAATATGTTAGTCCCCATAACCATCCGTCTTTATGAACGATTTAAGTTGTTTTAATTATTGGCGAGAATCGGGCAAAAAAGCAGAAAATGTTACACTGTACGTGGCAAGCTAATATAATTTTCACTTTGTAGAGTCAGTAATTGTACTGCTAATCATATAATCTAATAGTTATTCATAAATTGACGTTTGGATCAATAATTTCAATGTTGAACAATTCACTTTAGATTGAAATGTTAAACAATATGCTTGAAATAATAAGCATAGTGTTATTAACTTTCTATAGATTGCTACTGTCTAAATGACGGGCAACTCAATTTCTCTAAATTTGTAGTGTGAATCCATCTCCATGAATACATCATACATCGCTGGCACAAGCAGGCGTATGTGTCTTCTTTTGTCTCACTAAACAGGTGCTATATTCCTTATTTTTGTTTCTATTTTGCAATTAGCATAAAATTTGATCTGCTACTGAATAATTAAGTAATTAACTTATCTAGTATTTTGTGTGATGTTGGTTTAAAGTTAATATAATAGTATATGAATTTGTTATTTGCTAAGAATAAACAAGTGCCTTTTTTTCTTCTTTAAACCATATGGTTGTAGATAGCCAAGCACAAACACCTAAATCATTTATATGATCATACATCGAAGAGTCTAAATAAAGCATAATACTTTGTTTTAGGAGCACATGATTCAAATTATCTGTTTAGTTGTAGAAAATGGGGTGACATAGCATAAAGAATGAGAGGTAATAGTAGTACTCCATTACATTAAGTTCAGGAACGAACTATCATTCTTGTACATGTGGGCATTTTTCCGTGCTATTGAATCCTCTAGATTTGTGTTTGTTAGAAGTGAGAAAATTAGTAAGAGAACCTTAGATACAGAAGAACATAACATCGTTGCTATTTCAGAATGTCATGACAAATACTGCCATTAATATATTTGGATGCTTTTTTGTGCAATGACATCTGTGGAGTTGCTCTTAAACTGGAGCAAAATCCCTCGCAAAATTTATAATACATAATTGGATGAACTGATAAAATGGAGCAAGCACTTATGGTTATGACCGCATAAATTTGGGGTAATTTGTTAGTTTAGAGCTTATATTTGTTTCGTTTCTCTTTTTATTTCTTCAATCCGTTAATGGTTTACAGTTGCAAAATAACAAACATTAAAATTACATTGATCCTATTTGATATATAATAAAAATGTATGTAAGTGTTTGTGAATGATTCAAATTAGTACATTAATAGTATATTTTTAATCTTAAGTTGATTTACATGTAAAATCAGATTTAACTAAATTTCTACTTTATTAATACTTTCGTTTTCTCTTAACGTAACTTATAATTTTTTAAATAAAATCCAATTCGAAACATGTTTTAATAAATAATGTTATATTTTATATTGAACACCTTAACGGTCGGTTTTCCCATCGTTGTGCGGTAATACTAGTTAGATGTTCTAAATTGGGTATGATAAAATGGGTAGTGTTTATTCTTAGTAACGGTTGCCTTGTGAATTAAAAATGATTTCATCCATTTTCATTTACTGTATCATAATCAAATTTAGAAAGTTAATTTATGGCAGTATGAAATGTTGTTATTACGATGTCTACCGAAACTAATGCATTAGAACTAATGACCATAACTATGTAGTCAAGGAAACAACTAGAATTAATAATTTTATAACATACATGTAAGTTGAGTTCAAGTTTTTCAGTTTAATTATAAAGACTTGCGTTCATATATCCCTGCCCGCCAGGAGGTACCATAAATTAAAAAATACTAATAATCAAATACTCATATGAGTATTCACGAGGCAGATGGACATAAGGAAGACAAGATAACACCAAGAGAGGAACTTTTTTCCTTTACATTAACAAATATAATAACTGTTATTTTTTTCCTTTATGTTTATTTATTTTTGGTTTGCATTTGTTAACCTATGACATCCATCCCATTTCTCTTTGCGAAGCACTACATGTACTCCTGTATGCTTTTACAATATTTGTTCCATATTAAATGCTAAATTTATAAAGTCCTTCTATGTAATATTCGCATTACTGGCATGCTTGACAACTTCGATATGTAATTGTACTTCTTAAACCTTCAATATGTTATGTATACAATACCAGTGTCGTTTAGTCGTGTATGATTATTTCAAATGTGACTATTCTATGTATGATTATTTTGAACTAGTGGGAACCCGTGCCACGCACACGGGATGCACTAATTTTTTTGTATTAAATTTTTATGAGTAAAAGCAACATGCATCCATATTTCATGTTATCCTTTTATTAGCAAATTTATATTTGAACTAATAGTGTAATGGAATGCAAAAGAAAAAGGGGCAGTAGCCAGCTAAAGCAATTGGCATCAGCTAAGAGAGAACTTTGGCTAACGTATTAAAATATGAGCAAGGAGGAAGAGGTTTCGTATCAGTCCAAGGGAAGCTTTTAAACATGCTGGTAGTGCCAAAAAAAATTTAGTGACTGGTTTAGTTTTACGTCACAACAAAGATAACTATAACTCGTAGAAAAGACATATTTAAATATTTTGAGAAGATAATAGTGAAAAATGCATGTAACAGACAACCGGTAGTTACAGAAAATTGTAATTATTGGACATATATTTCACATGGATCACAGTTGTAGGCCTTGCTATGCAAGGAACATATGTATAAAATAATAATAGTTCTGCATATAAGTATTAGGATGTAACCAAATAATTTTATAATAGGAAAAAAATATATTCATTTACCATACAGATGAATGTTGATACAGAACATAGGCTGCATTGTTTTAAGTTTAGCTGTACTGTTCCGACAATGTACCACAAAAAACAGAAAATAAGAAGGTACACTGACTTGAAAAATAATAAGATACCGTACATAGTTTATAAACAGAAAAATGAGTAGCCAAAAACCTAATATGGGAAAGCAGTATCTTCACTTGCAAAGAATCCAGAGCACTGAGTTTGCTCAAGAGCGAATGAACATTGTTTTACCATAGGATTCATTGTGTTTGGACTTGAAACATTTCGAGATACTGCTACGTCTGTTAGACAAAAAAAAAGGTAAAGAACATATGCAATAATGTAAACAATGGCCGAAATATGTGTGTAAATTATTATGAAATGCGTCTGGTAACTAATGATGTAGGTTTGAGCCCAAAGAAGTCAATGTGCTCAATATGCAGAAAACAGAACTTACAAAATTGTGGGGTTAACTATGAACATCTATGCTTTATTCAAAGTAAACACTAAGCAAGTATTTTATATTTTGATGTACATCTTATTATATATATAGGGGGTCAAAGGGTAGCTAGCACGGTTTAGGGTGCTATTAAATGCTCGCCTGTATGAGGAGCATTCAGTAGCACCCCAAAATGAAGCACCCTTTTGTCCCCTTTATTTCCACCTTTCATTTATATTAGAATAAGGTAGTGTAGAGAGAGAGAGTTGGTGGATGTGTGATGGAAAATTGGTAGGCCAAAGAGGTGCTAGCACTTATTGGTGTGTTATCGAACGCTCGCATGTATATATATTGAACTACAATAGGAGTGTAGAGTGTGTTCATGTGCTCGGTACGGCTACTTGTATGAGTAACTATTTTGAAAAGTTAATGTTAGATATGCTTTGTTTGATGAAACTACATGGTAAAAGATATAGTTTTTATGTCAATGATGTGTATAATATATAAGAAAAAACTAAAACTTTTTCATGCAGCTGTTAGTTGTAACAGACTTCTATCTACTCGACAATAAAAATGAACTTCACCTTATATTTTTGGGTCGTCCCGAAGATGATGATAGTTGGAAACTGAAAATATTCCTAACTAAGATGTATTATGACAGTACCTGTTATATGTCATACTTAAGAAGTCTTTGATGTTCCTGCACTAAAGCTTTATGTGTTAGCTATTTCATGTATAGGTAAAGGACTTTGGTAGTAGCAACTATACTCATCTCAAGAGATGTACTATTATTGTACAAGTAACAGGTAATGCAAATAGGAAGGATACAATATTGTTGTAACCTTTCTACTACTATTATCACTGATAACATGCTTGACAACTATGCATAAGTATCCAAAACTATATAGATGTAGCACCTGGTATGCATCCTAAGAGGATGGACACATTGATAGCCTAGCAGAGTTGACAACGGGATATTGGTAGAGGCAAAAGGTAAACGATATCATTTTCAGGAAATTTGTATAAGGTGATAAATATAGTAACAAATTAATTAGTAAAAAAAACTTCCAATAGGGTAAAATTGGTATTTAAATTTCAAACATGTCAAAAGTCAATTTATGAATAAAATAAGTGAAGAAAACACAAGTCTTAACTACTTTTTATACATATGATGGAAAAAGTTTCCAAAATTAAGCTTATTAAAGTGGGACAAATTAGTGATAAGCATCAGATAGAACCATGGCATATCATTTTCTGATCCTGGAAAAGAAACCATCATAACTGTATCTCTGACTATGAGCAGATATTAAGCAAGATTGTGATTGCTACACTTTCTTTTGTAGATTAAAACACAGGTGAAGGGGGAAAAATAACTCGAGTGCTTACATGATAAGGAAAACTGCTACATATGTATAAGTGTGGAAAAAGGCCAATAAATGACATCAACAAACGAAAAAAACATGTATTTGTAAATTGGAAGGTTCCATAAATGATATCGAGTTGGCCGCAATCAGTCTCGCAGTTTTTTCTACCTTGTTATCCGGGAATCCAAGAATCATTGTTCGAAGTTTTGTTCTAGATGTTGAATACCGCTGGTTCATAGCAGCGGTACAAATGGCAGCGTAGAACATTTTAAGCAACATTGTATGACTTTTAGATGTGCATTAATAGTTATGGTGCTATTTTTAGTATGGTAAAGAAGCTGCTATTAGAATGAATGGTGTTAAAACATTACATTGATATGGTTAGTGTAAACTGAAAAGGATTAAAAAATGAGTGAACATAGCAGCAGCCTGTAACATGTTTGTAACAGTGGGTTTCTATTTGATCAAGAAGCCACTATCAGAATGAAGTGCTTAAAACGCAGTAGTTGCAATATTGATAGTTCAAAATGCAAAGGATTAACCAAAAAAGTGAACAGAGGAGCGGATTATAAGCCATGTTAGTAATAGTAGAATTCTGGTAGAACTATTCTTATCGATATAAGCACGTGATAGATTGAAATCAAAAGGGATTGGGGAAAATTAGCAACACTTGGATGAGAATTGAGAAGGATGAAATGTTTTTGAAATAGGGTCGTCTCGGAGGCTAGTCTGAGCCGTCGGCTGCCTGGGGTCACCCCCGTGGTGGGGCAACCACTAAAGAATGGGGGTGGGTGTAATTATTAGCAAAAAAAATATCATCAAATAAACACAGACGCGAAATATTACCAATGGAGCATGTAGTCCAACTGGATGTGCAGGTGACTACCTATGTTGACATCCAGCCTTGAACCCTTAAAGGTGCCCATTATCGTTGCTCTGGGATTTTATCAATATTTTTAACTCATCATCAAAATTCCTAATTGGATAATTTTTGGCTGATGGTAGAATATCATGCTCATATATTCAGTAAGCGATGTCTAATGACAAATATGTATGCTGTTTGAGAAATTTGAAACCACAGTCGGTAGTCCACCTAGTGATTTCAAATTACATAACTGGAATATGATTATAATATTATTATATCCAAAATACTAATTGGTATATATAGGTGTATGTTGTGTTTGATTGTTACAATTTCGAGGCAAAGATTACAGCCTAAATTACTAACAAAATTTTCACATATCCTCTTTGTTGAAACATAATGCATATTTTTGTTTCTTCTTATGGTACTATTGTTCAATAAAGTCATAGTTATTTTTTTAATAATGGGGCTGGTAGATTCAAAGAGTAAGGTACAATACAAAATGTTTGAGAATCCAACATCAGACCTATGGTAATAATGAGAACTGAACGGGTTGCTACAAATAGTCTATACTTGGCAACGATATTAGTAGATTCTCGCCTTTACTGATATGAACATACATGCTTTTGAAGAAACTCACCCTGGTACGATCTCTTGACATACCAAAATTAATTTGTGTACAAATCTCCATTGATATGCAAATCGATATTTTATACTCATTAAAATCAACTACATCTTATTGCACGAAACTGGGAAAAGGCTCAAGATGAAAAAAACTTTAAAAAACATGCAGTATGAACTATATAATTAGCGTAACTAACCAAAAAATATTAATCAAATTATTTCATTCATACAACAACAGTTTCGAACAATTACCGTAATATTTACAGTAATGTCAACGAACTTACAGGTTAAGCCAAAATTGAAGTATTAATAAACTAATTCATTAATTACAATATTAGGAACAGAAGAATAACAGTTAAGATAAGCTTGAAAAATTCCAGCAAATCAATGTAAAAAAGAATACATCAGAAAATCGAATAGTAAAAATACCTAAGTTGCAAAAATAACCACTGGTGATGATTGGCTATGAAACTGCATGTGAGTAAGAGAATCAAGCTGGGTTCAGTTGACGGCAGTGAACACCTAGATTCATAGCTAGCACTAAAGAGATAAATAGACTTTGATTTGATTAAATTACAACTGTTCATATCATTGGTATCGGAACCGAGATACTTGGGATCAGGGAAACATGGTTTAGGTTAGAGAATATTTATGTTTCGAGTCCAGGAGCATGTAAGTTTATACCCACAGAACGATTGAATCCGTGGGTAGATGATAGGCGGATTTTTTCCCCTCAAAAAGTGAGAATGAAAGGGCAGATTGGCTAGGGGAAACCGGCGGATGAATATAGCGTATTTATGGTAGGGTTTAACAACATATGAAGGGGAAGAAAAGGTACCTCCAGCCGGCGGACATCGGAAGAGAAGGGGGGCTATCTATTCATACGGCGGAGGCGAAGGCGGACGTTCGAAAAGAAGGAAGTTGTATTTGTTTGTACGAAGGTTGTCAGAAAAATAAGGATGGAAATCGTAGAAGGGGGAAATGTTATAAATCAAAGAATGGAGAAGAAAAAAGATTGAAAACGGAAGAAGATGAACGGTTGATGGAAATGGGTGACGAAATTGCGGCCATACGGTTGTATGCATAGACAGATGGCAACATCATGTATTTTTGGACATAAGTGAAACCAAAAGGACCTTGAGAAAAAATTAGTGCTTTCATATTTATTCATATGCAGTAAAATACCAAATTATACACTATAACAATTAATAATAATGTTACGTGTATGCACGTCAATATGTTCTTTAAACCGAGTATGAAGCCATTCAACTATAATTTTTCATCCACAAACATAAATTGACAATGCCTTTTGTTAAACGAGCCTTTAGTTAAATAACTTTAGTCTTTGGTTATTGTAGTATACATTGTAATATTATTAAATAACTCCGGTCTTTAGCTATTATATTAAGTGCTAAGCGAGGTGAGGCGGTGAAGGGCTCGCTTGCTTAATGATGCTTAAGCGATGCTTCAGAGCTAGATCCATGCACAACCAAACTATAACTAAAGGCGCTTAAGCGCAACGCTTAAGCAGTGTATAACTATTATACAAATAAGTCATCGCTTAATACTGTACAAGTCCTTAAATTTAAGTGAGGCGCTATTAAGTGAAAAAAATGTACGCTTAATACAAATATGTCATCGCTTAATACAAGGCATAACCAATGAACAAGGCATAACTATATGAAAATTAATTCAAATCAATTTAGTTCAGTTATGAATATTCATCTAATTTTATAAACATTTTGTCCATCCAAAATCGGACATCAAATTCAAAATTTTATTTTTAGCTTATTATTATATTAATAAAATATTCATTAAATAATTTTATTTGATGGAGACTTAACAAATGAACCAATAATCACATCTATTGGTCAAATTCAATCAGTGTATCACACAACACCATATCAACCATCAAATAACATGCAATCCATATATATAGTGGAATACACACCATATAAGCCTTAAACCCTTAACGCTTATATGGGTTTGTCAATCAACTGATTTACGACAATATCAATCCATATCAATCAATCATCATTCAATACCCAAATAGGGTTCACATCAATATCCATTAACCAGTAATTAGTGAATTACTTCCTAATGACCATTTAAGGTTCAAACAATTTCTCAAGTCAACACTATTGGTTCTTAAGTGTCACATAGTCAAGCAACTACATGTATATCACTTAAAATGATATTTTATCATGCTAAACATCGTTAAACATCATAATGAACTTATATAATTAACCAAAAATCATCATATAACTCATATAAGTTAACAAAATATATTTATATTAAACTAGCCCTTTTCAAGTTTAAGTTTCTCACCGCGAGTTACACTCCGTCAATCTTTTAAGTGGATGTTATCTAAACGTCCTTATACAACTCCAAGAGCTTCCCGACGTCCGTGAAGATTTCTGAAGACAAATTGGGAAGAGTTTTGATGCGATGGGGTTTTAAACTTAACAGACGAACAAACAGTCAAGGATTTGGGTATTCGAAGCAAATGGGGTAGGGTATCGAGGTCTAGGGGGTTTGGCCTTGGAGTGTGTGTTGGAGAATGGAATGTTGATGATGTTTTGATGACAACAACGTTGTTTCAATCATTATTGATTATAAAATATATACTAACACCTTTATCCATTATATATGTATAAACAAGATTTATATGCAGGAAGTAAATACTGAAGACTATATAGTTAAGAGTTTTAGAGATTCGAGATTTCAAAGGAGATCTATGACTCATGAGTTTCAAGATATCAAGATTTCAAGAGAGTTCAAGATTATCAAAGTAACAGAGTCTAGTTAGTATGTAAAACTCCGGTTAGCACTTTCAAAATATGATTTCAAATTGTTTCAAACTATTTTCAAATTGATTTCAAAATTATTTCAAACCCCTTCTTAATGATTTCAAATTATTATATATGTTTATTATATAGTTTATATATATTATAAGGTTTTATAATTATATTATATATATGCCTATAATTATAATGTAGTTTTATATCATTTATATATATATATATATATATAGTTTTATATCATATGTTTAATATGTCTTTATATTTAAAATTATATTTTAAACAACTAGTTTTGATTCAGGAATTTTCACAATACATACATACATATCTACATATATATATAGGTTTAAACACTTGAAAAATGATTTAAAAATTCAAAATAACAAGTTTACCTTGACATACCATTTTATACATGTCGACGTATAACCGTCACATTTTTAAATTTCAAAAGAAGTGTCTTTTCATATTTTGAAACGTTTCAAAACTGTTGCAACCTTTAGAACTCTATATACATGGCTCATTTTTGAAATTTTAATCATCTTATCTTCTCTTTCTGCATCCTATCTCTTATCACCATTATTTTACTTTAATTTCTTGATTTCTACACTTATACTCTGTCGTTTTCAATACAAATTGTATCATTCTCTTTCTATTCTCAATCTCTATTAAATACTTTTTGTTTGGAAGTGCTATTAAAGACTTCTAGGGATGCTTGTAATTGTTAAGTAAAGGGTGTGTTCCTTGTAGCCTGTAAATCAAGAAAAGGGAACGGTGTGAACTTTGTAGCTATGAAATCAAGGGTGTTGAATCGGTGTTAACCTTGTAGCCATGAAATAAAGGGTGCTGAATCAGTGTGAACCTTGTAGCCGTGAAATCAAGGGTGTAGAATCGGTGTTAACCTTGTAGCCGTGAAATCAAGGGTGTTGTAAAGTTGATACTAGTATTAATAAATCTCTACAAAATAAAGCGTTGTGTGGGACTGGACGTAGGAGTAATCCGAACCAATATAAAATCTGGTGTGTTCTTTCCTTTTCTGCATTTTATTTCTGTTTATATTTGCATTTGTGGTTGTTTCGTTTGTGATATTCATTCTGTGATTCATATAATTGTATAAGTTTTCCATAATCTTTTTAAAACACTATACATCCCCGTCTAGTTTTAGTTTTGCATTAAGATCCGTGATTTCCATCCCTAACAATTGGTATCAGGGCATAGGTTTTTAAAATTCCATCATCTAAATTTTGGAAATATTAAATGGCAGTTTTTAACACTATTTTTCATGTGGATATGTCATAGAATAATCATATTGCTATTGTTTAAAATTATATTTAGTTATTTTGAAAAGTCACATGATTCTTTGAATAGTTGTGTTGTTTTTGCAGGGAAAAAGTTATGTCTGCCGACTATTGGTCAAAAGACACCAAGATGTTCATTCATCAATCAAGAAGAAAAAGAAGACTATTGGCAACCTATAATGAAATGGGTACCTGATCAACATGACTATTTTTATTCTATTTGATTCAATGCTATACTTCTTTTCATCCGCTTTGCAATGCCAATGGTTTTGTGTGAATCCATTAAGAAATGATCAAGTTATGGTCTAAAGAAGTTTTGGTGCAAGAAAGTATTCTTCATGTTTCACTCATATATTTGAAATAATTCATCCCAACTCCTTTTCCACATTTTTGTTCTGGTTCTCATGGCCGTTTTGATGGGTGGATCATCAAATTCTGATTAAAATTAAGTGAGATACGACAGTTTGAAGTTGACTATCCAAAACAGAAAATTGTATACGGATTTTCTGTTTTCCTCTTACTTATTCGGCCTGCTGTACCATTCAAATTCTTCACCAAACTATAATTAAATCATAGCACTCGCCTTCCTCTTCGATTTGTCGTTGGTTTCATCCAATTCCGTTAATAAATGAAGAAGTTATGCCTTCCGGAAGATTGATTGAAAGCGAAAATGAGAAGAAGAAGTGAAAAGTTTATAAAGGAATACGACTTTTGGGATTATTTATAGTATTTGAAGTGTCCATTCATTCAAAATTCAAAATTTTGGCACCAAGTTGGTTAAACTACTAAATCAGTGACATCTTTCTCATACAGTCTTCAAAATTAGCAAATGAATATACTATGCTGATCTTAAAAACGAGCCCGTCGTAATAGAGAAGATCTCGTCGTCAAATTCTAAAAGATGTGAATGTATGGTTCATGAGAATGGAAGAACAACAAAACTGAAGATTGCAAAAAGAGTTATGCTTTACAGTATTTTCATAATTATCATTGAATTTAGGAATATACATCTATGCACATAGTTAGATATAGAAATTAATCTCTTTTATAATTTTAGATATTTTGGTCCTTATGTCGATACACCATAATATACATATCAATATACCAATCTAATTAAAATATTTTCTTATTATAGACTTAAATTCACTACTCTTTGTTTTGATTTTGAAAAATTGAAAGGACATTTTTTCAATATGGAAATGTTAGTTTAAACTCTAGTTATCAATTTTGTTCATTTACTTATGTTTCATATATTTTGTTTCAAAAATATATATTGAAAGTATATAAATCAATAAAATTATATAGTACGCAGATATGTTAATATGCTTGAAATAATTAAAATTTTCAAACATTTGATACTGTTATAAATATAAATTTATATATCTTTATATGAAGTTTAAACATACATAGTTTAACTTAAATATTTTCATAACAATTTTGGGTTACATTACAAATACTATTTTTTTTTAAGTTTTATAAAACTTGTATATTTAACTTAATATTTTGGTATAATATACATATATGTGTGTAAGTGTGTTTGATTTTTATGTCTTAAATATGAAGTTTAAATATAAGAAGTTATAGTTCTACAGTTTACTTTATATTACCAAAATTTCATCAAAATAATTTTATAGATTTCTTTTAAAGTTTTAACATATAAATGGTTCTTTAGAAAATTAGTATGTTTTGATTTCTAAAGTTTAATTTAAAATTGATTTGTATCAAAAGATTCATGTATATCTCATAATAAATTAAATTTTAAATCCTTTCTAAAATTAGTTTTCATATATACAATCATGAATATATGTTTATAGTTTACTTCATATGATAAATTTTATATTCTCTTTAAAAAAGATCTTTAATATTTACTATATTATTTTTAAAAAGCACCCTACTAAGATTATTTAACTCCACATTTCTCATATAATTATTCTATATATTACTACTTATCATGAATATATTTTTAATTACCATTAAACTCTTATCTTTACTAGTCTTTCAATATAATTCATTAGTATCATTAACCTAAATCTAGAAATTAATGTATATTACCTTTTTTATCTGAAATAATTTATAATATATATGTATATGCATAATATTTAGATATTACTTTGAATATCTTTTACCAAAATAGATATCATCACCAAATCATTCTGTATATTACCATTACACATCTTATTTGATATCATACATCATTATTATAAAATACAGTGCATCTCAAATTAAAATCATTCACATCACAAGTTGCATTTCATTCAATATATCATTTCATATTGCTTTGCATATGACATACTGCACATACTACGTTACATGTTAACTTTTAACTTCACACATAATAAGTATATTGTATGGGAAGTTGTTGTCTTAGAATTGTATTAATAAAAAACATATAACATATTTACTTTGACTTGATTGACTTGTTTGGATTGTTTGTTTGGTTTAAAAAAAATTACCATGGTTGTATTACATTGTACTCTTGTATAGTTTACTAAGCAGAATTACAATAATATAGCCGTAAATTTAGGGGGGTTATATATAGATTTAGTTCTAAGTTCATAATTAGTTATAGATTTAAGGGGTATATTGTTTAGTGTAGTTTTTTTTTGATGACAAAGGGGAAGAAATTATAAAATAAGGTATAGTTAAGATATAACAACACCAGAAAAGGCTTATTATAACAGTTATTACTGTTACTAATGATCGTTGTAACAGTTATAACCGTTACAACACCATGCGTGACAAACTGTGGTCACGAATATTGTAACGGTTAAAACCGTTATAAAGTGTTGCGATTGTAACGGTTATTACCGTTATAAGATATGGGCTTTGTAACATTTAAAACCGTTAGGAATGAAAATTTTATAACATTTATAACCGTTATAAATTTTGTTTTTATAACAGTAATAATTGTTACAAATATGAATTATGTAACAGTTGTTACTGTTAGAATATAATATTGACTATTTCGTACAATACTTTACTAACAGTTATAACTGTTACAAACGTGAATATTATACCAAGTCTGCTATAGGTAATTTCATACAGCATACACCAACAATAATATACAACATATAATATAACAATAACTTAAAGCAAATACAGCATATCACAAATTATATCCTTAAGCAAATTCCATTTCAACCAACATCACAATGTAACATACAATCATAATACCATTCATCATCCATAACAAATACCAAAATAACATCTAAGTATCATAATTTTGCATACAACCATTACACAAAACACAAATGATTAACGGACCAAATTACAAATCCACCATTGACAAGATCAGATAGTGTATACATACCATTTTGGGGTGCATCAAAAATTAACGCATCCGGATCCAGAACTTCCTCCACCCAAATGGATTTCTCTCCTTCTAGCACAGTTCTATGATGACAAACTTTTTGCACTCCTACATATCCTTTCGCTACCTCCTTTAATGTTGATGACAATAACACTACCGACTGTTTATCTCTCGTGGATGATCCAATGGCATCAATAGAAGTAGCATGTAGATTATTATTACCTCCATCGGAAGCAACTTCTTCACGTGATGTCGTATTCCCTCCTTGTTGATTGATAAGAAGCTTCATAGATTGTTGCAAGTACGCCAATGCTGAGTTCATTGTTTTGATGTCTTCATGCATTTGATTTTGGTTGTTCTCCAATTTAGCTAACTGTTGCTTAGTTGCATTATCATTTACCGCGGTAATTGCTTTTGAAGCTTGTGTTATTTTTACTTGCTTTACATTGCATGTAGAGCTGATAGCACGACAATAACTTCTTCTTTTATCATCTCCAAAAACTTCAGCAATGGGATCTTTATCAAAATTATCTAGACTTAGAGCATCATCGCCACCTTCTAATCTTTGTCTTGCTTCCGCTGCTTCAACCAAAGCCTACGATGTTCAACAAATACAATGATATGAGTCTATGCCTGATTAAAAAACAAAGAAAGTTTAACTGAAGATGCTTGATTAAAAACAAATAAAGAACCACCTGACATTCTGTCAACCAAAAAGTTTGACATTCATTTTACTCGGCTCAAGTTTACTGAGCCTGGCTCAGTGTAAACTGAGGCATATGGCTCAGTAAACCTGAGCCGAGTGGCTCAAGTTTACTGAGCCACTCGGCTCAAGTTTACTGAGCCACTCGGCTCCGTAAACTGAGCCTACAAGGCTCAGTAAACCTGAGCCGAGTGGCTCAGTTTACTGAGCCGACAAGGCTCAGTAAACCTGAGCCGAGTGGCTCAAGTTTACTGAGCCACTCGGCTCAAGTTTACTGAGCAACTCGGCTCAGTAAACTGAGCCTACAAGGCTCAGTAAACCTGAGCCAAGTGGCTCAGTTTACTAAGCTACTCGGCTCAAGTTTACTGAGCCACTCGGCTCAGTAAACTGAGCCTACAAGGCTCAGTAAACCTGAGCCGAGTGGCTCAGTTTACTGAGCCTACAAGCCTCAGTAAACCTGAGCCGAGTGGCTCAAGTTTACTGAGCCACTCGGCTCAAATTTACTGAGCCTACAAGGCTCAGTAAACCTGAGCCGAGTGGCTCAGTTTACTGAGCCACTCGGCTCAAGTTTACTGAGCCACTCGGCTCAGTTTACTGAGCCACTCGGCTCAGTTTACTGAGCCTACAAGGCTCAGTAAACCTGAGTCGAGTGGCTCAAGTTTACTGAGCCACTCGGCTCAAATTTACTGAGCCACTCGGCTCAGTAAACTGAGCCTACAAGGCTCAGTAAACCTGAGCCGAGTGGCTCAGTTTACTGAGCCTACAAAGCTCAGTGTAACTGAGCCACTCGGCTCAGGTTTACTGAGCCATAAGCTCAGTTTCCTGGGCCATAGGCTCAGTTTACACTGAGCCTACAAGGCTCAGTAAACTGAGCCACTCGGCTCAAGTTTACACTGATCTACACAAAACTGAAAAGGAAGAAAAAATATCATGGTCAGTTCAGTTGGTCACCAACTCAAGCATTATAAGCATGACCAAAGAGCAAATTTATCATTAGCGAAGTGAATCATCCTCTAACACAATGATAATAGCAGCACATGTATATGGGCTAAAATAATGCTATAACCAAAAGTAATATTTACTATAGCCTATAGTTAAAACAATCCATGTAACAATTTGTAGTAAATTTACATGTAAATCATAAACTAATATATCAAGAAAAGTACATTCAAAATCGATCACTCACCAAGGTATGTAATTCACCAACCGACACCATAATATAAGCAAGTCACTTGGAAGTACAGTCTTATTAATGTACATGTTATGATATTTAGGGATAACACTTTTGGAAATAAGCATGCATGTTTCCATTATTATTACATAATTTCCTTACTTTAAACCAATATTCTTTATTTTTGGGATAACAGTTATTAAAACAAGACATGCAGGAAAGTTAAAGTAATCCATTTTCTCCTTTCTACCTCAAATATTACATAAATGGTATACATAGATTTTTATATTCATTTTCTATGTTTCACTCTTCATTCAGATTACGTTATCTATACTATAATATGATTACTGAGTTTGATTTCAAATGCGCACAAGGCTCCAAAGTATTTTCGGAAATGAACAGTCTATATACATGTTTAATTATGTCGGATTTTTATCTCTATGTTGCAGTATGTAATTTTATTTTGTTTTTTGCTGCTCTTAATTAAACAAAGAACGATGATGTAGATAATGTTTATTTGTCAGATCATATTTTAACATAATATTAAGATTTGTTAATATTTATAGAAATAACATTTGAATTGTAAAAAGGTTTGATTATTCGATTCTATTTTTAAGTGGTACATAAAGATATGTAATTGTATTTTTGGAACTTCGTGGGTAGAACAAAAAATTGTATTTTTGGAACTTCGTGTGTAATTTTGTGCCTCAATAGCCGCTGCACCAAAAAATTGACAATTATGTGAGAATGGATGAGTATTAGAATATTGTTTCTGTAGAAAACTAAAGTTATTTTGAATGCTTTTCATTGTCAAATGGATATCTATTAGAATATTGCTTCTAAAGAAATTCGTTATTTTGAATGAATATTTTGTTAGAATATTTAAAATAAAGAATTTTTCAACAGTTCACTGATTAGGAAAATATTGAATGAATATATGAAAATATTCCTATCAAAATGGATTTGAATTAAAATGAAAACATTGGCAAAATGTTAGAACCGAGAGTTTGCATGATAAAGTCCGAAATTGTTCCTTTCAGTGACGAAGATTGTCCAACAGCCACCACAATCGTTAGTATATGTCAAATGCTATCTTCCTATGGCACCAATCATTATTTTTCCTGTTTGGACTTAAAGTTGATATTTCCATGGTTTCCCTACTTAGTATTAGGCATGATTGAGCACTATTAGTTCATCAGTTCATTACATATTTACATTACTGTAAATATGCACATCACTGTTAATGTCACTTTATAAGAAAATCTACACCGACGATGGTGCTTACTGACTAAAGTAACATTTTAGTTTTAATATTATAAAAACCTTTTATGAGCGAATTGGATAACTCACAGGAGCTATCATAATTGGAAAACGGTCCACATAATGTAACCAATAACATCTGATCTGAGGTCATTGAACGTTATACCCAATAATGACGGTTCTTCACTGACCTCACCATAATAGCTGACGCAGATGCACAGCTGCAATAATTAAGTCAACGGGTTTAGTTTGGGTCTAAGCCATTAGAAACCGGTTAGTTCTCTCCAGTGAAAGATACACCAAGATCGAAAACATTGATAGTTGTGAATGGTTATTGATATATAAACAATACAATGTAAACTATTTTAAGTGATGTGGAACTAAAAGCATCTCCAAACCAGTTATCTTATTATCCCACATCACCAGATTATTGGTATTTTGGTATATAAAATCAACTTCCTGGATAGACTTTTGAAAGATAATTCTATCTTAGAGAAAGAATCTTCATTAGGTCAGTGGACCTATTTGTGACGTTCAATGGAAACTTAAAGGTAAGCCCAGTTGCTGATTGTAAGATTGTTTACCCAACGTAGAAATATTTCTTAAAAGTCTTAAAGTCTAGCTAGTAAGCTGAAATTCATATACTAAAATTAAATTCATGCTCCCTCGGCCTATAATCTCCATTTTCTTCTATCGTCTGATTTCCTCGTCCTTACCTCACCGCTATCTCCAATCCAGGTTATCAGTTCATTACATATTTACATTACTCATTCCGTAATTTGTTCTTTGCCTTGTACAAGCGTTCATTTTTGGTCTCTCTCGTTTTCTTCGTAGTCCTTTTTATAGGAAACTATTCGGTGAAAAAAAGAAAAAGAAAAAAAATCTGATTATGATGTCTGTTTGACTGTTTCAGTCAAAATTTTCCATTTTTGGATTATACAAAGATTTTTTTTGTGATTAAAATTGCTTCATATTTACTAAGAAAATAGGCGCCCGCTTTGGAAAAATCGCTAAAGTATTTTTGTCGCGACCTTCGTCACGTTTGTACCTGAAGCAGCTATCATTTTCCGTTTTCCTAATTTATTTCATTTATATATTTTAATAAAGGTCGATTTGAATTTTATTAAACAATAGTTAGAGATGTCGAAAACTAGAGCTTTAGATCTTGCATCTGGATTGGGAGGGAAAATTGCGAAGAAGGAAGTTCAATCTGCTGTTGAACAGTATATTCTCTTCACTTGATTTTCTATTTGTTTATTAATTATATATCGGTCCGCTTGTTTTTTAATTAGAGTTCTGAATTCTGATTGCAGCAATGTGAATGTTGTTAATGTTGGTTGTTTTTAAATACTAATGATAGGGTATATGTACGAATTTTGAAATTAATGTGTACAGTAAGCAGCTTACTTTTTCAATTTTTTTTGAAGAGAAAACGAAAAATGGAGTGAGGAGACGTACAAACCCACAATTATTACATCCATTATTTACCACTACAAATTTATGCTTATCCAGTGTTGTGTTTTTATTTAGAGCATTACCAACCGTATGGTTGGGCTTGGTCGATTCAAGCTGAATCAAAATCCACTACAAATGCTTCTAAAAAAATTTCGGCAATGTTGTTTTTACTAGAATTAAATTGAATGGATAAATTAAATCGGGTTATGATCAACTTCAGGAATAAATTACATATATTCTCGGCTTTTTTTAATTTTTAAGGAGAAATTAAAGTATTTTATTATAAATTTAAAGTATTTTCCTCGGGCAATCATTCAAATTTACCGAATAATCATTCAAATTTATGTTAATTGTATGGCGATTAGAAGCGATTCTGTCATACAAATAATCTTGTTTTTGAATTTTGGGTGTAATCAAAAATCGTCCTAGAAAATATTAATACATGGTATAAAATCACGTAACTTTTTCCATACATGTTTTAGCTATAAGCTTAATAAAAAATTATTTGAAAGAGCAGCCATGTACTACTAGACTGTCAAGGCAACAACCCAAGTCCAGTTTATTTAGAGTCCACCTTAGTCCGATAGCCCATACCCCATTTCCAAGTTGGATCGGATCTGAATTTCAATTAAATGATGGATACGCTACGTGTTACACAATTCAAAAACATACCAAGACTTATCTTTATTACCAACTTTTGATTACACCCAAAATACCATATATATTCTTAAAAGTAAATATATATTCTGTCAAACAAACTTTTGCTCTTTTTTTTGATAAAAGACTAACAAACAAAACCAAAAAATTATTTATTCATTTTGTTGAACAATGATTAAACCAACTATAATTCTACGGATCAAGATGTTGGCCTACCATAACGAAATCAAGTAAATAAGGTAAACACAGAAGATATGAAAATGTTAAAATTAATGACTGGAATATCTATGAATAATAAAATTGCAAATTAGAGCTTGATAAAAAAAAGGTTCGGATTACTTACATATTTTTCAGCGGCACACGGAAGCACTTCCCTGGTTTTTTTGCTCGTATGTGCTATTTTCCAAACATGAGATCGCATAGGCTTACTTTCCGGATTTTCGTTTTTCTAATGAAGTATACAAATAAATATATATATAATATAATTTATCATAAAGTTTACTTAAGAAATGTGAACTACATACCAATTCATCATAGAGTGTACGGTATGATTTTCTGCCCAATGTATGATTTATAGTAACCTTTGCTTTGTTTGCAGTATTTTGCTTACATTGTTTTCTCTTTCTATCACCATACTCCATGTCAACAAAACTCTCCCATTGAACTTTATCAACATCATCAGGACGATTTTCCATTGCAATACGTCTAGGTATAAGCTCTTCATCCTTCTTAAGGTATTTGTTACGTAGTTTCGATTTTGCACTTCTGAATTTTTGTGAGAACTCTTTTTCTAATATTGGTCTTGCTTTATCGGGATCTATATCCATATCAAACTCTTTCTGCAGAATCAAAATAAAAAACAACCAATGCCTGATTAGAACAAACAAAACAAACCCTATAAGTCAATAACTTTAAACAAGAACCAGGATCACAATAGTTGGCAATGAAACTAAATCAACCAATAGAAATTCTTCTATTATGCAAAAAAAAATTGCAACACCATAACTCTTTATGACTTATTAAATTTAAATGAGAAGTAAGATACCAGTATTGCTTTCCATAAAGCATCTTTATAAAAGAGATCTACATTCCTCCAATTATCATAACTGATCGGAATGTATGCACGGATCAAAACACCACATCGGGAACTCCACTTCTTTCTATCTTTCCCTTTAGCACCATCCATTTCAACATTTATAAAGTACTTTTTATTTGGAGGAGGCGGAGGGACATCTTCTGTGTCTTCTGTTTGTCTCGATGAACTACCTGACATTCTGTTAATTTTATTGCATTAGCACGATTATAATTTTTTGACTTGCAAATAAAAGAAAGAAATGCAAAAAAACGGTGTAACTTACATTTCTGAAAGATAACAAGTAGAAATGGTGGAAACCCCTTCAACCAAAAATAAAAATAGAAACTCATGAAAAAACTCAGCACATTCGTTTTGCAACACAAAATAAAAATAGAAACTCATGCTCCAAAAAAACAATTAACAAAGTAGAGGCAAAACACAAAAACACTCTAGCAAGCATAACCCGATAACATAAAAAAATTAACTGAAGATACTTACATAAGATGATACATCCACTTAATTCATAGATAACATTTACGAATGTTCAAAACAAGAAAAGGTAGCAAAATGAATAAAGCAACGTCAACAACTTCAAACAATTTGTCTATTTGGATTCAATACAATTTAACAACGTTGTTAAGTTGGGTTGCTCTTTTAAAACGGATTGAAAGTTCGTTGGCATATCATAATCATCCACGGTATCCGTCATGCGTTTAGGAGAGCGTCGCACAATGGACCAATCATAATTCTTCTGTGTGTTCTTTATGTAAAAAACTTGGCTAGCTTCCGATGCAAGAATGACAGGCTCATCATACTCTCCATCATTGCTTTTGAGCCTTTTCAAATTCACCATCAGTAATTTGGAGTCAGGACAAACCTTATAACCATGTGTTTTATCAGCAATATTGACCCATTTGCAATAGAACACAACATGTTGAAATTCATAATAATCAACTTCAATGATCTCCTGGATAATATCATACCAAGTAGTGTCATCATCCGTAGGATTTAAATCTTTTGCACTTGCAACAAATGTTGTAATTGCATCCATACAAACGCCACTATCTTGTGTTGAAAGAGTGTCGTCGTAGTGCTGAGGAGAGAATAAATAACCATTGATTCTATATTTAAGGTGAGTTTTGGCTTCCCATGTTGGTCCACTAACATAATACCATAATAGGAAGTCCATGCGTTTTTCTTCCATTAACTGAAAAAAAAGTAAAATATGTTCAAAAATGTTATTTATTATCAAATTGTGAGTTCATTGTAATTCAACAAACCTTTTTATGCAACCAGTCAATAAATTCAGACTGAATTACTACTTCTGCCTTTGATTGGAGCCGCTTTTTACCACGTTGAGTCTCTTCTAATGATAATCGATATTCGCTACAAACAAAAACAAAAAAATAAAGTAAATTTTGGACTTGTATTTATAAATTTTAATGTATAAAAAAAACCTATAATAATCATCTCGATCTGGAATGTTTATTCTGAAAAGTATCCATCTTCGAATTTGTACACGTTGTACGCCAGATAATTTTATTGTTTTACCCTCAATAATGGAACGCTCATAAGTATCGCCATAGTTCTCATCTAAAAACGGTGCTTGTTTAGCACTATGATTACCATCACACGGATTTGGCATATATTCCATTGCATATCTAACAGACTCTGAAACAAGATACGCTTCATAAATTGATCCCTCGATAAATCTTTTATTGCTTGGTATGTTCTTACACTCCTTCATTGCTCTAAAAAACAACATTTAATGTAACTAATAAAACATAAATCAGTTAACAATCATGTAAATGAAATGTCTACCTTTCAAATGGATACATCCATGTATAATTAACCGGTCCACATAATAATGCTTGATCAGCTAAATGCACCATGAGATGTATGCTGATGTCAAAGAAATAAGGAGGGAAATAATGAGCTAGCACACATAATGCCTCGGCAATCATATCTTTGGAAGCTAGGACATGCTCTCGATTTAAAATCTTCGAACAAATAATATTGAAGTACAAGCATACTTGTAATATTGCACGTCTTAAATCACGGTTCTTTGGATATGCATACTGAACCATCATAGGTAGAAAATATTGAATTATAACATGATAGTCATATGACTTTCTAATATTCAAACTAGGTGGCTGTGTATTTACCAAGTTGCTAAATTTTGTCCGGAAGCATGATGGAAGTTTTGCATCCTTGAGAACTTGACAACACTGCACCTTGTGATTTTTGTCGAATGCAAATTTAGAAGATTGCTTGTACTTATCAAACAATATGTTAATAAAATGCCCTGCTACATTCTTTTCGGTGTGCATCACATCAATAGTATGTCGCACCTTATGACCACTCCAATACTCTAAGGAAAAAAGAATAGACTTCTTGTACCATGCTGGTATTTCACTGTCTTCGTTCTCATTTTCAAAATATTCATCATCACGATCGGCATCATTTATCACGCGTTTTTGGGTTTTCGTTAATTTACCTGGTACATATCTTATATGAGCAAGCTTTTGCAATATTGTCGATCCTATCAATCATGTTGGAGGTTTCTTATCCTCCGTATCTTTATACCATCCATGTTTGAGTGCTCTATATGGATGACCACTCTTCAAAAACCTTCTATACTTCATATAAACAATCTTATTGCCGATGTGTTCTGATTCTGTTTCTGTTGCACAAACAGGACATGCTTTGTAACCATGTGTTACACAACCAGATAAATTTCCAAATGCAGGTAGATCATGAATTCCCCATAGTAGCATTGCTCTCAAAGTGAAATGTTCTCTCTTGTCCATGTCATGTGCAAGCACTCATGTCCAAAGTTGTTTTAACTCATCCACAAGAGGTTCCAAATAGACATCGATATCTTGACTTGGCGCCCTTGGTTCAGGAATTAACAAACACAACATTTGAAATTCTGGTTTCATGCACAACGAAGGGGGTAAGTTATAAGGAACCATATACACAGGCCAACAACTATAGCTACCTGATTGGTTTGTACTAGGATTGAACCCGTCAGTAGAAATGCCAAGCCAAACATTTTGTCCATTTCTAGCAAACTCGGGCCATTTGTTTTTAAGTGATCTCCATTCAGCCGAGTCAATGGGATGACGCATCGAATTCCAACAAGGTTTTGCTTCACTATGCCACAACATTTTTCGAGCTATCCATGGCACGGTGTACAGCCTTGTTAATCTCGGAATAAGTGGAAAGTATTTCAATACTTTTCGTGGTTGTTTTATGATTTTTTCCACTTCTCCTTGTTTTTTCGTTTTAAATCTCGAAGTATGGCATCGAGGACATTCAACAGCATCTTATAATCCTTCCAAAATAATATGCAATCATTTTCACAAGCGTGTATACATTCTACTTTCATTCCTAAATCTTTTAACATTTGTTTCATTGTGGAGTACTTCTCAGGTATTGTATTCTCCTTTGGAAGCCACCGTTTCAGTCGCTTCAACAACTCGGTCATACTGTTTCCTGACCAATTAAAGTCTTTTTTCAAATTATGAAGCTCTACAATGACACTTAATGTTGTAATACCATCTTCGCAAGAGGGGTATTATATTTCGCTTGCTTTTCCCTTGTTATCATGATACTTTTTCCACTGACTACCATCATGCATTCCTTCTACGCTATCATATACTCCATATGCATCATCAATAAAGTTTCCAAGAGTATCTTCTATGGGGTTTTCCTCTCGAGATTGATTGGAGTTGTAAGCATCATATGTAACATTTGGTGTATTAGTGACCCTAACGTCAACGTTGCTTCTCTCCCCATGTAAAAACCACTCATTGTATGTTGGATCCATTTATTGAAACATTGACAGCTGTGTTTAATGCAGGAAACAACTTCGGGTAGAATTTACCTCGGACAAAAATGCTGGAAAGATGAAGACTAACATTGATAGTTCAATTTGACATTGATTGTTCAATTTGATATAAGTACAATATTTACAGATCATCTTCTTTGTATTATATGGATTGTCTATACTAAGATGAATATTTAAATATTTGCAATCATGCATTCAGATAAAAGTTGATTATACGACCACATGATATAGGCACATATTCATTTTTATTACTAACAGAAAACAGGAAATATAGAATAACATTTATTTACTTTCTGTGGACTACTGCTATATATGCTATATATTTTTTAAGTTTTAAATATTTGTGACAAAATATTTTGTACCGTAAATTTTTGCATCAGATATCCTTTCAAGTTCTTTTAAAAATAAAAATAAAAATAGTTTTCTTAATAGGAAATAAGAAATATGATTAATGTTCAAATCTAACTAAAAAAATATCATAGTAAATAGCAAGACAAAAAATTTAAGTGTATTTTGAAAAATACGCCAGGGAAGGTTATGAATTTATCAGAATCATTTGCTCAGTGTTCATTTATGCAATATCTCTACAATAAAACTGTCACTGTTCCTGATAATTAAATATATCACTAGTGTTCATTTATGCAAAAGATACTATATACTTTCTTTTAAATCACTGCAAACTAATCTGATGTGCAGGTAATCCATGCACGAGATATATGAGCAAGTGTGATAGCTACAAAAAAAAAAATCATGGCATTTGTCAAGTTTAAAAAGAAAGTTAGAATCATGCATAACATTTTCTGCAATTGTTATTTTGAAAAGGCTTAAGGCATTCAAAGCTCCAAGCAGCAATTAATTGTCCATTTTTGAGAATCTAGACGAGAATTCTGCGTGCTTGTTGTCAAAGACAGGAGTTGGAAAATTCTCATTAAAACTGTGAAAGCTTTCAAAGCTGTGTGGCATATATACATCCCGTTTTAAGTTCAAAAATGACGAGTTTCGATGATAAAAACCAAGTGCAAACCGAGAATGCTATGAAATTTAACATCAGAAACTTGTAATTGCAACTGAGATCAAGCAATGATTCAACCAAACATGTCAACTACACTATGGCATCATAAAATTCAAAAGACAGACTGTCCAAAATCACTGAATTCAACTGAAGCCGAATCATAAAGTTCGGGTACTGCTACAATTTGGTCCAAGCAAATTTACAAACCTTCAGCATTCACACTACAAATCTGAACAAACTACATAACATCGAAAATTTGTGAATGACTCGATAAGCACAGCTGGGTTCGAACAGTGATTCAATCGAACACCTCATATATGATAATACAATGCACAATTTAGATGCAGGACGTCAGCATAAATTCAAAGATTTTTGCGCCATTCAACTTCGCGAGCAACTCAGTGCAGAAAATCAAAGCAAAAATTCAAAGGAAACGTATAATGCTATACCATTCAACTTCGTGAGCAACTGCAGTGATTTAAAAAAAACTGCACTGATTTTTGGTCCACAATTCAAGTCTACAAATGATAGAAATACTTAGCTTGCCCATCTATTTACAGCGGATATTGTCTAGTTTTGAAATTCGATCTTGTTTTCTTGAAGTCGTCGGGTACGAAGGAAATACAAATGAATATTTGCCTATAAGATTGTATTATCTGATTTATCATTTAAGCCAATGAAAGATTGTAAAATCTTGTGCTGAAAATCCTAATTCTCCTCAACCGATCCTCTGTATAAACAGATCATAGTGCCCGATTTGATTTAATGAAGGGTAAGAAACCTATTATCGATCTGTTCGTCTTCCCTTTGGGTGATTATTTGGTTCGACTCCCATAAAATATCAAATATCTATTTTCTGGGGTTTTTTATTTTATTTGCGAAAATGTTTTTCACAGTACTCTATCTTACTCATTGAATCAAAAACGAAATTTGGACAACCAATTTCTTTCTTTCTTTATTTCATGTAAAGATGAAATAGTAAAATTCATTAAAATCTCAATTTTAATTTCATCAAAAACAAAAATATTTTGCTGGATCTAAAGGAATTAAGTGTACACTCGAAGCATAACAAGGAATTGCAGAAAAGGGCTAGAATCATTACTATCATAACGGTCAGTCAAATATGGCAAGAAAGATGAAGAAGAATCTTTAATAACATTCAAATTCAAAAGGAAATCAAAGCAGCTATCGTAATTGCAGAGATTAAGTCAGTATTACTCACTTTCGGGGTCTGGCGGAGAACAGATCGGAGTCTGCAAGCGGCGATGGAGATGAAAGAAACCTAGGCGGGTTTGCAAAATTTGGGGTTAAGTGTTATGGCAAATACGAAAAGGAACGGAAGGGTTAGAAAAAGGAAAATTACCAAACCATCCCCTACGTGCAAAAATCTGGGCTATTGTAACGGTTATTACTATTATAACTAAATATAATGGTAATAAACGTTATAAAATAGTAACAATAATAACCGTTACTAATAGGGTCCGCGAAAATGTTACAAAACAGGCTATTTGGTGTAGTGATAGGCATGTTTTAAAAGGAGTTAGAAGGAATTCACGGTAAAAGGGGGAGTAATCGAAGAATCAGATCAATAGGTAATACCAGGTATGAATATATTTTGTAAACCAAGTTTGTCAACATAAAAAAAGGGGAGATTGTTGGAGAATGGAATGTTGATGATGTTTTGATGGCAACAACCCGAATATATTTTATAAACCACGGTTTTCATCATCAAAAAGGGGATATTATTAGGCAATTGAAAGTTGATCATGTTTTGAGGACAACAACATTGTTTCAATCATTATTGATTATAAAATATATACTAACACCTTTATCCAGAATATATGTATATATAGGATTTATATGCAGGAAGTAAATACTGAAGACTGTACAGTTAAGAGTTTTAGAGATTCAAGATTTCAAAGGAGATGCAAGACTCATGAGTTTCAAGATATGAAGATTTCAAGAGTTCAAGATTATCTAAGTAATAGAGTCTAGTTAGTATGTAAAACTCCGGTTAGCACTTTCAAAATCTGATTTCAAATTATTTCAAACTATTTTCAAATTGATTTCAAAATTAATTTAAACCCCTTTTTAAATGATTTCAAATTATTAAAAGTTTTTACTTTTGTTTTCAAATATATATGTTTATTATGTAGTTTATATATATTATAGAGTTTTATAATTATATTATATATATGTTTGTAATTATAATATAGTTTTATATCATATGTTTAAAATGTTTTTATAATTAGGAAATTATTTTTAAACAACTAGTTTTGGTTCAGGAATTATATATATATATATTGGTTTAAACACTTGAAAAATGATTTAAATTTCCAAAATAACAAGTACATATCGACATACCACGTTTTCAAATTTCAAAGGAAGTGTCTTTTCATATTTTGAAACATTTCAGAACTGTTGCAACCTTTGGAACTCTATATAAAGGGCTCATTTTCAAAATCTTAATCATCTTATCTTCTCTTCTTCTTCGTCATATCTCTTATCACCATTATTCTACTTTAGTTTCTTGATTTCTACACTTATACTCTGCCGTTTTCAATACAAATTATAGCATTCTCTTTCTATTCTCATTATATATTAAATACTCACTGTTTGGAAGTGTTATTCAAGAGTTCTAGGGTTGTTTGTAATTGTTAAGGAAAGGGTGTGTTCCTTGTAGCCTGTAAATCAAGGAAAGGGAGCGGAGTGAACCTTGCAGTCGTGAAATCAAGGGTGTTGAATCGGTGTGAACCATGTAGCCGTGAAATCAAGGGTGTTGAATTAATGCGAACCTTGTAGCCGTGAAGTCAAGTGTATGGAATCGATGTTAACCTTGTAGCCGTGAAATCAAGGGTATTGTAAAGTTGATACTAGTATTAATAAAACTCTACGCAATCCAGCATTGCATAAGATTGGACGTAGGAATAATCCAAGCCAGTATAAAATCCGATGTGTTTTTTCCTTTTCTGAATTTTATTTCTATTTATATTTGTATCTATGATTGTTTTTGTTGTGACATTCATTTTGTTATTAATATAATTGTTTAAGTAATTACTAATTGTTTAAGTTTTCCATAATCTTTTTAAAACACTATTCACCCCCTTAAGTGTTAGTTTTGCCTTAAGATTCGTGATTCTCATTCCTAATAGTGTATCCCCAAGGTTTGCAGGTGTGATGGCTGGGGTAGGTGGTGGGGACCAACCATGGGCTGTGGGGTGCAAGTGGGCTGTGAATTTAAGGTTAATTTAAGCTTAAGGTGAAATTTAGGATTTTTAGAAAGGGTTTTGGGGTTTTGAGGTGGAGTGATCCACAAAAAAGGGGTCGGTGGTTGGGGGTGTGGCGCAGGTGAGGAGGAGGGGGAGGAAGTGGTGGATGGTGATTGGAGTGGAGGAGGTAGGTGGCAGTGTAGCTTAGGGAGGAATTAGGAAAGAAGGGCTTAAGAAAAGAATGGAAATATGAAATAAAGTCCTTGGTTTTATAGAGAGAGATAGGTGATGGATCAATTAGGTGTCAAGGGATGGAGAGATGGGAGAAAACAAAATCAAGTGGCTTGGATGGTTGACACCCAAACCTAAATCACTTTTCCTTTAAGCTTACTTAAAGATTGTAACACCCCGCCTCCACCAGGGTGTAACAACCCGTAAAATCTGGGCCAGTTTAAAATTTTTATTTTGGCAATTTTATCGAATTTGGATTATTTTAAATGAATTATTTTAAATAATATCGACGAGAAAGTTTAGTTTGAATAGAATTCGATCGTATATATTATACGCGTCGTCGTTAGAATATAAATATTTATATATAATTATAAATAGAATTGAAAATGGCGCGGTAGTTCGATAATTCGATTTCAAACTTCATTTGAATGTACCGGGTGCAAAACAATCCGGATTTTAGTGAAACCAAAAATAATGGAATCGAATAGAGAATATCTTTCCAACGAATCCGAATAATCAAGATTTCATAGCGGGAATCAAAAGATATGTCCAGTTGAAAATTCTGAATAGTCGCTATGGAATTCAGGCCCTTAAAAATGGACATTTTGCAAATGACCTCGGATTTCGACGAAACCACTTTTATTGGGTCCGTGATGTCGAATTATTGTTAGATTCCAAATTTCATAATTTTTCGAATCAATATGTGAGCGTGGCAAAGGAAAACGCGTTCGACCAGTTTCAGTTGATTTTAATCGACTGGAAATTGGCCATTTTTCAAACGGTCTCAGAATTCGACGAAACTAGTTTTGTTAGGACCGTATCGTCAATACGAAGCTAGAAAATATTTTTCGGGAATTTTTCTAGTTAGTATGTGACCCCGGTAATTTGAAATGTGCGTTTAAAATTCAATATAATGATTTAAATGAAAATTCAAAAGGAAACTGATTGTAACGATCAAATCAGCTTGCGATACATATCCCATTGTGTTCGGAATGGGGGTGAAACGCTATGGACGACAGGCGGTGGGCCTCGTTTCGTGGTCGTATGTAAAAGTCAACCCTTTTGCAAAATTTAATAATTAAATAATAATAATAAAAAAAAAAAAAGTTTATTCCCTCCTTTATCTCCTTCTGGCCCCCCCCGAATTCATTTAGACAGGAAAAAAAAAAAAAAAGAAAAAAAAACCAAAATCAATCGCGACGCTTTCCCCCCCCCCGTCTCGACGCCGACGAAGACCTGTTCCCCCCCCTCCTCCATCGATCGAAGCGCGCCACCTCCCCCTTGAAACGCCTCCTCCGTTCGAGCCTTGAAGCGCCACCACCGTTCGAATCGAAGCCGCCGCACCTCCGCTTCGCCAACTCCTCCTGCCGCCGACGAAGACGAGTCGTTTTCCCCCCCTTCACAGATTACAGTAAGGATTCCATCTTATTTTATTTTTTTTATTTTTATACGGTAAATTTCGTTTTTTTTTATTTCTGTAAAAACTGGTTTTCTTAAAAAGCTTAAACTGAGATTTTTAAAAGATTAAAACTGAGTTTTTTTAAAAAAGTTAGAACTGAATTTTTTTTTAGTTAAAACAAATTGATTTTAAAAAGCATAAAACTGAATTGGTTTTAAAAAGCATAAAACAAATTGATTTTTTTTTAAAAAGATTAGAACTGTTTGTTTTAAAAAAAAAAAAAAAAGTATAAAAACTGAATATTTATAAAAGTAGTTTAAAACTGAATATTTTTAAAAGTAGAAATTGAATTTTATAAAAAGATAAAAAAAAACTGAAATAGTTTTAAAAGTAAAACTGAAAGTTTTAAAAGTATAAAATAGATTTTTATAAAAGAATTTTTAAAACTGGATTTTTTGTAAAGGAATATTAAAAACTGATTTTATTAAAGATATAAAACTGATTTTTACTTTATTTTTAAAACTGATTTTTACTTTAATATTAAAACTGATTTAAAATGATTTTTAAAAACTGATTTGAAATGGATTTAAAAACTGTTTCTTTAAAATAAGTAAAAACTGATTTTTTATAATAAGTAAAAACTGAATTTTGTAAATGAGTAAAAACTGATTTTCTTTAGAAAGGTTAAAACTGATTGTTCGAAAAAGGATTTTATCGCATTATAAAAATATGGTTTTAGTTTATAAAAAGTTACGATTTTTATTTATATAAAGACGAGAATTTTATTCATAGAAAAATATGATTTTTATATGTTGAACTTTGAAATAAAAATTCGATTTTTAAATATTGAACTTTGGAATAAAAATTCGATTTTTAAATATTGAACTTTGAAATAAAAATTCGATTTTTATCTATTGAACTTTGAAATAAAAATTCGTTTTTTATCTATTGAACTTTGAAATAAAAATTCGATTTTTATCTATTGAACTTTGAACTAAAAAAATTCGATTTTTATATATGGAATAGCGAAGTAAAATTCGATTTTTACATATGTAGTGAAAGCGGACAACGAAAGCGACAAAAGGCGAGTTGGCGAAGGTTTCCTGCATTAGAAGAGCCGTGGAGCTAGGATAGCTAAAGGTGAGAATTTCTCACCTTTCAATTTTATTTCTAGTTATATATATATACTAGGATGCAGACGGTGCTTAGTAGCACCCGACACAATCGTCCACAGACCATGGACTTGTTTGTTTGGCTGTTTGGTTATTGATTGTGATATTGGTTTGAATGTGGTTTGTGGTGTGAAAAAAATCGAATCGATAAATTGGTTAGGATTAGACGTGCGCCGTTATAAGGCGAAGGAGTAAGGCTAGGTTAGACTCTTACTCCAAATTTTGTGGTTTGCATAATAAAATTGATATGATTGATGTGTGAATGGCGTGGGCCTTCACTAGACCGGGGATAAGGCTAGGCCTTGTCCCGTTTCTAGTATCGTGCCGTTATGCCGCCGAAATTTTCTAAAATATGTTAGAAAAATAAAATTATCATTTTTATTTAAAGAATGAACTGAATTGAAATTCATATGTTGAAATAAAATGTGTTATCGTTAAAAATATAATTTTTAACGTGAATGTGAACAAATAAATATTCATTTACAAACCAGACGGTTTGTTTATGTACACCTATTTGAATGACGTTGATTGGGTCGATAAATTTTACACATCGCCTAACTGCACAAATAAAATATGTGTTTGATTGTTTGAAACCCCACACGGGTGTTAGGATGAAATTTGAAGTTCACTCATCCTGATTGATTAAATATGTCGATCGATTGATTGACAAGCTGCTATAAGCGTTAAATGTCTATATTTGATGCTTATACAGTGTAGTGCACTTTGGTTGATGATTGATTATTCATCGTTGTTGATATACATGTGTTGTAGAAAATCCATATAATTAACATTATATGGTAATTGATTGGGCCTCATTCCAGTTTTGAAAAAGAAATATTTGAAAAAGAAATATTTGAAATAGAATATTTGAAAATAAAGGAATATATGAAGCCGTGTTGATTAGATTGACGCCATTTTGACGTGAACGATATTTATATCGATTTTGAAAACGATTTCGAAATGAATTGAATTGAAAACGATTTCGAAATAAATTGAATTGAAAACGAATTCAAAATGAATTGAAAACGATTTCGAAATGAATTGAATTGAAAACGAATTCAAAATGAATTGAAAACGATTTCGAAATGAATTGAATTGAAAACGATTTCGAAATGAATTGAATTGAAAACGAATTCAAAATGAATTGAAAACGATTTCGAAATGAATTGAATTGAAAACAAATTCAAATGGAATTGAAAGCGAATTGAAATGAATTCAAATTGAATTGAAATTCGAATTGAATAGAAATGAATTTTAAAACGAATTTATAAAGAAGAATTCAATTTTGGCTTTGAATTGAAATAGAAGTTGAAATAGAATTTGAAACGAATTTAAAACTATTTATATAATCCGTTTTAAATAGGAATCGACGAAATATATATTATATATATTATATATATAATATAATGGCCTGAATAGAACGCGCCGCGCCGCGGTAGTTCGCGAATTTCGACCATTTATTTCAAACGGACATTGCGGGAGATCCGACCGTCGGATTCTCCTAAAACCGGAACCGTTGGGTTCGTATCGAAAAGAGCTTTCTAATGAAAATTAGAAATTTGAAATCTAACGGTTGGATTTGGAATTATGTCCAAATCAAATTCGAAAAAGGTCGCTGTAAGTGCAGTTCGATGGCCATTGATGGAAATCGACTGTACGGGCCTTGATAAAATTATTAAAAATAGTAATAATTTGTGTAAAATCATAAGAAATGATTTAGAAAGAATTGGGATGAAAAACTCCCTATTTGAAAAGATAAAAATAGATTTTTATCGAAATGAACTAGTTTTGAACTAGAATTATAATTCTATTTATTTTTAAATAAATAAATTGAATTCGAAAAGGGTTTTGAAAATAACCAAAATTTCCAATGATTGCATTGGAGTGGATTTGAATCGAAATTGTCTTCGGAATATTTCGATGTTGGAATTTGTGATTATACGGATGTTGTTACGGAAATTTGAAAGATATATATTTATATCGTTATTTCCAATACGACATTTGTTAATCGTAGAATTTGATATTGAATATAAGCCGATATATTTTCTATTCAGAGCCTTATATTGAATATCAAATGGGATTTGGGTTTGTCGTGAACGGTGTCTTCACTAACACTGTTCTTGAACCCAGTTGAGAAAAGATTAAATCTTTTTATTTAGATTTAATGAAGTGTACCAATTAAATAATATTTAATTGGAATTGAATTGATATTGATTTTTGGGTTTATCGTGAACAGTGTTTTAAATAACACTTGTTCTTTAACCCGATAATTAATGGGATGTGACTTTGGGTTTATCGTGAACCGTGTTTTAAATGACACTGATTCTTTAACCCAGTCACAGATTAAAACTAAGTGGAGTTTTAATGAATCTTTAATTAGATTGAAAAGATCGAGAATGGAGTATCACCAGTTTTGCTCCAGGCGATAGTTAAATCTTTAATTAGATTTGAACGTGAAATTTAGAAACTAACTGTCGGTTAGCTAAGTAGAATGGTTTTCTGGATATTGATCTGATGTTGGTTTCGGCCTTCGGGGTTAATATTTGGGGAATTATTCTCTTGATTAATTTACGGTTAGTGACTAATGAATTGGAATGAGGCGTATGTTGTGTTTGTGTAACACTTTTATAATATATACGCAAGTTATTCGGAAAGACCGGGTTTATCCCATTCTGAATAACTGATACGACGATAAGTCGAAGATGAAGACGATGGTCGAAGACCGGAGGTCTTCACGTCGTTTGGGTGATAACTGATGATCTTGATTGGGCTGTACACCCAAGAAGATGGAAACAGTTAGTGATCGTCCAGACGTACTTGGAGATCGATGGATATGCGGGGTACTAGGTGCCTCCGGCTTCGTTCAGACCCAGAACGGACTTGTAAATGGACTGTGTGTCTGACATCGGATTTCATTCTGTGTGACTGACATCGGTTGCATAGGATGGTTTGCCTGTGTGGCATGCTAAGATGCAAATGATCAAGGCTTCTGTTGAAAAGCAAAGTCTTGTGGTGATGATCAAAGCAAGGCCTTTGTGGCATAGCTTTGTGTAACGTTTACTTCGCGAGTTTCACACCCGGTATGAACCAAAAACGGGAGACGGACCTCAGGGAGGACTTGCGTTTCTTTCTAGTTAGAAGTGGCGTCAGTGGTTTTACACGCCCTGACGAGATTGACTTATGTGGTTGTTGCTGTTGCGAGGCGCCTCGGATTGATCGGTCGTTCTCGAACCGATGGAGTCATTTGTTGGCTCATTGACACCCCAAAGGGTGGGGAAACGCAGTGTTCAGGCATTTTAATCCACATCGGTGGACCGGCCCTGTCGCTCCAAGGGTCACTCGAGCTCTGATCCTGAGACACGGGCTAGAGCGTCTCGAATCGGTTGAGGATCTTGCCCCTAGCCTCGGTTCATAGATGGAAATCCAATTTCCAAATACGTGACTTTGCGGTTTTATTTGTAATCCTATATATGGCGACATAGTGGGATGGGGCGCTTATGCCGCCTATGATTGATACTTATGATTTGAAGTTGTTTTATACACTATGCACTTATTATAGTATCAAATGATTTGTTTTAAACGTATCAAGCATTCTTTGGCTGTTATAAGGGAAAACCCTATCCTCGACTGCGTTGCATTGTGTGATGGGACCTGGGTCTTATAACAGCTTCATCTTTCTTTATTTAGCATTGCGCTGTTGGTTTTATGCACTGGTATTCTTGGGAGGAAACCCGTTCCGTGTTATACGGCGTGGTCCCTTGATTTACCTAGCTTTAAAAATAAAGATTAACTGTTTTAGTTCTCACACCAGTCACATGACTGACCTGGAGTTTATTGTTTTAACCTAAACTCTGGGTGCCCCTATTTTGACACGGGCAGCTAGTAGTTTCGGTTTTGCAGATTTATATTCACAGGGTCCTGGTTTACAGCTGGAACGATATCCGGAAAGCTTTGTATCCGTATATCTCTTTCTAGTTGTGTATTGTATTATTTTCCGCTGCTATGTATTTAAATGTAATTTAAATCTCTGATATTTCTGTGTAATTTTCATTTATACTCTGTATATTCTTGTAATCTGATGCATTGTTGTAATATACAATGAAATGTTCTTCTATATGCGTTCTGTTGTGGTTTGTTCTCGAACTATCCGACGCTTTCCTTTACGGGGAAGTTGCGGGTCTTTACATTTGGTATCAGAGCTTTGGTTTACAAAGCTAGAGAACAAGACACATTAGAAACATACGAAAGAATTCATCAGATATTGGATTAGTAAAATCCAATTAGAATGACTCGTTAGAGATGGGATCAGTAGTATCCTAGAACGAGTGTGAAAAGTATATTTTTCAAATGAAAACAAATTTCGTTTTGAAATATAAATCAATTATTCGTATTTGGTTATTTATTTAATTGAGTTGGACAGTCCAGTATATAAAGATTTTGCGTATACGTCTGATCCACGTGTATTTGAAATTTTAATATACTGGATAGATATAGAGTCACACTCTAGTCGCCCGGAGACGATTCTGATGATAGTCTAGACATCATCAGAATTGGTATTCGAGTTTCAAAGGTGTGATTTTCTATATATTTCCATTAGACTGGTGTGAGAACCAAAATTAGATAGGGCTTATTGTTGTGATTTGGCATCAAGAATCTGATTTTTGTATATGTATCAAATTATGAATTTGAAACTCTAATTCACTAATTGATTGATGTTTGTGTTGTTTGCCTATTTGTTTGCTAATTTTGAATCATTATGCCTAATTGAATCAAATACTGAACTATATTGAAATTTGGTCGCATTTGCTTGCATATACATATACTTATATTGAACAGGTCATAGCAAGGAGGCTAGAGCCGAAGAATAAAATTTGTTTGCCCGACAAATAGGTACATGTTTACTACATAATTTCCTGTTTTGTTTGGGTGATGATGATTTTGTGAGCCTATTGGCTAGCCGCTTGGCTTTTTCTTTTTCTTTTTGAGATCTGAAGGACCGGGGAAGCTATTTGAAATTCCCCGATGCTCCCATTGCAGGGGAGGTTATGGCGAATTTTTTTCAAAAATTTAGGGTGTTAGCCAAATTTTTGAAATTTTGAAAATTCTCAGAAACTAAAGAGTTGGAGAATGGAAGCCTGATCGATCGTAGAGCTGAATAATCAAACCACTTTCGACTTTGTTCCTTTTCGGGGACGAAAAGTTTTAAGTGGGGGAGATTGTAACAACCCGTAAAATCTGGGCCAGTTTAAAATTTTTATTTTGGCAATTTTATCGAATTTGGATTATTTTAAATGAATTATTTTAAATAATATCGACGAGAAAGTTTAGTTTGAATAGAATTCGATCGTATATATTATACGCGTCGTCGTTAGAATATAAATATTTATATATAATTATAAATAGAATTGAAAATGGCGCGGTAGTTCGATAATTCGATTTCAAACTTCATTTGAATGTACCGGGTGCAAAACAATCCGGATTTTAGTGAAACCAAAAATAATGGAATCGAATAGAGAATATCTTTCCAACGAATCCGAATAATCAAGATTTCATAGCGGGAATCAAAAGATATGTCCAGTTGAAAATTCTGAATAGTCGCTATGGAATTCAGGCCCTTAAAAATGGACATTTTGCAAATGACCTCGGATTTCGACGAAACCACTTTTATTGGGTCCGTGATGTCGAATTATTGTTAGATTCCAAATTTCATAATTTTTCGAATCAATATGTGAGCGTGGCAAAGGAAAACGCGTTCGACCAGTTTCAGTTGATTTTAATCGACTGGAAATTGGCCATTTTTCAAACGATCTCAGAATTCGACGAAACTAGTTTTGTTAGGACCGTATCGTCAATACGAAGCTAGAAAATATTTTTCGGGAATTTTTCTAGTTAGTATGTGACCCCGGTAATTTGAAATGTGCGTTTAAAATTCAATATAATGATTTAAATGAAAATTCAAAAGGAAACTGATTGTAACGATCAAATCAGCTTGCGATACATATCCCATTGTGTTCGGAATGGGGGTGAAACGCTATGGACGACAGGCGGTGGGCCTCGTTTCGTGGTCGTATGTAAAAGTCAACCCTTTTGCAAAATTTAATAATTAAATAATAATAATAAAAAAAAAAAAAGTTTATTCCCTCCTTTATCTCCTTCTGGCCCCCCCCGAATTCATTTAGACAGGAAAAAAAAAAAAAAGAAAAAAAAACCAAAATCAATCGCGACGCTTTCCCCCCCCCCGTCTCGACGCCGACGAAGACCTGTTCCCCCCCCTCCTCCATCGATCGAAGCGCGCCACCTCCCCCTTGAAACGCCTCCTCCGTTCGAGCCTTGAAGCGCCACCACCGTTCGAATCGAAGCCGCCGCACCTCCGCTTCGCCAACTCCTCCTGCCGCCGACGAAGACGAGTCGTTTTCCCCCCCTTCACAGATTACAGTAAGGATTCCATCTTATTTTATTTTTTTTATTTTTATACGGTAAATTTCGTTTTTTTTTATTTCTGTAAAAACTGGTTTTCTTAAAAAGCTTAAACTGAGATTTTTAAAAGATTAAAACTGAGTTTTTTTAAAAAAGTTAGAACTGAATTTTTTTTTAGTTAAAACAAATTGATTTTAAAAAGCATAAAACTGAATTGGTTTTAAAAAGCATAAAACAAATTGATTTTTTTTTAAAAAGATTAGAACTGTTTGTTTTAAAAAAAAAAAAAAAGTATAAAAACTGAATATTTATAAAAGTAGTTTAAAACTGAATATTTTTAAAAGTAGAAATTGAATTTTATAAAAAGATAAAAAAAAACTGAAATAGTTTTAAAAGTAAAACTGAAAGTTTTAAAAGTATAAAATAGATTTTTATAAAAGAATTTTTAAAACTGGATTTTTTGTAAAGGAATATTAAAAACTGATTTTATTAAAGATATAAAACTGATTTTTACTTTATTTTTAAAACTGATTTTTACTTTAATATTAAAACTGATTTAAAATGATTTTTAAAAACTGATTTGAAATGGATTTAAAAACTGTTTCTTTAAAATAAGTAAAAACTGATTTTTTATAATAAGTAAAAACTGAATTTTGTAAATGAGTAAAAACTGATTTTCTTTAGAAAGGTTAAAACTGATTGTTCGAAAAAGGATTTTATCGCATTATAAAAATATGGTTTTAGTTTATAAAAAGTTACGATTTTTATTTATATAAAGACGAGAATTTTATTCATAGAAAAATATGATTTTTATATGTTGAACTTTGAAATAAAAATTCGATTTTTAAATATTGAACTTTGGAATAAAAATTCGATTTTTAAATATTGAACTTTGAAATAAAAATTCGATTTTTATCTATTGAACTTTGAAATAAAAATTCGTTTTTTATCTATTGAACTTTGAAATAAAAATTCGATTTTTATCTATTGAACTTTGAACTAAAAAAATTCGATTTTTATATATGGAATAGCGAAGTAAAATTCGATTTTTACATATGTAGTGAAAGCGGACAACGAAAGCGACAAAAGGCGAGTTGGCGAAGGTTTCCTGCATTAGAAGAGCCGTGGAGCTAGGATAGCTAAAGGTGAGAATTTCTCACCTTTCAATTTTATTTCTAGTTATATATATATACTAGGATGCAGACGGTGCTTAGTAGCACCCGACACAATCGTCCACAGACCATGGACTTGTTTGTTTGGCTGTTTGGTTATTGATTGTGATATTGGTTTGAATGTGGTTTGTGGTGTGAAAAAAATCGAATCGATAAATTGGTTAGGATTAGACGTGCGCCGTTATAAGGCGAAGGAGTAAGGCTAGGTTAGACTCTTACTCCAAATTTTGTGGTTTGCATAATAAAATTGATATGATTGATGTGTGAATGGCGTGGGCCTTCACTAGACCGGGGATAAGGCTAGGCCTTGTCCCGTTTCTAGTATCGTGCCGTTATGCCGCCGAAATTTTCTAAAATATGTTAGAAAAATAAAATTATCATTTTTATTTAAAGAATGAACTGAATTGAAATTCATATGTTGAAATAAAATGTGTTATCGTTAAAAATATAATTTTTAACGTGAATGTGAACAAATAAATATTCATTTACAAACCAGACGGTTTGTTTATGTACACCTATTTGAATGACGTTGATTGGGTCGATAAATTTTACACATCGCCTAACTGCACAAATAAAATATGTGTTTGATTGTTTGAAACCCCACACGGGTGTTAGGATGAAATTTGAAGTTCACTCATCCTGATTGATTAAATATGTCGATCGATTGATTGACAAGCTGCTATAAGCGTTAAATGTCTATATTTGATGCTTATACAGTGTAGTGCACTTTGGTTGATGATTGATTATTCATCGTTGTTGATATACATGTGTTGTAGAAAATCCATATAATTAACATTATATGGTAATTGATTGGGCCTCATTCCAGTTTTGAAAAAGAAATATTTGAAAAAGAAATATTTGAAATAGAATATTTGAAAATAAAGGAATATATGAAGCCGTGTTGATTAGATTGACGCCATTTTGACGTGAACGATATTTATATCGATTTTGAAAACGATTTCGAAATGAATTGAATTGAAAACGATTTCGAAATAAATTGAATTGAAAACGAATTCAAAATGAATTGAAAACGATTTCGAAATGAATTGAATTGAAAACGAATTCAAAATGAATTGAAAACGATTTCGAAATGAATTGAATTGAAAACGATTTCGAAATGAATTGAATTGAAAACGAATTCAAAATGAATTGAAAACGATTTCGAAATGAATTGAATTGAAAACAAATTCAAATGGAATTGAAAGCGAATTGAAATGAATTCAAATTGAATTGAAATTCGAATTGAATAGAAATGAATTTTAAAACGAATTTATAAAGAAGAATTCAATTTTGGCTTTGAATTGAAATAGAAGTTGAAATAGAATTTGAAACGAATTTAAAACTATTTATATAATCCGTTTTAAATAGGAATCGACGAAATATATATTATATATATTATATATATAATATAATGGCCTGAATAGAACGCGCCGCGCCGCGGTAGTTCGCGAATTTCGACCATTTATTTCAAACGGACATTGCGGGAGATCCGACCGTCGGATTCTCCTAAAACCGGAACCGTTGGGTTCGTATCGAAAAGAGCTTTCTAATGAAAATTAGAAATTTGAAATCTAACGGTTGGATTTGGAATTATGTCCAAATCAAATTCGAAAAAGGTCGCTGTAAGTGCAGTTCGATGGCCATTGATGGAAATCGACTGTACGGGCCTTGATAAAATTATTAAAAATAGTAATAATTTGTGTAAAATCATAAGAAATGATTTAGAAAGAATTGGGATGAAAAACTCCCTATTTGAAAAGATAAAAATAGATTTTTATCGAAATGAACTAGTTTTGAACTAGAATTATAATTCTATTTATTTTTAAATAAATAAATTGAATTCGAAAAGGGTTTTGAAAATAACCAAAATTTCCAATGATTGCATTGGAGTGGATTTGAATCGAAATTGTCTTCGGAATATTTCGATGTTGGAATTTGTGATTATACGGATGTTGTTACGGAAATTTGAAAGATATATATTTATATCGTTATTTCCAATACGACATTTGTTAATCGTAGAATTTGATATTGAATATAAGCCGATATATTTTCTATTCAGAGCCTTATATTGAATATCAAATGGGATTTGGGTTTGTCGTGAACGGTGTCTTCACTAACACTGTTCTTGAACCCAGTTGAGAAAAGATTAAATCTTTTTATTTAGATTTAATGAAGTGTACCAATTAAATAATATTTAATTGGAATTGAATTGATATTGATTTTTGGGTTTATCGTGAACAGTGTTTTAAATAACACTTGTTCTTTAACCCGATAATTAATGGGATGTGACTTTGGGTTTATCGTGAACCGTGTTTTAAATGACACTGATTCTTTAACCCAGTCACAGATTAAAACTAAGTGGAGTTTTAATGAATCTTTAATTAGATTGAAAAGATCGAGAATGGAGTATCACCAGTTTTGCTCCAGGCGATAGTTAAATCTTTAATTAGATTTGAACGTGAAATTTAGAAACTAACTGTCGGTTAGCTAAGTAGAATGGTTTTCTGGATATTGATCTGATGTTGGTTTCGGCCTTCGGGGTTAATATTTGGGGAATTATTCTCTTGATTAATTTACGGTTAGTGACTAATGAATTGGAATGAGGCGTATGTTGTGTTTGTGTAACACTTTTATAATATATACGCAAGTTATTCGGAAAGACCGGGTTTATCCCATTCTGAATAACTGATACGACGATAAGTCGAAGATGAAGACGATGGTCGAAGACCGGAGGTCTTCACGTCGTTTGGGTGATAACTGATGATCTTGATTGGGCTGTACACCCAAGAAGATGGAAACAGTTAGTGATCGTCCAGACGTACTTGGAGATCGATGGATATGCGGGGTACTAGGTGCCTCCGGCTTCGTTCAGACCCAGAACGGACTTGTAAATGGACTGTGTGTCTGACATCGGATTTCATTCTGTGTGACTGACATCGGTTGCATAGGATGGTTTGCCTGTGTGGCATGCTAAGATGCAAATGATCAAGGCTTCTGTTGAAAAGCAAAGTCTTGTGGTGATGATCAAAGCAAGGCCTTTGTGGCATAGCTTTGTGTAACGTTTACTTCGCGAGTTTCACACCCGGTATGAACCAAAAACGGGAGACGGACCTCAGGGAGGACTTGCGTTTCTTTCTAGTTAGAAGTGGCGTCAGTGGTTTTACACGCCCTGACGAGATTGACTTATGTGGTTGTTGCTGTTGCGAGGCGCCTCGGATTGATCGGTCGTTCTCGAACCGATGGAGTCATTTGTTGGCTCATTGACACCCCAAAGGGTGGGGAAACGCAGTGTTCAGGCATTTTAATCCACATCGGTGGACCGGCCCTGTCGCTCCAAGGGTCACTCGAGCTCTGATCCTGAGACACGGGCTAGAGCGTCTCGAATCGGTTGAGGATCTTGCCCCTAGCCTCGGTTCATAGATGGAAATCCAATTTCCAAATACGTGACTTTGCGGTTTTATTTGTAATCCTATATATGGCGACATAGTGGGATGGGGCGCTTATGCCGCCTATGATTGATACTTATGATTTGAAGTTGTTTTATACACTATGCACTTATTATAGTATCAAATGATTTGTTTTAAACGTATCAAGCATTCTTTGGCTGTTATAAGGGAAAACCCTATCCTCGACTGCGTTGCATTGTGTGATGGGACCTGGGTCTTATAACAGCTTCATCTTTCTTTATTTAGCATTGCGCTGTTGGTTTTATGCACTGGTATTCTTGGGAGGAAACCCGTTCCGTGTTATACGGCGTGGTCCCTTGATTTACCTAGCTTTAAAAATAAAGATTAACTGTTTTAGTTCTCACACCAGTCACATGACTGACCTGGAGTTTATTGTTTTAACCTAAACTCTGGGTGCCCCTATTTTGACACGGGCAGCTAGTAGTTTCGGTTTTGCAGATTTATATTCACAGGGTCCTGGTTTACAGCTGGAACGATATCCGGAAAGCTTTGTATCCGTATATCTCTTTCTAGTTGTGTATTGTATTATTTTCCGCTGCTATGTATTTAAATGTAATTTAAATCTCTGATATTTCTGTGTAATTTTCATTTATACTCTGTATATTCTTGTAATCTGATGCATTGTTGTAATATACAATGAAATGTTCTTCTATATGCGTTCTGTTGTGGTTTGTTCTCGAACTATCCGACGCTTTCCTTTACGGGGAAGTTGCGGGTCTTTACACAGGGTCACTCGCAAAGGAATGCACTAGCTTTAGAGGGGCATTATTGGTAAACATGCACAGAAATATCACAAGACAGAACATATATAAATAGCGGAAGTAAAATCAAACTTTCATAACATGAATAAATAAGGTCTAAAGCCTTTTACATCAGAGTACATCAAAACCTGTCTTGCAATGGTAAAGAAGCATAAAGACTTTTTAATAAATTATTCCCCAAGTAAAACAGTAAAGTAGCCATAGCCAAGAGAAGTCCAAGCCATCCATGATGACCTTCAAGCAGAAGAAGTCCGAACTAAACAGCATTGTTTCCTCCCTGTAACCTGGGGGGGAACGGAAGAAAAGAGGCGAAACAAAACGGGTCAGTCAAAAAGACTGAGTAAGTCCTATCTACTTCCAGTATAAAAACAGGTAAAGGTAACATGACATGCATAAACTGAAAGTAAACATAAGGATAACTACAAGATAGATAAACTAAACCAGGGTAGCCGGTTGAACTACTGTGGCAAGGTAAACTAAGGTATCATGATAAACTACAGCGTTATGATAAGTCAAGGTATCACATCGTCAGATTTCTATCGAGTACATCATCCCAAGGTATCTGCCCCGTCTAACATCCCAAGGTATCTATTATGTATATTCTTCCTAGTTCTAACATGTATATTTGCTCTGCACCCTTCGTACTAGTATCCCAGCCTTGTTATGTGTTAACTATGAATGTCCCTTACTCAAAGTCGTGTAATGGTCCACGTCAACCTAATATATCGCATATATAGGTTACTCAAATCATATGTTTCTTTCCATGTATATAAGTTCAGTCCTTTGCCGTACCTCGTACGGGCTTCCTCATGTCGTATTATCCTTGAAATCGTTTGGACCGTCACCCTTGTTCTAGCTAGGCTCTTCCATATGAATCATCGTTTGAACTGCTAGGACTTACGCCACCTAGCACCACTAGGGATTACGCTTACCTATTGCACGCTTTCGTATTTCGGTTTGGGTTAAACCACCTAGGCCACTAGGGATTACGCTAACCCTCAACCGCGCCCTCTTTCCCACGCATTCATCGTGAATCGTTTTTTTATAACTGTATGCACATGTATCACATCGTGCCATCCGAGTCCTGTCACAGGGCAAAACAAGAAATACAGGACTCGGTCGGGAGCTTTAGATTTATCTTCCGATGCAAATACTAAGGTCTGCTTTTCTACGCGTGGCTATGGTCCCACGAGACCCCTCCCTCAACTAGTGAAAGGCAACACAAGAGAAAATCTTGCATGAGAACTACACTCCGGCCAGCCCACATCCTACGGCCTACCTCACCCATAATTAGATAGCAATTATGGTCTGTTGGGTGTTCCCTGCCTTTCCGTACGTACACGCTTGACTCAAGATGGTAGATGATCGACGAACTTGCTATCTAGGGCACTATCATGTATTCGTTGACTCACTGCTATCCATCCCAGTCTTTAGGTCGCTTGTATAGCAACCAAGGCATACTCTTGGTTCTTCTAACGCAGACCTTAACCTCTTGTGAGCCCAGGATGATCATCTACGACCTCACAGAGGGATCCCAAGAATATCCTCACGTTCCCCGAAGCCGCTGCTTCGTTACCCAGTTCGTTGGAGCCTTTATCTAAATCAGATAGCCTGCTCCTACACGCATACTTAGACGTTGACCTAACGTATCGGGTTACTAATCTATCTAAGAAGTGGTCCAAATTTCTTTGACTAAGAATTATTACTTAGTTTCCCTTAACTAAGGTTTACCACTTAGCCTTATTTCCATTATCCTTGTTAACTATGGTTATTTACCTAATCCTCCGAATTAGGGTTTATCTAATGGGTTAAGTGTCACTTAAGTTCACAACTTAACCCGTCTACAAAACATGTCGAAACTGGCTAAGTATCCAAGTCCAAGACTTAACCCTACAGACCATGTGTCAAGTTGGCTAAGTATATTAAGCAATCCATAACTTAACCTCGTCTACTTTATCATTTTAGATTGGTTAATTATATAAATTAACTTGACCTTGTCAAATTACCGAGTCAAATCGGTCAAGCGTATTCAAGTGATTCGTGACTTAGCCTTATCATGTTTTCACGTTAGATTGGTTAAGTATAGGTTAACTTAACCTCATCAAATTAACGAGTTAGATTGGTTAAGTATAGGTCACTTAACCTCATCAAATCATCGTGTTAAATTAGTTAAGTGTTTAACTTAACCCCATTAAATTACCAAGTTGGATTAATTAAGTCTAGGCTAACTTAACCCCATCCGATTACCATGTTTAGATTAGTTAAGTCTAATCTTAACCTCATCCATTAACTGTATTATACGGTTAAGTGTCATTAAGAAAATTTACTTAACCTTATCAAGTTATCGTGTTGGATTGATTAAGTGTTGGTTAACTTAATCCCGTCCACTAGTCGTATAAAAATGGTCAAGTGTCATTAGGCAAATCAAGTTACTTAACCTACCCAAGCTTATCATGTTTTGTTAAGTATCATTAGCCTAATCAAATTACTTAACCCATTTGTCCATGTCATATTTGGTTAAGCCTCATTAATCAAATTAACTTAACCCTATTATGTGGCATTAATTATTTAATGCACCCCAACCTCTCACATTAGACTTTGTTGTGGTTACTAGTTAAGCCGGGCGGGTCCGGGTAGATTTACACCACAACTTGGTCTAACCTCGGGTTCCAGCACAACCTGACCAACTTCTCACATTGAGTCCTATTGTTTGCAACTACTAGTTAGGCCGGTCGGTTCCGGATAGTTTTACGTTGCAAACTCAACCCAACCTCGAGTTGGCCACTTTCATGTTTAGTCTAGTGTCATGTTCATAGTCAAGTTTTCAAGCAATTGGGTAGACCTAACTTAATAGGTAAATTCCCAATGGGTAGACCTAACTTAATAGGTAAATTCCCAAGCCCATGTTTTTATGCATATTTACATGTTAACTTACATGCTATATTTAATGTTGCATGTTGTCATGTTATACCCATTTAACCCAAATCATGTTTCACATCATATTTCATGGAACTTCAAGTTAAGTTTCTCATGTATATTCACGCTCGTCTAACCTATCCCCAAAACGTGTTTCCAACGTAAGTATAGACGAGTCAACATAATAGGAATACTATGACTACAAATTGGCCTCGATCATGCATAGTGTCATAAAAAGGGGTTTTGGCCACAAACACACAAAATGTCACAAGGGAATTTGGCCACAAACATGCATATTATCAAAAAGGGTTTGGCCATAAACATGCACAACTTAAAAGAGGGGATTGGCCACGAGCATGCATAATCTCATAAAGGATTTGGCCACAAACTTGCATGATAGCATAAGGGGTTTGGGTTCATAAACATGCATAAGCCTCAAAATCTTGCCTTAGCCAATGTTTCACAAGTAAAATGGTTCCTAAAGGTCCATGCTAGCATTTCATGCATAAAGATCCAAACTTGCAAGTTAAACTAGGTTATGCATAGCATGAGAGGCATGATTAAGTCACTCACAAGGCCTAAAATCATAATCATGAACACAAGAGGCATGGTAAGGTTCATATAGATTCGCATAATCATGTTTAGCCTCATTTTATCCCATGTCATTATCAAAACTACCGTTTCCATCTAAAAGTAGCTAGAACTTACGTAGTTAGGCCTAGGGAAAGAAGCATGAATCATCTTGGCTAAGAAAGGTGCCTCCTTTGTTGAAGAATAGTCATGGAACTCGCATAGCAACATTGATTTTGCCTCTCTTTGGTGTAGCAAGCTTGCATCTTTTGATTTGAACCCGATTTGAATGCATAGGCTCTAGGGATTTGAGATGGAGGCCATGATCAAGATTGATTTTGGCAGCACTTAGTTGCTAGGTTTGATTTTTAGGGATTTAGGTTAGGTTTAGGGTCTTTTTATAGAGATTAGGATAGTTTTAGGCCCTTAGATTAACCCTAGGATAGATCAGGACCATCAGATCTTGGAGGCTTCTAGAACCAGCCCAAGAACAAGACCAGGTGAGACAAACAGGTGCGCCAGGCAACTTGCCCCGGCCACCCCCTGTCGACAGGCAAGTCGACAGGGCTGTCGACTTGGTCTGGGCCCAAGTCGACAGGCCTGTCGACAGCCCTGTCGACATGGCCTAGGCGGGAAACTCCCCGCCTAGCCCCAGATCTGATTTTCCAAGGCTATTTCCGAAGTTCAAATTTCCAGAAATCTTCTTTGGGCCTTTAACGGGTCATACGGACTCCGATTCTCGCAAACTCGGACTCTATTTCGCGTATTTTTCCGAGACGAACGCAATGGCATAGCCCGTTTTACTTGATTCAGAATTTAAAATTAAATTCTGCCTTGATTCTTGTTTTAACATGTTATTGAAATACGGGTTGTTACATTCTCCCCACCTTTTAGGATTTCGTCCCCGAAATCTCTAAGTTAGGAAGAACATATCCTACCATCCATCATCCATCTACTCAAAACATCATCCACAAGCAACCATTGTCCTTAGATGATTTCTAATGCTGTATGAATACATGCAAAATGTGTGTGTACATGTTCCTTAGCTAATGCTAATGATCAGGCCTGGATAATCTTTCTAATGCAAAAATATGTATAGTGCCATGAATCCAACATGTATGCAAATAGTCCTAGCCATATAGATACTATATGCGTGCACAATCATTCATTCATATGCAACAACCGCATGATAACACATCCGATTTCATCCATAAATAAGTATAAATACTCGTGCATATGCAATATGAAATGTGACCGAGTCGAGCTAGTATCTAATGTGTATTCGCGCATCCACGAGCAACCACTTGCAACCACTTGCAACCATATCAATCATAACATGTTTCAAATACATGTTTACATCCATAGGGTTCTACCTAAGATTCCCTGAAACAAGGTCGAGAAGATAAACAAAACAAACTCCGTACGGGGTTTGTAACAGAGACAGGACCGAGAGGATATCCATAAAAGATAGCCTACAAGCAAGCTCAACAAAAAAACAGGGATCGAGGATATATTCCCAAAAGAGATATCATGCACGTATTTAGTCTTCAGTCTCCTGAGTCGCATTACCTTGAGCTTAGTTCCTTCGTGCCTTGACCGCCCCTTTTTCTTCACGATTTCGCAGCTTCTTATTTCCTGTTTTCATAACATGAGTTGGAACTCATTTCCTCGTCGCCCCCCGTTCCACTTGCACTTATTCTCCTTCTCGAATACTTGGCGCAAACAGGACTGCGTACTCATGATTCCACGCAAGCTTTCCAAAATTTCATTAGTGAATCCTGGACCTCGTACCACAAGGTATTCCACGTAGAAAAACTTTCCCTTGCAAGTAAACAGGTTACCATGCGCACTTACTAGGGTAATTCCCATAACCCATACATAAGCGAAGTAAACCATCCGTTTTATTAGCGAACCCCATTCGATCGGGTTTCTAATTTCCAACAAAGGCATCTAGGGATTCTAAGTAACTAATCATGACAGAACCCAAAAGGTTACGCGATACTTCAAGGGTATTACCAAAGCAAGCCAAGAGTCTAACTACCCTCCTTCTAAAACCGAGAGTGGCACCCCTTACTGGATAACCACTTCATCCCTAGAATCCATCCACAACTTATAAACATAAGCATTATTTCCAAGCTCAATACTTGACATAGACATTCTCAAATCCAAACAAGTCATGAATAAATGGACCGATCTTCCAATAGGACTTGAGACAAAAACGGGATCCCCTACTACGCTAGTACTAAGGTGCAGAGACTCAACTATCGAAGCGGACTTAAAAGATGCGGTGATCAAAACAAAGTCCCGACAGGATGATAGAGAAGAAAAGCTAAACCTTTAACAAGATCGTTACCCTCCTTCTGAGGTACCCTAGAAATGAGAGCATACTATTGCCCTCCGAATGATCTTGTCCCTGTTCCATGATACTTAACTATCCGTCCCGTTTCACCATGCCAAAGGTACTCTCTCGTCATGGGTTTCATTGTTCATCTTTCTCCCTCCTTTTAGGACTCAGCCATACCAACATGTTGCTTATCCCTGAACTCGTATCCTTTATCCTTGTTCTTACTATCCTTTCATGCATAACTCTGCAACGGTCTCTCGAGAACCACCTCCATCGTACGGGAAACACTTACGCAGCTAGAAAGACTAGTCGCAGTCAAAACCACTGTGACTACAGATGAAGGAAAGAAAGGAAAAGAGATTCAATCAAGGAAACAAGGATAATGCTAATGGCCTTTGGGGAATAGCCTTTTTCTTTTTAAAAGAAAATTTTCTTGAAAAATGCTTCTTTGTAAACGGTTTTTCAAATAATTTTCAGAAGGTCTTTAAAAACTTTTGCCCAGTCTAGTAACCTTCTGCTCTGATACCAAATGTAACACCCCGCCTCCACCAGGGTCACTCGCAAAGGAATGCACTAGCTTTAGATGGGCATTATTGGTAAACATGCACAGAAATATCACAAGACAGAACATATATAAATAGCGGAAGTAAAATCAAACTTTCATAACATGAATAAATAAGGTCTAAAGCCTTTTACATCAGAGTACATCAAAACCTGTCTTGCAATGGTAAAGAAGCATAAAGACTTTTTAATAAATTATTCCCCAAGTAAAACAGTAAAGTAGCCATAGCCAAGAGAAGTCCAAGCCATCCATGATGACCTTCAAGCAGAAGAAGTCCGAACTAAACAGCATTGTTTCCTCCCTGTAACCTGGGGGGGAACGGAAGAAAAGAGGCGAAACAAAACGGGTCAGTCAAAAAGACTGAGTAAGTCCTATCTACTTCCAGTATAAAAACAGGTAAAGGTAACATGACATGCATAAACTGAAAGTAAACATAAGGATAACTACAAGATAGATAAACTAAACCAGGGTAGCCGGTTGAACTACTGTGGCAAGGTAAACTAAGGTATCATGATAAACTACAGCGTTATGATAAGTCAAGGTATCACATCGTCAGATTTCTATCGAGTACATCATCCCAAGGTATCTGCCCCGTCTAACATCCCAAGGTATCTATTATGTATATTCTTCCTAGTTCTAACATGTATATTTGCTCTGCACCCTTCGTACTAGTATCCCAGCCTTGTTATGTGTTAACCATGAATGTCCCTTACTCAAAGTCGTGTAATGGTCCACGTCAACCTAATATATCGCATATATAGGTTACTCAAATCATATGTTTCTTTCCATGTATATAAGTTCAGTCCTTTGCCGTACCTCGTACGGGCTTCCTCATGTCGTATTATCCTTGAAATCGTTTGGACTGTCACCCTTGTTCTAGCTAGGCTCTTCCATATGAATCATCGTTTGAACTACTAGGACTTACGCCACCTAGCACCACTAGGGATTACGCTTACCTATTGCACGCTTTCGTATTTCGGTTTGGGTTAAACCACCTAGGCCACTAGGGATTACGCTAACCCTCAACCGCGCCCTCTTTCCCACGCATTCATCGTGAATCGTTTTTCTATAACTGTATGCACATGTATCACATCGTGCCATTCGAGTCCTGTCACAGGGCAAAACAAGAAATACAGGACTCGGTCGGGAGCTTTAGATTTATCTGCCGATGCAGATACTAAGGTCTGCTTTTCTACGCGTGGCTATGGTCCCACGAGACCCCTCCCTCAACTAGTGAAAGGCAACACAAGAGAAAATCTTGCATGAGAACTACACTCCGGCCAGCCCACATCCTACGGCCTACCTCACCCATAATTAGATAGCAATTATGGTCTGTTGGGTGTTCCCTGCCTTTCCGTACGTACACGCTTGACTCAAGATGGTAGATGATCGACGAACTTGCTATCTAGGGCACTATCATGTATTCGTTGACTCACTGCTATCCATCCCAGTCTTTAGGTCGCTCGTATAGCAACCAAGGCATACTCTTGGTTCTTCTAACGCAGACCTTAACCTCTTGTGAGCCCAGGATGATCATCTGCGACCTCACAGAGGGATCCCAAGAATATCCTCACGTTCCCCGAAGCCGCTGCTTCGTTACCCAGTTCGTTGGAGCCTTTATCTAAATCAGATAGCCTGCTCCTACACGCATACTTAGACGTTGACCTAACGTATCGGGTTACTAATCTATCTAAGAAGTGGTCCAAATTTCTTTGACTAAGAATTATTACTTAGTTTCCCTTAACTAAGGTTTACCACTTAGCCTTATTTCCATTATCCTTGTTAACTATGGTTATTTACCTAATCCTCCGAATTAGGGTTTATCTAATGGGTTAAGTGTCACTTAAGTTCACAACTTAACCCGTCTACAAAACATGTCGAAACTGGCTAAGTATCCAAGTCCAAGACTTAACCCTACAGACCATGTGTCAAGTTGGCTAAGTATATTAAGCAATCCATAACTTAACCTCGTCTACTTTATCATTTTAGATTGGTTAATTATATAAATTAACTTGACCTTGTCAAATTACCGAGTCAAATCGGTCAAGCGTATTCAAGTGATTCGTGACTTAGCCTTATCATGTTTTCACGTTAGATTGGTTAAGTATAGGTTAACTTAACCTCATCAAATTAACGAGTTAGATTGGTTAAGTATAGGTCACTTAACCTCATCAAATCATCGTGTTAAATTAGTTAAGTGTTTAACTTAACCCCATTAAATTACCAAGTTGGATTAATTAAGTCTAGGCTAACTTAACCCCATCCGATTACCATGTTTAGATTAGTTAAGTCTAATCTTAACCTCATCCATTAACTGTATTATACGGTTAAGTGTCATTAAGAAAATTTACTTAACCTTATCAAGTTATCGTGTTGGATTGATTAAGTGTTGGTTAACTTAATCCCGTCCACTAGTCGTATAAAAATGGTCAAGTGTCATTAGGCAAATCAAGTTACTTAACCTACCCAAGCTTATCATGTTTTGTTAAGTATCATTAGCCTAATCAAATTACTTAACCCATTTGTCCATGTCATATTTGGTTAAGCCTCATTAATCAAATTAACTTAACCCTATTATGTGGCATTAATTATTTAATGCACCCCAACCTCTCACATTAGACTTTGTTGTGGTTACTAGTTAAGCCGGGCGGGTCCGGGTAGATTTACACCACAACTTGGTCTAACCTCGGGTTCCAGCACAACCTGACCAACTTCTCACATTGAGTCCTATTGTTTGCAACTACTAGTTAGGCCGGTCGGTTCCGGGTAGTTTTACGTTGCAAACTCAACCCAACCTCGAGTTGGCCACTTTCATGTTTAGTCTAGTGTCATGTTCATAGTCAAGTTTTCAAGCAATTGGGTAGACCTAACTTAATAGGTAAATTCCCAATGGGTAGACCTAACTTAATAGGTAAATTACCAAGCCCATGTTTTTATGCATATTTACATGTTAACTTACATGCTATATTTAATGTTGCATGTTGTCATGTTATACCCATTTAACCCAAATCATGTTTCACATCATATTTCATGGAACTTCAAGTTAAGTTTCTCATGTATATTCACGCTCGTCTAACCTATCCCCAAAACGTGTTTCCAACGTAAGTATAGACGAGTCAACATAATAGGAATACTATGACTACAAATTGGCCTCGATCATGCATAGTGTCATAAAAAGGGGTTTTGGCCACAAACACACAAAATGTCACAAGGGAATTTGGCCACAAACATGCATATTATCAAAAAGGGTTTGGCCATAAACATGCACAACTTAAAAGAGGGGATTGGCCACGAGCATGCATAATCTCATAAAGGATTTGGCCACAAACTTGCATGATAGCATAAGGGGTTTGGGTTCATAAACATGCATAAGCCTCAAAATCTTGCCTTAGCCAATGTTTCACAAGTAAAATGGTTCCTAAAGGTCCATGCTAGCATTTCATGCATAAAGATCCAAACTTGCAAGTTAAACTAGGTTATGCATAGCATGAGAGGCATGATTAAGTCACTCACAAGGCCTAAAATCATAATCATGAACACAAGAGGCATGGTAAGGTTCATATAGATTCGCATAATCATGTTTAGCCTCATTTTATCCCATGTCATTATCAAAACTACCGTTTCCATCTAAAAGTAGCTAGAACTTACGTAGTTAGGCCTAGGGAAAGAAGCATGAATCATCTTGGCTAAGAAAGGTGCCTCCTTTGTTGAAGAATCGTCATGGAACTCGCATAGCAACATTGATTTTGCCTCTCTTTGGTGTAGCAAGCTTGCATCTTTTGATTTGAACCCGATTTGAATGCATAGGCTCTAGGGATTTGAGATGGAGGCCATGATCAAGATTGATTTTGGCAGCACTTAGTTGCTAGGTTTGATTTTTAGGGATTTAGGTTAGGTTTAGGGTCTTTTTATAGAGATTAGGATAGTTTTAGGCCCTTAGATTAACCCTAGGATAGATCAGGACCATCAGATCTCGGAGGCTTCTAGAACCAGCCCAAGAACAAGACCAGGTGAGACAAACAGGTGCGCCAGGCAACTTGCCCCGGCCACCCCCTGTCGACAGGCAAGTCGACAGGGCTGTCGACTTGGTCTGGGCCCAAGTCGACAGGCCTGTCGACAGCCCTGTCGACATGGCCTAGGCGGGAAACTCCCCGCCTAGCCCCAGATCTGATTTTCCAAGGCTATTTTCGAAGTTCAAATTTCCAGAAATCTTCTTTGGGCCTTTAACGGGTCATACGGACTCCGATTCTCGCAAACTCGGACTCTATTTCGCGTATTTTTCCGAGACGAACGCAATGGCATAGCCCGTTTTACTTGATTCAGAATTTAAAATTAAATTCTGCCTTGATTCTTGTTTTAACATGTTATTGAAATACGGGTTGTTACAAAGATAAAAGCTTGTTTTAGTTCTATCATGCGTTTATCGCTCGTATGATTAAACGGTAAATCCGTTTGACACAAAATATTGAATCCCAATATATTTCATAGTTATGGATCCAATGAAATAGGTCTCGTTGAACTTAGAGTTTGCTTGACCATTCGTCTTATTATTTTATTACGTTTTTACTTAATTTTGACAGATGGACCTGGTTTCCATTTATTTTTCATATGCTCACATACTAATTCAAAAAATTATGAAATTTGATACCTTACCATTTTTTAACGTTCTAGATCCGATAAAATTGGTTTCGTCAATTCTGAGATCATTTGAAAAATGTTTCTTTTTATGCTATGGAAATAGTATTAAATTGTTGAATTTTAAGAATTGACCATAAATCCTTGTAAAATTAATTAAAATAAAATTTTAAATTGGTTTCAAAATTCAGGTCGTTACAATTTGAGTTTAGGGATTTAGTCTTCATTAAGGTCTCATCCTTAAAGAATGTTGTGAGGCTTGACTCAGTAGGAATCTCGCTCCTAAATCTATGGGACCTTTTCTCATTGTTACAAGGATCAGAAAGACGATGTTCATAGTGAATCTCCTTATGAGGTTGACTAGTGTTCATGACATCTATAATTTATCACACTTATGAAAGGGTTTGCATGAGTCAACAATACTAATAGAGCCCAACCAATTACAAGAAGTGAAAGTGGAGAGCAAATCCACAGTTTATCATGTGTTTACTCGCAATATTGGAAATGATATTAAGTGACTCTAGATCAAGCAGATTCAACTCGTCCGGATTTTATGGTTAGATAATTCTAATGAGACTACTTGGGTTCCCTAGGAGAAGATTTATGCCTCATGTCCTTATGTTTTTAATGGTGCGCCTTTAAATAAATTAACTTACCTTTTTTTTTATTCGGATCATTCTTTTTATACCTTATAGGAGGGTAGATCTTAGGATTGAGCTTATAGATGGTAATGATGGTGTAAACATATTATTAGAATATGTTATGTATGATGGATGCAATTATTTTCTAATGGATGCAAATGGTCGTATGTACACATATTAGGCACTATTTTAGGTTGATCGATCAACTAGATGCACACAAACATATACATATGGATGTGTGCTTGCATTTTTATTAAATGTTCACTATATAAATGGTTATATGGGGATTTTGCATATCGAAGATGGATGTAGCGTGCATATAGATCTATCAATAATCATTAGATTTTTCTATATATTTGGACATATAGCACGTGCATATTTTCATAAATAGAAGGTTGATTGAATCAATATGTCGCTCAATCTTTTGCATTAGATAGGGACATGTACACTTCACCATTTTTTTGTAACATAATTTGCACTAGAAATCATAAGGAATAAGGAATGCATTAGAGAGATTTTGGATGTGATTATTAATTACATTTTTTGGTTCTTGGAGATTTCGAGCAAGAAATCATTTAAGGAGGGAAGAATGTAACACCCAAGAAACTAATAATAGTAATATTAACTAAGAAATTAATTAACAAGAAATAAACCTATATAATTGTCTGAATTTGTCTAAAGAAGCTTCACTATTGACTCCTAGCAATTTTCTGGATAGTTTTCATATATAACTTTATTTTAATCCAAGTTAGGACAGAGAAGTTATGAGCAAAACAAGATACCACAAATTCATAAGTTTAAATGTACTTTTAAAAACTTATAATTGGAAGAAACATTACGTGCCCAGGTCAGTTGCCCATAGGACAGTCGATCGTAGCAATCGACCGCCCCGAGCAAACGATCGACAACGCAGGCAGCTAAGTCTAATGGACCAAGGTCATCAACTAAACTATAAATAAAAGGATAGACGAACACTCACTTTATTCCCAACATTCTCTTCTACCTTCATGCCAAGTTTCCCTCTAAATTTTAAGGTTTGAAATAAAAATATTTATTTTCAAGAGGAAAAATATATAATTAAAATATCAGATGAAGACCGTAGGAGAAGGAGGATCGGTGAAGATTAAGAGGCGATAACTTAGGACCTCAGGTGAGTGGAAAGTTACTACATTTTTAAAACCGGGAAGATTAAAGATATAGGATTAAAAGTAGTTCTATTTACATTTAATTCACAATAAATTTACATTTCCTTTACATGTACAAAGTAGTTTATTATTTTGCAACTTTAGATCTACAAATAATTTTGTATCCTTTTAGATTTCTATTAAAATAATGAAAAGGTAGAGTGATTTCACGTAAACACGGATTTAAATAAAAGATGCATATACATTAGAAAAGATGATTAATTCTTATGAGAATTAAATGCACATGTAATTAGTATAAATTTGAAAGTATAACAATGACTATTATAAAAAGCTATAAATGAAAAGTAAAGGTACAAGTTTTATACTTATAGTTGAGTTTTAAAACTAGTTATAATAAGAAAAGAGATATATTATTATGATAAGTAGTTCATGGTAGATATAGATTTTATAGATAATGACTATCATGAATAAGTAAAGAATTTAAAATTTTAAGAATATCATAATAAAAGTAAAATAGCGTAGTTAGGGCCCAATCTAACGATGATCAAACATAGTCACCGTAAAAGGAAATAAGTGAATTAATAACAATAATGATTCAGCTTAGTTAAGGGCCCATTTGTAACAACCCTGATTTTTGAAACAAATTTAAAATTTATTTTAAATTTATTTTAATGGATTTTAAATGTTTAAAATGATTTATAACGATTTAAATTTATTTAATCGAAGTTTAAACATATAAATTTATAATATAATTATAAAACAAATGCATAACGTAGCGGCAGTTTGAAATTTTAGTTTTGAAATTCAATTGTATACAAAATTTAATATAAGTCGGAATTTGATAAAACAATAAACATTAGAATCTATTTAATTATATCTTCTAATGAATGTAAAAAACCGAGATTTCATTTTACAAAATGTAAGTTATTTTCAATTAAAATTTAAAATAGTCACTGTGGAATTTATTAATATTTTCATATTATTTAAGCCCTTAAAAATACCCATTTTGCAAATGACCTCCGTTTTCGATGAACCCAATTTTGTTTGATCCGGAACGTCAAACTATTGTCAGGTTTAGAATTTCAGGTCAACTGGAATTCATATGTTAGCAAGGAAAATTTAAATGCGTATAGAATTTCAATTATAATTTAATAAGCTAGTTAAAGGGCCATTTTTCAAACGGTCTCCAAATTCGACGAAATTAATTTTGTTAGGACCGTATTTGTAAAACATAGATAGATTTCAAATTTCATAATTTTTGGAGTCAATATGTGGTTGTGGTAAATTAAAACATACGTTCAAATTCAATATTTAATGTTACAAATTAATTTTGATAAAAACCGATCAAAACAGTTGAATCAGCTTATGAAACTATCCCATTGTGTTTGAAATGAGGGTATTTGGCTAGGAGCGACAGTCGTTGGGATTTGTTTGGAGTTCGGAGCATTAAAATTCATAACGAAGAAATAAACTGAATAAAATATTAACAATATATGTTATACAACCCTAAGTCAAACCCTTCATTTATTTCTTGTATGGTCAACATAAAATTGCCGCCTCCTTCCTCAGTGAACGGCTGAAAAACTCGAAAATTGATCCTCCATTTTCTTAGAATTCGTAGCTCTAATCCAAAAACATACAAAAGCAAAATCAAAGAGGGTTGCGAAATCTACAAATTGATCATCTATGATCAATTATTGATCACCAAAGTTGCCAATTTTAAATCCCAAACGAGTTGTGTTCGAGTGCTTTTTTCGAGAGCACGGGGGACCAGAATCTTTGTGGTTCGTGGGCTATGGAGGAGTGGGTCTCGGAATTTCAGGGGGTTGCTGTTGATCATGTTCCGGCAGCCTCTAGGAGGAACGGCGTGGAGTTTCTATATGGCGATGATGGGTTTTGATTTCATCTGGAGAAGTTAATAATGAAGATAATTAAGGTTAAAAGTGGATTAATTATTCTAAGTTAACTATTTTTATTAAATAACCAAAAATCCAGTCGAGCATTTTGTCGAACAGTACAAGTTCACCAACCTTGGTTCGATCAGCATCAGGAAACCAGTCACGCTCTTGCTGGTCATCCACTCCAGTGGTGGTCGGTCGCACACATCACCAAGTTGGTCTAGCAGCAGCCCCCCAAAGGAGAGAGCAAGGATTAGCAGTGCCTCCAGCTCTAGACGGTCGCACACATCATCAAAGTGTCGAGCAGCGCCTCCAGTTCTGGTCAGTTGCGCACATCACTAACAGATCGAGCAGGTCAGCTTCACGGGGACGAGCGGTTTCCATGAAAGAATGAATGAGCAAATTCACATAAAAGAGATGGGAATGGAAAGCTTGTAATACTTGTGCCACTTTTTGAATAGTACTTACATGTGAGAAAAGCACGTGCATCATACAGAGGCAGTTACATAAAGCCTGCTTGCCCGCTTGCGGTCGTTCGTGCGTAAGTATTAAGGCTCGCTCGTGCAGTGCAAGTGGCATGCTCGCTCGATGCGCAAGTTGGCACCAACCTAGCGCCAGCCGTAAAGCACGCTTCACCAGCTGTCTGATGGCAATTCTTGAAATACACCGGCGTGCAACCTGAACCCTGTATTTCATAATTACAGCTTTGCCACTTGGTCCAAACTTCTCCTATAAATACTCCATTTCACACACTTCAAGGGACTGATTCCTCTACCCCGAAGGGCTGCCCAAATCCTTTCTCCACCATTCTAAAGCTAAATTCATCTTCCTTCATCGCCAAATGGATCAAGTTTCCTCCTTCCTCCACTAGAGATCAATCCTCCTTCCTCCACTAGAGATCAATCCTCCTTCCTCCACTAGAGATCAATCATCCTTCCTCCATTAGAGATCAATTCAAGCTCTCTCCATCCATTCCAAACCGAGATCCATCATTCCCATCGCCTCAAGCTTCGCTCAAGTTCCCTCCTACCATCATTAATCCTCCTCAAAGCTTCGATTCACATCTCAACCGCCACAGACTCTTCGTTGATCCTCAAAGTGCTTAAACTGTGAAGTCCATATTCTCATACTCATTGCATTCAAAGGATTCAACGGCTTTCATAATGGATTAGAGAGAATCAAGTCATTAAAGAGAGGAAAATTATTGTAAAGAGAGAGAATGGGCCAAAATGAGATGTATGAGATGATGAACTTTGTAAATCTCCCTCATGATAATGAAATGGCTTCCAAAGTGGACGTAGATCTACTCTAGATCGAACCACTGTAAAAATCCTTGTGCATTTACTTACCTTTTCTCGCTTATTTTGAGATTGTGGCTCCTTTTAATTTTTTAACCATTTGGTGAAGTACGGTTCACGTACCATTGGTGTTTGAGCCATTTTTGACGAAAACATTTGGCCCCCACCGTGGGGCCGCGTTCGCATTCCTCTCCAATTCAAGAGCTTTGCATTGAAGTTCTAAGCCTACTTATACCATAAATTCTACAAGTCTAAGATCTAGCCCAAACGATGAGCTCTCTTCTAAATTCAAATCCATGTCCGAGATAATGGCTAAGTCAAAGAAGATTGCAAGTAAAACTATTGGAGCACCCAATGACGTTGCTAACAACAAAGCTATGCCACTAGCTAACCGTTTTGAAGTTGGCGAAAACTCAATAAGTGGAGCTGGAGTGAGTAGAGCAGAATTAGATGTCGTCGTCGCTAACTTGAGCCAACGAATGGAGGCCTCAAACAAAGCTTTAATTGATGCTAACAAAACGTTAATGGATAAAGTGAGTGCTCTCCTAAACGCTCAAGTGAATCCAGCTCCTCCCTCGAAGGTCCATGTCAACCTTGAAGAGAATACAAATTCATCAACTTCCGATCATCATCACAATGACAACTTGGAAGGGCTTGTTGACCAAAACAATGCTAATATTGAAGACTTAAGGTTGAAGGCCAAAAACCATTCCGATCTAAATAACCCACAAGTTACAAGTCCCACCACGGGAGCACCTTCCCATGGTGGAAGTAAATGACCTAGATCCTATATTCACGATTGCTCGCCATGACGAGCATCCGAAAAAGAGATTGAGGTACGCTCTTCGAAGCAGCACAACTCGAAGGAATATATCACAAATATGGTAAAGCAAATCATCGAAGATAACATGGCTCGCAAGGATAGTGAAAGGGAATGGGACTTCCCCCTCAGCAAAAATTCATTCTCAAAGGGGATTCGCAAAGCAGAATTCCAGAAAAAGTTCAGTCATCCTAGTCTACCTCCGTACAACGGAACTTCTGATCCGAATCACTTCCTATACAAATACAAGTGGCATATGAATGCAGCTAGGGAGACGGACGAAATCAAATGCTTATGCTTCCCTCTCTATCTTGAAGGCGTCACATCGTTATGGCTCACGAGATTGCCACCCAAATCCATCGACTGATTCGATGATTTGAGTTTGAAATTAAAAGAGCAGTTCAGGCTGCAAGCTATGAAGGCTAAGGACGTTATTTCTCTTACGTCAATAAAGCAGAGTTCAGGAGAGACCGTTAAAGCTTTCCTCAAAAGATTCAATGCTGTTGCATCCAAAGTAGGGAATCCCGAGCCCCACATGATCTTAATGTCACTAATCGGCGCTATAGATGAAAGAGCGAATTTAGTAGATGGATCAAAATGAAAGAGACGAACACACTGAAGAAATTCTATAAAAAAGCGGAGGAGTATATGAGAGTGGACAATAATCCTATGCCTTTTCAGATTATTGATGTTAACCCGCTTGTCGAAGCTCCCAAAAGTACTGCTACCTAATACAATCAAAAAGATAATCAGGGGCAGAAGCGAGCCAACGATAAGAAAGACAACAAGTACTCTAACAAGAAGCTTCGCTTTCATAACCCGTCAGAGCTCACTCCTTTAAATGATACTCCGGAAAATATTTTCTCTGCCACAAAGGATACAGAACACTATCCAGAACCACCAACGTTGAAGGCCTCACAGAAGGCTATAAACTCTGGAAAATTCTGTCGACTCCACAATCAAGCAGGTCATGATACAAACGAATGTAGACATCTCAAAAGCTTGATTGAGGAGCTGATTCAGAAGAACAAACTACAATAGTGTGTCAAGAATCCACAATCCTCAAATACTGCTCCAACTCTCCAGGGGCAAGGAGAATCAAACGGTCGATCCGGTCCAAGTAATGAAACTCCAGCCCAAGCTGATACAAGTTCGATCATCAGCTAATGACCATTAATTGGCACTCCAATTTCAACGGACCAAGAATAAGCGATCATCATCGCCACTTCTCTGCTTTCTGCTTTATTTCCTATTTTTACTTCATGCTTTACTTACTGCTATTTTCAGAATTCCTATAACCGAGTCTGTAATATTTTACGAACATTGTTCTGAACATTAGCTTAACAACATACCTGCTTGAATGAATCTCTTACATGCAAAAATTGTGTCAAATCAAAAATGTGCTTACGAGTTACTGCATATTGCAGGTCCTCCGCCAACGCTTGACCTATTGAAATTTGGCACTACTTCACGACCCCAACAACATCAATCCAAGCGCTAAGTGCCTTAAAACATCAACGTGCACAATTGTAAAAACAAAGAGCACCGCTTTGAAAAGACAATGGAATGAGTGGGAGTCAGGAAGAGTCAAACAATGAACAAGCGCCGCGACACTAAATAAAAGTCCTCCCGAAGTGGGGGCACTAAATATAAGTCCTCCCCATGTGGGGGCACTAAATATTAGTCCTCCCCAAGCGGAGGCACTAAATATAAGTCCTCCCCAGGCGGGGCACTAAATATAAGACCTTCCCGAGAGGGGGCACAAAACCCAAAGTCCTCCCCAAGTGGGGGCACCAAACATAAGACCTTCCCGAGCGGGGGCACAATGATATAAAAACTTCTCTAAGTAGAAGTCCCAAACCAGTCAACTTTGGTCGATTAGTTGATCTTACGCATTATTGAATTAGAATATTGTGTTTGTGTGAATAATATTCAACGAGTTATAAATCATTTAATGAAGCAAATCCGGTGCAAACCCTTTGTTCGACTCAAAATATAATTCGCTATAGGTCAATTTTAATGATTAACTAATCTATTATCGATATGGACAGTCAATGGTGAGTATAAGTTCAAAATCATGCATTTGCTTGTTTTAATTGCAGAACAGGTGCCATTGAGTATACAAATTCAAAGCATGGCTTGACGTAGCAAACAAAAATGCTATAACTGGGCAAATGCTATTAGCAGAGTTCATTTCGAACCCCGCATTTCTCACGAGCAAAAAATACAAGCTTCGAGGGGTAAGTTTTAACTAACCAAAATCCAGTCGAGCATTTTTTCGAACAGTACAAGTTCACCAACCTTGGTTCGATCAGCATCAGGAAACTGGTCGCGCTTTTGCTGGTCGTCCACTTCAGTGGTGGTCGGTCGCACACAACACCAAGATGGTCTAGCAGCAGCCCCCCAAAGGAGCGAGCAAGGATTAGCAGTGCCTCCAGCTCTAGACGGTCGCACACATCATCAAAGGGTCAAGAAGCGCCTCTAGTTCTGGTCAGTCGCGCACATCACTAACAGATCGAGCAGGTCAGCTTCACGGGGACGAGCGATTTCCATGAAAGAATGAACGAGCAGATTCACATAAAAGAGATTGGAATGAAAGCATGTAATACTTGTGCCACTTTTGAATAGTGCTTACATGTGAGAAAAGCACATGCATCATACAAAGGCCAGTTACATAAAGCCTGCTCGCCCGCTTGCGCGTGAATGACATCTGGTCGTTTGTGCATAAGAATTAAGGCTCGCTCGTGCAATGGAAGAGGCCTGCTCGCTCGAAGCGCAAGTTGGCACCAGCCTAGCGCGCTCCACCAGCTGTTTGATGGCAGTTCTGTAAATACATCGACGTGCGACCCGAACCCTATATTTCATAATTACAGCTTTGCCACTTGGTCCAAACTTCTATAAATACCCCATTTCACCACACTTCAAGGGACCTATTCCTCTAACTCGAAGGGCTGCCCAAATCCTTTCTCCATCATTCTAAAGCTCACTTCATCTTCCTCCATCACCAAATGGATCAAGTCTCCTCCTTCCTCCATTAGAGATCAATCCTCCTTCCTCCATTGGAGATCAATTCAAGCTCTCTCCATCCATTCCAAACCGAGATCCATCATTCCCATCGTCTTAAGCTCCGTTCACGTTCCCTCCTACCGTCATTAATCCTCCTCAAAGCTTTGATTCACATCTCAACCGCCACTGACTCTTCGTTGATCTTCAAAGTGCTCAAACCGTGAAGTCCACATTCTTACACTCATGCATTCAAAGGATTCAACGGCTTCCATAACGGATTAGAGAGAATCAAGTCATTAAAGGGAGGAAAATTATTGTAAAGAGAGATGGGCCAAAATGAGATGATGAACTTTGTAAATCTCCCGCATGATAATGAAACGGTTTCCAAAGCAGATGCAGATCTACTCTAGATTGAACCACTATAAAAATCCTTGTGCATTTACTTACCTTTTCTCTCTTATTTTGCGATTGTGGCTCCTTTTAATTTTTAAACCATATTGGTGAAGTACGGTTCACGTACCATTGGTGTTTGAGCCATTTTTTTGGTGAAAACAATTTTATATAATTAAATGTTTAAATCATTGTAACTTCTTCAAACCAAAAATGAATTTGATGAAACAGATTGCATTGGAACAGTAAAATCGAGATCAACGCAATGGAACAGACCAGAACAGAAAAGAAAGCTATTGGGAATTTTGACTGGATTAGACGCACAGTTTAATTTAATCGAAACAATTGTTTTATAACAATTTCAGAATCGACCACTGTGAGAACTCTTTCACTTAAATATTTTTACCATTATTATTTCTGTGACTGAATATATATGTTGATTTCCTGTACTAATTTTTATTTGATTAATCGTTATAAATTGTTATACGGTGTACGGTAACACACATCAAATTTGTTTGAAAACCCAATGGATGAATTTTTGATTGTTTTTGTTATAAATTGAATGTGATTTTGAAATGATTGACATGTTAAAACGATGTTAAATCATTTATGGTAGTTGAAATTGGACTAAATATTTATTTACAAGTCGTCCGACTTGTTTATGTTCACTTATTTAAATAATATCGATTGGAATAAATAATAACTGATTAATTAATTATTTGTTAATTGAAAACCCCACATGGGTCTTGGGATGATAATTAATTCACACATCTCCCTTGTATTTAGATGTATGTCAACCGATTGATTGATAGACCGTTATAAGCGTTCTTTAATTATTTAATGCTTATACAGTTGTACATGCACTTTGGATGTGAATTGGATATTTAACGGTTGCTTTTAACTATTGTTGAATACATGCGATGTATAAAATCCATATAATTAAAATTATATGGTAATTGATTGAGTCTTATTCCAATTCGAAAATAATGAATATTTTAATATAATATTCAGTGAAGAAACAAGGTTTGGTTTTGATGTCCGATTTTGGATGGACACAAAGATTATAAAATTATAATGAATATCGAGAAGATTGATTTCAAAATCTAATATTTTTGAAAATATTATTATTTTGAGATTATATTAATACGAGTTGTTCAATTTTAATTTAAAATTTAAGTAGAATTTGAAATCGTTTTTAAACGAAATTATTAACGTTTTGTAAAGTACGTTTTGAATAGAAATTGAATAAATCTGTTATATATAATATAATGGCTTAATAAGAAGATATTTGATTTTGAGGTAAAATGATTGAAATAAAATTTCAAATGGTAGCTGTGAACAAATTATAATATTTATAAATTATTTTGGAAACTTTTCGATTTTAATTTAATTATAAATCGAGTTCGGGCTTGAATAGAACGCGTCGCACAACGACAGTTCACGAACATCAACCCGTAACTTCGAATTGACGTAACGGGAGAGATCCGGCCGTCAGATTCTCCTAAAACCAGAACCGTTGGGTTCGTATCGAAAAGATCTTTCAAATGAACATAAGAGATTTAAAATCCAATGGTTAGATTTTAAAATATATCCAAATCAATTTTGAAAAAGGTTGTTATGGATGTAGTTCAGTGGCTGATATTGGAAACCGACTGTAAGGGTCTTAACAAAATTATTAAAAATACGAATAAATTATGTAAAATCATAATAAACGATTTGAAAAGATTTTGGATGAAATATTCCACATTTGTAAATATAAAAGATATTTTCATTTGAATGAACTATTTAACAACTAGTGTTAACGATATTTTTCGTCAACACCCGAACTAGGATAGACAATGCATGTGCATTGTGGTTTGATGAAAGAGTGATCTAAAGGTCATTGTAATGCAGCCTTGAATCAGTGATCTTAGTGAGTTCCAGCGTTTCCAAGGCATTAAGACCTTAAGTCCGAAGGTTACTCTTCCCTTAAGGGGTGAGTATCACGCTTACGAGACTACAAAGTCAATAATAACCTTGGGAGAAGGGTTTAACAAGTCAAACAAGCAGCAGTCACCTTTAGATCCAGGATAAAATAATATACATTGTGCTAAGAGGAAACATGCTAATGCCTCACAACGCTCGGACTGTTTACATGTCATAACACTTAATGACTTATATGATACTTCCACATCAAACCAGCCTAAAAAGAGCCTTGGTTGCGTCAGTTATCAAGCCACAAGCTAACAACAAGCTCCCTTCCCAGCTTGGGTTGCATTAGGCTTGCTATGAAAGAGCTAAGTCACTTAATGAAGGTTTGAAAGGGGAAAAGCCTTGGTTTTTTCCAAGACCTTTCCTCCTACAAAGGAGCTGTGATTAACTCTTTCATAAGAAAGGTTAGCGTTAACTCCCTATCAAATCATTATAAATACAATATGATTATCAAATTGAGAAATTTTTAAGTTCTGGACATCTCCTTTTTATTTATTGCTGATATATTACAAGAGTTGAATGAATCCCCAATTCGATTTAGAAATTAGGGTTTGCTCTTAAAGAAAAGAGAACAAGATTGAGAAATGAAAATTCGGCCCTAAAAATGAGACCCCTAGGGTCTTATTTATTGACAAATTTAGATCCCTTTTGCTATTGGGCCAGCAGAAGCCTTTTTTGGGTGTAACAGCCAAATGTCAGCCGCTTTTCTCTTTTGGTTTCGGTTGCTTTCTCGGCCGCTCTTTTGGCCTTGTTGGCAGTGGTAGTACTGCTCTCAAGGTGCCGGTCTTTGGCTCTCGGAGGGATAGTCTCGACTTTTGAAGATTATCTCTGGCATTATCTCTACTTCTTTCATATCGATACCAAACATGTTGGTATGGATAGCTTTAGGAAGGGCTTTGACTTCCGGTTATTAGCTTCCGGTTATTAGCTTCCGCTCACGAGCTCGGTCTTGTCATTAACTCTTCATGGTATTTACCTTCGTACTTCGAGTGTGTTGTTTTGGGAATCCCCACCCCTTTCGGTGTCGAAACTAAGTGAATTAGCATGGATGGCTTGTTTCTCTTAGTAGCTTTGGCATTCTTTTCGGTAGTTCCCTGAAGGGGGCTTTGGCTTTCCGGAGGGGCACTTCTGGTGCTTTATTGGTTATCTGCCAAAGTTGCCTCTCGGTGACCATCAAATTGGGGTCTCAGTAGTTGGCTGTTTCCTCATGTTTCGAGCTCTGTGCTTTTTGATGTTCTTGTTTCTTAATGTATCGACATTAAGCAAGTTAATGCCGATGGCATTTTCACCCTTCGAGGTCTCAGGTTGTAGGATTCTTGGTCTTTCCCTTCACCAGCTTGTTTTGGGTGGCTTCTCATTAGCTATCCTTCGTTTCGAACCAACCTTGTCATCACTCTTCCTTGGATCTAAGGCTCTCTTCTTTGATAATGTTGTCGGTTGCTCATTATTTTGAATGCCTCTCTTATGCTTTCGGTTTATCCTTGGCCCGGTCTTTTCTTACAGACTACTCTTCTACGCTTGTGACGGTCTGATGCCCCTTCACCGTCAGCCTGTCTCGGTGTTAATTTTGGTAATAACATTTGGCCCCCTTGTGAAGGGGTATTTTCGACTTCTAGAATGGTGGGTTACTGGAAATAGAATGGAAGTCCAAGGGGTCCATCTTCAGGTGCTCATAATGTAAAGTCATAACTTCGCCTTTCAAAAATGAAAAAAAACCTGCTCCAACCCCTATTTAGGTGTTAAAGATTGAAGGTCGGAATCCTGCTTCTATTATTGGTAGGATTCTTAGACTAACCTAGATTCGGGTATTTTGATAGAAGACCAGAATTCCACTTCTGGTATTAACAAAAGTCCTGAATTGACCCTTGTTTTGGAATTAAAGATTGAAGACCAACAATCCACTTCTGGTATTTAGTAGAAGTCCCGAACCAACCCTTATTCGGGAATTAAAAGATTGAAGACCAAAAAATCCACTTTTGGTATTAATAGAGTCCCGAACCAACCCTTATCTGGGAACTAAAATATTAAAGACGAGAAATCGACTTCTGGTATTAATAGAAATTACCCCTTTGGGTACGATTCTAAAGGAAGCAGAGGACGTACATGCTTCTTAAGCCTCTCCCTGGGCTTTCGATTGTCAAAGCAGAGGATGTATGTGCTTTGTTGGCCAATCTCTGGGCCTGTGTGTCTGGTGCGCTTGGCTAACATATCCACAAGCAGGGCCCAAGGACTTACCTGACCTCCCTCCAAGAGGTGCCTTATCATGACCATCATAGACGATGATCAGGTCTTAGATGCTTAGATCGGGCAATCATAGATGCAGAGCTAATCTTACTCTTTTGATGCTCTAACCTGGCCATCGTAGGCGATGATAAGGATTTGTGTTCCTTTCTGCGGGTAACGTGGAACATAAGAAGAGGTAGGACATGATCTTCTGCGAGCAGAGGTAGGACATGATCTTCTGCAAGAAGAGGTAGGACATGCTTAGTTCATAGCAGAGGCAGAGCATACTCTTCTGCGAGCAGGGGCATGGCATGCTAAATAGAAGCTTTGTCTCGACCATTTATGGCGTGGATCAGAGGCTTAAGCTTTTGATGCTTTAACCTAGCCCTTTTAGATTTGTGCGCAAAGAAAGGCTTACACATCACCCCCCTTCGGGGGGTGCCTTGCCCTGGCCAGCTCGGTAGTGACAAGGGTTTTCATCTGTTTGTGGCTTGACCCTCCTAGGGTTATTTTGAATTCTAAGAGGGTTTCTGTAACAACCCGGAAAATCTGGGCCAGTTTAAAAAATTTTATTTTGGCGATTTTAACGAATTTTGAATATTTAAAATAGATTATTTTAAATAATATCGACGAGAAAATTTATTTTGAATAGAATTCGACGTATATATTATATACGCGTCGTCGTTAGAATATAAATAATTATATATAATTATAAAAGGAATTGAAAATGGCGCGGTAGTTCGAAAATTCGATTTCTAATTTCAAATGAATATACAGAATTCGATATAAGTCAGAATTGAACGAAACAAGAAATATTTGGATCTGTATAACTATATCTTTGTAACGAAGTTAACAAACTGAGATTTCATTTTAGAAATGATAAGATATGTCCAGTTGAAAATTAGAAATAGTCGCTGTGGTTATATATATTTTTATATATATAAGGCCCTTAAAAATAGCATTTTGCAAATGACCTCGGATTTCGACGAAACCAGTTTTGTTCGGTCCGTGGTGTCAAGTTATTGCTAGGTTTCAAATTTCATAATTTTTCGAATCAATATGTGAGCGTGGCAAAGGAAAACGCGTTTGACCGGTTTCAGTTGATTTTAATCGACTGGAAATTGGCCATTTTTCAAACGATCTCAGAATTCGACGAAACTAGTTTTGTTAGGACCGTATCGTCAATACGAAGCTAGAAAATATTTTCTGGAATTTTTCTAGTTAGTATGTGACCCCGGTAATTTAAAATGTACGTTTGAATTTAATAATTAAATGATTTATAATTTATTTTAAAGAAAAATATATCGTAACAGCCGAATTGGGTTACGAGGTATATTCCATTGCATCCTGAAGGGGGGTATTTGCCTAGGGACAACACTCGTTGGGTTTGATTTCGGTTTGAGAGCGATATAGAAATTAAATTAAAATTAAATAGAATTAAAATAAAGGAAAAATACGGTATAAATACCGTATACTATACTCAACCCTAATCCTCTATAACACAACCGCCGTATGTTTCAGTCAATGGTTAAAAACCTCCCAAATCAAATCGTTAAATTCTCCTTTCTTATGTCGAGTTAACTCATGAAACTAAAACCAAATGGAAGAGGACCCTGAGATCTTTCTTCTCAACAGTCGAGATGGAGTTTTATCGCCTGAGGAGGACGAATTTGGAGCTGGAAGTCAGCGGAGTGGTGCTCGTTTCCTGGGCCCACGGTGGAGTCGAGTTTGCTGGGAGGAAGGGCGGTTGCAGAGGGAAGGGAGGCGGTCGTCAGGAGGTCGGCCGATCTGGGTCCAACGTGGGGGATGGACGGCGGCAAGCGGGTTCAAATTTCGGCGATGGGTTTTGAACGATATAGAGGAACTAACGAAGAAGAACAATTAAGGGTAATAAGGGTTGAGCGGCAGTTCGGCGTCCAAAGACCAATATCGGTGAGCATTTTCTTTTTTCTTTTTTATTTTATTTTATTTTATTTTATTTATTCTGTAAAAACAGATTTTTAAATAGGATTAAAAACAGATTTGTAAATAGGATTAAAAACAGATTTGTAAATAGGATTAAAAACAGATTTGTAAATAGGATTAAAAACAGATTTTTAAATAGGAAAAAGATTTGAACTTTAAGAAGTAAAAATCAGAATTTTTATATATTGAACTTCGATAGAAAAATAGAATTTTTATATATTGAACTTCGATAGAAAAAATAGAATTTTTATATATTGAACTTCGATAGAAAAATAGGATTTTTATATACTGAACTTCGATAGAAAAATAGGATTTTTATATATTGAACATCGAAGTAAAAATATGATTTTTATATATTGAACATCAAAGTAAAAATTCGATTTTTATATATTGAATAGCGAAGTAAAAATGTGATTTTTACGTATGTAGTGAAAGCAGCAACGAAGGTGACAAAAAGGCGAAACGACGAAGGCTTCTGCAAAGAAAGAGTCAAGATGATTGGATAGCTATCTGTGAGAATTTCTCACCTTTCAATTTCTTTTCTAGTTATATATATATATACTAGGATGCAGACGGTGCTTAGTAGCACCCGACACAATCGTCCACAGACCATGGACTTGTTTGTTTGACTGTTTGGTGATTGATTGCGATATTGGTTTGAATGTGATTTATGGTGTGAAAAATCGAATCGATAAATTGGTTAGGATTAGACGTGCGCCGTTATAAGGCGAAGGAGTAAGGCTAGGTTAGACTCTTACTCCAAATTTTGTGGTTTGCATAACGAATTGATTGGATTGATGTATGAATGGCGTGGGCCTTCACTAGACCGGGGATAAGGCTAGGCCTTGTCCCGTTTCTAGTATCGTGCCGTTATGACGCCGAAATTTTCTAAAATATGTTAGAAAAATAAAAATATCATTTTATTGTGTAAATGAATTGAATAGAAATTCATAGGTTGAAATAAAATGTTTTATCGTTAAAAATATAATTTTAACGTGAAGTGAATAAAATGAAATATTCATTTATAAACCGGACGGTTTGTTTATGTACACCTATTTGAATGACATTGATTGGAACGATAAATTTTACACATCGCCCAACTGCACAAATAAAATATGCGTTTGACTGTTTGAAACCCCACACGGGTGTTGGGATGAAATTTGAAGTTCACTCATCCTGATTGATTAAATGTGTCGATCGATTGATTGACAGGCTGTTATAAGCGTTGAATATCTATATTTGATGCTTATACAGTGTAGTGCACTTTGGTTGATGGTTGATTATTTTTCAATGTAATTATATACATGTGTTGTATGAAAAATCCATATAATTAACTTTATATGGTAATTGATTGGGCCTCATTCCAATTTGAAAATTAAAGAATATTATAAAATAAAAGTTCATGTGTTGATAGTACTCATTCATTGAGATTGGTCATGTGTTGAACGAAATATTTTAGTAATAAAATTTGCACCTTTAATATTATAAAATAAAAGTTCATGTGTTAACAGTACTCATTCATTGAGATTGGTCATGTGTTGAACGAAATATTTTAGTAATAAAATTTGCACCTTTAATATTATAAAATAAAAGTTCATGTGTTGACAGTACTCATTCATTGAGATTGGTCATGTGTTGAACGAAATATTTTGATAATAACAACTATTTTGAATAAAGAAACATTTGAAATAGAATATTTGAAAATAGAAATATATGAAGCCGTGTTGGTTAGATTGACGCCATTTTGACGTGAACGATATTTATATCGATTGAAAACGATTTCGAAATGAATTGAATTGAAAACGATTCCGAAATGAATTGAATTGAAAACGATTTCGAAATGAACTGAATTGAAAACGATTTCGAAATGAATTGAATTGAAAACGATTTCGAAATGAATTGAATTGAAAACGATTTCGAAATGAATTGAATTGAAAACGATTTCGAAATGAATTGAATTGAAAACGATTTCGAAATGAATTGAATTGAAAACGATTTCGAAATGAAATGAATTGAAAACGATTTCGAAATGAAATGAATTGAAAACGATTTCGAAATGAAATGAATTGAAAACGATTTCGAAATGAAATGAATAGAAAACGAATTTGAATTGACTTGAAAACGAGTTCAAATTGAATTGAAAGTGAATTGAAATGAATTCAAATTGAATTGAAATTTGAATTGAATAGAAATGAATTTTAAAACGAATTTATAAAGAAGAATTCAATTTTGATTTGAATTGAAAAGAAAGTTGAAATAGCTTTTGAAACGATTTTAAAACTATTTATATAATTCGTTTTAAATAGAAATCGACGAAATATATATTATATATATTATATATATAATATAAATGGCCTGAATAGAACGCGCCGCGCCGCGGCAGTTCGTGAATTTCGACCATTTAGTTCAAACGGACATTACGGGAGATCCGACCGTCGGATTCTCCTAAAACCGGAACCGTTGGGTTCGTATCGAAAAGAGCTTTCTAACGAATATTAGAAATTTGAAATCTAACGGTTGGATTTGGGGATACGTCCAAATCAAATTTGAAAAAGGTCGCTGTAAGTGCAGTTCGATGGCCATTGATGGAAATCGACTGTACGGGCCTTGATAAAATTATTAAAAATAGTAATAATTTGTGTAAAATCATAAGAAATGATTTGTGAAGATTTGGGATGAAAAACTCCATATTTGAAAAGATAAAAATAGACTTTTATCGAATTGAACTAGTTTTGAACTAGAAATAAAATTCTATTTATTTTTAAATAAATAAATGGAATTTTAAAAAGGGTTTTGAAAATAACCAGAATATCCAATGATTGCATTGGAGTGGATTTGAATCGAAATTGTCTTCGGAATATTTCGATGTTGGAATTCGTGATTATACAGGTGTTGTTATGGAAATTTGAAAGATATATATATATATCGTTATTTCCAATGCGATATTTGTTAGTCGTAGAATTTGATATTGAATATAAGCCGGTATATTTTCTATTCAGAGCCTTGTATTGAATATCAAATGTGATTTGGGTTTGTCGTGAATGGTGTCTTCACTAACACTGTTCTTGAACCCAGTTGAGAAAAGATTAAATCTTTTTATTTAGATTTAATGAAGTGTACCAATTAAATAATATTTAATTGGAATTGAATTGATATTGATTTTTGGGTTTATCGTGGACAGTGTTTTAAATAACACTCGTTCTTTAACCCGATCATTAATGAAAGGCGATTTTGGGTTGTCGTGAACGGTATCTTCAATAATACAGTTCTTAGACCTAAAGGAGTTAAGAAAATCAGAAACTAACTGGAGATTAGTTAAGTTGAATGGTTTTCTGGATATTGATCTGATGTTGGTTTCGGCCTTCGGGATTAATACTTAGGGAATTGCTCACTTGCTAATTTACAATTAGGGACTGATTGAAATGTGATGTGATTTTCGGTTTATCGTGAACCGTGTTTTAAATGACACTGATTCTTTAACCCAGTCACAGATTAAAACTAAGTGGAGTTTTAATGAATCTTTAATTAGATTGAAATAATCGAAATGGAGTATCACCAGTTTTGCTCCAGGCGATAGTTAAATCTTTAATTAGATTTGAACGTGAAATGGTAATTGAATTTACCAAAAACACTGTGGTGTTAGATATGAAGTATTACCAGTTTTACTTCATGGGATGAATAGGTTGGGATGGGGGAATTAAAACAAATGATTACTTCGGTAAGGTTCGCTAATCCCGACTAGTTTGAATTGATATTCAAAAGCAGATTAAAGCATAAATTCAAGAATTTATCTTTGATAAAAATTAATGGGAACCTTTCCCTATGAACGTGAAATTTAGAAACTAACTGTCGGTTAGTCAAGCAGAATGGTTTTCTGAATATTGATCTGATGTTGGTTTCGGCCTTCGGGGTTAATATTTGGGGAATCATTCTCTGGATTAATTTACGGTTAGTGACTGATGAATTGGAATGAGGCGTATGTTGTGTTTGTGTAACACTTATTTAAAATATACGCGAGTTATTCGGAAAGACCGGGTTTATCCCATTCTGAATAACTGATACGACGATAAGTCGAAGATGAAGACGATGGTCGAAGACCGGAGGTCTTCACGTCGTTTGGGTAATTACTGATGATCTTGATTGGGCTGTACACCCAAGAAGATGGAAACAGTTGGTGATCGTCCAGACGTACTTGGAGATCGAAGGATATGCGGGGTACTAGGTGCCTCCGGTTTCGTTCAGACCCAGAACGGACTTGTAAATGGACTGTGTGTCTGACATTGGATTTTAGTCTGTGTGATTGATTTCTATTAAATATATATCTGTTTGGCGGCGGAGAATTTATTCTCTTGCTTAACGCCCTTCTCTGAGACGTACGAGCTCAGGGGTTATATACTGATGGATATCAAACGCATAGAGTGAATTGCCTGTGTGGCATGCCTAAGTGGCAGTTGATCGAGGCTTCTGTTGAAAAGCAAAGTCTTGTGGTGATGATCAAAGCAAGGCCTTTGTGGCGTAGCTTTGTGTAACGTTTACTTCGCGAGTTTCACACCCGGTATGAACCAAAAACGGGAGAGGACCTCAGGGAGGACATGCGTTTCTTTCTAGCTAGAAGTGGCGTCAGTGGTTTTACACGCCCTGACGAGTTTGACTTATGTGGTTGTTGCTGTTGCGAGGCGCCTCGGATTGATCGGTCGTTCTCGAACCGATGGAGTCATTCGTTGGCTCATTTACGCCCCATAGGGCGGAGAGACGTATTGTTCAGGCACTATAATCCACTCCGCGTGGACCGGCCCTGTCGCTCCAAGGGGCAGTTGCGGCTGTTCCGGAGACATGGGCTAGATTGTCTCGAAGACGGTGAGGACGATCCCTGGCCTCGGTTCATAGACGGAAATCCAATTTCCAAATACGTGACATTTGCGGTTTTATTTGTAAACCTATATATGGCGACATAGTGGTATGGGGCATTCATGCCGCCTATGATTGATACTTATGATTTGAAGTTGTTTTATACACTATGCACTTATAATAGTATCAAATGATTTATTTTAAAACGTATCAAGCATTCTTTGGCTGTTATAAGGGAAAACCCTATCCCCCGGCTTGCGTTTGCATTGTGTGATAGGACCTGGGTCTTATAACAGCTTCATTTTTTCTTTATTTAGCATTGCGCTGTTGTTTTATGCACTGGTATTCTTGGGAGGAAACCCGTTCCGTGTTATACGGCGTGGTCCCTTGATTTACCTAACTTTGAAAATAAAGAATAATAACTGTTTTAGTTCTCACACCAGTCCCATGACTGACCTGGAGTTTATTGTTTTAACCTAAACTCTGGGTGCCCCTATTTTGACACGGGCAGCTAGTAGTTTTGGTTTTGCAGATTTATATTCACAGGATCCTGGTTTACAGCTGGAATGATATCCGGAAAGCTTTGTATCCGTATATCTCTTCTAGTTGTGTATTGTATTATTTTCCGCTGCTATGTATTTAAATGTGATTTAAATCTCTGATATTTCTGTGTAATATTCATTTATACTCTGTATATTCTTGTATTCTGATGCATTGTTGTAATATACAATGAGATGTTCTTCTGTATGCGTTCTGTTTTGTCCTGTTCTCAAACGATAGGGCGTTTCGAGCGGCCTGGATCGGTTTAGCGACTGGTTCGGACCGAGCGAAATTCCTTGCCGTCACAGTTGGTATCAGAGCTTTGGTTTACAAAGCAGAGAACAAGGCACATTAGAACCATACGAAAGAATTCATCAGATATTTGATTAGTAATATCCAACTAGAATGACTCGTTAGAGATGGGATCAGTAGTATCCTAGAACGGGTGTGAAGAGTAAATTTTTGAAGTGAAAACAAAATTTAGTTTTGAAAATTTAAATCAATTATTCGTATTTGGTTGTTTATTTATATTGAGTTGGACAGTCCAGTATATAAAGATTTTGCGTATACGTCTGATCCACGTGTATTTGAAATTTCAATATACTGGGTAGATATAGAATCACACTCTAGTCGCCCGAAGATGATTCTGATGATAGTTCGAACATCATCAGAATTGGTATTCGTGTTTCGAAGGTGTGATATCTATATATTTCCATTAGACTGGTGTGAGAACCAAAACTTATATATAGTTAGAACACATTGTGGTGAATTGGCATCAAAAACATGATTTTTTGTATATGTATCAAAATTATGAATTTGAAACTCTAATTCACTAATTGATTGATGTTTGTGTTGTTTATTTGTTTGCTAATTTTGAACCATTATGCCTAATAGCATCAAATATTGAGCTGTATTGAAAATTGGTCGCATTTGCTTGCATGTACATATATATCATTGAACAGGTCATAGCAAGGAGGCTAGAGCCAGAGAATAAAATTTGTTTGCCCGACAAATAGGTACATGTTTACTACATAATTTCCTGTTTTGTTTGGGTAATGATGATTTTATGAGCCTATTGGCTAGCCGCTTGGCTTTTTCTTTTTCTTTTTGAGATCTGAAGGACCGGGGAAGCTATTTGAAATTCCCCGATGCTCCCGGTGCAGGGGAGGTTATGGCGAAATTTTTCAAAAATTTAGGGTGTTAGCCAAAATTTTGAAATTTTAGAAAATTCTCAGAAACTGAAAAGTTAGAGAATGGAAGTCAGATCGAGCGTAGAGTTGAATAATCAAACCACTTTCGACTTTGTTCCTTTTCGGGGACGAAAAGTTTTAAGTGGGGGAGATTGTAACAACCCGGAAAATCTGGGCCAGTTTAAATTTTTTTATTTTGGCGATTTTAACGAATTTTGAATATTTAAAATAGATTATTTTAAATAATATCGACGATAAAATTTATTTTGAATAGAATTCGACGTATATATTATATACGCGTCGTCGTTAGAATATAAATAATTATATATAATTATAAAAGGAATTGAAAATGGCGCGGTAGTTCGAAAATTCGATTTCTAATTTCAAATGAATATACAGAATTCGATATAAGTCAGAATTGAACGAAACAAGAAATATTTGGATCTGTATAACTATATCTTTGTAACGAAGTTAACAAACTGAGATTTCATTTTAGAAATGATAAGATATGTCCAGTTGAAAATTAGAAATAGTCGCTGTGGAATTTATATATATTTTTATATATATAAGGCCCTTAAAAATAGCATTTTGCAAATGACCTCGGATTTCGACGAAACCAGTTTTGTTCGGTCCGTGGTGTCAAGTTATTGCTAGGTTTCAAATTTCATAATTTTTCGAATCAATATGTGAGCGTGGCAAAGGAAAACGCGTTTGACCGGTTTCAGTTGATTTTAATCGACTGAAAATTGGCCATTTTTCAAACGATCTCAGAATTCGACGAAACTAGTTTTGTTAGGACCGTATCGTCAATACGAAGCTAGAAAATATTTTCTGGAATTTTTCTAGTTAGTATGTGACCCCGGTAATTTAAAATGTACGTTTGAATTTAATAATTAAATGATTTATAATTTATTTTAAAGAAAAATATATCGTAACAGCCGAATTGGGTTACGAGGTATATTCCATTGCATCCTGAAGGGGGGTATTTGCCTAGGGACAACACTCGTTGGGTTTGATTTCGGTTTGAGAGCGATATAGAAATTAAATTGAAATTAAATAGAATTAAAATAAAGGAAAAATACGGTATAAATACCGTATACTATACTCAACCCTAATCCTCTATAACACAACCGCCGTATGTTTCAGTCAATGGTTAAAAACCTCCCAAATCAAATCGTTAAATTCTCCTTTCTTATGTCGAGTTAACTCATGAAACTAAAACCAAATGGAAGAGGACCCTGAGATCTTTCTTCTCAACAGTCGAGATGGAGTTTTATCGCCTGAGGAGGACGAATTTGGAGCTGGAAGTCAGCGGAGTGGTGCTCGTTTCCTGGGCCCACGGTGGAGTCGAGTTTGCTGGGAGGAAGGGCGGTTGCAGAGGGAAGGGAGGCGGTCGTCAGGAGGTCGGCCGATCTGGGTCCAACGTGGGGGATGGACGGCGGCAAGCGGGTTCAAATTTCGGCGATGGGTTTTGAACGATATAGAGGAACTAACGAAGAAGAACAATTAAGGGTAATAAGGGTTGAGCGGCAGTTCGGCGTCCAAAGACCAATATCGGTGAGCATTTTCTTTTTTTTATTTTTTTCTTTTTTTTATTTTATTTTATTTATTCTGTAAAAACAGATTTTTAAATAGGATTAAAAACAGATTTGTAAATAGGATTAAAAACAGATTTGTAAATAGGATTAAAAACAGATTTGTAAATAGGATTAAAAACAGATTTTTAAATAGGAAAAAGATTTGAACTTTAAGAAGTAAAAATCAGAATTTTTATATATTGAACTTCGATAGAAAAATAGAATTTTTATATATTGAACTTCGATAGAAAAAATAGAATTTTTATATATTGAACTTCGATAGAAAAATAGGATTTTTATATACTGAACTTCGATAGAAAAATAGGATTTTTATATATTGAACATCGAAGTAAAAATATGATTTTTATATATTGAACATCGAAGTAAAAATTCGATTTTTATATATTGAATAGCGAAGTAAAAATGTGATTTTTACGTATGTAGTGAAAGCAGCAACGAAGGTGACAAAAAGGCGAAACGACGAAGGCTTCTGCAAAGAAAGAGTCAAGATGATTGGATAGCTATCTGTGAGATTTTCTCATCTTTCAATTTCTTTTCTAGTTATATATATATATACTAGGATGCAGACGGTGCTTAGTAGCACCCGACACAATCGTCCACAGACCATGGACTTGTTTGTTTGACTGTTTGGTGATTGATTGCGATATTGGTTTGAATGTGATTTATGGTGTGAAAAATCGAATCGATAAATTGGTTAGGATTAGACGTGCGCCGTTATAAGGCGAAGGAGTAAGGCTAGGTTAGACTCTTACTCCAAATTTTGTGGTTGCATAACGAATTGATTGGATTGATGTATGAATGGCGTGGGCCTTCACTAGACCGGGGATAAGGCTAGGCCTTGTCCCGTTTCTAGTATCGTGCCGTTATGCCGCCGAAATTTTCTAAAATATGTTAGAAAAATAAAAATATCATTTTATTGTGTAAATGAATTGAATAGAAATTCATAGGTTGAAATAAAATGTTTTATCGTTAAAAATATAATTTTAACGTGAAGTGAATAAAATGAAATATTCATTTATAAACCGGACGGTTTGTTTATGTACACCTATTTGAATGACATTGATTGGAACGATAAATTTTACACATCGCCCAACAGCACAAATAAAATATGCGTTTGACTGTTTGAAACCCCACACGGGTGTTGGGATGAAATTTGAAGTTCACTCATCCTGATTGATTAAATGTGTCGATCGATTGATTGATAGGCTGTTATAAGCGTTGAATATCTATATTTGATGCTTATACAGTGTAGTGCACTTTGGTTGATGGTTGATTATTTTTCAATGTAATTATATACATGTGTTATATGAAAAATCCATATAATTAACTTTATATGGTAATTGATTGGGCCTCATTCCAATTTGAAAAATAAAGAATATTATAAAATAAAAGTTCATGTGTTGACAGTACTCATTCATTGAGATTGGTCATGTGTTGAACGAAATATTTTAGTAATAAAATTTGCACCTTTAATATTATAAAATAAAAGTTCATGTGTTGACAGTACTCATTCATTGAGATTGGTCATGTGTGGAACGAAATATTTTAGTAATAAAATTTGCACCTTTAATATTATAAAATAAAAGTTCATGTGTTGACAGTACTCATTCATTGAGATTGGTCATGTGTTGAACGAAATATTTTGATAATAACAACTATTTTGAATAAAGAAACATTTGAAATAGAATATTTGAAAATAGAAATATATGAAGCCGTGTTGGTTAGATTGACGCCATTTTGACGTGAACGATATTTATATCGATTGAAAACGATTTCGAAATGAATTGAATTGAAAACGATTCCGAAATGAATTGAATTGAAAACGATTTCGAAATGAATTGAATTGAAAACGAAATGAATTGAATTGAAAACGATTTCGAAATGAATTGAATTGAAAACGATTTCGAAATGAATTGAATTGAAAACGATTTCGAAATGAATTGAATTGAAAACGATTTCGAAATGAATTGAATTGAAAACGATTTCGAAATGAATTGAATTGAAAACGATTTCGAAATGAAATGAATTGAAAACGATTTCGAAATGAAATGAATTGAAAACGATTTCGAAATGAAATGAATAGAAAACGAATTTGAATTGACTTGAAAACGAGTTCAAATTGAATTGAAAGTGAATTGAAATGAATTCAAATTGAATTGAAATTTGAATTGAATAGAAATGAATTTTAAAACGAATTTATAAAGAAGAATTCAATTTTGATTTGAATTGAAAAGAAAGTTGAAATAGCTTTTGAAACGATTTTAAAACTATTTATATAATTCGTTTTAAATAGAAATCGACGAAATATATATTATATATATTATATATATAATATAAATGGCCTGAATAGAACGCGCCGCGCCGCGGCAGTTCGTGAATTTCGACCATTTAGTTCAAACGGACATTACGGGAGATCCGACCGTCGGATTCTCCTAAAACCGGAACCGTTGGGTTCGTATCGAAAAGAGCTTTCTAACGAATATTAGAAATTTGAAATCTAACGGTTGGATTTGGGGATACGTCCAAATCAAATTTGAAAAAGGTCGCTGTAAGTGCAGTTCGATGGCCATTGATGGAAATCGACTGTACGGGCCTTGATAAAATTATTAAAAATAGTAATAATTTGTGTAAAATCATAAGAAATGATTTGTGAAGATTTGGGATGAAAAACTCCATATTTGAAAAGATAAAAATAGACTTTTATCGAATTGAACTAGTTTTGAACTAGAAATAAAATTCTATTTATTTGTAAATAAATAAATGGAATTTTAAAAAGGGTTTTGAAAATAACCAGAATATCCAATGATTGCATTGGAGTGGATTTGAATCGAAATTGTCTTCGGAATATTTCGATGTTGGAATTCGTGATTATACAGGTGTTGTTATGGAAATTTGAAAGATATATATATATCGTTATTTCCAATGCGATATTTGTTAGTCGTAGAATTTGATATTGAATATAAGCCGGTATATTTTCTATTCAGAGCCTTGTATTGAATATCAAATGTGATTTGGGTTTGTCGTGAATGGTGTCTTCACTAACACTGTTCTTGAACCCAGTTGAGAAAAGATTAAATCTTTTTATTTAGATTTAATGAAGTGTACCAATTAAATAATATTTAATTGGAATTGAATTGATATTGATTTTTGGGTTTATCGTGGACAGTGTTTTAAATAACACTCGTTCTTTAACCCGATCATTAATGAAAGGCGATTTTGGGTTGTCGTGAACGGTATCTTCAATAATACAGTTCTTAGACCTAAAGGAGTTAAGAAAATCAGAAACTAACTGGAGATTAGTTAAGTTGAATGGTTTTCTGGATATTGATCTGATGTTAGTTTCGGCCTTCGGGATTAATACTTAGGGAATTGCTCACTTGCTAATTTACAATTAGGGACTGATTGAAATGTGATGTGATTTTCGGTTTATCGTGAACCGTGTTTTAAATGACACTGATTCTTTAACCCAGTCACAGATTAAAACTAAGTGGAGTTTTAATGAATCTTTAATTAGATTGAAATAATCGAAATGGAGTATCACCAGTTTTGCTCCAGGCGATAGTTAAATCTTTAATTAGATTTGAACGTGAAATGGTAATTGAATTTACCAAAAACACTATGGTGTTAGATATGAAGTATTACCAGTTTTACTTCATGGGATGAATAGGTTGGGATGGGGGAATTAAAACAAATGATTACTTCGGTAAGGTTCGCTAATCCCGACCAGTTTGAATTGATATTCAAAAGCAGATTAAAGCATAAATTCAAGAATTTATCTTTGATAAAAATTAATGGGAACCTTTCCCTATGAACGTGAAATTTAGAAACTAACTGTCGGTTAGCCAAGCAGAATGGTTTTCTGAATATTGATCTGATGTTGGTTTCGGCCTTCGGGGTTAATATTTGGGGAATTATTCTCTGGATTAATTTACGGTTAGTGACTGATGAATTGGAATGAGGCGTATGTTGTGTTTGTGTAACACTTATTTAAAATATACGCGAGTTATTCGGAAAGACCGGGTTTATCCCATTCTGAATAACTGATACGACGATAAGTCGAAGATGAAGACGATGGTCGAAGACCGGAGGTCTTCACGTCGTTTGGGTAATTACTGATGATCTTGATTGGGCTGTACACCCAAGAAGATGGAAACAGTTGGTGATCGTCCAGACGTACTTGGAGATCGAAGGATATGCGGGGTACTAGGTGCCTCCGGTTTCGTTCAGACCCAGAACGGACTTGTAAATGGACTGTGTGTCTGACATTGGATTTTAGTCTGTGTGATTGATTTCTATTAAATATATATCTGTTTGGCGGCGGAGAATTTATTCTCTTGCTTAACGCCCTTCTCTGAGACGTACGAGCTCAGGGGTTATATACTGATGGATATCAAACGCATAGAGTGAATTGTCTGTGTGGCATGCCTAAGTGGCAGTTGATCGAGGCTTCTGTTGAAAAGCAAAGTCTTGTGGTGATGATCAAAGCAAGGCCTTTGTGGCGTAGCTTTGTGTAACGTTTACTTCGCGAGTTTCACACCCGGTATGAACCAAAAACGGGAGAGGACCTCAGGGAGGACATGCGTTTCTTTCTAGCTAGAAGTGGCGTCAGTGGTTTTACACGCCCTGACGAGTTTGACTTATGTGGTTGTTGCTGTTGCGAGGCGCCTCGGATTGATCGGTCGTTCTCGAACCGATGGAGTCATTCGTTGGCTCATTTACGCCCCATAGGGCGGAGAGACGTATTGTTCAGGCACTATAATCCACTCCGTGTGGACCGGCCCTGTCGCTCCAAGGGGCAGTTGCGGCTGTTCCGGAGACATGGGCTAGATTGTCTCGAAGACGGTGAGGACGATCCCTGGCCTCGGTTCATAGACGGAAATCCAATTTCCAAATACGTGACATTTGCGGTTTTATTTGTAAACCTATATATGGCGACATAGTGGTATGGGGCATTCATGCCGCCTATGATTGATACTTATGATTTGAAGTTGTTTTATACACTATGCACTTATAATAGTATCAAATGATTTGTTTTAAAACGTATCAAGCATTCTTTGGCTGTTATAAGGGAAAACCCTATCCCCCGGCTTGCGTTTGCATTGTGTGATAGGACCTGGGTCTTATAACAGCTTCATTTTTTCTTTATTTAGCATTGCGCTGTTGTTTTATGCACTGGTATTCTTGGGAGGAAACCCGTTCCGTGTTATACGGCGTGGTCCCTTGATTTACCTAACTTTGAAAATAAAGAATAATAACTGTTTTAGTTCTCACACCAGTCCCATGACTGACCTGGAGTTTATTGTTTTAACCTAAACTCTGGGTGCCCCTATTTTGACACGGGCAGCTAGTAGTTTTGGTTTTGCAGATTTATATTCACAGGATCCTGGTTTACAGCTGGAATGATATCCGGAAAGCTTTGTATCCGTATATCTCTTCTAGTTGTGTATTGTATTATTTTCCGCTGCTATGTATTTAAATGTGATTTAAATCTCTGATATTTCTGTGTAATATTCATTTATACTCTGTATATTCTTGTATTCTGATGCATTGTTGTAATATACAATGAGATGTTCTTCTGTATGCGTTCTGTTTTGTCCTGTTCTCAAACGATAGGGCGTTTCGAGCGGCCTGGATCGGTTTAGCGACTGGTTCGGATCGAGCGAAATTCCTTGCCGTCACAGTTTCCATACCATTAATTGTGTGAGTGTTCTTAGAGGAGACTTTTCTTTATTCAATTATCATTGAGAAATATGGTCTTAAATGTTCCAAGTTCCACGTTCTTGGAATGATATCGCCATTTGGTTTGCAGAGTCGATACGTTCTAGGTATGACTTCTTGATGAATAACTAATGGTCCTTCCCAATTTGGGCCTAGTGGACCATCCGATGGGTTCTTTGTGTTGGCCATTACCCTTCGTTAGACCAAATCTCCTTTTGTGAATACTCTAGTTTTAACCTTTTAGTTGTAGTACTTTGTGATTCTCCTTTGGTGTTCGGCCATTCTAATTGTAGCCTCGTCTTTTAACCTTTGTATTAGGTCTAAGGATGCCTTTTTTAACTCTTGATTAGGATCAAATGCATAGGCTATCCTTCTATGTGAAGGGATTTCAACCTCGATTGGAAGCATGGATTTACATCCATACGTCAAAGAAAATGGAGTATGACTTGTTGCCATTTTGGCGGAAGTTCTATATGCCCAAAGCACCAAGGGTAATGCTTATGCCCAATTTCCTCTAGCTTGGTTTAGTTGTTTCTTGAGAATTGTCTTCATGGTTTTGTTTGCGGCTTTGATAGCTCCATTTGCCCTTGGATGTGCTACGGAGGAAAAGCTTTTGATGATCCCATTCTTATCACAGAATCTTGTGAATTCCTCGCTTTTGAATTGTGTTCCATTGTCTGATATGTTCTTGTAAGAAATCCTAAAGCGAGTGACAATATTTTTTATCACAGATCACAACACCTTCTTAGATGTGATTGTCGGAAGGGGTTCTGCTTCCACCCACTGTTAAAGTAATCAATAGTTACTACATCATACTTGGCTCCACCCTTGTAGACTGTCAGAGGTCTAATCAAATCTATCCCCCACACATCGAAACGCCATGGGCTTGAGATAATGGTTAAGTCACTTGGAGGTAGCCAGGGTATCTTAGAATACCTTTGACATTTCTCACATCTTGACATATTCAATTGCTTGGTTAACCATTTGTGGCCAGTAATAGCCTTGTCACATGACCTTTTTGGCTAGCTTAATTCCATTGGAATGGTCCCCGCACAAACCTCCATGTTCTTCTTTCAACAAATTAAGCCCATTCTCAAGGCTTTCACATCTTAACTAGGGGGGGTGAGTGCCCTTTCTTATAGAGTATCCCATTTGTAAACTCAAATTTAGGGGCTTGGTGTCTTATCTTCCTCGCATCATGCCTCCTAAGGGGTAGAGCTCCGTTCAGGAGGTAATCTACTATAGAAGCCATCCAAGTATTTTCATAATTATAACCCGTTTATGCTGGGAATGGTTCCTTGTCGAAGGTAATCCCCTTGCTTATTTTATTTTATTTTTCCAAAGGTTGGGATCTTATTAGGACCAACAACTCTTTTCCTGTTTCGGGCTCTTCCTGCTCAATGCTAGGTCTTTCTTGGTATCATACAGGAATTATCCGAGTTTCGGGTGCTCTCGTGAGCTGGACAGTTTGGCTAGTGAATCGGCTTAGGTGTTCTCCCCTCTTGGGATTTGATGTATTCAGAAGTCATCAAACTGAGAAAGCATCTTTAGTATCTTTTTTACATAAAGGGCCAATCGGGCATCTTTGGTTTGGTAGGTTTGCTTAATCTGATTTACCGTTAATTGTGATTTGCTAAAGATCTCTATTCGAGGTATTTTCGTTTATAGTGTTAGGTATAATCCTACCATCATTGACTCACATTCGGCTACATTGTTGGTAGCTATAAACTCTAACTTCATTGCATAATGGAAACGGTGCCCATCATGGGTGATTATGATGTATCCTGCCCCTGCTCGTTGTTCGTTTGAAGCCCCATCTACGAATAGTTTCCACTTAGCATTCAAGTTGTTCTCTTTGGTCGACTATTCTGTAATAAAACTGGTGCATTCGTTTACAAAATCTATGAGAACTTGTCCTTTGATCGCTGATCGAGGTTGAAACTCAATCTCGTATTGACTAAGCTTAATTTCCCATTTCACTAACCTTCCCGAGGTTTTCGGATTGCTAAAAACTTGCTTAAGTGGAAAATTAGTTAAAACTTTAAAGGGATGTGCTTGGAAATAATTCTTGAGCTTCCGTGCTGTAAGTAATAGACAATACGCTAATTTTTCCATTACATGATATCGGGTTTCTACATCCTCTAACCTTCTGCTAACATAATAAATCGGGTGTTGAGTTCCATCACTTTCTCTTATAAGGACGGAACTTACCGCATATTCTAAATGGTCATATATAGATATAAATCTTCTCCTTTATCAGGGCTGGACAAATCCGGGGGTTTCCCATATAGTCTTTCAATTCTTGAAAGGCTCTTCTACATTCTTCATTCCATTCAAATTTCTTCGTTTTCTTTATAACATCAAAGAAATGGATGTATTTGTCAGTGTCTTTGGAGATGAACCAACTGAGGGCTGCTACCTTTCCGTTTAGGCTCATGACCTCTTTGTTGTTTTGGGTTTTTCATATCCTTTATGGCTTGGATTTGGTCACGGCTATCCTCAATGCCATCCTCGCTTAGCACATATCCTAGGAACTTTCCAGATTGGACCCCAAAAGAACACTTTTGTGGGTTTAACTTCATTTGGTAACCTCTCAAGATGTTGAACATCTCCACTAGGTCCTCCAAGTAACTCTTCGCTTTGACGGACTATACTAGCATATCATCTAAGTATACTTCCATGTTGTGCTCTATCTGCTCTTGGAACATTCTATTAACCAGTCTTTGGTATGTTGCTCCAACATTTTTCAATCCAAAGGGTATTACTTTATAACAAAATGTCCCCCAATCGGTGATAAAGCTCGTATATTCTTCGTTGGGTTTGTGCACGGGAATTTGATTATTCCCCGAGTAAGCATCCATAAGGGATAATATCTTATGTCCACTTGTTGCGTCAACCAACTAATATATCCCTGGAAGGGGATAACAATCCTTTGGACATGCTTTGTTTAAGTCTATATAATCAAGACGAGGTAATAAGTGGTGGTCATCCAGACGTACTTGGAGATCGACCGGATATGCGAGGGCTTCTCTCCTGTATTGGACATATAGGATTTGGAATAAGGTGCCTCCGGTTTCGTTCAGACCCAGAACGAACTTGCAAATGGATTTGTGTGTCTGATATCGTAGTTTGTGCTATATTAATTGATCTCTACTAAATATATATCTTTTTGGTGGTGGAGAATTTATTCTCTTTGCTTAACACCATTCTTTGAGACGTACAAGCTCAGAGGTTATATATCGGTAGATATCAGTTGTATGGTATGAATTGACAATGTGGCATGCTGAGATATAATGATCGTGGCTTTCGTTGAAAAGCAGAGCTTTGTGGATGATGATTAAAGAACGACTTTAATATAGCGTTAATTGGTGAGCTTCACACCTCGGTATGAACCAGAAACAGGATAAAGGACAGCAGGGAGGACATGTGTTTCCTATCAGCTGAGAATGATGTCATGGTATGGATCCCAGGCATTTTACTTATACGGATGATGGATTGCGAGTACCTCAGATATGGCTATAAAAGGCCAAGATGGTCGACATGCAAACCAGGATAGCGGTCAAATATGATCGGGAAATGCATTGTTCAGAAATAGCCAATCCACAAACGTAAAAGTGAACCGGCCCTGCCAGATCCGGGTGCACGTGCACGTGAGTACTGTGGCATTTTCGAAAGTGTCCCGAATTGGATAGGGAAGATCCTATGCCATGTTCATGATGGAATCCAAATTCCATTACGTGACTTTCGATTTCAGTTGTAAACCTATATGGCGACATAGTAGGATGGGTACTATGTCGTTTATGATTAATACATTTACATTCAAAACTAATTTCTGCACTATGCACTAATAATAATAAAAGATAAACTTCGTGTATCAAGCATTTTTGGCCATTATAAGGTAAAACTATATCCTCTAGTTTGTGTTGCATTATGTGATGGGACATGTGTCTTATAATGGCTTCATTTTTTCCTTTTTAACATTGAGTTGTTTGTTTTGTAGTGTTCTTGAGAGAAAAATCCGTTCTGTGTTATACGACGTGGTCCCTTGATTTACCCAACATTAAATAAAATTAATAACTTTTTAGTTCTCACACCAGTCCCATGACTGACTCGGAGTTTATTGTTTCCCACCTAAACTCTGGGTGCCCATATTTTCCACATGGACAACTAGTAGTTTTGGTTTGCATATATTTCTTTTCATAGGATCCTGGATTATGACTGGAGTTATACTCTGGAATGCTTTATATTTGTGTATTTCTTTCAGCTGAGGTATTTGATGTTTTCTACTGCACATATATACATGTAGTATATTTCCACTACTACGTAATTTGAATCTCTGGTATTATTTTTCTGTTGTATATTATTTATTTCTGCTCTTATATCTTGAACTCTGATGTAAATTGTTATAATAGCAATGAAATGTTCTCTTGTTCTATGTTCTGATGGGTCGTGTCCTCAAAGAAATCTGTCTTCTTATTCGATTTAGGCTGGCTGGGAAGTTTGGGTCGTCACATTTGGTATCAGAGCTTTGGTTTACAAAGATCGAGAACAAAACACAATAGAACCAAATGAAAGAATTCATCAGAGATAGTATTAGTAATATCCTATAAGAATAAGTCATTAGAAATAGGGTTAGTAATACTTTAGAATGATTTTGAAGAGTATTATTTATAAAAAACAAATTTTAGTTTTGAAAATTTATATCTTATTATAAAGATTTAAGTATTTTATTTGATTTTGAATTTGTACTATCGAGTATAGGAAGATTTCTCATATACGCATCATGAACGTATATTCGAAGTCTCAAAGATATTAGATAGATATAGAATCACACTCCATTCGCCCGGGAATAATTCTGATGATGATGCATCATCATTAGTGTTTATGTTCGAGTTTCGAAAGTGGGATATCTATGTATTTCTAATTGACTGGTGTGAGAACCAAAAACTTAGTTAGAGTTTATTGATTGTGATTTGGCATTGAAAATATGATTTTTAGTATGTAAAAGATATATGTTTGGAAATTTAATTAACTAATTGATTGCTGGTTGTGATGGGTGATTATTAGTTTAACTAATAAAAATATTGGAATAATAGAACCAATATGAAAATGAAAGGTAAATTAAGCCAAATTAAATATAATGTCGAACTGAATTTAAAATTTGTTTTGATTGGATGAATGTGTGTGTGTATATATATGTTGGACAGGTTATTGCGTAGAAGCTAAGAAGAGGAATAAAATTATATGCCCGACAAAAAGGTACATATTTACTGGATTGATTAGGCTTGATGATTTTATGAGCCGATTGGCAAGCCACTTGCCTTTACGATTTTCTTTTTGATGGATGAGGCCCAGAGTGTCAAGCTATAGTTGTACCGATCACCGCGAAATTTTGCAAAAATTTAGGCCGTTAGCTAAATTTCAAGAAATTAGAAAGTTCTTAGAAACTGAAAAGTTGAAGAACTTGAGTCAGAACGAAGGTTGAGTTTGATAAGTAAATGACCTTCGTTTTTGTCTTCCTTTTCGGGGATGAAAAGTTTTTAAGTGGTTGAGATTGTAACAACCCTAATTTTTGGAACCAAATTAAAATTTATTTTTAATGGATTTTAAATGTTTAAAATGATTTATTTTGAGAATCAACGATTTAAAATTTATTTAAATCGAAGTTTAAACTTATAAATTTATAATATAATTATAAAATGAGCGCGTAACGTCGCGGCAGTTTGAAATTTTAGTTTTGAATTTCAATTGAATATGCGGAATTCAATATAAGTCAGAATTTGATAAAACAAGAAACATTAGAATCTATTTAATTATATCTTTCTAATGAATGTGAGAAACTGAGATTTCATTTTATAAAATTTAAGTTATGTCCAAATTAAAATTTAAAATAGTCGCTGTGGAATTTATTAATATTTTAATATTATTTAAGCCCTTAAAAATAGTCATTTTGCAAACCACCTCCGTTTTCGACGATACCAATTTTGTTGGATCCGGAACATCAAACTATTGTCAGGTTTAGAATTTCAGGTCAATTGGAATTCATATGTAAGCGTGGTAAATTTAAACGCGTATTGAATTTGAATTATAGTTTAGCGAAAATAAGGGACACATCCATGGAAAGTTTGCAAATACAATCGGCATCCTCCCCAAACTTTCATTACAAAGCGGGTCCCTATTTTGGTAGCTACCTTTTTTTCAAAGAAAAAATGCACTGCCCTAAAAAAAACAAAAAAAATCAAGCCGCAAATATTCCCAGAAGAAATCTGAAAAAAACAAAACAAAAACCGCATACATCTGTGCAATAAAACTGAATTGTTGCATACATGTATGCAACAATTCTTGCATAGTTTATGTTGAAAATTTTGGATGAATTATTGCATATGTATATGCAATTATTGAGTTTTATTGCATACATGTATGCAACAATTCATGCAGAGTTTATGTTGAAAATTTTGCATGAATTATTGTATATATATACATATATATATATACACACAATTATTGAGTTTTATTGCATACATGTATGCAAATAAAGATGAATCAATATGCATGGACTACGAATTGTTGCAGAAATGTATGTATTTATTCTATATTAAACGCATACATGTATGCATAAAAGTTAAGAAGGATGCATAACTGCAATAGTTGCATACATGTATGCAACAATTGCAAAATGTGCATCCTTTGATACAATAAGCTGGAGATTTTCCATTTTTTTATGCTTTTTAGTGGTTTTGTAACACCCCACCTCCACTAGGATCACTCCTTAGAATGTACTAGCTTTGGAGGGGTGTCATTGTGAAGGTAAACATGCACAGAGATATCGCAAGACAGAATATATGAAAATAAATATAAGTAAAGCAGCGTTAGCAGATAAAAACCCATCATCATCATCTCAGAAAAACCGACATAGTCAAGTACATAATATCAAAATGTCATGATCCAAAGTACAACACAAGTCTAGATACGTGATAACAAAATACATGGTAAAACATCAGTACTAATCCCCAGAAATAAAAGATAAGCCACAGCTAGCTCAGATCCATACATGAGCTATCCAACAAGCAAGCCAAAGGTCCACTAAGCAGATGTAGCCCCTCCCTGAGAACCTGTGGGGGGGGGGGGGAAACGGAAGAAAAGAAGCGAAAGAAAACAGGTCAGTCAAAAAGACTGAGTAAGCCCTACTACGATCAGTCTATAAACTAATAAAGTTAACAGTATGATGGAAACTGAGATGAACATACTGGCAATAGATAAAGGTGGCATCACATAGACGAGATTAAACTTTGCACCACAGTGTACTAGCAAACCCACAAAACAGATCTTGATCCCTTCGCCCAAACTTTGGCCCAATAACATGAAGTGACCTTAGTATAAGGTCCAGCCCAACGGTCTAGTCGATCGGCTCCCTATAATCCTAACACGTCAAGTGTTGGTGTCCATACGGCCCTCATGGATGTAGTCAGACTGTGCTGGGTCCACCTTCGGGTGTATCAAGCCCTAAGGTGTCAACCCCAGACACCTAAGCAATAATGCACAGTCTAAGCCTACTGGTACCCGTGCCTCGAGTTTGTCCAACATCGGACTATGTGCACGTCCGTAGCCCGCCGGACCCGCACCGCTGTACCACTCAGCCGTCGCTTTGGTCGCTTACATCAGTCCAGTAATCGTGCCCCGCCCTAGCCTAGCCTCTAGGGTTGTGAATGATACCAAACTGGGATTACTGCTGGAACAGACCACGCTGCTAGGGTTTCTAAGAGGGTTAAGTGTGGTTTTAACCCCTCACTAATCCTGGATTAAATTAGTTAAGTGTAACCACTTAACCCCATCTAATCCTCGCATCCCCATTATTGGTTAAGTATTAGTGGGCCATGACTTAACCCTAATCATGAGGCATTAATTACTTAACACACCCAACCTCTCACATTAGACATCCGTGCTTACCTGGGAAGATTTACACCACGTCTAGGTCTAACCTCGGGTCTTATGGTGCAACATGACCAACTACCCACATTAGACCCCACGTTGTGGTTACCTGGGAAGATTTACACCACAACTAGGTCTAACCTCGAGTTAGCCATATCATGTTATCTAATGTCATGTCCACTTTAGAACATATTTACAAGTTAACATATACTTGGGTAGACCTAACTTAATAGGTAAATTCCCAAGGGGTAGACCTAACTTAATAGGTAAATTCCCAATCTTTTAGTTTCATGTATTTTTAAGTTTACCCAAACCCTCCCAACGTCATTATCTCGCTTACATATTCGTCATAACGCTTAAGGGTATAAAAGGTAACTTGGCATAACATACATGATGAACTTCACATATCGTAATAAACATGCATACATGTTAAACTTGCAAATCATGTCATAGTGAACTCGCATAAACATGCATAGCTTATTAAATATGCATAACATGGTAAGGTGAACATGCATAATCCATTAAACTTGCATAACATGGTAAGGTGAACTTGCATAAGCATGCATAATCCATTAAACTTGCATAACCTGGTAAGATGAACTTGCATAACTCATGAAACATGTAGAACATGGCATAATAAACTCGCATAAGCATGCATAACTTGTGAAACATGTAAAACATGGCATAGAAATCTCGCATAAGCATGCATAACTTATGAAACATGTAAAACATGGCATAGTGAGTTCGCATAAGCATGCATAATCAAATAAACTCACATAAGTCTCAACTTTCACCACATATTAACTTTAGAGTTTGTAAAGTGAAGGTAAGAGGGCTTACAAATATAAACAAGTCACAAATCCACCAAATAAGATGAAGAAGCCCTTTAAAAACCCAAAACAATGCTTCAAATAAGAAAACCCTTTTGCAAAATCCCAAAACACAAACTTTAGCAAATCAAACTTGCAACTTAATGAAGTATGCAAGTTATTAAGCATTCATACAACATAGTAAAGGTTGTATGATCATCATATCTTCATAGGATTAGACTTTGAGGAAGGTGGAGGCTAGGGATTTTAGGTGGAGGCCATTTGAGGATTCAATTTGGCATAGTTTAGTTGCCAGATTGATTAATGAGGCTTTAGGGTAGGATTAGGGGTATATTTATAGAGAATTAGAGTGTTTTAAGCCCTAGGATTAACCCTAGGTGAATCTTGGCCCGTCAGATTTCGGAATGCTCTAGAACCAGGCCACACAACCAAGCCCAAACCAAAATGGTGCACCAGGCAATTATGCCTGGCTACCCCCTGTCGACAGGGCTGTCGACACCCTGGGGCCCTGTCGACATGCCTGTCGACATGGGGCCCCTGGCGGGAATTTTCCCGCCTAACCCTGATTAGCCCTAATCCTTGTTTTAATTTTGAAATTTAAATCTGTTTTTAGCATAGAAATTTCTGAAAACTTCAATGGGCCTTAACTGGGTCATACGGATTCCGATTTTCGAAAACTCGGACTCTATTTCGCGTATTTTTCCGAGACGAACGCAATGGCATAGCCCATTTCCCCTGGTTCTGATTTTTGAATTAAATTCTGCCTCAATTTATGTTATAACAGTTTATTGAAAATACGGGTTGTTATATTCTCCCCTCCTTAAAGGATTTCGTCCCCGAAATCTTCAAGTTAGGAAGAACATATCCTACCATCCAACATCCATCTACTCAAACCATCATCCACGAGCAACCATTGTCCTTAAAAGGTTCTAAATGCTGTATGAACATATGCAAGAGTGTGTGTATATGTACTTATCTAATGCAAAGATCAATGCAAAATATGTTAGTGAAATGTATCCATATGTATGCAAATCCCTAACATAATGTATAATATCTACATGCGTGCTCAATCATACATCCATATGCAACATCCATGTGATTGTATACAAATCCCATCCAAGGTTAAGCATAAATACTCATGCACATGCAATATGAGGAGTGTGTGAGCCGATCTAGTGCCTAATGTGTATCATGCATCCACGAGTAACCACTTGCAAACACTTGCAACCACTTGCAACCATCAAACATAACATGTCTCAAGCACATGTTTCATCCAAAGGGTTTCTACCTAAGGTTCTCATGACAAGCTTAGCACGATTACTAGATAAACATGGATAGCAAAGAGAAAGATATAGTAACAAAGGAAAGAGGTTGAGAGTGTACCCTCAAAAAGGAATGGATAAAGCCCACGCATCTTCTCCTCGGTTTCCCAAGTTGCGTCTTCTTCGGCTTCACCCCATTGAACTTTCACTAACCTGACCTCACGATTCCTTAGCTTCTTGGTCTCTGTCCCCAAGATACGAATCGGAGCTTTCCTTAAAGTTGCTTCTTTCTCTACTTCCACGTCTTCAAGAATGCTAGGTTCAACCACCTCAGCGGACTCATGCAAGCACTTTCGGAGATGCGAGACATGAAAGACATTATGCACTCCGGACAACTTCTCGGGCAATTGCACTTTATAAGCCATCTTCCCAATTCTCTCTATGATGGGGAAGGGTCCAACGAATCTCGGTGCTAACTTCCCAACAGCTCCAAACCGGACCACATTCCGTAAAGGAGAAACCTTTACGAAAACCTTGTCCCCAACCTCAAACTCCAATTCGGACCTTCGCCTGTCAGCATAAGATTTCTGTCTGTCTTGGGCTGCCTTCATTCGTCTTCTGATCAATTCGACCTTCTCGGATGTATCTCTAATCATGTCAGGTCCAAGTATAAGCTTGTCTGTAGTCTCCCACCAACATGTAGGTGACTTACATGGTCTCCCATATAAAGCCTCAAACGGTGCCATACCAATGCTCGCCTGATAACTGTTATTATAAGCAAATTCTACAAGAGGAAGGTGGTCTTCCCAAGTACCACCAAAGTCCAAGATGCAAAGTCTCAACAAGTCCTCAAGCACTCGATTCACCCTTTCGGTCTGGCCATCCGTCTGTGGGTGATAAGCTGTACTCAGATTCAACCTTGTGCCCATAGCCTCCTGCAAACTGTTCCAGAATTGACTAGTAAAGATGGGGTCTCGGTCACTGACTATGCTGGAAGGGACTCCATGTAGTCGCACTATCTCCCGAAGATATACTGATGCTAGTCCAGATGCGGTCCTTTTGCTCTTCACTGGGATAAAATGAGCACTCTTCGTAAGCCTATCTACAATGACCCATATGCTCGTATTCCCTCTCCTTGACCTTGGAAGCCCATCAATAAAGTCCATAGAAATGCTCTCCCACTTCCATAGCGGGACCTCTAGCGGATGTAATAGCCCACCGGGCTTCTTCGACTCAGCTTTTACTCTCTGGCAAATAACACATCTCGAGACAAACTCCGCCACATCCTTCTTCATTCCAGGCCAGAAGAAAACGCGCTTCATGTCCTTATACATCTTATCACCACCTGGATGTATAGTCATCTTGGAGCGATGTGCTTCCTCCAGAACTTTCCTCACCAAGTCTTCTACCATCGGAACACAAAGCCTTCCGTCTCTCCTCAGCCAACCCTTATCGTCTATGGAATATCGAGCAAGGTGACTAGATGTCTCCCCTCGAACCAGCTTATCCATGATCTCAATTATCTGAGGGTCTTCCTTCTGTGAAGCCCCGACTTGATCCAGAAGGGTAGGCCTGAGCTCTAGAGATGCCAAAGAACCGGTCATCGTCTCAATTGTCAAGGAAAAATCAAAGGTTGCCAAGAACTCTAAATTCTTCATCTCAACAAATAGAGGACTTAGTGTCAACCTTTTCCTACTCAACGCATCCGCTACAACATTCCCCTTGCCAGGGGTATAGGCTATGTCAAAATCATAGGAAGCCAGGAATTCCATCCATCTCTGCTGCCTCAAGTTCAGATCCTTCTGCGAAAAGAGATACTTCAAAGACTTATGATCAGTATACAGCTCAAATCTCTCTCCCAGAAGATAATGACGCCAAGCTTTGAGTGCATATACAATCGCTGCCAGCTCAAGATCATGAGTGGGATAATTCCTCTCATGCACCTTAAGTTGCCTCCCACCAAAACATATAACTCTGCCCTCTTGCATCAGAACGGCGCCCAATCCCGTGCCACAAGCACCAGTGTACACGGTAAATATCTTGCCACCATCGGGTAAGGCTAGAACTGGTGCTGAGGTAAGGGCTCTCTTGAGCCTCTGAAAAGCAAGCTCACAATCCATATCCCAAGCAAAAACTAAGTTCTTCTTCGTCAACTTAGTAAGAGGAGCGGATATCTTCGCGAAGTCCTTGATGAACTTCCGGTAAAAACCCGCAAGACCCAGAAAGCTTCTCACCTCGGTTGCATTCCTTGGCGTCTTCCAATCCTGAACCGCAACCACCTTAGCGGGATCCACCGCCAAGCCTTGCTTGGATACGATATGCCCAAGAAATCTGACTTCCCTTCTCCAAAAGTGGCACTTGGAGAACTTGGCTTTTAACTGGTGTGCTCTGAGTGTGTCCATCACCTCTACTAGGTGCCTTGCATGCTCTTCCTCATCCTTGGAGAAGACCAGAATATCATGCACAAAGACCACGACAAACTTATTCAAGAACTCCCGAAACACCCGACTCATCAAATCCACAAAATATGCGGGTGCATTCGTCAAACCGAACGGCATAACCAGCCATTCAAAGAATCCGTCTGGAGTTCTGAATGCAGTCTTGTCTATACTGTCTTCAGCCACTCTGAGCTGATGGAAACCCGTAGCAAGGTCAAGCTGAGAGAAAACAGAAGCACCAACAAGTTGGTCAAATAGATCGTCGATCCTTGGTAACGGGTGTCTGTTTTTCTTAGTCAGCTTATTCAATTCTCTATAATCCACACAGAGTCGAAGAGAGCCATCTGCCTTAGTTGCAAACACCACAGGCGCTCCCCATTCGGATTTACTCCTTCTGATGAAGTTCTTCTCAAGTAATTCTTTCACTTGCTTGCTCAGCTCCCGTCTTTCCCGCGGAGCCATATGCCGAACGGGTAAAGAAACAGGCTTAGCATTATCTACAAGATAGATGCGAAAATCAATCTCTCGTTTAGGGGGCAACCCCTTAACTTCTTCAAAAACGTCTGGATAATCTCGGACCACCCTTACAGACTGAAGGGCCTCCTCTGATGAGTCGAGAGATTCTAGATAGCATAACATGACGGGATTCTTCGGATTGCATGAAATCTCTAAGGTGTTGCCCAGGCGAGTCACAAGCCTTACAACCCTATGCTCACAATCCAGAATGGCTCCATATCTAGACAGCCAATCCATGCCCAAGATCAATCCGTATCCCCTGAAACCAAGAACATACGCACTACACAAGAACTCTACGCTGAGTATAGAGATCCTCAGATCCTCACATATCATAGATAGATGAGCAGAACCCCCAATGGGATTCGAAACACAAACGGGATCATCCACTAAGCTAGTACTAAGGTGCAAGCTATCAACAAGATCAGATGAAATAAAGCTATGTGAAGCACCAGAATCAAATAAGGTACGCACTGGAAGATCAGAGATATAAACAAGGTTCTCAACAGAAACACTACCTCGCTCGGGAACTGAAGCGGTATTGAGAGCATGAACTTGCCCTCCTGAAGGTCCAGCCTGTCCTTTCTTCTTTGGGCATTCTTTGCTAAAGTGCCCAGTCTCTCCACAAGAAAAGCATCCACCACTAAGCTTCCTTTTCTTCTTCCTGCAATCCTTAGCAAAGTGCCCAGCTATGCCACAGTAATTGCATTTTCCCTTGCCTTTGTTGTTGTTGTTGTTCCCCTTCTTGTTCTTGCCCTGATTCCCCTGGCTGCTTTGACCACCTTGATTGCCTTTGCCTTGAGAATCAGTCTTCTTTGCTTGGGTATCGCTCGACTTGACTTCTTTCTTTCCATCTCCCTGAAGCAGAGCCATATTGACCAAACTCTCGAAAGTGGCTCCATGCGGAATATGTGACATCGCCAAGCCCTGTAGCGGCTCATTCAACCCTCTAGCAAATCGAAGAGCCTTCTTCTCCGGAGTGTTTACTATATCCAAACCAAAGCGGGCCAGCTGATTAAACTTGTTCACATACTCCTTGACAGACATATCACCTTGCTTTAATGCAATGAACTTCTCCATTTGTAAATTCGCCTCAGCTGAAGATAGAAACTTGGTCACAAATCTAGCCCTCAAATCGGCCCAAGTCTCAACGGGCCTCGTCCCATTGGTGACCTCCCACCAATAGGCCGCCTCATCCTTCAAAAGCCATACTGTCAATAGGATTTTCCTCTCGTCATCAATCCCAAAGATAGCAAACAAGTCCTCCGTGTCTTTCAGCCAATTCCTAGCTTCAACAAAAGATTCCGTGCCTAGGAAATTCTTGCCTCCCATTGCCTTGAAGTCTTTACAAACCTTTGTAAACTCGATCTGAGGATGCTGAGGGGGAGGGGGAGGAACATTAGCAACGGGAGGGGGAATATTAACTGCTGGAGGAGGGGGAGCAGGAACCACCGGAGGAGGGATATTAGGGAGAGGATTCTCAACTACAGGAGGAGGAGTGGGAGTAGGGTTGGCGGGACCAGCTGCCGCCCTAGCTTCTAGAAGTCTCCTATACCAGAGTGGTACGTTCACTCCATCTGGGATGTCAAGATTCTCAGCCATACTGAAACGAAAGATAAGATAAGATTAGGTCAAGGGAACGAAGGATAACGCTGATGGCTTTTGGGGATTAGCCTCAAAATAATCTAGACTTTATTTTGGAAAATACTTAGTAGGTTTTTGAAAAATAGTTTTTCAAAAGGGTTTTTTTTTTCAAAAGTTTTGTTCAATCTTGTTAACCTTGTGCTCTGATACCAAATGTAACACCCCACCTCCACTAGGATCACTCCTTAGAATGTACTAGCTTTGGAGGGGTGTCATTGTGAAGGTAAACATGCACAGAGATATCGCAAGACAGAATATATGAAAATAAATATAAGTAAAGCAGCGGTAGCAGATAAAAACCCATCATCATCATCTCAGAAAAACCGACATAGTCAAGTACATAATATCAAAATGTCATGATCCAAAGTACAACACAAGTCTAGATACGTGATAACAAAATACATGGTAAAACATCAGTACTAATCCCCAGAAATAAAAGATAAGCCACAGCTAGCTCAGATCCATACATGAGCTATCCAACAAGCAAGCCAAAGATCCACTAAGCAGATGTAGCCCCTCCCTGAGAACCTGTGGGGGGGGGGGGGAACGGAAGAAAAGAAGCGAAAGAAAACAGGTCAGTCAAAAAGACTGAGTAAGCCCTACTACGATCAGTCTATAAACTAATAAAGTTAACAGTATGATGGAAACTGAGATGAACATACTGGCAATAGATAAAGGTGGCATCACATAGACGAGATTAAACTTTGCACCACAGTGTACTAGCAAACCCACAAAACAGATCTTGATCCCTTCGCCCAAACTTTGGCCCAATAACATGAAGTGACCTTAGTATAAGGTCCAGCCCAACGGTCTAGTCGATCGGCTCCCTATAATCCTAACACGTCAAGTGTTGGTGTCCATACGGCCCTCATGGATGTAGTCAGACTGTGCTGGGTCCACCTTCGGGTGTATCAAGCCCTAAGGTGTCAACCCCAGACACCTAAGCAATAATGCACAGTCTAAGCCTACTGGTACCCGTGCCTCGAGTTTGTCCAACATCGGACTACGTGCACGTCCGTAGCCCGCCGGACCCGCACCGCTGTACCACTCAGCCGTCGCTTTGGTCGCTTACATCAGTCCAGTAATCGTGCCCCGCCCTAGCCTAGCCTCTAGGGTTGTGAATGATACCAAACTGGGATTACTGCTGGAACAGACCACGCTGCTAGGGTTTCTAAGAGGGTTAAGTGTGGTTTTAACCCCTCACTAATCCTGGATTAAATTAGTTAAGTGTAACCACTTAACCCCATCTAATCCTCGCATCCCCATTATTGGTTAAGTATTAGTGGGCCATGACTTAACCCTAATCATGAGGCATTAATTACTTAACACACCCAACCTCTCACATTAGACATCCGTGGTTACCTGGGAAGATTTACACCACGTCTAGGTCTAACCTCGGGTCTTATGGTGCAACATGACCAACTACCCACATTAGACCCCACGTTGTGGTTACCTGGGAAGATTTACACCACAACTAGGTCTAACCTCGAGTTGGCCATATCATGTTATCTAATGTCATGTCCACTTTAGAACATATTTACAAGTTAACATATACTTGGGTAGACCTAACTTAATAGGTAAATTCCCAAGGGGTAGACCTAACTTAATAGGTAAATTCCCAATCTTTTAGTTTCATGTATTTTTAAGTTTACCCAAACCCTCCCAACGTCATTATCTCGCTTACATATTCGTCATAACGCTTAAGGGTATAAAAGGTAACTTGGCATAACATACATGATGAACTTCACATATCGTAATAAACATGCATACATGTTAAACTTGCAAATCATGTCATAGTGAACTCGCATAAACATGCATAGCTTATTAAATATGCATAACATGGTAAGGTGAACATGCATAATCCATTAAACTTGCATAACATGGTAAGGTGAACTTGCATAAGCATGCATAATCCATTAAACTTGCATAACCTGGTAAGATGAACTTGCATAACTCATGAAACATGTAGAACATGGCATAATAAACTCGCATAAGCATGCATAACTTGTGAAACATGTAAAACATGGCATAGAAATCTCGCATAAGCATGCATAACTTATGAAACATGTAAAACATGGCATAGTGAGTTCGCATAAGCATGCATAATCAAATAAACTCACATAAGTCTCAACTTTCACCACATATTAACTTTAGAGTTTGTAAAGTGAAGGTAAGAGGGCTTACAAATATAAACAAGTCACAAATCCACCAAATAAGATGAAGAAGCCCTTTAAAAACCCAAAACAATGCTTCAAATAAGAAAACCCTTTTGCAAAATCCCAAAACACAAACTTTAGCAAATCAAACTTGCAACTTAATGAAGTATGCAAGTTATTAAGCATTCATACAACATAGTAAAGGTTGTATGATCATCATATCTTCATAGGATTAGACTTTGAGGAAGGTGGAGGCTAGGGATTTTAGGTGGAGGCCATTTGAGGATTCAATTTGGCATAGTTTAGTTGCTAGATTGATTAATGAGGCTTTAGGGTAGGATTAGGGGTATATTTATAGAGAATTAGAGTGTTTTAAGCCCTAGTATTAACCCTAGGAGAATCTTGGCCCGTCAGATTTCGGAATGCTCTAGAACCAGGCCACACAACCAAGCCCAAACCAAAATGGTGCACCAGGCAATTATGCCTGGCTACCCCCTGTCGACAGGGCTGTCGACAGGGCTGTCGACACCCTGGGGCCCTGTCGACATGCCTGTCGACATGGGGCCCCTGGCGGGAATTTTCCCGCCTAACCCTGATTAGCCCTAATCCTTGTTTTAATTTTGAAATTTAAATCTGTTTTTAGCATAGAAATTTCTGAAAACTTCAATGGGCCTTAACTGGGTCATACGGATTCCGATTTTCGAAAACTCGGACTCTATTTCGCGTATTTTTCCGAGACGAACGCAATGGCATAGCCCGTTTCCCCTGGTTCTGATTTTTGAATTAAATTCTGCCTCGATTTATGTTATAACAGTTTATTGAAAATACGGGTTGTTATAGGTTTTAATGCCTGAATTTGATGATGTTTACGTATTTTATTTAATTACGAATTTACGTGATTTTTTTTGAATTTTTGAAAAATAGGGACCTAATTGTAACACCCCACGTCCATTATTGTCACTTACAAAGGGAATGCATTAACTTCCATGGAGCGTATTTAGTGTATAGAACAGAATATAACAAGACAGATATAAATAATGGTAATTGAAAATTTTAAAACAACTTTTATTGCAGCGGAGAAATAGTTTGATTACAACAACTTCATAAACCAAGTACACGTAATATCCATCTTGATAAATTATTTCAGAGTACATAAAATAAAAAGCATAAACCCCAACACAAATAGCCATAAAAGAGATGAGCTGAACTTTACTTTCAGCAATCCAAGCACTTCCAAAAGAGAGAGAAAGAGATCCAAGATCAAGCTCCACTAGTACTAGTCCGACCCTGAGAACCGAGGGGGAGGGAGGAAGAAAAGAGGTGAAAACAAGGGGGTCAGACATAAAGTATGGCGAGTATAATAACTTTAACAATATAATTATTAAAGTAACTAGGATAAGGCATAAACTGGTAAGATAAGATATGACCATGAAACAAGTGGGCATGACAAAGCAAATAAGAGGAATATTCTGGCGTTAATCTCGTTCCTAATCACTATGGGATAATTACAATACTGCACCACCACTAGTCACCCTAAAAGTTGATCCCGCCTACAGAACTTAATAATGATAATGGTAGTTTCGTGTACCCCTAGCTGCCTTCATAGGTGTCGTCTGCCCCTATCTCCACTAGTTGTACCCACTACCCCCATTCGATCGACTCCCTAACTCGTAGATACCCCTGTTGGTCCCACAGTGGGGTGTATCACTCCCCAAAGTGGCAACCCGATACCACCAAAGATGCACGGCTTATATCTACACGATGCAACAACGTCTTACCTACCAGCTTGGGCCCACGCACGCATATGACCCCGTTGGACTTGCATTGCCACCGCTAACCCGTTTTGACCTCTTACAATCAAATCCAGTAAGTGTGTCCCGTCCTCGACTTGGGTCGAGCTCACAAAGATACTTAATGGGTTACCGGTTTGAAAAGGGCCCCCATGCTTGACACAAGCCTTCCACCTATGCTTGGTCCCCACTAAGGTTTCCCCACTTAACCCCATTCTTATTCATGTCTTCTTACATGCTTCAATCTTGGTTAAGTGCATCTAATCGTATTTTACATGCCACCCAAGGCACCCACTTAATTTCACATGCCACCCAAGGCACCCACTTAACCCCCCATGTCCCACCACATGTTTATTTGGTTAAGTGTTACTTAATTAATTAGAACCGTAACCTTGTAAAGACCTCCCACATTAGGCTGACATTTGTGGTTGCTGGATTTGCTGGGCGGGTCCGGGCAGGCTTATACCGCAAACGAGCCTAACCTCGTGTCTTTACAATTGTTACGCATTTAATTCGTGCCTTTGACCTCTCACATTAGACTGGCATTTGTGGCTGCTGGATTTGCCGGGCGGGTCCGGGCAGTCTTATACCACAAAAGAGTCTAACCTCGTGTCTTAGGCGGTTAATTATTACACATCTTTATTTAACCCCATATTGGATTAATATCCCATTTCAAATTTGTCAATAAATTCCAAATTTATTTATGTCCATAATTGTCTCTTAAAATTATGTCCATAAATACCAATTATGTCAATTAATGTCTCAAATTAATTATATGCCTTTTAAGGCCATTTTATGCCAATTCACAATTTATGTATATTCAATATTATCCCATCATCCCCACGCTATTCGTACGTTTTCATATGACATATGTTAGACTCGCAAATAGTCTAACTTATAAAAAGAAAAACAACATCACATAACACATAAAATAGATCTAAGGATCATGACATAAGATTACATAGCCAATAACTTGCATATGAATTTCATTCAAACTAGCATATGATACAAAACTAGCATAGGTAATGGGCATAAACTTGCATAACTTATGTACTGCTATAGATCCAAACATAAAGGTGTGAACTTGCATATGGATCTAAACATAAAGATATAAACTTGCATACAGATCTAAACATAAAGATGTAAACTTGCATATGGGTCTAAACATAAAGATGTAAACTTGCATATGGATCTAGACATAAAGGTTAATGTCACATAAACTAGCATATGCATATACATGTCTCACATATATTTTAACAACCCAAACTTGCATAAGATTCATACATGAATATATGATCCAATCATCACAAACTTGCATAAGATATATGATTCAACTTGCATAAGATTCACATAAGAACTAACATATGATCCAACTTGCATAAGACTAACATATGATTCAGCACCACAAACATACATATAATTTACATCATATGATTCAAAATCATATTCTCATAATCCCAATTATATCTTATCATAATTAAATTAATTAATTAATTTGTGAAAGCTATCATACTCACAATTAAAAAGAATATTCTTGTCTTTCTGGGATCTATATTCTGAAACTGAATTGCTCGCCTTTGATGTAACTAATCGTTATTTAGATTTGATTTGATTTTGATTCAAGCTTCTATCTTGCTTTAGGGTTGAAAGTATATGGCGGCTACTCTAGGTTCTCCATTGACGGCATGGCGGCTCTTGTTATGAATTAATGTGATTAGGGTTAGGGGTTTAGGAGTGTTTTTATAGAAGTTTAATTTAATAAGAGCCGTCGGATTAACCTAGGGATAACCAGAATCATTAGGACCACTCAGATGCCACATCAGCCCTTAGGGCGAATCGGGCCACGGGTTGACAGCCAAACACCCCGACCCCTAGTCGACCCAGCGGGGCTCGGGTCGACTCCAAAAATGGTGCGGTTCGGCTATTCCCCCTCCCGATTCGTTGTTTTGAACCTTTTTTTGAATATCTTTATATATATATATATATATTTCATATGCATACAAACTTCAAGGCTTAATAACTTCTTCATAAGTTATCCGTTTTATGCAAACCAAATGTCTATCTTGACCCAAAATTTTGGGACGAAAATAATAGCGCAACCCATTTCACTTAATTCTTCTTCTAAAAATTAAGTATACTTTAATTTGTGAATTTTAATGTTATAAAATTACGGGGTGTTACATTCTCCCCTCCTTAAAGGATTTCGTCCCGAAATCTCTAAGTTACGAAGAATGTATCCTACCAACCAATCATCCATCTACCCAACCATCATCCACAAGCATCCATTGTCCTTAAAGAAATTTCTAATGCTATATGAACTTATGCAAAAATGTGCGTATATGTTCCTTATCTAATGCAAAGATTAGGCGGTCCACTGATTCAGTTGACCTCCTTAATGCAAATCATGATAGTGCCATGCGTCCATTATGTATGTAAAAGAATCCTATCGATACATATTATTTCTACATGCGTGCACAACCATTCATCAAAATGCAGCATCCATATGATAACACAACCATTATACATCGACTAATTTAGATATGCACACACATTTATATGCAACATGAAGGTGATTGAGCCGATCTAGTGCCTAATGTGTGTGTACATGCATCCACGAGCAACCACTAGCAACCACTTGCATCCATTTGCATCCACCAAACATAACATGTATCAAACACATGTTTGCAACCACGTGGTTCTTCCTAACTAAAGATCGAAGAAGTCATCGCAAAGATAATACTAAAAGATAGGACAAGTGTCAACAAAGCGGTAGAAAAAGGAGAAATTAAAACATACCCCCAAAAAGGAAAGGGTACAGCGTACGCATTTTGTCTTCCGTCTCCCAAGTCGCTTCTCTTTGATCATCTCCCCATTGCACTTTGACCAACTTGACCTCTTTGTTGCGAAGCTTTTTGACCTCCGATCCGAGAATGCGTGTAGGAGCTCGTCCGATCGTGGCATTGCGCTCTACTTCCACTTCTTCGAGCATGCTCGGCTCTACCACTTCCGCCGTATCGTGTAAACACTTACGCAAATGCGAAACGTGAAACACGTCATGAACTCCGCTGAGCTTCTCTGGTAACTTTACTCTATACGCCATCTGTCCAATCCTCTCTGTAATTGGAAAGGGTCCTACGAACCTCGGTGCCAACTTCCTTACTGATCCAAAACGGACTACGTTTCTTAACGGTGACACCTTAACAAAAACCATGCCCCTAATATTGAATTCAAGATCGGTTCGTCTCCTATCAGCATATGACTTCTGTCGGTCCTGCGCCGTCTTCATTCGCCGTCGAATCAGGTTTATCTTCTCTGAAGTCTCCCTAATCATGTCGGGTCCAAGCAAAACCTCATCAGTGGATTCCCACCAACATGTAGGTGATCGACACAGTCGTCCATAAAGAGCCTCAAAAGGTGCCATGCCAATGCTAGTCTGAAAACTATTATTATAGGCGAACTCCACTAGTGGAAGGTGTTCTTCCCATGTTCCTCCAAAGTCTAAGATGCATAGTCTCGGAAGGTCTTCTAGAACCCGATTTACTCTCTCGGTCTGGCCGTCCGTTTGAGGGTGATAAGCGGTACTTAAGCATAATTGCGTTCCAACCGCCTCTTGTAAGCTTTTCCAAAATTCGCTTGTGAAAATGGGATCTCTATCGCTCACAATGCTAGAGGGTATGCCATGCAAACGAACTATCTCTCGAAGGTAAACAGATGCTAACCACGCGGCGGTCCTTCTACTTTTAACGGGAATAAAATGGGAACTTTTGGTAAGTCTGTTTACAACTGCCCAAATACCTGTATTACCCTTCCTTGATCTTGGTAACCCATCTACAAAATCCATGGAAACGCTTTCCCATTTCCAAAGCGGAATCTCTAAGGGATGGAGCAAACCTCTAGGCTTCTTCTGCTCCGCCTTGACTTGTTCGCACACTAAGCATCTAGCAACGAACTCGGCCACGTCCTTCTTCGTTCCGGACCAAAAGAAAACTCGCTTCATATCCCTATACATCTTATCACCACCGGGATGTATGGTAATCTTAGAGCGATGTGAGTCTTCAAGAATTGCCTTCTTCAAACTCTCGTCTTGTGGTACGCAAAGTCTTCCATCTCTACGTAGCCAACCTCTCTTATCTATAGCATATCTATCAAGATGACTCGAGGACTCCCCTCCTATAAGCTCGCCTACTATCTCAACCAACTATGGGTCATTCCGTGTGCCTCTCCAACTCGACCCAAAAGTATAGGTTGCACCTCTAACGATGCCAATAATCCGGGTACATAATCGACAGAGGGTCTGAAGTCAAAGGAAGATATATACTCCAAACTCTGCCGCTCTACGAACAAAGGACTTAAAGTTAACTTCTTTCTTCTTAAGGCGTCGACTACAACGTTACCCTTGCCAGGGGTATATGCGATCTCAAAATCGTAGGATGCCAAAAACTCCATCCATCTCTGCTGCCTCAAGTTTAGGTCCTTCTGAGAGAATAAGTACTTTAGCGACTTATGGTCTGTATATAACTCAAACCTCTCGCCAAGAAAATAATGACGCCATGAATTAAGCGCAAAAACTATGGCCGCCAACTCTAAGTCGTGGATAGGGTAATTTTTCTCGTGGGCTTTGAACTATCTTCCACCATAGCATATCACCCTTCCCTCTTGCATTAAAACTGCGCCAAGCCCTGTCCCGCAAGCATCGGTATATACAGTGAATGTCTTACTCCCGTCTGGCAAAACTAAAACTGGAGCTGTCGTCAAAGCCCTCTTCGGACGTTGGAAAGCATCGTCACAGTCAACGTCCCAAGTAAAAGTCAAATTCTTCTTTGTTAATCGAGTGAGAGGGGCTGATATCTTCGCGAAGTCCTCAATGAACTTCCTATAATAGCCAGCCAGTCCTAAAAAGCTTCTTACTTCTGTTGCGTTCTTAGGAGTTTTCCAATCTTGGATTGCCACCACCTTGGCGGGATCCACAGCTATCCCTTCCTTAGAGACCACGTGTCCTAAGAACCTCACTTCTTTTCTCCAAAAATGGCACTTGGAGAACTTAGCTTTTAGCCGATGCGCTCGTAGGGTCTCTAAGACTTCCCTAAGATGTAGGGCATGCTCTTCTTCAGTTTTAGAGAAATCCAGAATATCGTCTACAAAGACTACCACAAACTTGTTTAGAAACTACCTAAACACTCTACTCATTAAGTCAACAAAGTATGCGGGTGCATTCGTCAAACCAAAAGGCATGACGGGCCACTCAAAGAAACCGTCAGGAGTTCTAAAGGCAGTCTTATCGATGCTATCTTCAGCCACCCTTAGCTGATGAAACCCTGTAGCTAAATCCAGTTGTGAGAAAACTGAAGCACCCACCAACTGATCGAATAAATCGTCTATCCTCGGCAATGGATGTCTGTTCTTCTTTGTTAGCCTATTCAGCTCTCTATAGTCCACACACAATCTAAGTGAACCATCAGCTTTTATAGCAAAAATGACTGGAGCACCCCACTCCGAAATACTTCTTCTTATGAACCCCTTCTCAAGCAATTCTTTCACTTGCTTACTAAGTTCTTTTCTCTCTCTCGAAGCCATGTGGCGCACTGGTAATGCAACTGGCTTTGCATTATCTACTAGATATATTCGAAAGTCTATCTCGCGCCTCGGGGGTAAACCTCGAACTTCATCGAAGACGTCGCTATATTCACGGACCACATGAACGGATTTCAAATCATCATTGGATGCGTCTAGGGATTCTAGGTAGCTAAGCATTACCGGACCTCTAGGGTCACAATAAATATCAAGGGTCTTTCCACAACGAGTCAACAATCTTACTACCCTTCTTTCACAATCTAGGATGGCACCGTATCTAGTTAGCCAATCCATACCTAGAATCAAGTCGTAGCCCTTGAAGCCAAGAACAAAGGCATTGCATTCAAACTCAACGCCCAAGATAGACACTCTCAAATCCGGACAAATCATAGAAAGATGAGCCGAACGACCAATAGGATTTGAGACTACTATGGGATCCGTAACTAGACTAGTATTTAGGTGCAGTGTTTCAACTAACGAAGCAGATACAAACGAGTGTGAAGCGCCAGAGTCAAACAAAGTACGAACAGGATGATCAAACAAAAAAACTAAACTTTCAACGGAAATGTTTCTACCTCTCTCCTGTCCTGGTGCCATGAGAGCCTGAATCTGCCCTCTCGCCTGCCCTGGTGCCATGAGAGCCTGTAGCTGCCCTCCAGAAGTTTTTTGCCCTTGCCCCTATTTCCTTGGGCAGTCCTTAACTAGATGACCTGCCTCTCCACAGTGGAAACAGCCAGTCTTCTTCTTTTTCCTACAGTCTTTGCTCAGATGGCCTGGTGTCCCACAATTAAAGCACTTCTTCTTTCCTTTTCCATTATTGTTCTTCCCGCCTTTCTTGTTTTGCTATAGTGGCTTCTTCTGGTCTCCTTTCTTCTCCGGTGCCTTATTAGCATTCACACCTTTCTCTTCCTCATGCATAAGCGCCATGTCAACCAGTTTCTCAAAGGTAACCCCCATCGGAATGTGGGTCATCACCAATCCATGTAGCGGCTCATTCAAACCTTTAACGAACTTTAGGGCCTTCTTCTCAGGTGTGTTTACCAATTCCAAGCCAAATATCGCCAATTGATTGAACTTGTTGACGTACTCCTTTACTGAAAAATCCCCTTACTTCAACGCTAAGAATCTTTCCATATATAAATTCTCTTCTGCTCGTGAGAGAAACTTCATTTCGAACCTACGCTTGAAATCCATCCATGTCTCCACCGGACGCTCTCCGTTCGTGACCTCCCACCAAAACGAGGCTTCGTCTTTCATTAACCAAGTAGCCAATTGGACCTTCCATCTTCTACTTCGAAAATATCAAATAGATCTTCCACCTCCTTAAGCCAATTTCGAGCTTCAACAAACATCTCTGATCCGTGAAAAGGTTTCCCGCACATTTCCCTAAAATCTTTGCATATCTTTGCAAAAGTATCAACACGGGGAGGAGGTGGAGGAGGAGGAGCATTTGCTGGGCCTGCAACATTGGTCCTAGCTTCCAGATACCTTCAAAGCCATCCTGGTATCGTTATCCCCTCGGGTATCTCGGGAATTCCAGACATGCTGAAAAGAAAATGAAAAGATTCAAAACGGAGAATTCAAAAGAAAGATATATGGCTCTTGGGGGTTACGTTTTTAAAACAAACTTTTCTCTTGAAAATACTTTCCTTAAAACATACTTTTGAAAGTATTTCTTTATAAAATGCTTTTTGAAAAATAGTTTTTCAAAATTCATATCTGGTCTGGTAACCTTCAGCTCTGATACCACGTGTAACACCCCACGTCCATTAATGTCACTCACAAAGGGAATGCATTAACTTCCATGGAGCGTATTTAGTGTATAGAACAAAATATAACAAGACAGATATAAATAATGGTACTTGAAAATTTTAAAACAACTTTTATTGCAGTGGAGAAATAGTTTGATTACAACAACTTCATAAACCAAGTACACTTAATATCCATCTTGATAAATTGTTTCAGAGTGCATAAAATAAAAAGCATAAACCCCAACACAAGTAGCCATAAAAGAGATGAGATGAACTTTACTTTCAGCAATCCAAGCACTTCCAAAAGAGAGAGAACGAGATCTGAGATCAAGCTCCACTAGTACTAGTCCCGCCCTGAGAACCTGGGGGGAGGGGGAAGGAAGAAAAGAGGCGAAAACAAGGGGGTCAGACATAAAGTCTGGCGAGTATAATAACTTTAACAATATAATTATTAAAGTAACTAGGATAAGGCATAAACTGGTAAGATAAGATATGACCATGAAACAAGTGGGCATGACAAAGCAAATAAGAGGAATATTCTGGCGTTAATCTCGTTCCTAATCACTATAGGATAATTACTATACTGCACCACCACTAGTCACCCTAAAAGTTAATCCCGCCTACAGAACTTAATAATGATAACGGTAGTTTCGTGTACCCCTAGCTGCCTTCATAGGTGTCGTCTGCCCCTATCTCCACTAGTTGTACCCACTACCCCCATTCGATCGGCTCCCTAACTCGTAGATACCCGTGTTGGTCCCACAATAGGGTGTATCACTCCCCAAAGTGACAACCCGATACCACCAAAGATGCACGGCTTATATCTACATGATGCAACAATGTCCTACCTACCAGCCTGGGCCCACGCACGCACATGACCCCATTGGACTTGCGTTGCCACCGCTAACCCGTTTTGACCTCTTACAATCAAATCCAGTAAGCGTTTCCCGTCCTCGACTTGGGTCGAGCTCACAAAGATACTTAATGGGTTACTGGTTTGAAAAGGGACCCCATGCTTGACACAAGCCTTCCACCTATGCTTGGTCCCCACTAAGGTTTCCCCACTTAACCCCATTCTTATTCATGTCTTCTTACATGTTTCAGTCTTGGTTAAGTGCATCTAATCGTATTTTACATGCCACCCAAGGCACCCACTTAATTTCACATGCCACCAGAGGCACCCACTTAACCTCCATGTCCCACCACATGTTTATCTGGTTAAGTGTTACTTAATTCATTAGAACCGTAACCTTGTAAAGACCTCCCACATTAGGCAGACATTTGCGGTTGCTGGATTTGCCGGACGGGTCCAGGCAGTCTTATTCCGCAAACGAGCCTAACCTCATGTCTTTGCAATTGTTACGCATTTAATTCGTGCCTTTGACCTCTCACATTAGACTAGCATTTGTGGCTGCTGGATTTGTCGGGCGGGTCCGGACAGTCTTACACCACAAAAGAGTCTAACCTCGTGTCTTAGGCGGTTAATTATTACACGTCTTTATTTAACCCCAAATTGGATTAATATCCCTATTCAAATTTGTCAATAAATTCCAAATTTATTTATGTCCATAATTGTCTCTTAAAATTATGTCCATAAATACCAATTATGCCAATTAATGTCTCAAATTAATTATATGCCTTTTAAGGCCATTTTATGCCAATTCACAATTTATGTATATTCAATATTATCCCATCATCCCCACGCTATTCGTACGTTTTCATATGACATATGTTAGACTCGCAAATAGTCTAACTTATAGAAAGAAAAACAGCATCACATAACACATAAAATAGATCTAAGGATCATGACATAAGATTACATGGCCAATAACTTGCATATGAATTTCATTCAAACTAGAATATGATACAAAACTAGCATAGGTAATGGGCATAGACTTGCATAACTTATGTACTGCTATAGATCCAAACATAAAGGTGTGAACTTGCGTATGGATCTAAACATAAAGATGTAAACTTGCATATAGATCTAAACATAAAGATGTAAACTTGCATATGGGTCTAAACATAAAGATGTAAACTTGCATATGGATCTAGACATAAAGGTTAATGTCACATAAACTAGCATATGCATATACATGTCTCACATATATTTTAACAACCCAAACTTGCATAAGATTCATACATGAATATATGATGCAATCATCACAAACTTGCATAAGATATATGATTCAACTTGCATAAGATTCACATAAGAACTAACATATGATCCAACTTGCATAAGACTAACATATGATTCAGCACCACAAACATACATATAATTTACATCACTTGATTCAAAATCATATTCTCATAATCCCAATTACATCTTATCATAATTAAATTAATTAATTATTTTGTGAAAGCTATCATACTCACAATTAAAAAGAATAGTCTTGTCTTTCTGGGATCTGTATTCTGAAACGAATTGCTCGCCTTTGATGTAGACTAATCGTTATTTGGATTTGATTCAAGCTTCTATCTTGATTTAGGGTTGAAAGTGTATGGCGGCTACTTTAGGTTCTCCATTGACGACATGGCGGCTCTTATTATGAATTAATGTGATTAGGGTTAGGGGTTTAGGAGTGTTTTTATAGAAGTTTAATTTAATAAGAGCCATCGGATTAACCTAGGGATAACCAGAACCATCAGGACCACTCAGATGCCACATCAGTCCTTAGGGCGAATCGGGCCACGGGTTGACAGCCAAACACCCCGACCCCTAGTCGACCCAGCGGGGCTCGGGTCGACTCCAAAAATGGTGCGATTCGGTTATTCCCCCTCCCGATTCGCTGTTTTGAACTTTTTTTTGAATATCTTTATATATATATATATATATTTCTCTCATATGCATACAAACTTCCAGGCTTAATAACTTCTTCATAAGTTATCCGTTTTATGCAAACCAAATGTCTATCTTGACCCAAAATTTTGGGACGAACATAATAGCGCAACCCATTTCACTTAATTCTTCTTCTAAAAATTAAGTATACTTTAATTTGTGAATTTTAATGTTATAAAATTACGGGGTATTACACTAATTTATATCAAAATAACCCATGGATGTGAGCCTAGTTTCCAAACTTGTTAGGGACCTGAGACAAACTTACCCTATAATTTAATAAGCTAGTTGAAGGGCCATTTTTCAAATGGTCTACAAATTCGATGAAATTAATTTTGTTAAAACCGTATTAGTAAAACCTAGCTAGATTTCAAATTTCATAATTTTTGGAGTCAATATGTAGTCGTGGTAAATTAAAACGTACGTTCAAATTCAATATTAAACGTTATAAGTTAATTTTAATAAAAACTAATCAAAACAGTCGAATCATCTTATGAAACAATATCCCAATGTGTCCGGAATGGGGGTATTTGGCAGGGAGCGACAGGCGTTGGGATTCGTTTGGAGTTCGGAGTGTTAAAATTCATAATGAAGAAATAAATAGAATAAAATAATAATAATACATATATATATTATACAACCCTAAGTCAAACCCTTGTTTTATTTCCTGCATAATCAACATAAAAATGTCGCCTCCTTCCTCAATGAACGGCTGAGAAACTTGAAAATTAATCCTCTATTTTCTTTGAATCCATAGCTCTAATATAAAAACTTTCAAAAGCAAAATCAAAGAGGGTTGCGAGATCTACAAATTGATAGGCTATGTTCAATTATTGATCATCGAAGTTGCCAATTTTGAAGCTCAAACGACCATGCTCGAGTACGTTTTTCGATAGCAAGGGGGAACCGGAATCTTTGTGGTTCGTAGGCGATGGAGGAGTGGGTCTCGGCATTTCAGGAGGTGGTCGTTGATCTTTTTCTGGCGGCCTCTAGGAGGAGCGGTGCGGAATTTCTATATGGCGATGATGGGTTTCGTTTTATCTAGAGAAGTTAATGATGAAGATAATTAAGGTTAAAAGTGGATTAGTTAGTTAATTAATTATTCTAAGTTAACTATTTTGTATAATTAAATGTTTAAATCTTTGTAACTTCTTCAAGCAAAGACAAAATTTGATGAAACAAATTGCGTTGGAACCATAAAGTCGAAATCTACGCAATGGAACAGACTAGAACAAAAATGGAAGCTGTTGGGAATTTTGACTGAATTAAACGCATAGTTTAATTTAATCAAAACATTTGTTTTATAACAATTTCAGAACCGACAACTATTAGAACTCTCTCACTCAAATATTTTGTACAGTTATTATATCTATGACTGAATATATATATGTTGATTGCCTACACTGATTTTTATCTGATTAATCATTATAAACTGTTATTCAGTGCATGGTAGCTCACATCACAGTTGTTTTAAAACCCAATGGATGAATTGTTATCGTTTGTGTTATAAATTGAATGTAATTTTAAAATAATTGACATGTTAAAACGATGTCAAATTATTTGTGGTAGTTGAAATTGGATTAAATCTCCATTTACAAGTCGTCCGACTTGTTTATGCTCACCTATTTAAATAATATCGATTGGAATAAATAAATAATTTATTAATTATTTATTTATTGGTTGAAATTTCCACATGGGTCTTGCGATGATAATTAATTCACACATCTCCCTTGTATTTAGTTGTATGTCAACCGATTGATTGACATACCATTATAAGTGTTAATCAATTATTTAGTGCTTATATAGTTGTAAATGCACTCTGGATGTGAATTGGATATTCAATGGTTGTTTTTAACTATTGTTGAATACATGCAATGTATGAAATCCATATAATTGAAATTATATGGTAATTGACCGAGTCTTATTCCAATTCGAAAATAACGAATATTTTAATATAATATTTAGTGAAGAAGCAAGGTTTGTTTTTGATATCCGATTTTGGATGGATACAAAGATTATAAAATTATAGTGAATATCGAGAAGATTGATTTCAAAATCTAATATTTTGAAAATATTATTATTTTGAGATTATAATACTATAAGGTGTTCAATTTTAGTTTAAAATTGAAGTAGAAGTCGAAATCATTTTTAATTGAATTTATAAACATTATATAAACATTTTGTAAAGTATGTTTTGAATATAAATCGAATAAATCTAATATATATAATATAATGGCTTAATATGAAGATATTTTATTTTAAGGTAAAATGATTGAAATAAAATTTCAAATGGTAGTTGTGAATAATTTATACTATTTATAAATTATTTTGGAAACGTTTTTGATTTCAGTATAATCATAAATCGAATTCGGGCTTGAATAAAACGCGCAACAACAGTTCGTGAACATCAACCCGTAACTTTGAATTTATGTAACAGGAGATCCGACCGTCGGATTCTCCAAAAACTGGAACCATTGGGTTCGTATTGAAAATATTTTTCAAACAAACATAAGAGATTTAAAATCCAACAGTTACACTTTAAAATATATCCAAATTAGTTTTGAAAAAGGTCGCTATGGATGTTGTTCGGTGGACGATTTTGGAAACGGACTGTAAGAGCATTAATAAAATTATTAAAAATATGAATAAATTATGTAAAATCATAAAATGGTTTGAAAAGATTTTGGATGAAATATTCCACGTTTGTAAAGATAAAAGATATTTACATCTGAATGAACTAGTTAACAACTAAAATAAAGAGATGAAAGGAATTGAAATTGTTTTAATCCAACCATAATTTTTCCAATATAAAAATTGGATTGGATTTAAATGGAAATTATCTTCAGATATTTCGGTAGATTATACGGATATCGTTGAGGAATTTGGAAGATATAGATATCATTATTCCTAATACGAAATATGTTGGTTCTAGAATAATTTAGTGTTGAATATAAGCCGATATGATTTCTATTCAGAGCCTTGTATTCAATATAAAATTAGATTTTGGGTTTGCCGTGAATGGTGTCGTCAATAACACCGTTCTTGAACCCAATAAAGAGTATAATAAATCTTTTAATTAAGATTTAGAGAAGTTTACCAATTAATTAATTTGATTGGAATTGAATTGAAATTGGATTTTGGGTTTATCGTGAACGGTGTTTTAAACGACATTGGTTCTTTAACCCAGTTAAAGACAGAATTAATTTCCTAAAGTTGAATAATCACTAAGTAATGATTTTTTTTGAAGATTAAACTAAATGGAGTTTTAATGAATCTCTAATTAGATTGAAATGTGAATGAGGAAATTAAATTTACCGAATTCAAAAAATGTTTGAAATGGAGTATCACCAGTTTTACTCCATGCGATAGTTAAACCTTTAATTAGATGTGAACGTTCAATGGTAATAAATTTTACTGATAACACAATGTGTGTTAGATATGGAGTGCTACTAATTTTGCTCCATAGGATGAATAGGTTGGGGTTGGGATAATAAAATGAATGATTACCTCGGTAAGGCTCGTTAATCCAGACTAGTTTAATAAACCTTGTTTTGGTTTAAGTTGTGGAAAGATATTATAAAATATTTTGTAATGTTTTCAAAGAAGCAAATATTTGAATAAAGAATATTACGGATTGGAATAAGGCGTATGTTGTGTTTTTATATCACTTGATTATAAGATACGCGAGTTATTCAGAAAGACCGGGTTTAACCCATTCTGAATAACTATTACGATGATTAAAAGCGAAGATATGAAGACTGTGGTTGAAGACCGGAGATCTTCACATCGTTGGGATGATTACTAATGTCTTGATTAGGTTGTACACCCAAGACAAGGTAATAAATGGTGGTCATCCAGAAGTACTTGGAGATCGACCGGATATGTGAGGGCCTCTCTCTTATATTGGACATATGGGACGAGGAATAAGGTGCCACCGGTTTCGTTCAGACCCAGAACGAACTTGCAAATGGATTGTGTGTCTGACATCGTAGTTTGTGCTATATTAATTGATTTCTACTAAATATATGTCTGTTTGGTTGCGGAGAATTAATTCTCTTTGCTTATCACCCTTCACTGAGACGTACTAGCTCAGAGGTTACATATCGTTAGACATTAATTGTATGGTATGAGTTGACAACGTGGCTTGCTGATATGCAATGATCAAGGCTTTTGTTGGAAAGCAGAGTTTTGTGGATAATGATCAAAGCATGGCTTTAATATAGCGTAGCTTTGTGTATAACAATAATTTGCGAGCTTCACACCGCGGTATGAACCAGAAACAGGATGAAGGACCACAGGAAAGACATGCGTTTCCTTCTAGCTGAGAGTGATGTCATGGTACGGAGCCCAGACATTTTACTTATGTGGATGATGGATAGCGAGGTATCTTGGATATGGCCATAAAAGGCCAAGATGATCGATATACAGACCAGGATAGCGGTCAAATATAACTGGGAAACACATTGTTCAGGAATTGCCAATCCACAAACGTAAGAGTGGACCGGCCCTGCCAGATCCGGGTGCACGTGCGCGTGAGTCCTGGGGCTTTGTAACGACCCGTATTCTACACATCATAGGATTGTAGAATATTTATTTCTTTCCCATGTGAAGTTGTATGGTCATGTAACTTTGGGAAACATCTATTAGAGTCATTTCCCATGTTCATGATTTTTGTCGATTTTTAAATGACCATTTTGCCCCTAGTTGGTACTGTTTTGGCCATAACTTTTGATTTGAAAGGAATTTTGACCTGAAACCACTCCCATTGGATTCGTTTGATGGTTTACCTTTCCGTAGAGTGGTCATAATAGCCAAACGGACTTACCGTTTGGGAGATATGGCTGAAATAAGGTTTGGAGGGTGGAAAACTGCTTAACCGGGCCAAATCAGGTGATTAGTGAGTAGGCCCATAACCCATTTTGGGATTAGGGTTATGGGGAGGCTGAAATGAGATAGAGGATCATTCCATTTCAGTTTTCTAGCCTCCACTTATCACCAAGGAACCCTAAAAATGGCCTCTAATCTCTAAATCACCTCCAAATCATCTCTTGGTCAAGGATTTGGCTTAGCAACCCCTAATCAAGGAAGATCTACACCAAATCAACATTGGAGCTGCTGTTTAGCATAGAGATTCACATCAAATCAGAGAATTATTTCAGATCTTAGTTTATTTGTGGCTAAGGTGAGTGATTTGCATAGTTCCTCACTAATTAAGGTTGATTAAGGGTAATTAGCGAAGATTAGCGAATTTATACACTAATAAATTCTGGAAAAATATTTATAAAATCTTAAATGATGTTTTAGACCTCTGATATGAATTTGGGTTGATTTGGTTAAGTTTTGTTAATCATATGGCTAGTTTCACCTAAACATGCTTGAGGGAAAATATGGGGTTTTGGCTATGTTTGATCTATTTAAACCTATCATATTGTTGTTTTGGTGTTTGAGGTCACTTGTATGTGTTGCTATGACTGTATGGTATGTTTTTGATTGATTTCAATAGTTAGAATGGTCGAAAACGCCGTCGAGAGGCGTGTAAACCGTCGCTGGAAGTTGACCCGGATCGGATCGCTTATTCCTCCTACGACCCGACCCGACCGTGGTTAGACCCACGAGACGAATCGATGCAGCACCGTGCCCAAACTGAAGTACTTCGATCCGGATCGCGAATGAGCATTACGACCCGATCCGCGTGGAGATGGAACCCGATCCGATGCAACCACGATCCACGAGTCGCGATCCGAAGCTGGTCACGATCCGACCTGGAGAAGAAGCCACGAACCGACGCCAAGGAGCATGGAGCACGATCCGAAGGGGGTCCACGATCCGATCAACCACGAGTAGAAGAAGGAGCCACGAACCGTGCTTGGGGAGGGCGAACCGCGATCCGAACCAGATGAGGCCGATCCGATCCGATGAAGAATGTTGAAGGCCGATCCGATCCAATTCGATGGTGATGACTAATAACCCGAGATGCAAAGGTAGTCCAAATGGAAGTTAGAGCTCAGGATCCCGGAACCAGTTGGGAACCAATGAGGTCACTTCATGAGTTGGGCTTTGCTGCGGGACGTGTGCTAAGGAGTTGTCGACGTTCATAACTTTGATTCACCACTGAAAATGGATGATGGGCTACTTATCAGTGCAGTAGGGTCATCATGACCTGAGGGGCAAAGTGATGGTAGCAAGACTACGTTATCAGTGCAGTAGGGTCATTATGACCCGAGGGGCAAGGTGATGCGTAGTAAGACTATGAGCCAGTGCAGTGGGGTCATTGTGACTCCATGGGGCAGAGTGGACATAGTAAGGATTAGTAAGACTATGATCCAGTGCAGTGGGGTCATTGTGACTCCATGGGGCAGAGTGGACATAGTAAGGATTAGTAAGACTATGAGCCAGTGCAGTGGGGTCATTGTGACTCCATGGGGCAGAGTGGACATAGTAATGATTAGTAAGGCTATGAGCCAGTGCAGTGGGGTTCTTGTGACTCCATGGGGCAAAGTGGACATAGCAAAGGATTTGTGGCTACGTTATCAGTGCAGTGAAGCCATTTATGACTTCATGGGGGCAAAGTGATCGTAGCAAGGTATGTTGGGTGATCGAAGTGGTGAATATCGTATGCTTTACGCACTGAGTGAGAGATGTGAGGATGGATGCTATGTTTGATTGTTTGCCATCCCTATGACATGCACACCTCCCCCACCTCCGTATCTTTACACTGTTTGATATGGTACCTTAGAGTGTTGTATAGTATGTAGTGCTAACTCTTTGGTTGCAGGTCCAGGTTCAGGTATGTCTTAGTCTACCTGTTATTGTTCACTTTAGATGTTTATCGCTCATACCAGGCTTTATGTCTGACCCAGAGTTTTATGTCTCCTCTTATTACTCTGGGTGCTCACACGAGCAGATTAGAGACAGGTTAGCTGGTGATGCGCGAGTAGCTGATTCGGAGGCGGGCAGGAGGCTTCCACGTATGATATATATACACACATTCTCCTTGTGTCGTTGGTGGTCGCTACTTGGGCATTAGTAGTGTAACTCCTTTGTCTTACTTTTTCTTTGAGACAGTTTGAAAGTTGTAATAAGTTGTATTTTGGATTTCCGCTGCTATGATGTTTAGTTCTAGTTTTCAGCTTATGCACTGTCTCTCCTGTTTTATGTCAAGTATGTTATTATTATATTTTATTCTATGCGCTGTGAGACGTTCTACAGGTTCTTTGTATGTTCATTTCCTTCTTCCTTTTCCTTCTGACGACCCGTTCCGTGCTAACTGGACATGTGTACAGCACACCTTTGGAGTAAATGTCGGTTGGTGCGGGGCGGGCCGTCACACTTGGTATCAGAGCTCTAGGTTGCGTAGTTAACCTAGGGATAGACACTAGGGAGAGTTAGTACGTATATGAGAGCGCGTATTTGTAATTACTTTTGTTTCCAAAATCTATATATATATACTATTAGTAGTATAAGAATGAAGTCGCACTGCACTAGCACCACTATGGGGTCGTTAATCGTTTCCCTTTTTCAGATTGACGATGAGCCGAGACACGAGGGGTGCTGGTAGAGGTACCAACCAAGGGAATGCCGCTGACATGAGGGCAATGTTTACTAACCTCATGAGAGACATGCTTAGAGAAGTGCAAGGGGCAGTTCCCAATCCCGGAGTTGGTGTTGGCCCAGTAGTGCAGGCGCCTAGGGTCGATTTCGCCAAGTTGTGCAAGGATTACACTAACCATGGTGGGAAGCCGTTCCACGGAACGGAGTCGGCCACAGATGTTCAAGATTGGATGGATAGCTGTGATCGTATCTTTGATGACTTGGGTCTTGAGGATGCGATGAAGAGAAGGCTAGCGTCTCGTCAGCTTCAAGGGCGAGCGATGAATTGGTGGAACGCCATTAGAACAGCTACTCCAGAGGACCAGGTTACTTGGGTTCAGTTCAAGGCTCGCTTTAGCGAGAAGTTTATTCCAGCTGCCCAGAAGTCAGTATTGTTTAAAAGGTTCTTGGAACTTAAGCAGAACAGAAGGGCAGTTTCTGACTATATTGTTGAGTTCGACACTTTGTCGAAGTATGGACTGTCTCTTATTGATACTCCTGAAAAGAAGAATGAGAAGTTCATTACTGGTTTGGATGGATACTTGGGGGAAAGGCTTATTAACCACATCGATGAGACTTTTGAATCGATTGTGGGGAAAGCTTTGAGATCAGAGAGTCTTTACCCTAAGTCAAAGACTGAGGCTGCATCTGCAGAAGGGCCAAAGCCGCAAGCAGGCGGTGGAGGCAAGAATAATTCTCAGAATATGAGGAAGCAGGACCAATCTAAAGGTGGCCAGAAAAAGAGCAAGAAGGACGTTGAGTGCTTCAGCTGTGGAAAGAAGGGCCATTATGCTAAAGAATGTCGGGCCAAGCCAGCGGAAAGGAAGTGCTACAACTGTGGTCAAGTGGGACATCAGAAGGATAAGTGTCCGCAACCTCTTAAGGAGAAGCAGATTGTGAAAGCATATGCTATTGATGCTATTCCTTCTTCGTCAAATGCCCCAACTGCGGTGGAGAAAGGAAAGAATGTTGTTATTCAAGGTATGCTTTCTATTTATGATGTACCAGTTCGAGTTTTGTTTGATACTGGGGCTTCCCGTTCCTTCATATCTAGTGACCTGGTAGATAGGTTGGGACTGGAACCCGAGATAGTCGATAGACCATTGGTTGTGACGAACCCGATTGGTGGTTCGACTAGCCTTAGTATGATTTGCAGGAATTTGGTCTTATCGAGTCATGGATGTATGTTTGTATGTGATTGCTTTGTTTTGGGCTTTACTGGGTATGGCATTATATTGGGAGTCGATTGGCTCCAAAGATACGGGGTGGTGGTAGACTGTGAGGGCTTTTTGGTGACAGTGAGGGCGGATGATGGGCGGAGGGTAGTGTTTGGTAGTCTACCTAGTGATGGGGTTATGGCTAGTTTTGTAAATTCCCTCGACATCCCGCAGGATGAGTTGTCAGATGTGCCCGTGGTTGGCCAGTATCCGAACGTCTTCGAGGAGGTGACCGGGCTTCCACCACACCGAGAGATTGAGTTCCGTATTGATTTAGTGAAAGATGCCAGACCTATAGTGATGCCACTTCGTCGTATGGCACCAAGGGAGCAGCGAGAGCTCGAGGTGCAAGTCAGCAATCTTTTGAAGAAGGGATTTATTAGAAGGAGTGTCTCCGAGTGGGGAGCACCAGTTGTGTTTGCCACTAAGGCAGATGGTTCCCTTCGTTTGTGTGTGGACTATCGCGAGTTGAATAAGGTGATGAGGAAGAATAAGTATCCTCTACCGCGGATAGATGATTTGTTTGATCAGCTGGAAGGAGCAAGAGTGTTCTCCCAGTTGGACCTCGCGACAGGATTTCATCAGCTACGAGTAGCGGATGAGAGTGTTCCGAAAACGGCATTTAGGACGCCGTCTGGATTTTATGAGTGGTTGGTCATGCCGTTTGGGTTGACCAATGCACCAGCCTACTTTGTGGATCTTATGAATCGAGTATTCAGAGATCAGTTGAATAAGTTTGTTCTTGTGTTCGTGGATGATATCCTTGTTTACTCAAGGACAGAGGAGGAACACAAGGGACACTTGAGGATAGTGATGGAGGTGTTGAGGAAACACCAATTGAAAGCGAAATTCTCTAAGTGTCATTTTTGGAGAAGGGAAGTAAGATTCTTGGGTCATGTTGTTTCAGAGAGTGGTATTGCCATGGACCCTGCGAAGGTGGCTACGGTACAGGATTGGCCTACACCCAAGAATGTAACAGATGTGAGAAGTTTCTTGGGATTAGCTGGATATTATCGTAAGTTTATCCAGGACTTCTCCAAGATAGCAGCACCGTTGACTCAATTGACTAAGAAGAATCAGTCCTTCGTCTGGGACGGAGTGTGTGAGGATGCCTTCAAGAGTCTAAAGGAGAAGTTGACGCATGCGCCAGTGTTAGTCATTCCTAAAGGGAATGAAGAGATGACGGTATACACGGATGCTTGTGGTACCGGACTGGGTGCTGTATTGATGCAAGAAGGTAGGGTTGTAGCTTATGCTAGTCGACAGCTAAAGCCGCATGAGAAGAAGTATCCTACCCATGATTTGGAATTGGCAGCGATTGTATTTGCGCTGAAGATGTGGAGACACTATCTCTTGGGAGAAAGATTTGAGTTGTTTACCGATCATAAATCGTTAAAGTATCTCTTCTCTCAGAAAGATCTGAATCTCCGTAGCAGAGATGGTTAGAGTTCTTGGCTTCGTATGATTTTGATATCGCATACACACCTGGGAAGGGTAATGCGGTAGCCGATGCCTTGAGTAGGAGACATGCCAGCTTAGGGGCAATGTTTCTTGAGTGGAAGCAACTGGAGTATATCGCGGGGTTTGATTTCAGACCAAAGTGCGAATTGGATCCAGTCATGCTAGCTAGTTTGACGATCAGACCCACTTTGATAGAGCGGATTGGTTCTAGCCAGAGGGACGATCCTAATCTATTAGAAATCATCTCCAAGTAAGAGATGAACATCGACGGTGAGGAGATGAATGTGTATGGGCTTGATCGAGATGGATGGCTTAGAAGGAATGGAAGGCTAGTTGTGCCCAACGTGAATGGATTGAGAGATGAAGTGCTTAGAGAATGTCATCACTCAAAACTGACTATACATCCCGGTGGTAATAAGATGTATCGAAACATGAGACAGACTTACTACTAGGAAGGGATGAAAAGAGACGTTGGGAAGTTTATATCCAAATGCATGAATTGCCAGCTAGTTAAAGCCGAGCAAAAGAAGCCTAGTGGGTTGTTGCAACCATTAGAAATTCCCGAATGGAAATGGGAGCAAGTCTCGATGGATTTCATCGATGGTTTACCAAGGACTAGATCGGGATATGATAGCATTTGGGTAATTGTGGATCGATTGACTAAAAGCGCAAGATTTATACCAGTCAAATCGACCAGAACGACAGCCAAGTTGGCAGAATTGTATATGAAGTGGGTAGTGAGATTTCATGGAGTACCCAAAAGCATTGTGAGTGACCGAGACCCGTTGTTCACTAGTGGGTTTTGGAAGAGCTTACAAGAGGCTCTAGGGTCAGTATTACATCTCAGTACCGCATATCATCCTCAGACCGACGGTCAGACGGAGAGGGTGAATCGTATATTGGAAGATCTCTTGAGAGCTTGTATATTGGATTTTGGTGGATCATGGGATGACCATTTGCATCTAGTAGAGTTTGCATATAATAATAGCTACCAATCCAGTATCGGTATGGCTCCATATGAAGCTTTGTACGGAAGACCGTGCAACTCACCATCATGTTGGATAGAGACTGGCGAGAAGTTTGTGCTTGGACCAGATGTGGTGAGGGAAACTTCTGATAAGATCAAGATCATTCAGCAACGAATGAAAGATGCCCAAGATAGGCAGAAGAGTTATGCTGATAAGAGGAGAAGAGACTTGAAATTCTCCGTTGGTGACTTGGTGTTTGTCAAGATCTCTCCGTTGAAGAGCGTGATATGATTTGGCAGGAGAGGCAAATTAGCACCAAGATTTGTTGGCCCATTCCCTGTTCTTGAACTAGTCGGGAATTTGGCATATAGAGTTGGCTTACCAGAGAAAGTGGCGGGAGTTCACAATGTGTTTCATGTTTCCCAACTAAGGAAGATCGTTCACGACTCAGATATGACTATTTCACCTGATCAGTTAGAGGACTTCGAAGTAGAACCCGAGGCGGTTGGGAACCGCAAGCCGATTCGTATTGTGGGGCACGATACGAAACAACTTCGAAGGAAGGCGGTGAGGCTAGTCAAGGTTCAGTGGGGCGAGGACGAGAATGATTGTACTTGGGAGACAGAGGAGAGCATTAGGAAGGCATATCCAGAACTCTTTGCCTGGTAAGATTTACTTTGCGATTTAGTTACTCCGCATGCTAGGATAGACTTATTTTACTTGTTTTGCATGTTTGATGGTTGTTTTATGGTTGATAGGCATGCGGGACCTCTATGTGTGTTTTGATTAGGGAATTTCGGGGGCGAAATTTCTTAAGGGAGGGGGGGGGGAGAGTGTAACGACCCGTATTCTACACATCATAGGATTGTAGAATATTTATTTCTTTCCCATGTGAAGTTGTATGGTCATGTAACTTTGGGAACCATCTATTAGAGTCATTTCCCATGTTCAAGATTTTTGTCGATTTTTAAATGACCATTTTGCCCCTAGTTGGTACTGTTTTGGCCATAACTTTTGATTGGAAAGGAATTTTGACCTGAAACCACTCCCATTGGATTCGTTTGATGGTTTACCTTTCCGTAGAGTGGTCATATTAGCCCAACGGACTTACCGTTTGGGAGATATGGCTGAAATAATGTTTGGAGGGTGAAAAACTGCTTAACCGGGCCAAATCGGGTGATTAGTGAGTAGGCCCATAACCCATTTCGGGATTAGGGTTATGGGGAGGCTGAAATGAGATAGAGGATCATTCCATTTCAGTTTTCTAGCCTCCACTTATCACCAAGGAACCCTAAAAATGGCCTCTAACCTCTAAATCACCTCCAAATCATCTCTTGGTCAAGGATTTGGCTTAGCAACCCCTAATCAAGGAAGATCTACACCAAATCAACATTGGAGCTGCTGTTTAGCATAGAGATTCACATCAAATCATAGAATTATTTCAGATCTTAGTTTATTTGTGGCTAAGGTGAGTGATTTGCATAGTTCCTCACTAATTAAGGTTGATTAAGGGTAATTAGCGAAGATTAGCGAATTTATACACTAATAAATTCTGGAAAAATATTTATAAAATCTTAAATGATGTTTTAGACCTCTGATATGAATTTGGGTTGATTTGGTTAAGTTTTGTTAATCATATGGCTAGTTTCACCTAAACATGCTTGAGGGAAAATATGGGGTTTTGGCTATGTTTGATCTATTTAAACCTATCATATTGTTGTTTTGGTGTTTGAGGTCACTTGTATGTGTTGCTATGACTGTATGGTATGTTTTTGATTGATTTCAATAGTTAGAATGGTCGAAAACGCCGTCGAGAGGCGTGTAAACCGTCGCTGGAAGTTGACCCGGATCGGATCGCTTATTCCTCCTACGACCCGACCCGACCGTGGTTAGACCCACGAGACGAATCGATGCAGCACCGTGCCCAAACTGAAGTACTTCGATCCGGATCGCGAATGAGCATTACGACCCGATCCGCGTGGAGATGGAACCCAATCCGATGCAACCACGATCCACGAGTCGCGATCCGAAGCTGGTCACGATCCGACCTGGAGAAGAAGCCACGAACCGACGCCAAGGAGCATGGAGCACGATCCGAAGGGGGTCCACGATCCGATCAACCACGAGTAGAAGAAGGAGCCACGAACCGTGCTTGGGGAGGGCGAACCGCGATCCGAACCAGATGAGGCCGATCCGATCCGATGAAGAATGTTGAAGGCCGATCCAATTCGATGGTGATGACCAATAACCCGAGATGCAAAGGTAGTCCAAATGGAAGTTAGAGCTCAGGATCCCGGAACCAGCTGGGAACCAATGAGGTCACTTCATGAGTTGGGCTTTGCTGCGGGACGTGTGCTAAGGAGTTGTCGACGTTCATAACTTCGATTCACCACTGAAAATGGATGATGGGCTACTTATCAGTGCAGTAGGGTCATCATGACCTGAGGGGCAAAGTGATGGTAGCAAGACTACGTTATCAGTGCAGTAGGGTCATTATGACCCGAGGGGCAAGGTGATGCGTAGTAAGACTATGAGCCAGTGCAGTGGGGTCATTGTGACTCCATGGGGCAGAGTGGACATAGTAAGGATTAGTAAGACTATGAGCCAGTGCAGTGGGGTCATTGTGACTCCATGGGGCAGAGTGGACATAGTAAGGATTAGTAAGACTATGAGCCAGTGCAGTGGGGTCATTGTGACTCCATGGGGCAGAGTGGACATAGTAATGATTAGTAAGGCTATGAGCCAGTGCAGTGGGGTTCTTGTGACTCCATGGGGCAAAGTGGACATAGCAAAGGATTTGTGGCTACGTTATCAGTGCAGTGAAGCCATTTATGACTTCATGGGGCAAAGTGATCGTAGCAAGGTATGTTGGGTGATCGAAGTGGTGAATATCGTATGCTTTACGCACTGAGTGAGAGATGTGAGGATGGATGCTATGTTTGATTGTTTGCCATCCCTATGACATGCACACCTCCCCCACCTCCGTATCTTTACACTGTTTGATATGGTACCTTAGAGTGTTGTACAGTATGTAGTGCTAACTCTTTGGTTGCAGGTCCAGGTTCAGGTATGTCTTAGTCTACCTGTTATTGTTCACTTTAGATGCTTATCGCTCATACCAGGCTTTATATCTGACCCAGAGTTTTATGTCTCCTCTTATTACTCTGGGTGCTCACACGAGCAGACTAGAGACATGTTAGCTGGTGATGCGCGAGTAGCTGATTCGGAGGCGGGCAGGAGGCTTCCACGTATGATATATATATACACATTCTCCCTGTGTCGTTGGTGGTCGCTACTTGGGCATTAGTAGTGTACCTCCTTTGTCTTACTTTTGCTTTGAGACAGTTTGAAAGTTGTAATAAGTTGTATTTTGGATTTCCGCTGCTATGATGTTTAGTTCTAGTTTTCAGCTTATGCACTGTCTCTCCTGTTTTATATCAAGTATGTTATTATTATATTTTATTCTATGCGCTGTGAGACATTCTACAGGTTCTTTGTATGTTCATTTCCTTCTTCCTTTTTCTTCTGACGACCCGTTCCGTGCTAACTGGACATGTGTACAGTGCACCTTTGGAGTAAATGTCGGTTGGTGCGGGGCGGGCCGTCACAGACTTTTTCTAGAGTGTCCTAATTCAGATAGGGAATATCCTTTGCCTTGGTTCATGATGGAATCCAAATTTCAATACGCGACTTTCGATTTTAGTTGTAAACCTATATGGTGACATAGTAGCATGGGGTACTATGTCGTCTATGATTGATACATTTATATTCGAAACTGATTTCTGCACTATGCACTAATAATAATAAAAGATTATATTCGCGTATCAAGCATATTTGTCCATTATAAGGTAAAACTCTATCCTCTGGTTTGTGTTGCATTGTGTGATGGGACCTGAGTCTTATAATGGATTCATTTTTTTCTTTTTAGCATTCCGTTGTTTATTTTATGGTGTTCTTGGGAGAAAACCCGTTCCGTGTTATACGGCGTGGTCCCTTGATTTACTCAAAATTAGAATAAAGTTAATAACTGTTTTAATTCTCACACCAGTCCCATGACTAACCCGGAGTTTATTGTTTTCCACCTAAATTCTAAGTGCCTATATTTTCCACATGGACAGCTAGTAGTTTTTTTTGTGGATATTTCTTTTCATAGGATCCTGCATTATGGTTGGAGCTATACTTTGGAACGCTTTGTATTTGTGTATTTTTTCCAGCTGTGGCAGTTGATGTTTTCCGCTGCACATATATTCATGTTTTATATTTCTGTTGCTATGTAATTTAAATCTCTGATATTATTTTTCTGCTGTATATTATTTATTTATGCTCTGGTATCTTGTACTCTGATGTAAATTGTTGTAATAGAAATGAAATGTCCTTTTGTTATGTGTTCTAATGAGTCGTGTTCTCAAACCAATTCGTCTTCTTGTTTGGTTTAGGCCGACCGAGAAGTTCGGGTAGTCACACCATCCTAATGAAAAATAGACATATTCGTCTGAGTAAGAAATTAGTGACCCAATAGTAGAAAAAAATCAACATAGATGGGGGTTGTCCTAACGATGAATGAACACGCACACGTCGAAGCAGGAAATAAGTGGCCAATATTTTAGAGAATAGGTCACAGTGCTGACTAGGAAAAGCGACTGGATTATTGTTTGGTGGCCTGTCCTTACCAGAATCGAAACGAACATCGAACTAGGGATTAAGTGACCCAATAGAAAAAGACTGGAGGTAGTGCGCCCAAGCGATGACCAAGCATACAGACATCAGAGCATGAAATAAGTTGTTGTGGGTTCTTAGAACTAGTAGATAGATGTTCATCTAAACGAATATATAGGCGGCTTCGAATCAGGAAGGAAGAGATCAGCTAAGGTGGCACGTCCTAACGATTCTTGTTTGCATGGATTTCGAGTTGGTGTCAACATAACTTTCAAAGTAAAAACTTTAGTGCAAACAATCACCTTAAGAAAGCACGAACTTGGAACCTTTTTAATACTTAAAATAACTTTTCAGACTATCATCATTTGGTATTCCTCTTTATAGCAATTACTTTTCATTCACAGGAATTTTATGTTTGACCCATTCTCTTTTCTCTTTTGCCCTCATTAGGCTCATAGGGCAGTGATTGATTTCAAGATAACTTGGATCATATCTTGAGAGCTCCATCTTCTTTAGGCATTTTATTTCATCTTTATCACTTGATTTGGTTCAGTTGTATCTTCGATTTGTTAGGGAATTTTTGTATGTACTTTGATATGTTGTTGTTGAGACTGAGATGATGAAATTTGAGATTTTGATGTTTTGGAACAATGGTTTTATGGAAGGCTTTTTTCTAAACTAAACATTGCATTTTATTAACATAAGAAAGGCTACAAAAAAGATAGGAATAAGGTGGGCCCAAAAAAAGAAACACTACTTATACAAATGACTTCCTTTGTTGATTTCTTCGATTGCAGGCGCTGGTACAAATAGGCAATCTCTTTTTTTGTTCACAAATGCTTGATAAGTCGCTTTGATTTCAACTAATATGATTTCACACTTTATTTTTAGAGAAATAAAGTTATCTTTGAAAATCCATTTACATCTCTCCTTCCATATATGGTATATAGTGGTTGTAATCGTGATTCTTAGAAGGTTTTCAAAATTCCTATCATTCGAGCTTCTCTTGATAATTTCTCAGATTTCATCAAGTATTTGATAGTTTCCTTTAATATCAATCTTCAGATTTGTCTTTAGAAAATCCCGTACAAACCTCAAATATGAACATTGAAAAAACAAGTGATTCTGATCCTCTAAATATGTATTACACAGTTTGCAAATTAAATCACTGTTGATATTCCATCTGTGAATTCTATCCATAGTAGGCAACTTTTTTTGACAAGCTAGGCAAGTGGTAAAAGCATACTCCTGAACAACAGGTTTTTTTCCAAATAAAATTTTCCCAATCAATAAATCATATGATGTGGAGAGACTCATTGACAAGCAAATTTAATAGAAAGTTTTCAATTTTTATTTCTGGTCCACACCGAAAAATCCTTTTCTTTATTACTATAAATATTAACCTAATTTATATACATAGCAATATTAGTGGGAAGACGAAGGGTATCCAATTTCCAACAGTCATCATGAATAATACTAGTTACACTAGGGTTCAGCCTATCAGAATAGAGCAGATGCTGCCAACCAACCAAAGAAATCAAGTTTTGACCAAGAATCCATTGATCAAATCAAAGGTTTGTGTTCAATCCATTAGCAATGCATTTATTGAAATAATTTATATAATTATCTCTAGCTTTTAACATCATCCTCCAAGTATAGGAAGCATTGTTACCAACTTTCATAATCCAATTTTTTTTACCACCAACATACTTATTTTTCATCCACTTAGCCCATGAAGTATTTTCTTGCAGAAAAACCAAATTAATTTTACTGCCATGACATTCTGTAAGTCTCTTAAATTTTTTATACCAACACGACCACAACATTTCAATTTACATAACTATCCCAATTAACGGCATGATATTTATTTTTCCAAATAATATTTGCATATCGAGACTCGGTTTGATTAATCACCTATGAAGGAATTTGACTGTTGGGAAATTACACAAATTTTCTTATAGTTAGATTTGTGGAGAAAAGAAATTAAATTTAGAATGGTAAGAGACACACAAATTTGATAACGGAGTTCGGCCAGTTATGTCTACGTCTCCGGGCTGCTGCAGATCGTTTATTTCGGAGATTATTACGAAGTGATTGCATAAAACACTTTTCACTCAACACTCGATCTCACTCTTAATCTTGGTCTCCTTTTCTTCTTGTTGATTTTGAGATGGGATGGAAGTTATAAAGGAGAATGATGTATATATAGAGAGGAGATGATTGGTGGGGGGTTAGTGACTTGGTTGGTGGCTCGGTAGGTGGTGGTTGGTGGCCACCCCATGTCAAAAGCATGGGCTGCTGTGGGCTGCAGCTTCCTAACAATCTCCCACTTAAAGACTGATTTCAATCCATCTTCACACCTTGATCGATGCAATAGCCATTCTGATCTTTTTTCTCTAGCAGACCAACTGAAGTTGAACACAACCTCAGTTTATCGATCATCACTGTCTTTGTCAACATATCTGCTAGATTCTTGCTTCCTTCAATCTTCTCCAGCTTTAATACATCATCTTCCAGTAGAGATCTGATGAAGTGATAACGAAGACCAATATGTTTGGTTCTAGAATGAAATGCTGAATTCTTCGCCAAGTGTATTACACTTTGACTATCATTGTATAAGACATTCTTTTCCTGCTTGAATCCCAACTCAGTTAACAAACCTTGAAGCCATATCATCTATTTACTAGCTTCAGTGATTGCTACATACTCAGCCTCTATAATGGATAAAGTGACAATCTTCTGTACCTGCGACATCCAACTAACAGCTGTATTTCCATTCATGAATACATAACCTGTAGTGCTTCTTCGATGATCGACTTCGCCTCCAAAGCCTGCATCTACATAGCCTTGAGCTTTTAACTGCCCTTTACCAAAGTACAGACCGTTCTGTACGGTGCCTCGTAGATACCCCAAAATCACCTTGAATGCTTCCCAATGAGCTTTCCCCGGTTTTGACATGAACCTACTAACAACTCCCACTGCATGGCCAATGTCTGGTCTCGTACAGACCATGGCATACATCAAGCTTCCAATAGCCGAGGAACAAGGAACATCATTCATGGAATTTCTTTCTTCCTCTGTTTACGGGGATTGATCCTTGGATAAGCGAAAGTGATTGGCCAATGGGGTACTGACTGGTTTAGCATTGTCCATGTTGAATCTCAGCAAAACACTGTTGATGTAATCTTCCTGAGATAGCTGCAAGATTCCTCTCTGCTTATGTCTAGTGATTTGCATTCCGAGAATCTTCTTTGCTGGACCTAAGTCTTTCATGTCAAACTCCTTTGACAGTTCCTGCTTCATACTTCTGATATCATCCATATTTGATCCTGCTACAAACATGTCATCAACATAAAGCAGTAAAATGATATAAATGGACCTATATCGCTTGAAGTAGCAACAATGATCAGCATTGCACTTCTGGAACTCTTCCTTGTGCATGAATCCATCAATCTTTTTGTACCATTGTCGGGCTTATTTCAGGCCATACATGCTTTTCTGAAGTCTACATACCATGTTCTTCTTCCCTTTCTCGAAGAAACCTTCTGGTTGGTGCATGTATATTTCATCATCCAAGTCTCCATAAAGAAATGCGGTCTTCACATCTAACTATTCAAGATGAAGGTCTTCAATAACAACAATACTTAACACTGACCTGATAGTATTGAGCTTCACAACAGGAGAGAAAATGTCGTTGTAGTCCACTCCTTCCTTCTGCTGGAACCCTTTGACAACCAGCCTAGCTTTGTATCTCTTGGAACCATCATGCTCCTCTTTCACGCGATGCACCCATTTATTGTGAAGTGCCTTCTTTCCTATAGGTAACTCAGCTAGTTCCCATGTCTGGTTGAAGATAAGAGACTTCATCTCATCTTTCATGGCAAGCTCCCACTTGCTAGCATCTTCAGTCTGAGAAGCTTCATCATAGCTTTCAGGTTCCCCTGCATCAGTCAGCAACAAATAGTTCATGTATATTTTGTTAGGTACATGAGGTCGAGCAGACCTTCTCAATACAAGATCTACAGTAGGATGTTGTAGTGTGTCAGACTGGTCCACACTACTCAGATCAACGATTTCATCAGGCTGAGCACTTTCTATAGTCGATTCTGTTATGAGACTATTTGGAATTTCGTTCGCATTTGCAAATACTAGCTCTTTCTGCTTTGAGTCGTTGACTTCTGTTTTATGTCTGTCTTTGATACATTACTCTTTCGTTAAAGATCACATCTCGGCTATGGATCACTTTCTTGTTTTCATCATCCCAAATGCGGTATCCAAACTCATTTTCGCCATAGCCGATGAGAGTGCATTTCTTGGAATTGGGATCAAGTTTATTCCTGCCTTGATCACTAATATGCACATATTATATGCAACCGAAAACTTTTAGATGTGATAGTTTTACCTCCTTACCACTCCATAACTCTATTGGTATTTTGTGCTCTAATGGAACCGAAGGACCTCTGTTGATCAAATAAGCTGCTGTGTTGACTGCTTCTGCCCAGAACTGCTTTGGTAGACCTGATTGTATATGAATTCTTCTGGCTCTTTCTGTCAATGTTCGATTCATACACTCAGCTACACCATTGTGTTGTGGCGTACCCGGCACGGTTCTCTACATTTTGATCCCGTGCTCATAACAGAATTGCTTGAATCTGGTGTCTTCATATTCACCTCCATTGTCAGTTCTAAGCTTTTTGATCTTTAGATTTGTCTCATGTTCAACCATAGCTTTTCATATACTGAAAGCCTTGAACACTTCAGATTTAGACCTTAAAAATAAACCCATACCTTTCATGAGTAATCATCGATGAAAGTAACGAAGTAATGCTTTCCACCAATGGATGAGATGGTCGTTGGCCCCCAAACATCGGAATGAACAAGCTCCAGTTTTCCCTTCTTTGGGGTTTTACCACTTATTTGAAAGCCGACTCTCTTCTGCTTTCCAAATATGTAATTTTCACACATGCCTATTTCCACGGACTTTAGACCTGGAAGTTTTCCCTTCAAGTGCATAATCTTCATTCCCTTTTCACTCATATGGCCTAGCCTCTGGTGCTATATGTTGGAATTTTCGTTGCTAGCTGCAACAGTGATTGAACATCGTGCTCCTGCTGTCATGTAAAGAGTACCACTCTTCTTACCGTGAGCGATCGTCATTGCACCCTTTGAAATTTTCAAATCATCACCATGGAAAATCATAGTATAGCCTTCACTATCTAATTGTCCTATGGAGATTAAATTCTTACTCAAGTCAAGTATGTGCCTAACATCCTTTAGCTCCCAAACTGACACATTTAGCTTTATCTTCACAGCACCTTTACTGATGATGTCACAAGGTTGATCGTCACCAAGATATACCTTTCCAAGATTTCCAGAGGTGTACCTTTTTAAGAATTCTTTCTACGAAGTGGCATGAAACGATGATCTAGAGTCTAGAACCCAAGACTCTTCCTTTCTCTCCAAAAGGCATATCAACGCTTCATCTCCTCCTGAAGTAGAAGTAACATTTGCCTCTGCCTTCGCCTCCTGGTCCTTTGGTGTACTTATGCATTGATTTTTGTAGTGTCCGGTTTTTCCACAATTCCAACACTCAACGGTCTCCGAGCTGTGGGAATTGTTGGGATTTCTGGATTTAGACAATCCTTCGACCTACCTTGGTAGTTCGATTTGCTATGTCCATTTCCTCATGTTGAATTTCTTCCTCTTGATTGTGTATGCAAAATTGAAAAATTTGACGACTTACCGGAATCTCTTCGCCGGATCTCTTCACTGAGAGCCATATCACGGATATCATCAAATTTTAACTTATTGCTTTCCGATGAGCTACTTACTGGCATGGCAGTAGCATTCCAACTTTCTGGCAGGGAAGACAAAAGTATCAATGCTCGTACTTCTTCATCAAATTCAATTTCAACTGAACTTAGCTGAGAAGTAACTGTATTCAGCTCATTGAGATGTTGAGCTACTGATGCACCTTCTGTCATCCGCAAATTGAACAATCGCCTCATTAAATGAACTTTGTTAGAGGCCGACGACTTCTCATACATACTGGAGAGAGCCGCCATAAAACCTGCCGTGGTCTTTTCCTTTGCTATGTTGAAAGCAACAATGCGAGATAACGTCAATCGAATAACTCCAAGAGCTTGTCTATCAAGAAGAGGCCGATCTTTATCCTTCATATTCTCTGGCTTCTTTTCTGAGAGAGGTTGATAAAGCTTTTTATCATATAGATAATCTTCAATTTGCATTTTCCAAAAGCCAATGTCAATTCCATCAAACTTCTTGATTTTCACCCTTTCTTCATCTATTGCCATCGCTCCCACTCGAATTTGATTTCCTTTCTAACAAATTATGGCTATGATACCAGTTGTTGGGAAATTACGCAAATTTTCTTATAATTATATTTGTGGAGAAAAGAAATTAAATGTAGAATGGTAAGAGGCACTCAAATTTGATAACGGAGTTCGGCCAATTATGCCTACGTCTCCGGGCTGCTGTAGATCTTTTATTTCAAAGAATATCACAAAGTGATTGAATAAAACACTTTTCACTCAACACTCGATCTCACTCTTAATCTAGCTCTCCTTTTCTTCTTGTTGACTTTGAGATGGGATGGAAGTTATAAAGGAGAATGATGTATATATAGAGAGGAGATGGTTGGTGGGGGGGGGGTTAGTGACTTGGTCGGTGGCTTGATAGGTGGTGGTTGGTGGCCACCCCATGTAAAAAACATGGGCTGCTGTGGGCTGCAGCTGCAGCTTCCTAACATTGACAAGTAACCAGGAAAAAATAATTGCATAGATAGATGAGTTGATTAATTCAATTCTTCCAATAGTAGATAGGAATATGTTACTCCAACAATTTACTTTACCCTTGATGGTGTCTAGAAGCACTACAACATGTCTAGTATTAATCTTCTTGTTAGATAGAGGCAATCCCAAGTGTTTAGTAGGAAGATCAGAAATATGAAAATTTAAACAAGTGGATAAAAACTCCCTCCTTTTAATATTTTTAGTAAGATAAACTATTGATTTTTCTTCATACACTTTTAAACCAATTAAGGATAATGAGTTCAACACCTTCTTCATAGCATAAACACTATCTTGTTCACATTTTGAAAAAACTAATAGGTCGTTAGCATATATTAAGTGGGTAATAATTGGTGAACTATTGTAAATTGGTTTTAAATTTCCTTTGACATACTCCAAATCAAATCAAATCAAATAGAGCAATTCTCCATAGCTATAGCAAAGAGATAAGGCGAAAGTGGATCACCTTGGCATAATCCTATGGTACTTCTAATGAAACCTTGAGGAATGCCATTGGCCATTAAAGGAAAAGTTGGAGAGGAAATACACAAATAGGCATACTTACAAAATATATGCGGAAAATTCATTTTTTTTCATAATGTAAATTATACATTCTCTACTTATCTTGTCATATGCCTTTCCCAGATCAATTTTCAAACATAGCCTATCAAATCCAACACGATAGAAACATCTCACCATTTCATAAGCAAGTAAGTTGTTTCATACATATCTGCCTGCTATAAATGTGTTTTGATTTTCTGAAATTAAATCAAGTAGAATTAGGTTTAATCTATTGCAAAGAACACTGCTTATGATTTTATACAAAACATTGCAACAAGAGATTGGTCTAAATTCCTATGGTTACATAGCATTCTGTTTTTTTAGGAATCAGACATATGAAAGTATGATTTATTTCTTTTAAGGATTTTCCTTTGGAAATACTTCATTTAAAGAATATAAAAGATCATCCTTAGTTTCATTCCAGTGAACTTTAAAAAACTTGACTCCAAATCTATCAGGCCCTGGACTGGTGTCATCATGCAATCTAAAAATAGCTTCATAAAACCCCTCCATGCTAATATACTTATCCAACATTAATTTTCCTGAAGCTATAACATTACTTTTATTTAGGAACAGTAGTAGGAAAGTCAGTGATAATATGAGAAGAGTTATATAAGTTTGGGAAATATTCAATAGCTTTATAAGCAAACACATTGTTATCCATCACAGAATTTCCTTCATAGTCTAGCAAATACTTAATTTTCAACTTCTCTTTGTTGGCTGTCATTCTAGAGTAAAAATACTTCGTAGGTAAATTGGCTTCAACAAGTCCTTTTATTTTATCTTTCTTCTTAAGTTCCATACTCCAAGAATATATTAACTCCTCTAGCCTTCTGAAATTATCTTAATATAACTGTGACAGGTAATTATCATGAGGATTAGAAATCATTAGATCATATAATCTATCATTCTCATTTTTCAAAGTCCTGAATGTGCCTATATAAGCTACCATGATTTCTTCTCCAGTTCTTTTGGTAATTTTTGATTCTTTTTAGTTTGCAAATTGTCTGAAATAAATTATTATTCTACATCCTACTCTTCAGAATGGGAATAACAACATCATTATACACCCTCTATTAGAAACCGACTATTTTTATATTTAAAGGGAGGTTTTTTATACTTTCCACCACCAATGTTTAAGAAACTAAGATTAACTAAGAGACGTGTATGGTTACTACAAGAATGATTTAAGCGCTGCACTAACAAAGAAGGAAATAAGTCCGCGCATTTCAGATTTATAAATACCATGTCAATTCAAGAATGAGAATTTAAGTTCAAACCACCTCTCCAAGTGAAAAAATCCCTTTTATATTAGGTTCGATGCCATCTAGTTGAGAAATACATTGGAAAAATTCATACCCAATAGCTGATTTGGGCTTGTAATTACCGAGTTGGATTCTTCATATAAAATACCATTGAAGTCCCAAGCAATAATCCAGGCACAATTTATATCATTTTTAATGTCAATTAAATGCTTCCATAACAAATGCCTTTTATTATGCAGGTTATCTCCATAGAAAGCAGATATAATCAGTCGTAAGCCTCCAGAATTAATAAATTTGCAGGTGACATATTGTTGATCTATATTTAGCACACTATGTTTCCGATACTTTTTGTTATAAACAACCAAAATTCTTCCTTTATTTACTAAAGAATTATTATTAATAAATTCCCAGTTATTAAACTTCAACACAAAATTGGCAATTGAGAAATTAGACAGCTTATGTTCCATAATAGCCATGAGATTAACTTCTCTACTTTTCATTAAATCTAATAAATCCCTTTATCTCGTAACCGAATTCAACCCTCTCAATTTCCAAAATAATAGAGCCATCTATATTTATTTATTCTTTTTAATGCCTCAAATCTTCACACCACCGGGGAGGTTGTTTTCCTCTTTTATTCTCCATGATTTTGATATAGTTTTAATTTATGAGAAAAGATTACCCACCAATGTCTACATCTTGCTTTTTAAATTATTTAAATTAACTCTTTTCGTGTTCTTCTTGTAACACACAAAGGAGTGATCTGAATCCTCCATGTTAAAATATTTTTGGCTAGAATTCCCTACATCCTTCAATTATGAAGATAAGTGATTATTTTCATTTAGATTTTCAGCTTCATCCATTAGTATCTCAGCTTATGTAGAGTTGGTACTTTCTGTTTTAGCATTGTCGTTATCTTTATCTATCACCTTAAAGCTACTGTCATCAGCTGATTTTTACAAAGTTGTACAGCTGAGTTTAAAGCTTCAAATCTATTTGAAGTATACAACTCCTTCTTACACCTTTCAAATAAATTGGACCTATTGATTTTTATTTATCAACACTAGTAACACCATTATTCAATTTAGTTTTGCTCCCCATCATTGAATCTAGATTAGATGGAATGTAATCCTTACTGATCTGTTTCTCTAACATATATCCATGGCAATTCATTTTATCATTTATAATTTTATTTGAAAAACACACATTCGTCTCTTTATCACGCTGTATTAAATTACTGTCAATATCCATCTGTTTGTCTTTACCACCATTATCCTTTTGCACCCAAACTTTTTTAGCATTGCATGCACTGTTGTAGAGTCCAAACACTTTACAGTTAGAACAATTAGAAGGATGTCACTCGTAAATCACCTTTTTCCAAACAATTCTACCATCATAACATTTGGTTGGGATCTCTATAGGAAATAAAGATTTGATATCAATCTCAACCAGTATTCTAGCAAAAGATATTCTAACTAAATCTTCTGTGATTTGATCCATCTTGACAGGTTTCCCCAATACCGAAGAAATTCTGGTGATAGCTTCAACTGACCAGAAATCCAGATCTAAATTAGGTAGCTGAACCCAAATTGGGATCGTATGTAAAAATTCATTAGCTTCATCCCTGGAGTCCATTTCTTCATAAAGATCAGTTTCTTATTGTAGAAATAAGGTCCAAAGACCAGTATATTCTCATAGTCTTCACCATTTTCTAGTTTTAGGATGAAAAAACCATTTTCTCTTATAAAAAGCTGGTAGCAACCTTTAATTGCCCATGAGCGATCTATGTAATTCTTTAGAAATTTGTAGTATGGTTTACTTCCATACACATAAAACACAACAGAGTTTATCCATTTCGCTCTGGCTTTGTTTATTGAGTATTCATCAATGCATGCATATTTGATCTTCTCTTCTAGTTTAGATTTGAAATATTTAAGTTGAACTGATTTAACGTGATAATTATTTTCTTTTATTATTAGATTCCATGATTTAGAATAGTGACCTTGAATAACACCCAGGAATACTTGGGTTTTTTGCATCCAACAATTCGAGTGAGGGATTAGCTACCTATTACTGCAATCCTTCGAATTTTAAAACAAAACAACATTGCATGCTGTATCCCTTGTTGGAAATGAATGAGCAAAGAAAGAGGAAATTGGGAAGAAGAAAAGATAGCAACATTTAAAGTCCCACATCATGGAAATATTAGCACAATCTCTCCTAATATATTAGAAGCCAAATAGGCTTATGTAAATTAGAAAAGAGAGGGATGATAAGAGGATGTGGGCTTGGTCATGACATAATAATACATTAAAATGTCAAAGATAGGGCCTTGGGCCTTCGGGTCTCTTGATTGAATATGGTCGTCGGTTGCTGATTGGCTAGTGCGCTAAAACGAGAATTTTTTCTCATAATTTTAAAGGGTATGTCTGTTCTGTCCAGAATTCGAAAAGCATGTCTGTTAGATGAATAAGTACAACCATTTGCATTCTAAACATATGCATATTAATAACCAGGTGATTAAAGGGTCGCAACCTTTCCAATTCTATCGGTTACTGTTGCATACGAATAGGCACCTCCTCCTGCCTATATATACACTGCCCAAAACAAGACAGAATTCAGACTTTTCATGTCGCCTTATTTCTTCTTCTTCAGAGTTCAGAGTAATCCTCCGATATAGTTTCTGTGATCTTCTTCAGTTCGTCAGAGCTTCGTTTGCCGGCACTACGGTGCGGAATTGGTTCATTTTATTCTGGGAAACAAATTGCAACTACGTCAACCAGTGCATACGACGGCAATATTGTTTCAAGGAAACAGATTATTTTCTGGACTTGGACATTACTGGAAAAAGAATACTGTATGTATTCTTTAATCGATTGCACAATCGGTTACGCTTTCTGTGATTATTGTAAACACTATTTGGCGCGACAATTGTTGCATAATTATTAAGCAACATTGATTGTTGTTACTATTTACTTTGCAATACAATCAAGTATTGACAAAAGATATAACTTTGTAATACAATCGTGTATTGACAAAAGTTCTAACAATTTGTTGTTACTGTTTACGTTGCATTACAATCATGTATTGACAAAAGATATAACTTTGTAATACAATCGTGCATTGACAAAAATTCTAACATCCCTATTGGTCTGATGGATTGCATCGGAATGCAGAATTCCAGGGGTTTGACAAAGATCAGAAGAAGGCGGATTGTAAGAAGAAGAAGGAAGAGATGATGCCATTATCCAGTTAGTGTAGGTTGATTTTATGTTTCATAATAAGGCTTTTTATTCTATTAAACATTTCCACTGTAAAACGTTTTTATTTTTATAGATTAGGATCTTAGTCTCTGCCTTTTTCGTTTATACATTGATGGCCATGCTCTTTGTCATGACTCGAAAGAGGTATGTTAAGAGATTTGACTATTTGAGTTATCATAAAAGGTATGAAGATGCTCATCAATGATAAAAAACCTTACTTCTTTTCTTTCTCGTAGATTCCTTTAATAGGCACAACCGTAGTTTCATAAGTCTCTCCCATGGGTGTCATAGGATTATCTACAAAATTTAGAAAAATGCATTAATCAAAAGTACGACTTGATTAAGGAAAAAAATATGATGAAGTTGGAAATGACGCTTACATCCTTACCAACGTCATGTGAAGGCGGTGGGAAAACTTACATAAAACCATTTTCTTCTTGAACTGAGTAAGCGTGTTCCATGCATTGGGAATGACTCAACATGCAGGAAATGCCTTAAGGTAAGTGGTGGAAGTATTTCTATTTCATTGCTTGAAATTGTAGGTGAACCTGATGTTATACTCGACCGGTTCATGTTCAAATATTTAAGGAATATCATATACATCCCAAGAAGGAAGTAATATCTATTCACTTGTTACTGAGTAGGAGCTAGTCCCATGTAGTACAATACCTAGTAGACGAATGAAACGAATGGTATGACAAATGTGTTTTGATTTTATGAAATTAAATCAAGCAGAATTAGGTTTAATCTATTGCAAAGACCACTGCTTATGATTTTATACAACACATTGCAACAAGAGATTGGTCTAAATTCCTATGGTTACATAGCATTCTGTTTTTTTAGGAATCAGACATATGAAAGTATGATTTATTTCTTTTAAGGATTTTCCTTTTGGAAATACTTCATATAAAGAATATAAAAGATCATCCTTAATTTCATTCCAGTGAACTTTAAAAAACTTGACTCCAAATCTATCAGGCCCTAGACTGTTATCATCATGCATTCTAAAAATAGCTTCATAAAACTCCTCCATGCTAATATACTTATCCAACATTAATTTTCCTGAAGCTATAACAATACTTTTAAAAACAATAGTAGGAAAGTCAGTGATAATATGAGAAGAGTTATATAAGTTTTGGAAATATTCAATAGCTTTATAAGCAAACACATTGTTATCTATCACCGAATTTCCTTCATAGTCTAGCAAACACTTAATTTCCAACTTCTCTTTGTTGGATGTCATTCTAGAGTAAAAATACTTCGTAGGTAAATTGGCTTCAACAAGTCCTTTTATTTTTTCTTTCTTCTTAAGTTCCATACTCCGAGATTATATTACCTCCTCTAGCCTTCTAAAATTATCTTAATATAACTGTGACAGGTAATTATCATGAGGATTAGAAATCATTAGATCATATAATCTATCATTCTCATTTTTCAAATCCTGAACGTGCCTGTATAAGCTACCATGATTTCTTCTCCAGTTCTTTAGGTAATTTTTGATTCTTTTTAGTTTGCAAATTGTCTAAAATAAATTATTATTCTACATCCTACTCTTCAGAATGGGAATAACAACATCATTATACACCCTCTATTAGAAACCGACTATTTTTATATTTAAAGGGAGGTTTTTTATACTTTCCACCACCAATGTTTAAGAAACTAAGATTAACTAAGAGACGTGTATGGTTACTACAAGAATGATTTAAGCGCTGCACTAACAAAGAAGGAAATAAGTCTGTGCATTTCAAATTTATAAATACCCTGTCAATTCGAGAATGAGAATTTAAGTTCAAACCACCTCTCCAAGTGAAAAAAAATCCCTTTTATATTAGGTTCGATGCCATCTAGTTGAGAAATACATTGGAAAAATGCATACCCAATAGCTGATTTGTGCTTGTAATTACCGAGTTTGAATTCTTCATATAAAATACTATTGAAGTCCCAAGCAATAATCCAGTCACAATTTATATCATTTTTAATGTCAATTAAATGCTTCCATAACAAATGCCTTTTATTATGCAGGTTATCTCCATAGAAAGCAGATATAATCAGTCGTAAGCCTCCAGTATTAACAAATTTGCAGGTAACATATTGTTGATCTATATTTAGCACACTATGTTTCCGATACTTTTTGTTATAACCAACCAAAATTCTTCCTTTATTATCTAAAGAATTATTATTAATAAATTCCCAGTTATTAAACTTCAACACAAAATTGGCAATAGAGAAATTAGACAGCTTATGTTCCATAACATCCATGAGATTAACTTCTCTTCTTTTGATTAAATCTAATAAATCCCTCTATCTCGTAATCGAATTCAACCCTCTCAAATTACAAATTAAAAGAGCCATCTATATTTATTTATTCTTTTTAATGCCTCAAATCTTCACACCACTAGGGAGGTTGTTTTCCTCTTTTATTCTCCATGATTTTGACATAGTTTTAATTTATGGAAAAAAGATTACCCACCAATAACTACATCTAGCTTTTTAAATTATTTAGATTAACTCTTTTCGTGTTCTTCTTGTAACTCACAAAGGATTGATCTGAATCCTTTATGTTAAAATCTTTTTGGCTGGAATTCCCTACATCCTTCAACTATGTAGATAAGTGATTATTTTCATTTAGATTTTCAACTTCATCCATTAGTATCTTAGCTTCTGTAGAGTTGTTACTTTCTGTTTTAGCATTGTCATTATCTTTTTTTATCACCTTAAAGCTACTGTCATCAGCAGATTTTTACTATGTTGTATAGCTGAGTTTGAAGCTTCAAATCTATTTGAAGTATACAACTCCTTCGTACACCTTTCAAATAAATTGGACCTGTTGATTTTTATTTATCAGCACTAGTAACACCATTATTCAATTTAGTTTTGCTCCCCATCATTGAATCTAGATTAGATGGAATGTAATCCTTACTAATATGTTTCTCTAACATATATCCATGGCAATTCATTTTATCATTTATAATTTTATTTGAAAAATACACATTCGTCTCTTTATCACGCTGCATTAAATTAATGTCAATATCCATCTGTTTGTCTTTACCACCGTTATCCCTTGTACCCAAACTTTTTTAGCATTGCATGCACTGTTGTAATGTCCAAACACTTTACAGTTAGAACAAATAGAAGGATGTCACTCGTAAATCACCTTTTTCCAAACAATTCTACCATCATAACATTTGATTGGGATCTCTGTAGGAAATGAAGAATTGATATCAATCTCAACCAGTATTCTAGCAAAAGATATTCTAATTAAATCTTCTGTGATTTGATCCATCTTGACAGGTTTTCCCAATACCGAAGAAATTCTGGTGATAGCTTCAACTGACCAGAAATCTAGATCTAAATTAGGTAGCTGAACCCGAATTGAGATCATATGTAAAAATTCATTAGCTTCATCCTTGGAGTCCATTTCTTCATAAAGATCAATTTCTTCTTGTAGAAAGAAGGTCCAAAGACCAGTATATTCTCATAGTCTTCACCATTTTCTAGTTTTAGGATGAAAAAGCCATTTTCTCTTGTAAAAAGCTGGTAGCTACCTTTAATTGCCCATGAGCGATCTATGCAATTCTTTAGAAATCTGTAGTATGGTTTACTTCCATACACATAAAACACAACAGAGTTTATCCATGTTGCTCTGTCTTTTGTTTATTAAGTATTCATCAATGCATATATATTTGATCTTCTCTTCTAGTTTAGGTTTGAAGTATTTAAGTTGAACCGATTTAACGTGATAATTATTTTCTTTTATTACTAGATTCCAAGATTTAGAATAGTGACCTTGAATAACACCCAGGGATACTTGGGTTTTTGCATCCAACAAAGGAAAATCCTTCGTAGAGTTTGAGTGAGGGATTAGCTACCTATTACCGCAATCCTTCGAATTTTAAAATAAAACAACATTTCATGATGTATCCCTTGTCGGAAATGAATGAGCAAAGAGGAAATTGGGAAGAAGAAAAGATAACAACATTTAAAGTCCTACATCATGGAAATATAAGCACAATCTCTCCTAATATATTAGAAGTCAAATAGGCTTATGTAAAATAGAAAGGAGAGGGATGATATGAGGATGTGGGCTTGGCCATGACATAGTAATACATTACAATGTCATGATTTTAAAGGGTATGTCTGTTCAGTCCAGAATTCGAAAAGCATGTCTGTTAGCTGAATAAGTATAACCATTTGCATTCTAAACGTATGCATATTAATAACCAGATGGTTAAAGGGCCGCAACCTTTCCAATTCTATTGGTTACTGATGCATACAAAAAGGCACCTCCTCCTGCCTATATATACACTGCCCAAAACAAGACAAAATTCATACTTTTCATGTCGCATTATTTCTTCTTCTTTAGAGTTGAGAGTAATCCTCCAATCTAGTTTCTGTGATCTTCTTCAGTTCGTCAGAGCTCCGTTTGCTGGCACTACCTGTGGAGTTGGTTCATTTTATCCTGGGAAACAAATTGCAACTACATCAACCAGTGCATACGACGGCAATATTGTTTCACGGAAACAGATTATTTTCTGGACTTGGACATTACTGGAAAAAGAATACTATTTGTATTCTTTAATCGATTGCAAAATCGGTTACGCTTTCTGTGATCATTGTAAACACAGTTTGACGTGACAATTATTGCATAATTATTGAGCAACATTGATTGTTGTTATTGTTTACTTTGCAATACAATCTTGCATTGACAAAAGATATAATATAATCATGTATTGACAAAAGTTCTAACAATTTGTTGTTACTATTTACGTTGCAATACAATCATGTATTGACAAAAGATATAACTTTGTAATACAAACGTGCATTGACAAAAATTCTAACATCCCTATTGGTCTAATGGATTGCATCGGAATGTAGAATTTCAGGGGTTTGACAAAGATCAGAAGAAGGCGGATTGTAAGAAGAAGAAGGAAGAGATGATGCCATTATCCAATTAGTGTAGGTTGATTTTATGTTTCATAATAAGGCTTTTTATTCTATTAAACATTTCCGTTGTAAAATGTTTTTATTTTTATATATCGTGATCTTAGTCTCTGCCTTTTTCGTTTATACATTGATGGCCATGCTCTTTGTCATGACTCGAAAGAGGTATGTTACGAGATTTGACTATTTGAGTTATCATAAAGGTATGAAGATGCTCATCAATGATAAGAAACCTTACTTCTTTATCTTTCTCATAGATTCCTTTAATAGGCACAACCGTAGTTTCATAAGTCTCTCCCATGGGTGTCATAGGATTATCTACAAAATTTAGAAAAATGCATTAATCAAAAGTACGACTTGATTAAGGAAAAAAATATGATGAAGTTGGAAATGACGCTTACATCCTTACCAACGTCATGTGAAGGCGGTGGGAAAACTTACATAAAACCATTTTCTTCTTGAACTGAGTAAGCGTGTTCCATGCATTGGGAATGACTCAACGGGCAGGAAATGCCTCAAGGTAAGTGGTGGAAGTATTTCTATTTCATTGCTTGAAATTGTAGGTGAACCTGATGTTATGCTCGATCGGTTCATGTTCAAATATTTAAGGAATATCACATACATCCCAAGAAGGAAGTAATATCTATTCACTTGTTACTGAGTAGGAGATAGTCCCATGTAGTACAATACCTAGTAGACGAATGAACTGAATGGTAGGACAAATTTTACTCAACATGTGTTTGTACTGTAGGTGAAGAATCCTTCAGGAGGAAGACAAGCTCAATCACTATGGTTCAAAATCAGTACATCTCCATGTAGAATTCTTTGATTGGTGCAGATTCGCTTAAGAATTACCTAATCGATTCTCGAAGGTAAAGAATCAACTAGATTATCTAAGAATATGACAATGTTTCAAAGTGTCAGAAGATGGTAGTCTAACTCTCCTACGTTTTCTGCAAGATTAGCTTCGGGAAATTGATGTGAACTACCGGGTTAGCCTATGTGTTGGCCCGGAGTTTGCCTTATTGAAATATTTGTAGAGCTTGTTCAGCATTAGATTATCATGTATAGCAGTTCGATCAACAACCACAACAGCCAACACTTTGAGTGCCTATAATTCATAAGTTATCAAACTCAAAAAATAGTTGTAGGTAAATAGATTATTACCTCCTATGCTAACGTAAAACTAGTGTAATGCATACAATGTAGAAATGTGTAATTTATAAATAAACGACAGTGATGAAGAGATTCAGGAATTTGACCAAAGCGACTTCCATCGCTGACCATCTCAACCTGCTTTCACATTGAAGGTTATGGATTTTTTTTTCAAGCTATGTGATTAGCAATCAATATGCATGACTATGACAATTGCATACAGGTTCAAGTTTATATAGGCATGTACATTTATTTACAAATTCAACATCAAGTTCGAGCATCCTAGTACCCTAGTTCATATGGGAATATATGCTTGAAGGTCAGTCACGCGTGTGAAACTAACTATGCATGTCCTAGTATGTATGTTCGATCCTAAGTATCTAAGTTCAAGTTCAATCATGTTTGCTAGTGTGTTCAAGTTTATGACTAAGGAATTAGCTAAGTATAAGGGTACTCTCGGCTTAAACAAGGGATCACAACAGATCCCATCGCCTAAGCCCTCGTGCAACTTCAAGGCTCATAATAAAATAGTCAATCTTTCATACCCATGCCTTACGTCGATCCAACCCTCCATGCCACAACCAATCCCATCTACACCACTCTAACTCGCCTTCATCATGTTAATAATAGACCCACTGTAGATCCCTTCATCTGCCCCACATGTAGCATGTTGTTATCTAACTAGACTTCCATGACCTTCAACATGAAGAATATCAATTTATTTCACCCCTTGACCATACTTAATATCATGTGTACTTGAGGATTTAAATCCACTTACTTAAGTGAGAGTTGGAATTTAATTTGAACTACGGGTTTGGGTTCAAGTTTGAATTCTATTTGGATATCGATGAGAATGAATTGATACTTAGACTGAGAGGATCAACATAAGGTATAGAGGGGTTGATAGTCAAGACGATTGTAACGACCTAAAATTTATTAAAAAACATTTAATGAAAATTAAATATTTAAACAATTTATTTTGAGGATTGACGACTTAGAGTTATTTAAAATGATTTTTGAATGTATAAGTTTATATTAGTTATAAAACGAGCTTGTAACGTCACGGTAGTTCAAAAAAATTAGTTCTGAATTTCAATTGAATGTATAAAATTCAAAATAAGTTGGATTTCTATAACATAAGAAAGGTTAGAATCTATTTAATTATATCTTTCTAATAAAAGTGAAAAATCAAGTTTTCATGATATAAATTTTAAGTTACGTCCAAATTAAGATTTTAAATAATCGCTATGAAATCATTTATAAATTATAATGATTTATTAAATAAAATAAAAGGATTTATTATAAAATTGAATATTGACTCGAAAAAAATTAATTTTTGAAAACATCGAGTTATAAGCCCGAGTATGTTTATTTTGGAACTATATGAAATTTTATTTGGATATATACGATAATATTAAATTATTATTAATAATTTAAATTGTTTTTGAATTTATTTATATTTTATTAGTTTTATTTAAGCCTAAAAAATAGTCATTTTTCAAACGACCTGCATTTTCGAAGAAATCAATTTTGTTAGATCTGAAGCGTTAAATTAGTGCTAGGTTCCAATTATCAAATCAATTGGATCACATATGTAAACGTACGAAATTTAAATGCATATTAAAATTCAGTTAGAATTTAATAAGCCAGAAATAACACCATTTTTCAAATGGTCTCCAAATTCGATGAAACTAAGCTTGTTAAAACCCTATTTTTGAAATGTAGAGAGATTTCAAATTTCGTAATTTTTAGAGTTAGTATGTGGCCATGACAAATCAAAACGCATGTTGGAATCCAATATTTAAGTTATATTAAGTTATATTTTAATTTTGAGAAAAACTGATTAAAACGATCGAATTAACTTATGAAACTTATTCCATTATGTTTGGAATAAGGATATTTGGTTAGGGGTGATAGTCGTTGGGATTCTTTGGAGTTCGGGCGCGAAACTTCACCACGAAGTAACTAATAGAACTAAATATTAATATATAATATAATATATACCTTTATATAACCTTAACCCTAATCACTTAGATGTCGCCGCCACTTACCTTTTTAATGGCCAGAAACATCCCATTTTAAATCGTTAATCACAGCCAAAATATGGCGAATTAGGTTATGATTTATACATGAAAGTCGTAGAGATTTTTGAGGGCTTCAATTCTATGCAGATATGATGGATTCTAATGGCGTGGATAGATCAATTTCTGAGCTCGAAGTCCCTATGTTCGAGCACGTTTCCAAGCGTAGGGGGACCACCAAGCTCGCCATGGCTTAGGGCGTGGGAAGGCGACGTAAAGGGTATAGCGGTGGTGCTCTCTGATCGAGGTCACGATGATTGTGGGTGGCGCGAAGAAGAGAAAGGAAGGCAAAGATTTTCGTGAACGTTGTCTGTAGAAGCAACGAAGAAGAAAGGGGTTAAGGGGATATTTAGGTTAATTGTAAAATTTAATTATCTTAAGTGATTTTAATTATGTAATTAATGTGTAAAATATCATAACTTGTTCAAACGGAAACAGAATCGAGAGAAACAACTTGCGTTGGAATCACGACGACGAGAGCTTCGTAATGAAGTCAAATTGAAGGAATTTGGAGCCATCTACAGTTTTTGATTAAATTAAATGCATGGTTTAATTTAATTAAAACAACCGTTTTCTAACGATTTCGAAATGATCAATGCGAGAACTTCTCACTCAACAGTTTTATTACATTATTATGATCACATTTTAATATGTATTGATTTCCTATGATTGCAATGTTTGCTTTATGGTTAATGGATGACATTTATAGTTTTATTATTGTAATTATTAAATTGTGAATATAAGTGTTGTCGATAGAAACACTTATATTATATTTATTGACTGATGGATGGTAGTTGATATGGATATGTTTGTATGGCTGATACAAAAATTTACACCACGAACATGAGATTTCGAAAATGATTAAGTTTCATTTTATTGGAATTTTTAATGAATTTTACATTCATTTAAATTGGATTTGACAAGAAAATGGAAATTGGGTTTTTAACTCCAAAACGATATGAAAATGGAGTTGATGTAATTTCAAACAACTTTTGAAATGATTGAAATGGATTTGAAGGAAACTTGGATTAAAAACATCTTGTTTTAATCCAAATTGGATTTTAAATAGTAAATTCAAAATGTGAATTCGAGTTAGGTATATAACGATGTTTTTAACTCGAATGGATTCTTCCATTAATCTTATTTATTTTTAGAGTGGATATCAGAAAAAATTGAATTTCAAAATATTTTATTTTGAGAATATTATCATTTCAATATTATAATAATATGGAATATTCAATTTTGATTTAAAATTGAATTGGAGGTTGAACGTTTTTAAATGAATTTATAAACGTTTTGTAAAATACGTTTTAAACTGAATCGACGAAGTTTATTATAAATAAAAATGGTTTAAATAGAACGTGTCGCACAACGATTGTTCGTGAATTTCGACCATCAACTTTAAATTGACTTACCGGCAGATCCGACCGTCGGATCCTTCCAAAAAAAAAAAAAAATTGGTTTAAAATGAAAAGGGCTTTCTAATGATATGTTAAGTTTTATAATCCAAGGGTTAGGTTTTGAGATGAATTCAAAATCAAGTTCGAATAAAAATAACGCTATTGTTGTTAATGAACTGTAATGTGATTTTAATGAATTGAGCTATTTTTAAATTATTAAAAATAGGGAAAATTAAGATAAATCATAATAATTGATTTAAAAGTGATTTGAACTAAAACGTTTAGTTCTAGATAGTATAAAGCAATTTTGTAAAAATTAGCTATTTTGACAAAAGTGATTGAAACTGTTTGAAGTTTAATACTTAACCAAGTTAAGTTTTCCAATATATTAATATTAGATTTGAATGGAAATAATCTTCGGATATTTCAATATTGGATTCCATAATTATATGGATATGTTTTGAGGAATTTGAGAGATAGAGATATCGTTATTCCCCATATGGTATTTGTTGGTTTCAGAATTTGATATTAAATATAATTCAATATGATTTTTATTCAAAGCCTTATATTTGATATCAAATTGGATTTTGGTTTTGTCATGAATGGTGTCTTCAATAACACTGTTCTTAAACCCAGTTGAAAATGAAGTTTATGGAATAAATCTTTTAATTAAGATTTAATGGAATTTTCCAAAGTGAGGCTTTCCAATTAATAAATTTAATTGGAATTGAATGGAAATCGATTTAGTGATAATCGAGATGAACCTCCGTGGAGGAAGACTTTTACTATTTAAGGAATTTAAAAGGCTTTGCCATTATTCCTCTTATATTATTAATATGATACGAAAATTTATATCGATCGTGAACTGATACAATTCCTGTGAAAAATCCATTTCTAATGGAAATTTGAATTTGGGTTTATTATGAACGATGTTTTAAACGACATTTGTTCTTTAACCCAGCTAACAAAAGATCATTCATCAAGTTTGGGTGGTAATAAATCTTTCAACAAAGATTTGAACGAACGATACAGAGATTAAAACCAAGTTAGAGTTTTAATAAATCTTTCAATAAAGATTTGATTAAATGAAATGGAGATGAAAACTACGTTAAAGTTTTAATCAATCATTAATTAGATTTGAAATGGTAGAAGGTAATTAAAATTTACCAAAACCCGAGGGGTGTTCGATATGGAGTACCAGCAATTTTGCTCCATGAGATGAATAGGACGGGAATGGGATAATGATATGAGAGGTTACCTTTTTGTAAGGTTCGATAATTCAAATAAGGCTTATAAATCATAATTTGAGTTAAGTTTGAGAAAGAAGATTATATAATCTTTTGAAATGATTTCCAAGGAAAGATTTAAACAAGAAGTTTAAATGATGTAAATCTTTAATAACATTTAAGGGAGTAATTCCTAATGTAAAGAATATTCGAATAAAAGAATATTATGGATTGGAATGAGGCTTATGATATGTTTATATATCACTTGATTTTAATGATGCGATACCTATTCGGAAAGACAAGGTTTCAACCCATTCTGAATAACTAATACAACGATTGTCGAAGATATTGAAGACGGTGGTTGAAGACCGGAGATCTTCACATTGGTTGGATTGTTTCTAATGTCTTGGTTAGCTCCCGTTATAAAGTGAAGGTCGTCCAGACGTACTTGGAGGTTGACTGGATATGCAAGGACTCTTTCTTGTATTGGACATATGGGACAAGGAATAATGTGCCTTCGAATTCGTTCAGACCCATAATGAACTTGTATGGATGTGTGTCTGACATTGTATTGTGTGTCATATTAATTGATCTCTACTAAATATATATCTGTTTGATGGTGGAAAAATTATTCTCTTAGCTTTGTTTGATGGTGGAAAAATTATTCTCTTAGCTTAACACCCTTCTCTGAGATGTATGAGCTTAGAGGTTATATATTAGTAGATATCAGTTGTATGGTATGGAATAAAAGTGTGGCATGTCAAATGCTGCTGGCAGATAGATTAAAGCTTTTGTTGAAAAGCAGAGCTTTGTGGTGTGTTAACTCGCGAGCTTCATACATCGGTATGAGCCAAAAACGGGATGAAGGAACGTAGAGAGGACATACGTTTCTTTCTAGCTAAAAGTGATGCTATGGTATGGATCCCGGGAAGTTTACTTATGTAGATGTTGGAATTGAGGCGCCTCGGAAGATGGTCGACTATTGACCAGATATTAGGTCTGATAGGACCGGGGAACGTTATGTTCAGGCAATTGTCCAATCCATCAGAAATAGGTGGACTGGCTCTGCCGCTCCAAGGGATACATGTTATTTTCCCTGCAACATTTTGCTAGAGATGTTTCGAAGTGCAGATGAGAAAGATACTTTGTCTCGGCTCATGATGGAGTCCAATTTTCAATACGAGACTTTACGGTTATAGTTGTAAACCAATTTGGCGACATAATAGGATGGGGTATTATGCCGTCTAAGATTGATACATTTATTTTCGAAATTGATTTCCACACTATGACTAGTAATAATAAAAGATAAATTTCGTGTATTAAGCATGCTTGGTTAATATAAGGTAAAACTCTATCCTCCGGCTTGCGCTGGCATTGTGTGATAGGGCTTGAGTCTTATAATAGCTTCATTTTTCAAAAACATTGCGATTGGTATTCATGTGGAGAAAACTCGTTCCGTGTTATACGACATGGTCCTATGATATACCCAACTTTAAAATAAAGTATAATAACTATTTTGGTGTTCTCATACCAGTCCCATGACTGACCTATAGTTTATTGTTTTTATTTAAACTCTAGATGTCCATATTTTCCATATGAGCAGTTAGTAGTTTTGGTTTTGTAGATATTTTTAAAACAGGATCCTGGATTTTGGCTCAAGCTATGCTCTGGATTATTTAGCAGTCTCCCGTTGTATATATCTATGTTTCCACTGTGTTGTAATTTATTATTCTCTGATATTTTCCATTGTGTATCAATTATCTGTACTTTGATATATTCTTGTACTCTGATGTAAAATTGTTGTAATAGCAAAAAAATATTCTTTTGTGTTTGTTCCGATGTGTCATACCCCATAACAATCCGCCTTTGAGTACGTTTTGAGTTGGCTAACAATCGGCTTGAAGCGGGCTCAAATCGGGTCGTTACAACGATGATTCATAGTAAAGAGATTTGGTGATTATATAAAGCTCAAAAGGTGGTAAGTGGCTTGAAATGAAGCAAGGAATCAACTTGTTGCTTAATTAAAATATATATGAGGAGCACAAGCTAAGACTATAGCTTATATATACATAGTATGATCTGCTTCCCTTAAGCCCAAATGACAAAGTGTCCATGCACAAATGATTCAATAAAGATCCTCTTGCCTAAGGGGTTGGTACTGAGTATCCAATGTTAAAAAAAAATGAAATGTGCAAATGCATATACATGTACGTGTACATGAACTAACAAAAATTTGACGACCTATTTACATTGGACATACTTAGAAGTCAATAACCCTAGTGTGAATATGAACATACGAACGCGTTTTTGCACTTGATTACTGGTTTCTTGACTCGACAGAAATTGAAGTATTACATGAGAACTCCAGATAGAGAACTAGTATGAGGCCTACTCAGCTCAACGCAACAGAACAAGGATGATTATCAGTAAACTACAATACATTATAAACACTATCATATATCGACCCAACATTCATGTAAATTGAAAGAGGTACCACTCTGTCTAAAAACAATCCAACGGAAGGGTAATAACCATTTAGGATGGAGAGTGAAATCCTTTTCAAAAATATTAGCTTGCTCCGATCTAAAGCATGTCACATTCGAAATAAGACGTTGTTATATAGATAGTTATTATTCGACCTTTTTATCCGACTATGTTCAGATCGACTTGGCAAGTTAGACTCACGATTATCAAGACAAGAAGTCCAAAGTGACGATCTGAAGGTCTAGATATCAAGTACAAATAAGACCACCAAGCGATGGTCAAGCTAACTCTTCAGAACATTATCCTTGAATGTTTTAGATATGCATTGGTGTCCTCCATGGGTAGTCGATCGGTACCTTTCTCTTTATCTATAAGCATCTTAAACGATAGTTCAAAAAAGCGAAGATCCATCAATATTTCCAACAGACACCTAAGCAACGATGCAAACAAATTATAGAATCAAGATGCCAACACTAGAAAGACCAAGCAGAAAGTATCATAGCTCGGATTCCTTGATTCAAGGGATTGACCAAACCGATTATATAGGGAATTGTACCCTATATTTTTTGTGTAACCTCATCTCTTACCCTAGATTCTGCTGGCAAATTTTCAAAGGGTATTTTGTTGTCATCGCCGCCGATGAATAAAGGATTCATTGTACATTTGAAGGATCTTTTAGCTCTTTTATTTCTCAAAGTAATTTGTGCTTACAAATCACAAACAATCTCATCCCCCGTAATCTCAAACAATCAACAAAATCATAAAAGTCCTTTAGGTGGATATAGACAATAAAGGCCTAACCACGATAAAACAACAATGTTCATTTGTTTATGTTATTTCTGATCATCTTAATTTTATTTCTTTATCTTCATTCCTAGCATATAAATTATATGATGTTTGTGTCAAATTTTGAAGCAAATCAAACACTAAGGTGATGTTTGGTTTATATTATGTTTTGTGTTTTAGTTTTCAATGGTAATTTGGAAAAATAAAAAGAGTTATGGAAGGCAGATGAAATGAAAGAACGATGGAGAGGACGACGAAGAGGATGGAGGAATGCTAGGAGAATAAATTGTCTCTCGTTCTTATATTACTTTCCAAAACATGGAAAATAAATAATATTTATTTTCTGTTTTGTGTTTTGTGTGTAAACTTCATTTTTTTTAAACGAACGTTTTTAATGGTACAGATGTATCGTTGGCACTTTTATACGGACGAAAATCCGAAACTAAAAAGGGTAAACCAAATACTACCTAATTACATCAAATTGAAAAAGTACTTGTATTCTTGATTTCCATTTGTATAATTTACACCATCATATGATTCCGACATGGTTATATCAATAGCATAGTGAAAGCAAGTCTTCCTACCTAAGCCTCTTAAGCATTAACTCAAGGCAAATTCCATTGCAACTCAGCAAATTGCTGAGTTGCCCTTCATTTTATCCAAAAAAAAATAATGATCAAAATGTCATTTTCTTAATTTCGTTTTAAACTCTCTTTTTTGTCAGTGCGTGGTGCTCTTAATGGACCAAGCTCTGTTAGTGTGTGGGTGGGAAGACAATTTTGGGTTTTTTAATAAAGAGGGGGCTTTTTCTAACCAAAGACCTTTCACCAACATGTTTCCAACTCTTACATTTTTTGAAATCAGCGAAGAAATTTGTCACCAATCACAACTGTAAACAAGCTGAAAATGAGAACTGGAAGTAGAAAAGCAACGTAATGCAAGGTAGTAATGATTCTGGTCATTCAAAATTTTGCTGAACATTTGCACACATTTGAAATTGATAAACATTAGTTCTATACTGCAATATATAGGATCCCAAAGCACCCATTATCAACACCACAATTGATGCATATCTTTGCTTCATCCAAAGAAGGAAAGTAGCAACCAACATAAAAAATTCAGGTATGGAAAACCTGAAACATGGTGAAACATGGATCCCTTGCTTCTCCTAAACGTAGTTTTTTAAACTGCAAACTTTGCTTGCCTTCGCAATTCCATTTTCTCTTTGTGGTTAAATATATAGCACAAAGTTCTCAACATTTTATTCTTAATATCTAAGCTTCCTCTTCCATCTTCGCCTCATCGATAACGCTAACCGGGGCGCCACACTCAGGTATTATGATGTCTGTTTGTAGGAAAAACTGACATTTACATGAATTTACTAGAAGAAATACGCATTAGTTGAATATTTTCTACAGCAAAAATAGAAAAGAAAATGAACCAAGCAGATATGTCAAGCGATGGAGAGTTTGCAACAGTAGTTGCAGCAGCAGCATATGCAGTGACCAAAACGGAAGAACAGGATTCCAGACAGCAAAAAAGAAGGAAATCTGTAGAATTTTCTGGAACATCTCTTCCAAGAAGCAAAAGCAAAAATGAAGAAACCAGGATAAAACTGAACAGTTTCAGGGGTTCTTTCAAAAGGATATTCAGTAGTCAGGGAATAGAAGAGGACACAGTTCCTAAAGGTTCTTTTTGAGTTTTTTCTTTCAATTCAAATTTAAAGTTTAGTGAAATCTACATTGAAACTGAATTTGAATCACTCAAGGTTACAACAAGAGAACTGAAAGTATAAAAGAAAAGAAACCAGCTTTAAAAACTTCAATGACTACAAAGTTTCCAAGATCAAGCCAGAATACATACCGAGAAGATCCGAGTAAAGCTAAAGCTAAAGCAGAAGCAGATGCCTGGGTAAAAGCACAGATGATCAAGATAAATATTCGGTATATTTACAACAGAAATCAATTTCAGCTTTTTATAAGGGCTATATATATGCTTGTGTATAGAGTATTATTTACCAGCCATACAACGACGGATTTTGGCCATGGTTTACATATTCAAGTATTGGTATTCTTTCATATATATCATGAATTTCAGGTATGATAAGATGATGTATATGATAATCAAGTGGGAAAACAAGGAGAAGGAAAAAGCTCGAAAACGCCTAGAGAAGAAAAAGGTCAAATACATTTTACATTTTTTACATCATCTTATGCATCTGCTTAATCTAAAAACATACACAAAAAGGAAGAAATGTCTGATATATATGGATAATACAGAATGAATCAGAATCAGTAAAAGCAAAAGCAATGCAGAAATACGAAATCGAGATGTCAAATATTGAGAAGGTTTCGAGGGAAGCAAGAGCTGCTGCAGAGGACAGAAAAAGAAAGGATGAAAGAAAAGCTCACTTAAAAGCAGCTAAAATTAGGTCTACAGGCAAACTTCCTGGTCCAGGCTGCTGCTGCTGCTGCTGTTGTTGAATGATGCTCCAGGGGTATACCATTTGTTTATGCAGAAATGAAAAAATATACCTGAAAATACAACCCTCGGTATGAACAGAGCGCATTTTCTGACCCTGAGCAGTGGGTACAAAATTATAATTCATGTAAATGACAATGTGAGAGAATTTTCTTTTTCTTCTTCCCTTTATAAATATGAAATGTGTATCAAGCATATATTTCCCAAAGGTATTGTATGTGCAGATGACAATACAAATTTGTGAACTTTAAAATTGCACACATTTGAATTTGAAAGATATTTCCTCTACATTAGAATAATGGATCCGTATTCTATATCTCTTTTAATCCAAAGAAGGAAATAAGCAGCAAAAGAGATCCAAATTTTTATGTTTTACTATCTTGCTATTTATGCTAACGGTTAAAATTCCCATAGCGTTGTAAATCTAATTAAATCCTAAAATTAACAAATAGCAGATCACAATACATATTCATAGCGATCATCACAAAATAAAAATAAAAATTAATGAAATCGTCACAATAAAAAACAATAATCTAAATGACAATTCCAAATCAACTGCAATGGCAACCAGTATACCATAGCAGGTTTTTTTGCAATGTTTAAAGTGCACGGTCGGAGCAAACAAAAATGCACAAACAGGTAACATTTTGAATATCCAGTATTTTTTACATTTGTACATATGAGATGTATCATCCCTGTGACATAATGCAAGCTATTGTTGTAAAAATATATAAACTTAAAATCTTTATGTGACTTGCATTACAAGGATGCAAGGAACTGGACAATGCAAGATATAATCGAAACCACTGAAGTTGCACGGACAATACCATGAACATCTATTAGTCAATAACGTTTGCACACCATGTCATTTTAGTTACATAATGCGAGATGGTTTCATGATAATAAATAAATTCTAAAGTTTCGAGTTGCTTGCATTGTAAAAAGGCACTGCACAATGGAACCACCAAATCTACCAAAATTACGACTTTCAAATTTTAATAATCTACAAAATTTACAGTCATAACCCAGGTCGACTAATAATATAATACAAAACATATGAGAAGAATACAAATAAATTCGAAACTTTCATGTAGGTTATTGTAAAATTGCAAAATAAGGGGCCCTTTTATAGAACAATGAGTTGCCTGCACCTCATCAAACGGATATCAAAAATACAAAACATTATATTAATCATTCGAATGATTCGGATTTTGTGTAATACGGTTGGATTTTGGTTCGGTCCGATTTGAACCTGTATTAAATATGAAATAAGGGAATTACTTACATCAATAATCAACTTACGATTATGTGGTGTTGTGTCACTAAAAGATTAAAACATAAAGTGTTGTCCTGAATTGAAAGAATAGTTTGCAACTGTATGAATACTTCAATTTTACAATTAATGAAAAGTGAAATTATTTTAATATATTAACCAAACATCAATGTTAATTAATGCATAAATATTAAGTATGATAACTCAAATAAAATTACAATTAACATTATAAAAAAAAACGATATGAAACTAATATACTGAAACTATAATTTTTCCTTTATGATAACGATTATTATTAACATAACATACACTGAAAATAAAATATATATCGTTAAATTAGAAAATTAGATAAAAATTAATTATATTTTTTATCATAACATCACCAGTGTAGATATGCGGTTCGATCTGGTTTAATACGATTCGACCAAGAGCTCAAACTGCAATCAAACCGTATCGTTGCGAGTCAGTTCGGTTTGGAGTATTTGCTGTAGAGAGAGGATCCAGTCCAGTTTTCCATACCGTTTTTGCGGTCCGATTTGGACCATTTCCGCATTGCGGTGGGATTTATGCCCACCCTTTGAAAATATACCTTTCACAAACCTGAACACAGGCCAAACTTGGATCCCTTTCATATAATGAACCCAAGGGCCACAGTAACTGCAAACTTTGTGCTTCACAATTTAAGGCAGTGTTTGGTTTACGCTTTTTAGTTTTTAGTTTTCGACCACATTAAAATGCGAATGATGCATGTATAGCATCAAAATCAGTCGTTTTAGAAGACAAAGTTAACACACAACATGGAAAACAACTTTTATTTGTTTTCCTTATTTTGAGAATTAACACAAGAAAGAGCGATGATATGTCATTCCGTTGTCTCTCTCTCCTACACGCGGTCCCCTCCATCACCATTTCACTCTCTACGTCGTCTCTTTTAACTTTTTTTTATGTTTTGCTATCAATATTGAAAACTCAAAACATATTTTAAACCAAACACTACCTAGTATTTTCTGGGTGGTAATTGTATACGTCGTTTTGATCTTAATATCCAAGCTTCCTCCAAATGTGAAATCTCTTTGTAAACATGCACATTTCTGCTCATCACTCAGGTATCATAATGTCTGATTACATGGATAAAAATGACATAAATATGAATTTATGTTACATTAACATTTACACAATTACTGGAAGAGAGACATGCATTATGTAGATTAATTTTTATAGCAAAAGATAAAAATAAGCTAAGCACTTTGATTTAGTGATGGAAAATCTGCAACAGTAGTTCCAGAAGCTGCATTTTGCAGTGATTAAATTGGAGGAAAAGAAACCAGACAACAAAAAAGAAAACAAAAATGAAAACCAGACTTATTTGGAAGCACTTTCAAAAGGTTATTGACGGTCATGAAAGAGAAGAGGATACAATTCCAACAGGCAATTCCTTTTATCCTTAAATTTAAAGGTTAATGAAAGAGAAGCGGATACAGATCATAATTAGGATGCATACCAACAAGATCCGAATAAAACAAAAGCGAATGCCTGAGAAAAAGTACAGATGATAAAGATAAACATTGGTATTTATACTACAAACATCAATTTCAACTTTTTCAAGAGGCATATGTTAGAAAATTTTAATATATGGTTCTTGCATGTAAAATAGCATGTGTTATGCTATTTTGATGTAATGCCTGATCAAAATAATAAAATAAAGTAATAAAGTAAATAAGACTTCAAGATATAACTATCATGAAAAGAACATGTAGAGATCATAGTAATTTTCAATTTGTAGAATGACCAAATAAAAAAACTTTGCATATCGATGACCCTTCTCATATGTTATCAAATGTAGAGTTTATAATAGGAACTATTCTTATGACTCCTGCCAGAGGTCTCCTTGGTTGAGACCAAACGCAGACAACCGACATGTTATCAAGCCCAATCATGTGTGTAACCCTAGTAGCTATCCTTTTGAATCGTTACCATTACTCTGCATTTCTGAATGTAGCTAGTCATTATTACTGTCGTTCTTTGAGAGTAGAGTCTCTATCACATCCATGTGCACCAACCCGAATTGCCCGAATATTTGTGTCGCACTGATCCAAACTTGCTTCGCCTCCACCGATCCAAAGATGCTTAATCAATCTCGAAACCAAGTTGCTCCAACCAAAACCAAATTCGCACCGACCCAGTATTAAGCTAATCCGAAGTGGATCCACATCAATTTGGAGTAATCTCGACTCGAAACGAAGTCACGTAAATCGATAGTTACACCGATCTAGAGTTCTTTGATCTGAATTCCATTATCACCACTGTTCCAAATGTTACTTCCCACTTTTCCATACAATTTAAGCTAACATTTAACTCTCACACTCAACCCAAATTATACAGGAAAGTAGAAAGTTAAGAGAAAGACGTTAGAGGGTGAGAGAGAAAGAAAGAAATATAAGAACAGAAGAAAAGAAGAAGAACATCAAAATCTCACAGCGGAACTGTTGAAATCGAAATTGGATCACGACACCAAAGGTGTACTTAGTGCACTTCATCATACGGTTCGAATTAGAAAATGGAGCCACGAAAAATAAAAGCAAGTAAAAAACACAAGAATTTTACAGTGGTTCAATCAGAATAGATCTACATCCACTTTGGAAGCGATTTCATTATCGTACCTGAGTTTACAACATACATGAATTCTCTCATACCTCTCATTTCTCTCATTAACAAAGATCTTCTACTTTTTCTCTTTTTAGCTTTTGACTTCACATGAATTCACGGAAAAAACGGTGAGATCTCTCGATTTGTGATGATAGTTGTGTTGATCTTCAATCACTTGATCAATTAGGCAATCTTCTTTAATTCCATGGTGAATTTGTTTGGATCTAAGCTTAAGAGAGAATTAATGGAGATTCGGGATCACTTGAGTTGAGTTTTGAGAGATTTCTAATGGAGATCGAAGAAGATTTGGTCATTTTTTTGTTGGAGAAAGATAGATTGAGTAGGAGAAGCCATTAATGGAGCTTGGAGTGCTTGAGAGTGGTGGAGCCATGGTTTGGATAGCCTTTCGGGGTCAAAAAATTGGTCCGTAGGTCGTCGGGACCCATTTCTTGGAGACCAAGAAACAACCTTAAACATGAATTACGGCTTGACTTAGAGCACTACACGACTTGTCACTCTCCCGCACTACTTAGACCGTGCTTTCTATTAAAGTAACGACCTGAGTTTTACTTCTTCTGTGGTCTGCGTGAGTACAACTAGTGGATTGTGCTTTACAACTGGCACCAGACAAGCCATTTTACACGATCTGCGTTGTTTTTATCGATCTAGTTCAATGTTGAATGATCTGGAGTTAATCGACTTTCCACCCTAGTAAGCCACGTGGTTTTATTTGCACTTTTCACTAATGTTTTACCGTCCCATTTATAATATAGCTGGCACAATATATCTCATAGTGACGATCCATGGCTCACTATGCGGTTGCCACGTGTTCTCATGCCAATGAAACACAACCATCCCATATCATTTATTCCAGCTCACATGGGGCTTCACGACCTGATGGCTTGGTAGGGACTATGACCTACGAATTGATGAAGGATGTGAGCCACCTACCTATTAGTTCACTTCTCTTGGAATGAACCAGATTCATCGACCTACGACCTAAGTGGCTTCATGCATACGACCTGTCGTTCAAGCCTGATGAACGACCTGACGATCAATGGCAACAACGAACTCCATTGTCAGCAGTCTGAGTTACATCTCGTCCCAGAGCTTTACAGCTGGCAAAGCGCATTGTGAATCTTCCCCAGAGCCAAACATACATGGTTCGTTCCTTTCATATGAATTAGGGCATGTTTTTTCAGTGAATGCCATGTGTACTTTGTGTCAAACAATCCATGGCGCGCCAGGTGTCCTTTTGCATGCGACGACCTAAGTGGATGTGCTGACGTGTCCATGCTTCGCATATTTAAACATCAATCGCTTTGTGATCTGCTGCATGTCTTCTAGCGTGAACCCCTCATGATTAAAAATCGGCCATTCTATGTACAATATAACACCTCCCATACTATTATGCACGCTCCGTGCATCTATGTTACACAAGATCCACGCTGTACATACTTTGCATGCCGACATATTTGAGTGGAAACCGACCTGAGTCCTGGCGATCTAAAGTAAGGCTGACGAACTGTCTAATGAAGATGATCTGACTGCGACTGGCGATCTGAACTACTGCTTTAACACTGTCGGCCTGATATTAACGGTGCATACTATGGCGATGATCCACTTGAGTATGAACGCGTCAACTCCATTAGCTTGAATTATGTCCAGCCCAGAACAATGTGACTGATCTATCACATATGTTTTTGACACATTGTTCTTAAATTGCATTTCACAATGGTGTTAACGTCTGCCCCTCGAAGCTCGTGTTTTTATAAAATGTGGGCTTCGAAATTAACGGCTTTTACGACATTTGGTTATAGTCTACAGTTTGCACGCGATTTTTTGATGCCAGAATTTGTTGCACACTTTAATTTTGAAAATGCCAGAAATCTTTAAAACGTAGCTTGTATTGCCACTGCTGTTAGTTTTTAATTTGATAGTGATCTGCATTTTCATGCCATGCGTAATCCAAGTTTTGAATCCATGAGCAGCATGAAACTTTGGGTCGGTGAACACATTGAGTTTTTTGGATTGTTTTGACGATCTGGGAATTTGGGTCGTTAAACGCACCACTCTCTTGGGTCGTTGTAGCAACCTATGATTTCGGGTCGTTAAACTACCCGAGTCCTTGGATCGTTTGAACGACTTGAGTTGTTGAGCGCGCTTATTCGACCCATTATCCCCGAGTATCCCAAGTTTGCGATGGTTGAGCTTAAATACTTTATGCCACCCGTTCTGTAATCAAAACAAGCACTTGCACAATTTTGGACTTATACGTTGCTGCCGACCATTCATATCGATAATAGATTAGTTAATTAAAAATTTAGTTATAGCAAATTTTTTATTTTGAATTGAATGAAGTGTATATACAGAACTATTTTATTCAACGGTTTAGAAATCATTGAATATTATCTGCATAAACACAATATTCTAGTTCGAATTCACATTGATGCTTAAAATCAACTAATCGACGTAAATCGATTGCGAATTTCAAGTGCCATCGTTTTAAAGACTTACATAATCTTGTACGACAGTTCATATTTTATGAAACTTGTACTTGTTCAAGTTGGGACTTTCGATTTGAATTTTCTGAGGTTAGGGTGGCTGCAGCTTTAGGATTGTAAACGAACCAGTCTTTGGTTTGTTGATCGTCTGTTTTTAGGCCCGTTGCAATGGCTTAGTTGCATTTCGAATTTTGAGTTTGAATCTAGTGCCCCCACTCAGGGAAGTCCTTGAATTTTATGCCACCACTAAGGGAGTTCTTTATGTTTTGTGCCCCCGCTAGGGGAGGACTTTGGATTTAGTGCCCCCGCTCGAGGCTGTTTTATATTTTGTGCCCCCTCTCTAGGGGAGGACTTTGGATTTAGTGTCCCTGCTCGGGGAGGTCATATATTTTGTACCACCAATAGGGGAGGTCTTTGGGTTTTCAATTTCTCCTCTACTACGGGAGGTGGAAATTTTAAATTTGCCCTTGCTGTGGAGGGACTTTTAATCTTGCCTCTGCTATGGGAGGTCTTTGATTTGCCCTTGCTATGGATGGACTTTATTTTGCCTCTTCTATGAGAGGACTTTATTTTGCGTCTGCTATGGGAGGACTTTATTTTGCCTCTGGTATGGGAGGACTTCATTTTGCTTCTTTTATAGGAGGAATTTGATTTGCCCTTACTATAAAGGGACTTTGAATTTTGCGCAGTTCCTCAAGGTGACCATCCGTCGTCGTGTCAGATACGCTTAACTATAGTAAGTGATCGCAGCCGAGCTAAGAGGCTCTCTTGACATAACTTTGCCGGGTTTGCATCATTCCACAGGGTGAACACCGGTCCTTGTGTGTCGGATACACTTATCCATAGTAGGCGATCGCAGCCAGACCGAGAGGTTCTTTCGAACATCAGTCGTCGTGTCAGATTCACCTTGTTATAGTTAGTGATTGCATCTAGACTGAGAGGTTATGACCCTTTCGTAATTGCAAGGGTTTGAGTCGTTCCATGGAGCGAACGTTGACCTCCTGCTGGATGCACTTAACTATGGCAAGTGACCGCAGTCGGGCACGGGCTGTCCCTTGGAACTTGCAACCTCTAGCATTGACTTCGCTTCTGCTTGCTGAACTCTCCACCGTTTGACTCTTGGCAACTCCTCTCGCTCACTCTCCAGGGTGGTGCTTTTTATTGCTACATTTATGCATGCTGATGTTTTTTGCACTCACTACTTGAGTTTGTGTTATTAGGGTTACCACATTGCATCGGGTTTCGGAGAAGCAAGCATTTGTTGGATAGCTTGTAATAAGGAATTATCTTTTAGCAAATTTTGAGTTATTAAAAATATTGCAAGTAAGAGATTTACTCAGGCAAATATGCTTTTTGTTACAAAGCAAATGTTCAGTACATCACTTGCAGATTATTACATATTGTTTACAAGATGTTTTGAATATAATAGAAAGTAAAACATGAAGTTAAACATCAAATAAAGTAGGAAGTAAAGTTGTGGCGATGTTGATCGCTTATTCCGAGCCATTGAAATCAGAGCATCACTGGTTGTCAGTAGATGATTGGTTTTGGTTTGGTTTGGTTTGAGCAGGAGCTTCGTTGCTTGATGCCCCTTGCCCCTGGGGAGTCGGAGCAGTGTTTGAGGATTATGGATTTTTCATGTACTTTTATAGCCTTTTTTCTTGATTAGTTCCTCTATAAGGTTCTTCAACTGTCGGCATTCATTAGTGGTATGACCAGGCTGGTTGTGGAACCTACAGAACTTTCCTGAGTTCGCCACTTTATCGCCTACCCTTATCGGATTTGGTTTCGCATATTCTTCAGAGTCTTGTGTAACATGATAGATATTTTCAGGAGTGTCATTTAAAGGTGTCAGCTCTGATGAGTTGAAAAAGCGAGACTTCTTGCCGTCACGATTATCTTTCCCGTCGCTTCCTCTTTTCTGACCTCTGGGATTCTTCTGATTGTACTGCATAACAACGTTTTTGGGAGCTTCAAGAGGTTGGTTATCATCAATAATATGAAGAGGCACAGGATTATTGTCCACTCTCATGTACTCCTCAGCCTTTTTTATAGAATTTCTCAAGCGTGCTTGGTTCTTTCATTTTAATTCATCTACTAAATTCGCTCTTCTCATCTATGGCGCTGATTAGAGACATTACGATCATGTGGGGCTCGGGATTCTATACTTCGGATGCAACAACATTGAATCATTTGAGGAAAACCTTGATAGATTCTCCCGAATTTTTCTTCATTGATGTTAAAGGGATAACATCCTTAGCCATTGTAGCTTGCAGCCTGAATTGCTTTATGAATTTCAGAATCAAATCGTCAAATCGGTTGATGGATTTGGGTGGCAATCTCGTGATCCATAATGATGCAACACCTTCCAGATAGATAGGGAATCACAAGCATTTGATCTCATCCATCTCCTTGGCTGCATTCATGTGCCACTTGTATTTGTATAGGAAGTGATTCGGATCAGAAGTTCCATTGTATGGAGGCAGAGTAGGATGAGTGAACTTTTTAGGAAACTCAGCTTTTCGGATCCTCTTTGTGAATGGATTTTTGCTGAGGGAGAAGTCCCATTCTCTTTCATTGTCATTGTAGGCCATGCTATCTTTCATAATTTTCTTTACAATATCCGCGATATATTCCTTCGAGTTGTGTCATTCCGGAGAGCGGACTTCGATCTCTTATCCAGATGCTCGTCTCGGAGAGCAATCGCGATTAGGGGATCTAGGTCTTTTACCTCCACTATGGAGAGGTGCCCCCTTAGCAGGACTCGCAACTCGTCAATTATTTCGGTCGGAATGGCTTTTAGCTTTTGCCTTTGAGTCTTGGATATCAGGATCACTTTTGTCGCTTTCTCGTCCATTAAGCCCTTCCATGTTATCATTATGATGATGATCGGAGGCTAGCGAATTTGCGTTCTCATCAAGGTTGACGTGAACTCTTTGAGGAGGAGTGGGATTCACTTTAGCATTTAGAAGAGCATTTATCTTCCCCATTAAAGCATCATTAGCATCCATCAGAGCTTTATCTGAAGTTTTCATGCGTTGGTTTAAATTGGCGACAATGACATCTAGTCCAACTCTAGTCACTCCGGCTCCAGCTATTGAGTTTTCTCCAGCTTCAAAGCGGTTGGTAAGTGGAGTAGCTTCGTTGTTAGCAACGTTTTCGTTTTCTCCAACAGTTTTACTTGTGGTCTTCTTAGACTTATCCATTATTTCGGACAAGGGTTTGAACTTTGAAGAGAACTCGTCGATTGGCCTAGATCTTAGATTTGGAGAATCCATAATAGAAGTAGGCTTAGAACTTCAATGCAAGGCTCTTAAATTTGAGAGAAGGGAAAACGTAGCCCTACGGTAGGAACCAATTGTTGAAATCGAAATTGGATCACAACACCAAAGGTGAACTTACTGTGCTTTACCAAGCGGTTAGAATTAGAAAATGGAGCCACAAAAAATAAAAGCAAGTAAAAAATACAAGAATTTTATAGTGATTTAATCTAGAATAGATCTACGTCCATTTTGGAAGCGATTTCAATATCATACTTGAGTTTACAACATACATGAATTCTCTCATATCTCTCTTTAACAATGGTCTTCTACTTTTTCTCTCTTTTTAGCTTTTGACTTCACATGAATTCATAGAGAAAACGGTGAGATCTCTCGATTTGAGATGATAGCTTGTTGATCTTCAATCACTTGATAAATTAGGCAGTCTTCTTTAATTCCATGGTGAATTTGTGTGGATCTAAGCTTTAGAGAGAATTAATGGAGATTCGGGATCACTTGAGTTGAGTTTGAGAGATTTCTAATGGAGATCGGAGACGATTTGGTCACTTTGTTGTTGGAGAAAGATAGATTGAGCAGGAGAAGCCATTAATGGAGCTTGGAGTGCTTGAGAGTGGTGGAGCCATGGTTTGGACAGCCCTTTGGGATCGAAAAATCGGTCCTTTGAATGGTGGAAAAGTGGGCTATTTATATGTGGAGTTAGAGGTAGTGGCAGAGTTGTAAATATGAGGTGCATGCTCTTAGGTCGTAGGTCGTCTGGACCCATTTTTTGGATACCAAGAAACGACCTTAAACATGCATTACGGCCTGACATAAAGCACTACACGACCTATCACTCTCCCGCATTACTTAGATCGTGCTTCCTATTAAAGTAACGACCTGAGTTATACTTCTTTTTGTGGTCCGCGTGAGTACAACTAGTGGATTGTGCATTACAGCTGGCACTAGACAAGCCATGTTACATGATCTGCATTGTTTTTATCGGTCTAGTTTAATGTTGAATGACTGGAGTTAATTGATTTCCACCCTAGTGAGCCACGTGGTTTCATTCGCTCTTTTCACTATAAAACATTATCGTCCCATTTATAATATAGCTGGCACAATATATCTCATAGTGACGATCCATGGCTCACTATACAGCTGCGACGTGTTTTCATGCCAATTAGGCACAACTATCCCATACCATTTATTCCAGCTCACATGGGGCTTCACGACCTGCTGGCTTGGTAGGGACGACGACATACGAACTGATGAAGGATGTGAGCCACTGACCTGCTAGTTCACTTCTCTTGGAATGAACCAGATTCATCGACCTACGACCTAAGTGGCTTCATGCATACGACCTGTCGTTCAAGCCATATGAACGACCTGATGATCAGTGGCAACAACGACCTTCCATGATCAACGGTCTGACTTACATCTCGTCCCAGAGCTTTAAAGCTGGAAAAGCGCATTGTGAATCTTCCCTAGAGCCAAAAATACATGGTTCGTCCCTTTTATATGAATTGGGGCATGCTTTTTCAGTGAATGCCACGTGTACTTTGTGTCCAAACAATCCATGGCGTGCCAGGCGTCCTTTTGCATGCAACGACCTAAGTGGATGTGTTGATGTGTCCATGCTTCGCATATTCAACCATCAACAGCTTTGTGATACGCTGCATGTCTTCTTGCGTGAACCCCTCATGATTAAAAATTGGTCATTCTATGTACAATATAACACCTCCCATACTATTATGCACACTCCGTGTATCCATGTTACACAAGATCCACGCTGTACATACTTTGCATGCCAACACATTTGAGTGGAAACCGACCTGAGTCCTGGTGATCTAAAGTAAGGCCTTTGAACTGTCTAATGAAGACGATCTGACTGCGGCGAGAGATCTGAACTAATGCTTTAACACTGCTGGCCTGATATTAACGGTCCATACTATAGCGATGATCGACTTGAGTGTGAACGCGTCCACTCCATTAGCTTGAATTATGTCCAGACCAGAATAATGTGACTGATCTATTACATATGTTTTTAACACATTGTTCTTAAATTGAGTTTCACAACGGTGTTAACAGGAACGAATAATATATATATATATATATGTATGTATATATAAATATCAAACCTCTTTATACAAAAGAAAATTCGTATATACATACCAATCATCAGAGTACAACATGTATCAGATACAGTGGAGCAAACTTTATATAACTAATGGTGAAGTCTCCTGCTTCTAGCTTCTGAAACTACAAGCGAAACCTAACCTGGAAAATATGTTGGATCTCACACAAGCACATTTTGAAGGGAAGCAAAAACACCCGGATCAGTCTAGAATACTTTCAGTGCTAAATTCACATCAAACAGTCGGGTTAACTTTAGAAACCATTTTTAAAATAAAAGGGTAGTAGTAAGACCAACCAACACATAATCACGAACCTTTTTTTACCTTACTATAACCCAAAACACGTTTTTTATATCAAAATCCGGTGATATTATAATAATGTTTATCAAATTACAAATAAATAACCATCTAGCAGAACACATGCATCTCATGAGCTGCATATTTAATATGAAATAAAAACCCGCATGGCGCTTATTGGAGATTGGATTCCAACTATGGCAAGATATGGGACCACCTTTTCGATCAGTGTACTCTAGAGAGGATACACTGGGGTTTAACAATAACATCTTGCTACTCATGCTAAACGTGACTGATCACTCATTTGGCTTGAGTGGACCGAATGTGTTATCACCCCTGGTGGGAGCTAACCACCTTTCCCGCGGGACAACATCGAAATATTAAAGGAAATAAAATCTCTAGATTGTGATAATACACCTTGCTTGGGGGTGACCCAACTAGTCATGCGACCTACCCGATTTTTGCTATTTCCCGGTTGATGAGGCTTGAGGTCACGTTTTACCTTTTGAACATCACATCATATTCACTTTGAATGCCACATCGTCAGATCCGTTAAATCACTAATTGACGTCCACAAATATACTCTGGGTGTTAAGCAAGAGAATTTCTCCGCCATCAAACTTGGTATACTTGTAAAAATCAATGTATGTGACCTCAGGAAATACTACGTCAGACATTCGTCCATAGAAGTCATCCAGGAACAGGATGAACCAAAGGCACCCTCCTATCACATCTAAGGAATCACCTTATAGATCAGTAGCGAGTAGTTCTTGCAAAATCCATAGATTTCAATCACGACAGAGCCATAGTATATCTTTGGCTGCAGACTAGATATTATAAGTAGTTCTTCTGTTTGTGAAGATCTACGGTCTTCAATTGCTCCATCTTTATTCCCTGCAAGTTAGTTTTGATCGCTATGTTGATTCCCATCCCAGACTCTTCGAAACAACACGTCAAAAGGTCCAATAAAATATTCAGTGATAGTTAGTTTTTTAACTGTCAACTCACAACAGTACTGTCAAGTATCTTGGCAGCTCAGGCCCTTACTATTTAAAATCATTCATGAAAATTCCTTTATTTAATATAATAAATCATTATGGTTTATAAATGAATTCCATAGCGACTATCTAAAAATTTGATTTGTACATAAAAAAAATCTACAATATGAAAACTTGATTTTTCTGCCTCATTCGAAAATTATTATCCAGGAGACTTGGACGTTTCTTATTTCGTAGAAATCCGACTTAAATTGAATCTTATACTACCATTTAAAATTCAAAATGTTATATTACGAACTACCGCACTGCTGTAGCTCGTTTTATAATTAAAATTATAAAATAAACATCCATACATAGTTTATAATTGAAATCGTTAATAAAAATTAAATATAAACTTAAATAAATCTGGTTATATTACCAAATCATAAAATATTGCAAATTCAACCCATTATGACTATTTCGAAATTAAATTAGTATTTTATTATTTAAACTAATATAATATTCAAAATTATTAAAATCTAACCATTTAAAATCCAAGTAAATATTTAAAACAAATTTTAAATATTAAATTAAATGGTTAAAAATCTGGGTCGTTACATTCCTTCCCCCTTAAAAGAATTTCTTCCCCGAAATTACCAAGGTAAGAAGAATGCTACAATCCCATTATTTTTCAAATATCATTTTAGTTATATCCTCACTTTCTAATATACTTTTTTATAAAAACTAATCCAAACAGTTTTAAATGAAAACAAATTTATTCTTACCGACAAAAAATTTCAAAAAGATTTAAAAAAATTCTAACACCTTAAATTTTGGAATTTTTTTGGCAGAGTCTCCTCTATACGAAGGGACATCTGCAATATTCCAGGAACAATAAATATATATACATCAATCCACACGGCCGAGAAAAGGAAAAATCAATTTCAAAACCCAAATAAAGAACCAAAACTTCATAGTTTGCGTAGGCGTACCTTTTCCAGTGTTATTACACGATAAGCGATAAGCAATAAGTGAGCCTGCTAATAGCCAAACTCGATTCAATTATCTTCAGCACTTGTTCTCAACTTAGATGGAATTTAATATGATCATGCAAATTGCACTATAATCTTATCGACAATCATTCATATCACATTCACATACAATGTAAGTTTTAAATATTCAGGTTATCCACTTCAATCTATCTCATATATTATTACACGATTCACATGAAACTTATTAGCAATCCATTCTAATCTCATAATACTTGAATTCATTCTTTCATTGGTTTCCAATCCAATTTAAATTCATGTCCATGCCATCTATCTCAATCATACAATCCAACTAATTTCCAAACATTCCATCCAGATTCGTTAACTTACATGTATATTTATTCTCAGACTTAAATCAAATTGTTACTGACTTAAGTTAAATTTTATTTCAAAAATTCAAGTCCAATTATAACTTATATAATTCATTTTAACTTAACATAAGTAAAATTGAAATTTCTCATTTATATTTGAAATTCTTACTCGAATAATCTACCAATTCCATAATCAAACCATTCAGATCAACCAATCAAGGCAATACAAGCTTCAATAGTCAAATCAATAATTTAAAAGAATTATTCCTTCTTTTTTTCTATAAAAATATGAATCGGGTAAAATTATTTCATTTATCCTCTTTACAAAATAATTTAAAAATAATTTTATATCCAAATCACAAATACACGCACTCATATATATATACGCTCAAACTCAATCTAGGGTATTACCAACCCCACCTCTATTGAGTTACACCATAGAGCCAAGGTTATCACTACCTTATGCTCTGATACCAAGTTGTAACGTCCCGATTTTCCATATAATTTAAGCTGATAATTAACTCCTACAGTCAACCCAAATTATACATGAAAGTAGAAAGTTAAGAGAAAGAAGTTAAAGGGTGACAGAGAAAGAAAGAAATATTAGAATGGAAGAAAAGAAGAAGAACATCAGAATCTCACAACGGAACAAATAATATATATATATATATATATATATATATATGAAACCTCTTTACACAAAAGAAAATTCGTATATACATACCAATCATCAGAGTACAACATGTATCTGAAACAGCGGAACAAACTTTAAATAACTAACGGTGAAGCCTCCTACTTCCATCTCTTGAAACTCCAAGCGAAACCTAACCTGGAAAACATGTTCGGTCTAACCCGAGCACATTTTAAGGGGAAGAAAAAACACCCGGATCAGTCTGGAATACTTTCAGTGCTAAATTCACATCAAGCAATCGGCTTAACTTTAGAAATCCTTTTTGAAATAAAAGGATAATAGTAAGACCAACCCACACATAAACACGGACGGTTTTTCCTTACTATAACCCAAAACATTTTTGATATATCAAAATCCAGTGATATTATAATAGTGTCTATCAAATCACAAAAAAATAACCATCTAGCAGTACGCTTGCATCTCACTCTCTATATATTTAATATAAAATCAAAACCAGCATGGCGCTTATTGGACATTGGATTCCAACTATGGAAAGGTATGGGACCACCTTTCTGATCAGTGTACTCTAGAGAGGATACACTGGGGTTCAACAATAACATCTTACAACCCAGCCTAAACATGACTAGTCACTCATTTTGCTTGAGTGGACCGAATGTATTATCACCTCGGTGGGAGTTAACCATCATTCCTGCGGGATAGCATCAAAAGATTAAAGGAAATAAATTCTCTAGATGGTGATAATACACCCTGCTTGGGGGCGACCCAACTAGTCATACGACCTACCCGATTTTTGCCATTTCCCAGTTAATGAGGCTTGAAGTCACGTTTTACCTTTTGAACATCACATCATATTCACTTTGAATGCCACATCGTCAGATCCGTCAAATCACTAATTGACATCCACAAATATACTCTGCGTGTTAAGAAAGAGATTTTCTCTGCCACCAAACTTGTTATATTTGTAAAAAATCAGTGTACGTGACCCTCAGGAAATACTCTGTCAGACATTTGTCCATACAAGTCATCCAGGAATAGGATGAACCGAAGGCACCCTGTTACCGCATCCAAGGAATCAACCTATAGATCAGTAGCGAGTAGTCCTTGCAAAATCCATAGATTTCAATCACGATAGAACCACAATATATCTTTGGTTGTAGACCAGAGATTATAAGTAGTTCTTACGTTTATGAAGATCTACGGTCTTCAATTGCCCCATATTTATTCCCTACATGTAAATTTTGATTGCAACGTTGATTTGAAGTGGTTTTGGGTCCAATTCCTATCCTGGTCTCTTCGAAACAACACATCAAAAGGTCCAATAAAATATTTGTTGATCGTCGGGTTTTTAGCTATCAACTAACAATAGTACTGTCAAGTATCTTGGCAGCTCAAGCCCTTATTGTTTTAAATCATTCATTAAAATTCTTTATCAAATCATTGAAAATAGATTCATAGGTTTAAAGTTGATTCCATTTGCCAACTCATCCTTGTTTCATCATTTGGAAACAATACCTCTCTTTATTCACACTCTGCTTTATTCTCCTTAAATTCTGAAAATATTGCTATATTTTGATAAACCATTTATTTCCTTAAATTTGGAAATGTCGTTATATCAATATATCGTTAATTCAAAAGTATAATCCAATTACCCATTTCTTATGCACCAAAACCCTTGTTAATGACATACACTCTCTTATTAAAACTCAATGGCTTTTACTTTACTTCCACTTGAAGATTTTATGGAGATCTTCTTAAATTCCAAATGTTTATTTCCATTCCCTAATTAATATAACCATTCCATTTCTAATTACTTATTATTTAAAATAAGTATATTTCATTCATATTACCCCCATTATCTGGAAAACAATGCCATATAAATAGCCTAAAGGTATAAATAAAACTTTGAATTTCAACTCGGCTAGACCATAATAATTTGCCCATTGTTTAATTTCAAACTCATTATATTAAATCACATTTCAAACCTTGCAAATGAATTGCAAATGTTTTACGAAAATAATAACTCATTACAACCTCTTTTACCGTTACAAACTAATATCATTCTTCGATAATAGTGAAGTCGTTCAAGTTGGGGTATTTTATTTACCTCTCAGAGCTTAATCAACAAAGTTCTTATCTTATAAGAGATAGAAGTTTGTAACTCAAAACCTAGATTCTTATAATATTACTCAGATCTTATTTTCTATTTAAAATATGGTTTTATAAACCATATCCTAACTTTTGAAAATCTCAATTGACCATAACCATTTTAAATATTTATTAAGCAAATCATATACTAAAATATTAACCTTTTTCTTCAAACTTCTGTATAATATTCTATTCATAACTTGGATCCCTTTACTGTACTTTATCCAAACTCTTCTAGCTAAAAGTTCCTTATTCGCAAGTCTTATATAACTCGATTCCATTTCTTAAGTCCTTTCCATTATTGAAGTAAAAACATAATACTTCACTATTAATTAACAATAGGTTAGTTAATACCATTGTTAATGATATTTTTCGCCAACACCGGAGATAGGTCTATGGAAATGGACCTAAGGGAAAAATGAGTTGTTAGCCTTCGCAAGTTTGGGTTAGTTCACCATTTCCTAGGCATCAAGGTCTAGGATCCGAAAGAATAGTTACTCTTCCCTCGATCGGGTGAGCATCACGCTTAAGCGATTCAAGAGCCAATTGTTACCTTGGGATGATGGATTCCTAAACACAACCCTTGGTGAGGGACTTAACAGATTGTAGAAATGGTTTCTGCGCTAAGCTTGCGGAAAGGTCTAAGCTTGTAGGAAGGGGTGTTTCACCTAGTTTGCGGAAAGGCTTGGGTAAGGGCTCATGTACATATAGGAAACAAATAGTACGCTGCGGCAACAATAACTAGGAAATAGCACATCAAACTCATAAAGAAATATTATAAGTACTGATTCACTCTTTATTGATTTTTGATTTAGAATATATGAATAGAATAGAGGAAATCCCCAAATTAATCTAAGAATTAGCGTTTACTCTAAAGAAAAAGAATACAAGAATCAGAATGAGGAAAATCGTCCCTAAATTATGATCCCTATGGTCTATTTATAGAGAATTCGGGGTCCCCTCTATTGTTGGGCCGTTGGGCCTACAGGAGCCTCTATCTGCCTTTTTCTCCTTGGTCTTGGATTTTATAGCTCCCAGCCGCTTTATGGTGCTGATTTTAGCTTCCGGAGTGCGGGTCCCGATCAGTTGAGGCTTCTTCGATTTTGATGTGAGTTTATCGATGTAAATGGCTTTCGGAAGGTATTCGTGCTCCCGGTTGTGGATTCCGGGTGTTGGCTTCCTGTTTTCTCATGAATACTTTGAGGAGTTTTCCCTTATGATGTATGTAGATAGCTGCCGGTTCGGAGACACTGTCGGTGTCTGTACTAAGTAGATTAGTATGGATGCATGTATCCCTTCTAGGGTTCCTGTTTGCCTTCTGGTGGAATCTTTGGGTATAGCTTGATCTTCTGGAATGTAGCTCCAGACGATTTGTCTGTTGTTTATCAATATGACCTTTCGGTGTTTATGCAGTAGATGTTCGGAAGCTGGTACCAGATAATCTTTATGCACTACTGGCTTGATACTTTTGATGCCTTCGCCTCCTAATGTATCTGTATTAAATAAGTAAACACCGATAACCCTTTCGTGCTTCTGGATTTTGTTTAGCGAAGCTCTTGACTCCATCTTTCTTAATTTTTTTGACCTAGATAACCTTTCGCTATAGAACTCCCCCTGCTAGATAGATCCAGTCGGATGGACCTTGCTGGGTGGACCCTATCGGTAATCTGTAGTTTTTGAGTTCTCTTTGGCTTTTGTTTTTTGGAGAATTATTTTGTGCTTGTGTTCATCTGATTGCTCCTTCACCGTCAGCTTCTTTCGGAGTTAATTTTGGTAGTTACATTTGCACCCTTGTAAGGGGGTATTTTCGGCTTTTCAAGTCAAACTTTTTGTCTTTTCCGAAGTTTCATCTCTATGTCTTTTGATCTTTCTCAATCAGAAGCATTGATTGAATTTCTGCCTGCACGGTCCAGATTGGTCTTGAAATCTGAATATAAATTCCTTTTCTCTCTTGTTTTTGCCTTTCATCTACAAATTAAATTCTCAAGCAAGATTACCATATTCTCTTAAAAGCTACTCAAAATTTCTCTTCGAGAATCAAAGCTCGATTCCTTGTGAGTATTTTTATTCTACAGTAAGTTGTAATCTTAATTGTGTACTGAAATTGATGGGGGAAATCAACTAAGAATGTAAAATGGGTTTAAATAACAATCCCCTTTTCCATGATTAATGTCCAACATGAAAGGCCACTTATTTCATAGATTATCCTTTTAGGAAATGCGGTTTGCAAAACGAAATACACTGGAAGAAAGTAACTTTCTCCTTAGCTGGGATTCTATGCCATTGAAATGAAATGGGTCCCGCATAATTAGGGCTAACCCATCCCAATCGTTTGTTTAGTTTTTGCATTAAATCATATTAAGTTTTGGAGTCTAATTATGTTTTGGGTGATAATGTTGAATTATCTAGTTTTGACGGAATTCCCATTGGAATATTGATGATGTTAGGATACGCATTTCCTGCTTTTGAAATTTCGATATTAGGACATTTGCTTTCCGTATTACCAAAAGCTTAGTTGTCCACTAACGAAAGTACAATATGTGTAATCCTTTTTATGCTCAATATCCGGGTTCAGTTTGTCTTTTGACAAATCGAATATTTATGTTTAACAAGGTATAATGATACTCAATCTATTTATAAGTATTATGCATGCATTCATGCAAGATGTTGATTGCATTGTTATGGAATGATGTCACCTGGCAGAATCATATCTGGTAAAAGTCCTGCTAAAGCGAAGGACAAAAGTTTTAAGGTTCCACGACCTAAGAAAGGATCTGCTCCAAGGCCATCCTTAATCACTTCCCAAAATTCGCTGGAGGCTGTATTAGATAGTTTCGGTGTATCAGGTATTGATGCTATCGTAGCTTCCTCTCCATATTTCATCCAAAATCTTCCAAAAGGATATTTTGCGTATTCAGCAATTCATATCTAGCACGGAGGCTTTCTTCCTTTCCCACCTTTTTTACATAAGCTTTTATGTGATCTGAGAGTTGCTCCTATTCAACTCTCGCCCAATACATACACAACTCTTTAATGCTTAGAAGCTCTAGCGCTTGCATCAGGTCAAGATTCTTTAATCTCCAAACTCATTCGTTATATGATCCCATTTTCTAAATGTTCGGAGTCTCCAATATAGAGGGCTAATCCCATAAGGAGGCTGGTTAGCGATAGCATTACCAAAACCAAGCCATGGGAAGATCAGTTCTTTCTCGTTAAACGCCCTCCCGGTATATTAGGAAAATTTGTTGATCATGGTAGGTTTCTTGTTTTTGAAAGTAATTGTTTTACACTTGTAGCCTTCGTTTACATGTATCTTCCTTTTATCAAAGAGCCTCCTTCTAAAGGTATAACTTTACTAGCGGAGGAAGCCCAAGTTGTCGAGGCTATCTTTAAAGCACCGGTGGAGCATATGTGCCGGTCATTTCTTTTAACCGCCGATAGGCTTCATCAATATGGCTTGATTCCTCCGGGGCAGAAGATACTATGACAACCTCCTATCCAATTTTCAGGTTCTAAAGGACTATTGTTGTGTTTTAATATGTTCAATGCAGGTTCTCCTATATTTCCAGGTTACTTAGATGAGACCATACCTTTGATTGCATAACATTTGTCATCCTTCCTCTTGTTTCCTTATTATTATTATTTACTCTTCTTTGTTTAGGATCTACAACTTCTCAGGATGCATCTGCTTTCGTGGTTTTTAACCGGTCTAGTGCTACAGTTATAAAAAGGCTTGCTCATCCCAACGTTGAATCACCGTCAAAGAAGTCCAGGCATGATAAGCCAGTGAGCTTTTCATATGACATTGTTGTTACCTCGAAAACAAGGTCTACTTTCGACCCTGCTACTATTGATGACGACCGGGTGGTTGATGTTAATGCCACTCCTGATATTTATCCGAAAGGTAAGTTCGCAAGTAGCCCTATCTTTTTTGATACCTTTGGTGAACCAGGCGGGGAAATGCATGGCCTCTGGATGCCCTCCTTTTCTCAGACTGCTATCTCTCTCGTACCTCCTCTGGCAGTCTCAGACTTAGATAAGCTTGTGAATCTTGCTCTTTCATCCCCTGAAGCCGCTAACATTACACCGACCTCTTCTCCCTTAGATTCAGAATTAATATTTCCATCGGCAACAAATTAGAGACCAACTTTTGGTATTGATTCATCTTTTCTAATACCTTTGTGTTTATGTTGTTTTTGTGAGAAGCTTAATCCATTTCTTTTCCTTAGGTGATGAAAACTTGGTATTCATCCACAGGGATGGCTTCCTCTTCAGCGACGGAGGTTAATGCCCTTAAGGAGGAGAACAGGCACAGACGGATAGGGTCAATACTCTATTACGGGAGAAGGCAGAAGGTGGCAATGAACGTAGGGAGTTGGCAATCCTATTGGAGGAGGAGAGAAAGGATGAAGATGTGTTGGCAAAGCAAGTTGAAGATTTAAGGAAGAAAAACCAGGGATGGAGATTGATTATGTCACCGAGGTGGATAGGATGAATACTCAGCTCTCTACCGCAAAAGAATAATCTATGAGGCTGGTGACGAAATTTCCAATTACTTGAAAGTCCATCTTAATGGCCTAGTTATGGAGTATTATGAAGATGCCCGCATCCTTTCTTTTTTTAACAATTATAAGAAGCTTTCGGAGTTTGATTTCTCTTCAATTGAACCCTCTGTCTGAGCTAGAGTTTTGGAGAAGACTGAACAGGTGAGGTGAGAAAATAAGGTTCCCTCAATGGACAAGATAAACCCCGCGTTCCTTTTATTCATTGAAGAGTTTTCTAGAAGATTATAAAGAAGAGGAGGAGGAAGAAGCCACTGCTGAAGGCGAGAAAGGAGGAGACGTGGACCGATTGCGTGGATTGGGAAAGGGTGATAGAACCTCCTCTTCCGCAGCGTAGGATCTACCTGATGACGAAGGGAATATCACTGGTTCCATGAGCATTTCACTTACCCGGAGTCTGGCTGCACCACGCTCTAAGGGGTATGGTTCTTTGGATTCCAAGAATAAAGGGACTCTTGACCGGTTTGATGTCAATGTTACATAGGTATGGATTTCACTCTTGAAATATTTTCCTTCTTCTTGAATTTTGTCAATAACTAGTCTTTTCATGTCGTGGCAGTTCTCTGCTCCTCCAAAGATGTAAGCTACAGTAATGCTTTAGATTCTATTTTTGAAAATGTGGAGGATTTTCAAGGAATTTGTCCTGCAAAGTCAATCTAGCAGGGAGTTTCAAACATTTTTGCATGATGTTTTTTTAACTTATCCGTGAATGGTGTTGACTTCATGACATTTGGTTATTTGTGATGTTGTATTAATATGTCAGTGTGGATATTATGCGCATGTTTGTATGGAATGATAAAAGTAATGTGATTATCTTTCCTTGGAATGCGTGATGTTATTAGTGTACAACTGATGTTTATGTTTTATGAATTACGATATTTCATCTTATCCATGACTAGGAGGATCAATTACAGACCCCTCCTTCATAGTTTAGAGTGGAAACTCTGAACATTGTTGGCTGCAAAGATATTTTTGAGAGTGCTCCTCTTTCAGGCTATAAAAAGATGTATTATCTTCAAAAGATAGTTGTCATGAATCTCAAGGAACAGGTGTCCCATTTGGAAAAACAACTAAAGGAGAAAGATGAGATTATTTATAATTTGCAATGTAGGCTAGCGGAAAAATCCTCTGATAGTTTTGATGCGGAGGTAGGTAGGCTATACCAACAAATTTACAAGTTGGAAAATGAACTAAAGAAAGCTTAGGAGAACTACGCTTCCATGGAATTTGTAACACCCCGTATTTTTGAATAATCGAATTAACTAAAATTAAAGAATAATCAATCTCAGACGTGAGAATTAAGGGAATGGGGTTGCGCCATTGTGTTCGTCTCGGAATTCTGGTTGAAATAGAGTCCGAGTTTGCGGGAAACGGGTACCGGATGAAGGAGTTATGGACGAACGAAGATTGGTGGCAAAAGAAGAAAAAAATGCACTGGCGCACTTGGGAAGTGTGCCGGTACAAATTAACACTAGCGCACCTGCCAAGTACGCCCAGGCCGAGGTAGCTAGCCTACACAGCTTTTTGGTTCAGGCCGACCCGTGTTGTTGAGTCCTTTCCGACTCCTTGCTGAGTCATTAGGGCTGACTTGTCACCCTATCATGATGGGAGGAAGGTTCAAATAGCTGTTTGGTTAACAAAGGACGAAACCTCATCTTGGTGGGAGGTCACGAATGAAGAATGTGAAGAAGAAGGCTTGTTGTTTTGGAGAAATAGGACACCTTAGGATTGTCCAAAGAGGCAAGGACAAAGTACAAGATCTTCTGGAGGGTAGTTGTATTCCCTCACGGCTGGTATACCTGATGGGGGTAGGACCGTCTAGGTTGAAATTTGGTTTTCTTTATCATCCTGTTTGAACTTTGTTTGATTCTGGCACTTCATACTCGTTAATATCTGCTTTGTTAGTTGAAACGCTGCACCTAAATACTAGTCTAGTTAAGGATCCCATTCTAGTATCAAATCCTGTTGGTGGTTCGGCTCATCCTTCAATGGTTTGTCGGGATTTGAGAGTGTCTAGCTTGGGCGTTTGATTTGATTGCAACGCCTTCGTCCTTGGTTTCACGGGCTATAGTTTGATTCTAGGGGTGGATTGGCTAGCCAGGCGGGGTGCCATCCTAGATTGTGAAAGGAGGGTAGTTAGACTATTGATTCGTTATGGAAAGACCCTCATATTTCTTGTGACCCTAGGGGTTCAGTGAGGCTTAGCTTCCTAGAATGTTCTGATGCATCAAACGATGATTGGGAGTCTGTTTGTGTGGTCCGTGAGTATGAAGACATCGTTGATAAAGTGCGGGGTTTACCCAGAGGCCCGAAATAAGTTTTCGTATGTGCTTAATAGATTAAGCAAAGCCAGATATGTAATCAGCGGTGGTTTTGGAGCAAGACAGGAAATGACAGCCAGAGTCGGTCAAGTGCTCAATTGGTTGGCCGTCTTACTAGTATCATCTCACGTTGGTCATCTGAATTCGAAGGAGGTATCCCTTGGGTGTTTGTCTGATATTGGTTTAGGCCTTTGGGGCTTGCACTTGGGGGATGTCGAGTTCGACTAGGATGGTCTGTGTGAGAGATGGATAGTTGTGATGATTTTGCATGGGATAATATCCTGGTTTTCTTTAGAAGCAGAGAAGAGCATGCCCTACATCTTAGGGAAATCTTAGGGACCCTACAAGTGCACCAGCTTAAAGCTAAGTTCTCCAAAATACCATTTTTGGAGGAAAGAAGTGAGGATTTTATGGCATGTGGTCACTAGGGAAGGGTGATATGTTATGGTGGATGGAGTTCTTGGCGTCCTACGATTTCGAGATAGCATATACCCCTGACAAGGGTAACGTTGTGGCGGATGCCTTGAAGCAAGAAAAAGTTGACATTGAGTCCTTTGTTTGTCGAGCGGCGTAGCTTAGAGTTTATCTCTACCTTTGACTTTAGACCATCCATTGATTTTGTACCCTGTTTGCTAGCGTCCTTGAGGTCAGGCCTACGCTTTTGGGACGGATTGGTGAGGCACAGCGAGATGACCCACAGTTGGTTGAGTTAGTAGAGAAGCTCAAAAGAGCGGAGTCATCGAGCCATCTCCGTAGGTATACCCTAGATGATAAGGGTTGGTTGCGTAGGGACGGTAGACTTTGTGTACCACGGGATGAGAATTTAAGGAAGACCATTCTTGATGATGCACATCGTTCGAAGATGACCATTCATCCTGGCGGGGACAAGATGTACATGGACACGAGACGAGTTTACTTTTGGGCCGGTATGAAGAAAGACGTGGCAGAGTTTGTCGCTAGATGCTTGGTGTGCCAACAAGTAAAAGCAGAGCAAAAGAAGCCCGGTGGATTGCTTCACCCATTGGAGGTCCCACAATGGAAGTGGGAAAGTGTTCCGATAGACTTTGTTGACGGATTACCAAGATCGAGGAAGGGTAATACGGGGATTTGGGTCGTGGTAGACAGACTTACTAAGAGCGCCCATTTCATTCCCGTAAAAAGTAAGAGGACTGCTCCATGGTTAGCCTCCGTATACATTCGAGAAATAGTTCGTTTTGCACGGTGTTCCTTCTAGCATAGTGAGCGACCGCTATCCTATCTTCACTAGCGAATTTTGGAAAAGCTTGCAAGAGGCGGTAGGGACTCAGTTATGTTTGAGCACCGCATATCATCCTCAGACGGACGACCAGACCGAGAGGGTTGATCGTATTCTAGAGGACTTATTGAGGTTGTGTGTCTTAGATTTCGGAGGTACATGGGAGGAACATCTTCCGTTGGTAGAGTTCGCATATGATAACAGCTTTCAGTCTAGTATTGGCATGGCACCGTTCGAGGCTCTTTATGGACGGCCGTGTCGTTCGCCTACATGTTGGTGGGAGTCTACAGATAAGATCTTGCTTGGACCTGATATGATTAGAGAGACTTCGGAAAAGATCGATTTGATTCGAAGGAGGATGAAGACAGCGCAAGATAGACAGAAATCTTATGCGGACAAGAGGAGGTCAGATCTCGAGTTTGATGTTGGGGACATGGTCTTTGTCAAGGTGTCTCCATTACGGAGTGTCGTTCGCTTTGGGTCCGTGGGAAAGTTAGCACCAAGATTCGTAGGGCCGTTTCCTATTAAGGAAAGGATCGGGCAGATGGCGTATAGAGTGTAGTTGCCCGAGAGACTTAGTGGTGTACACGACGTATTCCATGTATCACATTTGAGGAAGTGCTTGCACGAGACCGCGGAAGTGGTAGAGCCGAGCTTGCTTAGAGAGGTGGAAATCGAGCGTGATGCGACGATTCGACGAGCTCCTACGCGCATTCTTGGGTCGAAGATTAGGAAGTTGAGGAATCAAGAGGTCAAGCTAGTCAAAGTGCAATGGGGAGATGATGAGAGCAACGCTACTTGGGAGACGGAAGCGAAGATGCGTTCATTATACCCTTTTCTTTTCGAGGGTATGTCTTTTAAATTTCTCCTTTATCGCTTACCTTGTACTTATCTTATCTTTAGTATGTCCTCTCGCTAGTATCTTTGACCTTTAGATAGGATAGTCCTATGGTTGAAACATGTGTTTGAGACATGTTATGTATGATGGATGCATGTGGATGCAAGTGTTTGCTAGTGGTTGCTCGTGGATGCATATACACATACTTTAGGCACTAGATCGGCTCAGTCACTTCATATTGCATATTGCATATAAATGTGTGTACATATTTAAGTAATGGATGAATAATGGTTGTACCATCATATGGATGTTGCATTTTGGTGATTGGTTGTGCACACATGTAGAAATAATATGTATCGATAAGGTTTTTTTTCCGCATACATAATGGACGCATGGCACTATCATGGTTTGCATTAAGGAGGTCAACTGAATCAGTAGACCGCCCGATTTTGCATTGGATAAGGAACATATACACACACTTCTTGCATATGTTCATACAGCATTAGAAATTTTATAAGGACAATGGATGCCTGTGTTTGATGGTTGAGTAGATGGTTGTTTGGATGGTAGGATATGCATTCTCCTTAACTTGGAGATTTCGGGGGCGAAATCCTTTAAGGAGGGGAGAATGTAACACCTCGGATTTTTGAATAATTGAATTAACTAAAATTAAAGAATAATTAATCTCAGACGTGAGAATTAAGGGAATGGGGTTGCGCCATTGTGTTCGTCTCGGAATTCTGGTTGAAATAGAGTCCGAGTTTGCGGGAAACGGGTACCGGATGAAGGAGTTATGGACGAACGAAGATTGGTGGCAAAAGAAGAAAAAAAATGCACTGGTGCACTTGGGAAGTGCGCCAGTACAAATTAACACTGGCGCACCTGCCAAGTGCGCCCAGGCCGAGGTAGCTAGCCTGCACAACTTTTTGGTTCAGGCTGACCCGTGTTGTTGAGTCCATTCTAACTCCTTGCTGAGTCATTAGGGCTGACTTGTCACCCTATCATGATTGGATGGTTTTGATTAACCCTAAGATCATCCGACGGCTTAAATTAATTCATAACTCTATAAAAAGACCCATAGACTCAAACCTTAAATCAGAATTAAAACTAAAACTATGGCCGTCATGTTATTGTCTTGAACCCTAGAGTAGCCGCCACCAAATTAAAGAGGAAGAACAGCGAACCAAATCAGAACTACTCAACCCTAACAGCGAATCTTCATTAAAGGAGAGCTAATTCAACTCCAGAAATCAGAATTCAGAACTCAAGACTGCTTTTGAGTTGTGAGTTCGATCACCTTAACAAAATAATTGCTAAATCAATTATGATGTGATATACGTTGGATTATAAGTTGTGGTTGTGAATCTAATTCATATGTTTAATCATGTATGTTAACTTGATTCATATTATATGATGTTATGAAAATTTTATATGCGATGTTATGCCAGTTTCACATGTGATGTTATGCAAGTTTTATATATGATGTTATGCCAGTTTCATATATGATGTTATGCAAGTTTTATATATGATGTTATGCAAGTTTTGTATATGATGTTATGTAAGTTTGGATCTAAAATATATGCTAGTAGTTCATGATGTTAACTTGTGTTAATGAATCCCTTTTTATAATCCAACCACCTAGGGTTATAATATCAGTTTTTATGCGAATATGGATGTGGAACATATGCTAGTTCGTATAGGTATTATGTTCGTATGCAAGTTTAAGTGATAATTGGATTCATATATATATATATATACAAGTTCACACCTTTAAAGTTTAGATCCATATTCAAGTTGACATTTTTATGTTGAATCTAAGACATGCCTAGTTATGCAAGTTTACACCTTTATGTGGATCCATAGTTTACTCAAGTTAACACCTTTATTGGATCCATAGTTATGCAAGATGACACCTTTATGTTTAGGTTGACGACATACATAGTTTATGTAAGTTTGTGATAATTACCTAGGCTAGTTGGGTGTAAAACTATGTTCATACATGCAAGCTCACACCTTTTAGATCTATGATTTTTTTGGATCCTTGATAATACAAAGACTATGCAAGTATGTTGTAATTCTTAATTGCAAGTTAGATGCAAATTAGATCTATTATTGTGTGTATGTGACTTTGTGACATTTATTCCTTTTTTTTAGTATTAGACTATTTGTTAGTCTAATATGTATATGTCATGTTAAGCGAACGAATGACGGGGGTACGATGGGGATAATAGTGGATACACACATATTGTGAATTTGGCATGTAATGGCCTAAAAAGGCATGTAATCAATTTTAAAGGAGTAAAATATAATTGTGGTGAAAATTGGTATGATTTTACATACCATAAATGGATGGACATAAATGAGTCAATTATGGACATCGTTAAATTTGGAATTGATTGATAATTTGAATAGGGAAAGTAATTCAAAATTGGGGAATGATTAATTAGGAGTAATTAATCGTCTAAGACACGAGGTTAGGCTCTTTTGTGGTGTAAGACTGCCTGAACCCACCCGGCAAATCCAGCTGCCACAAATGCCAGTCTAATGTGAGAGGTCTTTATGAGGTTACGGTCTTAATGAATTAAGAAACACTTAACCAGATAAACATGTAGTGGGACATGAGGGGGTTAAGTGGGTGCCGTGGGTGGCATGTGGAATCTAGTGGGTGCCTTGGGTGGCATGAGGAAATACGATTGGTAACACTTAACCAAGGTCAAACATGTAAGTGGGACATAGTGGTTAAGTGGGTGCCTTGGGTGGCATATGGAATTATTAATGGAAACCCTTAACCAAATTTAAAACATGTAATTGAAACATGAATAAGAAGTGGGTTAAGTGGGATGTACTAGAGGGGACCAAGCTTAGGTGGATAGCTTGTGTCAAGTAATGGGGGCCCGTTTCAACCAGTAACCCATTCGTATCTTTGTGGGCTCGACCCAAGTCGAGGACGGGACACGCATACTGGGATTGACTGTGAGAGGCCAAACCGGGTTAGCGGTGGCAACGCAAGTCCAACGGGTTCATATGCGTGTGTGGGCCCGGGCTGGTAGGTAAGACGTTGTTGCATCGTGTAGGTATAAGCCGTGCATCATTGGTAGTATCGGGTTTCCACTTTGGGGAGTGATACACCCCACTATGGGGCCAGCATGGGTATCTACGAGTTAGGGAGCCGATCGAATGGGGCAGGGTAGTGGGTACACCTAGTGGAGATATGAGCAGACGACACCTATGTAGTCAGCTAGGGGTACACGAAGCTACCACTATTATTAATAATTACTAAGGAGGGGTACACCTAGTGGAGATAGGAGCAGACGACACCTATGACGTCAGCTAGGAGTACGTGGAATTACCATTATTACTTATTGAAGGGGTACATCTAGTGGGGATAGGTACACGTTGGGTTCCTATGATAGCAACTAGAGATATACAGTCAAACATGGAGGATAGTGGGTACATCTAGTAGTACACGAAGCTATCATCGTTCTATTTAGCCAAGAGGGATCAAATTTCTAGAGTGACTAGTAGGGGTGCAGTTAGTATTAGTACAGTACAGTATGGTACAGTACGGTAGAGTATAGTAATTATCCTATATCGATTAGGAAGCGCCATTTACGTTATCTCTGTTTCTCTTGATTGCCTTGCCATACCCATGTGGTTCACATAGTCATTACCTTATTCTCCAGCTTATATGTAACGACCCGCCTTTTTGCCCAGTTCTTGCCGGTAATTAAACCGACTCAAACCGTTCAAAAAGACGAATTGTTATGGGTTCATACATACTTTGAACAAAATAACAGAATTTTTAATTGCGAAATACAATGTTACATCAGAGTTACATAAAATATCAGAGTTACAACACATACAGCGGAAGAAAAGAAAATATACTCTCAGCGGAAGAAAATCATATGATATAGCAGAAGCTCCCATCTCTTGCATGAACTCCAACTCTAAAAGCACTCTGAATCCTGCTCCAACGATCTATAACTGCAAACTAAACTACTAGCTGCCCGTGCAAAATTATGGGCACCCAGAGTTTAGGTGAGGGAACAATAAACTCCAGGTCAGTCGTGGGACTGGTGTGAGAACTCAAAACAGTTATTATTAGGTTCATTTTAAAGTTGGGAATTTCACCGGACTACGCCGCTAACGGGGAACGGGTTTACTCCATGTGAATACCCGTGCATATAAATACGCAATGACCTTTCTAAAATGAAGTTATCATAAGCTTTTCCCACATCACACAATGCAAGGGCACACCAGATTGGCGAGGTTTATCTTATGATAACCAAACATGCTTTCATACGTAAAATCCTCTTTCAAAGCCATAATATATATATGTATAGTGTGGAAAACATTTCTCAAATAAATGTATTAATCCTAGAAGACATAATACCCCATCCTATTATGTCGCCATATATATATATACAAACCAAAATCGTGTGGTTCGTATTGGAGATTTGGGTTTCCAACTTGATGATTCCTGGCACGAAAGATCAATCGGAACACAAACGAAATGTAATCAAGGGTTTTTCATCCATACGCGGACACCAATACAAATCGCGAGGTAGATCAACGGTTTTCGACCAGACGCGGCCCCCCGAACATACCCTATTCCATAAGTCATAAGTGGTTTCCCATTGCTACAACGGTCATCATCAATTCATATATATACACAACCTAACCGCCAGTTTCTCATCATCCGGGGTGTGAGGTTTGTCGATGTCACGTCATACACAAAGCTATGCTTCGATAAGCCATTCTTTGATCATCACTAGCTCGTTTCATAACTTGGGTATGTCACATTGACAATTCACGACATATCACTGATTTCAATCAATGCATACCCTCTACGTATGACTTAGAGACGAGGATAATATATTGCCACAAATCCGATATTCATTAACGGAAATCAGTGCTATGCAGTCAATTTCAATGTCAGACACACCATCCATACAAGACTGTTCTGGGTCTGAACGGAACAACCCGAAAATACTTAAATTTGTTCAGGTCTCATGCAACTCACATCTCGTATCGGGTGGCCTACCCAACCGAGACATTAATCAACAATCAATCTAAACAATTCAAATATTCTCGGTCTTCATTCGTCGTTTACCAAGTCCTGAATTGCTTCATAACGTCGTATTATTACTTGGAATGGTTTTCGAACATATGCTCGATCCCGGTCTTTCCAAGTAATAAGCGTACTTTAAACAGTAGCTATGGTTCACACAGGCTTTTCAATTCAAATCTCCTTCCACATAGTTATAAATTCATTTACAACTAAAGATTTGAATTTCTATAATTTCGTACATCTCGTTATCATCTTAAATTCTTCTTTGAAATCAAAGAGTATACCTTCGCTTCAATTTCTTACTTTTAATTCCCTCGGATCGAAGATTTTGACTAAATTCCAATTACGATACGAATTTCCACAACTCAATCTTATTGGGTTTCAAGAATGGTATTATTGAAGATACGATTCACGACAGAACCCAAATCAATCGTCATTGAATCATAAATTACACAGAAATTTTATCCACTTATATTCGATATAAATTCTCATAATCAACGAATACTATAAGTAAAATAACGATATAATAATATCTTTCAAATTCCCCAGATAGTATACATTTACATCATGAGGTTCATACCAAATATCGAAGATTATTTCTATCTAGCTTATTTAAATCAAGGTGAGAACCCGTATCTTAATTGAAAGGTTTATTCAACTCTTTGACATTAGATCTGGATAGAGGTACCATCAACTTATCTTCAATATTAATTTCCGTATCCAACTCATATTATAAGCGGAATAACGGTGAATTACCTTTTAAATTCCTCAGATAATAAGAGTTTTCATTTACCGAACTAATATCAAACATCCGAAGATTTATCTCCAACCATATCCAATTATTTAGTATTAAAAACCCGTATTAGTATCAATCTAAATTCCATATAAAATATTTCTAATACTCTTAAACCTTTGAAAATATTCCACAAATCATTACTTACAGTTCGGAAAGTCGTTTACCGGTTAAAACTTCAAAATAGATTGTTTTCGAAGAAAGCGTTACAATAGCGTTCTAAAAGTGTTACAAAACATTTATCTTAACTATTTTGATCAAAATATCGTTTATCTTAGCCAAAACTTAAACTTTACAATTGAAAACACCTTTTCATAATTTGTAATGATTTTACAATTTTTTTCCATATTTTTAAATAATTTAAAAATAGATGTTTATAGTTATGGGCAACAATTGTTCTTACATCGATCTTTTCCAAACGGTCTCAAACATAACCTGAAAATTATAACTCGAATTTAAAATCTGCTTTCACTCATTTGAAAGTTCTTGTTTATATAAATCAAATGTTTTTCGTTTCATGGAAATCCGATTTAAATTGCAAAAGTTATAAGCGTTTAAAGTTTGCATCTAAAATACGTAAATTATCGTTATGCGACAAGCTTTATTTTTATCATAATAACCATTATTCTACGATACTTCAAAATATCTTAGAAAATCGTTATATCCTTATATAACCCTTTTAAAATCATTTAGATTTACTTTCCAAATTATTTTGGATCTAAAATTCAACTTTCATAAATTCCAATTCATTTCTGAATTCGAATAACTTCAAATTAACCTTCACATTCATCGGATCAGTTAGGGATAGCCAGGGAGAGCAGGAAACTTCATTTCCAAACCCAAGCCTAGACACTATCCTCTCTGTCATCCTAGAACGTTCTGGTGTATATTCTATTAATAATATAAAGAGACATCGTTCATATTCAAATTTCAAAATCTCATTTCGAATTTAAATTGAAAATAATATGTTTTACCAAAACTGGTTTCAGATAGATATAAAGATCGTTGTACAGAATCAATACATAATTCAAATCATTTCCAATCCTAATTCAATATTTAAAAAGTTAATATTTAATTCAAAACTAACAATTTAAATATTATTTAATGATTGAATAAAATCGTATATAGGAAGGAGATTTTAAATCGATCACCCATATATTTCCACAACCACGGGGTGTGTGTAATATCATGCAATGCAATCATATTTATCCAAATGAACCATATAACCAGATGGATACGAATTCATTCATCACAAACAAACAGTTTAACGGTGCACAAGCGTTACGGTCAATCACGCTTACCAGTGTTCAGTGTATTATCTAACTACATGCTCATCCATTCACATAATAACATCCATCACACAATCATCATCAACAAATTTTAATTATCTCAGCTAATTGTAATTAACTAATTTAAACAAATAATTTTAAATTATAAGTTCTCACCTAACAGCTCTCCAAATCTTCACGGTAGGCGAGCCTAGTTGAGTGAATCATCGGATAGTATTTCGGTGCAACGCCTTCTTCACAAATATATATATAATATACTAATCTCCCTTTATATTATAAGAGGAAGAGGAGAATGACGAACTTTGGCAAGGTGGTGGTGGAAAAGAGGAAGACTTATGCCATGGAAACCATGGCCATAAGCTTTAAGAAGAAGAGAGAAAGAAAAGAAGGGAGAATGAATGAAAAAGTGGAAGGAAAGGGTGATATTTATAGGAAAAGAGGACTAAGGAGAGAGTGACACATCATAGGACATGTGTATTACATGCATGGAATGTTGCATGCAAAATTACAAGTGTCTTAACACTTGTAAAAAGGAGAAGGAATGTGTTTTTGGTAGCATTTACCTTAAACGTTATGAAAACAAAGAGCAACGCATAATACTAATGCTACTAATTTATGTTATCTTTTGACAAATCCGACCGAACGACAAATAATATCAGTAAATCCAAACTTATTAATAATCACTCTCATTTATAATTCAAGTAAAACTTATCATATAGCTTATCAAAATAAATAAAATAATAATTATTATTCTTGTAAAATCATAAAATAAATTATCCTTTACCAAATTCATATTTTTACAAATCAATATTATCAAAATCAGAAAATATCATTACTTAAACATAAATCTTATAATTATAATTTAAAAAATAAGTTTTCTTATAAAATCATAATAAATAAAACAAAATACTTATACAAATTTAAAATTCATATTTAAACCTAATAAAATCAATTTATATTCATAAAATCTAAAATTAAATAAATAAAAATCCAAATCAAACATAGTTAAAATTCTGGGATGTTACATTCACCCCCCCTTAGAAACTTTTCGTCCTCGAAAAGGAAGTCGAGTAAATTTAAACTCCTTCACAAATTTTAAATTCCAATTTCTCTCTCAACATGCTAGAAATGTAATGGTCAGAACCAAGGCTCATATCATTCTCAGGGTACTCTGTCTGATTCTCACTAAAGGTAGTGTGACGATCCCAAAATCCGAGGGGCGGTATTAAGGATAATCATTGGAATATAACACATTAATCATCATAGCAGAGTACAGATAATAGCAAGAACAATAAATAGAATAATTTTATATGGATATGACAGCGGAATCACAACATGTAACAACATCAGAATAGCACATCGTAGGATATAACTTAGTAGATAAAAAGGGAAGTGATCAGTCATCATCGCCAGAGGTGGAATACATACATGCAGTGAGACATAATAAGGGTATCAGTCTACATCGCCGAAGGCGGTACATATACATACGATAATAAGTACTGAAAGTAAATCAGTCCGCATCGCCAGTGGCGGAATCATAATATAAGTACAAAAATGGCGGAAAATGTCAAAGTCGTCTTTGTGAAGTCAGCCTCGCCATGAGCCAAAAATGCACTCTATGCAACAGTGCAGAGTCAAAAACAACCTGTCACCTGTGAACTAGGCTGCCCGTGTGAAAATAAGGGCACCCGCGTTTGCAAAGTGAAACAAACAACAAGTTAGTCATGGGGACTGGTATGAGGAATCTATTTAATAGTTAAACAACAGTAATAAGCAAATCATAGGACCACGCCACTTTCGCGGAACGGGTTTACTCCAGTGATTGCTAGTGCATTTAAAACAAAGTAAATTCTTTTAAAACAACGCAATGCTTTTTAAAAAGAATGAAGCCATTATAAGACTCAGGTCCCATCATACAATGCAACGCAAGCCGGAGGATAGAGTTTTACCTTATAATGGCCAAATATGCTTGGTACGTATAAAGCAAAATCATTTGATATTATTACTGGTGCATATATGTTTCAAAAACGAATAGCATCATAAATATCAATCATAGACGGCATAAGTGCCCCATACCACTATGTCGCCATACTAGTTCTACAATCGAGTCCGTTATTTCGTATTGGAAATTGGATTTCCGTCATGAGTCGAGGCAAGGGGCAAGCTCCTCTCCGCTTCGAGACATTCTAGCAAATGCCTCAGGACTACGCACTCTGGGTAACCCCTGGATGCTTCAGGGTCGGTCCTCTCTTACGGTTGAGGATTAATTATGCATGAACACACGTTTCCCGGTTCTTACAGACCTATAATCGAGGCGCCTCGCATTCCAACAACCACAAAGGTGAAAAGTAGATATATATGTCAGGGCTGGTAAGTCACTGACACCACCATAGCTAGAAAGAAACGTCGTGCTCTCCCTGCAGTCTGTATCCCGTTTTAACTCATACCGGGGTGTGAGGCTCGCGAATCTACGAAATACACAAAGCTAGGCCACGTAGACCGTGCTTTGATCATCATCCACAACACTTTGCTTTGCAACAGAAGCCTTGATCACTACATCTTGGCATGCCACATAGGCAGTCCACTCCATACGATTGATTTCCATCGATATATAACCTCTGAGCTCGTACGTCTCAGAGAAGGGCGTTAAGCAAAAGAATAAATTCTCCGCCGCCAAACAGATACATATTTAACAGAGATCAATCAGTATAGAACAAAATCCAATGTCTGACACACAGTCCATTTACAAGTCCGTTCTGGGTCTGAACGAAACCGGAGGCGTCAATTCCTCGTATATCCGTACAATCAACACATACGTTCAGACGGCTACTACTTCCGTCCCTTTCCGGTAGCTACTACGGTCAGGAACCTCAGTAGCGCCCATCCAACCGATACGAAGATCGTCGGTCTTGAATCGTCTTTGCATTTTCCAATTCGAATCGCTCGATAAATTATTTGAAATGAGGGTTAGCTCGGCCTTTTCAAATAATTCACGTCATTAGAATTTAAATCGATTCTTTCTATGGTTATATTATTTGACATCCATCTTTCAGTTCTTTAGTGTTATTTTCGTGTCAAACACATACAACCATCAAATATCAAACAATTCAAGCCCAATTGGTTTATTTGCAATCTATGTTGCTTATAATATTTTATAACGATTTTTCGCCATTTTTATTTATTTAAAAATGGCCATATTTAATTAAACGACGTTTCAGGTCGTGCCGTGGCACTGTTTTTCTCCTAATTTGTTTAACACATATCGGAAAATCTAACCGTTGGATTTCTACAAAGTCTATATCAGTGGGAAGATATTCCCAAAGCGAACCCAACGGTTCCAGTTTCGTGAAAATCCGACGGTCGGATCTTCCACACTAGTCGTTTGAAGTTACGGTTTCAAAATTCGAACTGCAGCGTCGTTATTCGATTTAATTTAATTATATTTATATATAAATATAAACGATTCTGGGGCTGTTTTTCTTTAGATTTTAATTAAACATTCCGGACAATCCAACCGTTGGATTTTTGCAAGGTTGGTGCCGTTGGGAATATATTTCCAAGGCGAACCCAGCGGTTGCGGTTTCGGGAAAACCCGATGGTCGGATTTCTCGCACTAATCGTTTCAAATTACGATTCCGAAACACGAACTGCACGGCTTCGATTCCCTTTTATTTGATTTATATTTATATATATATAAATATAGTTCATTCTATAATTCCAACTATAGTTCATTCTATATTTTCAACTTCGTTTTCACTTCAAATATTACACTAACGCCTTAATATTTCGAAAAATTTCGCCATAACCTCCTTTGTACGGGGAGGGGTTTGGAAATTTATTGGGCCGTGTTAGGTACCCAATAAATCCTAAAAAGCATCCACATATTTATAGTGATATATTCTGGTGTTTACGGGGGAGCATGTATAGATAATCACTCCAGAGAATAAATTCTCGTCACCCCCGTTTCCGTGTGGAAATAAATAGTCCATGTGCCGTATCTAATAACTAGAGCGACGTGATTGTTGTCAACTCCAGACCCGTGTAGGGTTTTTATTAATCTGGCGATTTATCGTTATATTTTCTATAGTCCATATCAGTTATCAGTTCAACCTGTAGTATATAGTCATCGCCATACAAGCCTCTCGCTCGTATGGTAAATCTTCCACCTCGTCACACAAGCTCCAATTGCTTATGTGGAATATGATGAAGTATGTCTATCGTCAAGAAGTATGCCATGTAGTGTAGTTCAAAATTAATTGTTACTATCCTATGGCGATATTTATTATTTCACACAGAATAACCAGCACTCCGCATCCAATGGCATTCACAGGAGTTGATATAAAAATAAAATTGCGCAGCCAACTCATCAAGGCTTACCTATTTGTCGGGCACACAAATAATTTCTTTACTCTACAGCTAATCCATTTTTCCTGTTCAACACATGTATATATATGCAGAACAAAGCTAATAATAATATTTCTGGCAAACTATTATTTATTTCAACACGTGTGTATTTTTATCAAATCATATACATGATAAAAGAAATATTTTTATCATCAAAAATATTTATTCAACACGTGAATGTTTTAACACTTCATATTCACAATAAAAATGTAGTTTTTATTGTCGATTCATTTTATTTTAAAATACGATAACATTCAACACATGAATTTCAAATCGACGAACGAATTGCAACTCAACACATGAATATTCTATATAGTTTGTATATATATAAAAATGTGATTTTTATCGCTAAAGCTATTTGTTTAAATTCAAATAATATTCAACACATGAATTTCAACTCAACGAATGAATTGCAACTCAACACATGAATATTCGCTATGGTTTGTATATATATAAAAATGTGATTTTTATCGCTAAAGCTATTTGTTTAAATTCAAATAATATTCAACACATGAATTTCAACTCAACGAATGAATTGCAACTCAACACATGAATATTCGCTATGGTTTGTATATATATAAAAATGTGATTTTTATCGCTAAAGCTATTTGTTTAAATTCAAATAATATTCAACACATGAATTTCAACTCAACGAATGAATTGCAACTCAACACATGAATATTCGCTATGGTTTGTATATATATAAAAATGTGATTTTTATCGCTAAAGCTATTTGTTTAAATTCAAATAATATTCAACACATGAATTTCAACTCAACGAATGAATTGCAACTCAACACATGAATATTCGCTATGGTTTGTATATATATAAAAATGTGATTTTTATCGCTAAAGCTATTTGTTTAAATTCAAATAGTATTCAACACATGAATTTCAACTCAAGGAATGAATTGCAACTCAACACATGAATATTCGCTTCAACATATGTAATTTATTTCAACGAATGAAAATTATTCTATCATATGAATATTTCAGAAAATTTCGGCAGCATAACGGCAGGGTAGTTAAAATCGGGACCGTCCCTAGTACGGCTCCTCCCTCTACCTTAAAACCTCGCGGTTTTTGACAATGGGGATCATGCATCTAGTTCGCACGCAGGCGACATGTTTTATTTTCAATTCCACAATCCTATTCTATTTTGTTTCAACCACAAGAGGGTATTTTTCAACCACTACGGTATTTTTCAACCACAATATCAACCACAAACAATTATTTCCAACCATTCGTCATACCATATAATATCACGTCAATCACAAGCAATAAATATCGTCCATGGTCTGTGGACGAGGGGAGTATATATATATATAATATTATAATTCACTTGCATTTCATCACAATTCAAAGCATATATGTTTCATTCAACGCTTGTTTAATTTATACATCGCTAATATAACTTATACAACACATGTACATGAGGTATACAATGCGTATATAATTTACACTTCGCTTATATAATTTATACAACGCGATTCCATTCACACAACTAGTTTAGATTCCTCACATTGGTTATTGCAGTGCTAAAAATCGTAGGAAGATCAGAAAAATCCGCGGCTTCTTCTAGAATGTAGAGAGCCTCCTTGCGGTCACGGTGTCTCCTATTTCATCAAATTTCGTTAAAGAACGAAAAAGATATTATTTTTCAAAGTTTTGCAACGCTTTATAGTGTTATTTTCAATTCTGAATAATAAAGGTCGTACCTTTATTTTTGCTTCGAAACTAGGTTTGGGATTTTTGCAAAATCCGTGAAGTATGGGGATGATCGGCGGTGCTGACGTGGAAGGGGGCGGCGAGGGCTTCACGGCGCTGGTGGTTTGGGGGGTTGCGATGGCGAATCGGGGCGGCGGCGGCGCTGGGAAGTCGACGACTTCCTCGACGTCATTCAGGGGATTCCGGCGAAGGTAGGAGGCGGCGTTTGGTCGGATGTGGAGAGGAGGCGAAGGGCTGTCGACTGGTGATGGTGGCGCGGCCTAGCGTCGCCTGTGGCGGTCGGAAAAGGGAGGAGAAGCGAGGAGCAACGAGGATCGTCGGTTTCGTCTCTGGCGGCTAGGGTTTTGAGATTTTGTTTTTTATAAAGGAAAATTCCTATTGGTCGAAGCTTTATAGGGAATTTTAAATAGTGTTTTCACAAACGGACTCGAAATCAAACCCAACGACTATCGCGCCTAGCTAAATACCCCCATTCCGGACACAATGGGATATGTTTCGTTGGCCAATTCGACTATTACAGTCAGTTATTTTTCGAATTAAAATATAAAACATTCTATATTTAATTTGAACGTACATTTCAATTTGCCAGGGCCACAAACTGAATCGAAAAATTCCAGAAAAATAAATCTAGCTTTGTTTTGACGATACGGTCCTAACAAAACTAGTTTCGTCGAATTCTGAGATCGTTTGAAAAACGGCCATTTTTAGGTCGACCCATTTTAACAGAAATTGACCAATCACATTTTCTTTTGCCCCGCTCACATACTAGCTTCAAAAATTATGAAATTTGAAACTTAGCAATTATTTGACATCCTGGACCCAACAAAAGTGGTTTCGTCGAATTCCGAGGTCGTATGCAAAATATCAATTTTCAAGGGCTATATATGCTATATAGCGACCTTTCTGAAAATTCGTTTGGCCATAACTTTTGATTCCCGCTATGAAACTTCGATTTTTCAGATTCGTTAGAAAGGTATTCATAAACAGATTTAAATATTTTCAGTTTCGCTAAAATTTGTTATATTTTCCACCCGGTACAGTCAGACAAAGTTTGTATTCAAACTTTCAAACTGTAATACTATACCCAATTCTATATTTTATTGAAATATGCTATTTCAACTATTCAAATTCTTTGGTAATAACCAAATTTAAAAATTTTAAATTGGTTCACATTTTCCGGGTTATTACAGGTAGAGTCTAAGGTTACTTCTATGATCTCGTGATTACTAGGGTCGTCACGGGTCTTGTTTAAAAATCGCATCTTCTGAGTTAGACTCAGAGCTGCTATCCTACCATTAAGGAGAAACTGGGATAGATACTATCTAGTACTTAGAGGTCTATGATCCTAAGAAAATTATCTTTCTAACTTACTCTTACGGAACCCATGGTTTTCTTATCAATTATAAGACTAAACGCTCAAATTAGAAAGTTAAATCCAAGTTCTCAAATAAAATTTTCCCTAATCGTTCAATTATCTTGCAATATAACATCTTTTCTAAATTCAGTATTAGAAATTCTATTGCTCTCAACACAAATCAAGTTCAATTTTAGAGATAATTCAAAATACTGGTTTCAATCTAAATTAGTTCACTTGTCCATGGCTTTATCAGAGCAGGGAAAAAGGAAGAATTCCGAAATAAAGTTGAATAATGACAATTCGGGGTGATATTCAAAATATGACAATGGGTCGAGCAAAACCCAGCGACAAGGGAAGAGATAGAATTATATTTCCGAAATACTCATTCTATTTCAAATTTTTATTTCGATCATTTCCAAATTAACCCTTTTATAAGTTAACTTTTATACTCGTTTAATATTCAAATTTTTGTTGTCATATTCACCTAATCGAATAACACTTTTTCTAAATCCACTTTAAAATTCAAGATATATAAATCTCTTTTTCATTCTTGTTTAAACATCATGTCTTTTTTAGAAACATTTTCTTACTTAACTAGCCATAAAATCTCTTAAAACAGTTTTATTTAAAAATACCATCACGCTTCCTCTGCGCACTCTGATTATGCGTATATTCAAACTAATATTGGTAAAAACATCCCAAAACATTGATTTCAAAATTTCCGGAACAAAATCCTCAAAATTAATAATTAAAAATCCAAATTTTCTTGCATAAGTTGGATTCTATATTTCAAAGAAAGCTCATTTATTGAGGTTTTGTTACAAAATATCTTGGACAAATTAAAGTTATCGACACGGTTTCATACGGCACAAAGAGGCATACATAGATCAAGTCAAAATTCCATGTGCTCAAGTCAAGTAAAGATGCATAGAAGTTCCATGCTAATTTGTGCATGAAAGGTACACATAGACCAAATCAGGTTTCATGAGCTTGGAATAGAAATTCAACATCTAATGAGCATCAATAGGTGCAAAGGTTCGAATCAAATACTTGGCCAAATGCACATGATACAAAGGTACGAATGACACTACTCAATAGCAGATGGTTGGAATTTAAATGGACAGTCTAGCCCAAGATGGGAACTCACATGCAAACAAGGATACAAATTCTAACAATTTAATCATGGGATACTCGTTAAATTTTCATAATTTTCCTCTTGAATAAATCTTACTTTAACAACTTCATTTTCTTCCTTTGTGTTTCAAGTGAATACTTGTTGAGAAATTTTCATTTGACCCACTCGTTCATGCCGGTTTCTCTTAACAAGGGAAAATATAAAATTCAATCGATTTGTTCAATACATATCCCATTTTATCATATTAATCTTGTTTCTCAAAATTCGTATAGCTTCAGGTGGGAAAATTGGTTTTCTCCCCCACTTAAGACATTTACCATAATTTGATTAAATTGTATTGTCAAAATCGAAATATGCGGTGAACCAAGCTCGCTTACATGTATTTTCAAAATTTCACTTTTCAGTTCTTCAAGTGAGATTAGCTTCTAAAATATATCCTTGCGGTTTTGACAAAATAGTCTGATTCACGCTTCTAATTATCAATTAAGTATGCGTTTAACTACCTTATGTTAAATTCATTTTTCGCATATCCCATTTCATAACATAATACATTCAATACTTCGAAAGTCATTTGCGAAATCAATTTTACAATTGTGAGGACGTCGCAAAACACTTTCAATTGTTTATCTATACAGCTTTAAGTACTTCTTGACGTCTCGATCAGAAACATATAGTCATCCCACTTTCGAAACCCAAAAATAAGACTGATGATGATCGATCAATCACCAGAATTATCCCCAAGCGACTAGAATGTGATTCTATATCCATCTAGTATATATTGGACTTCATATATACGTTAGCTAGGCGTATATGCAAAATCCTTACATACTTGATCGTCCAACCTTGACGTCAAATAAATACTTGCAACCGTTTTTATAACACGCTGATTATCTTTCAAATTTATAGCTTTGAATTAACGATCTCCTTATATAAATCTTTTATATATAGGCAGCAAAATATTTTGAAATTCTCATTCCAAGCTCGATGTTTTTTTTTTCAATACGCTTATTAAAGCCAATTCATTAATAGCTTATTTCTCGATAACTCCGAACAGATCGAAGGTGGATTTTCGAAGTTTTAAAGAGCCCTTTTTATTTTGGAAGTATTTCCTTTAAAAATCTTATTTTCAAATCTTCTTTAAAATATTTTATTTCAAATAATTATTATTTTCAAAATGACTAACTTGTTCAAAAATACCTTATATAGATTTCAAAAATTCGCTCTCTCATCATAATATTCCGTAATCTCATTCTAGGGCATTTCTAACCCTATCTCTAATGAGATACTATAGCTCTGATGAGTCCTATCCTTTGTTCAAAATATGTTGTACCCGATAGCTTTGTATAACCAAAACTCTGATACCAACTTGTAGCGACCCGCCTTTTTGCCCAGTTCTTGCCGGTAATTAAACCGACTCAAACCGTTCAAAAAGATGAATTTATGGGTGCATACATATTTTGAACAAAATAACAGAATTTTTCATTGCGAAATACAATGTTACATCAGAGTTACATAAAATATCAGAGTTACAACACATACAGCGGAAGAAAAGAAAATATACTCTCAGCGGAAGAAAATCATATGATATAGCAGAAGCTCCCATCTCTTGCATGAACTCCAACTCTAAAAGCACTCTGAATCCTGCTCCAACGATCTATAACTGCAAAATAAACTACTAGCTGCCCATGCAAAATTATGGGCACCCAGAGTTTAGGTGAGGGAACAATAAACTCTAGGTCAGTCGTGGGACTGGTGTGAGAACTCAAAACAGTTATTATTAGGTTCATTTTAAAGTTGGGAATTTCACCGGACTACGCCGCTAACGCGGAACGGGTTTACTCCATGTGAATACCCGTGCATATAAATACGCAATGACCTTTCTAAAATGAAGTTATCATAAGCTCGTCCCACATCACACAATGCAAGCGCACACCAGATTGGCGAGGTTTATCTTATGATAACCAAACATGCTTTCATACGTAAAATCCTCTTTCAAAGCCATAATATATATATATAGTGTGGAAAACATTTCTCAAATAAATGTATTAATCCTAGACGGCATAATACCCCATCCTATTATGTCGCCATATATATATATATACAAACCAAAATCATGTGGTTCGTATTGGAGATTTGGGTTTCCAACTTGATGATTCCTGGCACGAAAGATCAATCAGAACACAAACGAAATGTAGTCAAGGGTTTTTCATCCAGACGCGGACACCAATACAAATCGCGAGGTAGATCAACGGTTTTCGACCAGACGCGTCCCCCCGAATATACCCTATTCCATAAGTCATAAGTGGTTTCCCACTGATGCAGCGGTCATCATCAATTCATACATATACACAACCTAACCGCCAGTTTCTCATCATCCGGCGTGTGAGGTTTGTCGATGTCACGTCATACACAAAGCTATGCTTCGATAAGCCATTCTTTGATCATCACTAGCTCGTTTCATAACTTGGGTATGTCACATTGACAATTCACGACATATCACTGATTTCAATCAATGCATACCCTCTACGTATGACTTAGAGACGAGGATAATATATTGCCACAAATCCGATATTCATTAACGAAAATCAGTGCTATGCAGTCAATTTCAATGTCAGACACACCGTCCATACAAGACTGTTATGGGTCTGAACGGAACAACCCGAAAATACTTAAATTTGTTCAGGTCTCATGCAACTCACATCTCGTATCGGGTGGCCTACCCAACCGAGACATTAATCAGCAATCAATCTAAACAATTCAAATATTCTCGGTCTTCAATCGTCGTTTACCAAGTCCTGAATTGCTTCATAACGTCGTATTATTACTTGGAATTGTTTTCGAACATATGCTCGATCCCGGTCTTTCCAAGTAATATGCGTACTTTAAACAGTAGCTATGGTTCACACAGGCTTTTCAATTCAAATCTCCTTCCACATAGTTATCAATTCATTTACAACTAAAGATTTGAATTTCTATAATTTCGTACATCTCGTTATCATCTTAAATTCTTCTTTGAAATGAAAGAGTATACCTTCGCTTCAATTTCTTACTTTTAATTCCCTCGGATCGAAGATTTTGACTAAATTCCAATTACGATACGAATTTCCACAACTCAATCTTATTGGGTTTCAAGAATGGTGTTATTGAAGATACGATTCACTACAGAACCCAAATCAATCGTCATTGAATCATAAATTACACAGAAATTTTATCCACTTATATTCAATATAAATTCTCATAATCAACGAATACTAAAAGTAGAATAACGATATAATAATATCTTTCAAATTCCCCAGATAGTATACATTTACATCATGAGGTTCATACCAAATATCGAAGATTATTTCTATCTAGCTTATTAAAATCAAGGTGAGAACCCGTATCTTAATTGAAAGGTTTATTCAACTCTTTGACATTAGATCTGGATAGAGATACCATCAACTTATCTTCAATATTAATTTCCGTATCCAACTCATATTATAAGCGGAATAACGGTGAATTACCTTTTAAATTCCTCAGATAATAAGAGTTTTCATTTACCGAACTAATATCAAACATCCGAAGATTTATCTCCAACCATATCCAATTATTTAGTATTAAAAACCCATATTAGTATCAATCTAAATTCCATATAAAATATTTCTAATACTCTTAAACCTTTGAAAATATTCCACAAATCATTACTTACAGTTCGGAAAGTCGTTTACGGGTTAAAACTTCAAAATAGATTGTTTTCGAAGAAAGCGTTACAATAGCGTTCCAAAAGTGTTACAAAACAGTTATCTTAACTATTTTGATCAAAATATCGTTTATCTTAGCCAAAACTTAAATTTTACAATTGAAAACACCTTTTCATAATTTGTAATGATTTTACAAATTTTTTCCATATTTTTAAATAATTTAAAAATAGTTGTTTATAGTTATGGGCAACAATTGTTCTTACATCGATCATTTCCAAACGGTTTCAAACATAACTTGAAAATTATAACTCGAATTTAAAATCTGCTTTCACTCATTTGAAAGTTCTTGTTTATATAAATCAAATGTTTTTTGTTTCGTGGAAATCCGATTTAAATTGCAAAAGTTATAAGCGTTTAAAGTTTGCATCTAAAATACGTAAATTGTCGTTATGCGACAAGCTTTATTTTTACCATAATAACCATTATTCTACGATACTTCAAAATATCTTAGAAAATCGTTATATCCTTATATAACCCTTTTAAAATCATTTAGATTTACTTTCCAAATTATTTTGGATCTAAAATTCAACTTTCATAAATTCCAATTCATTTCTGAATTCGAATAACTTCAAATTAACCTTCCCATTCATCGGATCAGTTAGGGATAGCCAGGGAGAGCAGGAAACTTCATTTCCAAACCCAAGCCTAGACACTATCCTCTCTGTCATCCTAGAACGTTCTGGTGTATATTCTATTATTAATATAAAGAGACATCGTTCATATTCAAATTTCAAAATCTCATTTCGAATTTAAATTGAAAATAATATGTTGTACCAAAACTGGTTTCAGATAGATATAAAGATCGTTGTACAGAATCAATACATAATTCAAATCATTTCCAATCCTAATTCAATATTTAAAAAGTTAATATTTAATTCAAAACTAACAATTTAAATATTATTTAATGATTGAATAAAATCGTATATAGGAAGGAGATTTTAAATCGATCACCCATATATTTCCACAACCACGGGGTGTGTGTAATATCATGCAATGCAATCATATTTATCCAAATGAACCATATAACCAGATGGATACGAATTCATTCATCACAAACAAACAGTTTAACGGTGCACAAGCGTTACGGTCAATCACGCTTACCAGTGTTCAGTGTATTATCTAACTACATGCACATCCATTCACATAATAACATCCATCACACAATCATCATCAACAAATTTTAATTATCTCAGCTAATTATAATTAACTAATTTAAACAAATAATTTTAAATTATAAGTTCTCACCTAACAGCTCTCCAAATCTTCACGGTAGGCGAGCCTAGTTGAGTGAATCATCGGACAGTATTTCGGTGCAACGCCTTCTTCACAAATATATATATAATATACTAATCTCCCTTTATATTATAAGAGGAAGAGGAGAATGACGAACTTTGGCAAGGTGGTGGTGGAAAAGAGGAAGACTTATGCCATGGAAACCATGGCCATAAGCTTTAAGAAGAAGAGAGAAAGAAAAGAAATGAGAATGAATGAAAAAGTGGAAGGAAAGGGTGGTATTTATAGGAAAAGAGGAGTAAGGAGAGAGTGACACATCATAGGACATGTGTATTACATGCATGGAATGTTGCATGCAAAATTACAAGTGTCTTAACACTTGTAAAAAGGAGAAGGAATGTGTTTTTGGTAGCATTTACCTTAAACGTTATGAAAACAAAGAGCAACGCATAATACTAATGCTACTAATTTATGTTATCTTTTGACAAATCCGATCGAACGACAAATAATATCAGTAAATCCAAACTTATTAATAATCACTCTCATTTATAATTCAAGTAAAACTTATCATATAGCTTATCAAAATAAATAAAATAATTATTATTATTCTTGTAAAATCATAAAATAAATTATCCTTTACCAAATTCATATTTTTACAAATCAATATTATCAAAATCAGAAAATATCATTACTTAAACATAAATCTTATAATTATAATTTTAAAAATAAGTTTTCTTATAAAATCACAATAAATAAAACAAAATACTTATACAAAGTTAAAATTCATATTTAAACCTAATAAAATCAATTTATATTCATAAAATCTAAAATTAAATAAATAAAAATCCAAATCAAACATAGTTAAAATTCTGGGATGTTACATTATATCTTATCATATTGCTTTAATAATTATGTTGTTAGAGTTATCGCACTCGCCAGACTTTATGTCTGACCCCCTTTGTTTCCACCTCTTTTCTTTCTTCCCCCCCCCCAGGTTCTAAGGGTGGAACTAGTACTAGTGGAGCTTGATTGGGATCTCTTTGGGAGCACTTGGATTTGGATTGTCGAAGTAAAGTTCAGCCTATCATTTTCTTTATGGTTACTTGTAGTAGTGGGATTATGTACTTTGTTTTATCAAGATGGATATTATGTACTTGACTTTGGTTTATGGTTTTTGATGATGTAACCAAACATATTTACCTTCTGCTGCAATAAATAAAGTTTTAAATATTCAAGTACTGTTTTATATCTGTCTTGTTGTGATTTTCTGTTCTATATTCACTTAAAACGCTCCACTGAAGTTAAGGCATTCCCTTTGCGAGTGACCTTAATGGAGGTGGGGTGTTACAGAATTCGCTTTATGAAACCTAAGCTCAGAACGATAGACTTCTCTCATATGTTTGTAATGCAAATCCCTTTTCAAACAGTAATTGTGTAATGGTTGATGTTGTGACTTCTAGTAGGCGTGTCTGTGTATTGTGTGATTTATATGATGTATTACTTTTGTCGGAAGCAATGTCATCATAACATAGGATGTTGTAACGACAGAAGACTTATTCATGCCAAGTATTAGTGAAAACTTCCTTATGTAACAAGTATTTTTGGGAAAATCCCTCTATAATATCTCCTAGAAAAGGTGTAGCCCTAGTTTTAGGGCTTTATTAGGAATGTTTGGGAACTTTCTCCTAGTTCTTTTTCAAACTTATGTTTTAATGTGATGTTATTACTCGTACTATGCAAGCAGCTGGTATATTGAATAATAAATTGATGAATGTATAGGTTAAAAACGCTTCCCTGAGCAAATGGGAAGGCCATGAGTTCAACCGTAGTAATGATGGAAGTGTAGTTTCGAGCCGTATTTGAGCTACCGAAAGGGTTAAACAACTTCTTCTTTTTTAGATTTAAGATTTTGAACGATCCAGACTTGGATATTTGTGACGAGACCATAACCCAACATCCGGTTGTGATTTATACTTAAATCAACCAAGATTTGGGTATTAAGAAAGGAGACCGAGAGCCCGCTTCTGGCCTTTGTGGTAGTTGAATCAACCCAGATTCAGTATTGAGATAAGACCAGGATTCCCCTCCCAGTACTTGTGAAGATCTGATCCAACCCGGATTTGGGTTATTAAAGTAGGATATCGAAAATCCACTTCCGGTATTTGTGAAGAGCCGAACCAACCCAGATTCAGGTATTGATGTAGAAGACTTGAACCAACCCTCATTTAGGCAATTAGAGATTGAGTACTAGAAGCTTCTAGTATTAATGTTTTGGTGTTGCCCTTGGATTTGATTTGTGAAGCAGAGGTTGTATGTGCTTCCTGGGCCACTTTCTGGGCTTTTGATGTCAAAGTAGAGGATGTACGTGCTTTGTTGGCCACTCTCTGGGCCTGTGCGTTTCGTGCGCTTGGCTAGCTTATCCACAAGCAGGGCCCAAGGACTTACCCGACCTCCCTCCAGGAGGTACCTTATCCTGACCATCGTAGGTGATGATAAGGTCTTAGAAACTTAAACCGGGTCATTATAGAAACAGAATTAAGATTTAATCTTTTGATGCTCTACACTGACCATCGTAAGTACTGATAGAGGCTTACGCACTACCTCCTCTGAAGGGTGCCTTATCCTGACCATCATAGGCGATAATAGGGGTTGGAATTCCCTTCCGTGGGTAACACAGAACATAAGCAGAGGTAGGACGTGCTCTTCTGTGAGCAGAGGTAGGACGTGCTTACTTCATAGCAGAGGCAGAGAGTATTCTTCTACGAGCAGAGGCAGGGCGTGCTAATTTTAGATGCACCACCACAACCATTTCTAGTGTGAAACGGAGGCTTACGCTTTTGATTATTTAACCTATCCCCCCTGATTTGGGCATGGAGAAAGACTAACACACCATCCCCCTCCATGGGATGCCTTGTCCTGACCAATTTTGGTGATGACAAAGGATTTGATCCATTCGCAGTTTGACCCATCTTGGGTTTCTTTATGCTTTGAAAAGAGGGTTTTCCATACCCTTGGTTGTGTTTGATAATCCTTTTCCTAAGGATTTTTGTTGAATTTGATCTGCTTTCAATTAACTCTTGTAATTGGCCTTGGTTGATGAATTTGATGGCCATTTCCTCAAGGATTATGTAGTGGTTAGTTTCATGTCCATTCATCATGTAGTAGTGACAGTAGGGTCTTCCTAACTTCCTTTCGTATTTGGGTTTTTTCTTTGCGAACGGCCAATAGTTGAGTTCATGTTTGGTTAGGAAGTACATATTCTCCGTCAAAGTGGTAAAGTGGTATCCCTTGGGTAATCCTGGCGTAAGCCTCTCTCCTTGCTGCTGGGACCTAATCCATTTGCAACCCAGTTTTGTTGTTTTACCTATATTTTAGTTCCTACTTCCCAAAATATACTAAGGTTGATGTGTTATCCCTTTAGACCATTTGTTGGTGAAGTGGTCAAAATCATTCATTATTTCTTGTTCAAACACCATTCCTCTAATTTGCTTATGGAGAGTTTTCCTTATGTGAGAGAAAATGTTAATATACTTTGATGTAGAGCCACCTGGAGAAGGTGTTTAGGTTTGTCCTATGTGGGAAAGGCTATTATTCCAAGCATCGGAAGCATATTGTTCTATTTCCTTTTTCTGCTTTATTATCCGTAAGGCTTTCCACCCTCAGCCTTTGTTCTTTTTCCACTCTTGGGTCAGTGATTTCTGACTTATCCATTCGAGATTCAGAAGACTCTTGTTGGGACCTCTTACCTATAACTTTGCTTCTTCAAAGCCTTAATCCAATCCAAGATGGAACATCACAGGTAGATATGTGGTAAGGTTAACCAAAGGGTCGGAGGTTCAAGCCCTCCTTCTGGCGCCAAAATGTTAATGATATTTTCGTCAACACCGAAGATAGGTTTATTGAGGTGGACCTAAGGGGAAAATGAGTTGTTAGCCTTCATAAGTTTGAGTTAGTTCACCGTTTCCTAGGTACCAAGGTCTATAATTCGAAAGAATGGTTACTCTTCCCTCGATGGGGTGAGCATTACACTTAAGCGATTTAAGAGCCAATAGTTACCTTGGGATAATGGATTCCTAAACACATCCCTTGGTGAGGGACTTAACAGATTTTATAAAGGGGTTTTGCTCTAAGCTTGCGGAAAGATCTAAGCTTGTAGGAAGGGGTGTTTCACCTAATTTGTGGAAAGGCTTGGGTAAGGGCTCGTGTACATGTAGGAAACAAACAGCACGCTGCGGCAACAATAACTAGGAAATAACATGGCAGACTCATAAAGAAACATCATAAGTATTGATTTACTCTTTATTGATCTTTGATTTAGAATACATGAATATAATAGAGGAAATCCACAAATTGATCTAAGAATTAGGGTTTACTCTAGAGAAAATAATACATGAATCAAATAAGGAAATCATCTCCAAAATATAACCCTGGGGTCTTATTTATAGAGAATTTGGGGGTCCCTTCTGCTGTTGGGACGTTGGGCAGTTGGGCCTGTAGAAGCCTCTGTCGGTCGTTTTTCTCCTTAGCCGCAGATGTTTTAGCTCTCGGTCGCTTTGTGTTGATGATTACAGCTTCCGGAGTGAGGGTCCCGGTCAGTTGAGGCTTCTTCGAGATTGATGTGAGCTTGTCGATGTAAATGGCTTTCGGAAGGCATTTGTGCTCCCGGTTGTGGCTTCCGGTTTTCTTATGAATACTTTGAGGAGTTTTCCCTTATGATGTATGTAGATAGCTGCCGGTTCGGAACCACTGTCGGTGTACGAACTAAGTAGATTTGTATGGATAGTCCGTATCCCTTCTATGGTTCCGATTTGCCTTCCGGTGGAGTCTCTGGGTATAGCCTGATCTTCCAGAAGGTAGCTCCAGGTGATTTGTCTGTTGTTTATCAATATGACCTTTTGGTGTTTATGCAGTAGATGTTTCGGAAGCTGTTTCCAGATAGTCTTTATATACTACTGGCTTGGTACTCTTGATGCCTTGACCTCCTGATGTATCGGTATTAAGTAGGTAAATACCGACAGCCCTTCCGTCCTTTTGGATTTCATTTAGCGAAGCTCTTGCCTCCTTCTTTCTTAATTTTTTGACTTAGATGACTTTCGCTATAGAACTCCCCCTGCAGGATAGACCCAGCCGGATGGACCCTGCCAAATGGACCATGTCAGTAATCTGTAATTTTTGAGTTCTCATTGGCTTTTGCTTTTTGGAGAATTCTTCCGTGCTTGTGTTCATCCGATTACCCCTTCACCGTCAGCTTCTTTCAGAGTTAATTTTGGTAGTAATAATCATTAAGATAATAATTTGATTTTATAAATAATAAATTACTCAATAATCATCTTACATATAGTTAATTAAAGATTAATTATCTTTTATAAACAACCGTTAAGTTAAAACTAAATAATTGATAAAATCTTACTTAATTGTTTCCTTGGAAGCAATTATACTATAATTATTAACTACTAATTAATATCTGACTTCTTTATGTGTTAAAACATAAGACATTACTATATAAATCATTTTAACATTTTCTGTATAAAACAAAGTCATTAATTTATTAAAACTCTTTATTTAAATAACTAAAATAAAACTGAAACCTCGATTCAGTTATAAAAATAAATTTTATAACTTAAAATATGTCCGTCCCGATGGTGAATATATATCTCAAAACGGTGGATTCGAGACCATTCGCTGCCAATTACTTAATCAATACTGACCAGTGATTAAAACATGACAATTAGATTCAACAATCAACATCCATTTAATCATCGATAACTAAACAAGATATAATATAATTTAAATAAACAATTTATATTTAACTATATGAAACAACAAATAACATATGATTAATTTGAGGAATCCGGTTGGATTCCTTCAAGCTATTCTCCCCTGCATGACATCTCAATGTTTTTTTAATAATAGCATATGAAATGAGAAATTTTATTCTATTGCATTTGAACGACAAATTTATAACTACAGAGAACAATCAACAAATAAAAATCATCCATAGCATACATAGTATCCATTCAACCAATTTATATTTATTAATGATAAATATTAATAATATGAATTTAACACATCACAAAATTCTAGAAGTGTGAGAATTAACTCACCAGTTTTATTTTCGACCATGTTGCGTCGTTTTATATAGTTTCAAACTTCGAAACTGCATAAAATTTCCATGGCCTTAGAATCACTCCATTCCATCTTGTACACGTCGGCATCGTGATTACGAGCCCGTTAGCACTTGTTTCACCCAATTATGTTCACGAACGTAAAAGTTATATGTATTATAATATTTAATTTTAAATTAACTAATAAATTAACTAAAAGCATTAATATTAATTAATTATTAACGTTAATAAATTACCCTGCTAATCGTCTTCTTAACTCAGAAAACCCAATCCTCTCTTTAATTTTAACCTGATTTGCCTCTTCTCAAACCCGTCTCCCCTTTTTCTATAAAACCAAACACCCTTCAATTTCTTCCTGAAGCCACCCACGACGCCACCGTACGCGACCCAGACACCGCCATCAAAACCACCTCCGTCCCAGCTCCTTCATCCAACCCTATAAGCCTCGACACGCCAGGACTCACCATAATGCTCGACTATTCTCTTTCTCAAAGTGGAAAAAGAATAAAAAGATTTTTAAAGCTCGACCGTTTTCATTTGTTTGCAGCTGACTTCAGAATTTTACCCTCCTCTTGCCAATACCGAACTGTACTTCACCCTCAACGTCGCCTGGGTCAGGCGCCTCCTCCGATTTCCTCGCACCCTCCCATGCCCTACCGTTCCTCCCCGAGTTAAAAATCCGAACCCAACTTTAAAACAACACACAAATCATGGTGCCAAAATTCCATCACTACACCTAACTCTGATCCCCTAGACCTCCACCACCATTCCCATCATGGTCGAAGTTTCAGTTCACCATCTCCTCCAATGATCACCTGGAAACTGACCATCCCGTACTGCTTTTATACGTTCCTAGTAGACTTCCATGCCCCAAACGTTAACTCTTTCACCTCCTGCCACTCTTATTTTCATGCGACATGCAAATTTTTTCGAGCCCCCTTCCATCTTTCTCTTTTCGTTCTAGGCAACCTCAGAGTCTCTCACACCTCTCAGCTATACTGTCGATCTCGTCTGCCACTGTTGCTGATCGCGTTAATCCCCAAAGAACCCGGCTGCCCCATCATTTCAGTTTGAAAATCGACCCCAACAAATCGTCGAACACTGGATTTCTTTCAAACTTAATTGAGTATTATTATTGCATCCATTTTTCCTTTTCATTTCATGGGCAACGAAAATTTGTACATGGGCACAGTGATCCATCAGAAAAAAAAGTGAAAGATGCATGCGATGGCAGAAGGAAGTGGCAGAACGCATGTGGGTTTTCTTTTCATTTAAAAAAGTTTTAATTTCGACATGACTAACGATTTTTATGGAGGTGACGAACGATATTTTGATGAGGCGACAATGTTGGATCTACATTAACCCTAGAGAGGAGGATGAATAGGTTTTATTGAATTTCAGCGAATTATTAAAAAAAATCATAGATCACAGACTATAGTAGAAATAGAAATGCAGAAAGTACATGACACAAGATATACCCAGCTTCGGCAAAATCCTGCCTACTACTGCATTCCTAAGGTTTCTACTAGGAGTTAATAACAGATCCCGCTTACAGACACTATAAACTCGCACTCCCTGTTCCTGTACTAACCCTACGCTGAAAACCCTAGACTGGTTCAATCCCCTAGATCAGATTTTCCTTGATTACAAGCCCATAACCAGTAACCCTATTTTTTATAGACTCTAGTAAACTGCCAGTTAACACTCCAACTGGTTTCCTAGAATTTTACAGACTCTAGTAACTGTTTTGATGATTTACAAATGAAAATGAAAAACAAAAACAATAAGAGTAAACCCAAAGCAAAACCCTAGTATTAAAAGTCTAGAATTAAAAATAGGGTCATCCCCTTTTTAATCTTGGTCGGCCCATTTCTTTTGCTTTGTCTCTTTGAAAAAAAAAATGTCGGCTTCTATTTCCTTCTGGAAATGAAATGGCGGCTAGGGTTTCTCTTATTTGATGCTCGAAATCCAATCGCAATTGCTAAGGAAGATGCTATGACTTCTATGATTTCTTCGATGCTCTGTATTGCTTGGTCAATTGATTTGGAGCAGATCGAATCCCTAAAAATAGTGATTTTTCCTGATTTTGTTTGTGCTTGCAATTGATTGAGTTGGATTCGATTTTTCTGCCGATGATGTAATGGGTGTTATTTACAGGGATTACAAACCCTAGAATTCTCTGATTTCGTTGAATTGACTTGCTGATTTATTTTGCGTTGCTTTCCCATTTCGATTTTGTAAACCACAGCTTTGAATGATGAATCTGGACTTGCGTGATTGTTGGAATAAACCAAGACATGATTTAGAATCTCAATTCATTTGCTCCTTGCATGATTTCTGCTCGTCTTAAGAAATGATTTCTGGAAAGTATCTTGCCAAATAAACTATTGTCAAAAACAATAATTGATTGCAAATCTATATTTCAAAAAACTTGCCAAACTATATTGTCCATACTCGAATTTATTTGTTATCCAAAACTGGAAACAAATAATTTCGATTTCCCTTGTGTGATTTATTCTGAAATACTTAAAGCTAAATAAAATCTGCCTTTTATGTTCATTTGAAAATGTTGATAACATTATTGAGATGGCTTGCCAATTTTGCAATGTGATTTCCCAAATAACAGTTTGCCAAAACTATGATTGTTGAAATGGATTTTTTTACTGGAACCATTGCCATATATGTATATCTTGAAAACTGGACATAAAACTCGGCTAACCTTAACTCATGCAACAGTGATCCCTTGATAGATTTTAGCTGAATAAAAAAAAACTTGCCAAAAACAACAAATGTTTGTTGACTGAAAATACTTTAACATCTGATTAAATACTCGCTCAAAAAATGTATTTATGAATTATAGGAAAATCATTGTTGCCAAGTATGTACTGCTATTAACACCATATTTATTTATTCATTTCTTCATGAGTTCGAAACATATGTATCATGGAATTCTTGTGCCATGCTTACTTGCCAACGAAAACTTCCACCATATGTTGAATCCATATATGTCAATGTCGAACGCATTTTTACTTCTTTGTTACTGATGCCATCATGTCACTTGTACTCGGTTTTGTTTCACCTTGATACAACCATGCTTAGCTGCATATGCACAAAAAAAAAACATATTTATGAGTTGAACACCCTGTCTGTTGTTTCAGCATTAGTTATGAACATGTACTCATCTCCATGCTCTCTTGAGATGCACACATCATTGTGTATTTTGGGTGTGTACATGTTTAGATGGCTTGTGTCACTTTGAATACTGACTTAAACTTGGTTGTTCCTTATGTTGCTTGCTGAATGAAACAAAACTGAAGTTGTATATGCAACTTCACTTGATCTTGCATGCTTGAATCATGATTATACATGCAATTGTTGACCTGATCCTCATCATAATGCTTTACCCATGATGTTCACTTGGTTTATGTCATTCTAATCATTGTCGTGTCCATGCTTGACTATGCTAAACCATTTCATTGCACTAGTTACTGAATCACTTTGGCACTTTGCTGCACCATGTATGTATACCATGTTGTGCTTGACATGGTTGTGTTAACCTTCATGCTGCTTCAGTATAAACCAGTCTTGACCCATGCTGTTTGACCTTTGTTGTATTGCTGTACTTGTTTGGAAACATAATCTGCCATCACCTGTGTAGCCATTTCTGACTTGAATTGCTTGGCTCGACACTTGGGTTTGCTTGTATTCTGAGCACTTTTGAGTTGCACCATATTTGTGTTGCTCGACCATTTAGCTACTTTGATTTCATGTTGATATGCGCACTGAGTCGAGAGGGACCACGTGGCTACTCCTCAATTGCTCGCTGATTGGCGAGGCAGTGCACACGTGTATATATACATGTGTGTATATGCAGTCATTCAGTATTATTTTCTTTCCCTGTACATATACAAACTGTCTGCCTTGTGGTATTTACAGTGTTTTGTTGTGAATATCACAAGTTGTCTAGACACGGGTAAATCAGATCAAGTCATGAAATATGATGAGAAACACACCAAAATTTTGAGGCAAATAAATTTTTAAAATAAAAAATTATACCTGCTAGAATTTAAAATATTATTTATGTTCCAGATACTCTGTGTGTGTTACATGTGACAGGTAAGTAGATGATGACTGGACTGACAGTGAAGATGCTGTGAGGACAGAAGATTGAAGACAAGAATGGTATATAAATGTGTATATGAGTTAATGTCTGTATAACTGAGTGTGAGTGTTTTTACAAATGAAACTGTAAACAGAGTGACAGAATTTATGTAGTGAGGGGAATTGTATATAATGAAATTTATTGTACTGTAATGAATATCTATGAGATGTATAAATAGTGGAGTATAAAAATTATACTGTTTGATATTGAAATAAAATATTATATTTAAATAAAATACCGTGTGAATATTTAAATTTCTGTACAGTCGTATTTTATTTAAATATAAATATTATATTCCTATCTGTATGTATATGTGAAACAATACAACAACAAACACTTTTATAAATAATATATATTTGGTTGTTATCATCAAACAAAAATCATATAATTGTGTATACAACTACGTCATATACAACAATCTCCCCCTTTTGATGATGACAAACAAATAAAAGATTTTGAGCACAATAAATGTGTTTTAACAGTGAATATTAAACTCCCCCTATTCATATGCTCCCCCTACAACCAAACTCCCCTTATAACTGTGCATGAGTGAAAAGAAAAAAGAATGAATTTTCAAAATTAAAAATATTTATAAAATATTCACTTATAAATCAAAATCTCAACCCATTCTCCCCCTTTTGTTATCATCAAAAGGATACAGGATTTTAAAATATAGATGAAAAATGACTGAAAATATAATTTCAGCTTAAGAGGAAGAATGGTCATCATAAATCTCAATCAATCAAATAAAAATCATAATAAACTGAGAACTGGTGTTATATTTCACATTGTAGATAATGACGGATTTACGATGAAATTTATAAAAATGGGGAGAGTTATAAAGATATGAATTTCAATTATTTTCAAAAGAATTTTATAAAATTGAAGCACAAAAAACAATGATGGATTTGGACTATAATTAATAATTCAATTTAAGTGACAAAATCGTATTATCTCAAATCCCAATGGCTATCAATCAACAAATCATAATACGTCATGAACATGGACTGATATGCTGGTTTTCACATACAAAGGAGAAATTCATATTAATTTCTATTTATAGCACAATAATTCCTTTTCTTTTATTTTTGATTTAAGAGCACATTGACTACGCATAACCAAATCTTGGATTTTTAAATGAGATCAGTTGCAGCTTAAATATAAGTAATCTCTTAACCATGCATGACCAGAGCTTGGATTTTTAAATGAGGCTAGAGACACACTTATGAATATTATATTTTTATTATTTTTAGTTTCAAAATGAAAGAACTCCTCAGTATATAAAACCAATATGGATGATAGAAATGTGAAAGGTATAGAAATGGTTTGTGAAATAAATTTCTAAATTAATTATATTATGAAATATGCTTGACTGTACCGGGATCATTAAAAAAATTCAATTATCAATAATTCTGAATAATAACATAGTCCAATTTCTATCACAAATATTTCCACTATTTGTTCAAAAAGATTTTAAAACATATTAACTCTCCACATTAATATAAAATTATCATGGATGGCAGAATGATGATAGATAAAGGAGATGGTCGTGAAATAATTGCCAATTCAAAGATATTATAATAAATGTTCAACCATCATGAAAATCTAAATAAAATATCCTCTTGTTGTGAAATATAATGCAGTCATAACTCATCACAATTTCAAAATTTGATAATAATTTTGATGAATTATAAATACAGTTCAATTTGGATATTGATTTCAATTTCTGAATGAATAATCAATAAATAATCTTAAAATTGAAAATAAATTACAAGAGGGAATTGAAAGATCTATACAAGGCAGGAGGGATTATAAAAATTTATAAAAAATATATTCAACACTTCTAAACAGATACCACTTGATGTCTCTATTCATGAAAATTTTAAAAATGACACTAGAGATGAACAAAAATATCTCAGACAACAGAATCTTAATCACAAAGCCTAAGCAGACATGGTTAACAAATCAAGCAAATTAATTTCATCTATCAAAGCATGGTATATATTTGATACCAAAACAAGCAGTCACCAAAAAATATTTTCAAGAACAATATCTGAGCAGCACAAAAATCAGATTCTAATCAGACTTGTCAAGATGACGGTCGCATAAGATGATTCGTGATCCAATGAATAAAAATACCATTTATTTGAAATCATTTGAGAAATATGAAACTCTCAAGATTCAGTTAATCAGTCACACCAGAATGTAAATTTTAGATTAAAGATATGTGTGTGATTCAATAAATCAATAACTTCAAATGATTTTAAAGAAACATATATTCAAATCAAATAATCATGAAAACAGAGAGATTTAAGACTGGATTTTCAAAGATTTTTTCACAAAAATTTCTGATATGCCCAAGAGTAATTTCAGATCATTTATATTAGACTTGAGAAATATTCATGATCCAGAAAATTAAAATAATTTATTTGAAATCACTTGAATATATGCCAAGTTTTAGGATATAATGAATCAGTCACATAAGATTGATAATTTTAAATGTAAGAAGTGTGTGATATTCAAAATATCAAGAATTTTTGATGATTTCAAACAAACAAATTTCAACCATAATGATCCTGAATAAAGATGAATTTCAAGATGTATCACTGATTCAAGACATTCAAAATTTCCAAGCCAATCTGAAAAAATAATGAAATCATCACAACTGATAAATATTGGTGTGCTGTAATGAGTATATTATTTCAAGCTTTCCAAAATGAATTAGAAGAAATCTCAAAACAGTAGAGGTGTGTGAAATTACATTGAACTTTCAGATCTTCAAAAATTTAGAATTCAAATCAACAATGTTCAAGATATGACAAGAATACATCAACACTGTTATGAATTCAGAAAAACAGAAAATAAACTTTAAAACAATTGTAGATATTTACAAGTTTAAATTCAAGATTTGGAAATGATTGAAACATAAGAGTTTTATTCAATTGAAGCGAATTTCCAGAAAATCATAAATTTTGCAATTTGAAGTTAAGAAAGCCCAGAATAAAAGAGAATGATATGGCAGTGACAAATCAAAAACAAAATACTCAAAAGAAAATATAAGAAATAGTTAAAAGGAGGAAAAAGATAGGAAGAATAAAAAACAAGAAATATACAAAAGAAATTATGAGTCTAGAGATTATACCTGAAAATGATCTAAGCAAAAGAATCTCTGACTCAACAGACTTGACCAAGGAACTTCAAATGATTCAATGGAATGAGGCAGTTTGATTTTAGATTCTCTTTCGGAAAGCAGTTCCTCAGCCTCCTCCGGTACCTAGCAATTTAGGGGATTGAGTGGTTTAACAAATTTTTTAAAACCACTCACAGTTTTGTTTATGACTTTAGGTACCCAGACTTGTTTATATAACAATCCATTCAAATCTATCTTTGTGCCTTTGGAAACCCAAATCTGTTTGAACTTAGTCAACATTCACTACAACAAAAGTTTATTTTCTTAGCACAATGGTACAGCGTTTCTAAGGAGGATGTCATATTCGTTGGCAAATTATTTAACTTCACGTTGTTGGACGCGGTGAGAAATTAGGTAAGCGCTAATTTTTCTTCATTTCCCCCCATTTCTACAGACCCAGTATGGCAAAAAAATTCCCAAATTTCAATTCTCGATCTAAATTTAACTACAAAAACATTACTCCTTCAAATTTTCGCCAGCAGCCCTAGTTCCTGCTGCGGTTAATTGGCTACCCTTTGAAGACTCGTTCCCCTTTTCCAGTCATCCCCTTTGCAAGCTTGTGTTTGTTTGCCCTCGTTCCCATCCTCGTTATAGGCTCGTCAGTGGAGGCGATTGTGAGCCCTAGTTTTACTGCATAGCCTTAAAAGGTGAGAAACAAAATTTTCCTTTTTAGATATTGATAACATGTGATAGATTAATGAAATTCGTTCAATATGGTCTACAATCGATGCTTGTTACATTTTTCTTCCTGTAGTTCAAAAAAGTTGCAATTTTGATTTCTCTACTCTCTAAGTTTTTGTGTTTGCGTGATTGCTTTTTTATAGTGATTTTTTTTCCTTTTGCTGTTTGGTTCATATCCAATCTTAACGTGTACTCGGTTTTAAACATGTGTGTTTTCTGTTTGAGATCTACTAGGCTTCTGTAACAATGGTGAGCGTTACATGCATGTATTTTATGTACCTTGTACACTCACACGTATAAAAAAACAAATTATTTTTATGTATGTTGCATTTTTGTTTTGAAATTTGCTTAGAATATTAATCTGAGTGTGACTTTTTTTAATTACACGAAAGAATAAGACAACATTTATATGTGGTGAATGGATTTTTGCTGAAGGAAAAAATTGAGCTAAGAATGATAATTTTAATGTTCCTTATTAAAGTAGTTCATGTCCATTTCAATTAGATGGACTACAACTTAACTTGGTCCTTACTATAATATATAATACTTTTTTTTGAGGTATCAATTGGTTTCTAAAATAGTTCATGTTTGAAAAAAATCTATTTTTGTGTTTAATGCCTTTAAATGAGCAGTATATGAATTATGAACCTACTTACAATAAACCTTATAATAATTACGACTAAAGATATGACACTCGGATCGATTATTGAATGTGTTGACTAAATTATATTGTTTGAAAAGAAACTTAACCATGCTCAAGTATGAATGAAGTCGGTTAAAATTTAGTAAAGTCACATAAGGCTTCTTTCATATAATGTCTACATCTGGACTGTCTCATGTTATGAAAGAAAGAATGTATGATTATTTAAATTGAAATATGTGGTTGGTATTGGGAGGATTTGAGGTGTAGCAAAAGTGAAATGTAGCCGAACCTATCCCATACATGTGAGTGTGTGTGTGTAATATGATTTAAATCAAGATATATTAAGATAGCCACATACACAAGTTTATATGAACTAACAAAGCTTAAAAGAAAGCTTAATTTAACTTTTTGTTTGCACGCAATATGAAGAGCAAAGAGGGTGGAAGGGAAGACGTCCTTGGTTGTCATGTTCTTCATGATCAACCATGTTTAGCTTCTTGATTAGTTCACACTTCGAGTCTGCAATAACCTGGTAGTTGACACGTTGCACCCGTCTGAAGCATTGGCCTCGATGTCCTTAGTCCACTTCTTGTGAGTCTCGACTTCATCATAGGTGCGTGCTCGACCATCGTGCATAACTCGATGGTGTAGACGGGTGTCAATTCGCTAGGATAATAGAAGAGGATGGCGTAGCCTGACTCATTTGAATTTTACGTCGGTGTTTTTCACTTCCAGCTCAGGCATTGTGTCTCAGATTGACAGGCTAAACATTCTTTATTACTTGAATATAAGAAAAAACATAAATACCTAGCCTTGATCGCCAGCCCAAGCTATTTCCAAACTTTAGAATATAAGATGATTGCCTCTCAACAAAATTACAGTTTACTGAGACGTTGGCACTCCACTGCAGGTCAGAGTAAATCATAGGGGGAATCATATGCATTTACAGGATAAATTGGAAGTAGGCCAATCGAAAATAGAAAGCAGTAACAATGAGTCCATTAATTCCGGTCCACCTTGAATGTGCTTAATTTCATTTTCTTATATGCTCAATTTTCATTTTCTTGGTAAAATGACAGTATGATAAAATTTTATATTAAAAATTATGTTCTTAATTTCATTTTCTTATAAAAAAATTTAGGATTTGGTAGTTACTTTTGAATGTGTTAGAGATTGGTACAGTGAGTGACATACACAAAATAAATCTTTCACCTAAACAAGTGTGCACAGAAGTTGGAAATTGGAGAATATTTAGAGCAACATGAAGTACTCTACTTGTATGACCAAATGAAACATACATGTTGTCTACTGCACTGAAACAATTTTATTTGCATGATATTATGAATGTCAAACCTTTGTTGCTTTATATATTGGCTTTTATTGTGCTTTTGATTGAGTACGGTAGGCTGTGTCATAAATTTCTATGTAACATGATTTTTTTTATATTATAAACTGTACTACCCTTTATAAATGGTGTTTCTTTTAACTTGATGTATTGTTTGAACATTGGGTATGCTTAACAATTTTCTATAATTTATATCATTATCCTTTATGAATATAGTTGAGTGCGAAATATGTTAAATGTTTCCAACAGAACAGTATATTCTAAAGAACCAATACTTGTATCCAAGTTTGACCTATCATATTGTAACTGTGATAGTTCTGAATTCTAAAAAAGTGGTACATTATTTTGAACTCCAAAAAATGCAACTAAATTTGTATTTTTAATTATATTAAGTAAAATAAAAAGGTTGCCGATGGTATGATAATGGAATTTTAAAAATTAAACTATATTAACATGGTAAATACATTTACTTATGGAATGCTTCGAATCAATACCAAACATTTAACTTACCAAACAGGTATGATACAATCATTACTTTAATGATACAATGTGTCATTAGTTTGATAATACATTAAATTAAATAATTGACCACTTCATCTAACTTTAATTTACTGATACCCTCTGACAACCTTAAAAAAACGAAAATTGAACTAAAATCAAAATTTAACATGAAAAAAGGACATTCAGAATAAATCAACTTTAGCTATAACATATTACAGCAAATGCTTAGTGCAGGTAGGACCATACCATTGGTAAAACATTAGGAAATCTATGATATTATATGCTTTATAGTAAATTTGTTATTATATATTTTTACATATCATTTGTTGGATGAGCAGTGCAATCTGGTATCTGTCTAATGCGCTTTTCATTTAAACCAAAAATATGTAATACATTAATATTAAGGCACCAATATTCTTGCTCATTTCGTGCTTAAATCATAAGGTAGCCAACTAATTAAATATTGATCCATATTAAGTGTTTTATTAGATCTTCTTCAAAATCCAATTTGCAATTATCACAACGGATTCATATTAATAAAACAAACAAACTTGATAAACAGAAGCACAACAGAGGTACAACTGCTGAACCATGAAAAAGTTGAATATTACCAAGCCAAAATGACACGATAACACACGTAAGTTTAATACAATTTGATACCATTTTGAAAACAAAGTTAACATTGCAATAAAAAGGAATCAATTACTATAGCTCATACTCTAGTTCTATCTAGTTGGTCCTGTGAATAGTGATTTCTGTAAGCAATATCTTTGACATATATGTTGCAGACATTTCAGTTATTTGAAGAATTTGATACTTTATAGTGTGCATTCAAAGCCTGATGATCACGAAGTCCCACAGGCAAAAAATAAAGTCAAAGTTATAGGGAAAACCTATTACAAATCAATCGAATAAGTTGCAAATATATTCCTCGTCTTTAAAAAACACTTGAGCTTTTTTCTGGGTAAATTCAGAAGATTCCGATACAATGAAAGTAATAAATAAATAGAGGAAACTAAGGCTTGCATAGGTAGTTGAGATCCCCCTCACTGGCATACGATGAAGGAATAGTCTTTGCTTCATGAGGATACAAATTCTTAAAGGAGTTTCTTATTGTATTTTATACTACCACTGTTACTGCTGAGATATCTACATATAAAGTTGACTTGTTACATAAGGTAGTTGAAGATGCATGTAATGTAGCAGTATATGTAAATAAGAAATGAATAAACATGCATATTAATATACCTTTGAGGATTTTTTTTTAAATTCTCACGTAGTTGTGTACATATAAATAATTGTTGCTGCAATAGTTAGGGGACTCCTCTTGCAATGGGCTTATTTCTATCCAACAGTAGGCTGGTAAGGTTATGGGGCAAGTTTTATTAGACATATAATTTTTCTTTATGTCTTAGTAAAGAAAGAATTGGGTTTCGTATATAACTTGTTTATTTCATCATATGAATAGGTTTTTTATTCTTAAATGCAAACAGAGTACAGTCTTGTAAGAACAAGATTCATATGATACGTTTTCTCTGTTATTAGTATTCTATTAAAGTGCACTGTGTATTTGTAGGTACACTTATTAGGTTGGTGTATAGATTTAATGCCAGAATATTTGCAAGTGGACGACTTAACAAGAATAGAGTGACTTGCACTTTCAATTTCTTTATCAGAATGGAATTTTTTTGCTGAGGAGTACGCATTGACTTGATTAAGTCATGAATTCAATGAAATATGAGAAGCTATTTCAAGTTTACAGCAATTTTCCTCCTTTTCTGTTAAATGAATTGGAAGTTACAAATAGGTAGTGTTTCTTTCAAATAGAAATTTATTTCTTGCAATAAATGAAATGCATTAATCATATAAGCATATTGTTTTATTTTGGTCTGAATTTATTTTGCTGACTCATTGTATATTAAATGTTTGCACTATAAACTTGTCAAGAAACAATATAAATCAAAGTGTAACCGGCTACTAGTTAGCTTTTTGTCTTTTAAATATGCAATAGAAGCTTATGATGATAATGCGAATTATTGGATTGTAATGAAGAATAGGAGATGAGAATTCTTTTTCCCATTGTTTTATATATATGCACGCACATTCATTCGTTTAATTCAAAAATTTCTTCATTTGTTAATTTTCTATATTATTCTTTCATTTGATAATTTATAATATTAAATGTTTTACTGTAGGTTTTATGCTTGCTTTGGCATGGAGGAAATGAAGGTGTATAAAAAGCTGATAAGGAATCATGATTCATCTTTTCAAGATAATTGCATAAAACATGGAAATCATTATGGTACGTTATATTTTGTGTTTAATAGGAAAAAACGACTAAGTGATACTAATGGGTTTTTGCTAAAACAAGATTTTCAGTGGATGGTGTTCAATAGAGTTAATGTTTGTTTAATGAAAAGCATTTAATACATGAGGAAGATGCTCAAATACTTAATACATGCACAGCATTTTCTATCAACAATGAAATGGAGGAAGCATTTAATGTTTAGATATCAATTTTTTTTGCTAACATTACACAGTTCGTCTTCCTATACTGGAATACCATCATTTAGTAGGTTCCACTAAATTTTATATTCATTAAGAGTAGCAATATTAAACATGTATAGCATGTTTCTTTCAAGTAAAATTTATTTTTCGCAATAAACGGAATGCATTAATCATATAAGCATGTTGTTTTATTTTGGTCTGAATTTATTTTGCTGGCTCATTTTGTATTAAATGTTTGAACTATAAACTTGACAAGAAACAATATAAATCAAAGCGTAACTGGCTACTAATTAGTTTTTGTCTTTTAAATTTGCAATAGAAGCTTATGATGATAATGAAAATTATTGGATGGTAGTAAAGAATAGGAGATGAGAATTCTTTTTCCCATTGTTTTATAGATAAGCACATTGATTCGTTTAATTCGGAATTTTCTTCATTTGTTAATTTTCTATAAAATTCTTTCATTTAGTAATTTACAATATTAAATGTTTTACTATAGGTTTTATGCTTGCTTTGGCATGGGGGAAACGAAGGTATATAAAAGGTTGATAAGAAATCATGATTCATCTATTCAAGATAATCGCAAAAAAGATGGAAATCTTTATGGTACGTTATATTTTGTGTTTAATAGAAATAAATAATAAAGTGATACTAAAGTGTTGCTAAAACAAGATTTTCAGTGAATGGTGTTCAATAGAGTTAATTTTTATTTAATGGAAGACATTTAATACATGAGGAAGATGCTCAAATACTTAATACATGTACAACATTTTCTGTCAATAATGAAATTGAGGAAGCATTCAATGTTTAGACATCATCAGCAGTTAGCCAGCAAACATGAACAGAACCACCAAAAAAAGGTTCATATATTCCTGCAATTAGCGAAGCGGCCGCACTTCACTTTCATAAGCTACGTGATATCCCATAATAGGAAGAATGACAGATCAAGCTAATCAAACTACCATTTATCTAAACATATCACCATCCTCAATTGACCAAAATTAGACTTTGCTAATATCATGGAACTAACGACTCTAGCAAAAAAAGAAGGCTGCACCAGTAACCCAAAAAAAAAACAGGCAATACGGAAAAGCAGGCAATAGGATAAACCACTGAGCTGAATTATTTTGTTTTGGGTATGAACATGGGTTGGTCTGAAAATGCAAAAAACTGAGCTGAATTATTTTGTTCATATCTTTTGAACGATGTGTCTGATTTTGATGATTTTACACATCCTGGAAACAAATAATCTAAACTATAAGTGTATCCTAATCTACTTGTTAATATAAACAAAGTTCTGATTTTGTTTTCTATTTCTATGCATCTTCTGAAGTTTTTGTCTACTACATTATTTCACAAATTCTGTCTTTGGTTTTCCAAATCAATCTTAAATTACAAGTCAGTATACATGTCTGTAATCTCAAAGATTTAAGAAATATCCTATATAAAAAATAACCTCCCTGTGTACTATGACAATTCATATGAGTATAAACTGTAATAAATAAATACATTGATTTGCCTTGCTATGCATCATGAATCTCTCGTTGGCTCTTATAACGCACAAACGTTTGTCTTCTATCACAATTACATAATTTTAACATTTTAGCTGCAAGTATATTGGTGCATTAAAACAATCAAACTAATGATTCTGTCATGTTCAGTTGATATATCTTAAACTATTTTTTTTAATATGTTAGGATAATTACAACTATTTTCAGTGGACGATAGTGCTTCACGTCTTATGTTGATGTTAATCAGATCATGACTGATGTTAGCATAGCTCTTCTTCTTTTCAAATAAAAATTATTTGGTTTAGATCATAGTTTCATTTTTTTTTTTTTTTTGCATTTGCATATTTCTCAACTTTCTACAATTTATGATATCATATCCTATCTAGTGGCATGCAGTTCTTCGCTTATTTTGTAGACAGGCGGGAAAGGCAATTCACAGAGGACACTTTCATGTAATATAAAGGTATATGCTTATTTGATAAGCGTTTTGTATATATCTTATGCAGTCCTGCCTCGGTGTCCGTGATCTCTAGTTTTGATATTCGCTTTCTGTATTTATGATTGGTATAGGAGTTGGTAAAATTATGTCCTTCCAGTATTTTTTTGATGATATTGTTATATTGACAGTGGGTTCTAACCAACTTATGATTGATGAAACTGAGGGCAGTCCTCATGATCCGCTGTGTGTTGTCAAGTGCCCGGTGAACAAGTATCTGATCACAGGTGGAGGCACTCCTGAAACAGAGAGTCACGACAACTTGGAGCAAGGGCAGAAAATCTCTTCTACAGGATGGAAGGCTACCATATTGAAGAGCCTGTAGCGAGCTTGAGGTTATTCTGTACACATCTGCTGGGAATGCTGGTCTAAACAACTAAATCCATTAGTCATTGTAATTGAACCAAGAAACTATTTATGCATAGGGGGAGATCAATGCAAGGAAGGGACTGATAGGTATACTAGTGGATAATATGTTGCAGCCAATATTGTCAGCACGAGTGCCGTTACACTTGCCTGTGAGAGCATTAGGATGATTCTCACGATGAATGATACCGTTAATGTCAGGTAAGCTTAATATGGTATCTATGTAATGCATAATGAACGACTGTTTCTTGAAATTAATTGAAATTGTCTATCCATTTTAATAGTTATATTTTCTTGAAGACCTTGGGATGTAGGAATATTGATCTGGCAAACAAAAATAAAAACTAGAAGTTTATGTTTGAATCAGTATTGAGAAGATTGCTTGCTAAATTTTGTCCATGAAAGGTATGTTTCTATGCTTTTAAATTTTTCTGCTAGGTGATGCATACATTATATTGTAATATATGTATTTGCTTCTCGAAAAGTTGTACATATTCACACACACACATACACACACAAGTACATACATACATACATACATACATACATATATATATATACATATATATATATGATATTTAGGCATAAAATATAAACCAATTTATGACACAAGATCACGCATATACATAATGTACGCACATATATACATATCTGCATATGTTGAACCGAGGGATGCGGGAAAGCACTGACCATTTTATAATTTTTTAACCAAATCGATTAATTTTTGTAGTACTTAAGTGAATTTTATAAACAATAACAAACTTACAAAGTCCTATAAAAATTAAGCACGTTTATAAAATTGATTAAGTTTTGCAATATTGAATTGATTTTTATAAACAATAACAAATTTATGAAGTTTTATAAAAATTAAGCAAGTTTATAAAATTTGTTTATGTTTAAGTTTTGGAAAAAAATAATTAAATTTATGAAAACAACTAAGTTTATGAAACTTAGCTGGGTTCTATAAAAATTAAATAAGCTCTATAAACATTTGACCAACTTTCCTAAGTTAAATCTAGCTAAGGTTTTTTATAAATATTTTAGTTAACTGAGTTTATATAAGTTTTACAAGAGGTAAATATGTTTATGAAACTAATAGTTATTAGTAATAAATAATAATACTATTAGTATTATAACCAATACATGAAAGAAATTGGTTTGTGGATCAGTTTCTACAAGATAATTACAGTTAATTATATTTATCCAGTGACATATCTGTCCTCATTACAAATAGTCAAACGATGAGTCCAATCAGCTTTATAGTCACATGGGAAACAACATAAGATATAACACATGAATGAACTCGTATTTATCTGCTGATGTACGCCATTAAGCAATTGTTTCCATCATGGAAGGATCCTTCATTAACCGAAAGTCCATTCATAATATGTAAGAATACCTTCAACTTGAGTAATTCTTTCTAGAATAAAAAATTTGTGAAACATCTGAGTTCATCCAAACATTATCTTTTCGAAGTACAAATAAAATATATTTTTCATTCAGATCAGTGTTCTACTTTGTTGATATAATAAAAAACATCTAAGAAATACCGTGTTTAGGTCATAAAAAATTAACACCAAAATGTATTTTTTAAATAAATTTATTTGTCTTTTGATGTATGCTGCCAATTCTCTCCGATTCAGTATGAAATGGCCTGAAATCAATTAGTCCATGGTATTATTCCATGATGTTAAGGAAGCCTTAATTTTATAGATGGTTTGGTAAGAAAAAAAAAACAATGAAATGGCCTGAAATCAATTAGTCCATGGTATTATTACAAGATGTTAAGAAAACTTTTATTTTACAGATGGTTTGGTAAGAAAAAAAATTAGTTCTGTGACATATTTCAGTTAGAAGGACTGTACCAAACAATGGGATCAAACGTATTCATTTATCTTTTTGTATGTTCGACTCGTATAAAATGAATTATTAAACTATCAAACAACCCCATATTCTATGTTATCTTCGATTAATTGTTAGAAACATTAATGATCAAGGTTCTAGCCTTCAAATTTGTGTTTATTGTATTTATGATTTATTTTGCTATTTTTTTTACTTACAGATAGACAAATATCTATGATGAAGAAAGTAGCAACGTGCCGCAAGTCATTGATTTGAAGTAATTTTTGATGCTAGAACTACATTTCGGTCTGTATGCTTGTATTTATTTTATCACTAGCTACCATTGTTCTGCATTACTTCTGAAATATTATGAAGTATTATATATATTTTGATGTAAGAATATCATGTTGAGTATGTAATGTTATATGATAAGGTTGATTACGAAATATTGGAATTATATGATATGTTGATTTCAACTGTTGTATGAATATCTATTATTGATGCAAATACAAATAGAATGCATTGGTAGAGAAATGCAGATATTATAAACGGCATGCTCTTGACATGTTGTGTTGACTTTCAACAGCATTTCTTGAGGGCTGTAACAAAGAATTCTTACTAATGAGAAAACGCCATAAAAGGAACTAATAGCAAAGTTAACAAAGCTGTTAAAAAGTTAGCACATTTAGAAAATCTATAGCGATTTTATTATGCTATAGAAGCATATAACAGCGTTTCTTAAAGGCTATTAAACTTTCCTTTGACAGCGTTTCATTGATGTCATGGTAAGTCTCTGACTTTTAACTGCATGTTGATATACAGCGTCATGAAAAACGCTGTTATAACCTTTTATAGCGTTTTCTAAACGCTGTTAAAAATGCTGAATGTTGTAGTGATTGATTTTGTAGATTTAGGGGACTTCATTTGTTTAAATGGATTGTTATTAAACTAGTATTTGTTTTTATTGTGGTTGGCCTTTCCACAATGCAAGCAATTTGAAGAAACTGAGAATTTTTGAGAAGTTTGTTTTTTAGTTGAAAATCCAAGTCCTTTCTTGTTTTCAAAAGAGGAATTATTTTTCAATAGTGCATTTAAAGAATTTTGACTATTTAAAAACTTCTTAAATTTCAGCTCAAAAACATTTGCTTTGGATTTCAACAAGTTATTCTCATTTATAAGCTTTTCAATTTTTTCCTTAGACTCGGAAATCTCATATTCAAATTGATTACTTTTCTCAATTTCAAGTTTTCCAAATCCCTTGAGTTTTTTAATTTCTTTTTCCAAATTGTGACACCCCACCTCCACTAGGATCACTCCTTGGAATGTACTAGCTTTGGAGGGGCGTTATTGTGAAGGTAAACATGCACAGAGATATCGCAAGACAGAATATATAAAAATAAATATAAGTAAAGCAGCGGTAGCAGATAAAAACCCATCATCATCATCTCTCAAAAACCAACATAGTCAAGTACATAATATCAAAATGTCATGATCCAAAATACAACATAAGTCTAGATACGTGATAACAAAATACATGGTAAAACATCAGTACTAATCCCCAGAAATAAAAGATAAGCCACAGCTAGCTCAGATCCATACATGAGCTATCCAACAAGCAAGCCAAAGATCCACTAAGCAGATGTAGCCCCTCCCTGAGAACCTGTGGGGGGGGGAAAACGGAAGAAAAGAAGCGAAAGGAAACAGGTCAGTCAAAAAGACTGGTAAGCCCTACTACGATCAATCTATAAACTAATAAAGTTAACAGCATGATGGAAACTGAGATGAACATACTGGCAATAGATAAAGGTGACATCACATATATGAGATTAAACTTTGCACCGCAGTGTACTAGCAAACCCACAAAACAGATCTTGATCCCTTAGCCCAAACTTTGGCCCAATAACATGAAGTGACCTTAGTATAAGATCCAGCCCAACGGTCTAGTCGATCGGCTCCCTATAAACCTAACACGTCCAGTGTTGGTGTCCATACGACCCACATGGATGTAGTCAGACTGCGCTGGGTCCACCTTTGGGTGTATCAAGCCCTCGGGTGTCAACCCCAGACACCTAAGCAATAATGCACAGTCTAAACCTACTGGTACCCGTGCCTCGAGTTTGTCCAACATCGGACTACGTGCACGTCCGTAGCCCGCCGGACCCGCACCGCTGTACCACTCAGCCGTCGCTTTGGTCGCTTACATCCGTCCAGTAATCGTGCCCCGCCCTAACCTAGCTATAGGGTTGTGGTGATACCAAACTGGGATTACTGCTGGAACAGACCACGTTGCTAGGGTTTCTAAGAGGGTTAAGTGTGGTTTTAACCCCTCACTAATCATGGATTAAATTAGTTAAGTGTAACTACTTAACCCCATCTAATCCTCGCATCCCCATTATTGGTTAAGTATTAGTGGGCCATGACTTAACCCTAATCATGAGGCATTAATTACTTAACGCACCCAACCTCTCACATTAGACATCCGTGGTTACCTGGGAAGATTTACACCACGTCTAGGTCTAACCTCGGGTCTTATGGTGCAACATGACCAACTACCCACATTAGACCCCACGTTGTGGTTACCTAGGAAGATTTACACCACAACTAGGTCTAACCTCGAGTTGGCCATATCATGTTATCCAACGTCATGTCCACTTTAAAACATATTTACAAGTTAACATATACTTGGGTAGACCTAACTTAATAGGTAAATTCCCAAGGGGTAGACCTAACTTAATAGGTAAATTCCCAATCTTTTAGTTTCATGTATTTTTAAATTTACCCAAACCCCCCAACGTCATTATATCGCTTACATATTCGTCATAACGCATAAGGGTATAAATTTGGCATAACATACATGATGAACTTCATATATCATAATAATGATGCATAACATGTTAGACTTGCAAATCATGTCATAGTGAACTCGCATAAACATGCATAACCCCTAAAACTTGCATAACATGGTAAGGTGAACTTGCATAAACATGCATAACCCATAAAACTTGCATAACATGGTAAGGTGAACTTGCATAGACATGCATAACTTATGAAACATGTAAAACATGGCATAGTGAATTCGCATAAGCATGCATAACTTGTGAAACATGTAAAACATGACATGGTAATCTCGCATAAGCATGCATAACTTATGAAACATGTAAAACATGGCATGGTAATCTCGCATAAGCATGCATAACTTATGAAACATGTAAAACATGGCATAGTGAGTTCGCATAAGTATGCATAATCAAATAAACTCACATAAATCTCAACTTTCACCACATGATAACTTTAGAGTTTGTAAAGTGAAGGTAAGAGGGCTTACAAATATAAACAAGCCACAAATCCACCAAATAAGATGAAGAAGCCCTTTGAAAACCCAAAACAAAGCTTTAAATAAGAAAACCCTTTTGCAAAATCCCAAAAACACAAACTTAGCAAATCAAACTTGCAACTTAATGAAGTATGCAAGTTATTAAGCATTCATACAACATAGAAAAGGTTGCATGATCATCATATCTTCATAGGATTAAACTTTGAGGAAGGTGGAGGCTAGGGATTTTAGGTGGAGGCCATTTGAGGATTCAATTTGACATAGTTTAGTTGCTAGATTGATTAATGAGGCTTTAGGGTAGGATTAGGGGTATATTTATAGAGAATTAGAGTGTTTTAAGCCCTAGGATTAACCCTAGAATAGTTTAGGCCCGTCAGATCTCGGAACTCTCTAGAACCAAGCCACAAGACCCAGCCCAAATCAGAAATGGTGCACCAGGCTAAACTGCCTGGGTACCCCCTGTCGACAGGGCTGTCGACAGGGCTGTCGACACCCTGGGGGCCCTGTCGACAGGGCTGTCGACATGCGGGTCCTGGCGGGATTTTTCCCGCCTTGGCCCAGCTGGCCCAAATCCTTGTTTTTAATTTCAAATTTAAATCTGTTTTTACTTAGAAATTTTCTGCAAACTTCAATGGGCCTTAACTGGGTCATACGATCTCCGATTTTCGAAAACTCGGACTCTATTTCGCGTATTTTTCCGAGACGAACGCAATGGCATAGCCCGTTTCCCCTGATTCAGCTTTTTGAATTTAATTCTGCCTCAATTTATGTTATAACAGATTATTGAAAATACGGGTTGTTACATTCTCCCCTCCTTAAAGGATTTCGTCCCCGAAATCTTCAAGTTAGGAAGAACGTATCCTACCATCCAATCATCCATCTACTCAAAGCATCATCCACGAGCAATCATTGTCCTTACAAGATTCTAAATGCTGGATGAACATATGCAAAAGTGTGTGTATATGTACTTATCCAATGCAAAGATCAATGCAAAATATGTTAGTGAAATGTATCCATATGTATGCAAATCCCTAGCATAATGTATAATATCTACATGCGTGCTCAACCATACATCCATATGCAACATCCATGTGATTGCATACAAATTCCATCCAAGGATAAGCATAAACACTCATGCACATGCAATATGAGGAGTGTGTGAGCCGATCTAGTGCCTAATGTGTATCATGCATCCACGAGTAACCACTTGCAAACACTTGCAACCACTTGCAACCACCAAACATAACATGTCTCAAGCACATGTTTCATCCAAAGGGTTTCTACCTACGGTTCTCATGACAAGCTTAGCACGATGAACTAGATAAACTAGATAGACATGGATAGCAAAAGAAAGATATACTAACAAAGGAAAGAGATTGAGAGTGTACCCTCAAAAAGGAATGGATAAAGCCCACGCATCTTCTCCTCGGTTTCCCAAGTTGCGTCTTCTTCGGCTTCACCCCATTGAACTTTCACCAATCTGACCTCACGATTGCTTAGCTTCTTGGTCTCTGTCCCCAAGATACGAATCGGAGCTCTCCTTAAAGTTGCTTCTTTTTCTACTTCCACGTCTTCAAGAATGCTAGGTTCAACCACCTCAGCGGACTCATGCAGACACTTTCGGAGATGCGAGACATGAAAGACATTATGCACTCCAGACAACTTTTCGGGCAATTGCACTCTGTAAGCCATCTTCCCTATTCTCTCTATGATAGGGAAGGGTCCAACAAATCTCGGTGCTAGCTTTCCAACAGCTCCAAAACGGACCACATTCCGCAAAGGAGAAACCTTTACGAAAACCTTGTCCCCAACCTCAAACTCCAAATCAGACCTCCGCTTATCAGCATAAGATTTTTGTCTGTCTTGGGCTGCCTTCATTCGTCTTCTGATCAACTCGACCTTCTCGGACGTATCTCTAATCATGTCAGGTCCAAGTATAAGCTTGTCTGTAGTCTCCCACCAACATGTAGGTGACTTGCATGGTCTCCCATATAAAGCCTCAAACGGTGCCATACCAATGCTCGCCTGATAACTGTTATTATAAGCAAATTCTACAAGAGGAAGGTGGTCTTCCCAAGTACCACCAAAATCCAAGATGCAAAGTCTCAACAAGTCCTCAAGCACTCGATTCACCCTTTCGGTCTGGCCATCCGTCTGTGGGTGATAAGCTGTACTCAGATTCAACCTTGTGCCCATAGCTTCCTGCAAACTGTTCCAGAACTGACTAGTAAAGATGGGGTCTCGGTCACTGACTATGCTGGAAGGGACTCCATGTAGTCGCACTATCTCTCGAAGATATACTGATGCTAGTCCAGATGCGGTCCTTTTGCTCTTCACTGGGATAAAATGAGCACTCTTCGTAAGCCTATCTACAATGACCCATATGCTCGTATTTCCTCTCCTTGACCTTGGAAGCCCATCCATAAAGTCCATAGAAATGCTCTCCCACTTCCATAGCGGGACCTCTAGCGGATGTAATAGCCCACCGGGCTTCTTTGACTCAGCTTTTACTCTCTGACAAATAACACATCTCGAGACAAACTCCGCCACATCCTTCTTCATTCCAGGCCAGAAGAAAACGCGCTTCATGTCCTTGTACATTTTATCACCACCTGGATGTATAGTCATCTTGGAGCGATGTGCTTCCTCAAGAACTTTCCTCACCAAGTCTTCTACCATCGGAACACAAAGCCTTCCGTCTCTCCTCAGCCAACCCTTATCGTCTATAGAATACTGAGCAAGGTGACTAGATGTCTCCCCTCGAACCAGCTTGTCCATGATCTCAGTTATCTGAGGGTCTTCCTTCTGTGAAGCCCCGACTTGATCCAGAAGGGTAGGCCTGAGCTCTAGAGATGCCAAAGAACCGGTCATCGTCTCAACTGTCAAGGAAAAATCAAAGGTTGCCAAGAACTCTAAATTCTTCATCTCAACAAATAGAGGACTTAGTGTCAACCTTTTCCTACTCAACGCATCCGCTACAACATTCCCCTTGCCAGGGGTATAGGCTATGTCAAAATCATAGGAAGCCAGGAATTCCATCCATCTCTGCTGCCTCAAGTTCAGATCTTTCTGCGAAAAGAGATACTTCAAAGACTTATGATCAGTATACAGCTCAAATCTCTCTCCCAGAAGATAATGACGCCAAGCTTTGAGTGCATATACAATCGCTGCCAGCTCTAGATCATGAGTAGGATAATTCCTCTCATGCACCTTAAGTTGCCTCCCACCAAAACATATAACTCTGCCCTCTTGCATCAGAACGGCGCCCAATCCCGTGCCACAAGCATCAGTGTATACGGTAAATATCTTACCACCATCGGGTAAAGCTAAAACGGGTGCGGAGGTAAGGGCTCTCTTGAGTCTCTGAAAAGCAAGATCACAATCCATATCCCAAGCAAAGACTAAGTTCTTCTTCGTCAACTCAGTAAGAGGAGCGGATATCTTTGCGAAGTCCTTGATGAATTTCCGGTAAAAACCCGCAAGACCCAGAAAGCTTCTCACCTCGGTTGCATTCCTTGGAGTCTTCCAATCCTGAACTGCAACCACCTTAGCGGGATCCACCGCCAAGCCTTGCTTGGATACGATATGCCCAAGGAATCTGACTTCCCTTCTCCAAAAGTGGCACTTGGAGAACTTGGCTTTTAACTGGTGTGCTATGAGCGTATCCATCACCTCTACTAGGTGCCTCGCATGCTCTTCTTCATCCTTGGAGAAGACCAGAATATCATCCACAAAGACCACGACAAACTTATTCAAGAACTCCCGAAACACCCTACTCATCAAATCCACAAAATACGCGGGTGCATTCGTCAAACCGAACGGCATAACAAGCCATTCATAGAATCCGTCTGGAGTTCTGAATGCAGTCTTGTCTATACTATCTTCAGCCACTCTGAGCTGAAGAAAACCCGTAGCAAGATCAAGCTGAGAGAAAACAGAAGCACCAACAAGCTGATCAAAGAGATCGTCGATCCTCGGTAACGGGTGTCTGTTCTTCTTAGTCAGCTTATTCAATTCTCTATAATCCACACAGAGCCGAAGAGAACCATCTGCCTTAGTTGCAAACACCACAGGCGCTCCCCATTCGGATATACTCCTTCTGATGAAGTTCTTCTCAAGCAGTTCTTTCACTTGCTTGCTCAGCTCCCGTCTCTCACGTGGAGCCATATGCCGAACGGGCAAAGAAACAGGCTTAGCATTATCCACTAGATAGATGCGAAAATCAATCTCTCGTTTAGGGGGCAACCCCTTAACTTCTTCAAAAACATCTGGATAATCTCGGACCACCCTTACAGACTGAAGGGCCTCCTCTGATGAGTCGAGAGATTCTAGATAGCATAACATGACGGGGTTCTTCGGATTGCATGAAATCTCTAAGGTGTTGCCCAGGCGAGTCACAAGCCTTACAACCCTATGCTCACAATCCAGAATGGCTCCATATCTAGACAGCCAATCCATGCCCAAGATCAATCCGTATCCCCTGAAACCTAGAACATACGCACTACACAAGAACTCTACGCTGAGTATAGAGATCCTCAGATCCTCACATATCATAGATAGATGAGCAGAACCCCCAATGGGATTCGAAACACAAACGGGATCATCCACTAAGCTAGTACTAAGGTGCAAGTTATCAACAAGATCAGATGAAATAAAGCTATGTGAAGCACCAGAATCAAACAAGGTACGTACTGGAAGATCAGAGATATAAACAAGGTTCTCAACAGAAACACTACCTCGCTCGGGAACTGAAGCGGTATTGAGAGCATGAACTTGCCCTCCTGAAGGCCCAGCCTGTCCTTTCTTCTTTGGGCATTCTTTGCTAAAGTGCCCAGTCTCTCCACAAGAAAAGCATCCACCACTAAGCTTCCTTTTCTTCTTCCTGCAATCCTTAGCAAAATGCCCAGCTATGCCACAGTAATTGCACTTTCCCTTGCCTTTGTTGTTATTGTTCCCCTTCTTGTTCTTGCCCTGATTCCCCTGGCTGCTTTGACCCCCTTGATTGCCTTTGCCTTGAGAATCAGTCTTCTTTGCTTGAGTATCACTCGACTTGACTTCTTTCTTTCCATCCCCCTGAAGCAGAGCCATATTGACCAAACTCTCAAAAGTAGCTCCATGCGGAATATGTGACATCGCCAAGCCCTGTAGCGGCTCATTCAACCCTCTAGCAAATCGAAGAGCCTTCTTCTCCGGGGTGTTTACCATATCCAAACCAAAACGGGCCAGCTGGTTAAACTTGTTTACATACTCCTTGACAGACATATCACCTTGCTTTAATGCAATGAACTTCTCCATTTGTAAATTCGCCTCAGCCGAAGATAGAAACTTGGTCACAAATCTGGTCCTCAAATCGGCCCAAGTCTCAACGGGCCTCGTCCCATTGGTGACCTCCCACCAATAGGCCGCCTCATCCTTCAAAAGCCACACCGTCAATAAGATTTTCCTCTCGTCATCAATCCCAAAGATAGCAAACAAGTCCTCTGTGTCTTTCAGCCAATTTCTAGCTTCAACAAAAGATTCCGTGCCTAGGAAATTCTTGCCTCTCATTGCCTTGAAATCTTTACAAACCTTCGTAAACTCAATCTGAGGGTGCTGAGGGGGAGGGGGAGGGAGAGGAGCCTCAGCAACAGGAGGAGGAGGAACATTAGCAACGGGAGGGGGAATATTAACCGCTGGAGGAGGGGGAGCAGGAACCACCGGAGGAGGGATATTAGGGATAGGATTCTCAACCACAGGAGGAGGAGTGGGAGTAGGGTTGGCGGGACCAGCTGCCGCCCTGGCTTCTAGAAGCCTCCTATACCAGAGTGGTACGTTCACTCCATCTGGGATGTCAAGATTCTCAGCCATACTGAAACGAAAGATAAGATAAGATCAGGTCAAGGGAACGAAGGATAACGCTAATGGCTTTTGGGGATTAGCCTTAAAATAATCTAGACTTTATTTTGGAAAATACTTAGTAGGTTTTTGAAAATAGTTTTTCAAAAGGTTTTTTTTTCAAAAGTTTTGTTCAATCTTGTTAACCTTGTGCTCTGATACCAAATGTGACACCCCACCTCCACTAGGATCACTCCTTGGAATGTACTAGCTTTGGAGGGGCGTTATTGTGAAGGTAAACATGCACAGAGATATCGCAAGACAGAATATATAAAAATAAATATAAGTAAAGCAGCGGTAGTAGATAAAAACCCATCATCATCATCTCTCAAAAACCAACATAGTCAAGTACATAATATCAAAATGTCATGATCCAAAATACAACATAAGTCTAGATACGTGATAACAAAATACATGGTAAAACATCAGTACTAATCCCCAGAAATAAAAGATAAGCCACAGCTAGCTCAGATCCATACATGAGCTATCCAACAAGCAAGCCAAAGATCCACTAAGCAGATGTAGCCCCTCCCTGAGAACCTGTGGGGGGGGGGGGAAACGGAAGAAAAGAAAGGAAACAGGTCAGTCAAAAAGACTGGTAAGCCCTACTACGATCAATCTATAAACTAATAAAGTTAACAGCATGATGGAAACTGAGATGAACATACTGGCAATAGATAAAGGTGACATCACATAGATGAGATTAAACTTTGCACCGCAGTGTACTAGCAAACCCACAAAACAGATCTTGATCCCTTAGCCCAAACTTTGGCCCAATAACATGAAGTGACCTTAGTATAAGATCCAGCCCAACGGTCTAGTCGATCGGCTCCCTATAAACCTAACACGTCCAGTGTTGGTGTCCATACGGCCCACATGGATGTAGTCAGACTGCGCTGGGTCCACCTTTGGGTGTATCAAGCCCTCGGGTGTCAACCCCAGACACCTAAGCAATAATGCACAGTCTAAACCTACTGGTACCCGTGCCTCGAGTTTGTCCAACATCGGACTACGTGCACGTCCGTAGCCCGCCGGACCCGCACCGCTGTACCACTCAGCCGTCGCTTTGGTCGCTTACATCCGTCCAGTAATCGTGCCCCGCCCTAACCTAGCTATAGGGTTGTGGTGATACCAAACTGGGATTACTGCTGGAACAGACCACGTTGCTAGGGTTTCTAAGAGGGTTAAGTGTGGTTTTAACCCCTCACTAATCATGGATTAAATTAGTTAAGTGTAACTACTTAACCCCATCTAATCCTCGCATCCCCATTATTGGTTAAGTATTAGTGGACCATGACTTAACCCTAATCATGAGGCATTAATTACTTAACGCACCCAACCTCTCACATTAGACATCCGTGGTTACCTGGGAAGATTTACACCACGTCTAGGTCTAACCTCGGGTCTTATGGTGCAACATGACCAACTACCCACATTAGACCCCACGTTGTGGTTACCTAGGAAGATTTACACCACAACTAGGTCTAACCTCGAGTTGGCCATATCATGTTATCCAACGTCATGTCCACTTTAAAACATATTTACAAGTTAACATATACTTGGGTAGACCTAACTTAATAGGTAAATTCCCAAGGGGTAGACCTAACTTAATAGGTAAATTCCCAATCTTTTAGTTTCATGTATTTTTAAGTTTACCCAAACCCCCCAACGTCATTATATCGCTTACATATTCGTCATAACGCATAAGGGTATAAATTTGGCATAACATACATGATGAACTTCATATATCATAATAATGATGCATAACATGTTAGACTTGCAAATCATGTCATAGTGAACTCGCATAAACATGCATAACCCCTAAAACTTGCATAACATGGTAAGGTGAACTTGCATAAACATGCATAACCCATAAAACTTGCATAACATGGTAAGGTGAACTTGCATAGACATGCATAACTTATGAAACATGTAAAACATGGCATAGTGAATTCGCATAAGCATGCATAACTTGTGAAACATGTAAAACATGACATGGTAATCTCGCATAAGCATGCATAACTTATGAAACATGTAAAACATGGCATGGTAATCTCGCATAAGCATGCATAACTTATGAAACATGTAAAACATGGCATAGTGAGTTCGCATAAGCATGCATAATCAAATAAACTCACATAAATCTCAACTTTCACCACATGATAACTTTAGAGTTTGTAAAGTGAAGGTAAGAGGGCTTACAAATATAAACAAGCCACAAATCCACCAAATAAGATGAAGAAGCCCTTTGAAAACCCAAAACAAAGCTTTAAATAAGAAAACCCTTTTGCAAAATCCCAAAAACACAAACTTAGCAAATCAAACTTGCAACTTAATGAAGTATGCAAGTTATTAAGCATTCATACAACATAGAAAAGGTTGCATGATCATCATATCTTCATAGGATTAAACTTTGAGGAAGGTGGAGGCTAGGGATTTTAGGTGGAGGCCATTTGAGGATTCAATTTGACATAGTTTAGTTGCTAGATTGATTAATGAGGCTTTAGGGTAGGATTAGGGGTATATTTATAGAGAATTAGAGTGTTTTAAGCCCTAGGATTAACCCTAGAATAGTTTAGGCCCGTCAGATCTCGGAACTCTCTAGAACCAAGCCACAAGACCCAGCCCAAATCAGAAATGGTGCACCAGGCTAAACTGCCTGGGCACCCCCTGTCGACAGGGCTGTCGACAGGGCTGTCGACACCCTGGGGGCCCTGTCGACAGGGCTGTCGACATGCGGGTCCTGGCGGGATTTTTCCCGCCTTGGCCCAGCTGGCCCAAATCCTTGTTTTTAATTTCAAATTTAAATCTGTTTTTACTTAGAAATTTCCTGCAAACTTCAATGGGCCTTAACTGGGTCATTCGGTCTCCGATTTTCGAAAACTCGGACTCTATTTCGCGTATTTTTCCGAGACGAACGCAATGGCATAGCCCGTTTCCCCTGATTCAGCTTTTTGAATTTAATTCTGCCTCAATTTATGTTATAACAGATTATTGAAAATACGGGTTGTTACACAAATCAAAATTTATTTCAGAAATTTCGATCTTGTTGTTTTTCAAAGGTATATTTTCATTTTCAAGGAACTTGGACATCTCTTTTATTTCAGTTAATTCTTTTTGAAAAGATGTACATTTATTGCATTTGAGATTTCTAATTTTATCGGCTTCAATCTTAAGCTATTTCAGAACTGTTTCAGTTTTTAACAAACTTTCTTTTTCAAAAAATTTATATTTGAAATTCTTAGCTGTCTTAATTTTATCCAACTCCTTTTGCAAAGCAATGTTTTTATGAATTAGCTCATCTTCACGATTTTTCAAAATCAAAATTTCATTTTCAAGCTGGTTAAAATTTTCATTAAGATAAGCAAATTCTTTCTCTAGATTTGAATAATTTTTGCAATTGGAGTTTTCAAATCTCTTAACATTTTCTAATTCCAAAACATCAATTTTTCTACTCAACTCAAGATTCTCAGATATAAGATGTTTATTTTTCAGTCTGAGACTCTCAGCAGATTTTGTTAAAACAGTACAAAGATGAATTAAATATTCCTGTGAAAAATTTCCTATTGAGTCTCCATTGTTATCATCATCTGTTGAATCTTCATCTATGACTTATGTTAAGCACACATCTGAGTTTGAGTTGGAAATTGAGGGTTCTGAGCAGTTGTCTTCATTTCGTCCGTACTTCGCATTGAGAGTAATCCAAATATCCTACGTAGTTAAACAGTGGGATATGAGATTAAGCTGATTATTATTAAGATAAGAATAGAGAACACGAGCATTGGTAATTTTATTCTTCTTATCTAACAAATCTCCCAAATTTTCAATAATATTCCAATATTCTAAATTTACAGATTTTAAATAGGATTCCATTTCTGATTTCCAAATTAAAAAATCTGTACTATTAAAAATAACTGGAATACGACCGGACTAACTCTCAGAAGGCTGACAACTAGGAAACATCATTTCTCTAGAGTTAACGAATGTCAGGCTCTGATACCACTTGTTGGATCTAGATTAACCCTAGAGAGGGGGGGGGGGGGTAAATAGGGTTTATTGAATTTTAGCGAATTATTAAAAAATTCACAGATCACCGAACATAGCAGAAATAGAAATGCAGAAAGTACATGACATAAGATATACCCAGCTTCAGCAAAATCCTGCCTACTACTGCATTCTTAAGGTTTCTACTAGGAGTTAATAACAGATCCTACTTACAGACACTGTAAACTCGCACTCCCTGCTCCTATACTAACCCTACGCTCAAAACCCTAGACTGATCTGATCCCCCAGATCAGATTTCCCCAGATTACAACCCCGTAACTAGTAACCCTAGTTTTTACAGACTCTAACTGCCAGCTAACACTCCAATTTATTTCCTAGAATTTTACAGACTCTAGTAACTATTTTGATGATTTACAAATGAAAATGAAAAACAAAAACAGTAAGAGTAAACCCAAAGCAAAACCCTAGTATTAAAAGTCTAGAATTAAAAATAGGGTCATCCCCATTTTAATCCTGACCGACCCATTTCTTTTGCTTTGTCTCTTTGGAAAAAAATGTCGGCTTCTATTTCCTTCTGGAAATGAAATGGCGGCTAGGGTTTCTCTTATCCGATGCTCCAAATCCAATCGCAATTGCTAAGGAAGATGTTGTGACTTCTATGATTTCTTCGACGCTCTGTATTGCTTGGTCAATTGATTTGGAGCAGATTGAATCCCTAAAAATAGTGAGTTTTCCTGATTTTGTTTATGCTTGCAATTGATTGAGTTGGATTCAATTTTTCTGCCGATGATGTAATGGGTGTTATTTATAGAGATTACAAACCCTAGAATTCTCTGATTTCGTTGAATTGACTTGCTGATTTTTTTGCGTTGCTTTCGCCTTTCGATTTTGTAAACCACAGCTTTGAATGATGAATCTGGACTTGCGTGATTGTTGGAATAAACCAAGACATGATTTAGAATCTCAATTCATTTGCTCCTTGCATGATTTCTGCTCGTCTTAAGAAATGATTTCTGGAAAGTATCTTGCCAAATAAACTGTTGTCAAAAATAACGATTGATTGCAAATCTATATTTCAAAAAACTTGCCAAACTATATTTGTCCATACTCGAATTTATTTGTTATCCAAAACTGGAAACAAATAATTTCCATTTCCCTTGTGTGATTTATTCTAAAATACTTAAAGCCAAATAAAATCTACCTTATATGTTCATTCGAAAATGTTGATAAGATTAGTGAGATGGCTTGCCAATTTTGCATTGTGATTTCCTAAATAACAGTTTGCCAAAACTGTGATTACTGAAATGGATTTTTTACTGGAACCATTGCCATATATGTATATCTTAAAAACTGGACATAAAACTCGGCTAACCTTAACTCATGCAACAGTGGTCCCTTGATTGATTTCAGCCGAATAAAAAAAACTTGCCAAAAACAACAAATGTTTGTTGACTGAAAATACTCTAACTTCTGATTAAATACTTGCTCAAAAACTGTGTTGATGAATTGTAGGAAAATCATTGTTGCTAAGTATGTATTGTTGTTAACACCATATTTATTTAGTCATTTCTTCATGAGCTCGAAACATATGTATCATGGAATTCCATTGCCATGCTTACTTGCCAACGAAAACTGCCATCATATGTTGAATCCATATATTTCAATGCTGAACGCATTTTTACTTCTTTGCTTTACTGATGACATCATGTCACTTGTACTCAGTTTTGTTTCACCTTGATACAACCATCCTTAGCTGCATATGCACAAAAAAACTTATCTATGAGTTGAACACCCTGTTTGTTGTTGCTGCATTAGTTATGAACATGTACTCATCTCCATGCTCTCTTGAGATGCATACATCATTGTGTATTTGGGGTGTGTACATGTTTAGATGGCTTGTGTAACTTTGAATACTGACTTGAACTTGGTTGTTCCTTATGTTGCTTGCTGAATGAAACAAAACTGAAATTGTATATGCAACTTCACTTGATCTTGCATGCTTGAATCATGATTATACATGCAATTATTGACTTGATCCTCATCACAATGCTTTACCCATGATGTTCACTTGGTTTATGTCATTCTAATCATTGTTGCGTCCATGCTTGACTATGCTAAACCATTTCATTGCACTAGTTACTGAATCACTTTGGTACTTTGCTGCATCATGTATGTATAACCTGTTGTGCTTGACATGGTTGTGTTAACCTTCATGTTGCTTCATTATAAACCAGTCTTGACCCATGCTGTTTGACCATTGTTGTATTGTTGTACTTGTTTGGAAATGTAATCTGCCATCACCTATATAGCCATTTCTGACTTGAATTGCTTGGCTCGACACTTGGGTTTGCTTTTATTTTGAGCACTTTTGAGTTGCACCATATTTGTGTTGCTCGACCATTTAGCTGCTTTGATTTCATGTTGATATGCGCACTGAGTCGAGAGGGTCCACGTGGCTACTCCTTAATTGCTCGCTGATTGGCGAGGCAGTGCACACATGTATATATACATGTGTGTATATGCAGTCATTCAGTATTATTTTCTTTCGCTATACATATACAAACTGTCTGCCTTGTGGTATTTATAGTGTTTCACTGTTAATATCACAAGCTGTCTAGACATAGATAAATCAGATCAAGTCATGAAAAATGATGAGAAACACACCAAAATTTTGAGGCAAATAACTTTTTAAAATAAAATATTATATCTACTAGAATTTAAAATATTGTTTCTGTTGCAGATACTCTGTGTGTGTTTCATGTGACAGGTAAGCAGATGATGACTGGACTGACAGTGAAGATGTTGTGAAGACAGAAGATTGAAGACAAGAACAGTATATAAATGTGTATATGAGTTAATGTCTGTATAACTGAGTGTGAGTGCTTGTACAAATGAAACTGTAAACAGAGTGACAGAGTGTATGTAGTGAGGGGAATTGTATATAATGAAATTTATTGTATTGTAATGAATATCTGTGAGATGTACAAATAGTGGAGTATAAAAATTGTACTATTTGATATTTGAAATAAAATATTATATTTAAATAAAATACTGTGTGAATATTTAAATTTATGTACAGTCATATTTTATTTAAATATAAATATTATATTCCTATCTGTATGTATATGTGAAACAGTACAACAACAAACACTTTTATAAATAATATATATTTGGTTGTTATCATCAAACAAAAATCATATAATTGTGTATACAACTACGTCATATACAATTGACAAACGATATTTCTATTGTATAACGCTCGGTGTTCATGGTACGTACGAACGCACATGAATTCCAATTGAAGCGAAACTCAAAAACATACGATAAAATAACATTACAAACACGATAGGGCTAATTTCGTTGAATACTGAGATCATTTGAAAATTAACTATTCTTAAGTTGCATGTTGAACTAATAAAATATACATTGATTTCAAAATAAACAAATCTACTAAAAATATATATTATTAGCATATATTTAAATAGAATTATATATGACTTCATATTATAAATTTAATCCTGATTTCAAACTCGATATTTTAAGTTCTTAGTTAAAACGGTATTCAATTTATTATAAATTCCTTTATTTAATTAATAAATCATTATGGTTTATAAATGAAATCCATAACGACTATTTATTAATTTGATTTGGAAATAAAACAAAATCTACAATATGAAAACTCAAATTTTCTGCCTTATTAGGAAATTATTATCCAATAGATTCAGACGTTTCTTGGTTCGATGAAATCTGACTTAAATTGGATCCTGTACAACCATTTAAAGTTCAAAATGTTATATTACGAACTACCGCGCTGCTGCAGCTTGTTTTATAATTAAAATTATAAAATAAACGTTCAAACATCGTTTATAATCGAAATCGTTAATAAAAATTAAATATAAACTTAAATAAATCTTATTATATAACCAAATCAGAAAATATTGCAAATTCAATCAATTTCGACTATTTATAAATTAAATTATTATTTTATTATCTAAACTAATATAATATTCAAAATTATTAAATTCTAACCATTTAACATCCAAGTCAATATTTAAAACAAATTTTAGCCGTTACACCATAGCTCAAGCCCTCTTTGATTAAGTTGCACAGATGCAGATTTCTCAACTATGTGCTGACCTATTTGAAATTATCGACCCAAAATCTTTCCAAGTGCATCGTTCTGTAAATTAACCAGAATCCCAAGTTCACCATGACGAACAGAGGCACACCGTTCTGATATCCATTATATTAGAGTTATAACTTGAGCATACGAAATCCAAACGTGTTGAAACTTGACATAAAACATTGGAAGACCTTCTTTGTCATCTCCAGATCGCACGTAAATCTGAGCAATTTTCAAATTTTAGGACTTTTGATGAATCTCTAATTCAATCCTAAGTCTAAATCGCCATTCATTCAAATTTTTTACGCATTCAAACAAAGAGAATTCATACATATAACATTCATAGTAATTAGCAACAACAAAAAAAATCAATTCTACAACTTTTAGGAGATTTTGATCTAGGTATGAATTTGGGAATCTAAAGAACAAAATTAGGGATTAGTAAAAGAGTTAGCATATGCAAATCAGATTTAAATCATACGAAATTCATTATGGCATTTAAAATAATATGTTGGAATCTATAAAAATTTTGGATAAACTTTTAGGAGAGATTTAGATTTTTGGAATTTCTTGATTAGTAAATGAGAACACTAATCACTCAACTTTGCCTATGTAAAATCCAGTTCTAAATAAATCATTCAGATTTGAGGTGGAACAATAAAGAGAATGAATCCCTCTTCCTTTGTAGTAGAAAATATTCTTCTTTAGGTTCGGATCTAATTAATCTTCTTTATTTTTGTCGGTTTCATTAAGATTTTAGGGGCATTAGATGAAGATTTAGTGGACAAATAAGGAGGAAATATTTTATTTGCCATTGAGAGAGTTTTAAAAAATGAGTTAATTAACTTATTTTAGTCGTCTACTCTTTTAGTTCGAAAATTAATGGTGGATCCCATAGTAATGACACTTAGTTGCGTACTTAAACTGTTTAGGCTATGACTTTTAAACGGTAAGTCTATTTTCTTAGTGTAAACACTACATGGAAATGGAAATAATCCAATGAATTCAACTGAAGTAGTTTCATGTCTGAATTCCACTCTAGTCAAAAGTCACAGATGAAATAAGCTTCTTTAAGGGGAAAATAATCAGGGAAAATTCCGATAGAAATTTTCGATTTTGGAAATATCCTAGTAATCACTCCTTAAAATTCTAGAATCGTACGACCTTGTATGAAAATATTTTTATTTTACGCTTAAAAACGTGAAAAATATTATCCCTCTCTTTAAAGATTTTCCCCTTGAAATTCCTCAAACAAGTCAACAGGGTCATCCTACATGCCGAATAAGTATGTACAACTATTCAAATCAAATATATAAACATAGAAATTAGTAGAAAACATTATTTTTGTCCTAGCGTACATGATATTATACTCATACACATTAATGATATCGTATGAGAAAGTAAAAGTGATAAGATGAAATTCTTATCAAGTAAAGAGCACTAGATATAACGTCCTCATGCTCTCTTAAGTTTATCAATTGCACTCGCCTTTCACTTTTATTCAATTAAACATTCACTAACTTCTCCACTTTTCTCCTAAACCGCTTCGTATCATACTTGAAAGTACCTATAGGCTTGAAAGTCCCAAAATTTTCTGACTATGCCTCGATATCATCTAACTAATCTGATGCAATAGTTATGCTTGAGTTATGCATAAATTCTCGCAATTGAGACATATGAAATACATTGTGCGCTCCAACCACCTTTTAGGTAAGTCAACTCTATATGCTAGGCTATTGATCCTTTCAAAAGTCGAAAAAGGATCTAAAACTTTTGGTGCCAACTTCCCTATCTGAAACACCCCACCTCCGTTAGGGTCACTCTCAAAGGGAATGCCCTAATTTTGGTGGAGGTTTATAAGTACAAGTCACAGATATACAAGACAGATATAAGAACACATATTTGTAAACAGCGGAAGAACAACAAACTTTATTTCATCAAGTCAAATACGTGTTACAACAACATCCTTTCAAAACATAACATAACACTTTCATAATCTGTCTTGAGTACATTATTTTTAAAGAAGCATAAATAAAACATAGATAACTGCAAAAGCCCCATAGTGGATTGTCCAAAGCCATAGTTCAAAACAGGAAAGTCCAAGCAATACATTTCTCTTCTTCAAGCTGGATGTTGAGGTAGGTCAAGCCGCTGTGTTCCCTCCCTGAGGACCTGGGGGGGGAACGGAAGAAAGAAGACGAAAGAAAATAGAGTCAGACATAAAGCCTGAGTAAGTCTAGTACTACTTTGTCTATGAATAAAGAACTGGGTATGATAAGTAAAACAGGAAGTGGGCAACATTATAAACTTGGTTAAGTTATCTAGGGTCGAATATACTATCGTACCCCATGTTAATCTCTGAACCCATATAAACTAGTTTCCAATTTGCATCCCAAAATCAGGGTGATGTGATCCATTCTACGATGATCGGCTCCTACTCGCATAGTTACATGTGTCTTACGGCCCCCGATGTCTGTAGTTACCTATGCTGGTCCCACCATGGGGTGTATCAAGTCCCATAGTGGCAACCCGACACAACCTTAGAGTGCAAAGGTATGCTACTGGTGTCCAGTGCTTTATTTTTCTGCGCCGGAGTGCGTGCACGCCCGCACACCGTTAGAACCTACACTGCTACACCACCGCCGTCGATTTGACCTCTTACAATCAGCCCAGTAATCGTGCCCCACCCTGCCTAGTTTCAGGGTATCCTGATACACCTTTTAGGGTTACTGCTGAAAAGGGTCCCCCGTTACTAGGTTTTCTATCTCTAGCCAACATGCTAAGTTGGTTAAGTGTTTCCTAACCTAACCCCACCAGTCCGTTTAGTTTAGCATGTTCCATTTTGATTAAGTCTTTAGTCCACTTAATCCTAACAATCCTGACTCAGCCTTAATTGTCTTATTAAGGCCCTGACCTCTCACATTAGACAGGTATTGTTGTGGCTGCCTGTTGCCGGTTGGTTCCGGGCAGTCTTACGCCACAACTCAGTCTAACCTCGGGTCCTTGCTGGGCTCCATGTTTAACCTCCCACATTGGATAGGTATTGTTGTGACTACTGGACAGCCGGGCGGTTCCGGGCAGGTTTACATCACAACTCAATCCAACCTCGGGTTAAACACATCGTCTTTTCTACATTTACATATTTTGTCATTCTTCTTTATTTCTTATACGTAAATATTTGCGGCCCATTATTAGGTTAATGGTGTAAAGGTTACACCAATCATGGGCCCAACCCATACTTGAATTTGGGCCCTTTTACTTTAGTTTTCATTCATTAAATTAATGTTAACCCAACGTTATTTTCCCCCGTTTTACACGTTCGTTTATATATATTGGGCTTAGCCTTTTAAAGCCCAATTTAGCCATGCGAAAAGGGGAGGCTTATGGCGTATACACAAAGAGGGGAAAGTGAGCGCATGAACTTGCATATGACGTTGGAAAATACATAATAGAAAATGGTGTACTTGCATAGTGGTAACATATATCTTGGTCATAAAACATAGGTGACATAAATCAAGGCATGTAAACTTGCATAGGTTTAACTACAACATGAACTTATATTCTTATTTAGGCATAATGTCAAACATAAGCATGGCCTAAATACTTCTAGCATAAACATGGCATATTGTCAAACATAAGCATGGCATAAATACTTCTAGCATAAACATGACATATTGTCAAACATAAGCATGGCATAAATACTTCTAGCATGAACATAGCATATTTCAACTTAATCATGATTTAAGCCTAATCACACAACGATGGTATAGACATACTTATGCATAAATATTCCTAAACATGGTGTTTGCTTTAAACTTGCAAAAAGGGATTTTTGAGTCTAACCTAGCCATGTCATCATATAATCCTTTAAAACAAAATAGACTTAATAACAGGTTTCAATTATGCCAAATATCATTCCTAGCCATATTCATAAGTTTTGCAAATACATGGATTATGGTGTCAAAATTCCAACATAGTTTCATATGAACTATAACAACCAAACTTGTTTCAATTACTTGCAAAATGATTTATGCACAAAATATACATCATGATGGCATAATAACAAAGCCCAAACTTGCATAAATTTCAATCAACTACATACATGTAGCTTCAACATAGATAACATAATTTGCGCAACATTCCAAACGTAAACTTGCATAGAACTACCGCATGTAGTTCTTTATAATGAATAACATAATTTTGCACAAACATGAATTACTTCCATTGCCACAATTCAAGCGTACACATCAACACAGTTGTTTATTATACCAAAGTAATACTCTACTTACAATGGTTTGATGAATTCTCTAGTTTAGGGATTGAAGACGCAAATTCCTTTGTTGAATTGATTAGCTTTAGGTTGCTTGAATTGCTTTAGGCCTTAGAACTTTCTCCCTAATCCTCTCTTTAGTTGGCGGCTACTCTTTGTCGTTCCTCAGCAACATGGCGGCTATAATCTTATTTTGAATGAATAGATTAGGGTTTAGTCTAGGGTTGTTTATATAGAGGTTAGGAATTGATTAGGACCATTGATGTTGCTAGGTTAGATCATAGCCATTCATTAGGAAGAGAGACCAATAAAAACCCGCCACCTAGCCCTAATGACAAAGCAGACCACAGAAATTCGACCACACACCGACCTGGCCAGCCAGGTTGACTGGGCTCGACCAGGTCGACACCCCTGTCGACAGGGCTGTCGACAGCCCTGTCGACATGGGTAGCCCAGGTCGACAGCCCAGTCGACCTGGGTGGCTAGGCGGGTGTTTTATCCGCCTGGCCCGTTGGGCCCCATTTCAAATTATTATTTTATTCTGTTTGAATTTTAAATTTAATTCAAAACTTCCGAAGGCCATATCTTCTTCATACGGACTCCGTTTTTCGAAAACTCGGACTCTATTTCGCGTATTTTTCCGAGACGAACGCAATGGCGTATCCCGTTTCCCTTAGTTCTTTGATTTCAGATTAATTATACTTTAATTTGTTAATTTCACAGTTATAGAATTTTCGGGGTGTTACATTCTCCCCCACTTAAAAGGATTTCGTCCCCGAAATCTTCAAGTTAGGAGGAATGTAAATCCTAACATCCAATCATCCATCTACTCATCCATCAAACACGAGAATCCATTGTCCTTAAAAGACTTCTAATGCTTCATGATCATATGCAAAGTGTGTGTGTATACATGAACTTATCTAATGCAAAATCAGGCGGTCTACTGATTCAGTTGACCTCCTTAATGCGAATCATGTAAGTGCCATGAATCCATTATGTATGCAAATTTTCCTATTCTTGATTCTACATGAGTGCACAATCATTCAATACAAATGCAACATCCACATGTCAACATATTAACGTTCAACCATAGACGAAAGCAAACATATATGCATATGCAATATGAAGTGACTGAGCCGATCTAAAACCTAGATTGTGTGTGTATATGCAACCACGAGCAACCACTAGCAATCACTTGCAACCACTTGCAACCATTCATACATAACATGTTTCAACTACATGTTTTCATCCAAAGGTTTTCTACCTAAAAGATACGGTCGAGGAAATATACCTAAAAAGATAGATAGATAAAAGCGCAACTTAAGGAAAAAGAAAGATCAAGGATGTACCCTCGAACAGAAAAGGGTAGGCTGTACGGATTCTAGCTTCAGTTTCCCAAGTCGCGTCTCCCTCGGCGTCGCTCCACTGAACTTTGACGAGCTTGACTTCGCGGTTGCGTAGCTTCTTCACTTCCGTTCCTAAGATGCGGGTTGGAACTCTTCTTATGGTTGCTTCGCGTTCCACTTCGGCTTCTTCGAGGATATTCGGCTCTACCACTTCAGCAGACTCGTGTAGACATTTTCGGAGATGTGAAACGTGAAAAACGTTGTGGACTCCAGCCAACTTCTCGGGTAGCTCTAATCTATAAGCCATTTTCCCAATTTTCTCGATAATAGGGAATGGCCCTACGAATCTTGGCGCTAGCTTTCCTGTGGTTCCAAAACGAACAACGTTTCTTAGTGGTGATACCTTGAGAAAAACTCTGTCTCCAACCTCGAATTCAAGGTCGGTCCTTCTCTTGTCGGCATAGGACTTTTGTCTGTCTTGGGCCGTCTTCATCCTTCTTCGTATTAAGTCCACTTTCTCTGAAGTCTCTCGGATCATGTCTGGTCCAAGTATGAGCTTATCCGTGGACTCCCACCAACAAGTGGGCGATCGGCACGGTCTTCCGTATAAAGCTTCGAAGGGCGCCATTCCTATGGTTGCTTGATAGCTGTTGTTGTAGGCAAATTCCACCAAAGGGAGGTGGTCTTCCCATGTCCCTCCGAAGTCGAGGACGCATAGCCTTAAGAGGTCTTCCAAAACTCTGTTCACTCTCTCCGTTTGGCCGTCGGTTTGGGGATGATAGGCCGTGCTCAAGCATAGCTGCGTTCCTACTGCTTCCTGTAGACTCCGCCAAAACTCGCTGGTGAAGATGGGGTCTCGGTCACTAACGATGCTAGATGGTATTCCATGGAGTCGAACGATCTCCTTGAGGTAAAGTGATGCTAGGGATGAGGCAGTTCTTTTACTTTTGACAGGTAAAAAGTGGGCGCTTTTAGTAAGCCTATCCACTATTACCCAAATACTAGTGTTGCCTCTCCTAGACCTAGGCAGCCCATCGATGAAGTCCATTGAGATGCTATCCCACTTCCACTGCGGGACCTCTAGAGGATGTAGTAGTCCGCCAGGCTTTTTCTGTTCCGCCTTAACCTGTTGGCACACCATACACTTAGAAACGAATTCTGCCACGTCCTTTTTCATGCCGTTCCAGAAGAAAGTCCTTTTTATGTCTTTGTACATTTTATCTCCGCCGGGGTGTATCGTCATCTTGGAGTGATGTGCTTCTTCGAGAACCTTCTTTACTAAATCTTTTGTCTGTGGGACGCATAGTCTTCCATCTCGCCTTAGTACACCCTTATCGTCGATGGAGTATCTATTGAGGTGACTTGAAGTCTCACCCCTAATTAGCCTATCAATTATTTCTACAAGCTGAGGGTCTTCACGTTGTGCTGTCCCTACTGAATCCACTAAAGTTGGGCGCACTTCGAGAGATGCTAGCAAGCCTGGTACGAAATCGGAGGAAGGCCTAAAGTCGAAGCTGGCTATAAACTCTAGGCTTTGTCTTTCAACAAACAACGGGCTTAGGGTCAATTTCTTTCGGCTCAACGCGTCTGCCACTACGTTGCCTTTGCCCGGAGTGTAGGAGATTTCGAAATCGTACGAGGCAAGAAACTCCATCCACCTTTGTTGCCTCAAGTTAAGATCCTTCTGCGAGAAAAGATATTTCAACGATTTATGGTCAGTGTAAAGTTCGAACTTCTCACCTAGGAGATAGTGTCGCCAAGACTTGAGTGCAAAGACGATGGCGGCTAACTCTAGATCGTGGGTTGGGTAGTTCTTTTCGTGCACCTTTAACTGTCTCCCGCCATAAGCTACCACCCTTCCTTCTTGCATTAAGACGGCGCCTAGCCCTGTCCCACATGCATCCGTATAAACAGTGAACATCTTACTCCCATCTGGCAGCGTCAAAACTGGGGCTGTTGTGAGAGCCCTTTTCAGTCGTTGGAAAGCAAACTCGCAATCCAAGTCCCAATTGAACACTAGATTCTTCTTAGTCAATTTCGTGAGCGGAGCTGAGATTTTCGCAAAATCCCTTATGAATTTCCGATAGAAACCCGCTAGCCCTAGAAAGCTTCGGACCTCAGTTGCATTCCTTGGCGTCTTCCAATCCTGTACCGCCACTACCTTAGCGGGGTCCACCGCTAACCCTTGTTTGGATACTATGTGCCCAAGGAACCTCACCTCTTCTCTCCAAAAGTGGCATTTGGAGAATTTGGCTTTTAGTTGATGGACTCGCAAAGTTTCCATGATTGCCCTTAAGTGCTGAGCATGTTCCTCTTCACTCTTTGAGAAGATAAGGATATCATCTACGAAGACCACTACGAATTTGTTGAGGAAATCTCTAAATACCCTACTCATCAGGTCCACGAAGTAAGCAGGTGCATTTGTCAAGCCGAAAGGCATGACAAGCCATTCAAAGAAGCCGTCTGGGGTTCTGAAAGCCGTTTTATCGATGCTATCTTCAGCCACCCTTAGCTGATGAAAACCGGTTGCTAAATCGAGTTGGGAGAAAACAGACGCTCCTACAAGCTGGTCAAATAAATCGTCAATTCTAGGGAGAGGGTGCCTATTCTTTTTCGTTAGCTTGTTGAGCTCCCTATAGTCAACACATAGACGGAGTGAACCATCCGCCTTTGTAGCGAACACCACTGGAGCGCCCCATTCTGAAATGCTCCTCCTAATGAACCCCTTTTCTAGAAGCTCTTTAATTTGTTTACTGAGCTCTTTCCTTTCTCGTGGAGCCATATGTCTAACGGGCAACGCGACGGGCTTTGCATTATCTACCAGATATATGCGGAAGTCTATTTCCCGCTTCGGAGGTAAGCCCTTCACCTCTTCGAAGACATCCGGATATTCCCGGACCACTCTAACCGATTTCAAGTTTTCAACAGAGGCATCTAGCGATTCAAGATAACTAAGCATAACCGAATACGAGGGATTACAAGAAATTTCCAAAGTATTACCGAGCTGGGTTAGGAGCCTAACAACCCTTTTCTCACAATCAAGGATGGCCCCATTACTGGATAGCCAATCCATACCCAAAATCAAACCATACCCCGAAAAGCCCAAAACAAAGGCACTACATTCAAATTCTACACTTAGAATAGAAATTTTCAAATCCAGACAGATCATAGACAAATGAGCTGGGCCCCCAATTGGGTTTGAAACAATTAAGGGGTCCTCTACCATACTAGTTTTTAGGTGCAGAGATTCTACTAAAGCAGACGAGATAAAGGAGTGTGATGCGCCAGAATCAAATAAAGTGCGAACGGGGTGATCATAAAGATAAACTACACTTTCTACAGAAGTATTTGTACCTCGCTGTTGCAATGGTGGCGCTTCTAGCACATGAACCTGTGCCCCTGGGGTGGATCCAGCCCCCTGCCCCTGCCCTCGTTTCCTTGGGCAGTCCTTAGCCCTGTGGCCTGTCTGTCCGCATGAAAAGCACCCACCATTTTCCTTGGCCTTCTTTTTCCGGCAGTCCTTTACTAAGTGCCCCACTTTGCCACAGAAATTACACTTCCTCTTCTCCTTGTTGCCTTTCCCGCCTTTCTTGAAGTCTGTCTTCTTAGGCTGCAAACCCTCTTTCTTCCCTTGAGAGCTTTCTGCCTTTGTCTCTTTCTTGCCCTTATCCTCTTCATTCAGCAATGCCATTTGCACCAATCTTTCATACGTGGCTCCCATGGGTATATGGGTCATGGCCAAACTGTGTAATGGCTCATTTAACCCCTTGACGAAACGGAGAGCCTTCTTGTGCGGGGTGTTGACTAGGTCAAGCCCAAACCTAGCCAGCTCATCAAACTGATTCACATACTCTCTAACAGTCTTGTCTCCTTGCTTAAGAAATAAGAATTTTTCCAACTGCAAACTTCTTTCTGCATCTGAGAGAAACTTAGTCTCAAACCTTGCCCTAAAGTCCTCCCATGTTTCTACTGGTCTTTCAGCATTGGTGACTTCCCACCAGTAGGAAGCCTCGCCCTTCAATAGCCACACCGCCAATTGTACTTTTTGTCTATCTTCTACCTCAAAGATGATGAATAGGTCCTCAGTTTCCTTCAGCCAATTCCTAGCTGCTACGAAGGACTCAGTTCCATGGAAATCCCTTCCTCCCATAGCTTTAAAATCTCTACATATCTTAGCGAACGTGTTTCCCCGTGGAGGAGGTGGAGGAAAAGGTGCTGCTGCAGCTGGATGATTCCCTGCAGCTGGGGGAGGAGGAACGGTAGGACCTGGTTGAGTGGCCCTAGCTTCTAAGAATCGTCTAAACCAACCAGGTATGGGCACCCCTTCCGGCAAGTTAAGGTCTTCAGACATGCTGAAACAAAAAGGATAGATTCAAAACGAAGGATAAGAGATAGTACCTATGGCTTTGGGGAGCGGACTTTTGCCTTTTTAAAATAAAATAATATTTTTCTTTTAAAAATGCTTCTTTAAATTTCCTTTTTGAAAATAATTTTTCAAAACTTTTTATCTTATCTGGTAAACCTATGCTCTGATACCAAGTGAAACACCCCACCTCCGTTAGGGTCACTCTCAAAGGGAATGCCCTAATTTTGGTGGAGGTTTATAAGTACAAGTCACAGATATACAAGACAGATATAAGAACACATATTTGTAAACAGCGGAAGAACAACAAACTTTATTTCATCAAGTCAAATACGTGTTACAACAACATCCTTTCAAAACATAACATAACACTTTCATAATCTGTCTTGAGTACATTATTTTTAAAGAAGCATAAATAAAACATAGATAACTGCAAAAGCCCCATAGTGGATTGTCCAAAGCCATAGTTCAAAACAGGAAAGTCCAAGCAATACATTTCTCTTCTTCAAGCTGGATGTTGAGGTAGGTCAAGCCGCTGTGTTCCCTCCCTGAGGACCTGGGGGGGAAACGGAAGAAAGAAGACGAAAGAAAATAGAGTCAGACATAAAGCCTGAGTAAGTCTAGTACTACTTTGTCTATGAATAAAGAACTGGGTATGATAAGTAAAACAGGAAGTGGGCAACATTATAAACTTGGTTAAGTTATCTAGGGTCGAATATACTATCGTACCCCATGTTAATCTCTGAACCCATATAAACTAGTTTCCAATTTGCATCCCAAAATCAGGGTGATGTGATCCATTCTACGATGATCGGCTCCTACTCGCATAGTTACATGTGTCTTACGGCCCCCGATGTCTGTAGTTACCTATGCTGGTCCCACCATGGGGTGTATCAAGTCCCATAGTGGCAACCCGACACAACCTTAGAGTGCAAAGGTATGCTACTGGTGTCCAGTGCTTTATTTTTCTGCGCCGGAGTGCGTGCACGCCCGCACACCGTTAGAACCTACACTGCTACACCACCGCCGTCGATTTGACCTCTTACAATCAGCCCAGTAATCGTGCCCCACCCTGCCTAGTTTCAGGGTATCCTGATACACCTTTTAGGGTTACTGCTGAAAAGGGTCCCCCGTTACTAGGTTTTCTATCTCTAGCCAACATGCTAAGTTGGTTAAGTGTTTCCTAACCTAACCCCACCAGTCCGTTTAGTTTAGCATGTTCCATTTTGATTAAGTCTTTAGTCCACTTAATCCTAACAATCCTGACTCAGCCTTAATTGTCTTATTAAGGCCCTGACCTCTCACATTAGACAGGTATTGTTGTGGCTGCCTGTTGCCGGTTGGTTCCGGGCAGTCTTACGCCACAACTCAGTCTAACCTCGGGTCCTTGCTGGGCTCCATGTTTAACCTCCCACATTGGATAGGTATTGTTGTGACTACTGGACAGCCGGGCGGTTCCGGGCAGGTTTACATCACAACTCAATCCAACCTCGGGTTAAACACATCGTCTTTTCTACATTTACATATTTTGTCATTCTTCTTTATTTCTTATATGTAAATATTTGCGGCCCATTATTAGGTTAATGGTGTAAAGGTTACACCAATCATGGGCCCAACCCATACTTGAATTTGGGCCCTTTTACTTTAGTTTTCATTCATTAAATTAATGTTAACCCAACGTTATTTTCCCCCGTTTTACACGTTCGTTTATATATATTGGGCTTAGCCTTTTAAAGCCCAATTTAGCCATGCGAAAAGGGGAGGCTTATGGCGTATACACAAAGAGGGGAAAGTGAGCGCATGAACTTGCATATGACGTTGGAAAATACATAATAGAAATTGGTGTACTTGCATAGTGGTAACATATATCTTGGTCATAAAACATAGGTGACATAAATCAAGGCATGTAAACTTGCATAGGTTTAACTACAACATGAACTTATATTCTTATTTAGGCATAATGTCAAACATAAGCATGGCCTAAATACTTCTAGCATAAACATGGCATATTGTCAAACATAAGCATGGCATAAATACTTCTAGCATAAACATGACATATTGTCAAACATAAGCATGGCATAAATACTTCTAGCATGAACATAGCATATTTCAACTTAATCATGATTTAAGCCTAATCACATAACGATGGTATAGACATACTTATGCATAAATATTCCTAAACATGGTGTTTGCTTTAAACTTGCAAAAAGGGATTTTTGAGTCTAACCTAGCCATGTCATCATATAATCCTTTAAAACAAAATAGACTTAATAACAGGTTTCAATTATGCCAAATATCATTCCTAGCCATATTCATAAGTTTTGCAAATACATGGATTATGGTGTCAAAATTCCAACATAGTTTCATATGAACTATAACAACCAAACTTGTTTCAATTACTTGCAAAATGATTTATGCACAAAATATACATCATGATGGCATAATAACAAAGCCCAAACTTGCATAAATTTCAATCAACTACATACATGTAGCTTCAACATAGATAACATAATTTGCGCAACATTCCAAACGTAAACTTGCATAGAACTACCGCATGTAGTTCTTTATAATGAATAACATAATTTTGCACAAACATGAATTACTTCCATTGCCATAATTCAAGCGTACACATCAACACAGTTGTTTATTATACCAAAGTAATACTCTACTTACAATGGTTTGATGAATTCTCTAGTTTAGGGATTGAAGACGCAAATTCCTTTGTTGAATTGATTAGCTTTAGGTTGCTTGAATTGCTTTAGGCCTTAGAACTTTCTCCCTAATCCTCTCTTTAGTTGGCGGCTACTCTTTGTCGTTCCTCAGCAACATGGCGGCTATAATCTTATTTTGAATGAATAGATTAGGGTTTAGTCTAGGGTTGTTTATATAGAGGTTAGGAATTGATTAGGACCATTGATGTTGCTAGGTTAGATCATAGCCATTCATTAGGAAGAGAGACCAATAAAAACCCGCCACCTAGCCCTAATGACAAAGCAGACCACAGAAATTCGACCACACACCGACCTGGCCAGCCAGGTTGACTGGGCTCGACCAGGTCGACACCCCTGTCGACAGGGCTGTCGACAGCCCTGTCGACATGGGTAGCCCAGGTCGACAGCCCAGTCGACCTGGGTGGCTAGGCGGGTGTTTTATCCGCCTGGCCCGTTGGGCCCCATTTCAAATTATTATTTTATTCTGTTTGAATTTTAAATTTAATTCAAAACTTCCGAAGGCCATATCTTCTTCATACGGACTCCGTTTTTCGAAAACTCGGACTCTATTTCGCGTATTTTTCCGAGACGAACGCAATGGCGTATCCCGTTTCCCTTAGTTCTTTGATTTCAGATTAATTATACTTTAATTTGTTAATTTCACAGTTATAGAATTTTCGGGGTGTTACACTATCCTACCAAATCAAATCTTATTTCTTAAGGGAGATAGATTAATAAACACCAAGTCAACAACAGAGAACGCCAAATATCTACATCTCTTATTGGCATAACTTTTCATTCTATCCTGAGCAACATTCGTCCATTGCCATAAGATTTTAATCTTCTCCGAAGTTTCTTTAACCATGTCTGGCCAAGTATAAGTGTCCCGCACATTTCCTTCCAACATGATTGTGATTGCTCCTTTAGTATATAAAGCTTCATATGGTATCGTATCGATGCTAGACTGATAACCACTATTGTATGCAAATTTAAAAAGATGTAAGTGCTCAAACCACAAACCTCCAAAGTCTAGTATGCAAGCTAGCAAGAGACTTTCTAAGATACTTTTCACTGTTTTTGTTTAACCATCAGTTCAAGGGTGATAAGTTGTATCGAGATGTAGCTCTAACCCTAGGGATTCTTATGAACTTCTCTAAAACACACTAGTGAAAAGGCATCGGTCGCTCACGATACCTATCTCACTCCATGGATTTTTATAATCCTTTATACATACAAATTGGTTGGCTTGACCATCGTTTTATTTGACTAAAGGGTATAAATCTAGCATTCTAGGTCGTTCGATCGATAATGACCCCAATGCTACAACTACTCGTGTCCTTGATTGACCATCAATGGTATCCCCAGACACTTGTTATTTTTTTTAAGTCTCTAGTGGTTATAAAAAACAATCAGGTCCCTTTCTATTCAACCTCAATCAACTGAAACTTCATACATTTTGAGATGAATGCTCACATGTCCTTCTTCGTCCATTCCCAATAACAAGTTTGCCTCATATCGTGGTATATATTATTAACAGTAGGATGTATGGTCAATCTCGGGTGATGAAACTTTTAAAAACTTTACCTCTTAATCCACCATCATCAAAAACAAACAATCTCCATTCTCAGATCCTGAGAGTCTGCTCTGGCTTCTATCCTAGCGATTATCTCAACCAACTTCGGGTCACACCTTTGACTAGTTAATCCTCATGTAGGTCTGATAGTCAAGCTTGTCAACATTTCTGGCTCCAACTCACATTTAGGTTAGAAATCATAACCAATAATATACTCTTTCTGCTTCCACTATAAGAACAATATTTGTAATCTTACATGCCTCCTACTCAAAGTATCAGTGACTGCATTACCTTATCCTTGTGTATACAAAATATTGAAATCATAGGAAGCTAGAAACTTTGACCATCACCATTGGTGGCGATTAAGATCCTTCCGTGAAAATAGATACTATAATGACTAATGGTTGGTGAATAATTCGAACCTCTATCGCAAAAGAAAATGCCTCCATATCTGAAGCACAAATCCAATCTCCAAGTTAGTTTTAGGTTTTGGTAGGGTATTTCATCTCATGCAGTTTTAATTATCTACTAGCATAAGCAAAAGCCTTAACTTTCTACATTAATACCATACGCAATCCAATACTACCAGCATCAGTGTATACCATCATCTCTTTATTCCCGCTTAGAATAACCAACATTGAGGTACTTAGTAATCTCTCTACATATTCACAAATGCATGCTCACACCTCGCATCCCAAGAAAATTCTTCTTTTTCAATTGAGTCAATGGTGGCGCTATCATAAAGAAATCCAGAATAAATTTCTCTTAATATCAAGCCAATCCTAAGTAACTTCTAGCATTTGTAGCAATCTTGGGCGTAGACCAATCTTGTACTAGTGCAACCTTCGTAAGATCCACAATAATACCTAACTCTGAAACAACATGATCTAAGAATCTCACTTCTCTCCTATAGAAGTGACACTTATATAATTTCACCTTCAGCTGGTGTTACCTTAACACCTCAAGAACAATCCTTAAATATGTATTGTGTATATAAGATCCATAAATTATGTCGATGCAGACATCAAATCAATACAAAATTTAATCTCTCTATATGGCGGAAGTCCGAACACCTTCTCGAAAACATCCAGATACTCCCAATCGATAAATGATCTTACAGAACATCAAGCAAATACGGAAATCTAGTCATCACCACATCACCAAATAAGTAGCCTAACACTGCTCTTTGCCTATAATCTTCTCTTATAGTCGCTGAAGGCCTCTCATAATCTACCACTACTATGTATCTTTGAAGCCAATCAACTCCTAGAATAATACCAAATCTAACAAAAATCAAAATAAGGAAATTACAATCAAAAGAAAATGAATGACTCGATAAGACCAACCTACAAAAAGTAATAACAACACTAACGAATCCACTAATAGAATTTGTTGCAATGAATGGTCGGTCGACAATTTTGAGATCCAATCCTAACTTATCTACGAAATAAATAGATATAACAGAATGGGGATCCTCGGTATAAAATATATCTCTAATAGGAACATTAAAAAAAGCATTGAATAATGATGCCCTTTCTTTTTCCCTCATTGATGTGACATCAAATGAAGTTGGAACAACATTGACAACATAAGCCTTCACAAGCTGCTTTTGTTTAGTTGCTCCAGGACAGTCCATCTTAAAGTGTCCGAGCTTGTAATGGATATGTCATTTCTTATCCTCAGCTTTACAACCCTTATTATTGTAGCATTTCTCCTTGTAATTATAACAGACTACTTCATACTTAGCCCTCTTCTTATGTACATCCCTGGCCTAAGAAGGTTTCCTTTTGTTATTCCACCTCTTTTTTCCTTTCCCTGCCACCAGTGGCTTCTGGTCCTTCTTTAGAATAATAGCAACAGTAGTTTTGGACTTAGTGTAAAGGCTATTCTGTCTCAAAATCTCCCAATAATAGCCTTAAAATTTTCACAGAAATAATTTATGAGCTTTCCCCAAGTAGTCCTCAATGACAGTGATGAATTTCATGTCACGACTGCCTCATACCACTTATTCCAAATAACACAAAAGAAGCGTTGCAAACATGCCAAGCTGATGTGGGATGGTCATCGAGGAAAAGAAAAAATAAAACATATTGTATATCTCACATTGCATGGACTAAAATATAATATAAACATATACAATTGAATTGTAATTAGTCATTATAAAGTGAAGGTACGATCTAAAGAATCACTGAGTTATGTAGAAGATGTCATAATATCTGAATATATCAAATCCTTATTGCAAAAACTTTCCGTGTATGTGAGTAACAACGAAAAAATTTCTACAAGTAGTACGTCAAGCTCTCCTAGATCATTCCTGAAACAACTATATTATCACCAAACCTACTATCTAATCTTCGCATTAGCATTATCGATAAGCACCTAAGACAATAAGATGAAACATAAAACCTTGGGTTAGACCCGTACAATTAAAATGCCTAGCGGCAGTTAAAACACTTAGCGATTCTATAGTAGTGGAGCTGCAAAGAGGTGTAGTGGGAATATAGTAGATGCGCTGAAAGAACATCGGATGTAAAACCAAATGTTTAAAATTGATTAATAATCATTCTCACATCATTAATGTAGATGAAACTAATATTAATTAATCTTTTATGAAAAAAATGAAAGAATATCGTGGTTATGCACATTAGATTTAATGGCCATAATATATTTCTACCATATGTTAGACACTTACGTGTTAAAATTAGCTCTTTACACTAACTTTATTGATTTAATTTGAAAGAGAAATAGTCAAATTAAGCTCTATATGTTAGTATTGCTAAAGCAGATGCTAAAAATCCTTGATTTAGCAAGTGCAGCGGAATATAGTGGGCCTTAAAGAGGATCTACGTTTAATTAATGCTAAATTGAAATAGCATAGTGAATGAAAAGTGCTACGAGATATAGCAAAGATTTTACAGGACTATAGCGGAGCTTTGACTGCAAAGTGTCAGATAAAAACTAGGTCCAAGCAATAAATGAAAATCAAAAGCTATACGACAAAATATGCTACTAGATAGATTTAAGTTTTATACCTAACATATCCCTACAACCAAAGAATTATAGTAAAAAAACTTAGTAATATGTGCTACTCAAATAATATTACAATGGACATTGTGACAGAATTGAGGAGAGAAGAATCTGAGCACCCTCTTTCATCATTCACATTCCCAATGTCACTCTGGTATCCAATAGGTGATAGTCTATCCAAAAAAAGAAGATAAAGAGCATCCATAGAAACAATAGAATCCATTGTACAAAACCTTTCTACCACCTTCTTAAGCCTTAAACATATGACAACCAATATGACCAACCTCGCTTATGTCAAGGGCTAATGGAATGCCCTTGTTCTAGTTGGACTTATGTGCTAGTGGGGATCCATCTAACTAATGCGTTGCCTTCGGGACCCACTTATCCAACATTAGACCTCCCCTCCGTCTGGGCAATCTAAGTTACACTCTCATTTCTACCAGTCCTAGTAGGCATCACCACAATACCCCTGCTTTAAGTGAACAAATAGAATAGTGATTTCCTGGAACTCCTAATCACAAGATCTTCCAAATTTTATCTTAGGTTCGATTCCCACTCAAACTAATCCGTTACCTTTTAGCCTTTTTCCAGCTCGAGCTGTGTTTTTATACTCCTTCGATCATATTCTGATCTAAGTACCCAGTTCATAGTATCGCCATTTCAAAGACCATAAATTCCTTTTTGTTGAAGTTATCGTGTAGCATAACTTGCAACATGTTCGTGAAGAAATCTCTTACTAACCATATGGATCGCATTACCATAGCCTGCTCCTTGATTGATCAGTTTTGATCTATCCCCTATGGATAAGTGCCAATACATTACTTAGTCAAATTTTAGATAAGTATCCCTTTAGTCTTCAATGCGCCATTCCTTTATGCCTTGGACCCCGTTCCATCCCGTCTATACTCTCGTACTTCGCTCCCAAGCATCATAGACAATCCATCAGCACAATAGCACTTGGCGTATTCAATCACCACCAAATCTTCAAGGTAACATCTATAAGGCAAGTGGGTTCCACCATATTGATCGCTCCATCATTAGAGCTGCCTCTTTGGATCAATGTCGATTCATAGACCATGGATAGAGGCCAATCCATCACCTTATCCCGATGAAGCTGTGATACATGGTGCTTCTTCATGCCGTGGTTCCAAAGCCTATCCTCTAGGTTTCCTGCATTTCCGATGAACTTTACTTCTAACATTCTCCAATCAACAATTTATCCCTAAAACATGCACACTAATACGAAATAAAGTATGTAATCCAATTCAAGTAGTTCAATTATTCACACAATAAATTCAGTAAATATTAAGCATATGTAATCATCCAATCACATGTAAGCATGAATCAATCATATTTGATCATGGATCTTGCATTAAACATGACCGATTACTTACTAATTACATTGGATAAAACATATTGATCACATATATGCGTAAACATATTAACTTAGAGTTACGAAATTTGAAGTTTACTACATCTAACAAAATTTAAGGTTAATTTAACATATAAATGATAATATTTCTCAATTACAACGTATAATCAGATATAGACATGTAAGAGATCATAACCACTTACTTAATCTCATAGTCTGATGAAATAAATTGAAGATTTACTCTAAACAGCAAGAAATTAAGTAATGTGCAACCAATATGGATATATCTAATCGATCAAAGTTGATCTAATCACTAAAGGTAGTTAGAGATGATTGTGTGTGAATTTGAATATTGATTTGAGAATTATGGGTAATTTATAGTAGATTTAGGTTTAAAGCTAATAAGAAATGAGAGCAAAATCTTCAAGTGTCACCCTTCAACTCCTATTTATCATAGAGGATAATTAGGTCAATGGACTTGCTAATCTCAGCACATTAGCAGTGCTCTAATTTTGGCCAATAGACATAAACTTAAAACTTTTATATCTCTCAAACTGTTTAGGATATTTCCTTATATGACCGTTCTACGGAGTAAGAAACCATCATCTTATGGAAATGACATAGGTCCGAGCATCTATTTTAGTCTATAACAAAATGTTGTAGCCAAAATAAGAATTTTGAACGATAAAATTATCAAGCAGAAAATTCGACAAAAATCATGGTGATGTAAAACTTCTTAAAAAATCATATAAAAAATATTAAAATGAAATGACCACATTTGATTTAAATAAAATTATTTTATGATCCTTTAGCATGTAAAACACATGTCGTTAGATTCTCTCTTCCTTAATGAATTTCACCCTCAGAATCTCTAAATAATCACAAGCAAATAAGGTATTCCATATGTCGGCCACCCATGAGTAAAAATCCTAATAGCCAATCTAACATTCAAATAAACAACGGTAAAGCAATTCTAGCCTAGAATGCAGAATTCTAGTAGTATAAAACATAAAGGGGCAAGTAGATATGATATATTAGTCTTACCATACGAAAAGCTCAAGATAAGTCATCCTTATATTCCCCAATGTCTTCCATGTACAATACCTATCCTTCTAGCTGCATTGCATCTCAACTATTTTCTTCCTAATTAGTTTCATGTCATTCCCAATGACTCAACACAGCTTATAAGGTCTTAAGACTTCTAGCTCCACTTCTACATCTTCAACCTAATCTAGTGATACCACAATATTCAAGTCATGCACATACTTCCATAGTTAAGAGATTTGAAAAACATTGCATGCACATACCATATTCGGAGGTAAGTCCACTTTATAAGCCAACTTTCCCATTCTCTCAACAATTGGAAATGGTCCAGTAAATCTAGGTTCCAATTTCCCTTTTCTTAGAGGAGATACCATTATAAATACCATGTTTTAGCTGAAAACTCCAAATATCCTTTTCCTCTTGACTATATAGCTCTTCGGACTATATTGGGAAACCTTCATTTGTTATCGAATGATCTCTAAGATGACTCTCTAATCATATTTTGTTAGAGCATTAGCTTCTCTCCTACTTGTAACTAAAAAGAAAGTTCATTACATGATCTTACATATGGTGCAATGCCAATAGTTGACTGGTATCTATTATTTTAGGCAAACTCGGTTATGTGCAGGTGATCATCTCAAGATCCTCTAAAGTTTATGATACAAGCTCTAAGAAGATCATCCTAAACCCGATTCACTCCTTCATTATTACAATCAATCTGAGGATGATAAACTGTGTGCAACTCTATTCCCAATACTTCCTGAAGACTTTTCCGAAATCCATTATAACTTAAAACACTTTTAAGCACCTACTTAACATATAACTCCGCTAACTTGGATGTTGTTCTAGTTGACTTGACAAGTATGAACCTTTCACTTTTGGTCAAATGATCTTCCACTACCCATATGCTATCATATCATGCTTTATCTGAAACACTCCATGTGTACAATACATATACTTGCTCATATTTTCATTTAGGAACTTCTAGTGATTATAGAAACACATTGGACTTCTTCTACTTAGCTTTCATTAATTGCCAGTTCATACGCTTTGAAATAAATTTTCCAACATCCTTCTTCATTCATTTCCAGTAGTACGTCCTTTTCATGCCCCTACTTTATTATATGAGGGTAAACGTGAATCTAAAGTGATGAAATTCTCGCAGAAGTTCATCTCGTAACCCAGCTACATCTTAAACAAATAATCTTTCATCCTTACGAAGCCAACCTGTAAATCCAAAATTTTAATAAAGAAATTTAACCAAAAGATTAATCAAAAAATATTAATCAAAATAATGGGGAAATGGGCAATGGATGTTGCACCATTGGGTCCATTACGAAATTCTGGTTAAGATAGCCATCTGGTTTACTGAAATCAGACTTAAAACAAAGAAGTTATGAAAGAAAGAAATTTGAAATTCAGATTTGAAATTAGAGTAAACATCGAATTAATCATATATTAATTTAAGCGCAAATCACAATCAGTTGGGGCGACCCCGACCCCAAGTGGGCCGACTCACTTGGGCAGCGTGCTCAACCTGGTGCACAAGTTTTTGGTTGATTCAACTGGCTTTCGGGTGTGTTCTTCTAGAGAATTCTTTTGATCTAAAGGCCAATGATTTTAACCTAAAGTACAATGATCCTAAATCGCCTGGAACTATTATAAATAAAGCTCCAAACCTAACATATTTCTCCCTACTCAATTTCCTCCATTCTCTGCCTCTACCTTAAACTACCTTCTTCTTAAATATTTTTGACAGAGTACCGAGGCTTATGTTTTCACATATTTTGGAGAATATTCATAAATAGAGATTTCCTACTGGGGCTTAATTAGATTTTCTTAAAAATTGTCACTAATTGCAAGATTCAATCTAAATTGGGGTTTTTCCTTATAGTATAATAAGTTGTAGATTCCTTCAGTCAATATTCTATGTAAATTTGTTTACTGCTTCTATCCTTTCTTCTATCTATTTCAGTAATCTATTCTATTACTTTAGTTTTGTTCAGTTCATCTATACCTCATTTTCTTATGTGATTTTATTACAGTTTAGTTTCAGCCCTATTTTTATTTTAGATATGTTCTTGTTTATCTGAGCATAGGTCCCTCGAGAGCCTATGTTAGTGTCCTTTTTATTTTGACGTTGAGTTTAGGCCTTGAAGAGCCTAAACCATTTATTCCTTCTTGTTTATTTGTAGTTTGGGTTAAAATATGAAATTAGCAATATAAGCGCAATTGGGAAAACTAAGAAATGTATACAAAAAAGATAAATTTGGCTTATCAAAATTATGCAATAAAAAGATAATTGAACTGTAACTTTGATAAATTGAATAAATGGTATTTGGATAGATGCTGAATGGTGTGGGTTGAGTTGTAAAATGAAATTAAACAAAAGTGATTGTTTATAGACAACCTATAAATTGGATTTTATAATATGGAAAAAGTTACATATAGGGGATAGGCTTATTAATACACTTAAGACTGACGTTAAGTTTATAATATATAAATTAATAGGCATGAGTACTAATGGTCCGTTCTGGCAGCATAAACTGATTAGAGAAAATAAGCGGCCTTTTAAGAAAATGTATAGTAGGAGTCTGCTCTGGTAGTGATGGATGATTAGGAAAAATAAAGGGCTCATAGTATTGGTCCACTCCAGCAGTTGGGGCAGACTAATTAGGAAAGATAAGATGTTGTAACGTTGATCATTTATGCTTTGTCCTTAGAGTCGATGGGTCGAGTCTAATAAACCCGAGGCCATATTTGGCATAAGTTATCACAATTGTAGTTTAGGAGCCGACCAATGAGTAGAATTAGGTTATATCCTAATTTATGAGTTGCAGCAAATAATGTAGAAATCGAATGATTCGATAGTCAACTATATGCATGGAAGTATATTCTTTTTCATATTTACTGTTTTGAGCTTCAAATTATTATCATGTCTAGATTTTCCTCTTATCACCCATGCTAGTAATTACTGAACTCATCAGGCTTTATGTCTGACTAGATTACTTTCCCTCTTCTTCCTTCCTTTATCCCTAGGTTCTCAGGGTGGAGGATCTAGTGTTTGAGAGATTTAGCCCAGCACAGCCCATTAAAGATTCTCATTTGTCTTATACCCTGTCTTTACATGTATTGTTCCATGTTTTACTTATTTTTGTATTTGTCATTGAGGAGGACTTTTATTATGATACTCTGATTATGTAGTTTTTAGGACATAACTGTGGTTTTTATGTTTTTTTATGAAATGACACGTCTTATTCTGTTTTAAGAAAAAAATAAACTTCCGTTGTGATTTCCATATGCCATCTTTCGAATTTTAGTCTCTATGATATTACTCTATACCTATACGCTTCATATTTCTTAATAAAATCCTCATATGGGCGGCGTTAAGAAATATGGGGTGTTACATTTGGTATTAGATCCCACGATTCCACGATCGGTAAAAAGTTTTTGTTTTTAAAAGAAAAAGTCTTTAAAAGAAAAGTGTTTTCAAAATAAAAAATTTATTTTTGAAAACATCCCCTCTGTCAATTACAATATTCCCTTTATTGGGATCCTAAATCCTTCTCTGTTTTCCGTTCACAGCATGTCTAAGGCACCCAATTTTCCTAAGGTTATCCCCATTTTGACTTGGTTCCATAGGCATGCAGAAGCTATGACGCCAACCAAGCTCCCGCTCTAGCCGTGGTGGCACCTCCTAACCCACCACCAACGACTGGTTTCTCTAAGATTTGCTAGGATTTCACTTCTCTCGGAGGCAAAACCTTTCTTGGTTCAAAGACTTTTGTTGAGGCCCGTGCTTGGCTGAGGAAAACCGAGGGAATATTGGGACTTTTAGAGCTTGATGAGAGGAGAAGGGTTCAGTAGGCTACGTGAAAAATAAACGACGAGGTTTTATTTTGGTGGGAGATGGCTAAGGCAAAGCGTGGTTTTAAGAAACCAAGCTCTCGCTCCAGCCGTGGTGGATCCTCCTAACCTACCACCAGTAGTTGATTTCTCTAATATTTGCTATAATTTCACTTCTCTTGGTGGCAAGACCTTCCTTGGTTCAAAGACTTTTATTGAGGCCCGCATTTGGCTCAGAAACATCGAGGGAATATTTGGACTTTTAGAGCTTGATGAGAGGAGGAGACTTCGGGTGACTGCATGACAATTGAATGACGAAGTTATATTTTAGCGGGAGATGGCTGAGACAAAGCGTGATTTTCAGACTTGCAATGACTTTACGGAGAGGATTGGAAGGAAATTTCTATCTCAAATGGAAGAGGGCATGCAATTGGAGTAATTTCTAGTATCGAGAAAGGGTAATATTTCAGTAGAGGAATATGTTAATCAGTTCAATGAGCTTACTAGGTTCAGGATGGATTTGCTGAAAACAGCTCACAAGAAGGCTATGTGGTTTGCTAAGGGTTTGAATCAACTTCTACAGGACTTGCTATGACTTATATTCCGATGGGTGCTACCATTGAGAATCTTTTTGAGATGGCGCTTATGCACGAGGAAGGGAAAGGTGATTTTGTGGAAAGTTAAGCTGAGGTGGCGAAGGAAAATTATGGGGAAAAAATAGTGGCCCAAGAAAGTCGATAAGAAGAAGGGAGAGAAGCCAAAGAAAACTCAAATTAAAAAGGATGTTAGATTCCATGGATGCGTCATGACAGGCTGTTTTGTGAGGGACTGCAAGAAGACTACTAAAAAAGGAAGCTGCGTTGATTGTGGACAGCACGGTCATTACAGTAGGCAATATCCTCAGAAGCAAGGAAAAGGAGCTGGTTTACCTAGAGAATAAATGCATGCATTGGAAATGGGGTCAGGCTAGTGTTGATCAGGGTAGGGGCGAGAAGGTCACAATTGAAGGTTTGATTACTCTTTATGACTTTCCAGTTAGGACCTTATTTGATTCTGGCGCCTCACATTCATTCACTTCTACTTGATTAGTCGATTGTGTGCACCATATTATATCTTTTGTTTTTGATCTACTAGTAGTTTCAAACCCTATAGGAGGTTCGGCTCATTTTTCTATGATATGTAAGAGTTTGAGACTTTCTATTTTAGGTGTCGAGTTTGATTGTGACACCTATGTATTAGGGTTTTTGGGGTATGATATTATTCCAGGGATAGATTGGTTGGCCATGTATTGTGCTATTCTTGACTGCGAGAGAAGGGTAGTGAGATTGATGACTTGTCATTGTAGGGGCCTTAAAATATTCTGCGACCCGTGAGGGTCAGTCATGTTGAGCTTCTTAGAGTCCGTAGATACTTATATTGATGATCTTGGCTTGGTACCTGTGGTGAGAGATTTTTCGGACGTATTTGAGGAGGCGAGAGGACTACCTCCAAGATGAGAGATCGATTTCCTGAATTATTTGATAGAAAATGCTAGCTTGTTGCATTGCATGTGCGTCATATGGCTTCGAGGGAAAGGAAAGAGCTAAGTAAGCAGGTATGTGAGCTGTGAGAGAAAGGCTTTATTATATGTAGCATTTCCAAGTGGGGAGCACAAGATGGCACATTCCGTCTATTTGTGGGTTATAGAGAAATAAACAAGTTCACGAAGAAGAATCGACACCCACTCCCTCGATTAGATGATTTGTTTGACCATTTAGTAGGTGAGTATCTATTTTCTCTCAGTTAGATTTGGCGACTGGGATTCATCAGCTTCGAGTTGCAGATGATAGGGTAGATAAGACCACTTTTAGGACTTCGGACATATTTTTTGAGTTGTTGGCTATTCCTATTGGGCTAACCAATGCACTAGCATATTTTGTTGATTTGATGAGCCGAATGTTTAGGGAGTTCCTAAATAATTTTATAGTGGTGTTTTTGGATGACATCTTGCTATTCTCGAGAGATGAGGATGAGCTTGCGTTGCATTTGGAAGAGGTTCTCCATACTATTTGTGCCCATCAGTTGAAGAAAAAATTCTCAAAGTGCCATTTTCGTCGTAAGGATGTGAGATTCTTGGGACATGTAGTTTTAGGATACGGTATAGCGGTGGATCTCGCTAAAGTGGTTGTTGTGCAAGACTGGAAGGTCCCCAAGAATGTGACGAAGGTGAGGAGTTTTCCAGGTTTGGTGGGGTTTTGTTGGAAATTTATTAAGGACTTTGTGTGGATTTCATCTTCTCTCACCCGCCTTACCAAGAAGAACTTAGTATTCTCATAGGACGTGGATTGCAAGGATTCCTTTATGAGATTGAAAAGGTCTCTCAAAACTGCTTCAATTTTGACTCTCCCAAAAGGATCTAAGATGCTTATCGTATATATAGATTCTTGCGGTATAGGATTGGGCGCATTCCTAATGCTGAAGGGTAGGGTGGTTTGTTATGTGAGCATACAACTAAGGGTACATGAGAAGAATTATCTAAACCATGATTTACAGCTAGCAACTAATGTTTTTCCCTTAAGTCTTGGAGGCATTACTTGTTGGGCGAGAGGTTTGAGTTATATATAGATCATAAGTCTCTCAAGTATCTATTTTCGCAAAAGGATCTTAACTAAAGGCAGCAATATTGGCTGGAGTTTCTGGCATCCTACGATTTTGAGATTTCTTATACCCTAGGGAAGGGGGAATGTATTGGAAGATGCTCTAATTAGGTAGATGATTACTTTGAGCCCATTGTTCGTAGAGTGGCAAAGTTTGGAGTTTATCTCATCTTTTGATTCATACCATCTACTTAATATGCACCAGTATTATTAACATCTCTTAAGGTTCAACCTACTCTATTTGAATATATTGGATCCAGTCAGCGTGATGATCAATAGCTGGCTGATATTTGGGACCGATTAGGTAGAGGCGAGACCACTAGGCACCTTACTACATACTCAGTTGATGAGAGAGGATAGCTACACCGTGATGGCAGGTTATGCATACAATGCACATGAGATGTGATGAGTCCGGTATTATCAAAGGCCCATCATTCTCGGATGATCATCCATTTGGGAGGAGATAAGATGTATAGGGATATGAAAAAGTTCTTCTACTAGAAAGGGATGAAGAGAAACGTGGCAGAATTTGTGGCAAGGTTCATATCATATCAGAGAGTTAAGGCTGAGCAAAGGAAACTAGGTGGATTATCTCAGCCCTTAGATATGTCATAGTGGAAGTGGGAGAGCGTGTCGATGGATTTCATAGACAGTTTTCCTAGGTCGATGAGAGTCAATACTAGCATTTGGTTGATCGTAGGTAGATTAACCAAGAGCGATTATTTCATTCTAGTTAGGAATAAGTGAACCGTAGCTGGGTTAGCTTCGATATATTTGAGGGAGGTTATCCGACTTCATGGAGATCCCATGAGCATTATTAGTGACAGGGACCCCATATTTACCAACAAATTTTGGAGGACCCTACAGGAGGCGTTAGGGATACAGTTGAGACTAAGTACTGCATACCACCCTCAGACAGATGGATAGACCGAGAGGGTTAATTGGGTTCTTGGGGATTTATCATGGCTATGCATTTTGGACTTGGGAGGGAGCTGGGAGGAGCATCTTCCCTTAGTTGAGTTTTTTTTATAACAACAGCCAATAGACGAGTATTGTCATGACACTTTTTAAAGCTTTGTATGGATGACCATGTACATCATCGTCTTTTTGGTGGGAGACTATAGATAGACATCATCTTGGACCAGAGATGATCGGAGAAACCTTAGACAAGATCTACTTGATTCAGAAATGGATGAAGGCATCTCATGTGTGACAACCCCAAGTCCCTTAATATCACCCATATGAGAATGCATTAAGTTATGTGAAGCACAATAATAATACATAGACTAATTATAACAAGACAAAATAAAAAAATGCAGCAAAAAACATTAAATTTTTATTTCAAACTAAATTCAACATTACATTTTCAAATGAACCATCAATTTCATAAAGTCATAAACATCTATCTCATAAATCATCAGAGTACAAAACCATAAAATAATATTCCCTCTCATGTCATAATAATAAATCATAAAAGAAACTGAAGTAATATATGGGAAGAGAAGTAATCCAAATCCAAGCTGAATAGAATCACGAACACAGCTACTATCTGCCACCACTCTGAGAACATGAGGGGGGAAGGAAGAGAGAGAAGGAAAAGCGAAATAGGTTATACATAAAGTCTAGCGAGTTCTAGTGATTTTCAGTATAAGCATAAAATAAGAAGTATCAAGACAGATAAATGGTACTAGATATGAAAATATAATAAAATATGCAAGTACGAAGTAAACGAGATAACAAGGCAGGGTAAGGATCAAGTAAGCTTCTCATTCATATCCTAAGAACAAGTTTCTGCACTAACTACTAGATGATCATGATTAGGTTTTACCCTAATTACTACCCATACGATCGACTCTTTATTACGCAAATATCTTGTTCTAGCTACAACATCAGGAGATATCGGTCCCTAAGCCGTTAACTAATAAGATACAGACATATTCGTTGATGTTACAGCGTTTTAGTTTCCCTAATCGAACCCATGCACGCGCATGGCTCCATCATAATGCACATGTATCCACCTTCCAACCTCTGAACCTGTTACAATCCAGATCAATAAAGCATGCCCTAGCCCTACCTACTGTGGGACCCCTCTACGATGTCAACAGGGATACTGACTGATACGGGTACCACACAGCAAGATTGACACAAGCCACCTCCTAGGCTTGTGCCCCCAAGTAACTAGGATTTTATGAGTCCCAAAACCGAATATAAACATCAAGACGTGGGACCTCTTAGCTTATTAATTAACATGTTTAACTTAGTCATTTTAAGTTTATTAATAAGCATGGTTGTAAATGACATTTCCTATAAATGTTATTATGTTTACAACCCCATCACCAAAATAGACAAACACCTGTTCATATATATATATATATATATATATTATATATATATATATATTATGGTAACCAGTTTTACTTATTTACATCTGATCCACATATATTTTTCCTAACATGTTTTACTTAATTTTAAATTAAGTCCAATCTATTCAAATTAACATGTTTGCATATTCTTCCCATTTGTAATTACCCTATATTTACAGTCAAAGGTTCTCAAGTGATAATATGCCAATTCTCCTTGTTGTCAATACTAGTTATTCCAATTTATCCTAATTTATACGCTATTCTAACGGAGGCGACCTAGGCTCTCGATAACCTAGACTCAGCGTAAAATAAAAAGGAGAAAACAGATCAAAACTGAATAAATAAGCACAAAGACACTGTATATAAATAAAAGACAGAAAAGGGGATAAGGAAGAAAGGTCACATATACAAACATATAATAACTGTAAACTGAATAGATAATTGATAGTAAAACAATAACATATATACATATTAACATTGTTACTTTTCAGATCCAATCATTTACTATCAAAATACTTATTTATATAGCAAATCTAAAAATAACTAGAACTCACAATGATTTGATTAAGGTCCAGAAAAATGTCTCTTTAGATTTGTTGTTGTAGAAAAACTATAATTATCCCTTTTAATCTATGTTTTGGCAGCACCTCGTCATCTTCTTTTTTTTTCTTCAGAAAATGTCTTCGAGGAAGAAGAATGAAGAAAGTTTGTGTGTAGGAAAATGGTGAGATTGCTAGCCTATTTATAGATTAGCTGCTATGATTTTAAATCATTAGATATTAGGTTTATAAATCCAATCGTACACCTCAAGCTGAGTCAGCGTATGTATGTTGTGTATAAAGCAGTCTAAATTCAAAAGAAGGAACCTGTCCTACATGCCATTGGGTCAAGCCACCTAGACCTAGGTCGACATAATGTCGACCTGCCTTAGACCCGGGTCAACCCCTGTGTCGACCTAGATAAGGCGCTGGGTCGCCTACTTATCATTGCTTTCCAAGGCTGTTTCATTTCAAATTATTGTATATAATATATTATTTAGTCCAATCTTCTTTAGTTCATAACTTCTTTATATTTAATCTGATTTACAAAAATCAAGAGTCTATCTGAACCAGAATTTCATAAAAAACGCAATGATAAAGTCTGTTTTACCTAATTATGAATATCTACCTAATTATGAATATTTAGTTAATTAATATTCACTTTATTATCTTCTTAATATAATTATGGTGTATTAAATTATGGTGTTTTACATTCTCCCCTCCTTAAAGGATTTCGTCCCTAAAATCTTTAAGTTAAGATGAATGTTATTTTTTAACAACCATCAACACTCATTTACTCATCCATCAATCATTATCTTCCATTGTCCTTAAAATTTCTAATGTTTTGTTGGAACATATGCAAATGTGTTGTGTGTATATGTCTCTACATTAAAGCGGAAATCAGGCGGTCCACTGATTCAGTTTACCTCCTTAATGCAATATATGTTTTTTCCATGTATCCAATATGTATCCAAATAATCCTAATGATACATATAAGTTTTATACGTATGCACAACCATTCACCAAAATGCAACATTCATGTGATGATTCAACCATTTTTATCCATTGAAAATTGAAATGCACACACATCCATATGCAATATGTAAGTGTTTGAGCCAATCTAGTGCCTAGTGTGTGCGTATATGCATCTACTTGCAACCATCAACCATAACATGTCCCAGACACATGTTTCCAACCATGGGCTACTACCTAAGGATCGAGATTCGAACGATAGGATAAAGATACCTGAATGATAGAAATAATAGATTCAATTTCAAAAGTTTAGAAAGGAAATTAAGAACGTACTCTCAAAAAGAAAAGGATAAGAAGTGTGAATCTAATCTTCAGGTTCCCATGTCGCATCGTTTCAATCTTCTCCTCGTTGCACCTTCACTGACTTTATCTCTTTGTTGTGTGGTCTCTAAACCTTAGATCCAAGAATATGGGTTGGAACTTTCCTAACTGACACCTCCTTCTCAACTTCAACATCCTCAAGCGTACTAGTCTCTACTATCTCTGCTGAATCATGTAGACATTTCCTCATGGGAAACACGGAACGCGTCGTGAACTCCCGCCAGCCTTTCTGGTAGCTTAACTCTATAGGCCATTTGGCATATCCTCTCAACTATGGGGAATGGTCCTACAAACCTTGGTGCCAACTTCCCTACTGAGCCAAAGAGAACAACGTTTCTTAGAGGCAATACCTTGATAAAGGCCATATCTTCTACCTTAAATTCTAATTCATTCCTCTTCTTATCGACATATGACTTCTGCTTACCTTGAGCTTCTTTCATCTATTTGTGAAAAGGTTTGTCTTCTTAGAAGTCTCCCTAATCATCTCAGGCCCTAGTAGAAGTCTATCTGTAGACTCCCACTAACATGTTGGCGATCTGCAAGGTCGTCCATAAAATGCCTCAAAGGGAACCATCCCTATGTTTGATTGATAACTATTATTATATGCGAACTCAACCAATGGGAGAAGCTACTCCCATGTTCCTCCAAAGTCTGGGATAAACAGTCTCAGTAAATCATCAAGAACTCTACTGATCCTCTCAGTCTGTCCATTGGTCTAAGGGTGATAAGTTGCGCTCAATCGTAACTGTGTACCTAGTGCCTCTTGCAAACTCTTCCAAAGCTCACTCGTGAAGATGGGGTCACAATCACTTACTATATTAGAAGGTACCACATGAAGTCGGATGATCTCTCTAAGTATATCGATGCTAACCAAGCTGTTATCCTCTTGCTCTTGACGAGGATAAAATGAGTGCTCTTAGTAAGTCTGTCCACTATCACCCATATACTCGTGTTTTCCCTTCCTCGATCTGGGCAGTCCATTAATAAAGTCCATAGAGATGCTCTCCCAATTCCACTGTGGGATATCCAAGGGCTGAAGTAATCCACCAGGTTTCCTTTGTTCAGCCTTTACTTGCTGGCAAGTCAAACATCGGGTCACAAATTATGCAACATCCTTTTTCATGCCAGTCCAGTGGAAAACTCGCTTCATCTCCCATCACATCTTGTCACCACCTAGATGGATAGTCATCCGAGAGTGATGAGCCTCCTCAAGAACTGATCTCAGCAAATCCCCAACTCTAGGAACACACAATCTCCCATCTCATCTTTGCCACCCTTTCTCATCCACAGAATATTTAGCTAGGGAGGCCTCTCCTCTACCAAGTTCATCTAATATGTCTACTAATTGTTGATCCTCCCGCTGCGTGGATCCAATGCGCTCCATAAGAGTAGTTCTCACCTCCAATTATGCCAATAAACCAAGCGTAAAATCCAAAGATGGCCTAAAATCAAATGTCGAGATAAACTCCATGCTCTGCCTCTCTACGAAAAAAGGACTCAAGGTCATCCTTTGCCTACACAACGCGTCTGCAACCACATTACCCTTGCCTAGGGTATAAACTATCTCAAAACCATAGAACGCAAGTATCTGCATCCATTTTTGTTGGCTAAAATTGAGATCCTTCTGCGAGAATAAATATTTGAGCGACTTATGATCCGTGTGAATCTCAAATATCTCTTCAAGTAGGTAGTGTCGCTAAGACTTAAGTGTGAACACCATTGTAGCCAACTCCAAGTCATGGTTGGGGTAGTTCTTCTCATGAACTCTTAATTGCCTACTTCCATAGCAGATTACCTTACCTTCTTATATCAACACAACACCTAATCCCGTGCCACAAGCATCTGTGTTGACCGTAAACATGTTGCTACCATTGGGAAGAGTTAGAACGGGGGCTAATGTCAAATCCCTCTTAATCTCTGGAATGCATCCTCGTAATCAGTGCTCCAAGCAAAAACCAAGTTCTTCTTCATCAGATGGATGAGCGGAGCTGATATCCGAGCAAAGTCCTTAATGAACTTTCTGTAATAACCTGCCAATCCCAAGAAAGTTTTGACCTCTGCCGCATTCTTAGGGGCTTTCCAGTCTTAAACTACAACAACTTTAGTGGGGTCCATGACTATTCCATCCTTGGAGACTACATGCTCTAGGAACCTTACATCCTTTCTCCAGAAATGACACTTTGAAAACTTAGACTTAAGATGATGTGATCTAAGAGTGCTGAGAACCTCCTCTAAGTGTCTGGCATGCTCTTCCTCGCTCCTCAAGAAAACCAGAATATCATCAATGAAAACCATCAGGAACTTGTTCAGATACTCTCTAAACACCCGACTCATTAAATCCACGAAGTATGCGGGTGCATTGGTCAGCCAAAAAGGCATGATCAACCACTCAAAGAAACCATCCGGAGTACTGGAAGCTGTCTTATCGATACTTTCATCTTCTACTCTCATCTAATGAAATCTCATGGTTAGATCCAGTTGTGAGAAAACCGAAGCGCCTACTAGTTGGTCAAATAAGTCATTAATCCTCGGAAGTTGATGCTTATTCTTCTTGGTGAGTTTATTTTAACTCCCTATAGTCCACGCATAGATAGAGAGACCATCTACCTTGGCTGCAAAGACGATTGGAGCTCACCACTTAGAAATGCTCCGTCTAATGAATCCTTTGTTCAATAACTCACATGCTAGTTTGCTAAACTCCCTCCTTTCCTTAGGAGCAATGTGGACCACTGGTAAAGCGACTGGTTTCACATTCTCCACTAAGTAAATCTAGAATTATATCTCTTTCCTCGGAGGTAATTCCCTAACCTCATCAAATACGTCCAGAAAACTATGGGTATGGATCGAAGATCGTCAACGCAAGCATCAAGAGAATTTAGGAAACTGATCATAACTGACTCTCGTGGGGTACAAGAAATCTCGATAGTTCTATCATGGCACGTTAGAAGTCTAACAACTGTCCTCTCAAAATCTAGAATAACACAATACATGACTAGCCAATCCATTCCTAGAATTAATCTGTAACCCATAAAGCCAAGAACATATGTGTCGCACTCAAATTCGATGCCCATAAAAGAAATTCTCAAACCCCTACATATCATAGATAAATGAGTCACTCCTTAGAGGTTTGAGACCACAATAGGCTCAGAAATAATACTAATGCATAGGTGCTGATTATCTATCACAGAACAGGATATGAATGAATGATAAGCACTGAAATCAAAGAGAGTCTTAATAGGAGAGTTAAAAAGAGAAATCAAACCTTTAATGCTGACTTTCCTACGAAGATCCGGTCCCCCAGCCTCTAGAGAATGAACTTGTCCTCCAGACGATCCTGTCTTCTGACCTTGCTTGTTGGGGCATTTCCTAGTGAAATGTCCAACTTGACCACAACTAAAACAAGCATTCTTCGTTTTCTAACAATCTCTCACAAAGTGCCCCATATTTCTACAGCCATGGCATTAACCTCTGTCTTGATCTGGGCCTTGTCAGGTTTTCTTCCTTTCTTTGTCGTTCCTTCTTGGGCCACCATTTCTTTTTCTCGGACTTGGCTTTTTCCTCCTCGGTCTTAACTTCTTTCTTCTCCTCTTTACAATCTCTATGCATCAAATTTATGCTAACTAGCCTCTTGAAAGTCGCTCCCATTGGGATATGGGTCAATGCTAGTCCTTTCAGTGGTTTTTTAATCCTTTCGCAAACCATAAGGCATTCTTATAGGGAGTGTTCACCAGATACAAATCGAGTCTTTCTAGTTGATTGAAACTATTAACATATTCCTTTACCGACATATTTCCTTATTTAAAATTAAAGAACTTCTTCGTTTGCATTCCCTCTTCCGCTTGCATTGAGAATTTCATCTCAAATCTCCATCTAAACTCATCCCAAGTGGTTACCGCCTTCCATGCCTGAGTCACCTCCCACCAGTATGAAGCTTCCTCTTTCAGTTCCTAAACGACCAACTAAATCTTCCTCCTATCATTAAGCTCCAATAAATCAAACACATTCTCATTTCTCCAAGACAATTGCGTGCCTCTACAAAGCTCATAGTACCATGAAACGTCTTGCCTCCTATCGCATAGAAATCCTTACAAAGCTTAGAAAATTTGACTATAGGATTGGGTGGAGCTACTGCGGTTGCAGTTAGGGATGGGGCATTGCCTTGCACTTCGGCATGTGTCGTAGCCTCTATGTATCTACAAAACCATGTCAGAATGGGTATGCCCTTGGGTAAATTGGGAGCCCCAAACTTAATGAAAAAGAGACAAAACAAGGACTCTGAAAGAGATCGAAGGAATATTGTAAATTAACTGAGGGGATATATTTTCAAAAATTGGTTTTATTTGAAAATCTTTACTTTGAAAAATACATTTTCAAAAAAAAAAATCTCTAATCTTGTAACCTTATGCTCTAATACCAAATATGACACCTCACGTCCTTTAATCTCACCCATACAAAGATGCATTTAATTCTATGAAGCACAATAATAATATAGAGACTAGTCATAACAAGGCAGAATATAAAAATGTAGCAGAAAAACTATAAACTTGTATTTCAAACCAAATTAAACATTACATTTTCAAATGAACTGTCAATGTTATAAAGTCATAAACATTTGTCTCATAAATCATCAGAGTACAAAACCATAAAATAATATTCCCTCTCATGCCATAATAATAAATTATAAAAGAAAATGAAGTAATACATGGAAGGGGAAGTAATCCAAATCCAAGCTGAATAGAATCACGAAAACAACTACTGTCTGCCACCACTCTGAGAACATGAGGGGGGAAGAAAGAGAGAGAAGGAAAAGAAAAATAGGTCAGACATAAAGTCTGGCGAGTTCTAGTAATTTTCAGTATAAGCATAAGATAAGAAGTATCTAGACAGATTAATGGTACTAGATATGAAAATACAGTAAAATATGCAAGTATGAAGTAATCCCGCGGAATGATGAGCATGCATCGTTCCGATTGGGGAAGATAAATCGTTGTAATGACTGTAATTAACGGTTTTGTCCTTTTAGTTGATGGGTTTGGGATTGATAACCCGAATTTCATAGTTGACACATGTTATCACATTTTGGGAAAGCAATCAATGACGGGTAGAAATTAGGAAAAGCCTAATTATGATATTTTGGTAGCTCAAAACTTAGCGCATCCTCATATGGGTGACGTTAAGGGATGTGAGGTGTCACATGGGAAGCGAGCGCAACCTGGTGCGTGCGTTTTTGGTCGATTCAACTGGTATTCGGGTGCGTTCTTCTAGGAAAAAATTATGATATAAAGGCTTAAGTTTTTAACCTAAAATCCAACGATTTTTAATCCCCTGTCTCTATTACAAATATAGCTCCAAATCTAATATGTTTCTCACTACTCCATTTCCTCCATTCGCTGCCTTCACCTTAAACAACCTTCTTCTCAAATATTTTTAATGGAGTACTAAGGCTTGGGGTTGCACACATTTTGGAGAATATTCATATATAGAGATTTCCTACCAGGGTTTAATTGGATTTACTTAAAAATTGTGAGTAATTTCAATATTGTAAAAATTTGGTTTTTTTCTTGACAGTTTAATAAGTAGTAGATTCCTTCTGATTTCTATTTTCTTTTATGTCAATAATCTATGTAAATCTGATTATTGCTTCTATCCTTCATTCTGCCTATTTTAGTAATTTATTCTGTTACTGTAGTTTTGTTCAGTTCATCTATACCTCCTTTTGTTATGTAATTTTATTACAGTTCAGTTTTAGCCCTATTTTATTTTAGATTTGTTCTTATTTATCTGATCCTAGGCAATGTAAGAGCCTAGGCCATTGTCCTTTTTATTTTGGTGTTGAGTTTAGACCTTCAAGGGCCTAAACCATTTATTCCTTCTTGTTTATGCGCAATTTGGGTTAAAATACGAAACTAACAACAAAAGCGCAACTGGAAAATAATAATAATAAGAAATGTGTAAAAAAAAAGGATAAATTTAGCTTATTAAAATTATGAATTAAAAAGATAATTGAACTATAACTTTGATAAACCTAATAAATGGCATTTGGATGGATGTTTAATTGCACGGGTTGGGTTGCAAAACGAAATTAAGAAAATGTGATTGTTTATAGACAACCTACACATTAAAGTTATGATATGGAAAAAGTTACGTGAAGAAGATATGATTATTAATAAACTTAAGATTGGCGTTAAGTTTAAAATAAACAAATTAATAGGCATGAATAATAATGGCCCGTTCCGGCAGCATAAGCTGATAAAAGAAAATAAGTGGCCTATTAAAAAAATGTGTAGTGTGAATCTGTTCCGACGGCGATGGGCTCGTAGTATTGGTCCGTTCCAGCAGTAAGGTAGACTGATTAGGGAAAATAAGAGGCTAATTAAAATAATAAATTTTTAGTGACCTAGGCGTTTGTTGACATTACTATAGGGGTCTAGGGTAGCAAGACGATCAACAATGTTTCTATAGGGGCTTTGGCACTAGAAAATTAAATGCGGGACTAAGTAGAGAGGTGACTGATATCAATTTGCATTTTTCGTTGGGGAATCGTATTAATCAGTATTATTTTTATCGCACTATACAGAGGTCTCACAAGGAGGCGGAGACACGCTAATACTGTTAAAAGGTCCAAACAAGGTGGATACGGGAGCGTTTCAGTGGGGCAATGAGCGTGCGTCGCTTCGATTAGGGAAGATAAGACGTTGTGAAGTTGGTGATTTACGCTATGTCCTTAGAGCAGATGGGTCGGGTCTGATAAACCCGAGACCATAGTCAGCATAGGTTTTCACAATTATGGTTTAGGAGCTGATTGATGGGTAGAATTAGGTTATATCATAATTCATGAGTTGTAGCAAATGGTGCAAGAATCGAATGATTTGACAAGCGACTATATTCATGGAAGTATATTGTAATTCTTATTTATTGTGTTGAGCTTCAAATTATTATCCTGTCTAGATTTCCTCTTATCACTCATACTAGTAATTCTGGAACTCGCCAGGCTATATGTTTGACTAGTTTCCTTTATCTCTTCTTCCTTCCTTCCCCCTAGTTTCTCGGGGTGGAGAATCTAGTGCGTGAGAGAGCTTTGGCCCAATTCAGCCTTTTGGAGATTCTTATTTGTCTTGTCCTTTGTCTTTACAGGTATTGTTCCACATTCTACTTATTTCTGTATTTGGCATTGAGGAGGATTTCTATTATGATACTCTGATTAAGTAGTTTTTATGAGACATTTGTGGTTTTTGTGTTCTGTTATGAAATGACACTTTTTACACTGTTTTAAGAAAAAAATTAAAGTTTCAATGTGATTTCCGTACGCTGCCTTGTGAACTTTAGTCTCTGTGATATTACTTTATACCTATATGCTTCATAATTCTTAATGAAATCCTCATACGGGTGGCGATAAGAAATATGGGGTACTGTTACGCTGCCATCTTGGATGATTTCATATTGCTTCATATCCTTAGACTACGCTCCCATTTCTATCTTTCTCCTTGTCTCTGTAGAATCTCACTTTTGGTTACCTCCAATTCTTTTTAATGAGAGTAGGTTTAATAGATAAATTTGCCAACATCTCAGGATCGAGATTACAGTGCGGCTCAAAATTAAATCTAGCTGAGTACTCCAATTGCTTCCACTCTAAAAAAAGGGCTTCCAAATTGGCTTGTCTCCTACTTAATGCATCTGTATTTTCATTACCTTTCCTTGGAGTATAGGAAATATCAAATCATATGAAGCCAAAAATCTAACACTGTCGCTGCCAAATATTAAGATTCTTGTAGGAGAAAAGACTTCAACGATTTATGGTCCTCAAATAGCTCTAGTTTTTCTTCCAATAAATAATGTCTCCATATCTTTAGAGCAAATTACACAATCATCATTAACTCACGATCGTAAGTAGCATTATTTCTTTCATGCGATTACATCTTTTAGCTTGCATAAGCGACAAATTCTCCTTTCACCATAAATACTTCTCATTAACGAGTACCAATGGTGCATTGGTATATATATGATCACCTCTTCATTCCCACTTAGAATAACTAATACATGTGCACTCGTTAACCTCTCCTACAATCACAAAACCATGCTCACATCTAGTATGTCATATTAAAGTATGATTTTTCTTTATTATGTTGGACAATGGAGCTTCTATTTTAGAGAAATCTTGATGAATCGTCTATAATATTCTGCCAAACCAAGGGAACTTCTCACCGTCAAAAACATTCCTAGGTCGGTTGCAATCATGGATTGTTACTATTTTAGAGAATATAGATCTTAACCGATGCTTCCATAGAATCTCCAATATAGCCTTCAAGTACATCTTATGTTCATCATCAATCCTAGTGTAGACCATGATATCATCCATAAACACAAACTCATATGAGTAAATACTTTAGCTCTATGTAGTTGTTCGAATAGGTCATTAATCCAAGGAAAAGGATATTTGTTCTACTTAGTCACTTTATTTAGGTTAAGATAGTTTACACATAACCTCAAACGGTCCTCCCACCTTAGTTGCAAACATAATTAGTGTACTCCATTCAAATATGCTTCTTCAAGAATCCTTTCCTCAATAATCATTGACTTGCGCCTCTAACTCTCTCTACTCTTTAGGTGATATATGCGGCATAATTATAGGTATGGCTCTATCCAATAAATATATACAAAACTTGGTCTTTCTGTGGGGTGAAAATCCTTTTACTTCTTCGAAGTCATCAGAATACTCATTAGCAAGAGACAAAAATGACAAACCATTCCGTGGAATCTTAAGAGAATAAAGAAAGCTGCCCAATACCCCATTTTCCGATTTTCCGATAGGCAGTGTATTACAACCGTTTATCTTTCCACGTTCCCAATTGTTAGCTTAAGGTTCTCATAATCTGCTATACTCGCATACTTCATTGAGCCAGTCCAAAACTAAAATAATATTAACTTCAGCAAATTTCAAAATAAAATAATCACATACGAGAAAGAAAACATGACTTGATATAACTAAGCTATGACGAATCATACAGAAACTAGTAGATTCTCTTGTAGGTTTAGTCACAACCAAATGTAACGCCCTATCCCGAGACTTACGTTAACAAAAAGTATTAGCCAATAATGCCATCTTCTAATGAGAAGAACAAGGATGGTCAGAAGAGACCATCTGTTAATCTTACATTAAACGAATATTGAATAAGTCGATTAGATGTATAAACTTTCTTCTTACCTCAAGCGGATCGATGTATCCAATTCATGTTCAATATAAAGCTACGGTGTCAAAGGATCTTATTGAGAACAAAATGCAATATTGGCACAAATAACATATCATAGAACATAGTACATATAAGTACATACATCAGAGTACAACATACACATGTGCTACAAACTCAGTTAGTTCTTAGAAACCACAAACAAATACAACAAGACTCAAATTATAAATACACAAATGACATAATCGCTTTACTACTCAAATCTAATCTTATCGTCAATAGAGATAATCTAAGATGAAAGCAGCTAAACTCAAATCAAGTTATTACTTGAAACAACTTCGTCTGACCCGAGTATAAATACATAGGTTAGTCTTGCTTAAACATATCAGTTAGATCATGATAAATGAGAAATATAAGTACTCATAGCTAATAATTCCTTTATATAGAAAAGGAATAATATAACTCGAATCAACTGGGGGTACATGAGATACTTCAACTATGTCAACATATAAATGGCTCTTAATAGGTAACAACAACAAGTATAAATGTTTTCAGCAAGAATTTGTTGCTTTGCCCTAAGGATAAGCTATACAAATAAAATCTCGAAAAAACTTAAAAAAATAAGATGGATACATACACAACATTAACATACAGAGCTCGGCCAAGAGTTCAAGGCTTCATAAACATAATCACCATAAGTAATCAATATAAAAGCTCCAGGGATATATAAACAAACCAACAACAACCATAGTGGTGAAAACATTTGAAATCAACAAAATCTTGAAAAGTATATGGATCCATATTAACTGTTGCACACCAAAGCAATACTATAAATGCATCATCAATAAACAGCTGAAGCTTACCAAGTACTTTATATTAAGAGACCAAACAACCTTTAATTAAGACCCAACAACCCAGTAAACCGATTAAGAGACCCAACAGCCTCAAATAATACTCTAAATAGCGGAATATATACATACATGTATATATAGGACCGGTTAGAGATCCAACAACCTCCATTACAATCCCAAACAACAATATATATACACATACGTATAGGATCCAATAGCCTCAGGTACTAGCAATAACACCAAGATATATCACAAACTCCTAAATAGTAACTCAGTTAGTGAAAATAATACATTCCATGTCGTACATTCTCACTTATTGGTTTACTTAATAAACAACCTATTTCACACTGAAAAATAGCTTCAATCATCGAGTTTAAAATTAGTCGATATAATATACCTTCATGTTTCATACCACGAGAATTACTACATTGTTCAAGCCATGTTCTTATCTTCGCAAAGAGTGCAAAATTGTGCAGTCATATATCTTGATGATAATGGGTTTGAGAAAAAAGAGTTTATAGAACTATTTTGAAACCATTTGGAATTGTTTATTTGAAAACCTATATATATGTATACATTGGAAAATAATGTATACTATATAGCTTTGAGACGATTTCATTTATAAAACAAAATTAGGAGAAATATTTGTCTCAAAGTGATATATATATATATAATCCTTATAGAAATCGTTTTATACAACGTGCACTGTGTTAAAAATCTCATAAAATATCTCATGAAATTTATAAACAAAATCACATAAAACTTCACCGATTTGATGAACGAATTGATGATTATTTTTGCTCTTATATAAGGTCTAGCTTATGAGAAACACATCGAATTCACTTCAGAAACCGTTAAAAACCCATCAAAGATCACTTGGAAATTAGGTTAGAAAGCTCCAGAACATAGACGAAAAGCCATGTTCATAAAGCAACATGGGGTCGACCCTAGCATTCTATAGGTCGACCTTACTTAGGCTCGAGTTGACCCTAAGGTCGACCCTTAAAGAACTTAGGTCGACTCGGGGATGTGATTTTTCATAGATGCAACATTCTGCTCCGATTCTAACTTCGAGCACTTATTACACCAAGTTCCCAAACCTAGAACGAACGGAAACTTAGCATGCATGAAGTACAACATACAAACTACGAAAAAAAGAACTACACAATTCGAATAAGAATCATGGGAGATGTGAAGCTTCTTGGCCGCCCTCACCCCACCTTTCTTCCACCACTTCAATCACTGGGAGTTTGATTCCCTATCACCAGAACTAGAAACCCTTTTCGCAGCATTTGTTTGGACGCTTTGGAATGAACGCAATAACCGCTGCTTCAATAATCGCTTTACCTCGAATCACCAACTTTGCCACAAAATTACTCACCTTTTTAACCTTTGGTCAGGTACACCTCCGACACCTTTCATTCCAACATTACTGGATACTGCCATCATATGGGACGAGTTTGAAGTAAGCACCGATGCTGGAGTAGCTCAGCTGTGTCGCCACTACCCTCGCCCATGGCAAGTACATCATGTGTCGTACACTCTCTCGCAACGGGCAAGCTTTTTTGTGTTTTCTGGCTTGTGTATGTTGATGACTTACCTGATCATGTGAGGAGTTGTGTTGGTGGAGTAAGTTTGTGGTGTTTAGAAGTTAGTTTGGCTTGTTCGTTAATTGGCATAATATGTAATTAATCGCGCTAGCGCTAAAACTCCCTGCATGCATTTTGCATGCATTATTAGTACTAATGGTATCGGTCAGGCTTGTTGGCCGAATATGTTATTATTATTAATATATCTAATCGGATGTGTAGAGCTACTCTACACAACCGTTATGCTCAAAAAAGATGTGAAGCTTCAAAAATCAGTCCATATAGGGTCCTTGTACTGTAAAACACCTAAAACAAAGTTTCAGGTTACCATGATCTATTTTAACACAAACTCGATCAAACCCAACATGCAAATGTACATAGGTGTTTAGCTTAGAATGTGTGAGTTTTAATTCACCTTGATTGGTTTTGGCAAGCATTTGTAGTGGATTGGGTTATCAAAATGATAGCTTCAACTTTCTAGAGCCTGTAACAATGAGAAGTATTGACATACAAGGCTTCAAACTATTTGTGACGGCCGCCCCGCACCATCAAACATTTCCCCGAAATGCGTTGTGTCAATGTCCAACTAGCATATTCGTGGTCTCCACTCTCTAACGGTTACGGGGCAGATCCATAGGTTCGGTCTTCCAAGAGGTTGCCCTATCATCTCCTCCTTATCCTTTGCTGACGACATCATCATTTTCACAAATGGTTCTCGTCGGTCTATCAACAGCCTTCTTGGTTTTATTAGACGGTACGAGAGTTGCTCGGGGCAACTCGTGAACACCGCCAAAAGCTGCTTTGTGCCTGCTAAAGATCTTTCCTCCATTAGATCCTCCTGGATCGAAGCTACCTCTAGCTTTAAGGCTTTTTCACTTCCGCTTCCTTATCTAGGTATAGTTCTATATCGAGGCAGGAAGCTTAACGCCATTTTTGATCCCCTAACCGATAAAGTCAGGGGTAAGATTATTAGGTGGAATGCTGCTCTCATCTCCCAAGCTGGTAGACTCGTTCTCGTTAAGTCTGTCCTTGACTCCATGGGTTCTCATATCTTTGCTGCTATGACACCCACTGCTTCCTTCTTCCGCTCCTTCCGTTCTTTGGCCTCTTCCTTTTTCTGGGGCAACAAGGACGCTGTTACTAGGCATCACTGGATCTCTTGGAACATCGTTTGTCGTCCAAAAGAAGAGGGAGGTCTTGGCCTCCGAAATCCTAAGGATATATGTTTAGCCTTTGCTTGCAAGCTTTGGGCGAGATTTGGAGCAAACAACTCCCTTTGGGCGACGTTCCTCCATGCCAAGTACCACAGGCTAGCAATCATGAATTACACAGGTATCCCGTCTTACGCTAGTGAGACATGGAAACGTATGCAATCCGTGAAGGCAATTTCGGATGGCCATGGGAATGGTGCCATCTGGGATGGCAATCCCTTCTCTCTAAAGGCAGCGTGAGAGTCTGTGAGGCTGTCTGGTCCTCGTCTTCCTGCCTTCATCTTTATCTGGAATGTCCATATTCCGCCTAAGGTTTCTTTGTTTATGTGGAAAACTTTGCATGATGGTTTACCTATAGACGAGAACATTCATCGTATAGGCATCCCGCTTGTGTCCAGATGCAGGTGTTGTAACACTGGACACTTCGAGTCCTCCTCTCACTTGTTAATCTCTGGTGCCTGTGCCAGAGCTGTCTGGAATTACTTCGGGAACCTGATGGGTTGCCGAGGTAATACCTACTCTTTGGAAGGTCTGCTTAGTTTCTGGTGGGCCGGAAACACCAGAAAATCCTTCCACTCTATACTTCGTATTTTGATTCCTTGTCTTATATGCTGGCACATCTGGTGTGCCAGGAATAAGGCAGTTTTCGACGAAGTAGCTATGGATCCTCTTTCGATTATCCGGAAGATTAGGAACGATGTTTTTCTAGCATTTCGGGGCCGTCCTTTCGGTGGTGTCTTAGGTCGGCGCTCAAGGAGTTTGGCCGTCTTGTTTGATGTTGCATCTTCAACGACAGATCTTAGAGCAGGCATCGGTTGACTTAGGTTTTCCCCTCTTCGGTTTCTGATTCTTTGTTCTCGTTTTTTTTTTTTTTTTTTTGGCCAGTGATGATCTTGATTTCTATTTTTATGCCTCCTCCCAATACCCCTCCGCCCCCCCCCCCCCCCCAAACTATGATGTTTACTAGTTGTGCAGGACTATTAGGCACCTGTTAAGACAGATTGGAGCAAGGTGGAGCTAGGTGGGTGCTCATGTTTTGGGATTATGGAGCGCTTTCTTCTGGAGATTTCAAGACTAGATGTCTTTTGAGTTCGGGGGTCCTGTGTTAGTGGGAGCATTGGAAGATTTCAAATTACAGATTTTCAGATGTCAGAGATTATTCGTCGATTGTGGAGCGTGCTGAGCCAGGGCTTCTAGGCCCCCTTAGAGAGTACTGATTGGAGCTGCTTTTCCATTTTTTTAGGCCTATTTCTTTTTTTTGTTCCCTGTTGTTGTATTCTGGTTTTGTCCCTTCTTTGTGTGTGCACGGTTTCTGATTTTCAGAAATCGTTTTTGTGAGACGTTGGAGAATGGCTGGATTCTCCCTTTTGGTATGACACATAAATTTTTGTTAAAAAAATGTCCAACTAGCACGGGACGATCGTCAAAAGAAAGGATTGGAACGATGAATCATCAAGAACCTGTACTATATCACACAGTGCATGGAATAAAATATAATATTAACATACATGATATAAAACAGCGAGACAGTGCATAAGCTGAAAGCTAAACCATATCCATTAGAGTAGCAGAATCCCAAAATATAACTTATGATGCAAACCATTATTACAACTTCAAAATATTATCTCTAAAAAGGAAATAAAAGAGGTACACTACTAATGCCCAAAGCAGTGACCAGCAACAACACCGGGAGAATATATGTATATAATACGTGGACAACTACTCGTGCATAACCACCTAACCTGCCTCTAGTCTGCTCGTTTAGGAGCACCCAGAGTAATAAGAAGAGACATAAAACTCTGGGTCAAACAAAAGTCTGGTATGAGCGATAGCAGCAAAATAAGACAATAACAAGTATAAATAATCATACCTGACCTGGACCTGCAACCCAAGAGTTAGCACATCAAGATGTACAGTACTCTAAGGTAATAATAACATAGGGTGTAAAATGGAAGTGTGAGTGTTATGGTGATATCAAACAATAAACATAGCAATCATCCTCACATCTCTCACTCAGTGCGTAAAACATACAATATCCACCGCTTTGATCACCAGATCCATTGAGGCCATGACGGAGTCCAACTCCGTACAACTATCGCTACGACCACTTTGCCCTTTAGGGCCCTGATGGAGTCCAACTCCATACAACCTATGACCCCACTACACTGGTCCATAGTCAAAACCCCCTCCCTCATTAGTGAACCAAAGCTATAGATATTGATAAACCCTTTGCACACATCCCGCAGCAAAGCCCAACTCATGAAGTTAACTCGTTGGTTCCCATCTGGAACATAAGAAATAACTTCTCACTTAGACTTCCTTTGCATCTCAGGTTTTTGTCGGATTGGAGTTGTCCTTTAGAAGAGCTCACGATCGTCGTCGCGTGGTAGAAGTTCGAATCCGGTTCGGTTCAAAGTCATTATCTCGGTTCGAGTCGTGGTCCTCCACTGGGTCGGGTCGGTTCGTGGTACCTCCACCGGGTCGGTTCGTGGTACCTCCTTCGGGTTAGGTCGGTTCGTGGTACCTCCATCGGGTCGGGTCGGCGTACTCCATCGGGCTGGTTCGTTATTGCTCTATTGGGGTCGGGTCGGGTTGCTCCACCGGGGTTGGGTCAGGTCGTGCTCACTGGTCACGAGCCAGGCTCACTTTCCCCTAGTCACGAGCCTCACCTCTCAGCAGTTTTACAACAAACTAATTTCGCCATACGATGGTGTTTTCAACCATTCTAACTTTCCTATGCAATCATAAAACATCCCAAACAACAGTAACAACATATAGGTTCAATCAAAAAGATCAAAACATCAAGCATATAGGTTATTTTAGATCAAACACACCCAAAATCCATAATTTCCCCCTTAACCATGTTAACCATATCTAACAATAGGACTAGAAAACTTAATCCAAATTAACCCAAATTTACACCAGCATCATAAAATAATATTTTAGAATTTTTACATATTTTTCAAGAATTTTTAGATGTATAATTTCGCTAATTATCACTAATCACCCCTAATTAGCCATAATTAGTTTATAAACATGCAAATCACTCACCTTAGCAACAAATGAATGTTAGATCTGAAACTTATATTGATTTGGCATGGATTCCTATGTAGATCAGTAGCTTCAACTTTGATTTGGTGTTAATCCGACTTAGTTTGACGTAGATTTGATCAATTAGTGATTAGAAAGTGATTAGGGAGAGATTTGGAAGATGGAGGCCATTACCAAAATTAGAGAAATGTTGTGGCGGCTAGAAAAATGAAAGGAGATAATTCTCTAACTCTTTTCAGCCCTTCCATAACCCTAATCCCGAAACGGGTTATGAGCCTAGCTGTTAATCACCGTATTAAGCCCGATTAGGTTGTTTTTCCATCTTCAAATCTTATTTCAGCCATATCTCCCAAACGGTAAGTCCGTTTGATTAATGTGGCCACTCTACGGAATGGGAAACCATCATTCAAATCCAATGGATGTGGTTTCAGCTCAAACCTCCTTACCTATCAAAAGTTATAGGCGAAACAAGATTCGCCTGTTGTAAAACGTTCATTTAAAATTCGGTAAAAATCGTGAATGTGGGAAATGACCCCAATAGTCGTTTCCCAAAGTTACACGACCATATGACTTCGTATGAGAATAACATAAATATTCTACGATCCTCCGATACGTAGAATGCGGGTCGATACACTCTCCTCCCCTTAAGAAATTTCGCCCCCGAAATTCCTTAACAAAGAAAACATACAATGGTGCCCCCACATGCCTATCAGCCGTTTACAAACAATTAAACATACATAATAACACAACTAGTCTATCCTAACATGCGGTTTACTAATAAGGGAATAACTATATCGCGATTAAAACCTTACCAGGTAAAGAGCTCTGGATATGACTTCCTTATGTTCTCTTCGGTTTCCCAAGTACAGTCATTCTCATTATCGCCCCACTAGAGCTTAACCGGTTTCACCTCTTCCTCTAAAGTTGCTTCGTATCGTGTCTGATAATACGAACTGGCATGTGGGTTCCAACTACCTCGGGTTCTATCTCGATATCATCCAACTGATTTGGTGAAATAGTCACATCAGAATCGTGCACGAACTTCCTTAACTGGGAAACATGAAATACGCTGTGCACTCCCGCCATCTTGTCAGGTAATTCAACTCTATATGCTAAATTCCCAACTTGTTCGAGAACTGGAAATGGACCGATACACCTTGGTGCTAATTTACCTCTTCTACCAAACTGAATCACACTCTTTAACGGAGAAATCTTGACGAACACCAAGTCACCAACAGAGAACTTCAAATCTCTTCACCTTTTATCAGCATAAATCTTCTGCTTATCTTGGGCATCCTTCATTCGCTGTTGAATAACCTTGATCTTATCCGAAGTTTCTCTTATTACATCTGGCCCAAGCTCAAATTTCTCATCAGTTTCCAACCAACATGATGGTGAGTTGCACAACCTTCCATACAAAGCTTCAAATGGAGCCATATCAATACTGGACTGATAACTATTATTATATGCGAACTCAATCAGGTGCAAATAGTCATCCCACGACCCTCCAAAATCCAATATACAAGCTCTTAAGAGATCCTCTAATACACGATTCACCCTCTCTGTCTGACCATTGGTTTGAGGATGGTACGCGGTACTGAGATGTAATTCTGACCCTAAGGCCTCTTGTAAGCTCTTCCAAAACCCATTAGTAAATAATGGATCTCGGTCACTCAAAATACCTTTAGGTACTCCATGAAATCTCACTACCCACTTCATATACAGTTCCACTAACTTAGCTGTCGTTCTATTCGACTTGACCGGTATAAACCTTGCACTCTTTGTCAATCGATCCATAATCACCCAAATACTATCATGACCCAATCTAGTCCTTGGTAAACCATCGATGAATCCATTGAGACTTATTCCCATTTCCATTCGGGAATTTCCAACAGTTGTAACAAACCACTAGGCTTCTTTTGCTCGGCTTTAACTAACTTAAAATTCATGCACTTGGATATAATTTTCCCAATGTCTCTCTTCATCCCTTCCCAGTAGTAGGTCTGCTTCATGTCTCGATACATTTTGTTACCACCGGGATGTACAGTCAGTTTCGAGTGATGACACTCTCTAAGCACTTCATCTCTCAATCCATTAATGTCGGGTACAACAAATCTCCCATTCTATCGCAACCATCCCTCTCGATCAAGTCCATGCTTGTTCATTTCCTCACCATCGATACCCATCTCTACCTTGGAGATGATTTCCAATAGATAAGGATCATCTATTTGACTGGAACTGATCCGCTCAATCAAAGTCGGTCTGATCGTCAAACTTGCTAACATCTCTGGATCCAATTCACCAATAGGTCTGAAATCATATCCCGCGATATACTCTAGTTGCTTCCGTTCAAGGAACACATCCCCCAAATTGGCATATCCCCTACTCAATGCATCAGCTACCACATTGCCCTTCCTGGGTTTGTATGCGATATTGAAATCATATGAAGCCAAGAACTCTATCCATCTCTGCTGACGGAGATTTAAATCCTTCTGAGAGAAAAGATACTTTAATGACTTATGATCGGTAAACAACTCGAATCTTTCTCTCAAGAGATAATCTCTGCATTTTTAACGCGAACACGATCGCTGCCAATTCCAAACATTGGGTAGGGTATCTTTTCTCATGCGGTTTCAGTTGCCGACTAGCAGAAGCTATAACCTACCTCCTTGCATCAATATAGCACCTAGTCAGATACCATAGGCATCCGTGTATACCGTCATCTCTTCATTCCCTTTAGGAATAACTAACACTGGCGCACACGTTAACTTCTCCTTTGGACTCTTAAATGCATTCTCACACCTTCCGTCCCAAGCAAAAGCTTGATTCTTCTTGGTTAACCGAGTTAACGGTGGTGCTATCTTGGAGAAGTCTTGAATAAATTTACGATAGTATACAGCTAACCCCAAGAAACTTCTCACGTCCGCTGCATTCTTGGGCATAGACCAATCTTGCACCGTAGCCACTTTCGCAGGATCCACAAAAATTCCATTCTCTGAAACAACATGGCCCAAGAACCTCATTTCCCTCCTCCAGAAGTGACACTTAAAAAATTTCGCTTTCAATTGGTGTTTCCTCAGCACCTCCATCACTGTCCTTAGATGCCCCTTGTGTTCTTCCTCTGTTCTCGAGTAAAACAAGATATCGTCCACGAACACCATAACAAACTTATTTAACTGATCTCTAAAAACCCTATTCATAAGATCCACAAAGTATGCGGGTGCATTGGTCAACCCGAATGGAATGACCAACCACTCATAAAATCCAAACAACGTCCGAAATTCTGTTTTAGGTATACTCTCAGCTGCTACCCGGAGCTAATGAAATCCTGTCGCGAGATTCAACTGGGAAAACTCACTTACTCCATTTAATTGATCAAACAAATCATCTATCCGTGGAAGACGATACTTATTCTTCCTAGTCACCTTGTTCAACTTGCGGTAGTCCACACATAAGCGAAGGGAACCATCGACCTTAGTAGCAAATACAACTGGTGCTTCCCACTCAGAAATACTTCTTCGGATAAATCCCTTCTTCAAAAGATCGCCTACTTACACCTCGAGCTCTCACTGCTCCTTTGCACCATACGACGAAGGGCATCACTATAGGTCTAGCATCCTTCGCTAAATCAATCTAAAACTCGATCTCCCAGTGTGGTGGAAGTCCGGTCACTTCCCCGAAGATGTCCAGATAATCACCAGCAATAGACACATTTGATAACTCATCATGCGGGATGTCGAGGGAATTTAAAGAACTAGCCATAACCCCATCACTAGGCAGGCAAGCCAATACCACCCTCCGTCCATCATCCACTCTAATGGTCACAGAAGGCCCCTCACAGTCTACCACCACTCCATACATTTGAGCCAATTGACTCCCAAAATAATGCCAAACCCAGTAAAGCCCAAAATAAAGCAATCACAAGCAAACACACATCCATGACTCGATAAGACCAAATTACGACAAATCATACAAAGGCTAGTCGAACCACCGATTTGGTTTGTCACAACTAAAGATCTATCGACAATCTGGGTTCCAATTCCAATCTATCTACCAGGTCACTAGATATGAAGGAATGGGAAGCCCCGGTATCAAACAGTACTCGAACAAGAACATCTAAATAGAAAGCATACCTTGGATAACACACCCTTTCCCTTCTCCGCCGCGGTTGGGGCATTCAATGAAGAAGGAACAATGTTGATAGCATATGCTTTCACAATCTGCTTCTCCTCAGGAGGTTGTGGGCATTTATCCTTGTGATGTCCCACTTGGCCGCAATTGAAGCACTTCCTGTCTGCTGGCTTTGCTCGACAATCTCTGGCATAGTGTCCCTTCTTGCCATAGCTAAAACATTGTATATCTTTCTTATCCTTCTTTTTTTTATCATCCTTGGTTTGGTTCTGTTTTCTCTTATTCTGAGAACTCTTAGTGCCTTCACTGCTTACCCACGGTTTCGGCTCCTCTGCAGTTATAACAGCGACTCCAGTCTTTGGCTTAGGGTAAAGCCTCTCCGACCTCAATGCCTTCCCCACAATAGATTCGAACGTCTCATCGATATGTCTTATAAGTCTTTCCCCCAAGTACCTATCTAGGCAAGTTATGAACTTCTCACTCTTCTTCTTTGCAGTATCGATAAGAGATAATCTATATTTCGATAAAGTATCGAATTCAATAATATATTCCGAGACTGCCCTACCACTCTGCTTAAGCTCCAAAAAAATTCGAAAGAATTATGATTTCTGAGTAGCTGGAATAAACTTATCACTGAAGCGAGTCTTAAATTGATTCCAAGTAATTTGATCCTCGGGAGTAGCAGCTTTAATGGCATTCCACTAATTCATTGCTCGTCCTTGAAGATGACGTGATGCTAGCTTCCTCTTCATTGCATCATCGATCCCCAAATCCTCGAAGATGCACTCGCAACTATCCAGCCAATCTTGAACCACCATAGCCTATTCCGTTCCATGGAACGGCTTCCCACCAAGACTAGTGTAATCCTTGTTAAGCTTGGTGAAATCGGCTCTAGGCGCCTGCACTACTGCACCACCACCATTAGCAGCATTAGGAACTGCTCCCTGATCATCCCTAAGAATTTCTCGCATGTTGTTGAAACTGGGGCCTCAAAGGGAAGAGGGAAGACGATGTTGTTGAAACTGGGGCCTCAGAGGGAAATGAAAACATGACCCTTGCAGAAATGAAGGAAAAACACGATGTGCTTTTAAAGGCCAAGGTCGAGGAAGATCCCCAAAACCTTGAACCCCTCGCGGCAATCACTCCCGGGTCAAAGCTAATTGTTAAGCTTTCCACTCGGTCGATCACCGAAGAACTTTCTCATAAATCTTCTACCGACCCAAGCCCTCCGATCTCAGGAAAGAAGAAATCAAAACGCATCTTATCTGAAGCTGAAAAAGAGGAGAACGAAAAATTAAGGCTGCCAAGAAAGAAAAACGTACTCCAAAGCCTAAATGAAAGGCAGTCTTATCCTTTGTTTTGATTTTCAACTGGCCCGTTGTTATTGTAGCGAGTGCGGCCCTCGTATCTTTTTGTTTAGTCCTCTTGTACAAACCTACATTCGTGTAAATAAAGTAGCTTGTTTCCTGTGATGTCAAAAACTTGCAAGTTCGTCATTTATTTCAGTTAATACAGTAGTAGTCAAAGCATTAGTAACACGAGTAATAAGTAATAAATCACATCACAGGTAGCTTCCCTGCAAACGTGTAAACAACAATATGTACAGTGCCAAAATCATTGCTAAACTAAATAATCAATAACATGGGGATGTGACGTGTATGCCCTCAATCAATCTTGAATAAATGCCTGGCCAGGGCTTGTTCGGGATTGATTAGGTTCGACATTAGGTTTCCCCTAGTTCTTTAGTGGGGTTAATATTCCTTTTCATTAGCACTTGTTCTTAGCACATTTATACTCTCCTATCATTTGACCAGGTTAGAGTGCGGCCAAGGCGGTCTCTTATTGGGGTGCACCTTCACACCTTGGGGGCATCGTCTTCCCGTCCTTTATGCTCTCTCTCGAATCATGAGAGCTAGAGTTTGGGACGTCGTCTTCTCGTCCCTTTCACTCTATTACGCAAATGGTCGTCTCATTCGCTCTAGTTTGAGTATTACATTTGTTCGTTAAATTCAATTCAAATTTAATGTTTTATACCTAAAGAAAAACAATCACAGAATATAAAGGGATTAATGCAGGAAAAATAAATGACACACGATATTTTTTGTAGTGGTTTGGCCAAGTCATAGCCTACGTCCACTTCATAATCTTTTGCTTATATCAACCAAACTTTTTTAGGCAAGTCATGCCTTTTTACATGGTCCATAAAACAGAAGAAAATAGTACAAATTTAAGTCAAGTGCTACTGCAAGTTTTGGGCATTCCATGCTCTGGGTACCTCTTCACCATCTACGGTCGTTAACTTGAAAGCTCCTGTGTAAATTTTCCGTTGAATGGTGTACGGTCCCTCCCATTTCGGACCTCGATAGATAGGGGTCGGGAAGACACGCTTCAATACTGAGTCTCCAGGTTCAAAGGTCCGAGGCGAACCTTCCTGTCATAGTATCGTGCCACTTGGCGTCTGTGCCTCGAGGCATGCAAATCCGCTTCATCTCTTTTCTCTTCAACCATGTCTAGGGATTCAAGGAGAAGCGCTTTATTTGTCATCGGATCGTAATACATTGTACTATGAGAGGGAACTTTCAACTCCACTAGAATGACCGCTTCTGATTCAAAAGAAAGAGAAAAAGGGGTATAACCCATTGTCGTCTTGTAAGTCGTTCGGTAGGCTCATAATGCTAATGGTAATTTGTCGACCCATATGGCTCTTGTCTTTTCCAATCGCTTTTTTAGGATGGACTTAATGATTTTTTTTTGTTGCCTCAACTTGTCCATTTGACTGCTGTTGAGCTGCTGCAGTATATCTCTTATCAATCTTGTACTTCTAGCAGAAATCCCCGAATTCAGTGTTATTGAATTAGGTTCCATTATCTTTTATGATGGTTTTTGGAATTCCAAATCGACAAATGATATTCCTAACCACAAAATTTATCACCCACTTTGTCGTAATCTTTGTTAGTGGTTCGGCTTCTGCCCATTTTGTGAAGTAATCTATGGCCACGATTGCATATCTTGCTCCTCCTTTGGCGATTGGCAGGTTTCTAATGATTTCTATCCCCCACGTATCGAATGTCCATGGACGCGCCATTATCTTAAGCTGATTGGGGGTTGCTCTGGATATCTTCGCAAATTTCTGACACCTGTCGCAACGTTGTGAATAATCAGCTGCATCTCGATTCATGTTAGGCCAAAAGTAGCCATACCATAATATCTTCTTTGCCAGTGTTTGATCACCGGTATGATCTCCACACTCACCCTCATTGCTTCTCTTAGTACATGCTTGATGTCGTCGTGTGGTATACACCGGAGCAAAGGCATCAAAAATCCCTGGCGATAAAGAACTTCATGTTGCATGATATATCTTACGACTTTACGAATCACAGCCTATCTCTCATTCTTTTTTGTCGGGAATGTTCCATTTTGCAAAAAGTTCTTTACTGGTGTCATCCATGATTCTCTCTCCGGCTTAGTTTCTAGTACCGGATCGACTTCCATTTGGTCAATGCTCGAGGACTCTGCTACCTCAATCGGGACCATCCCTGTCTCTTCTGGATTGTCAGAGCTTCCCAACTTAGCTAGTCTATCTTCTTTCTAATTTTCTGTCCGTGGAATGTGAGTTATGCTATAATGTTCCAAGTTGTCTAACAACTCCTCTACCCTTTCAAGGTAAGTGACGAGTCGGGGTCCCTTGGCTAGGAATTCCTTTCGAACCTGGAAAATGACAATTTTAGAGTCACGGAAAATGTCTAGCATGGTCACCCCCAATTCCTTAGCGAGTTTCAACCTAGCAATCAGGTACTCGTATTCAGAATCATTGTTGGTTGTGGATAATTCCAACCGCAAAGCATAGTAAATTGATCATCCTTCAAGGGTTGTTAAAACAACTCTAGCATCGGATCATCGATCATTTTTAGCTCCATCTGTATATAGTTCCAAGGGATAAGTTCTGAATTCTGCTCTAAGGGGATTACCTTATCATCTAACACATCTTCCTCGGGGATCATAATTTTGGCGATGAAGTCAGCTAATGCTTACCCCCATATAGATCTCCTTGGTTGAAGGTTTAAGTCAAAAAGCAATCGTCCGGATGTTTCAGGCCGCAACATTACCTATTGGAGTAGACGATCAGTGTACACTACAATTGGGTGAGCCTGGAAACAATGACGATTTTTCAGGATGCAATCATGAGGCTATAAGCAAGTTTCTCTATCCTTGGATAATTGCATTCTGTTGTTGCTAACTTCTTGCTTTCGTAATATACCAGCCTCTTTACTTTGTCTTCCTCGCGTACTACAACTGAGCTGATGGCTGAGTTGACACTGCCAAATATACGAACAGATCCTCATGTTCCACTGGCTTGGACAATATCGGGGGTTTCTCTAGCAAATCCAACAAATTTTGAAAGGCATCTACACAGTCGGGGGTCCGCTTAAAATTGCGTTTCCCTCGTTTGATTAAGTCGAAGAAAGGAACACACTTGTCCATGGCTTTGGAAATGTTCCCCGCCAAGCTTTGAACATATCTGATCTTTCTTAGCTCTTCTATGTTTCTGATTGCTGCGATCTGATCAGGATTAATCTCGATTCCACGCGAACTGACTATGAAACCAAGAAATTTTCCTGATGCGACCCCGAATGAACATTTCAAAGGGTTCAGCTTCATCCCGTATCTTCGTAGGATTCCAAACATCTCCGCCAAGTCGTTTCTATGATCGTACGAACGCCTGGACTTCACAAACATATCGTCCACGTAAACTTCCATTGTTATTCCAATTTGATTGTAGAACATCTAGTTCATTAAGCGTTGATAGGAGGCTTCGGCATTTTTCAGCACGAAAGGCATTACCACATAATAGTATAACCCCAAGTCTGTGATAAAACTAGTATGTTCTTGGTCCAGTACATTTTAGGGATTTGATTGCATCCTGAATATGCATCCATGAAGGAGAGAAGTTCATGCCCCGCCGTTGAATCCACCAACTGGTCAATCCTGGGGAGTGGAAATCTGTCCTTCGGACATGCCTTGTTTAGATCGGAGAAATCAATACACGTTCGCCACTTCCCATTGGATTTCTTAACTAGAACAGGGTTTGATATCCAGCTAGGATATGTTGAATCTCTGATGAACCCATTGTCTCTTAACTTCTCTACTTCTTTTAAGGCTGCCGATCTTTCTGGGCCCAACATACGCCTTTTTTGTTTTACCAGAGGATGCTTTGGGTTTATGCTTAGTGAATGGCTCATGATCGAGAGGGAAATTTTGACATATGTCCACGTGGGTCCAAACAAACACGTCAAGGTTTGTTTTCAAAAAATCTATTAATTCTTTCATCCGGAAAGAAACCAAGTGAGATCCAATCTTCAGGACCTTTTTCGGGTCATCGCTATCGATTGGAATGTCTATGGTAGCTTTATTAGGTACCTCCTTCCTAGTTCTTCGTCCTCTCTAGGACTGATATCTTCAGGCAAGTCATCAAGCGACTCCCTTGGCGACATAATCTTTAATTGTTATGTTGAGTTCTCCTTAGCAGGAGGGGAAGTGTTCTTAGATTCTACATCTTTTCTGTTGTGTAGCATCTTTAATTCTTCTATGTAGCAGGCTCTTCTTGTAGCTTGATCACCACGAATCATTCCTACTCTAGCTTCAATCGGGAATTTCATTAACAAACACCGGAAGTAATGCAGGCCCTGAACTCTACAAGGGTCGGTCGACCCAAAAAAGCGTTAAGGAGAATCTAAATCCATGATCAAGAACTGGAGGATCCTTACTCTCTTTCACTCTTCCTCCCCCAGCTCCAAAAATAAATCTACCATTCCGGTAGGGGCGGTTGATGATCCATTAAAGCCACACATCCAACCTCCACATGGTTTTAAGTCCTTCGTCTCTAATTTCATCTGGTCAAAAACCTTTTTAAACAGGATATTGATAGAGCTTCCGTTATCCACGAGGACTTTCTTAACTACTGCAGGTCAAATGACGGTAGTTATCACTAATGGATCGGTGCTGGGGTTCCTACACTAACGCTCTCTCTATCTCGAAAAACAACATCATCTGTAGCCCTTTTTTGCTGCTTTTATGATGCAGTTTCTTCAAGACTACTACATTCCCATAATTTTAGGTGTTTGGATGCGTTATCGTATTGCTCAATCGTTCTGTTGCTAGACCCGGCTGGATGTGGTCCCCCGATTTTGGTATTGATGACAATATTCTTTCCCTTCTACTGGGCAGTGGGCTTGGAGGTAGGCTGGTTCTGATTTGGAGCTTTTCCTCCTTTCCCATGTCTCTTGGGGAGACTTTGTATTCATCCAGCTTTCCATAGCGAAGTAAATTTTCAACAACATCTCTCAGATGATGACACTCATTTGTAGAATGGCCGTGGGTTCCATGAAACAAACTGAATTTCCCAGTTGTGCGCTTCTTCTCAGTAGAGTCCCTAGGTAGAGGTTTCTTGTACTATATAACGTTATAAGTGTCCAGATAGATGTTTTCCAGAGTGTTACTCAATGGCGTGTAGTTCTCGAAGGTTTGAAATCAAGGTCTCTTTCTGGAATTGTTCCCTCGTTTTCTGTTTCTTCTACCACTGTTTCCACCCTGGTTATTATTTCCTTCGTTTTTATTACCTACATTCACTTTGATCTTTCCCGCCTTATCTTCGGATTGTTGATAACAACATTACTTTGAATGTCTTCCCTGGGAGCTCCATCAGGCTTTCTCTTTTGGTTAACATACACTTCCTCTCGTGGCAGGCGAACGCTTGCCTTTTCATAGAACAGCTCCCTGGTCAATGGCGGTTTTCCAGCTAAACATCCCCCGAATTCTGTGTCCTTGTCAACTCCATCTATTAAGGCCATCAAGATGATCGGATCATGCAGATTAGTCACTTCAGTAACTTCTAGGTTAAAGCGATCCAAATACGACTTAATGATTCACCAGGAGCATGCTTAATCCCGAATAACTCAATGATACTTTTGGACTTCCGTGCATGGAGTCTAAATTGGTTCATGAAGTTCTCACCTAGCTCTTTAAAATTAGATATTGACCGAGGGGGAGGTCGTGTGAACCACATTAACGCAACGTTTTCTAGATAAATGGGGAAAGCCTTGCATTTCACAACATCGGGGGCAGCTGTTGCATTCATATACCACGAATACCTCATCAAATGTTGCTTTGGATTGGTTCTTCCTCCATATCGATCCATTTATGGCAGACTAAATCGTCGAGGAAATTGGAAGTACAGGATGTGATCAGTGAAAGGCGTATGATTGCGCTCAATGCCCCAATCTTCGTTAGTGTAGTGTCTGCTGTCAGCCATATTCTGGCGCACCATCGCTTCCACCTCAGCATTAGCCAATGCTGGCTCGGGATCTGTACTTCAGGCTCTCCTGATATGTCCAATTCCTACATCAGGCGACAATCTTCGGTTTCTAGCGGCAACTGAGCTTCCTTGTCATCTACGATCCCGGTCATTCACGGGACGAAGAGGTTGAAGGAGATGCTCTTGTATAGGATTAGTGATGTTGGGATCTCCGGGAAGGACGTGAGATCCTCACACTGGAAACAACAATTGTTCTCTCAGGCTCGGGTCATCAGGTCCTAACACACGAGCCACGTCTTCGTGATATCCCAATGATCCAAAAGCTAATTGTTCAAGATTCTCGGGCCTTTCATATGGCCTCCTCTGACGTGGACGTCCCTCATCCGAAGAGGATGAATGGTCTACATCGAGATGATGAGTTGGGGACGATGTTCTCTGCTTGCGTAGCTCGTCTATTTTCCGACTCATGTCTTTCATGTTTTCTCGCATAAGAATTCTATCGCGTCTCCGGGCCTCTAAGGCATCATTGGTTCTATCTAGCATATCAAGTAAGCGCGAAAAATCCTTGTGTGTGACGGGTGCAGAGGGAGTAGGCTGATTACTAGTTGTTGTGACTGGCATTGGAGCATTTGCAGGGGCTCAAGTAGAAGTACTAGCCTCAACTGTAATCGGTTCATTTCAGGTGGTAGTTGCACCATCGGTTGGAGTCGCGGAGTGCTATCAGAAATGTTCAAGCTCCGATTTGGTTCAGGTTTGCACCATCAGTTCGGTTCAGATCGTCGAGATTGGTTCGAATCAGGGTCCCTCTTCTGGACTGGTTCGGTCCTGAACCGTGACCCCTCGATCTGGTGACAACTATCGCTTGTTGGTCTTCACTTGCTTCATTTTCCCGAGGAATTTGCGGTTCTTTTCCTTTAGCGATAAAAATCGATTCTCTTGAGATTAGCAAAAGCTTTCAAAAATACTGAAGAAAGTGAACTAACTTCTTTGGACTTGAGGATCCAAATAGTAGAACGGTACTACAAAATGCTGGGAATTCAACGTTCTCAGTGAAAGCACCAAAATATTAGACCAAAAAGTGGTTCTAACACCCAATTGATTGATAATTTTAAATAAAATAAGAAGAAAAACAACGAGAACACAAGATTTATAGTGGTTCGGTATTAATGAGCCTACGTTCACTTTATATTTCTCTGATTGATGATTTGAATACAACTACAATGATGATTTCCACTCAATCTCACTTATACAATTGATAATTTCTCTCAATTTCCTAAGATTACCCTCTAAGAGTTTGGATATAATCTGAATAAATCAAAGAAATTTGCTAGTAAAGGAGTTAGGGTAATCAATTCGCCAAAAGATCCCCTCAAATGGGTTAAGGGGTATTTATAGGCTGAGAGTTCATCCGGTTCGGGTTGCCACGTGGGGCCCATCTCGTGAATTTTAGATCCGGTAGCTCTGGGATGATGACAACATATCAAGAACGTGGGAAACATGGATGATAACTACCCTAGTTTTGCAGGAACATGGAATGTAACTGTTGCAGTTTCATATGCAGTTTGGATCGGTGGATCAGAACTCCATTCGGATCGGTGCTTCAGGCCCAAACCAATCTGAAATCAGGTACTTGGGACTAATTTACAAGTTTGTGCGGAGGAGTGTGGATCCAACCAGGAAGCTCCGAACTAATCCGGAATCCCGTTTGCTATACTTCTTATCCTTTAATTTATTTATTTGTTGATTAATTCCTTAGCTTTGTATAACCTAACCACAAAGTAGGCTAACACATACCTTGCATCATGACTCCCTTAACCTTATCCTTAGCATTAGGAGAACTAGAAAAGGTAGGCATAACATCCAAAGCGTATGCTCTAACAATATGCTTATTCTTAGCAGATTCAAGATAAATTTTCTTTAAAAGTCTAGATTAATCACAATTAAAGAACTTTTTTCTGTTTTATGCTCTAACAATTTTGGTCGAGTATCCCTCTAATCTTCAATGCGCTCTTCCTTGATGCTTTGGAGTGCGATTCAGTCCCTTTAGACTTTGGTACTTCACCCTCAAGTATCAAAATCGGTCTGTCAATCCGTCAGCACTAGGCCTCTCCAAACACCACCAAATCTTCAAGGTAATGTCTACAGAGCAAGTGGGTTCCACCATATTGATCTCCCCTTCATTGTTATTGCCTATATTGGTCGATGTCGATCCATGTCGGATCCATATCCCACGGATCAGCATCGATCCATCACTTTGGCTTTGATGAAGCTAAAGTCCTTGGCATCTCCACTCCATGCTCCAAAGCTCATCCTATAAGTTTCATACGATTCCAATGAACTTTGCTTCAGACATGCTTCGATCATCCATCGAAGTCCTAGAACGTGCACACCACAAAAACACAATTCAAACATAGTATCCAGTTCAATCAATTTAAAGGTTCACACAACAAAGTCCACCACTATTAAACATATATAATCATATAATCACACATGAATCAGTCAAATCTAACCATGGATTTAGTGTTGAACATGGTTCATTACTCACTATTTACATTCGATATGGCAAATTAATCACATATATACATAATTATATTATCCTAAGGTTTTTAGATATGAAATTAACTAGATCCAACAAATTTTAAGGTTAATTTAACATATACATGATAAAATCTCCTAAATACAACATACAATCCAATATAGACATGTAAGAGATCATAACCACTTACCTAGTCTTATAATTCGATGAAATCAATTGGATATCTAACCCGGACAACAAGTAAATATGTAAATGTGTAACTAAAATGGAGAGATCTAATCAATCATGTAGACCTAATCCTTAATTGTTAATTAGAGATGATTTATTGTGAATTTGAGTGTTGATTTAAGAAGGGATGAATTAGAATGGATTTATGTTTAAAGCTGATAAGAAATGAGAGTTCAAAATTTTCCCTTCAACTCCTATTTATAATTAAGGGTGATTATACTAATGGGCTCACTCATCATAGATCATTAGTAATACCCTAATTTTGGTCAGCGGTCTCTCAAAATGCTTAGCTAATTTTATTATATGACCACTTTATGGAATGAGAAACCACCATTTTAAAGCAATGAGACAGATAAGAGCATTTAATTTGTCTTCTATCTAAAGTTATAATTGAAATAAGATTTTCCAAGGGTATTGTTAGATCCAAAAATGGCTCTAACACCCAAACTAAGAATAATTTCTGATGAAATGAAATTAAAAATGAAGAAAATGCACAATTTATAGTGGTTCGGCATTAAATAGCCTACGTCCACTTTCAACTTTTTGTATTGATGAGTTGAATGTAGATACAACAATGATTCTTACTCACTTTCACTCATATCATACGTAAATTCACTCAATTCTCTCTGAAATGTACTTCATAAGATGATTGCAATATGAAAATGGTGATGGAATTCGGCTCTCAAAGGAGTTTCAACTTTGGAAATGCCAAAAGATCCTCTGAAATGTGCCTTGGGGGTGTATTTATAGGTGAAAAATGCTCATGAAACGGCTTTGATTCGGATCCACGTGGCGCCCATCCCGTTACTATTGGGTTTAGATGGGATATGATATCAACAGCGCATCAGGTTAGTGGTGAACATGGGGAGAACGTGGGTATAACCGCTCCGAGTTTTATGGGAATGTGGGAATAGCTTCTGCAATTTCAGGCGCCTGGGATCGGATCGGAAATACTCCCATTGGGGATCGGATTTGACTGAACCGATCTGGTTTGACCTGTCCCCCCTTCTTCTTCACTTGGTGCCTTTTGTCTTGACCAAATGGACTCCGATCCGACTCGATTCTTTGAGTGAGTGATCTTCATTCTTTGATCTTTTATCTTTGTGTAGCCTAGTTCACAAAGTAGGCTAACATTTTCCCCCCTCAAAGGACGCTTCTATTGAAGATGGAGCGTGCTTTGATATTATTTGCCTACTGGTCTCTGAATTTGAACCATTGAATAGTTGCTTTCATTCGCATGTAGGGATGCGTTGCTTCATAAAGTCGTGTCTCTTGTTGCTTATATATACATCATTGAACGTATGAATCATCTTCTTTATTTTAAACAACTCTGTGAATTCTTCTTGATGTCCACTGACTCCTCAAGGTAAGCTTTTTGTTTATTTTTCTTTTAGTTCGTTTCATACATCGAGTTAACTCTGGTAACTAAATTTGGGCTCGGACTCGGTCCGAACAGTTTTTCTTACACCCCACTACCACTGAACGAATAGGCTAAATACCTACATAGGCCAGCACTCCGGTCCAATCGGAACGAAGTATTAGGAATACTAAGAGCCACCTCAAATCCATATATAAATCCACCACACCTCCATCTCTCTTCTCTTCCTTTCATTCTTATCGTCTTCTAAGTTTAGCACAGAAAACCCTAACTCTCAAAAACTCCGGAATCCTCACTTTAATCTTCAAATCGAGCACATAGCTAGGCTCATAACTTCGTTATGGCTGATTTCAATTAGGATTTGTGGATAATTTGAGCGATTTGGGAATGGTGTTCGGTTGACCTTGACGTCATGGCCTTTTCCCTCCCTCCGCCATCGTCGTTTATGGCCTCACCGCCATCTCGAAGCAGTAACGGATGGGATTAGGATCTAATGTTAAACGTGTCAGCACATAAGTGCTTGGCTATGACTTGGGTTTTTGGCACGAAACTGGGTTCAGTGTTGGTTAAGGGAGAGAGAGGAGGAAGAAGAAGAGAGGAAGGTATGGGATCAGTTCGAGTGAAGAGGCATAAAAGTGAAGGAGTGAGAGGGGTTCATCTGACCGGGGGCGGGTCGGAGTGAAAGAAGTAGACAAGGGAAAGCATAGGTACTCGAACCGATCCGGACTTCTTAGAGAACCCATTTCCAAACCGAATCGATTTTTCCTGTAAGGAGTTAACTTCTGCTCTGAACCAAACATGATGTTGCCCTCAACTCGAACCTTTTTCTTCATGAGGTGTCCGATCCGGTCCTGGCATATGCACCCGAACCGAATTGAAACTCAATGCATAAGAAATATCCTACTTGACCGATCAATGTCTGCCGTGACCTATAACTTAATGAACAGTTAGGATAGTGCCTTATGAACATGAGCAAACATTTAAAACTATTGTGAACATTACTGCTTCGCCAAACTTCTGCATTATGCTCTTACGTATTTACTTTGCATCTCTTACACACACTGTACACACCTTAGTTTACACATATGCACGGGGGGATAAGGGCTATTTTACTCTAACTTATGCTATTGCTTCTTCAATAGTTTAGCGACCATGGCAGAGAGACGTTCATCTAGATTAGCAGAAAAAGGGAGAAGTCACAGAAACATCCAAGAAACTCACTCTTGATGACATATCCTCTTCCTCAGACCCTGAATGGGATGACGAGGGTCCAGATTATGAAATGGAAGCGCACAATAGTGAAGTATCTTCCGGAGGTGATGTCTCTCTTGGTGAGGAAGAGGAAGGAGAGATAGGAGATGATCGTGCTCCCGACGAGTTTGAAACTGCCACCATATTGGAATTTACCAAAGATTCTGTTGAGTCGACGATCGATGATGATAGACTCACCCGAATATGTCTAAAGCATGGGATATTAAAAAGAGATACCAGTTGCCTTCGAAAACCGATCGCCCCCACAATCCACCGGAAGTATTTATGGCTATTACTCGATTAATGTGTCTAGTTGGAGCAATACCTCCATTTCCGCATTTTGTCGTCGATTTTCTGAGACAGATGCGGATTGCCCCCATGCAGTTACATCCCAACTCTTATGCTTATTTATACTCCTTGTATATAGCATACAAAGAGATTTTAGGTATAGATCCTACCTTCGATGACGTCCACTTCTTTTATAATTTCAAGCATCAGACTCAAGAGACTCCCTCCTCATACTTTGAATCGGTTCCAAAAAGGAAAATCATCATTGTTCCATATAGCAGCAAGGTTGATGACTCGAAACCCGAATGGTTTTACATCAGACAGCAACCGGGGTGCACCGGGAGATGGACCAAATCAAGTAAAGCACCGACTTTCTAAATTCCAACTTCAAATGTTTATGTCAACACATTAACTTGCTTTCATTTTCACTTGCAGTTGATAACCCAAAGCAAATATCGGGTCAATTATACTTTGATCGTTTGCACCAGCTGCTCAATGGTGATCAAAAGTTCTTAACCATCGACAATGTTCTTAAGGATGGGTATCTCCATCGTCACGAGTTACTATCTATTACCCATAGTATAGGTCATGGGACAGGTCCATATGTGTACATACCTCCGGTCGACATTATTCCTGAGACGAGTGAGGGCTCGAAAGGTCCGACGATACCCCTTAGGACTCCTCCCTCTCCGTCCTCAACTCAGGACGATGAATTAGCTAACATAGCTGAGAAGTACAGAGAAGGGTATACCATTCTTGATGACGCCATTTCTCCTGAAAAGTCAACATCCCCTAAAGAGGTGCCACTAGATGCTCCTCAAGGAGATGCTCCTACTACCGACGATTCTACATTTAAGGGTTTAGGAAATCTTCCCCTGCCTGAAACTATTTATACTTCAGAGGACTTCGGAACAAATCCTTTAACCTTCACTTTTTAGAAGAGACTACTCCCATGAAGACCAAAGAGCCTACTCATGCTAGTCTGGCTTCAGGCTCGGGATTGTTGGGGGGGAACATCACTTAGGATGCACATAACACATTAGCACCGCACGTCACAACACTTATGTCTTATGTGAATGTCGATTATGAATTCTACTTATATTATTGTGTAGGTACAAAAGCACGTCCTTACTATGATGTCAGGAAAATTCGCCGTAGCATGTCCAGACCTCCTTCTGACACCGAGCAAGATCGCCGTGAGAATCGGGGCAGAGATGACATACGGCATCATGATTCCCATCGACCTCACACTTCACGCTCTGGTTCTCCTGTTCGGTCGGATCCAGATAGATATAAGAGCCACCAAAGTCATCGTGAGGGAGACACATCACAGTCCAAAGACCGAATTCTTCCCCAAGATAGATATTCCCGGGAAAAAAGTCCACCGAAAACAGTGATTCGCGAGACAAGCACAAAGTCTCTGAGAAGCGACCTGAAAAAGGTGATGCAGCCATCGTTCCCGCCAAGCGGAAACATTTTGAGCTATCTTATTCCATAGCCCCACCACTAGACTCTGATTCCAAAACGAAACTAGCTTATCTGAAGGAGCAGTTCCCAGATCACTACTTCGAGCATTTAACTTTCCTACCCGCACTTGAGCCTATTTCTTCAAAGTGGGCAGATGATGCTAGGGCAAAGATCGACGCAGTAGAGAAATAGTACTCGGAGATGTACAAGTATTCACGCAATCTCTCCAGAATCATTCGAGCCCTAATTGCAGACGTCGGCGCAATGAAGAAAGTTGCAGACTCCGATGAGAAGGTTTTGAAAAATCTGGAGAGGACTTAGAAGATGCACAGGCTCAACTTGCCATTGCTCAACGAGATGCCAACAACTTCAAAAAGCAATTTGAAGAATTACAAAAGCGTTATCATGACCTACTAGAATCTCAAAGTCAAGAGCGTTTAGATCTGAAGAAACAAGCCGAGGATGCTAAGTCAGAAAGTGTCAAGGTGCAACTAGCTTACAGTACTCTTGAGCAAGAAAAGGTCGAGTTAGCGAGGAAGAATGCCGAGTTGGAGAAACAAAATGCTGACTTAGAGGCCAAGTTAATGGAGGCCGAGACTAGACCTTCTTTAGCTGAGGGGAACACGGATAACGCTCAAGTCCGCCGAGGAGGCCCACACACAGCTATTTGAGACTAAGAAGGAATTGGACGGATTTGGCGAACTGATGATAGAATTCTTTGCTCATATAATCCATCGTCGAAACATCTCTTGGATCGAGGACTATCCGACCACCCTAGTTCACGTGTGGAATCAAATTATTGAGTGGGAAAAGGAAGAACTTAAAGTAGACTCCGTTGATGAAGACAAGCTCATGGAGAAGTATCTGAAAGATGATGAACCGGCACGTCTGGCCGAGGGGCGTCGCCTTATTGCTGCTGCTATGGAAGAGGAGAAACGCCAGGCCAAAGGAAAGAATATCCTTGAAGTTGGTTCCTCTTCTGTTACCGTCGAAGATACTGGAGTAGAGGAATATGATCTCGAGAATCCTGGAATTCCTAAAGCACCTCTTTTATCTCCTATACCCGAATCAACATCAGGGACGGTAGCGACCCCAATTGAGAAATCATCAGAAGGTATTTCCACCTTTTCACGCCAATTTGCCAAGGCAGTCTCCCCCTTTCGTCACATCATTGGGCAATCGATCGAAGATTCCTTGTTTTCTCCTGAGTTGATAACTGTTGTTTCTCATTCTGTAGGTGTTGAACCAACCGAGAAGACTGACGAGCAATGGGGAAACGCCATTGGGGAAAAATCCGTCGAAGAGACTCAGGAAGGACAGGATAAGGCTACCATCGTTGATTCCGGAGGGGGAGCTAAAGGTAAAAAGGAGGAGGCTATCAACAAGACTCCCATATCGCCAAACACCGACACTTCTCATGATGATGAAATGATAGATGCTTTGAAAGATGACGATGGTAATGATGGGCATGAAGAAGATCCGATGTTACTATAATTGGGGATTCGAAGAATGCTGATGACGTGACTTTGGATGAAATGAAGGCCAAACAAGACAAGCGCATGCAGCTGAAAGTCGAGGAGATAGACCCCGAAAACCTTAAGCCCCTTGCAGTGGTGGATGCTGGATTGAGGTTAGTTGTTAAGCTTTCAACTAAGTCAATTACAGAGGAGCTTGCTAAAAAATCTCCTCTCGATCCCAACGCTCCGACTCCTGGGAAGAAATCTATTGACTCTAGTACCTCAATTACAGAGAAGAAGAAACAAAAGCGTCTCATGTTCGATGCTGAAAAAGAAGCTAAAAAAGCTCTTAAGGCTGCAAAGAAGCCCATGTCTACTCCAAAGTCCAAGTGACAATGCATTTTGTTTTTTGTTTTGAATATTCCATTGGTCCGCTATTGTAGTAGCGAGTGCAGCCCTTGCACCTTTTTCTTGGCTTTCCTGTACAAACTCACGTATTTGTGAATAAAGCAGTTTATTTCCCGCAATATCAAATATTTGTAAATTTATTATTTAAGTAAGAATGCAGATAAATAACATGCCATATCGCAGTTATACAATAAAGTCATTATCGGGGGAACATGTACATATGTATGCCCCCAATCAATTTTGAATAGACTGACCAACTGAGGTTTATCCGAGATTGATTAGACTTAACATTCAATTGCCCTCGGCTCTCTGGTGGAGCTAAATTTCTTTTGTCGTTGATGCTTATCCTTCTAGCATCTTTATACTCTCCTGTTTCATAGCTAGGTTAGAGTTTTATCGAGGCGATCTCTTATCGGGGTGCACCTTCACGCCTCAAGGGACGTCGTCTTCCCGTCCTTTATACTCTCTCTCAATTCGTGAGAATTAGAGTTAGGAATGTCGTCTTCCCATTCCTTCTATCCTATGATGCAAACAGTCATTTCGCTTGCTCCTGCATATGAATTGTTCTTAATAATTTTTTTTTTAAACTTAATTCGATATTTAGCATTTCATAATCAAGATAAAGCAGTCACAAAATATAAGAACAGCGCAGGAAAGATAAATGACACACGATGTTTTTATAGTGGTTCAGCTAAGTCGTAGCCTACATCCACATCATAATCCTTTGTTCATATAAACAGACTTTTTAAAGCAAGTCGTGCCTTTTTACATAGTTTACAAAAATGAAAAGGAAGACATTCCATATTTAGCTCAAATATCGTCGCAGGTGCTGAGCGTTCCAAGCTCTGGGAATCTCTTCACCGTCCACGGTCGTTAGCTTGAATGCTCCTGTATCAAGCTTCTGTTGGATGGCGTATGGCCCTTCCCATTTTGGACCCAGTTGGGTTGAAGGCGGGAAGACTCGTTTCAATACTAAGTCTCCTGGTTCGAAGGTTTTAAAGCAAACTTTCCAGTCATAATAACGTGCTACTTGATGTCGATATCTTGAGGCACGCAAGTCTGCTTCGTCTCTTTTTTCTTCAACCATATCAAGAGACTCTAGGAGGAATGTTTTATTCATCATTGGGTCATAGTATGCTACTCGATGGGAAGGGACTTATAGTTCTATTGGGATCACTGCTTCTGACCCGAAGGAGAGTGAAAAAGGGGTATGGCCAGTAGCTGTCTTAAAGGTTGTCCTATAGGCCCACAAAGCTAGTGGCAACTCATCTACCCACTTGGCTTTGGCCCGCTCCAACCGCTTCTTAAGAATAGTTTTAATGACCTTGTTTATTGCTTCAACCTAGCCGTTTGACTGCGGGTGAGCTACAGCGGTGTATCGTTTATCAATCTTGTATTTCTGGCAGAAGTTTCTAAATTCAGTACTGTCAAATTGGGTTCCATTATCAGTTATGATAGTTTTCGGTATCCCAAATCGACAAATAATGTTTTTGACAATAAAACTAATCACCTTCCTTGCCGTGATCGTGGTTAAAGGTTCAGCTTCCACCTATTTCGTGAAATAGTCCACGACGACGATCGCGTACTTTGCCTCCCCTTTGGCAATAGGTAACACTCCAATAATATCAATTCCCCACATGGCAAACGGCCATGGGCTTACCATTGACTTAAGCTGAGCCGGAGGTGGTCTGGGAATTTTGGCGAATCTTTGACATTTATCGCAGCGTCGTGAATAATCAGCCGCGTCTTTATTCATGGTAGACCAAAAATATCCATACCGCAACACTTTCTTTGCTAGGGTTTGACCCCCGGTGTGGTCCCCACACTCACCTTCGTGTACTTCTTAACGTTTGATGTCGTCACGTGCGATACACCGTAGTAGGGTATTGAAAACCCTTAGTGATAGAGGATGTTGTCCTGTAAAACGTATCTAGCAGCCTTACGTGTTACAGCTCGTCTTTCGCTTTTCTTCAATGGGAGGGTTCCACTCTTGAGGAAGTTCTTGATCGGTGTCATCAATGATTCTCTCTCTGGATCAACTTCTAAGGCTAGTTCCACCTCCATCAGGTTGAAACTCGGTGATTCCAAAATCTCTATTGGAACCATTTCAGTTTCTTCGGGGTTGTCAGAACTTGCTAGTTTTGCCAACCGGTCTGCCTTTTGATTTTCTAATCCTGGAATGTGTCTTATGCTGTAACGCTCCAAATTACCCAACAACTCCTTTACTTTTTTGAGATAAGTAACGAGCCGAGGTCCTTTAGTAACAAACTCCTCCCGTACCTGACATACAACTATCTTGGAGTCGCATCATATATCCGGTGTCTTCACTCCTAGTTCTTTGGCGAGTTTCAGCCCGGCAATCAGGGCTTTATACTCGGAATCGTTATTGGTAGCAACAAATTCTAATCGCAAGGCATAGTAAATAGATCGTCCTTCAGGATTGATTAAAACAACTCCGGCGCCGGACCTTCAATCATTCTTGGCTCCGTTCGTATATAACTTCCACGGACTAAGCTCTAATTCTTGTTCTAAAGTAACCACCTTGTCGCCCACCGCTTCCTCTTCCGGAATTGTGAATTCAGCTATGAAGTCGGCCAATGCATGCCCCCTTATTGATCTCCGTGTCTGAAAATTCAAATCGAATTGACTCAACTCGATGTTCAATTTAAGTAACCGCCCCGATGCTTCGGTTTTTGCAACACTTGCCTTAAAGGTTGATCGGTGTATACAACTATCGGGTGAGCCTGAAAGTAATGACGAAGTTTGCGGGAAGCAATCAGGAGGCTATAAGCAAGTTTTTCTATTTTTGGATAGTTACGTTAGGCAGCGGCTAGCTTCTTGCTTACGTAGTATACCGGCCTCTGGACTTTATCTTCTTCACGTACAAACGCCGTACTGACGGCATGAGATGATACCGCTAGGTAGACAAACAAATCCTCATGTTCCACGAGTTTTGACAATATTGGAGGCTTCTCTAATAAGTCTAATAGATTCTGGAAAGCCTCCACACAATCAGGAGTCCACTCAAAATTTCGTTTCCCTCGCTTTATCAGATCGAAGAAAGGTATGCACTTATCTATGGCTTTGGAGATAAACCTGCTCAATGCAGCAACTTTTCCGGCCAGGCTTTGAACATTCTTAATCTTTCGTGGTTTTTCAATATTCCATATTGCTGCTATTTGACTAGGGTTTATCTCAATCCCTCGAGAACTCACGATAAACCCAAGTAATTTCCCAGGTACGACCGCAAATGAGCATTTTAGGGGGTTTAACTTCATCCCATACCTTCGAAGAATGTCGAACATTTTGGCTAAGTCCTTTGTATTGTCGGAAGATTGTCTAGACTTCACAATCATGTCGTCCACATAAACCTCTATGGTTTTTCCGATTTTATTATAGAACATGTGGTTGACCAAACACTGATACGTGGCTCCTGCATTCTTTAATCCAAATGGCATTACCACATAACAATATAACCCCAAGTCTGTGATGAAACTTGTGTGCTCCTGATCCGGTATGTCCATGGGAATTTGATTGTACCCTGAATAGGCATCCATAAAGGATAAAAGCTCATGTCCGGCCGTCGAGTCTACTAGTTGATCAATCCTGGGAAGAGGAAAGCTATCATTCGGACAATCCTTGTTCAAGTCAGAGAAGTTAATACATGTACGCCACTTCCCGTTAGATTTTTTGACTAGGACAGGATTTGATATCCAGTCGGGATATTTCGAATCCTTAATGAATCCATTATCCTTCAATTTCTCTACCTCTTCCTTCAAAGCTGCTGACCGCTCTGGGCCTAACATCCATCTCTTTTGCTTGACCGGCAGGTGCTTTGGATTTATGCTTAAAGAGTGGCTCATAATAGCAGGCGAAATCCCACACATGTCAGCATGAGTCCAGGAAAACACATCTAAATTTGCCCTTAAGAAATCAGCCAACTCTTTTGCTCGAATTGGATCTAGCTGCAATCTGATCTTTAGTACTTTTGTCGAATATGCCTCATCAATAGGTATATCTATTGTTGTCTCGTTGGGAGTCACCTTTCTGTCCTCGGGCTCTCTACCCTCTCTGGGATCAATATCCCGAACACATCTAAGGGCGACTCTCTTGGGGTTGGACCCCTTAATTGCTATGCTGAGTTTTCCTTCGAAGGGGGTGAATCGTCCTTAGATTCTATATTCAACCCCTTCATTAGCATCTTCAACTCCGTCATGTAACAAGCTCGTCCCGTAGCTTGATCACCTCTCATCACCCCTATTCCTGCATCTGTCGGGAATTTAAGCAGTAAGCACCAAGGTGGATACATGCCCTAAACTCGGCGAGGGCCGGTCGGCCTAGGAAAGCATTGCAGGGTGACTCAACATCCAAAACAACAAATGGCAGGATTATCACTCTCTGGAGATCTCCTTGTCCTAACGTCAATTGTAATTCTACGTAGCCCATCGGAGCCGTTGACGCCCCATTAAAGCCCCGTATCTGTAACACCCCGAATTTCCTGTTAACATTAAATTAACGAATTAAAGTATAATTAATTCTTAATGAAATAATTAAGGGAAACGAGTTGCGTCATTACGTTCGTCTCGGAATTCTGGTTGAGATAGAATTCGAGTTTGCATAAAACGGATATCGGATGAAGGAGATATGGACGAACGAAGTCAGGCAGGAAAAAAATATTGCACTGGCGCACTTGGGAAGTGTGCCAGGACAAATTTGCACTGGCGCACGTGCCAAGTGCGCCCAGGCCGAGCAGCAGGCCTGCACAACTTTCTGGTTTGGCCCTGGCTGGCCTGGTCGGGTTTCTAGGGCTTGGCTGTGTCACTAGGGCTTACATGTCGCTTTCTGATTGGCTTCTCTTGAGATGGATAGTCTAGATTCACTCTAGCTTCATCGACGGCTCTAATCAGTTTAAAATTCTATAAATACAACTCAAGTCTAAACCTAAATTCACACAAATAATATAGTACTAGAGCCGTCATGCTACTGGGAAGAAATTAGGAGTGGCCGTCGGTTAGAAAGCGTAGAGACAAGCCAATACTAAAGTAAAACACGAATCAAAACAACGTTTGTCTACCCAAAGGAAAGCATTTCAAATTCAGAACTCAGAATCCATAATTCAAGTTCGTCGTTTGTTGTAAGTATAGTGATTTTTCCGATGAGTATAAAACTAAGACTTGATTCGATGTAAATTGGAAGTGGAATTGTGCTATTATGTAACGACGATGTTAATTCATATCTATGTATTGAAACGATTGTGTTGTGAATGGAATTGGGATGTTTGTGGTATAATTGAGTTGATGATAATCCTATTGTACTTCTAAAATGAAAACAACATCACATGCAAGTTGTATAGTTCATGTTTATGTGATTATATAGGTTGTTTGTAATTAGAACCTCATGTATATACTTTATGCTAGAACCATTATGCCTAAATGGTTATGTTCATATACATGCTCCTATGTTTATACAAAAGTTGCAAGTTCCTAATTGGATCCATGTCAAGATCCACTTTAGTACATGTTACATGTTGTAATTAGACATATGATTGGATCTAGTTCGCACCCTTGTCATAAAATTATACATATTTATGAATATGTCATATTCTTGTCATATGCTAGTGATGTTCGATGTTATGCCTAGAACCAAAACATGTTTAGGCTTATGTTGTCTAAATCATATGCTAATTTATGTGACACCTATTTGGATAGATCCCTATTTCAATGCAAGTTCACACATATGTAAGTTGAATTAGGCTATGTTGCAAATTCACATGTATGTTGATTTAGTCCACGTTGAAAGTTCACACCTATGACATTCATGTTGACTATTTTTCAAGTTCACACCTATGATGTTCATATTGACTATGCTAAAAATGCCAAGTTTACACCTACGTCATGTTTATGTTAGTGAACTGCTTTATGCCAATTTTGTGTACGCTAAATTAGGCTAAGTTTTTAGCCTAATATTACATGTTAAAAATCACGCGAATGAAAATTAGGCTAAGATTGTTAACCTAATACTTAGACGGGGTAACGTTGGAATAAATTGGTAATTATAGGAAAACTTGACATAAAAATATATGAAATTGGCATGTTTGTCACATGCCAAAATTGGTGGCATTTAAACGGTATAAATTCTTATACCAAAAATGTTAAACTTGGAAAGTGGGCCATAACATTTAATTGTTGAAAAATTTACATATAACAAGTAGTAAAGACAAATATGTAAATTTACAAAATACGAGTATGCTTAACACGAGGTTGGATTGAGTTGTGATGTAAACCTGCCCGGACCCGCCCGGCTGTCCAGTGGTCACAACAATACCTATCCAATGTAGGTGGTTAAGCATGGAGCCCAATAAGGACCCGTGGTTAGACTGAGTTACAGTGTAAATCTACCCGGAACCGACCGGCACATCCAGTAACCATAACAATACCTGTCTAATGTGAGTGGTCAGTGCTTTAAAAAGCTAAGGACAGACAGTCAGGATGGTAGGGTTAAGTTAACTAAAACACTTAACCAATTCAACATGTTAATTAAACTGATGGGTGGGGTTAGGTAAATACAGACACTTAACCACTTAACATGTTTGACTAGAAAACCCTAGTAACGGGGACCCATTTCAGCAGTAACCCAATTAGGTATCATGGTACCCTGAAACTAGGCAGGGTGGGGCACGATTACTGGGTTGATTGTAACCGGTCAAAGCGATGGCGGTGGATGCAACAGTGTGGGTTCTAACGGAGTGCGGGCGTGCACACACTTCGGAGCAGACAAACAGGGCACTGCGGGCACCAGTAGTATAACCTATGCATTCTAGTATTGTGTCGGGCCGCCACCATGGGACTTGATACACCCCATGGTGGGACCAGCATAGGTATCTACAATCTTTGGGGTCGTAAGACATAGGTGATTATGCGAGTAGGAGCCGATCTTTAGAAAAAGAAGATCACTTCACCTCCTGCATGGGGTGCCAGTTAAGACAGTACAAATGGGTGCAGAGTTATAGTGTGCGGTGTGATAGTATATTCGTTTCAAAACTACTTTATCTTAGTTTGTGATACTTTCCTGTTTCCAGATTATACATATCATGCCCTTATTCTTATTCTCATACTGAAGAGTCACTAGACTTACCAGGCTTTATGTCTGACCCTATTTTCTTTCGTCTTCTTTTCTTCCGTCCCCCCCCCCGGTCCACAGGGAGGTAACAACCCGTCTTAGTCAGACTCTTTGCAAGCTTCAAGACAGTAGATGTACGGTTTGGACTCTCTTGCTTTGGTTATGGCTGTGGACACAATCATGGGGATTTATGCAGTTTTAATTATGTTTTATGCTTCTTCATTTAATAACCAAGACAGAAATGATGATGTAATGTTTTGGAAGTTATTATGTGACAGTTATGGAAATGTTTTGTATGAACACGTATTTATGAAATAAAAAGTCTGTTGTTTTCTGCTGCTTATATATATGTGTTTATATCTATCTTGTGTTTTATCTATGACTTTTACTTACAAACCTCCACCAAAGTTAAGACATTCCCTTTGTGAGTGACCTTAATGGAGGGTGGGGTGTTTCACTTGGTATCAGAGCATAGATTTACCAGACTAGATAATAGTTTTTGAAAATATTTTCAAAAAGAAGTTTAAAGAAGCATTCTTTTTCAAGAAAAAGTGTTGTTTTTAAAAGGCATAATTCCCCAGAGCCATATGCACTATCCCTTTATCTTGAATACTTTCCTTTTTGTTCCAGCATGTCTGGAGATCTTAACCTTCCAGAAGGAGTACCGATCCCTGGCTGGTTCCGAAGGTACCTAGAGGCTAGGGCCAATGGTGCGGGCCCAGCAGACATTCCTCCTCCTACAGTGGCAGCGGTTCCTCCTCCTCCTCGTGGGAACACTTTCGCTAAGACGTGTAGAGACTTCAAGGCTATGAGAGGAAAGGACTTTTATGGAACTGAATCATTTGTGGTAGCAAGGAACTGGCTGAAGGAGACTGAAGATTTATTCGTTATCTTCGAAGTTGATGACAGGCAAAAGATACAGCTAGCAGTGTGGTTGCTCAAAGATGAAGCTTCCTATTGGTGGGAAGTTACGCATGCTGAGAGGCCAGTGGAAACTTGGGAAGATTTCAGGATGAGGTTTGAGATGAAATTCCTCTCCCAAGCAGAAAGAAGCCTGCAAATGGAGAAGTTCCTAACTCTTAAACAAGGAAGTATGACGATCAAGGAGTATGTCAATCAGTTTAATCAGCTGGCCAGATTTGGGCTGGATTTAGTAAACACCCAACACAAGAAGGCCCTTCGCTTCGCCAAAGGTCTGAATGAGCCTCTACACAGCCTTGCTATGACCCATATACCCATGGGAGCGACCTATGAAAGCTTGGTGGACATGGCGCTGCTACACGAGGAAGATAAAGGCAAGAAAGAGGCAAAGGCAGAAGTGCGTCAAGAAAAGAAAGAGGGTTTACAGGCTAAGAAGACAGACTTCAAGAAAGGCGAGATGAACAACAAAACCCGTGAAAAGAGAAGGTGCAATTTCTGTGGCATTGTGGGACATATAGCAAAAGACTACAGGAAGAAGAAGGCAAAGATTTATGGTGGTTGTTTCCATTGTGGATAGAGTGGACACTTGGCTAAGGGATGCCCGAAGAAGCAGGGGCAGGGACTGGATCCACCTCAGGGGGACAGGTTCACGCGCTGGTGGCACCTCTACAGGAACGAGGTAGAAATGTTTCTATAGAAAGCTTAGTTTATCTGTAACACCCCACCTCCGCTAGGGTCACTCACAAAGGGAATGCACTAGGTTTGGTGAAGCATTATCGAGGTAAACATGCACAGAAATATTACAAGACAGAACATATATAAAACAGCGGAAGTAAAACAAATTTCATTACCTTATAAAATAAGGCCTAAAGCCTTTTACATCAGAATACATCAAAACCTGTCTTGCAATAGTAAAGAAGCATAAAACCTTTTCATAAATTATTCCCCAAAATAAAGCGGTGAAGCAGCCATAGCCAAGAGAAGACCAAGCTATACATGATGACCTTCAAGCATAAGAGGTCCGAACTAAACAACATCATTTCCTCCCTGAAATCCTGGGGGGGGGGGAACGGAAGACAAAGAGGCAAAACAAAACGGGTTCAGTCATAAAGACAGGTAAGTCCTATCTACTTCCAGTATAAAAACAGGTAAAGGTAACATGACATGCATAAACTGAAAGTAAACATAAGGATGATGACAAGATAGATAAGATAAACCAAGATAACTGGATGAACTACTGTAGCAAGATAGGCTAAGGTATCAGGATAAACTACGTGTCTAGATAAATTAAGGTATCATATCGTCAGGTTTCTATCAAGTATACAATCCCAAGGTATCTATCATGTATAACATCCCACGGTATTTATCATGTATGTTTGCTCTGCACCTCTCGTACTAATATCCCAACCCGCGTCATGTGTTAACTATGAATGCCCCCTTCCCAATGTCATGTAATGGTCCATGTCAACCTAATATATAGCATATGTAGGTTTTCCCAACTCGTATGTTTCTTTCCATGTATAAGTTCAATCCTTTGCCATAGGCCGTACGGGCTTTCCCATGTAAATCTATACCACCTCCACGTAGTACCATTTTATCCTTGAAGGTGTTTTGGACTGCTACCCTTGATCTTGTTATGTTCTCTTACCATGAACTATCGCGTGTTCACTTAGGATTTACGCCACCTAGGACCCCTAGGGATTATGCTACCTAATGAACGTTTCCGTGTCTCGGTTTGGGTTCAAGCCACCTAGGACCACTAGGGATTATGCCACTCGTCAACCGCGCCCATTATCCCGCGTATGTATCGTGAATCGTTTTCCATGTCTAGACGCACATGTTCCTCAATGTGCCATCCGAGTTCCGTGCCAGGGCAAATCAAGAAATACGGAACTCGGTCGGGAGCTTTTAGTCGTCTGCTGATGCAGATATCAAGGTCTGTTTTTGTACCCGTGGCTATGGTCCCACGTGACCCCTCCCTCAACTACTGAAAGGCAATCCAAGAAAAATCATGTATGAGAACCACATCCCGGCCCCACTATAGCCCCACTTTCCTATGGGCCAACCTCACCCATGACTCGATAGCAAGAACATGGTCTGTTGGGGATTCTCTGCCTTTCCGTTCGTACACGATTGACTAAAGATGGTAGGTAGTCGGCGACGTGCTATCCAGGGCAAAATCAAGTATCGTTGACTCCACGCTAATCCATCCCAGTCTTTAGGTCGCTCGCATAGCAACCAAGGCATACCCTTGGCTCTTCTACCGCAGACCTTAACCCATGTGAGGTCGGGTTTCATGGACCATCTGCCACCTCACATAGGGATACCAAGAGTACTCTCGCGTCCCCCGAAGCTACCGCTTCGTCACCCAGTTCGTTGGAGCCTTTATCTAAGTCAGATAATTTGCTCCTCCTCGTGTTTTAAGCGATGACCTACCGTACTGGGTTACTCATCTATTCATGAACTAGTCCCATGTCCTTGGCTAAGAATTATTACTTAGTTACACTTAACTAAGTTTTACCACTTAGCTTCATTTCCCCGTTACCCTTGATTAACTACAATTTTCTACCTAGTTCCTCTAACTAGGGTTTTGTCTATTGGGTTAAGTGTTGTTATTCAGGTTCATGGCTTAGCCCGCCTATGAATCATGTCAAGATTGGCTAAGTATTTAAGTTCAAGGCTTAGCCCTACAAGTGGTTAAGCATCCCAAGAAGCGCATGACTTAACCCTATCAAGTCAAATTGGTTAAGTACTTGTTTGTCTTAACCCTATCAGATTTATCGTGTTAGATTGATTAAGCATAGATTATCTTAATCCCATCAGATCATCGAGTCAGATTGGTTAAGTATGGGTTAGCTTAACCTCATCCACTAATCGTATTACAATGGTTAAGTATATTCAAAAGGTCTTGTGACTTAACCCTATCAGGTCCGCATGTTAGATTGGTTAAGTATAGGTTACTTAACCTCATCAAATCATCATGTATAATTGGTTAATTATAAGTTACTTAACCCCATTAAATTATCATGTTAAGTTGGTTAAGTATTGGTTACTTAACCTCATTGAATTACCAAGTTTAGATTGGTTAAGTGTTTAACTTAACCCCATCGAATCACCGCGTTTAGATTAGTTAAGTGTAGGTTACTTAACCCCATCTAATTACCGTGTTTAGATTAGTTAAGTGTAGGTTACTTAACCCCATCTAATTACCGTGTTTAGATTAGTTAAGTGTAGGTTACTTAACCCCATCTAATTACCGTGTTTGGATTATTTAAGTGTAAATTACTTAACCCCATCCCCTAATCGTCTTATATGGTTAAGTGTCATTAAGAAATCAAGTCCGGTTTAACTTAACCTACCCATTCGTGTCATATTAGTCAAAATTACTTAACCTTTTCATGTGGCATTAATTAGATTAATGCACCCCAACCTCTCACATTAGACTTTGTTGTGGTTACTAGTTAAGCCGGGCGGGTCCGGGTAGATTTACACCACAACCTAGTCTAACCTCGGGTTTTAGGTGCTATGTGACCAACTACTCACATTGGGTCCTATTGTTTGTAGCCACTAGTTAAGCCGGGCGGGTCCGGGTAGATTTATGCTACAAACTCAACCCAACCTCGAGTTGGCCACTTTCGTGCTTGGTCTAGTGTCATATTACACTTACAACCCATACGTGTCTAGTTTCAAGTCCCATGTTTACCCCACATGTCATGTCCCCATTTAAGTGTATCATGAGTGTCATATTTTAATGGAATACCATGTCAAATTATCATGTCATAATCACGCTCGTCCATCCTACCCCAAATCGTGTTTCCAACCCAAGTAAAAGCGAGTCAACAAAGTAAGGATACTATGCTACATATTGGCCTCAAAACATGCACGATGCCAAAAGGGGGGTTGGCCACAAATATGCATAGTATCATAAGGGGGTTTGGCCTCAAAATATGCATAGCATCATAAGGGGTTTTTGGCCACAAACATGCATAGTATCATACGGGAATTTGGCCACAAACATGCATAGTATCATAAGGGAATTTGGCCACAAACATGCATAGTACCATACGGGAATTTGGCCACAAACATGCATAGTATCATAAGGGAATTTGGCCACAAACATGCATGATAACATAAGGGGTTTGGGTTCATTTACATGCATAAGCCCCAAAGTCAAATCTTTGCCAATGTTTCACAAGTCAAGTGGTTCCCAAAGGTTCATGCTAGCATTCCATAGATAAAGATTCAAACTTGCAAGATAAACTAGGTTAATCATAACATGAATAGCATGATTTGGTCACTAAGCATAGCCAAAAGTCATAGGTTCAAGTAAAAGAGGCATGACAAGTTTCATATAGGCTAGCATACTTAGTTTAATCTCGTTTTATTCCATGCCATCATTAAAACTACCGTTTAGATCTAGAACTTACATATCATGGCAAGAGATTTAGGAGCATGAATCGTCTTGTCGAAGAATCCATGTTGAGATGATGATCAAAACCCTTGATTTGGTGTAGAAAGCTTGCACCTTCGTCTTGGATCTAGTTTGAATGCATAGGCTCTTGAAGTTGGAGATGGAGGCCATGATCAAAATAGATTTTGGCAGCACTTAGTTGTAGGATTGATTTTTAGTGATTTAGGTTAGGCCCTAGGGTGTTTTTATAGAGATTAGGAGTAGTTTAGACCCTTAGATTAACCCTAGTTTAGATCCTAGTCACTGAAATTCGTCACAAGCTAACAAACCAGACCAAAAGCATGTCTTGGGGAAGAAGTCAGGTGCACCAGGCCCAGGTGGTCGGACCACCCAGGTCGACAGGGGTGTCGACTGGGCAGTCGACACCACCTGGGGGGTGTCGACTCCCAAGTCGACTCCCCAGTCGACTTGGGGTGGCGGGAATTTTTCCCGCCTCTTCTGCTTGGCTGAATTTGAAATCTGCGTTCAAATTTGAACTGTTTTTGAACTTGGAATTTTCTGAAAACTTTGACGGGCCATAACTTGGTCATACGGACTCCGATTTTCAAAAACTCGGACTCTATTTTGCGTATTTTTCCGAGACGAACGCAATGGCATAGCCCGTTTCCCTTGATTCAAATTTTATAATTAAATTCTGCCTTGATTCTTGTCTTAGCATGTTGTAAAAATCCGGATTGTTACATTCTCCCCAACTTAAAGGATTTCGTCCCCGAAATCTCCAAGTTAGGAAGAACGTATCCTACTATCCATCATCCATCTACTCAAAACATCATCCATAGGCAACCATTGTCCTTAGACGATTTCTAATGCCATATGAACATATGCAGAACGTGTGTGTATATGCTCCTTAGCTAATGCTAATGATCAGGCCTGAATGATCTTTCTAATGCAAAATATGTTTAGTGCCATGAGTCCAACATGTATGCAAATAGTCCTAGTCATATAAACACTACATGTGTGCACAAACATTCATCCATATGCGACATCCGCATGACAACACATTCAATTTCATCCATAAACAAGTATAAATACTCGTGCATATGCAACATGAAACGTGACCGCGTCAATCTAGTATCTAATGTGTATTCGCGCATCCACAAGCAACCACTTGCAACCATTTGCAACCATGTCAATCATAACATGTTTCAAATACATGTTTACATCCATAGAGTTCTACCTAAGGTTCCCAAGATAAGATCGAGGAGATAAACAAGACAAACTCCTTACGGGGTTTGCAACAGAAACATGACCGAGAGGATATCCACCAAGCGATAGCATGCAAGCAAGCTCTACAGGAGAACCAGGGATCAACGATATACTCTTCTAAAGAGACATGATGCGCGCGTCTAAGCCGCATGTCCTTGAGCTTAATTCCACCGTGCCCTGACCGCCTTTGACTTTATGATTTCGTAGCTCCCCGATTCCTATTTCCAAGGTATGAGTTGGAACTCATTTCACGGTCGCCTCTCGTTCCACTTCCACTTATTCTTTCCCTAGTATGCTCGGCCCAACCATATCTGCGTACTCATGCAAGCTTTCCAAAATTCACTAGTGAATTCTGGATCTCGTTTACCGATGTCAATCCATGTTACCAAGCGTACCTACTAGGGTGATTCCTATAACCCATGCTTAAGCAGAATGAACCATCCGCCTTATTGGCGAACATTACTCGATCGGATCAGAGATTTCCGATAAATGCATCAGGAGATTCTAGGTAACTAACCATGGCAGAACTCATAAGGTTACACGAGACTTCGAGGGTATTACCAAGGCAAGTTAAGAGTTTAACTACCCTCCTTTCAAAACCGAGAATGGCATCCCTTACTGGATAACCACTTCATCCCTAGAATCCATCCATAGCTCAACAATAGAAGCATTGCTTCTAATCTCAACACTTGGCATAGACGTTCTCAAATCCAAACAAGTCATGAATAAATGGACCGACTTTCCAACCAGATTTTGGGACTAAAGTGGGATCTTCTACCATGCTAGTACTAAGGTGCAGAGACTTAACTATCGAGGCAGACTTAAATGATGCGATGATCAAAACAAAGTCTAGACGGGATGATAGAAAAGAAAGGCTAAACCTTTAACAGAAACGGTACCATTCCTCTTAGGTACGCTAGAAATGAGAGCATACAATTGCCCTCTCGCTGATCTTGTCCTTATCTTCCTTTGTGGATCAAGCCATACCAACAAGTTGCTTATTCTTAAGCTCGTGTCCTTTATCCTTGCTCTTATTACCCTTCCTTGTAACATGGTAACAGGCCTCTCGAGAACCACCTCCATCTCACGGAAAACACTTCGTAGCTAGACAAGGATTAGTCGCAGTTAAAACTACTGTGACTACAGATGGAGGAAAGAAAGGAAAAGAGATTCAATCAAGGAAACAAAGGATAGTGCTAATGGCTTTTGGGGAATAGCCTTTAAAAACTTTTCTTGAAAAATGCTTCTTTGTAAACGGTTTCTCAAATAGTTTTCAAAAGGTTTTTAAAAACTTTTGCCCAGTCTGGTAACCTTCTGCTCTGATACCAAAATGTAACACCCCACCTCCACTAGGGTCACTCACAAAGGGAATGCACTAGGTTTGGTGAAGCATTATCGAGGTAAACAAGCACAGAAATATTACAAGACAGAACATATATAAAACATCGGAAGTAAAACAAATTTCATTACCTTATAAAATAAGGCCTAAAGCCTTTTATATCAGAATACATCAAAACCTGTCTTGCAATAGTAAAGAAGCATAAAACCTTTTCATAAATTATTCCCCAAAATAAAGCGGTGAAGCAGCCATAGTCAAGAGAAGACCAAGCTATACATGATGACCTTCAAGCATAAGAGGTCCGAACTAAAAAACATCATTTCCTCCCTGAAAACCTGGGGGGGGGGGGGAAACGGAAGACAAAGAGGCGAAACAAAATGGGGTCAGTCATAAAGACTGGTAAGTCCTATCTACTTCCAGTATAAAAACAGGTAAAGGTAACATGACATGCATAAACTGAAAGTAAACATAAGGATGATGACAAGATAGATAAGTTAAACCAAGATAACTGGATGAACTACTGTAGCAAGATAGGCTAAGGTATCAGGATAAACTACGTGTCTAGATAAATCAAGGTATCATATCGTCAGGTTTCTATCAAGTATACAATCCCAAGGTATCTATCATGTATAACATCCCACGGTATTTATCATGTATGTTTGCTCTGCACCTCTCGTACTAATATCCCAGCCCACGTCATGTGTTAACTATGAATGCCCCCTTCCCAATGTCATGTAATGGTCCATGTCAACCTAATATATAGCATATGTAGGTTTTCCCAACTCGTATGTTTCTTTCCATGTATAAGTTCAATCCTTTGCCGTAGGCCGTACGGGCTTTCCCATGTAAATCTATACCACCTCCACGTAGTACCATTTTATCCTTGAAGGTGTTTTGGACTGCTACCCTTGATTTGGTTATGTTCTCTTACCATGAACTATCGCGTGTTCACTTAGGATTTACGCCACCTAGGACCCCTAGGGATTATGCTACCTAATGAACGTTTCCGTGTCTCGGTTTGGGTTCAAGCCACCTAGGACCACTAGGGATTATGCCACCCGTCAACCGCGCCCTTTATCCCGCGTATGTATCGTGAATCGTTTTCCATGTCTATACGCACATGTTCCTCAATGTTCCATCCGAGTTCCGTGCCAGGGAAAATCAAGAAATACGGAACTCGGTCGGGAGCTTTTAGTCGTCTACTGATGCAGATATCAAGGTTTGTTTTTGTACCCGTGGCTATGGTCCCACGTGACCCCTCCCTCAACTACTGAAAGGCAATCCAAGAAAAATCATGTATGAGAACCACATCCCGGCCCCACTATAGCCCCACTTTCCTATGGGCCAACCTCACCCATGACTCGATAGCAAGAACATGGTCTGTTGGGGATTCTCTGCCTTTCCATTCGTACACGATTGACTAAAGATGGTAGGTAGTGGGCGATGTGCTATCCAGGGCAAAATCAAGTATCGTCGACTCCACGCTAATCCATCTCAGTCTTTAGGTCGCTCGCATAGTAACCAAGGCATACCCTTGGCTCTTCTACCGCAGACCTTAACCCCTGTGAGGCCGGGTTTCATGGACCATCTGCCACCTCACAGAGGGATACCAAGAGTACCCTCGCGTCCCCCGAAGCTACCGCTTCGTCACCCAGTTCGTTGGAGCCTTTATCTAAGTCAGATAATTTTTCCTCCTCGTGTTTTAAGCGATGACCTACCGTACCGGGTTACTCATCTATTCATGAACTAGTCCCATGTCCTTGGCTAAGAATTATTACTTAGTTACACTTAATTAAGGTTTATCACTTAGCTTCATTTCCCCGTTACCCTTGATTAACTACGATTTTCTACCTAGTTCCTCTAACTAGGGTTTTGTCTATTGGGTTAAGTGTTGTTATTCAGGTTCATGGCTTAGCCCGCCTATGAATCATGTCAAGATTGGATAAGTATTTAAGTTCAAGGCTTAGCCCTACAAGTTGGTTAAGCATCCCAAGAAGCGCATGACTTAACCCTATCAAGTCAAATTGGTTAAGTACTTGTTTGTCTTAACCCTATCAGATTTATCGTGTTAGATTGATTAAGCATAGATTATCTTAATCCCATCGGATCATCGAGTCGGATTGGTTAAGTATGGGTTAGCTTAACCTCATCCACTAATCGTATTACAATGGTTAAGTATATTCAAAAGGTCTTGTGACTTAACCCTATCAGGTCCGCATGTTAGATTGGTTAAGTATAGGTTACTTAACCTCATCAAATCATCATGTATAATTGGTTAATTATAAGTTACTTAACCCCATTAAATTATCATGTTAAGTTGGTTAAGTATTGGTTACTTAACCTCATTGAATTACCAAGTTTAGTTTGGTTAAGTGTTTAACTTAACCCCATCGAATCACCGCGTTTAGATTAGTTAAGTGTAGGTTACTTAACCCCATCTAATTACCGTGTTTAGATTAGTTAAGTGTAGGTTACTTAACCCCATCTAATTACCGTGTTTAGATTAGTTAAGTGTAGGTTACTTAACCCCATCTAATTACCGTGTTTGGATTAGTTAAGTGTAAATTACTTAACCCCATCCCCTAATCGTCTTATATGGTTAAGTGTCATTAGGAAATCAAGTCCGGTTTAACTTAACCTACCCATTCGTGTCATATTAGTCAAAATTACTTAACCTTTTCATGTGGCATTAATTAGATTAATGCACCCCAACCTCTCACATTAGACTTTGTTGTGGTTACTAGTTAAGTCGGGCGGGTCCGGGTAGATTTACACCACAACCTAGTCTAACCTCGGGTTTTAGGTGCTATGTGACCAACTACTCACATTGGGTCCTATTGTTTGTAGCCACTAGTTAAGCCGGGCGGGTCCGGGTAGATTTATGCTACAAACTCAACCCAACCTCGAGTTGGCCACTTTCATGTTTGGTCTAGTGTCATATTACACTTACAACCCATATGTGTCTAGTTTCAAGTCCCATGTTTACCCCACATGTCATGTCCCCATTTAGGTGTATCATGAGTGTCATATTTTAATGGAATCCCATGTCAAATTATCATGTCATAATCACGCTCATCCATCCTACCCCAAATCGTGTTTCCAACCCAAGTAAAAGCGAGTCAACATAGTAAGGATACTATGCTACATATTGGCCTCAAAACATGCACGATGCCAAAAGGGGGGTTGGCCACAAATATGCATAGTATCATAAGGGGGTTTGGCCTCAAAATATGCATAGCATCATAAGGGGTTTTTGGCCACAAACATGCATAGTATCATACGGGAATTTGGCCACAAACATGCATAGTATCATAATGGAATTTGGCCACAAACATGCATAGTACCATATGGGAATTTGGCCACAAACATGCATAGTATCATAAGGGAATTTGGCCACAAACATGCATGATAACATAAGGGGTTTGGGTTCATTTACATGCACAAGCCCCAAAGTCAAATCTTTGCCAATGTTTCACAAGTCAAATGGTTCCCAAAGGTTCATGCTAGCATTCCATAGAGAAAGATTCAAACTTGCAAGATAAACTAGGTTAATCATAACATGAGCATGATTTGGTCACTAAGCATAGCCAAAAGTCATAGGTTCAAGTAAAAGAGGCATGACAAGGTTCATATAGGCTAGCATACTTAGTTTAATCTCGTTTTATTCCATGCCATCATTAAAACTACCGTTTAGATCTAGAAGTAGCTAGAACTTACATAGCATGGCAAGAGATTTAGGAGCATGAATCGTCTTGTCGAAGAATCCATGTTGAGATGATGATCAAAACCCTTGATTTGGTGTAGAAAGCTTGCACCTTCGTCTTGGATCTAGTTTGAATGCATAGGCTCTTGAAGTTGGAGATGGAGGCCATGATCAAGATAGATTTTGGCAGCACTTAGTTGTAGGATTGATTTTTAGTGATTTAGGTTAGGCCCTAGGGTGTTTTTATAGAGATTAGGAGTAGTTTAGGCCCTTAGATTAACCCTAGTTTAGATCCTAGCACTGAAATTCGTTACAAGCTAACAAACCAGACCAAAAGCATGTCTTGGGGAAGAAGTCAGGTGCACCAGGCCCAGGTGGTCGGACCACCCAGGTCGACAGGGGTGTCGACTGGGAAGTCGACACCACCTGGGGGGTGTCGACTCCCAAGTCGACTCCCCAGTCGACTTGGGGTGGCGGGAATTTTTCCCGCCTCTTCTGCTTGGCTGAATTTGAAATCTGCATTCAAATTTGAACTGTTTTTGAACTTGAAATTTTCTGAAAACTTTGACGGGCCATAACTTGGTCATACGGACTCCGATTTTCGAAAACTCGGACTCTATTTCGTGTATTTTTCCGAGACGAACGCAATGACATAGCCCGTTTCCCTTGACTCAAATTTTATAATTAAATTCTGGCTTGATTCTTGTCTTAGCAAGTTGTAAAAATCCGGATTGTTACATTACCCCTATGATCATCCAGTTCGCACTCTCTTTGATTCTGGTGCATCACACTCCTTTATTTCATCTGCTTTAGTAGAATCTCTGCACCTAGACACTAGTATGGTAGAAAATCCCTTGGTTGTTTCAAATCCAATTGGGGGCTCGGCTTATTTGTCGATGGTTTGCTTGGATTTGAAAATCTCTATTCTAAGTGTTGAATTTAGATGTAGTGCCTTTGTTTTGGGCTTCTCAGGATATGGACTGATCTTAGGCATGGACTGGTTATCCAGTAATGGTGCCATTCTTGATTGTGATAAAAGAGTGGTTAGACTCTTGACTCGGCTCGGTAACACTCTAGAAATTTCTTGTAATCCCTTGAATGCTGTTATGCTTAGTTATCTAGAGTCGCTTGACGCTTCTGTTGAGAATTTGCAGTCGGTTAGAGTGGTCCGGGAATATCCGAATGTCTTTGAAGAGGTGAAAGGCTTACCTCCAAAGTGGGAAATAAACTTCCGCATATATCTTGTTGATAATGCAAAGCCCGTAGCTGTGCCTGTTAGACACATGGCTCCAAAGGAGAGAAAGGAGCTCAGTAAGCTAGTTAAGGAGCTTCTCGAGAAGGGGTTTATAAGGAGGAGTATCTCGGAATGGGGTGCTACAGTGGTGTTCGCCACCAAAGAAGATGGTTCACTACGTCTTTGTGTGGACTATAGGCAGCTAAACAAGCTGACTAAAAAGAATAGACACCCGCTTCCCAGAATAGACGATTTGTTTGATCAGCTTGTAGGTGTGTCGGTCTTCTCCCAACTTGATCTAGCTACTGGGTTCCATCAGCTAAGGGTAGCTGAAGATAGCATTGATAAAACGGCGTTCAGAACCCCAGACGGTTTCTATGAGTGGCTTGTCATGCCTTTCGGCTTGACAAACGCACCCGCTTATTTTGTAGACCTAATGAGCAAGGTGTTCAGAGAATTCCGCAATAAGTTCGTGGTGGTCTTCGTAGATGATATTTTGATCTTCTTGAAGAATGAGGAAGAACATGCTCAGCATCTGAAAAAGATTATGGAAACTATTCGAGTTCATCAGCTAAAAGCTAAACTCTCCAAGTGCCACTTTTGGAGAGAAGAAGTAAGATTTCTTGGGCATATAGTGTCCAAAGAGGGGTTAGTTGTGGACCCCGCGAAAGTAGTGGCAGTGCAGGATTGGAAGACACTAAGAAATGCAACCGAAGTCTGAAGATTTCTCGGGCTAGCAGGTTTTTACCAAAAGTTCATTAGGGATTTCGCAAAAATCTCAGCTCCACTCACAAGGCTAACAAAGAAGAATCTGGCATTCGCTTGGAATTTGGATTGCGAGTTTGCTTTCCAACGATTAAAGAGGGCTCTCACAACAGCCCCAGTTCTGACTTTGCCAAATGGAAGCAAGATGTTCACCGTATACACGAATGCTTGTGGTACGGGAATATGAGCTGTTTTGATGCAAGAAGGGAGGGTAGTAGCTTATGTGGAAGACAATTGAAAGTTCATGAAAAGAACTACCCAACCCATGATCTTGAGTTAGCCGCCATCGTCATTGCGCTTAAGTCTTGGCGCCATTATCTCCTAGGTGAGAAGTTCGAATTATATACTGACCATAAATCGTTGAAGTGTCTTTTCTCGCAGGAAGATCTTAACTTAAGGCAGCAAAGATGGATGGAGTTCCTTACCTCATATGACTTTGAGATTTCCTATACTCCTGGCAAGGGCAATGTGGTAGCAAACGCGTTGAGCAGAAAGAAGCTGACCCTAAGCCCTCTCTTTGTAGAAAGGCAAAGCTTGGAGTATATAGCCAGTTTTGACTTTATGCCCTCCTATGATTTTGTACCTGGATTATTGGCATCACTAGAAGATCGGCCCACTCTTTTAGACGCAATAGGGGTCGCACAACGTGAGGACCCTCAGCTTGTGGATGTTATAGATAAACTAATTAGGGGCAAAACTTCCAGTCACCTCAATAGGTACTCCATCGATGATAAGGGTTGGCTGAGGCGAGATGGAAGGCTATGCGTCCCACAAGCAAGGGATTTAGTAAAGATGGTTCTCGAGGAAGCACATCATTCCAAGATGACAATACACCCAGGTGGGGACAAGATGTACAAGTACGTAAAGAGAGTTTTCTATTGGAGCGGCATGAAGAAGGACGTGGCAGATTTTGTTTCTAAGTGCGTGACATGCCAACAGGTCAAGGCGGGAAAAAAGAAACCTGGAGGACTGCTTCATCCTCTAGAAGTCCCGCAATGGAAGTGGGATAGCATTTCAATGGACTTCGTCGATGGGTTGCCTAGGTCAAGAAGATGCAATACTTGCATTTGGGTAATAGTGGACAGGCTCACAAAAAGCGTCCACTTTTTACCTATCAAGAGTAGAAGGACTGCCTCTTCTCTAGCTTCTCTTTATCTCAAGGAAATAGTTCGACTCCATGGAATACCCTCCAGCGTAGTGAGTGACAGAGATCCCATCTTTACGAGCGAATTTTGGCGGAGTCTGCAAGAAACTGTAGGCACACAGTTATGCTTGAGCACGACCTATCACCCCCAAACTGATGGCCAGACAGAAAGGGTGAATAGATTATTGGAAGATCTTTTGAGACTATGCGTTCTTGACTTCGGAGTGACTTGGGAGGATCATCTTCCTTTAGTGGAATTTGCCTACAACAACAGCTACCAAGCCACCATCAGTATGGCGCCCTTCGAAGCTCTATATGGAAGACCGTGTCGATCACCAACTTGTTGGTGGGAGTCTACTGACAAGATTATACTTGGGCCAGACATGATTAGAGAGACTTCGGAAAAAGTGGATTTGATACGAAGGAGAATGAAGACTGTCCAAGACAGACAGAAATCTTACGCCAACAAAAGAAGATCCGACCTTGAATTTGAGGTCGGGGACAAGGTTTTCCTTAAGGTGTCCCCTTTAAGGAACGTCGTTCGCTTTGGATCCGTAGGAAAGCTAGCACCAAGATTTGTAGGACCGTTCCCTATCATCGAAAAGATTGGGAAAATGGCTTATAGAGTAGAGTTGCCCGAAAGGTTGGCTGGAATTCACAACGTCTTTCACGTTTCTCATCTCCGGAAATGTCTACATGAATCTGCGGAAGTGGTGGAGCCAAGCATTCTAGAAGAAGCCGAAGTGGAACGCGAAGAAACTGAGAGGAGAGTTCCAACTCGAATCGTAGGAACTGAAATCAAAAAGCTACGCAACCGTGAAGTAAAGCTCGTTAAAGTTTAGTGGAGCGACGCCGAGGAAGACGCGGCTTAGGAAACTGAGGACAAAATACGCGCGACCTACCCTTTTCTTTTTGAGGGTATATCTTTGATCTCTCTTTTTCCTTAACTTGTGCTTGTATCTATCTTTTTAGGTATATCTCCTCGATATTATCCTTTGTCCTTAGGTAGAAACCCCTTCGGATGTAAACATGTATTTGAAACATGTTATGTTTGATGGCTGCAAGTGGTTGCTAGTGGTTGCTCGTGGATGCATATACACACACAACCTAGGTTTTAGATCGGCTCAGTCACTTCCATATTGCATATGCATAAATGTATTCATATTTGTATGTGGTTGAAACTTGATATGTTGTTATATGGATGTCGCATTTGTATTGATGATTGTGCACTCATATAGAATTATGGGTAGGGAAAAACTTGCGTACATAATGGATTCATGACACTTACATGATTCACATTAAGGAGGTCAACTGAATCAGTAGACCGCCTAATTTTTGCATTAAATAAAGACATGTACACACACTATGCATATGATCATGAAGCATTAAAAGTCTTTTAAGGACAATGGACGCCTGTGTTTGTTGGATGAGTAGATGGACGATTGGATGTTAGGATTGACGTTCTTCCAGACTTGAAGATTTCGGGGACGAAATCCTTTAAGGAGGGGAGAATGTAACACCCCGAATTTCCTATTAACAATAAATTAACGAATTAAAGTATAATTAATTCTTAATGAAAGAATTAAGGGAAACGAGTTACGTCGTTACGTTCGTCTCAGAATTCTGGTTGAGATAGAATCCGAGTTTGCGTAAAACGGATATCGGATGAAGGAGATATGGACGAACGAAGTCAGGCAGGGAAAAAAATATTGCATTGGCGCACTTGGGAAGTGCGCCAGTACAAATTTGCACTGGAACACCTGCCAAGTGCGCCCAGGCCGAGCAGCAGGCCTGCACAGCTTTCTGGTTTGGCCCTGGCTGGCCTGGTCGGGTTTCTAGGGCTTGGCTGTGTCACTAGGGCTTACATGTCGCTTTCTGATTGGATTCTCTTGAGATGGATGTTCTGGATTCACTCTAGCTTCATCGACGACTCTAATCAGTTTAAAATTCTATAAATACAACTCAAGTCTAAACCTAAATTCACACAAATAATATAGTACTAGAGCCGTCATGCTGCTAGGAAGAAACTAGGAGTGGCCGTCGGTTAGAAAGTTTAGAGACAAGCCAATACTAAAGTAAAACACGAATCAAAACAACGTTAGTCTACCCAAAGGAAAGCATTTCAAATTCAGAACTCAGAATCCAGAATTCAAGTTTGTCGTTTGTTGTAAGTATAGTGATTTTTCCGATGAGAATAAAACTAAGACTTGATTTGATGTAAATTGGAAGTGGAATTGTGCTATTATGTAACGACGATGTTAATTCATATTTATGTATTGAAACGATTGTGTTGTGAATGGAATTGGGATGTTTGTGGTATAATTGAGTTGATGTTGATCCTATTGTATTTTTAAAATGAAAACAACATCACATGCAAGTTGTATAGTTCATGTTTATGTGATTATATAGGTTGTTTGTAATTAGAACCTCATGTATATACTTTATGCTAGAACCATTATGCCTAAATGGTTATGTTCATATACATGCTCCTATGTTTATACAAAAGTTGCAAGTTCCTAATTGGATCCATGTCAAGATCCACTTTAGTACATGTTTCATGTTGTAATTAGACATATGATTGGATCTAGTTCGCACCCTTGTCATAAAATTATACATACTTATGAAAATGTCATATGCTAGTGATGTTCGATATTATGCCTAGATCCAAAACATGTTTAGGCTTATGTTGTCTAAATCATATGCTAATTTATGTGACACCTATTTGGATAGATCCCTATTTCAATGCAAGTTCACACATATGTAAGTTGAATTAGGCAATGTTGCAAATTCACATGTATGTTGATTTAGTCTACGTTGCAAGTTCACACCTATGACATTCATGTTGACTATTTTGCAAGTTCACGCCTATGATGTTCATATTGACTATGCTAAAAATGCCAAGTTTACACCTACGTCATGTTTATGTTAGTGAACTGCTTTATGCCAATTTTGTGTACGCCAAATTAGGCTAAGTTTTTAGCCTAATATTATATGTTAAAAATCACGCGAACGAAAATTAGGCTAAGATTGTTAACCTAATACTTAGACGGGGTAACGTTGGGATAAATTGGTAATTATAGGAAAACTTGATGTAAAAATATATGAAATTGGCATGTTTGTCACATGCCAAAATTGGTGGCATTTAAGCGGTATAAATTCTTATACCAAAAATGTTAAACTTGGAAAGTGGGCCATAACATTTAATTGTTGAAAAATTTACATATAACAAGTAATAAAGACAAATATGTAAATTTAGAAAATACGAGTATGCTTAACACGAGGTTGGATTGAGTTGTGATGTAAACCTACCCGGACCCGCCCGGCTGTCCAGTGGTCACAACAATACCTATCCAATGTGGGTGGTTAAGCATGGAGCCCAATAAGGACCGGAGGTTAGACTGAGTTACGGTGTAAATCTGCCCGGAACCGACCGGCACATCCAGTAACCGTAATAATACCTGTCTAATGTGAATGGTCGGTGCTTTAAAAAGCTAAGGACAGACAGTCAGTATGGTAGGGTTAAGTTAACTAAAACACTTAACCAATTCAACATGTTAATTAAACTGATGGGTGGGGTTAGGTAAATACAGACGCTTAACCACTTAACATGTTTGACTAGAAAACCCTAGTAACGGGGACCCATTTCAGCAGTAACCCAATTAGGTATCATGGTACCCTGAAACTAGGCAGGGTGGGGCACGATTACTGGGCTGATTGTAAGCGGTCAAAGCGACGGCGGTGGATGCAACAGTGTGGGTTCTAACGGAGTGCGGGCGTGCACACACTTCGGAGCAGACAAACAGGGCACTGGGGGCACCAGTAGTATAACCTATGCATTCTAGTATTGTGTCGGGCCGCCACCATGGGACTTGATACACCTCATGGTGGGACCAGCATAGGTATCTACAATCTTTGGGGGCCGTAAGACACAGGTGATTATGCGAGTAGGAGCCGATCATTAGAAAAAGAAGATCACTTCACCTCCTGCATGGGGTGCCAGTTAAGACAGCACAAATGGGTGCAGAGTTATAGTGTGCGGTGCGATAGTATATTCGTTTCAAAACTACTTTATCTTAGTTTGTGATACTTTCCTGTTTCCAGTTTATACCTATTATGCCCTTATTCTTATTCTCATACTGAAGAGTCACTAGACTTACCAGGCTTTATGTCTGACCCTATTTTCTTTCGTCTTCTTTTCTTCCGTCCCCCCCCCCCCCCCTCCCCCAGGTCCACAGGGAGGAAACAACCCAACTTAGTCAGACTCTTTGCAAGCTTCAAGATAGTAGATGCACGGTTTGGACTCTCTTGCTTTGGCTATGGCTGTTGGACACAATCATGGGGATTTATGCAGTTTTAATTATGTTTTATGCTTCTTTATTTAATAACCAAGACAGAAATGATGATGTAATGTTTTGGAAGTTATTATGTAACAGTTATGTAAATGTTTTGTATGAACACGTATTTATGAAATAAAAAGTCTGTTGTTTTCCGCTGCTTATATATATGTGTTTATATATGTCTTGTGTTTTATCTGTGACTTTTATTTACAAACCTCCACCAAAGTTAAGGCATTCCCTTTGTGAGTGACCTTAATGGAGGGTGGGGTGTTTTAGTATCCATCCTTCGCAGGGCTTTAGATCTTTTGCTTCGAGTCTCATTTGTTCAAAGCTTTTTTGAAGAGGATATTTACTGAGCTTCCGTTGTCCACCAATACCTTATGGACCAAGGCAGGGTCGATGGCTGTGACAATTACCAGTGGGTCTTGAGTTGGTGATTGAATTTCGGTATCATCTCTACTACGGAATATAACGTCGTCTGACATCGTCTTTTGTTGTTTTACTGGAGTAATGTCTTCGAGGTTACTGCATTCTCCTACCTCAAAGTGCTGGGCGGCGTTAACGTACTGATCCATCGCTTTGAAACTATGGCTAGCTAGATGGGGTCCGCCTATAATGGTATTGATAACGATCCCCTTACCTTTCTGCTGGGCTATGGGTTTAGAAGTAGGCTGCTTTTGGTTCGGGGCTTGCCCTCCTTGCCCCCTGTCCCGTGGGGCAACCTTGTACTCGTCTAACTTCCCTTCCCGCAACAATTTTTCAACTACATCTCTCAAATGACGGCATTCGTTGGTGGAACAAACAAAACTTTCCCGTGGCGATCTCTTTTTCATTGGAGTCTCTGGGTGGCGGCTTATTATATTGCAATATATTGTATGTGTCCAAATAAATGTTTTCCAAGGTATCATTCAATGGAGAATAATTCTCAAAAGTTTGAAATCGGGGTCTTTTGCTGGAATTGTTCCCTCGGTTCCTACTCCTCCTATTGTCGTTCCCATTCTTATTGTTATTACCTCCGTTCTGGTTGCCGACGTTCACCTCAACCTTCCCCGAACCGTCACCAGATTGCTTCACAGCAACATTACTTTGGACACCTTCCCTCGAAGCCCCTTCGGACTTTCTCTTCCTATTTGCATGAGCTTCTTCTCACCTTAATAGAATATTAGCCTTTTGGTAGAACAATTCCCTAGTGGGGGGTGGTTTCCCGGATAGATAATCCCCGAATTCTGTGACCGGGTCAACTCCATCTATTAAGGCCATCAGAATAGTGGGTTCATGAGGGTCACGAACTTCGGTGACAGCCAGGTTGAAGCGGTCCAAATATGATTTCAGAGATTCACCTGGAGCCTGTTTAATCCTTGACAACTCTATGACGCTTTTGGATTTTAGGGCGTGAAGTCGAAATTGGTTCATAAAGCGCTCACTTAATTCTGTGAAATTTGATACTGACCGTGGAGGGAGTCGGGTGAACCACATTAACGCCACGTCTTCTAGATAAATCGGAAAGGCCTTGCATTTTATAGCGTCTAGAGCTGCTGCGACATCCATGAACCATGCATACCTCATCAGATGTTGTCCTGGGTCCGTTCTCCCTAAATATCGATCCATCTGTGGCAAGTTGAATCGCCGAGGGAACTGGAAGTCCAATATATCATCTGTGAAGGGGGTATGACTTCGCTCAATGCCCCAGTCCCCATTAGTGTATCGTCGGCTTTCAGACATGATCTGACGCACCATTGTCCACACATCGGCATTTGTTAAAGTTTGCATAGGTTCTCTAGGTCTGATATTCGGATTACCCCTGGGTTCCTGATTAGGGGATAACCTCCTGTTTCTAGCGGCAGCTGCTCTACACTGCTCCCCATGCTCCCGGTCGATCTCAGGAGGAAGGGGTTGGAGAAGTTGTTGCTGCGTAGGATTATCAATATTAGGATCCCTGGGTAGAACATGGGATCCACGCATGGGAAGCAACATAGGCTCTTGCAGGCTCGGGTCATCAGGTCCTAACACACGAGCCGCATCTTCATGGGATCCTAAAGATCCAAAGGTCAACTGATCAAGATTTTGAGGTCGCTCAAGTGGCCTTCTTTCAGGAGGACGTCCTACATCTGAAGAAGAAGAATAGTCTGCAGCAAGGCGGCATATTGGGGAAGGTGTCTTTTTCCTTTGGAGTTCATTGAGCTCCCTACTCATGGCGATCATGTTCTCTTACATGCGAAGACTGTCGCGTTTATGGGCTTCTATTGCATTTCTAGTACTCTCCAGCATGTCAAGAAAACACAAAAAATCCCGATGCGTGATGGGTGCGGATGGAGCAGGTTGATCACCAGTTGTCGCGGCCGGCATTGGAGAATTGGTGGGTGCTCAAGTAGAAGTACCAGCTTCAGCCTCATTCGGTTCAGATCGGAGTAGGGTGTCAGAGGCGATTCGGTTCAGAGGGGGGTCTGAGCAGCTCCAGTACTTCCTGATCGGTTCGGGTTCTCCTAGTCAGTTCGGATCGGGTTTGTCCAGAGCTTTGCCCCCATGACCTCGTCAACACGATGGCTTGTTGATCTTCTCTAGCATCGTTCCCCCTAACGTCTTGCACTTCTTTTCCTTTCCCTTTAGCCATAATGTCCAATCATTCAATAATTAATCAGCAAATGCTTGAAAGTGTCGGAAATAGAGGATTAACTTCTTTTAACTTGAAGGTCCAAATAGTAGAACGATAATCCCAAAAAGCGAAGAATTCAAAGAATTCTCAGTGAAAGCACCAAAATGTTAGATCCAAAAATGGCTCTAACACCCAAACTAAGAATAATTTCTGATGAAATGAAATTAAAAAATGAAGAAAACGCACAATTTATAGTGGTTCATCGTTAAATAGCCTACATCCACTTTCTAGTTTTTGTATTGATGAGTTGAATGTAGATACAACAATGATTCTTACTCACTTTCACTCATATCATACATAAATTCACTCAATTCTCTCTGAAATGTACTTTATAAGATGATTGCAATATGAATATGGTGATGGAATTCGGCTCTCAAAGGAGTTTCAACTATGGAAATGCCAAAATATCCTCTGAAATGTGCCTTGGGGGTGTATTTATAGGTGAAAAATGCTCATGAAACGGCTTCGGTTCGAATCCACGTGGCGCCCATCCCGTTACTATCGGGTTCGGATGGGATATGATAGCAACAACGCATCAGGTTAGTGGTGAACATAGGGAGAGCGTGGGTATAACTGCTCCGAGTTTAAGGAAACGTGGGCATAGCTTCTGCAATTTTAGGCATCTGGGATCGGATCAGAAATACTCCCATTGGGGATTGGATCGGATTTGACTTGTGACGGCCCGCCCCGCACCAACCGACATATACTCCAAAGTGCGCTGTACACATGTCCAGTTAGCACGGAACGGGTCGCCAGAAGGAAGAAGGAAATGAACATACAAAGAACCTGTAGAATGTCTCACAGCGCATAGAATAAAATATAATAACAACATACTTGACATAAAACAGGAGAGACAGTGCATAAGCTGAAAATCAGAACTAAACGTCATAGCAGCGGAAATCCAAAATACAGCTTATTACAACTTTCAAACTGTCTCAAAGCAAAAGTAAGATAAATGAGGTACACTACTAATGCCCAAGTAGCGACCACCAACGACACAGGGAGAATGTGTGTATATATATATATCATACGTGGAAGCCTCCTTCCCGCCTCCGAATCAGCTACTCGCGCATCACCAGCTAACCTGTCTCTAGTCTGCTCGTGTGAGCACCCAGAGTAATAAGAGGAGACATAAAACTTTGGGTAAGACATAAAGCCTGGTATGAGCGATAAGCATCTAAAGTGAACAATAACAGGTAGACTAAAACATACCTGAACCTGGACCTGCAACCAAAGAGTTAGCACTACATACTGTACAACACTCTAAGGTATCATATCAAACAGTGTAAAGATACGGAGGTGGGGGAGGAGTGCATGTTATAATGATGGCAAACAATCAAGCATAGCATCCATCCTCACATCTCTCACTCAGTGCGTAAAGCATACGATATTCACCACTTCGATCACCCAACATACCTTGCTACGATCACTCTGCCCCATGAAGTCATAAATGACTTCACTGCACTGATAACGTAGCCACTAATCCTTCGCTATGTCCACTTTGCCCCATGAAGTCACAAGAACCCCACTGCACTGGCTCATAGCCTTACTAATCCTTACTATGTCCACTCTGCCCCATGGAGTCACAAGAACCCCACTGCACTGGCTCATAGTCTTACTACGCATCACCTTGCCCCTCAGGTCGTAATGACCCTACTGCACTGATAACGTAGTCTTGCTACCATCACCTTGCCCCTCAGGTCATAATGACCCTACTGCACTGATAAGTAGCCCATCATCCATTTCCAGTGGTGAATCGAAGTTATGAACGTCGACAACTCCTTAGCACACGTCCCGCAGCAAAGCCCAACTCATGAAGTGAACTCATTGGTTCCCCACTGGTTCCGGGATCCTGAGCTCTAACTTCCATTTGGACTACCTTTGCATCTCGGGTTATTGGTCATCACCATCGAATCAGATCGGATCAACCTTTACATTCTTCATCGGATCGGATCGGCCTTTGCATTCGGATCGGGTCGCGCCTCTTGCATCGGATCGGGTCGTGATCCTCCAGGTGATCGGATCGCCCTCCTCCATTGTCTCGTGAATCCAGTCTCCATCGGATCGGGTCTACTCTTCTGGTCGGATCGTGAACTCCCTGCGGATCGCGTTCCAACGGGTCGGATCGTGCTACATGGATCGGGTCGTGACTTCCCATCAGTTCGTGAGGCTGGTCAGTTCGTGGAAGATAGGAGCGGATCGGGTCACCTCTTCGTGAAGCAACACGGGTCGTCTCGCGAAATCTCGATCAGATCGGATCGACACCATCGGTTCGTGGACGTGGCATGCGATCCGATCCGGATCCCTGCATAGTTCCTGCAGCTGTTCCATCGACTGTTTACGCCCCTCGACGGCGTTTTCGACCATTCCAACTATTCTAACCAATCATAAAGCATTTCATACAGTCATAGCAAAATGCATAATCAACCACAAACATCAAAACATCAATATGATAGGTTAAAATGGATCAAACATACCTAAAATCCCATACTTCCCCTTAAGCATATTTAGGTAAAACTAATGATAGGATTAACAAAACTTAACCAAATTAACCCAAATTCATATCAGAGGTCTAAAACATCATTTAGAAATTTATGAACATTTTTCCCGAATTTTATCATGCTTAGATTCGCTAATTAGCACTAATCACCCCTAATTAGCCATAATTAGTGCAAAACTATGCAAATCACTCACCTCAGCCACAAAATAAACTAAGATCTGAAGTGAATCTCTGATTTGATGTGAATCTCTATGCCAAACAGCAGCTCCTTTGTTGCTTTGGTGAAGATCTTCCTTGATTAGGGGTTGCTAATCCAAATCCTTGACCAAAAGATGATTTGAGGGTGATTTAGAGGTTGGAGGCCATTTTCAGGGTTCCTTGGTGATAAGTGGAGGCTAGAAAACTGAAATGGAATGATTCTCCATCTCATTTCAGCCTCCCCATAACCCTAATCCCGAAATGGGTTATGGGCCTACTCACTAATCACCCGATTTGGCCCGGTTAAGCAGTTTTTCACACTCCAAACCTTGTTTCAGCCATATCTCCCAAACGGTAAGTCCGTTTGGCTATTATGACCACTCTACGGAAAGGTAAACCATCAAACGAATCTAATGGAAGTGGTTTCAGGTCAAAATTCCTTTCCTATCAAAAGTTATGGCCAAAACAGTACCAACTAGGGGCAAAATGGTCATTTAAAAATCGACAAAAATCGTGAACATGGGAAATGACTCTAATAGATGTTTCCCAAAGTTACATGACCATACGACTTCACACGGGAAAGAAATAAATATTTTACAATCCTATGATGTGTAGAATACGGGTCATTACACTCTCCCCCCCTTAAGAAATTTCGCCCCCGAAATTCCCTAATCCAAACACACACAAAGATCCCGCATGCCTATCAACCATAAAACAACCATCAAACATGCAAAACAAGCAAAACAAGTCTATCCTAGCATGCGGAATAACTAAATCGCAAAGTAAATCTTACCAGGCAAAGAGTTCTGGATGTGCCTTCCTAATGCTCTCCTCTGTCTCCCAAGTACAATCATTCTCGTCCTCGCCCCCACTGAACCTTGACTAGCCTCACCGCCTTCCTTCGAAGTTGTTTCGTATCGTGCCCCACAATACGAATCGGCTTGCGGTTCCCAACCGCCTCGGGTTCTACTTCGAAGTCCTCTAACTGATCAGGTGAAATAGTCATATCTGAGTCGTGAACGAACTTCCTTAGTTGGGAAACATGAAACACATTGTGAACTCCCGCCACTTTCTCTGGTAAGCCAACTCTATATGCCAAATTCCCGACTAGTTCAAGAACAGGGAATGGGCCAACAAATCTTGGTGCTAATTTGCCTCTCCTACCAAATCGTATCACGCTCTTCAACGGAGAGATCTTGACAAACACCAAGTCACCAACGGAGAATTTCAAGTCTCTTCTCCTCTTATCAGCATACCTCTTCTGCCTATCTTGGGCAGCTTTCATTCATTGCTGAATGATCTTGATCTTATCAGAAGTTTCCCTCACCACATCTGGTCCAAGCACAAACTTCTCGCCAGTCTCTATCCAACATGATGGTGAGTTGCACGGTCTTCCGTACAAAGCTTCATATGGAGCCATACCGATACTGGATTGGTAGCTATTATTATATGCAAACTCTACTAGATGCAAATGGTCATCCCATGATCCACCAAAATCCAATATACAAGCTCTCAAGAGATCTTCCAATATACGATTCACCCTCTCCGTCTGACCGTCGGTCTGAGGATGATATGCGTTACTGAGATATAATCCTGACCCTAGAGTCTCTTGTAAGCTCTTCCAAAACCCACTAGTGAACAACGGGTCTCGGTCACTCACAATGCTTTTGGGTACTCCATGAAATCTCACTACCCACTTCATATACAATTCTGCCAACTTGGCTGCCGTTCTGGTCGATTTGACTGGTATAAATCTTGCGCTTTTAGTCAATCGATCCACAATTACCCAAATGCTATCATATCCCGATCTAGTCCTTGGTAAACCATCGATGAAATCCATCGAGACTTGCTCCCATTTCCATTTGGGAATTTCTAATGGTTGCAACAACCCACTAGGCTTCCTTTGCTCGGCTTTAACTAGCTGGCAATTCATGCATTTGGATATAAACTTCCCAACGTCTCTTTTCATCCCTTCCCAGTAGTAAGTCTGTCTCATGTCTCGATACATCTTATTACCACCAGGATGTATAGTCAGTTTTGAGTGATGACATTCTCTAAGCACTTCATCTCTCAACCCATTTACGTTGGGCACAACTAGCCTTCCATTCTTCCGAAGCCATCCATCTCGATCAAGCCCATATACATTCATCTCCTCATCGATACCCATCTCTAACTTGGAGATGATTTCTAATAGATTAGGATCGTCCCTCTGGCTGGAACCAATCCGCTCTATCAAAGTGGGTCTGATCGTCAAACTAGCTAGCATAACTGGATCCAATTCGCACTTTGGTCTGAAATCAAACTCCGCGATATACTCCAGTTGCTTCCACTCAAGAAACATTGCCCCTAAGCTGGCATGTCTCCTGCTCAAGGCATCGGCTACCGCATTACCTTTCCCAGGTGTGTATGCGATATCAAAATCATACGAAGCCAAGAACTCTAACCATCTCTGCTGACGGAGATTCAGATCTTTCTGGGAGAAGAGATACTTTAACGATTTATGATCGGTAAACAGCTCAAATCTTTCTCCCAAGAGATAATGTCTCCACATCTTCAGTGCGAACACAATCGCTGCTAATTCCAAATCATGGGTAGGATACTTCTTCTCATGCGGCTTTAGCTGTCGACTAGCATAAGCCACAACTCTACCTCCTTGCATCAATACTGCACCCAGTCCGGTACCACAAGCATCCGTGTATACCGTCATCTCTTCATTCCCTTTAGGAATGACTAATACTGGCGCACGCGTCAACCTCTCCTTTAGACTCTTGAAGGCATCTTCACACACTCCGTCCCAGACGAAGGACTGATTCTTCTTAGTCAACTGAGTCAACGGTGCTGCGATCTTGGAGAAGTCCTGGATAAACTTACGGTAATATCCAGCTAATCCCAAGAAACTTCTTACATCTGTAGCATTCTTAGGCGTAGGCCAATCCTGTACCGTAGCCACCTTCGCAGGGTCCACGGCAATACCATTCTCTGAAACAACATGACCCAAGAATCTTACTTCCCTTCTCCAAAAATGACACTTAGAGAATTTCGCTTTCAATTGGTGTTTCCTCAACACCTCCATCACTATCCTCAAGTGTCCCTTATGTTCCTCCTCCGTCCTTGACTAAACAAGGATATCATCCACGAACACAAGAACAAACTTATTCAACTGATCTCTGAATACTCGATTCATAAGATCCACAAAGTAGGCTGGTGCATTGGTCAACCAAAATGGCATAACCAACCACTCATAAAATCCAGACGGCGTCCTAAATGCCGTTTTCGGAACACTCTCATCTGCTACTCGAAGCTGATGAAATCCTGTCGCGAGGTCCAACTGGGAGAACACTCTAGCTCCTTCCAGCTGATCAAACAAATCATCTATCCGCGGTAGAGGATACTTATTCTTCCTCGTTACCTTATTCAACTCGCGATAGTCCACACACAAACGAAGGGAACCATCTGCCTTAGTGGCAAACACAACTGGTGCTCCCCACTCGGAGACACTCCTTCTAATAAATCCCTTCTTCAAAAGATTGCTGACTTGCACCCCGAGCTCTCGCTGCTCCCTTGGTGCCATACGACGAAGTGGCATCACTATAGGTCTGGCATCTTTCACTAAATCAATACGGAACTCAATCTATCGGTGTGGTGGAAGCCCGGTCACCTCCCCAAAGACGTCCGGATACTGGCCAACCACGAGCACATCTGACAACTCATCCTGCGGGATGTCGAGGGAATTTACAAAACTAGCCATAACCCCATCACTAGGTAGGCTACCAAACACTATCCTCCGCCCATCATCCGCCCTCACTGTCACCAAAAAGCCCTCACAGTCTACCACCACCCCGTATCTTTGGAGCCAATCGACTCCCAATATAATGCCATACCCAGTAAAGCCCAAAACAAAGCAATCACAAACATACATCCATGACTCGATAAGACCAAATTCCTGTAAATCATACTAAGGCTAGTCGAACCACCAATCAGGTTCGTCACTATCAATGGTCTATCGACTATCTCGGGTTCCAGTCCCAACCTATCTACCAGGTCACTAGATATGAAGGAACGGGAAGCCCCAGTATCAAACAAAACTCGAACTGGTATATCATAAATAGAAAGCATACCTTGAATAACAACATTCTTTCCTTTCTCCGCCGCAGTTGGGGCATTCGACGAAGAAGGAACAGCATCAATAGCATATGCTTTCACAATCTGCTTCTCCTTAAGAGGTTGCGGACACTTATCTTTCTGATGTCCCACTTGACCACAGTTGTAGCACTTCATTTCCGCTGGCTTGGCCCGACATTCTTTAGCATAATGGCCCTTCTTTCCACAGCTGAAGCACTCAACATCCATCTTGCTCTTTTTCTGGCCACCTTTTGATTGGTCCTGCTTCCTCTTATTCTGAGAATTATTCTTGCCTCCACCGCCTGCTTGCAGCTTTGGCCCTTCTGCAGATGCAGCCTCAGTCTTTGACTTAGGGTAAAGACTCTCTGATCTCAAAGCTTTCCCCACAATCGATTCAAAAGTCTCATCGATGTGGTTGATAAGCCTTTCCCCCAAGTATCCATCCAAACCAGTAATGAACTTCTCATTCTTCTTCTCAGGAGTATCAATAAGAGACAGTCCATACTTCGACAAAGTATCGAACTTAGCAATATAATCAGAAACTGCCCTTCCATTCTGCTTGAGTTCCAAGAACCTCTTAAACAACACTGACTTCTGGGCAGCTGGAATAAACTTCTCGCTAAAGCGAGCCTTGAACTGATCCCAAGTAACCTGATCCTCTGGAGTAGCTGTTCTAATGGCATTCCACCAATTCATTGCTCGCCCTTGCAGTTGACGAGACGCTAGCCTTCTCTTCATCGCATCCTCGAGACCCAAGTCATCGAAGATACGGTCACAGCTATCCATCCAATCTTGAACATCCGTGGCCGACTCCGTTCCGTGGAACGGCTTCCCACCAAGATTAATGTAATCTTTGCACAACTTGGCGAAATCGACCCTAGGCGCCTGCACTACCGGGCCAACACCAACTCCGGGATTGAGAATTGCCCCTTGCACTTCTCTAAGCATGTCTCTCATGAGGTTAGTAAACATAGCCCTCATGTCAGCGGCATTCCCTTGGTTGGTCCCTCTACCAGCACCTCTCGTGTCTCGGCTCATCGTTAATCTGAAAAAGGGAAACGATTAACGACCCCATAGTGGTGCTAGTGCAGTGCGACTCCATCTTTATACTACTAATAGTATATATATATATAGCTTTTGAAAACCAAAGTAATCACAAATACGCGCTCTCATATACGTACTATCTCTCCCTAGTGTCTTTCCCTAGGTTAACTACGCAACCTAGAGCTCTGATACCAAGTGTGACGGCCCGCCCCGCACCAACCGACATATACTCCAAAGTGCGCTGTACACATGTCCAGTTAGCACGGAACGGGTCGCCAGAAGGAAGAAGGAAATGAACATACAAAGAACCTATAGAATGTCTCACAGCGCATAGAATAAAATATAATAACAACATACTTGACATAAAACAGGAGAGACAGTGCATAAGCTGAAAATCAGAACTAAACGTCATAGCAGCGGAAATCCAAAATACAGCTTATTACAACTTTCAAACTATCTCAAAGCAAAAGTAAGATAAATGAGGTACACTACTAATGCCCAAGTAGCGACCACCAACGACACAGGGAGAATGTGTATATATATATATATATATATCATACGTGGAAGCCTACTGCCCGCCTCCGAATCAGCTACTCGCGCATCACCAGCTAACCTGTCTCTAGTCTGCTCGTGTGAGCACCCAGAGTAATAAGAGGAGACATAAAACTCTGGGTCAGACATAAAGCCTGGTATGAGCGATAAGCATCTAAAGTGAACAATAACAGGTAGACTAAAACATACCTGAACCTGGACCTGCAACCAAAGAGTTAGCACTACATATTGTACAACACTCTAAGGTATCATATCAAACAGTGTAAAGATACGGAGGTGGGGGAGGTGTGCATGTTATAATGATGGCAAACAATCAAGCATAGCATCCATCCTCACATCTCTCACTCAGTGCGTAAAGCATACGATATTCACCACTTCGATCACCCAACATACCTTGCTACGATCACTCTGCCCCATGAAGTCATAAATGGCTTCACTGCACTGATAACGTAGCCACTAATCCTTCGCTATGTCCACTTTGCCCCCATGAAGTCACAAGAACCCCACTGCACTGGCTCATAGCCTTACTAATCCTTACTATGTCCACTCTGCCCCATGGAGTCACAAGAACCCCACTGCACTGGCTCATAGTCTTACTACGCATCACCTTGCCCCTCAGGTCGTAATGACCCTACTGCACTGATAACGTAGTCTTGCTACCATCACCTTGCCCCTCAGGTCATAATGACCATACTGCACTGATAAGTAGCCCATCATCCATTTCCAGTGGTGAATCGAAGTTATGAACGTCGATAACTCCTTAGCACACGTCCCGCAGCAAAGCCCAACTCATGAAGTGAACTCATTGGTTCCCCACTGGTTCCGGGATCCTGAGCTCTAACTTCCATTTGGACTACCTTTGCATCTCGGGTTATTGGTCATCACCATCGAATCGGATCGGATCAACCTTTACATTCTTCATCGGATCGGATCGGCCTTTGCATTCGGATCGGGTCGCGCCTCTTGCATCGGATCGGGTCGTGATCCTCCAGGTGATCGGATCGCCCTCCTCCATTGTCTCGTGAATCCAGTCTCCATCGGATCGGGTCTCCTCTTCTGGTCGGATCGTGAACTCCCTGCGGATCGCGTTCCAACGGGTCGGATCGTGCTACATGGATCGGGTCGTGACTTCCCATCAGTTCGTGAGGCTGGTCAGTTCGTGGAAGATAGGAGCGGATCGGGTCACCTCTTCGTGAAGCAACACGGGTCGTCTCGCGAAATCTCGATCGGATCGGATCGACACCATCGGTTCGTGGACGTGGCATGCGATCCGATCCGGATCCCTGCATAGTTCCTGCAGCTGTTCCAGCGACTGTTTACGCCCCTCGACGGCGTTTTCGACCATTCCAACTATTCTAACCAATCACAAAGCATTTCATACAGTCATAGCAACATGCATAATCAACCACAAACATCAAAACATCAATATGATAGGTTAAAATGGATCAAACATACCCAAAATTCCATACTTCCCCTTAAGCATATTTAGGTGAAACTAATGATAGGATTAACAAAACTTAACCAAATTAACCCAAATTCATATCAGAGGTCTAAAACATCATTTAGAAATTTATGAACATTTTTCCCGAATTTTATCACGCTTAGATTCGCTAATTAGCACTAATCACCCCTAATTAGCCATAATTAGTGCAAAACTATGCAAATCACTCACCTTAGCCACAAAATAAACTAAGATCTGAAGTGAATCTCTGATTTGATGTGAATCTCTATGCCAAACAGCAGCTCCTTTGTTGCTTTGGTGAAGATCTTCCTTGATTAGGGGTTGCTAATCCAAATCCTTGACCAAAAGATGATTTGAGGGTGATTTAGAGGTTGGAGGCCATTTTTAGGGTTCCTTGGTGATAAGTGGAGGCTAGAAAACTGAAATGGAATGATTCTCCATCTCATTTCAGCCTCCCTATAACCCTAATCCCGAAATGGGTTATGGGCCTACTCACTAATCACCCGATTTGGCCCGGTTAAGCAGTTTTTCACACTCCAAACCTTGTTTCAGCCATATCTCCCAAACGGTAAGTCCGTTTGGCTATTATGACCACTCTACGGAAAGGTAAACCATCAAACGAATCTAATGGAAGTGGTTTCAGGTCAAAATTCCTTTCCTATCAAAAGTTATGGCCAAAACAGTACCAACTAGGGGCAAAATGGTCATTTAAAAATCGACAAAAATCGTGAACATGGGAAATGACTCCAATAGATGTTTCCCAAAGTTACATGACCATACGACTTCACACGGGAAAGAAATAAATATTCTACAATCCTATGATGTGTAGAATACGGGTCATTACATGACTGAACCGATCCGGTTCGACCTGTCCCCCCTTCTTCTTCACTTGGTGCCTTTTGTCTTGACCAAATGGACTCTGATCCAACCTGATTCTTTGAGTGAGTGATCTTCATTCTTTGATCTTTTATCTTTATGTAGCCTAGTTCACAAAGTAGGCTAACAGGTATAGTGATCACATTAAAATTCGGCAAAAATCATTAACATGTAAAACATCCCAGAGAATCATATTCCAAAATATTAGATTGATATGACTATATAAAAACTAAATAAAACTATTTGACAATACTCTAATATATAAAATACGGGTCGTTATACTTCTTATTCTTCTTAGTTGAGTTGTTAACGAAGGACATATCATATTTTGATAGATCGTTGAATTCAACAACATATTCGGAGACAGTCATGTTCCTTTGCTTTAGCTCCACAAATATGCAGAATAATTTTGACTTCTGAACAGCAGGTATAAACTTCTCTTCAAAGCAATCTCAAAAATGACCTCAATAAATCTGATCCTCAAGTGTAGTGACTTTAATGGTATTTCACCAGTTGATACCTCTTCCTAGAAGCTGATGTGAGGACAAACTCCTTATAGCATCAGATAACAAAAAAAATCATTAATACCCAAAATAAAGGCAAGCATGTCAACAACGATGACAAGGGGTTCAGTAGCTTGAAAAGGATAATATGGGAAACCTTGATGCAAGTTTATAGTCTTGCTGAAACAGTCGATAAGGGATATGGTTCTAAATGATAAGGGATTGGAAAGTAATTAGCATGTTTAGGTGAGCGTGTCATTAAGATCAACAAAGTCTAATCGATAAGGTCGATATGTTCCACTTTTTATCGTATTTGGAATGTGTTGTTGATCAGGTCAACAAGGTTTGTTATAATAGGAAGACAAGAACTAGAACGTAATTCTTGGAGAAGTTTTGATGTTAATAAGCTTCTGGGATTATTAACATAAGGTGCAGAAGTTTGCTGATCCAAACGACAAGGTTCAGGTTTGCCAAAATATAAGTGAAGAGGCTTATCGGAAGAGTTGATAAGGGCTCGTCTACCTAGTCGATCGATGGAGTCTTATCGACGTGGTAGGATCTTATGGATGCTAAGCAGAAGTAATCAAATAATATGAAATTGGTAAATAAGCTTTCAAGTTTAAATAGGTTCCTACTACCTCTATTTATAAGGATGCCAAAGCCCATCATCTCGGATGCATCGCATCAGCCCTTATTGACCAAGTCGACAAGCCAATTTCCTATTGTTTTGGTACTTCTTTCTTCTGATTCTTTCAAGTGCTTCGAAACGACAAGCTACCTTGTCGACATGGCCCACTGAAGCAAATTGACGATGATAGTAAAGGTTAATGGTGACAAGAATTTGAGGATGGTTGCGACAAGCAATCCATGTGGCAAAGAGCAACTCTATCATATGTGTTATGCTTTGGAGGTTTATTACTAAGGCCTAGAAGCAAGCTCTATCGATCATGTTGACATACTGGCTTATCGACTCAATCGGTAAGTATATTGAACTAATCAAAGGTGGTAGCTCTGAAATTTTTGTGCCTTTGTAGATGTGGCTTTCTTATTGACCAAGTCGATAAGGCTATGGTAGTGGTAAGCTCTTTAACTTCCGATAATGTCCACAAGAGGCATGTGACAAGCGACAAGCGAAAGAAGCAAGAGACAACATGCAATGGGAAAGCAACATAAGAAAAATGACGAACCTTGATAACATTGATGTCCTTATCGACCATGTCGTAAACAGTGCTGGAGTGATTGTGGTGTAACACCGGACACCTTGTATAAATTCTTATCGGGTTTTAAGTTGGTAATAGGAATTTATTCCTTTTTGGAACTAATGCAAACTATTAATTGATATTGAGGTGCTTCGCCTTCCAAATCCATTCTATAAATAATATTATCCCCTTTTATTTTCTTTTTACCTACAACTTCAAATTCGAACAAACAACATTATCTTTTCTTTGGCATCTAATCCAACCAAATAACTAGGTTAGAATTTTGAACTTATTTTGATTTTCTTGATGAATGCGTATGTTAATATGATCCATCTTACCAAATCATAGATTCTTTATTGCTTTTAGACAATGATTTCCTACCTAACCTTATGTTATTTGTCATGCACACCATTTGTTTGTAAAAATGTCCTTCCGATCAACATCGCTTAGGCATATTAATACAAAGAGGGAAGGATCTTATCTGTTTTCAAGCCTTATCAACAAAGTGAACATACATATATTATCGATCATGTCAGTGAAATCCCCTTATCGACTATGCAATAATAAATAGTTTTGGCATAATTATTAAGAGTTTGAATCGATGACAGGTCCTTATTGACTGTGCCAAAAAAGGGTTAAAATAATAAGTGGCTCCTATCGATTATGTCGACAAGGTTTGAATTGTCAAGAGGTTCTTATCAATTATGTCGACAAAAGATGGTATTAATCGGTGTACATGGTATTTTATAACTAATATTCAATCAGAAATTCATAGTTGATTTTCATTATTTTGACAATGGAGCTTTGCTGAAATTTAGAGTGCTAAAACAAATTTAGCTTTGGACACCAAACATGTCGGACAACCATATCGTCATAGTCTAACATTAACCGCTTCGCACTATACTTACATTATTTACCGCTTTCATTCATAGTTGATATCCAGGTCAACTTTATATGCGATAAGCCTTGTCGTCTTACCACAAGATGGTCTATAGTATTAGAATCATGATGACATTAATTATGATAGCTTTGCCGACTGAGTCAACACAGTTTTTAACATATGCTAGGTTAATATATTACTGACGATATCATTTTGCTGCCGACAAGGTTTAAAAGTTATCGATCGGATTGAAATGGCTTACTTATGTTAACTTCGTGTTGACTAAATCGATAAACTTGACCATACTGGTTTAGTTATATGACATGAAGTGTCTTGTGTTATATGTAATAGGAGCTGATCGTCTGGACCCAAAAGAGGGTGTTCCCCTGGACAACACCAATAAGGGACTTAGATTTGTCCATTTTGCGGTTAAACCCACATTCTTTCAGGGGTTTAATTGCAAAATGGAGGAAACTAGAGCCCCCTAATTGGTTGGGTCCAGAGGAACACCCTTGTTTAGGTCTAGGTGATTTCATTATTTGGGTCCAGGTAATTTCATCCTATACGTAATTTACATTATTAATGACATTTAATGATTGAAACAATATAATTTGGCAGAGAAATGGATTCAGCTCCTATAAGACTTCCATTAAGAAGACAAGTTCGGGTCCTAAATAGGAATAACAATGGAGTGTGTTTCTCATGCCCCAAACCCTCTCCGGGCTTTTTGAACCCTGACCCAAACCTGCCCCGTAGAACTGGTGCGAGTCTGGAATTTTGCCTCGTACCCGAAACTCGTACGGGTCAGGGTAGACCCGACCCGCCCCATGACCCGGTGAAATTGCGTTCTAATGTACACAAATTTATATACTTATATTTTATATCATTAAATGATAAATTATATACAAATAATAATGTGTTTACAATAATAATATAATATAATAAAATGTATTGTAAGATAATAGTTCAAAATGTATGAATTTATTGTTGTATAAATATCATGGATGCAACTTAATACAATGAAAAATTTATAGCTTGTTGATTAATATAATATAATATTTAAGTCATAACCACGTATACCTAATAAGATTAACAAATAACCATTATAATTATAAAGTGTTTTAATAAAGTTTCAACAATGCGGGTCGGGGCAGGTTAGTCATGCCGCAGACCCGGCCCTAGTCCCGAACCTTCAAAAGCGGATCATGGGTCTACTCGCCCCGAAGACCCAATGGGACGGGTCCAAAAGGGTCAAAACAGGGGCGGGTCAGCCAGGTTTGGACCCTAGATCTGCCCCATTGCCACCCCTAACTAGAGTGTAAGCATGGTATTCAGATGGTGGAGAAAATAAATGTCTCCTAAACTAGAAGGATTAGATATGGTATTAAAAATTCTGAATTGATCGAGAATAGAATCCATATCTTTTTGAGAAATAATAGAAAATGTGTGGGAAAGTGGCCCCAACTTGGGAGGAGATCCCTTAGGATAACATAACTAACATGGAGGATTTCTTTCTTTCCCCTAATTCATTCAAGAATATCCAGACTGTTTTAGGGTTGCACCAATTCAACTTCTGCCTAATACGTATACATACTTGAAGTGCTTGAAAGTTCTATCTTGGGATGCGGGCTTCTCTTCTTTTGTTTCAACTATTTTTCATTATATGGAAATACTTACTAAGTGTGTCAAAGACAATGGTCATGTGATATATCGATGCAACTATAATTCCTAAAAACCTTATTTGATGCTTGATCAACAAGACACTAAAGTGTGATAACCAGTTTCTCTTTGTGGGATGATCTGGCAGTATCAGAGGAAAATTTGGACATGTTAGTATTCTTCTTTACTTGTTCACTTGCTCGCATATTCTCTCTTGATTGATACTAATTTACTTTGAATTGGAATGGCTCCTTTAAGAAAACGAAGTTTCGCTCAATATAAGCGGCCACGATTGCAAAATCTGAATCAATTACGAGGAAGAACGCTCTTCTTACAGTGCTTAAGCCGTCGACTGACTCTATTATTCCAGGTGGTTTTAAAGTCTTGGTCGAGTCTCCTCTGGTCAAACGTATCTCTAAGGGAGTACCATTTTTGAAGAAGTGTTGAAATCTTTTGAAACATTGAAAAGGGAATTTTCCACTACCACCAGCTCTAAGTTAACCCTTTCAAAGAAGCCAAAATCAACTAGGAAGTTTTCTCAAGTCATTAAAGGGGATATCGGTGATGTTAAAATTATCCTGGAGTCAAAGGTAACCAATACTATTGCTTTACTTGCAAGAGATGTAGAAGCATATAATGTTCCTTCACAAAAAATCATACCTAAAAGGTTTTTTTTTCTTAATGTTTCCTAATAGCTTGGATATGATTGAGGAGGAGTTGAGTTTGACCGTCTCCTCCCCTGGCCCAATATCTGATATATCTCCTGCTATTACTCCTACAGATATATTTCAGGAAATCGTGCAATTTATTCTGCAATTATCCTCATTTGCTACTAAATCTTCTTCCGACCAACCTTTTTACTGTTGAGCAGCAATTTGTCATCGTCCAAAATGTTCTAGTGGTATGTTATTTCCTTCAAACCATGCTAACTTCTATTCAATTTATGAATTATAACTTTGTTCTTGTACTAGGTCGCAAAGGGAGCTTTTGACTCCTATGGAAATTCTTTAAGTTTGACTGAGGAGGTAGTATGGCTTAAATCGTAAGTTACATCACTTAAATCCTAGGTGGATGATATCTCAGCTAATAATAATATTTCAGAGAAAAAAAAGGAGAAGGAAAAAAGAGACTGTCATTACACTCAAGGCCATACAGATTTCCCTAGAAGAATATAACAAAGCCAAAATTGAGCTTGAAGCTTACGCCAAGTCCCTTAATGGTAAACTTCCTTCCGCCGACTCAGCTTTCCAAAGGATGCAAGATAAAAAGATCTTAAGGAAAATCTCAATAAGAGCAGGAAGCTGCTAAAGACTCCAGCCAACGTAATCAAAGGGTATAGCAGAAAGTGTCTCATTTTTCGGATGAATCACTGGGATCTATGATTGAAAGAGCTATGGAGAAGGCTCTCTTTGTTTTCTATTGTTGCAACATAAAGAAATATTCTGACATAGATCTCGCACTTATCAACCAAATGAGGAGCAGGGCCGGCCCTAAGTATTTATGGGCCTAGTGCGGACCCAAAATTTTGGACTTTTAATTTTTTTTTCTTTTCAAATTGAACTTAAGTGAAAATGTGATTTTTCTACTATGCATCTCCATTGAGAAAATTTCGTATTTCAGCAAATTCATAAAGTTTTTACCCACATTTTCAATCTGTCAAACAGAGGTCCACATAAGCCACATCTCTATTTTAATATATTGATTGAAGTCAACAAAGCATACAATCATATCTACTTTTGCATAGATAAATTACTATCAAGTACACGCATCCTGACAAGAAAAAGCAGCTCTAGTAAAGGTAATGCAGTTTTTTTTTTGGCCCCCTAACCTAATGGGCCCTGTGCGGTTGCACGGCTCGCACTAGGCCAGGGCCGGCCCTGATGAGGAGTTTAAGAGAAGATTCCAGTCCATGATGGTCAAGCGGGCCAGATGAAAGTGTCGACCTGGATGCGCCATCTCTCCTTGTGATTAGTGATCCTACTTAAGATGAAGAGATGGATTTTCATGGTGACGAAGATAATATGGATGAGGGTGACCAATAAGCTAGGCTAAAAGGGGATAACGATGGGAAAGATGATGACAACGATTATGACGATGCAGCTGGTGACGACTGCCAACCTAGCCTCATCTTGATGGCGATGAAAGAGAGAACAAAAGGAAAGGAGGCTTCCCTAGTCATGGCAATCAAGGCCATACCGATACTTCTGGCATTCACCCTAGGGAAGTTTTCCCAAAAGAAAAAGGGAAATCAATAGCCTTACCTGTTTCAGGTTCACGTCTCAGATATGAAATTAATTATCCATATATTATTCAGATGTCTTGAATAATTTATAAGCATGTGCACGATTTATATAAACTGGAATTAGATCAAAATACAAGTATAAGATGATACTCTATTAAAAAGAAGCAGTTTGAGACTGATCGACTGAATTGGGAATTAGATAGACAAATAAAGGAGGCTTAATGAGAATGCTGGATCACTAAGTTATCTGAGCGATTACGGAGAAGATCCTCATGATGGGCGATATTGGAGCCTCCCTCTGGCCAGGCCTATACCCCAACTGACGGTCACTTCCCCCGGAGAGCTTAAAAGACTACAAAAATAAGTTTATTTCTGAATTTCACGAAAAATCTGTTTTATATGAATCACTCGACGGACGGTGTAAATCTTGACTAACTCTATAGATTATTATGTGCGTAGTTAGCTTATATATTATAGTCATGACACAGACTCACAAATCACAATGTAGCTCCATTCCTATTTCCTTCTTAAATTAATAAGTAAAGCTTAAAAGAGAGTTTAAGGACGAATATGTGATTTTTGAAATTTCAAAGTTAGTAAGGGGTTGCTTTCTTAAAGATCTGCAAAAAAATTCATACACAACTTCCTAAATTTGGGTTCGACTTCCTAGGTAATAAGAGCAGGGCCGGCTCTAGCCTTTGGGTTGCCTTAGGCCAAGTATAATTTTGTCATCGTTAAAAAATTAATACCAAACATGTTAGCTAATACCAAACATATTTCTTCTTTCTTGCATTGAAGTACATAACGAAATACTCTTAAAATACATACTAAAGAAAAGCCTACAAAATTCTGATGTACTTCTGGATATAAGTTTGTCTTATTAGCATGAAAGGTACACAAATTAGCATGAATTATATCATAACTAACTCATCCTTTCTTACAGCCATATTCCTTTCGTTTTATCATAAATAAAAACCTTTCATCCAATTTGTAATAGATTACATAAAGAGCATTGGATAATTCAATATAGAATAGGCATCAATCTTGTAGCAAATTGTCGTGTCCATCACTGAGTAATAGAGCAAGGTTGAATTGTGGAAAGGTCAGAGCAGGCCATACACAATATAAATTAATAAAGACATGAGTTGATTTGAAATAGCTTATGAAAACCACATAGAAGTTAAACAAATAGCTTGTATGCATAATCTACAACAGTACTAAAATAAAATGAATGCAAAAGACAATCAAAACAAGATGCATCAAATGAACCTCAAAATGTGGCCTTATCAAAGTAGGAGCATGAATCATCATTTCAGCTGATTGAAGCCCTTCCATCTTGTTACTTATGAAGCAACAGAAGCTATGGAAGGAACATTATTCTCGAGGACACAGGAGCATAAAAGCTTATCACAATTCTCTAAATATCAAAAATGCCAAAACCAACAGTTGTCAGATCACTAACGAAAGTTGTATAATTCATGAAACAGCTGACTTTATTGATAAAACCTACCTTGTGTACTTAACTGGTTTGTTGGCCACACCTGCTAATCCTAATCCGTACTTAGAGACCCTAAGGCCAACACTTTACCTACTCTAAATTCTGGTAATGTAACCTCTCTACAATAGTCTTAGAAGAAAAATGAGGAAGAAGCCTTTTTTTACCTTCATTTTCTAATGCATGGGTTACACTCAATGGAGGAGTTGCCCCAGGCCATAGAGTTATTGTTGCTATTAATAAACTTGTTCGCTTATTTTTAGAAATTGATGTCTTACTATACCGAAATCTTGTTTAGGAACAAAAATTATCTTTGACTGTTGTCGGACCGAATATCCTCTCTCAACTTGATATAATAAAAGAAAGACTTGACATTGAAATTCAAAAAGGATTTCTCCCGCGCAAACGTAATTTGATAGAACTTAGAAAAATTACGATGGATTAAGAGAGAAACTCAAAGCCAAATATACTAGGATCCATGAATCGTCGGACAAGATTAACACTAACTTTGTTTCTTCTTCAAGGTTCCCAAGAAGAAAAGATATAAATGTGGAAGTTGCTAAACTTTTTCAAAAGACTATGGATCTTGAGGTCGAGTTGCAAAAAGCTCAAGCTAGTTATCGATCTTTAGTGTCAATCGCAAAAGAAAATGAATTTGACCCAATGATAAGAATATATTCTCTACCAAATTCAATCCTTTAATGAGCATGGATAACGAGAGGCTTGCAAACTTGTAACACCCCACACTATTCTGTGCCTAAATTTCGACAAAAATCGAAACTCGAACACATCCAAGCATGGAGCGTGTAAATCTGGTACCTGCAAATAAATGAGCATGAGCATAATCAGAGTACGATAAGATAACTCACAACGGAAACAAAATAGAATATATTAGTATTAACTCAAGTAACTACCTTTTCAAAGTAAGTCACTTTTCCAATACCGAGCATGAGAGAAAACGAGAACCGAAAGCAAAACTAAAACACCTGTGAGAACCCGACCTTCTCTAGAAACCTGGGAGGTTGTAATGAGGAGGGTGGTAAGAACAACAAGATTCTGGTGAACATGAAATGTACAACACAGATTATAATACAGATATATTCCGTTTGGTTCAACCCAAAATGTATGCCTACCAAGGTTAGTGACTCTAGCCTAACCTTGTAAATGTTTGAGCACGACTCTATTACTCTTCCCAAAGTATAATACCGAGATAGAATGTTTACACGTATATTTTTGAAGCCTTTATACCAGAACAAGGTTGGTTATTTAATCGCGGGTAGACCCCTAATTATGGAGTTTATATATATACATATATATATATATTCATTCGCTCATCCTTTATTATTTAACGCATCACTATAAATAATAGATAGGGTGGATTCTCCCTGATCACTTAAGACCCTAAGAGAACATGTCGGTCACTTACTATTCCTCGATGATTCATTCAACGTTAACATAAATTAGAGGGCACTAGCTACGGGCCCTACTAGTTAAGGCTTCTGTCATTCACGCATTAACCCATACCCGTATAAGGTGAGAGATGATACTTTATCACTTGCTATACCATCTAGATGACCTTATTGGATAATCTCCTTAGTCGCTTACTACTTTCCGCAGGATATGTAGCCATATCTGACTTTTTAGGTTTCAGGTTTGGGTAGGCCCCACACACACACATGCCATTAAAGACCCCTAAACTGAAAGACCTACTTCTAGGTGGACTCCTCGATCCAGGCCAATTAAGACCCAAGGAAGCAGACTATGCACGAAGATTATTAAGTTCGTGCCCCATAAGCCTTTAATACCTCTTCTTATGAGAATGAAGTGGACTACGTTACCAAGTCATTCCCGTTTAGTTTCACTTTACGAAAATACTATACGTACACGATTAATTATCCTCACGGGTTCCTATGATTTATTATGTTTCATATCATTAACCTACTAAGCCTAATTCTAATTATAAGTTCTATATTAACTAGTATAAATAAGGAAAGTTATATCCTCCTTAACCTAGGATATTTATTTTATTAATTTCCCTAATTGGACTCGGTGCTTAATCAACAATCAATACCCACAAACCTCATTTTATTTCATTTAATCCTATTCATATGTTAATTTTCATTTATAACCATAATGGTCATATTTTCCTAAGGCAAGTGTCAAATCTTTAATTTCCTTTTATTTCCATTGATTGTAATTAATGTCATTTATAAGCGTAACGGTCATAATTTTCCTAAGACATTAATTCACAAAGGATATCCTTATCTTATCAGTCCCGAAATATCTATTTGTTGTACCCCAATATACATTACTAATTTTATTTATTTACTTATTGTCTGTTATATATATATATATGTGTGTGTGTGTGTGTGTGTGTGTATGTATGTATGTATGTATGTATGAATGCATATATGTATGTATATATATATATTTGTGCACCAGACCTATCACATTAAGCTATCCACTTGTGGATATTGGATTTGTCGATCGGTTCCGAGCAAACTTCTACCACAAGTTGAACTTAACCTTGTGTATTAGTACAATTATATTTACGTACTAGACCCCTCATATTAAGGTGACCACTTATGAATGATGGATTTGCCGGTCAGTTCCGGGCAGACTTCTACCACAAGTTAAGCATAATCTCGTGTCTAGATGCGATTTTAAATTAAATTCCCTAATTGGGGTTTACAATATTAATCCTAATAAATCTTAAGAATTGTAACCATTTGACTTAATTTCCCTATTAAGTTTATTTTCCCCAAATCAACGTTGCTTACAATGGTTATTTATTTATTAGTGGTCTTATTTATAGTAATCAATCATATTAATTGCTAACGTGTTCACCACAAATATATTAATTTAATATGGATTACATTTACATGCGTAATTCCATAATTGAATATCGTTCAAACAATCAATACAATGTATATTTTGTCGTTTTCGTAGATTCGGACGGATGGGGGGTGTGTGTACGTGTATATATGTATGTATGTATGTATATATATATATTTGCGCGGTTAACGTTATTATATTCCATTTTTATTATTATCGTTAATTTAATATTTTGGTTTAAACAATAAACATTCCTTTTTGTATTCAATCTTGCCGTAAGGTTTCAAATCTTACAAACAAATCGTTAGCTATAGTTATTGTAAATTACGTTTGATTACTGGAATAGACATATTTTTAAATCGTAAGAAATATATGTTTATGTATATTTTGGAATAGTTGATGCAAACTACGCACAAATATGTATATTTATATTTATACGTTAATTTACACAACTTTTCCTTTTTTCAATCTTTTTGTCATATCTCTTGTGAATTTAAAATAGTGTCTTTCTATTCAAAAAGAGGAAAATGATGTATTTACAACAACTAAACAAAAACAACATTGAACACAAATAGGCATGTGTCTTTCTTTTTTTACATAATTCACCATTGCATTTTTTAATCAAAATCACATAATTTATCTTTTTAACACTGAAACTAGAGATTTGTAAGAAAACTACATCTAAACAATGATATTAGGATTGATTTCCAAATCTTCAGTGTTTTACAACAAACTACAATATATTCTCCAATATAATTGCAGGCAATGTGTATAAACAATTTAAATAAACCCACAATTAATATTATTCCAAACCACAATTCACATTTTCCAATTTTTAACAATATTTATTAGCAGATCCGATAGGTACCAATTCAATTTCAACAATATTATGAACAAATCTGATGGTAATAGGCATATATTTTGAGATCTAATTCAAACGAGATAAATAAGCTATTATAACTTTGTATGTAAATTTCGCACTCATCTAAAAACATCCAAATCTGAAACTTGAATAATGTTTTAGGCCTACAATTCCCAAATTCTTACAGATCTACAATTATTCTGAAAAGGGGGATACTTTCAGATCTGTAGATTTGCAAGAAAATAGGAAGAGCGGGGAGAATCTGAAGTAAATAGCTTAGCCGTGAATTCATACCCTTTTCCAATTGAATCAAATAATCCCTTTCTAATTTATGTGATTTATATTTGATTGATTGTATATGAATATATTTTTGATTAAGAAATATGATTGAAAGAGAAAGGGAAATAGCAGAGCTTCGCTGCTACCTACAGATTTATGTGGAAAAGAATGAGGCCTTACCCCTTTATTTATAGGAGTGGAATTGGCCATGAACCACTAGATTTATTTAAATAAACATCCGTCCGTGTATATTATATATATAACGAAAATATCCTTCAACACCTAGCCGTCACTGGGCGGATTTGGAAGGTAATAAAAGGAAAGCTATATATTAATTATTCTATTTATTTATTTTCGTCCGTTTTTTGTATTTCGTCCGTAACTTTTCCACATAGACTCCGTTCACGAAACTTCAAACATGAAAGTTGATCAAAATTTTGAGACAAACGCATCGGTTATAGTTTCGTAGTCAAATTCCATCGTTTGCAGAAATACCTATTTTTGAGATTCTAATTAAATAATTAATTTATTGTCAAAATTCCGGGTTGTTACATTCTTCCCCCCTAAAAGGAATATTGTCCTGAAATTCTGACACCTGGTTATCATATCCTACACAACCAATTTGTGTACATCCACTTTACAACCATGTGTATATGTGCACGGTGTACATATGCATTTTAACAATAAAATATGCATGCAAGATGATTCTAAATCGTGCCCTCTATATTTATGCATTAAAAATTTTAGAACACTTTTGAGAACATGATGCAAAATATCTTAAATGTACCGGCAGTTCTATATGAATGCAAATTTTGAAAAATCTTTTTCACCCATAACCCTCACGTCATTACGAATAATAGGGTGAAACAACCAATTATTGCATCCAAATTCTACCATCCAAAACGTCATGGATTTTAATCGCTTCCTATTTAATTTCTCCTAAACCGGAAAAAGAAATCAAAACAAAGAATTTTAACGTTTCTTCCGCTTACAAATATTCCCTTTCCCGCCCTACAGTGGAATTTTCTACTTAGTTATCCAAAATACTCCAAAAATTCTCATCTGAGACTGTAAAAGAGACTTAAAACAAGCTCTAAAACGTAAAACGAGTTAATTAGCAACTCGCATGCATTGTTGACAAGGTATGAAAACAACGTTTCCAAGACTAAAACAGCCTTTTCCTTGTTGTCGTTAACGTTTTTATCGTGCCTACTGCACCGCTAGAACGCGCACACAAACCATATAAACATCTTCCTTATGCTATTCATGTGACCAAGAATCGAAATTTTCCTTAAAAATAAATTTTTGCTTTAAAAGTTCTTATATTTATTTTGAAAATATCTTTTCAAATACCGTTTTACTTTCCACATGTGATTCGTATGAAAAATCAAAATTTCGGTAATGTGCGCTTTGCATCATTCAAATCATCAATTTTAATGTAAAATAGACGTTTAAATATGTACAAATTGTTGTATCCAAATTTTGTATTTTCCCGCAAACCCAAAAAAAAGAAAGTAAATCAGCAAAAATTTAAAAATGATCAAAAGTTTTTTTTTTTCAAACGATTGCCATAGGTTTCAAAAAATGTATTTTGCGGAAACTTAAACGATTTAAGTCACATGTTGGCGAAGAAAGAATTTAGTCGTGCAGAAAATGCGAAAACTGAAATCACACACAAAAGACCAAAATAAATTTCGGCTTAACAAGGAACGACGATTTATTTATTTTTATACTCATGATGAAAACAACGCAAAATTGGTCCTTTGCTAAAATTTATCCAACACATAATTCTATTCTTTCCAGCTCTAAGACAACTGTTTGTTTAGATAAGAAAATTGAGATTTCATTCGAACAGGCATGCGGGAATGACATAAAAGTTTCCAAATATAGAAATCTCATTAAAAAGTCATGCAATTTTAAAGGCAACAAACATTAATAGTTACAAGCACGAATCACCACAAAACCAAGAACCAAATGCTGGAAAGGAAAAACAACAAAGACGGCGATAAAACAACAACACCGAAACTCCCAAAACAATGACTATAAACAACGAGATGTCATGCTCCGTGGATGGAGCTCAAAACAATCTTTTTTTGATCTTTAATTAAGCATATCATGGTAGCAAAATGCTCAATTTCGTGTTACAAACACTACTGGTGTTGTTGGAGGTTCTCACATCACCACCTCTACTAAGAGAGAATTTGCGACGAGAAAAGATACCTACAACAAAACTGCTTCTTATGGAAATCCACCTAATATTATCTAAAGACAAAAATGGATATGTGAAATTACAGAAAGTAACTCCACAAGACAACAACCAAAAACAATAAGCTGAATCAAATATGATGCGGCACAAAATGGTGATTATGCCATCGATCAAAGAAAAGATTAATTCCTGCATCATGAGACAAATATAGTCTTAACTCCCCATTTGTAAAACGATGTGCTAAATGGGTCACGCGTCTACATGGGCAGTTCGAACATAGATTCCCGCACTCAAAAACACGACATTAAAGAAAAGAGATTTGCTGCAAAACCTCCAAAGTCGGTCAACAAAAGAACATTCAAATCCGCGTAAAACACAGATGCCTATAGAATCTCTTTGAGATTTTCCTCAGAAAAACCAACCAACGATGGCTTAATCTTCATCTATGAAATGATGATCGCCCTCAAAAATCTATTCCGACAAGATATAACAAAGGGGGATGCAGCATAAACAACAATCATATTCTAAGATCTTGAAGAAAAAGGGCCGGTGGAAGCCCAACTGTCACGAAAGATTTTCTTAGCCCTAAAGCAGTGGGACATTTTGCTCATTTCAATCCAATCAAATGTTCTCCCCCTAAGGATCAGACTTAAATGGTACTATAAAGATCAGGTAGTGCAAGTAGGTATTATGGATTAAGAAATGGTCGGAGAGAAGAAATTAGAACTTGGAGTGCTAGTGAGGCAAAATCTAATGCGCAAACAAGCGCGAAAAAGGAGGAGGCAAGGCGATGATAAAGAAAGAGAAGAAGAATAGAGATATGGTTGGGCTAGATGAGGAAGGAACGACGAAAGAAGGAAGTTAAGGGGGTGACTTGGGCGCAACTTTTATGGTTGAGTCCTAGGTCCAAGTTGCACCAAAACTCTTCAGCAAGTTGACTACTCTAGGTGTAACGCTAAACGGTCAAATGTCAAATGGGCTTTGGGAAAAGACTGAACCTTGATCTTATTAGGACGGATTAAAATATTAATCATCCCACGTCGTCTTTTAACATTTGATGCGATCCAAAAACAATTATCCTCATCACACGATATCAAAGACCGAAGTTAAACTCTGAACCGTCTCCAAAGATTCAACGTCTCAGCAACAATGCTGCGACCATAAAGCAAACGAACGAACTCCAAAACAATTCAGTTAGAAATCCGTAATTAAATTAAAATGGATTTTCCTTTTACCTAGCTGACAATCAAAATTAAACGATTCACGAAATCAAATATCCCAAAAATCTGGATGAATGATTTTTTTTCCTTAGCTTTTTTGAAGGAAAATTTAAACTTTAAAAATAGAATTTACTATAAACTAACAATTTCGTATTTATAAATCCAATTTATTATCACTATTACTATTTATATTCCAGTTTATATTACAAACTTAAAAACCTTTCCGTATTAAAAAATGTTGGAGTTTTAAAATCTTAAGGATTAATGGTAATAATTTCAATAAATTATCGAATATATATAGGGAGAGGGAAATTAAAAATCACAAGAAATAAATATTTATTATTTTCAAGTTTAGTGGCATATTTCTTGTCATTTTTAATTCCATCTTTCCTACCAATCAGATAATATTTATTAAAATTACACAAAAGCCCTAAAATTTTTGGAAATACGAATAGATTAAAATTTAAAAACCATTTCTTTATAAAACTAGGCCTCTATAAAATCATTTTCCGAAACCGTATTTCAGAACTTTTGAAACCCATTTTATTTTTCTAGTAAATTTCTTCGAATACAAGGCCAAGAACTCAAATGAATAATTCAATAAAGGCAGCTTCGGAAATTTAACAAAGTAACAAATGGATATACCGCGTAAGTATATTTCTGAAATGGATACGACATACTAACGTGAACTTTTCTCGTTTTGGATCGAGTAATAGTCTTAACCGAAACTACCAATGAAATCAAAAACCAGAAATCACGACTATCTCAGTTGTAGTTAGATTTTATTATATTATTATTATTTTTTCAGTTTCCAAACTCGAATCATCGGAATCCACCATATGTCGTCCTCGTGCCTTTCGCGATGTGATCACCAACGTACTGTGAGTAAGACAGAATTGGCTAGAAACACTACAAGAAAACACTGATTTAGCGTCAAAAATTTAGAAGCGGAAATTTCCGTCGCTAATTTGCGACGGATTTCCATGTGATTTGCAAGGGATAGTTTTTTGTATTTTCAAACATTTTTTCTTTTATTTATTACCGTCGTCTTATGTCATCCCCCACTAATCCGTTGCAAATTACGTCAAATTACCGACAGAAAATTTCTATCGCTATTTTCCGCTGCAAATACAGGCAGAATACCGACGAATATTTATCGAAGTTATTTTGCAGCAGAAATCCAACAGATTTGCAAGAGATGTTTTATATTATTTTTTTAATATATACTTTTGTGTTATTTTTTGATAATTATTAACAAATTCTCAAACTCTAATCTCTAATTCCTCTTTTTTTTCAAATAAAACCGTAATGAATTCCAGTTAAAAATTAGTAATTAAAACTAGTAACTAATATATTTAATAATTAATATTTTATAATTATTTTTAATAATTATTAATATAATATAATTAATTAAATAACTACTAACTTCTAGTAATAGTGTATGAATAACATTGTATACTAACTATATTATCTAATAATTATTTTTGTTTAATAGTTTTTTTCATTAACTATTATATATAGGTAAAAATTTTAAAATACTTAATTATAATAATTAGTAAATTATTGTCAATATTAATTAATTAAATTAAACAAATAAAAATAATAATTAATAATTTAATATTAAATAATTAAGTAGTAATATTCAATACTTAATAATTAATTTTTATAGTTTATATTTGCTAATTATTATCAAAAATTAATATTAATTTTTATATTTAAAGTTATTTATTAATAATTAGTAAATTATTGTCAATATTTGTTAATTACACTTAATAACTAACTAGTATAAATAATATTAAATAATTTATTATTATTATTGTTATTGTTATTATTATTTAATAATCAATGTTTATTAGTTAATTTTATTTAATAAGTAAAATTAAATAATTAAGTAGTAGTATTTAATACTTAATCGTTAATAATTCAGTTATAATATAACACTACAACAAAAACATCGTTTTACAACAAGGAATTTACAATGGTTATGTAAAGTGTTGCAAAAAACAAAGAGTTTTAACAACTTAATCGGGAAAAAACGTTGTAACCAATATTTTTGGAATGCATTTTCTAAATAAATGTTGTAATAGTACAAAATTCTACAATATTGTTTTAAATAGTTGTATACAATGTATTTTGTAATGTTTTTTTCGCATTGTATCATTTTTTTTTCTTTAGAATATTTAAGGGAAGTCATTGAATTTAACATCTTCCAATCTTTTTAGTCTTATAAATTTATTTTATTCAACACTATTTGTTTGGCGTTATAAATATTAACTTAATAATTATTTTTAATTTTTGTTGTTTCTTATATTTTTTATTGCTCAAAACTATTTAGGCTTAATGATTTACAAAGAATGCAATTTTATTTCCAATTAATTTTGTTAGATTGTTTATTTAATGTTTATATATATTGGTAGGTGAAATGCAAAACAAAAGCAGCCCCCCGCAGTTATTACCAATCCACGGCTCTATTATCTTAGTTTCTCCACCGTTAGATAAGCTATCAAACCAATGCCTCAGATTTACGTTCTTTTTCACCGTCCATTCTCAGATCTGCAGCTCTGCTCAACCCCCCTCTTTCCCTATTTCTCCACACGCCAAAAAAATAATCCGCTCACATCTTAACCTGGTCACCAACGATGAATTGATTTCCATCTTCTTTAGTACTCCCGGTAACATCTTTCTCGCTTTCCATTTTATTATTTTTGAAATGTTTGTTCGTCTGATTTCCAATCTCAGATTAGGGTTTTGTGTCACCGACCTGCTATCATCTCCCAAATCACCCTTCAATCTTCGACCCGCAAACACCAATCGTGCAAACTTCGGTTGAACTACCGCTTCTCAATTTAGGATTTCCACTCGAAATCTAAGAAGCGTTTTCCTGGGCAACAGGATATCCTGTTCTTCTTGCATCACAAACAAATTGTAAGTTATTATTCTTTGAAATTTTGTTTCTTTTTGCTGCTGTTGGTTGGTATTAATGTAAAATATGTTAGCTTCGGACAAGGGGATTAAGGATTTTCGATAATCATTAAATGTCAAATACTATGTATTTGGATTTAAACAATATATGTTCGTGTTTGCCATTTTTTATTTTACATTGGGCCTGTTGGTATGTAGCCAGTGTAAGTGAAGTGGATGCATTATTTGAGCTATTTAAGAGCATTAGTCTGTGTAAGTGATGGAAGTATCATATACTGATATCATACACTATTTACATCTCCAGAAAAAGGAATAATTTTGTAAAATCAACCTTTTTTTTACGGTTCGAATAAAGCATTTTGTGGCAATAAGGCAAATAGAGGATTGTTAAACAATATTATACATGTTCATGTTTGCCATTTTTTATTTTACATTGGGTTTGTTGGTATGCAGTCAGTGTAAGTGATGTGGATCCATCACAGTTTTTAATTCAGGGCTCCGGTAAGAGATAGTCATAGTATATGATGTATAGTTAAACACTAGAAGTACCAATCGGCCTTTTATGGGTATTAAACCCACAAATAAATCTCTGCATCTCAATCGCAGCACATCTATACTACCTAAATGACTTCTGATGTACTGCACATCGAAAGCCTGATTGGATCATTTTGGCTGCACCAAGTTTGGCTAAAAACATTTTCCTGGTATAGGAGGAACACCAACAGCTTTGAATTTTTATTGCCGCAAATATTTTTTGTGCTTGAAAATGGTGCTCCTTATATCTTTTCCAGTTAATTCTGTATTTTAGTTGTAGCTCGATATATATTATCACCATGTTCGGACTTGGGAAAAATGTCTCATTGCTTCACCGTATCAGACCTAAACTCAAGGTATCTAAGTCTCGTAATAATACCCCGTATAAAAAACTGAATAGTGATGGCAGGATCATTTTTCATCTTTTGCTTTTGTGATATCCAAGACTCTGTAGCCTTGTATCTTTTCCAGTTAGACTGTATTTTAGTTGCGACTCTACATAGACGCTGATCATTTACTAATTCGAGAGACGTTTTGTTACGTCTCCAAAGAAGCTTTTAACTCGTGACGTCTTTGTCTTGGTAAACTGCCCCGTACAAATGACTGGAAAAAAAAAATCACAACATCATCTACTATTTGTTTTTTACATGATGCATAAAACTTCGTTGACATATATCTTTCCCAATTTGATTTTATTTTTGTTGCAGCTCTACACTAACGCTCACCATTTTCTAGTTCAAGAGAAATGCTTTGTTGCTTCTCCAAAGCAGCTAATAATTGAATAATTATGACGGTGTTATCTTTGAGCTGTATTTTTTGTGACAACAAAAACCCTGTCTTTATTAGCATGACTTCCTTCTTGAAGGACATAAGTGCATAAGGTGGTGCAGTATAACTGTCTTTATTAGCATGTGGTATCAGGCCTGGTGGGGTATTTTTATACATAATATAATGGGGAACGGTTTCTACAGTAGTAGGTGTGATGCAAATGCATGGACAAAATGCTATTCAAATTCAACTATCATGATGCAGCAAAGTAGGTTTGCACATGAAATTAATTATCATGGGCAGACATTAACAAAATAAGTTTGCACATGAAATTAATTATTCAAATTACACTTGATTTTTTCAATACTAGGTGATTCCAATGTTTATGTAATAGTTGTTTTTTTTCCTTCTGCTCTCCAGACCGTGAGATTTATTTGTGGGATTGTATACTATGAAATTTGCTCATCTCGGATTGAACCAAGACCCAGTTCATCAAGCTTGAGGAGGTGACTCGTATTTTTTGTGTTTTCTTAATCAGTAGTCATTCCCAATTCTAATAGTCATCACATAGTATCAATTCATGTTTTATATATAGGGAGGATGGAGGTTAGTGGGTTTTGCCCATGATTCTTCTCCTTGTCAAAAATTCACAAGCTTGCTTCATATTGGCACATTGCAAAACTGGAAATTGTGGACCTTTCTTTGTATAGTCCTAATCCAGAGGAATTCTGGGAAACGTGAAATGATACAGGGTCAGTTGCGCGCACACGCACATGCACACACACACACACATGATGCTCAAGATGTTATTCGTTTTTACTAGTTGCGTTACTGTAAATCCACTAGGTACCCTGGAGCAAACCCATGCTGCAAAGAGCCTTATTCAAGCATTTGTGCTTAAGGAGACCGCTATTTCTCGATTTTCTGTAACTGAAGGTAAAATAATTATCTTCAAATTATGGTTTTTTCCTTTTTTTTCTAAATATTCTTTGCTAGAAAATTATTATGCTAGCATGTCACAATCTGCACGCTGTCCTTATTTTCCCCCAAGTCACTAGCTTTATACATGATGTCTAATCTGTTGCATCTTAGCAATGCAGCTTTATACATAGTGTCTAATCTGTTACATTTTCAGTATCTCCATTAAGCAGATGCTAGTAAGTTTGTATTTGTAGGATATTCTTTAACTATAATTGACGGAATTGATGATGGTAATTTCATAAAGCATGCCGACTCATCACTGTTCATTGATCTCTTCTATGATCATGTCCCTTTTTAATGTTTTTTCCATGACTCTATATCTGAAAGGTAAGTGACATTTATCTTATTTCTGTTTTGTTTTCCTTGTATGTTCAAAGATCAGAATGGAATTAGTTGGATAACATGACTTACACGAACAAATTTTTACATGTTCGAACAGGCCAAGATAAGAGATGTACAACTACAAACACTGACTAATTAGGTCTGATTCATATTTATTGCTTCAATTTTTGCATAGGTTGACTACCTGATATTTGATGAGTTTGACTGTCCCAGCTTACCATCTGATTCAACTTAAGGTACTTTTTGTACTGTTAGTCTGTGTGTCGTAGAAAAAATTCAAATACAAATGGTACTGCTACTATGTTTTCTTTTTTGTAACTGTTAGTGTTCACACTATGACATGCTGATTTGATGTAACTAACACTTTTTGGCAGCTACACCTGAAGTTGAACATAAGTACCATTCATTTAGTTTCATTGTTTGTCCGCACTAATCATATATAGTTTGGATGCAATATATTATGACTAAACAATATGTAGAAATGCTTTGGGGATCTGACTTATTTACGTCCAATTGTGTTATTGGATATATGATAGACTTTATGACTTCCAATCTTATGATAAACAATAGAATAATAATGCACCCGAGGTTTATGTTTATATTACCAACTTGACATAATAAAAATATTTCTATTTTAAGATAGTGTTAAGTGTTAATGGGTGCTACCATTATGTGTTAGTCACTTATAAATTTCGCAATAATGCTATATGTATATAGTTTTAAATTTGAAGGTGATCATTTTCTATTTTTTTCCAAAATGTATAATTGCCTCGTTTCGTTTGCATGTTAGTAGGCAATAGGCAATAGGCAATGGCAGTAGAGCCTGAAGCATCACTAATTGGATCAGGTGGAATATTTGAAAGGGTTAAGAAGAAACTGGCATTAGTTAGGTCCACTCATTAAGTGACATGGTGAAGTGGATGACACCAGCATGAGGTAGGAGATCTTTGGCAGCTGCCAATCGTCTAAATGGCTAAGGGTTCTTCGACCAATTGGGTTTCGATGAGGTAAACAGGGGGAGAAGGAAACTGTAGCAGGTTAGTCCATTATCAATTATCAAGTTGGATGCCTGAATCTGTTAGAAACTGCAACAGGTTAGTCGATTTCTACATAAATCATAATCAGTTAATGTGTGGACTTGTTTGATAATCAATTTGGTCATAATATCAGGTTATTGCACCATTTATAATGCAGACTTGAACTGAAATACAGTTTTGCATCATTACTGGCGTGCTAGCAAAACCAAAAGCACAACGTCGCGCTCACTTTCGAGACAAGTATAGCTTTCATTTTATTGAATTAAATGTACTTCTACATTTATTCACATTATTTGTCAACATATATCAACAAACATTTTTTTTCATTACAAACAGCTACCATCCTTGTTAGTTTCGCCTTTGGTTTCACTGAAAGTCTGAGAAAGGATCAGCAGTGCACCATCAGATCTAATCATGCACAAAGGCAGATTTCTCATATGGATGTTAAATATACAGGTACAATCTTCTATTTTACACTTTGTAAATTTTTGTAGATTTATATTTATGCTATGTTTTTAGACAATTCCGTTTATTTTTTGTAGATCTTTTTAGACAATTCCGTTGGGTAAACCGTCGCTTGGCATAAAGACTTCATCTTCTTGATCTAGTATGATAGTACTAGAACATGATATTTGTAGTTGACTATTATATGTTAATGCTTTATGTATTTGGCTGTTACGGAACTAGTTGTCATGAGTATGTTAGAACTATGTTAAAGTAAACTTATCTAACTTTTTGGAATGTATTTAAAATTTATGACTCCGCTTCTAATTTTTTCATATATGATTTTGATTGTTTTATGGTAATATTTATTATAGTTAAATTATTCATTATTGGTATGAATGCACTATGCATTTATGAAAATATGTATTACAACAGGCTATGTTAGTTGTATTATGCGTGCTTTATATATATATATATATATATATATATATATATATATAGATCAGAAGGGGAATAGCGACAGATTACCTGCAAAAGTTTTATAAATAAAAATTATTTGTTGCAAATCCATTGCTATCTTGCAAGGGTTTACCCGACGGATAATTATAAATGATAATTTCCAAAAAATACTTTTCCGTCGCTAAAATGTCAGTAAATAAATTAAAATTAAATTAATAAATAAAATTATATTTTTATTATATAGATAGTAAAATGACGGAAAATTGTCACAAAACTCATGCTTTATTCCGTCGCTAAATCTGACACAATTACCGTCATGGTTTTTACCGACCACCGTGTTATGCAGGAAATCCGTCGCTAAAGCCGATATAGCGACGGATTAGCAGCGGATTCTGTCGCTGCTAAATGCTGTTTTTCTTGTAGTGAAACCAAACTCAATATACTTCAACTCTCAGTCGCTTAAAGCCCATTTTATATGATTAGTCCCACGACTAATTCATCGTCGAAATAAATTTAAGTCTAGTAAGAAAGACGAAGAAAAAAAAATCGAATTACGTTCTCTTACGAATCTTACTTTAACTGATTCCTCTGATCGTCTAACCTATGCTCTAATACCACATGTAACATCCCACACATTTCTATGCCCAAATTTCGACAAAAATCGAAAACCGAACACATCCAAGCATGGAGTGTGTAAAGCTCGTACCCGCAAATAAATGAGCATGAGCATAATCATAGTACGATAAGATAACTCACAGCGGAAACAAAATAGGATAGATTAGTATTAACTCAAGTAACTACCTTTTTCAAAGTAGGTCACTTTGCCAATACCAAGCATGAGATAGAGAAGGAACCAGAAGCCAAACTAAAACATCTGTGAGAACCCGACATTCTCTAGAAACCTGGGAGGTTGTAATGAGGAGAGGGGTCAAAACAACAAGATTCCGGTGAATAGGAAATGTACAACATAGATTATAATACACAGATGTATCCCGTTTGGTTCAACCCAAGATGTATGCCTACCAAGGTTAGTGATTCTAGCCTAACCTTGTAAATGTTTACGCACGACTCAACTACTCTTCTCAAATTAGTATTCCCAAAGTATAATACGGAGATATAACGTTCACACATATATTTTTGAAGCCTTTATACCAGAACATGGATGGTTGTTTAATCGAGGGTAGACCCCTAATTACGAAGTTTATATATATATATATATATATTCATTCGTTCATCCTTTATTATTTAATGCCCCGCTATTAATAATAGACAGGGTGGATTCTTCCTGATCACTTAAGACCCTATGCGGACCTGTTGGGTACTTACTATTCCTCGATGATTTATTCAACGTTAATATAAACTAGAGGGCACAAGCTCGGACCCTACTAGTTAAGGCTTTCGTTATTCACGCATTAACCCATACCCCTTATAAGGTGAGAGATGGTATTTTATTGCTGGCTATATCATCTAGCTAGCTGACCTGATTCGATAATCTTCTTAGTCGCTTAATACTTCCTGTAGGATAGGTAGTCATCTCTGAGGTTTTTAGTTTTCAGGTTTGGGTAGTCCTCACATACATACACCATTTTAGACCCCTAAACTGAAAGACCTACTCCCAGGGGACTTCTCGATCCAAACCAATTAAGACTCAAGGAAGCGGACTATGCGCGAAGATTATTAAGTTGTGCTCCATTAGCCTTTAATACCTCTTCTTATGAGAATGAAGTGGGCTACGTTACTAAGTCATTCCCATTTAGTTTCACTTTACGGAAAATACTATACAGACACGACTAATTATCGTCACGGGTTTCTATGATTTATAATGTTTCACATCATTAACCTACTAAGCTTAATTCTAACTTTTAATTATAAGTTCTATATTAACTAGTATAAATAAGGAAAGTTATATCCTCCTTAACCTAGGATATTTATTTGATTAATTTCCCTAATTGGATCAGTGCTTAAACAACAATCAATACCCATAAATCTCATTTTATTTCATTTATTTCTATTCATATGTTAATTGTCATTTATAACCATAATGGTCATATTTTCCTAAGGCAAGTGTCACATCTTTAATTTCCTTTTATTTCCATTTATTGTAATTAATGTCAATTATGAGCCTTACGATCATAATTTTCCTAAGACGTTAATTCACAATGGATATCCTTATCTTATCATTCTCGAAATATCTATTTGTTATACCCCAACATACATTACTAATTTTGTTTATTTATTTACTGTCTTATATATATATATATATATATATATATTTGTGCACCAGACCTCTCATATTAAGCTAACCAGTTGTGGAAGCTAGATTTGTTGGTCGGTTTTGGGCAGACTTCTACCACAAGTTGAACTTAACCCTATGTCTTAGCACAGTTATATTTACGCACTAGACCCCTCACATTAAGCTGACCACTTGTGGATGCTGGATTTGCGGGTCGGTTCCATGTAGACTTCTACCGCAACTTGAGCCTAACCTCGTTTCTAGATGCGATTTTAAATTAAATTCCCTAATTAGGGTTTACAACATTAATCCTAATAAATCTTAGGAATTGTAAGCATTTGACGTAATTTCCCTGTTAAGCTTATTTTCCCATGCTTACAATGGTCATTTATATATGGTCCTATTCATAGCAATCAATCATATTAATTGCTAAAATGGTCACCACAAATATATTAATTTAATATGGATTACATTTACATGTATAATTCCATAATTGAATATCGTTCAAATATTCAAATATTCAATGCAATGTATATTTTGTCGTTAGCGTAGATTCGGACGGATGACGTGTGTGGGTATTTGCAAGGTTAACGTAATTATATTCCTTTTTTATTGTTATCGTTAAGTTAATATTTTTGTTTAATCAATAACCAAACATTTCTTTTTGTATTCAACTTTGTCATAAGGTTCTAAATCTTGCAAAAAGATTGTTAGCTATAGTTATTGTAAATTATGCCTGATTATTGAAATTGACATATTTTCAAATCACAAGAAATATATGTCTATGTATATTTTGGAATAGTTGATGCAAACTATGCATAAATATGTATATTAATATTTATATGTCAATTTACACAACTTTTCCCTTTTTCAATCTTTTTGTCATATCTCTTGTGAATTCAAAATAGTGTCTTTATGTTCAAAAAGAGGAAAACAATATATTTACAACAACTAAACCAAAACCTCAACAACATTGAACACAAATAGGCATGTGTCTTTCTTTTTTTACATAATTCACCATTGCATCTTTTTTATTAAAATCACATAATTTATCTTTTTAACATTGAAACTAGAGATTTGGAAGAGAACTACATCTAAACAACGTTATTGGGATTGATTTCCAAATATTCAGTGTTTTACAATAAACTACAATATATTCTCCAACATAATTGCTGGCAATGTGTATGAATAATTTAAGTAAACCCACAATTAATATTATTCCTAATCACAATTCATGTTTTCCAATTTTTGTCAATATTTATTAGCAGATCCGATAGGTGCCAATTCAATTTCAACAATATTATGAACAGATCTGATGGTATTAGGCATATATTTTGAGATCTAATTCAAACGAGATAAATAAGCTATTATAACTTTGTATGTAAATTCCTCACGCATCTAAAAGCATCCAAATCTGAAACTTGAATAATCTTTTAAGCCTACAATTCCCAAAATCTTACAGATCTACAATTATTCTGAAAAAGGGATACTTTTAGATCTGTTGATTTGCAAGAAAATAGGAAAAGACGGGAGAATCTAATGTAGAATAGCTTAGCCGTGAATTCACACCCTTTTCCAATTGAATATGATAATCCCTATCTAAATTATGTGATTTATATTTGATTGGTTGTATATGAATATATTTTTGATTAAGAAATTAGACTGGAAGAGAAAGGGAAATGGCAGAGCTTCGCTACTGCCTATAAATTTGTGTGGAAAAGAATAAAGTCTTACCATTTTATTTATAGGAGTGGAATTGGCTAAGAACCGCTAGATTTACTTAAATAAACATCCGTCCGTTTATAATATATAATATAACGAAAATACTCATCAAAATCTAGCCGTCACTGGCCAGATTTGGCAGATAATAAAAGGAAAGATATATATTAATAATTCTATTTATTTATTTTCGTTTGTTTTTTGAATTTCGTCCATAATTTTTTCATACGGGACTCCATTCGTAAAACTCCAAATATGAAAGTTGACCAAAATTCCAAGACAAACGCACGATTTAAAGTTTCGTGGTCAAATTCCATCATTTGCAGAAATTTATATTTTTGAGATTCTAATTAAATAACTAATTTATTGTTAAATTTCTGAGTTGTTACAAAATTGGTCTCGTAGAATTAGTTATGAATGCAACAAATTTGTGTATAATCGATGGGGATATACTATATTAGAACGGATTATTGCTTATGCTACAGAAGTTAAAGGATACGCGAAAGGTAAGTATTTTCTCAAACTGATAGTTGAAAATTCACGAGGCAAAGTTAATCTTTCGAACCGACTACTAAAAAAGCGGTCTAGGCTCTTGGTTATTTCATCCGTTTGAGATATTGACGATGCTAAGAAGAAAAAGAAAAACCAAAGTAGGTACTTGGTAAAGTTGATTGTCGTGTTTCAAAAGCTTGACATTTACGGGACCTTGCACACAAGATCCATCTGCAGAAACTTTTACTCTCTCTCTCTCTCTCTATATATATATATATATATATATATATATATATATATATATATATATATATATACATACACACACACACACACACACACACACACACACACACCCCTAAAGCAATTACCTTTGGTGTGAAGTACGGGTTGAGATTGCTATTTTGATCAATGTTGTATAGTTTACCAACTTTGATTTGATTTTGCTTTCGTCCCATCTGACTATTTTGATTGCTAATCTTTGTTACCATTCTATGATGATCAGCTTTTGATAATAGCCTGAAATATAGTTGATTAGAAATATTCACTTGACATTTTACAATAGTGAATCCGGGAATTATTATCTGGTTATTGCATTGATAGTAGTTTCTTTACGAGGACTCCTTGCTTGGCAATTGATGAACTGAAAGTTTACGCCAAATGGGATTGAAGAACCAAAAACTTCCATCTGGGAAGAAGGGTTAATAAACCAAAAAGCCTTATCTGGTAAGCAAAGTGAGTAGACCAGAAACTTCTACCTAGCGGTAGTTGGTGACCTAGAAGTTTTTATTCGGAAAGACTGATGAATCAGAATCCTTCATCTGGCATGGTGATTTGATGAACTAGGAATTTTCATCTAGTATGATGATTTGATGGGTCAGGAACTTCCATCTAGTATGACGATTTATAGACCAGGAACTTTCATATGGTATGATGTCCTCCCTCTGAGAGATACTATAACAGGGTGTTAAGCCGACCATGAAGTGAAACAGGTCAAAGGTTTTCTCCCTGCTTCAGCGAGGAAGGTGCTCCAGTGAGGCGTATAGCAGGCACTCATGAAGGTTTGAAATCTTGAAATGGGTCAAGAGTTTTTCTTCCTCTAAGAGGTGCTTTACCCAAGATCATGTGGACCCATGTGGACGGCGCTAAAGCTTACCACCTGCATGTGCCCAGGATCGACTCTTTGGAGCGAGCCCAGATGTGCCAAGGCCTGGATGTCCCAGGACTTTTGCCTCGAAAGCACCGAGGGCTTTGTGTTTTGGATGTGCCAAAGACTCGTTGTCTCAAGTGTGGAGGACTTTGAATGTATAACCACTTTTGACCATTGAAAGTGTATTAATATTGAGCAGAAGAGCTTTGTTCAGTAAGTAGACTTGGTTCACGAATTCCTAACAAGCACTTTTCTTTGTTAAATATAGTAACACATGCACAATCTAAAATTTACTGTATTATTTTAAGGAATAATTTGTAGCATCATGATATAAATGTCCATAAAACTTACGGAACAACTTGATAGCATAATTTAAAAATACATTCTTTCTTAAAATTGTACTCAAGAAATCAACTATCAAAATCATATGTTGGGTACAAAAGGATATCGATATTAAAAATTTAAACAATTTATAAGACTACACAACTAGATAATCTAATAACAAAACCATGATGAGATTAAGCTATTTTATCATTGATAATAAAGTAAATGACATTTTGAGTCTCATGACAGAAAATAGATCATTCTCACCGTATGAAATGAGTTGGAAGGTAAAGCCATTCTTCAATTTTACCAATGTTTCAATTCAGGATTTCTCTTAAAACATATATGCGATAATAAACAGGAAAGAATACTTCCATTGAATTATCTAAGAAGCATTAGACGATCTTTAAGAAATATAACATATATACAAACAAGCAATTCAATTATCTAAGAAGCAAAGACAGTCATGGAACTCTTTAACAACACTAAGGACAGGGGAAAGATACTGGGTTTGACCAGACCAGGACTAAAAATAGTGTTGACGATTAAATTTCCCTTGACCCTCGTATCCTACAACCGTTTGAGATATTGACGATTATTAGTACATGGTGTTGTTTTAGGCGTGGTTGTCACACATTAGGTGAAAGGTTTCGGTTCGAACATCTGATATTTAGCTTCATAAAGATTATAACTGAGTGCCAGGAAACATTTAGGGTGCGTCCACAGGCTTTTTTTGCCACGCTCCCGTTTTTTGTCACGTCGAACGCCCGAACGTGGCCCACCACACTCCCAACAACGATTTGTCATCGCTGGTAATTGAAGCGTTGGCGTCGGACGCGTCCGATGCAAAACTATTAATTTGTCTAATCCTACTTAGTATTGAAAGCATTCATAGGTTGGTTGGTAAATGCACATGCTTTCTTGGTGAGTAACCAGGGATCAAATACCCCGTTCGTAACAAAAAACACATTCCTCATTCGCTACAGTTCATGCTCAATACACCGTTTCCGGTCATCAAGAACGCACCCTTACAGCAGAAAATTTTCCAGTGCATTTACTTTTTATGTCACTTATGTGTCAACTTAATCCAAGAATGTCTAAACAAAGGCAGTAACATGCGTAGATATATGTGAAAGAACCAGAATCATAAAAGCAAAAGCAAGCAGAGATACCAAGATGAGAATATCAAGCACTGAAAAGCTTTCAAGTGAAGCAGTGGCAGTTGCAGTGGACAGAAAAAGCAAAGATGAAACAAAAGCTCGCTTAAAAACAACTTAAATTAGGTCCACAGGCAAACTTCCTAGTTTATGCTGCTGTTCTTGCTGTAAGGATATCATGTTTGAATGCGTAAATGGAATAAGATGTGAAAATACAATCTTATATATCAACAAAGTGCATTTTCTGACACTGAGTATTGAGAACAAAATTATAATAATATGAAGGACAACATGAGAGTTCTTTTCTTCATTTTATAAAATATCAAATATATATACCAAGTTATAATTTTCCAACAGTTGCGTATCCATATGTATACTATATGTACTTCGGGACTTCATAATGTCAAATAATAACAGTACTTACAACTAACTATTCTTCAACCGCCCTTAACAGCCATATCAGGTATAGACTGAGATATACGTGTAGAATAGTGCTCTTAGCAGAAATTTCAAGCGAAAATTTCTCTAGCAAGCCAATCCAGAGTAGGGTAAGCAAAATACAGCATCAAGAAAGAAGGCATGGCCAGCAGTAAAGTTACTAGTACGTATAAAGCTAAGATGACTGCGCTAGCAGGAACAATATAGACGAGTATGAGTAGGAAAATGACTACAAGTGGGAACTTTGAGGTCAACTGAAAAACAGAAGTTAACGACTTCTTCACTGCAGAAAGAACTCTATCCGCAACCCAAGAACTAGTACCGGTACTCAATTGATCTCCATTACTATCAGAACGATCCATGTGAATATGTTCTCTGAGGCTTCTTTGTTTTCTATACTCATGACTTGATATACAAGCACATGAAGTTGCTTCTTGTTCATGGTTCAAACTCTCGACCATCCACAACAGGAAATAATTTTTTCTAGGAAATTTCAGTATTCCGTTGTATACTAAGCGAAACGATAAGAGTTGACACCATGGGCATGATATGAACAAAGGTAACTGAAGGGGAAGATTTGGAATATTTACAGCTGCCCACTGTAGTCCCATAACACAATTTTTGCATAGGGTGTGACCACACCATAAGACGTAAGGGACATTTTCGACTATGTTGAAATATTCCCAGCATATTGGGCACTCTAGCCCTTCCTCTTTCCTAGCAGTGCAAGAGCAACCTTCATCATCTGAACACTCGTAGTTGGTATGAGTACTTTTCGAGGATTTTACCTTTGGTGCTATGCTCCCAGCTAATGCTTTGGAAGCAAAATTCCACATGCTTACAGAATAACTATTTCTTTACTGGAAAATTGTGGTACACACAATTGTGGGTTGTAATAAGTTATGGATGATGGAACAAGAATAATAGATGATAGTTTACTTGACGCTGAGTTTTTGGAAGGCCTGAAACCAAAATTTAGAGGAAAAAAAAAAGTAAGACTGCGGTTTGGCTTTAGGAATAACGCCCAAAAACAAGAACAAAGAAATATTTAACAAAGCATCAAAATATTAAAATGGTAAGATATGTGATGAGCCTGAAATTTATAACTATAATAATACTTTAAGTGGCCTTAAAGACATTAGAATCATCAAACTGAGCGGAAAAAACATGCTCATGTTTCACAAAACGAATATTCTTTTAGCCGGCTCTTTACATAATCAGGAATGTGTAGCAATGATTGATTGAATACAGTTTGATGCAAGACTTGTTAGCACTCATCTAAAATAAAAATGTAATCTTGTAATGCCTAATTTATGTGGATAAGATGTAATTAACAATGGAGATGTCAATGATCATTATTTAACACATGTGGAATAATCTAAAAATTGCTACTCAAATTAAAGGGCAAATCTATCTGGCATCGGAATACCAATATCCATAAACCTTTTGGATCAGACCAATGATTCATAAGTCAATTAAAAGAATTTGTTCATTTTAAATATTCATAAAATCAATCATATACTGGATGCCCAACGATACGATTGATCAAAAATTTAAATAGTTCATAAGATTACACAGCTAAAACACAAAATCTAACAGCAGAATTACGGAGGGATCTAGCCATTTAACCGCAAATAATCCAGTAAATGATACTTTGCATCTCATAATAATAAAGATAGACTAAAGAGAAATCTTACCGTATGAAACGATTTCGAAGATCAGAACCTTTTATCCAATTTTATTTTTGTTTCATTCCCGATCTCGCCCAGAACACGACAGATCATACTCAGAAAAGGCTGCTTCGACATATAAAAGAACCTAAAAACTCACACTTTAATTGACCACATGGGGGTTAGGACCATCGCAGTGTCTTTTCCTGTATGTGAGCGTGATGGATCGCCATAATATAGTTAATCAAATTCATGTAAAAAAATTGAGATCTTTTGGTTTAAACCAAATACATGTAAAGAATTTTTAAATATCCTAGTTTTCTAACCTATATTTTGGTTTTCAATTTTTTTTCTATGTTTGAGAGTTAATTTAAGATTTTTTTAAGATGAGCGTCATTTTAAACATTTCTGTCAACAATGAACCATGGATGTTTGATCCAAACCATTCAAAAGAGCGAATTGTCTGTACAGTTTAAATATAAAAAATAAAAAAGATGAGAGTCAAACTGAATATAAAATCTTACAATGGAAGGATGAAATGTAATAGTCGGATAACCATATTAAAATGTTGTTTACAATATTAGAGTTAAACAATCAACAAACATGTCAAGTAATGTAGTAGAATAATACAAGTAAATACCAAACTATCAATCTCCATCTTTAGAATAATATCTTCAGCTAAACCAAAACAACTCAGGTTGACCCAAGCATAATAAAAAACAATATAATTGAGTCGGGACTAAAATTCTCATCTAAGTCAAATCAATACATGAAATAATGGTACAAGTAACTTAAGATATGTTATGATATTTTACATCTCTTAAAAATCCGTCAAACTATCTATATATAATAGGATACGCTATATATGTAATGTCTACCAGTAAAATAAATATTAAAATATTGTATAGGCTTTACTTTGACCACCTAAATATATTTTAAAGCATGTGGTTTATGCATATCTTGTAACACAACCAGTAATGTTGGTGGTCTGTAAGTACTCTATAGGTACAATGATAAAACAAAATCGTAGTGGGCCCATATAAGGATAAGATATGACAAGACAAAAGAGAGAATGTCCAAGCTAGAATTTTACTAGTTTACGCTTTTTGGCTAGTCGTAACCCCTAATGGACGATCGCGAACAACACCCCCAAATCAAATCAAGGTGCACCAATCGAATCACAAGGCAAGAGAATAATATGAAGAGATGTGTCCATTAGAGTTAGCTAATCTCAACAACCAAACATAGTCTCATGTTTTAGTCATTATAATTTTGACACAAATGTCAAGGCTATCTATCATGACTCTCTTTGTTCAGATCCAATAAACATTCGCCAATACAACCACTTCATTCCGGAACATCCTTAACATACGTAGTTGTTAAAGTTATTCCAATATTGACAAAGAGTATGTCAATATCTAGTCCTGGACTCTTTAACAATCAATTTTTATTTTACAAACAGTGGCCATTTTATATTTTAATAAAACATCATACTCTCAAGTCCCAAATCAATTTAATATCAAGTTCGAATTTCAAATCGACATCATCATATCCAAATGCATGTTAAGGAAGACGCACACAAACAACAAAATTCCACAAGTAATATACTCCCAACTTTAATATACTTTCAGCAATATGCACCACAATCACCAATGATCAATACAAATAATCAACTGAACAAGAGAAACTAATAGAGCAAGAACACACACCAATTTTTAATGTGGAAAACCTCTTCAATGTGAAGAGTAAAAACCATGGGACCGATGACGGAGTCTATCCAAACTGCTCTTATTATGACATAGAGTGATACAAATCCAAATCCAAATCCAAGTCAAAAAGTGGATACTCAAATTATCCAACAATGGCATGCAATAACAACATAAAAAAAGCGAGAAAAATATCATCAGAAAACAGAGCTCAAAAATGCTTTGACATCTAGCAAATATAGATCAACAAAAAGCAATCACTAAGGAGTAGAAATAGCCCACAATATCTCGGAGAAGCTGACAATTTTTTTGGCCAAATTAGACGGTGGATGTCCTTTACCAATATTGTCCAAAACTGATCTTGTTGGTGCCTAAAACGTGGATATATATAGCCACCAAAAAGACAAATTGAAATCTCCGTTTAACTACCTTATTTAATATGCTGACTATTGCCCATCAAGGTGCAATCACCAAGGCACACCAAAGGTCAGCAAGATACATTTTTCAAACAAAATCACGAAATACCATAGCAACAATTTTTGCTCTAAATAAATATGGGCTTTTCCACATAAGAAGGAACCTATTCCAAACAAACCTCCCTCTCCCGACTTTGTGGAGGTGATTGTCATTCCAGCAATTAAACGAAAAGTCTCAAATTTGTCTTTTAGCAAATCTCTATCATCATGTCGGAACCATTATCATCAGTATGAATTTTCTTAAGCTCAATTAACTTATCATCATGAACATCGCGTAACCAATGATATCTCACATCAATATGCTTTGACTTTGCATGAAAAGTGGAATTCTTAGCAAGATGAATTGCACTTTGACTATCATAATACAACACATACCACTTTTGTGTAAATTCAAGCTGACGAACGAACCGCTTCATCCATAACAACTCTTTACATGCCTCTGTCGCTGCAGTAAACTCCGACTCAGTAATAGACAAAGCCACACATTGTGTAGTCTAGATTGCCAAGGCACTCCCACCCTTTCCCCGCAAAAGTGACCAAAAAACCCTAAATAAATTTTCTCGAGTCAATATCACCTGCCATATCAGAATTTGAGTAACCAACGAGACAAAGCTTGTCACTCCCAAAACAAAGCTTCATATCACCAGTACCCTATAAGTATCTCATAATCCACTTCATAGTATCCCAATGCTCATTACCTGGATTAGAAAGATATTTATTAACCAAACTTACAGCATGAGCTATATCGGGCAAAGTGCAAACCATTGCATACATCAAACTACCTATGGCGGAAGCATAAGGAACATGCACCATCGTTTCCCTCTCTTCTGTTGTGAAAGGACACTGTTAAGAACTCAACTTAAAATGCATAGCAAGTGAGTACTCACAGGCGTTTCTTTCTCCATATTGAACCTTTTAAGCACTCTCAGAATATATGCTTCATGTGATAGCCATAATTTTCGAGCCTTGCGATCACGAATAATTCTCATTTCTAAAATGTTCTTCGCCAGCTCAAGTTCCTTATGGAGAAAGTATTGCTCAACTGTTGCTTCAAACTAGCAATCTGATCTACATTTTGCCATACAATAAGCATGTCATCAACATAATATAGCAAAATGATAAAATCATCATTAGCAAGTATCTCCAAGAAAACATAATGATCATTATGTCTTTTTGTAGTCTTGCTCTCCCATAAAAGAGTCAAATTTGCGATACCATTATCTTGGAGCTAGTTTTAGACCTCTTCTTCAAATTGCACACATATTCTTCCTTTCCCTTAACTTTGAAGCTCTCTGGTTGTTTCATGTAAATGTCTTCTTCAAGGTCACCATGAAGAAAGGCGGTCTTCGCATCCAACTGCTCAACTTCTAAATTCAAACTAGCAGCACGACCCGCTGATGGAAGACATCTTGACAACTGGTGCAAATATCTCTTCAAAGTCTATTCCCTTTCTCTGGCTGCATCCTTTTACAACAAGTCTTGCTTTGTACCGTAGTGTCTTTGCATTTTCATATTGCTTCTGCTTGTAAACCCAATGATTTTTCGAAGCCTTCTTTCCCTTCGGTAGTTTTACTAGATCAAAAGTGTTGTTATCATGCAACGATTTCATTTCTTCTTTCATTGCATCCAACCAGAGTTGCTCATCATTGTTGTCTATAGCTTCATTAAAGGTCTCGGGTTCTCCTCCGTCGGTTAAGAGAACATAATCAAAAGAAGGATACCTAGTGGAAGGAAGTCGGTACTTGGTAGATCGTCTTACATAAGTTGTTTGAATTTCTGGAGAAGCGGGGATCATCTTCCTCGGGTACATGACCTTCATTGTCATTTTCTTATACATGTTCATTTAGAGTTGGTGCAAGAGTCAAAGGAGGGAGATCTAAATCAAGCAGATCATAGTCACTATGTGTAACACCCCATACTTTTTTGTGCCCAAATTTCGACAAAAATTGAAACTAAAACATATCCAAGCATGGAGCATGTAAATCTGGTACTTGCAAATAAATAAGCATGAGTATAATCAAAGTACGATAAGAAAACTCACAGCGGAAACAAAATAGGATAAACTGGTAATAAATCAAGTAACTACCTTTTTAAATTAAGTCACTTTACCAATACCGAGCATGAGAGAGAACGAGAACCGAAAGACAAACTTAAACACATATGAGAACCCGACCTTCTCTATAAAACCTGGGTGGTTGTAATGAGGAGGGGGGTCAGAACAATAAGATTTTGGTGAACAGGAAGTGTACAACACATATTATAATACAAAGATGTATCCCTTTTGTTTAATCCAAGATGTATGCCTACCAAGGTTAGCGATTCTAGCCCAACCTTGTAGGTATAATTACAAACGACTCTACTACTCTTCCTAAAGTAGTATTCCTAAAGTATAATACCGAGATAGAATGTTTTCGCACATATTTGCAAAGCCTTTATACCGAAACATGGCTAGTTATTTAATCAAGGATATATCCTAATTACGGACTATATATATATATATATCATTCGCTATCCTTTATTATTTAATGCCTCACTATATACGGTGGGTTCTCTCTTGTCGCTTAAGACCCTAGGCGGACCTACTGGTCACTTATTACTCCTCGATAATATATTTAACATTAACATACACTACACCATATCAACCAATTTGGCACACACAGATGCATGCGTAAAATTCGGCTAATAGTCGTATCAAATTTGATAATGCTAAGGTACGTATCAAACAACAATTTGCGATCTGCACCACCACAAGTACCCCAAATCTGACTGTCCATCGCGAATGCTCCGGATCGGTTAATACGATTCGATTGTTGGCCGTTTCAAATTCGTTCTTTTTATGTATAAAACTTTTACCCGAAAAGCACACCCATCCCTCCAATTTTTTAATCCTTTCAGGTTATCTCCCTCCCTTTTTTTATTTCTCTCGTCTAATATTGTATCCCGTGCCCTTTTTCCATTTCTGAAAATTGTTCCCAAAAAATTACAGAAATCCGAGAGTTGTCTGCTCATATCTGCTTCTTTGTCATTGCATGCAAATCGTGTGTCTCTATTGCTGGTAAAATTTTGTTTTGATTCAGTTGCTTGTAATCAATATTTTTTGCGCTATTATTTCAATTCATGCTCAACATGTTGTAGGCCAGAGAGCTATTTATTGGTTTTTACCCAAGGGCGGTTACAAAGCAAGGTTGAACGATGAAGAAAGTTAGGTTTTTTCAAGTTGGTCATAGTACACCATGGTTAGTGCACACGTTATTTGATCTATTTCCTTTTATTAAATTAGCTAGTCATGATACTGAATATGTAAAATATGAACCTTGAATTTTGTTTGTTAAATTGCTGTTGGAAATGTTTTGTTTCCCAACAACCGCCATACCCGTTCCAGTAAATAAAACTAGTTTTAGGTTAACCAGTAAAAAAAACCAACTTGCCAATGAAAACATCCAGTGATTGATGCAATTTAGAAGTTGTAACAATTTTTGAATTTATAGGCTGCCAACATGCCATTCGGTATAGACAAAAAGTGGATAAATGAATCTAATCAAATATCTCCATACTACATTGATGGGGTGAAAAAGTTTATTTGTTTTGTTGAAGAAAACGGTGGTAAGAAAGGGGTGTATTTATGCCCTTGCAATCGGTGCCAAAATATGAAGACGTTCAAATTAGATGAAATTCATTTTCATTTGCTTAGATGGGGTTTTATCCAATCATATAGCTTGTGGTATTTTCATGGGGAAAAAAGGGTGGAGATGGGAAAACAACAACCAATTAGTAATTCCACAAGTACTGACGAGGTTGAACATATTGTGATGGAAGATCTAGTCAATGATGCAAACAGATTTCATGATTTTCAACCTGAAAATCCGTTGTTTGATCATGCTAATGTTGGAGAGCAGTGTACGGATGATGGCAATTGGCAGGCCAATGAAAGTAAGAAGTATACACCACTTTATGTAAGCGCAAAAGAGCCACTGTGTCCTTCATGTCCAAAAGGGATAACGAAGTTGTATGCCATTGTGAAACTGAATAGCTTGAAGACCCAATACAGCTTCTAAGATAATGGTGTGACTGCACTACTCGAACTAATGAAGGAGTTACTCCCCGAAGGTAACACGCTGCCGACAAAATACCCTGACGTGAAGTTCATTAAGAAAGTTGGGATGAATTACACAACTTATGACGCATGCATCAATGATTGCATGTTGTACTGGAAAGATGATGCGAATAGAATTTCTTGTACGAATTGCAAAGAACCAAGATATAGGACATCTTTTAACGACGAGAGAAAAGGATCCAAAGCAGCACGAAAGACATTAAGACATTTTCCTTTAATTTCTAGATTGAAGAGATTGTATACTGTACCATGGATAGCAGATGCAATGACCTGGCATGGTCGTGCCAAGTCTGATCCAAACGCAATGCGTCATCCATGTGACACTTCTCAATGGAAAGCCATGGATTCATTTGACAAAACATTCGCAGTCGAGCCACGAAATGTCACACTTGGAATAGCAACAGATGGTTTCTGTCTGAATGCTTCTCTTACTAACCCTTACAGTTGTTGGCCGGTAATTGTAGTACTGTATAATCTTCCTCCGTCTATGTGCATGAAACAGGAGCTTTCAATGTTAACACTATTGATTTCTGGGCCAAAACAACCGGGGAAGTATATTGATGTTTATTTAGAGTCGTTGGTGGATGAGTTAAAGCAGTTATGGGAAGGAGTTGTTACATATGATTCATCAAGTAAATTCGAGTTTACAATGAGAGCTAGGGTGTTGTGGGCGATCCATGATCACCCTGCTCTTGGGACTTTATCGGGATGTACAACTCACGGTTACTTTGCATGTCCCGTTTGTGGGGGAAAACACTTGTTCTTATAATCTTCCTAAAAGTAAGAATATGCGTTTTATGGGACATCGGATGTATCTTCCTACCGACATAGGCTTCGATACGACAAGACAAATTTCAACAATGAACAAGAACTTAGTCGTCCTAAAAGGCCATTGAATGGTTTTGAAGTTGAAAAGAGAGTAGCAAATGTCAAAATGAAAAACATAAAGAAGAAGTTAGTCGAAAAAGGAAAAAGTCGGTCGTTGAAGAAGGTGACAATGTTTCTACTTGGTATAGGAGGTCTATCTTTTTTGATTTACCATATTGGAAAGCAAATATGATTCGACATAATATTGATGTTATGCATACGGAGAAGAATGTCGCAGAGCATCTCATCAACACCATTATGGGCCATAAAGAGAAGTCAAAAGATGGCATCAATGCACGCAAGGATATGAAAACCATGGGTATAAAACAAAAGTTGTTGGTGAGGGTAGATCCCGAAACCAAAAAACAATCATACCAAAGGCAAAATTTACCTTGAGCAAAGAAGAAAAGATAAGATTTTGCACCATATTGAAAAATTTGAAAGTACCTAACAAATTCTCCTATAACTTCCGCAACAACGTGTGCATCAATCCTCTCGAACTAAGAAATATGAAGTCACATGATTACCACGTCATAATGCAACATCTGCTTCCGGTATTGCTTCAATATACTTATACACAACATAAGGATCTACGAAATGCTATTCATCGTATTAGTCTATTCTTTAACATTTTGTGCTCGAAGGTTATCAATTGGGAATACCTTATAAAAGCAAAGGCTATGTTGGTGGAAGCAATGTGTGTTTTTGAAAAACATTTTCCACCTGCATTTTTTGATATCAGTATCCATGTTATGGTTCATTTAGCCGATCAAGCATTGGTTGGTGGCCCTGTCAGATATAGATGGATGTACCCTTTTGAACGGTAAATTACTAATTTCAGTTATGTACATTATTATTCGGTATAAATGGTTATCGTGTGCAAGTTATAATTGATCACAATCATAGGTTGATGAAAACATATAAAGGGTATGTACGCAACAAAAGATACATTGAAGGGTGTATTGCATAAGGATATATCATACAAGAAGCTAGCCCTTATTGCATGGAATATATCCCAAACGGAGGTTATGGCAACCATAAACATACCCGCGAAGCATTTTTAGACAAGGATGATGAGTTTGCTGATGAGATACCTTTGGATAATGGTAAAGATATAAGTTTAACCCAAGTGCAACTCGAACAAGTGCGTAGATGGGTCCTAAGTAAGTATGATGGATTGGATCCATGGAAGAAGTAAGTTCATGATGTAGGTTTCGAATTTCCATTTTTTAATTCAATTTATATATTCATTTCAATATGTGTTATCTACGTATAGAAGGTACAACTCCTATGAGAAAAGCACTAAATTTCAACCACGAGGCAGAGGTACAACTGTCGAAGTCGTTAAACCTTTTACTATATGGTTACGTAATGAAGTATTACATCATCTACAGTATCTCATGTTTTTATAAGTTTGCAATACACCATCGTGAACATGCTTGATTTTTCTTCTTGTGTTTTATGTAGTTGTTGAATTGCAGCGATGTAGACCCAACTCTTTGGCGGCTAATACACTGGCTGAATTTCACGGCGCTTAGTTATACGAAGTACCAAGTGAATGGGTTTTTATTTTCCACGAAAATGTACGAAGACCATATGGTAACACAGGATAGCGGTGTATGCATGAGAGCAATTACAAAATTTAGAGCGAGTGGCAAAGATAAAAATTATAAGGAAGCAGAAACAACGTATTACGGAGTCATTCAACATATACTTGAGTTGGATTACATTGATTTCAAACAAACAGTTTTTTATTGCGATTGGGTAAAAGTCGAGGATAAGATCAATGATTGCAAAATAGTTCCCACTTCAAACCTGATCATGGTTTAGGAAAATTAAAGAACAGGGACAACGTGAATGATGAGCCATTTATTCTTGCATCAGAAGCGAGCCAAGTGTTCTGCTCAAAAGATTTAGAAAATGACAGTTGGTCTGTGGTTTTGTATACACCAAAACGGTTGACTACAAATGTGGATGACATTGAGTCTCCTACCATCTATCAATCAGCTTTTGAAGACAATGAAAAACTAGAAGATCTAACCAAACTCATGTGTTAACCTATGAATTGTTGAATGCTTTTTTTACCAGGGAATCATATGTATTTGGAATGTCATGACTTACATTTTCTGATCGCAATCCATTATGCTTTTATTATTTCTTTTAATTATTTCATATTCATGGTGTATGCATGAGTGAAATTGTAATAGAGAACACGATCAGTAACAAATGTGAATAATATTCTTATTCATGGTGTTTGTCATGATTCTTAATGTTGCTTCTATTTCGCAGGAAAATACGTCGCAAGATCCAACATCATCACATGCATCGTGTTCGAAAGATCAACAAGTTGAACAAAACTTACTTGGTATTCCAGTCTCAGAAAATGCTCCAAAAATCGCTACTACGCTTGGTAAACTAGTACGATCTTATGTACCGATCTCTTACACAGGTTGGGATAAAGTACCCAAAACGTATAAGGATGACGTTTGGAACCAGTTGGCGGTAAATTTGTGAAAAATTGCATGTAGATGTTACAGTTTATTTTTACAGTCTCTGACTCTTAATTTTTGCAGAAAATGTATACGCTTGAGCCGCTTTCAAAGGAAATGTTTTCAAAAAGAATGGCCGAGGCTTTTAGGAGACACAAGAAAAACTTGACAGCAACTTATTATGACATTCTCGACAATGACAAAGAACGGATGAAACATTGTCCACCTTCAATTGCTCAAGATGATTGGAATGAGTTCATAAAGAATGAAGCAACGCCTGAAGCAAGCGGAAGAAGGACGGCAGGCAAAAAAAAATAGATCCAGTCTAAGTTATGCCCACCATGCAGGACGTAAAAGTCACGCTAGAGTAGAACACGAATTGGTAAATTATTTGATCATTTTCTTTCAACAATAGTAAAAAAACACAATTAAGGGAGAGAATATACATGAACTGGAATATATTGCAGATCATTGCAAGTCCATCTGCAAATATCAACCGTCGTCAAGTATGGGAGAAGACACACAGGAAAAAAGATGGTAGCATATCAGATGCCACGTCTGCGTACTTCGTAAGTTTTTACTTGTATTATGGTTATTACAGTTAACATCGAGCAGTTTGTTGTTTGGACTTTCATTTCAGGCTTCCAGGCTTTCCATAATTGTGATTAATTAGTTTCTCATGACATTTTCTTCATTACGTGTTTTTATTGTTATGGTGCTATGTCTGGATTGAATTTATTCAATTAGGAGTAACATACTATAGTTACAAGCTGTTACAAGTAAATGTTGGTGTAAACACATTTAATTTTTATTCCAGGATCAAATTGCCAAATTGAAGGAAAAGATCACCGATAGTGATGAAGAAAAATTGCCTGTTGATGAAGATATCTCATCACAAGTGTTGGGTAAGGATACAAGGGGTAGGAGCCGCACTGTTGGGAGCATCATACCAAAGATGCATGTTAATACTTGTGCCATTGCACAGAAACGATTCAAACATGTTCGTGAAGACAATGATGAGTTAAAAATGAGGGTGGGAAGCTTGGAGGGTATGATGACTGATATGAACGGTACAGTGGGAAATTTGTTTGGAAAAATGGAGGCTCTGATCAACATGGTAGGAACTTTAACTGATCAAGGAACTCAGGCACTGTTAATTACGTCAGATCTAGGACGCAGCAGTACACACATCAGTGCATCAAAGGGTGTTCCTTCTCTGATCCAGGATACGACCAATGCGGTGAACAATCAACGATATGTAATTCTCAACTCTAATCTAGACATAATAGCAACAGGTGTGTTTTATTAATAAAATCAAAGGGTGTTGCATATTTTATTGCACTCTGATCTAAAGCGAGTGTTTAAAGTCTAATGGATACGTACTCCAATTTTCCTATTTTAATAAAATTAAGCATATTTTAATAATACCATCCTTTGAAATTCTCGACTTTATTGCAACAGGTACTGTCTGTCGAGATCCTACGTCATCTAGATGCCATGGGATTCCTGTACCACCTACACATGAAAAAGTGGTTTTGGACAGTATACTGCTACCAGATGAGAAAACCTCCAAACTAAATCGTCAATTTGCAGAGACCTTTGATGAAGTCGGAGTGGGTGGGTTTGTGTGTCATGTGAAGTCCCTGATTCACTATCTTTAGATGTTGGACCAGGTATATATAATTTTACACTTGACTCTTGGTTTACTTATGAAATAAGAATTCCATGACACTTGTGTTTGCATCAGTTTTATGAACTCTCTTCGGTGGCATACACATGAGACACGATATGCACACACGAATATTATTTGTTAATGTTTTTACAAATTGATTGATCCGCTGATAATTCATGTGTATACATCTAGCTTATGCTTATCAACGCAAGCTTTGAAACATATAAATTTTGTACATTCAATATCAGCATCTGCTCATCATTGCTTTAATTTACAGCAATGTGGACCACAGCACGATCAGCACGCTCAATCTTCCCGGTCTGATCCTGCAGTTTTATCACATTTTTTTCCTTTGATTAAATTTGCTACTTTCAATAACCAGCTCAGTTACATCAGACTTTGTAATTAGACGAAACATCTGTGATAATTTCCATTTAATAATTGTACGACACTCTATAAATTGTGTTATGAAAATTCTTGTTATGCTTTGTGTATAATTTGTGCTATATATGCTTTGTATAAATTGTGATATGGCCTGTGTTATGGAAAATATGTGTTGTAGTTTCTGTTTATATATATATATATAATATGTATATGTGTGTGTATATATATATACGTATATATAATAAGATATGGTTTAAGACCGTGTCTACCTGACATTATAGATACAGTCTAAAACCGTTTTTAAAATATATTAAAGCAGTGTCCATCGGAAATTAGCTACGGTTTACATTCGTATGTAGCTGCCCTTTAGATACGGCAGCGAGCCGTTTCTATTTTACCTTTTGATACGGCTACGTGGGCATGTCAAATTTTAAGTTAGACACGGCCTGTAGCCGTATCTAATAATTAGACACGCCACTTTTTGATACGACTTTTTACCGTTCCCAAGAGCTTTAGATACAGCTAAAAACACAGCCTAATCAGCAGATATGGTGTAGTGATAAACTAGAGGGCACTAGCTACAAGTCTTACTTGTTAAGGCTCTCGTTATCCACGCTTATGCTCTTGCCCCGTCTAAGGTGAGAGGTGGTGTTTTATCGCTCACTATACCATCTAGTCGACCTTATTGCATCATCTCCTTAGTAGCTTACTACTTCCCGTAGGATAGGTAGTTATATCTGACATTTTTAGTTTCCAGGTTGGGGTAGGCCCAACACATGCGCCATTTAAGACCCCTAAACTGAAAGACCTACTCCCAGGTGAAGTCCTCAACCCAAACCACTTAAAACCAAAGGAAGCGGACTATATGTGTGACGACCGCTCACAGGCCCCACAGTATACAAGAAGAATAATGCGCTGAAAGGTGTGCCAGGTAGCTATGGATGATCATCTGAGTACGTAAAACACAAATGGAACCTGTCGTGGAACTCACAGTGCAAGGATAAAGTATAGTAGAAAATATACAACAGGTAATAATAGTGAAGCATCATATAAGAAACTTTTGAAACTTTTACAACATCCTGAAAGATTATCCAAACATCATAGGAAATACCAAGGCTTGTACATAAGGCCTCACTACATCACTCATAGGGCAACTCAAACAGCGGAAAACAAATACTTTGATAGTAATAAAACTGGTACGTAAGCCTCCATCTCGCCTTCGCATAGCAGCATCGTCCTCACTAATCACCTATCACCTGCTACTTAGTCTGCCCATCCACAACCGGATTAACAGCCCAAGGTAATAAGAGGAAACATAAAACCTTGAGTCAGACAACAGTCATAGTAAGCGATAAAACAGCTAACAAACTTCAACAATAAAGTATATGAGAATGGATAGATAAACATACTAATCTACCCACAACACTAGAGAAGAACTCAACCCTATCTTCCCCACATCGGAAATTGATAGCCTTTACAATAAACAATTCAACCACTCATCCATGGAAACCAGAACATCCATTCAATCATGGTAAACACTCATAACATCCAGATTATATATATCTCATGTAAACCATCCTAATAGAATTCGACATCCCTCAAGCACAAGCCCCAGAGGCCTAAACCAATATCAGACAAGCACTCAAGGAGCATCTCCTTCGACGTTGAACAACCTACATGAGACGGTACAAACAGAACAACCAATCATCCATGATTGACTTTGGCAATCACCGCCAATCCTGCTTTGAAACCATAGTTAATCGTATGACGACCAACCTTGCCATATGTCAAGGGTTAATGGTAACCCCAGTTCTAGCATAAACTCCATACGCCTTTCAATGATACGTATATATGTCCAACCTTGACAACTAGGCCTTTCAGCGATACCCAGGGTAATCGACCTACAGTCGTTCATTTGGGTGCCCCCATCGTACCCCTGCTTTGAGCCTGCTAGAACTTAAGACAACGATAATCTCCCGGCCTTTACCTCTCTTGTCCTCCAATTCGACGACTTTTCATAGCTTAAGAAACTTTCTCAAGCAACCATTATCCACTAACTCACGACCTTTGAGTTGTCATCTCATTCGATTTTGTACACTGCTTAACGAACACATTCAACACTTCGAACCTTCCTACTTGAATTCACTTCGAAGTCATACCATCACCGAGCCAATTACATCACCGCGCTGCGGCTAGGGTTCGGGGGGTTGCCCTAAAAAATATATTTTTCATACCTTTTTGTTAAAATCCAAATCGTACTCGAAAAATAAAATTTTCAAAAATGACCCTGTACGATCGACCCGTCTTCTTGAAGCACTGATCGACCGAACCTTCCCCAGAACACCGATCAGTCGGCCCCCACCTGGAGCACCATACAGTACTGATCGGCCCCCCTGGAATACCCACCGATCGGCCCTCCTGGAACACTCCCACTGATCGTTCCATCTTGGAATAGACCCACAGATCGGCTAACATGGAACAACCACCGAACGGCTAACAGGGAACACCCACCTATCGGTTAACATGGAACACCCACTTGAGCACCACACATCGATCGCACCCACTGATCGGTCCTTCCTAGCACGTACACCGATCGGTCCTTCCGAGCACACATACCGATCGGTCATTCTCAGCACATACACCGAAATGTTATCCCCTGGTTTGTTCTCTAAGCCACTCCTCCTCCTTGACCGATCAGTCCTCTGTACAACTCCATTCCAACTCCAATATCGACCAAAACTTCGTCAAATAACAAATTCGATGAAACCAACTCATCCAATACAATCATAAACATGTTATGGAACCATTAACATCATGAAAATGACAATTATCATCAAATTATGAAATTTCACCAAAAATCATGATAAATGAACATATAACCTAAAATGCAAATCTAACTTGCATAAACATGTAAAATGGCATAAGAATTACCAGTTTAAACTTGCTAAATTAGATCATAGGTGATTCATATGAAAACGGACTTAACATGGTATAGATTTATGGTGAAACACTTGAATATGATGAAAAATATGACCAAACATTCATATACTTCATTGAATCTATGAGAAAGATGCATATCACTCACCGATTTGCCAAAACAAGCTAAAATCAAAGGAATATGAAACCGAACAGTAAGCACTTTGCACCAAACACCTTGATCCGATGAATCCTTTCCTCAGTTGATGTCGATCTAGCCTCCAATAGCGTGGATCTATGATTTTCCTTCTTGGATTATGATTTTTAATGGTGGAAAGGTGTTAGAGGAAGGATGAACATAGGCCACCTTATGAGAGAATAGAGAAACTAAACCATCTCCCATATCTCTCACCCCCTATTTGTACCCTTCCACTATCCCACTAATGGGCCTTCCCAAATCAGCCCATTGTGGATCTCCAAACCTGAATAGCCAACTGAAAAACCTTGAAAACAGCGATTCCTCCTAAACCGCTGAACCAAATCTTTAATGTAACCACTCTACGGAAAGGCAATCATCAATTCCTTTCCAATGGCACAGGTCTCACCCTCCGATTCGACCTGAGCCAAAAGTTATTCCCTATACAAGACTGATAGGGAAAAATGGTCACAAACAAAATTGGTAAAAATTATGGACATGTCTCACATCGCCATAAGCAATATATCAAAAGAGGGGAATGATCCAACCCTCAGGGAATGAAATAAAAATATTTTAGGATCTTCCGATACGTAAAATGGGGGTTGTTACATTCTCACCCCTTAAGAATTTCACCTCTGAAATTCCAAGTAAACATAAGCAACCACAACAATTCCGCATGCTTATCATCCATGAGAAGTCAATGCTATCACCCAAACTAGCAATCATCAAGCCATGCATCCATAGCCTTATCCTAGCATGCGGAATTCTGTCAAACAACAATAAGATACAATGATATAACGATGATACAATATCAAATGGTCCTACCGACAAAGAGTTCTAGATGAGTCGCTCTCATACTCTCTTCCGTCTCCCACGTACAATCGTCTCCATCTTCACTCCATTGTACCTTGACTAGCTTAACCGTCTTCCTCCTAAGTTATTTCATGTCATTTCCCACAACACAAAGTGGCTTACGAGGTCTCACAACTGCGGTCTCGACTTCTAGGTCTTTATACTACTCTGGAGGTACCACTGCATTCAAATCATGCACAAACTTCTATAGAAATGACACATGGAGCACATTATGCACACTCGACATCTTCTCGAGGTAACTCCAATCTATATGCGAGATTTCCAATTTGCTTGACTATCGGAAACGGTCCAACGAACCTTGGGGCTAAATTTCCTTTACTTCCAAATCGAACCACGTGCTTTAATGGCGAAATCTTCACGAAAACCATGTCACCCACGTCGAATTCCAAATCCTTTCGACGCTTATCAGCATAGCTCTTTTGGCGACCTTGGGCTGCCTTCATTTGTTGTCGAACGTTCTCGATACAATCCGAGGTCTCTCTAATCATCTCTGGCCCAAGTACCAACTTATCTCCAGTTTCTAACCAACATGCAGGAGAATTACACGGCTTACCATACAACACCTGTATGGTGCCATCTCAATGCTAGACTAGTAGCTATTATTATATGCAAACTCAACTAGATGTAGATGGTCTTCCCATGATCCTCCGAAGTCTAACACACAAGGCCTTAGGAGATCTTCCAAAACTCGATTGACTCTCCCAGTTTGACCATCAGTTTGGGGATGGTAAGTCGTACTTAAACACAACTCGGTTCCCAAATCTTCTTGCAAACTCTTCCAAAATCCACTCGTAAATAATGGATCTCAGTCACTCGCTATGCTCTTCGCGATACCATGGAGTCGAACTATCCACTTCACATAAAGTTCAGCCAATTTTGATGTTGTCCTAGTCGACTTGACAAGAATGAAGTGTGCACTTTTGGTCAATCGATCCACGATGACCAAAATCCCTTTGTTTCATGCCCTGATTCTAGGTAGTCCATCAATGAAATCCATCGATATCTGCTCCTACTTCCATGTAGGAACTTCCAATGGCTTAAGCAAACCACTCGACTTCTTCTGTTCAGCTTTCACCAACTGACAATTCATGCACTTGGAAATGAACTTTCCAATATCTCGCTTCATTCCTTCTCAGTAATATACTCGCTTCATGTCATGTACACCTTATTACCACCCGTATGAATCGTCAACTTTGAGTGATGACATTCCCTCAGAACCTCATCTCTCAATTTGTCAACATCAGGAACAACCAGTTGCCCTTGCTTTCAAAGCCAACCTTCTCGATCGACTTCGAACTCTTTATCTTCTGGTTCCAGTTTCTGGATAAGCTCGACAAGCTTCAAATCTCGCTTTTGGCTCTCGCCAATCCTTTCGATAAGTGTAGGTCTTATCGACAAGCTTGCCAACATTTCAGGTTCCAACTCACACCTTGGCCTGAAATTGAACCTTGCCAAATACTCAAGGCTCTTCCATTCCAAAAACATCGCTCCCAAACTTGCGTGTCTTCGACTCAACGCATCTACAAGTGCGTTACCTTTGCTAGTAGTATAGGCTATACCAAAATCATATGACGCCAGAAACTCTAACCATCGTTGCTGCCGAAGATTCAAATCCTTTTAGGAGAAAAGATACTTCAACGACTTGTGATCCATAAACAACTCAAATCGAACTCTGAATAGGTAATGTCTCCACATCTTCAGAGAAATGAAAATTGCCGCCAACTACAAATCATGAGTTGGATAATTTTTCTCATGCGGCTTTAGCTGTCGACTCGCGTAGGCCACAACCTTATCCTTCTGCATTAGTACCGCTCCAAGTCCAGTACCACATGCATTAGTGTATACCAAGATTTCTTCATTCCCACTCAGAATGGTCAACACAGGAGCATTCGATAGTATCTCTTTCAGGATCCCGAATGCTTGTTCGCACTTTGTATCCCATGTGAACACTTGGTTCTTTTTCGTCAATCCTGTCAATGGTGCAGCTACCTTGGAGAAATCCTTGATAAACTATCGGTAATAACCAAACAGTCCAAGGAAACTCCGAGAATCCGTCGCATTCTTAGGCCTATCCCAGTCTTGGATTGCTGCCACTTAGTGGGGCGCTATCCCATTTCCAGAAACAACATGGCCTAAGAACCTCACTTCGCTCTTCCAGAAGTGACACTTTGAAAGCTTAGCTCTCAGCTGATGCTTTCACAAAATTTCCATCATAACCCTCAAGTACGTCTTGTGCTCTTCCTCATTCCACGAACACAAGCACGAACTTGTTCAACTGATCTTTGAAAACCCTATTCATAAGATCCACAAAATACGCTGCCGCGTTAGTCAACCCGAATGGCATCACCTAGGGCTGTTATGGTAATGGTAACCGTTACCAATGCGAGAAAACCGTTACCATACAGATACTATTGGTAACCCAAAAATGAATACCGATAATTTACCGTTACCGCTGGTAAAATGCTTATTGGTATACCGATAAACTGGTAAACCGTTGAATGGTAATGGTAAATTTACCAATACATAAAGCTATTAAAACATTAACACATAAATTTTTTTGATAATAATAAAAAGTAAATATTCTTTTACTAATTCTAACTCCATTAATGTTTATATAAATATTTAAATTTATTTTAATTGGCATAGAAAATTTACTTAGCTTATCACAAGATATTTACAACAATATGATATAATTAATAATTTTGTTAATCTTATACTTTGAAGTTAATAAAGACAAAAAGAATTACCAACCTAAATAAATCTATAAGCATCTGCATAAAATATGATAAACTTTCAGAAAAAACAAAGGTTGGAAATAATTAAAATAGCGAATAAAATAAAATTAATATAACTGGTAAATTTACCGTTACCACTGGTACTGATATTTCTTTACCGCTATTTTACCATTAACAATGGTAAAACTTACCGTTACCATACCAATAGAATTGGTATACCAATGCAGCTCGATATTGCTTACTACTGGTTTGGTATTGGTATGATAATGGTAAATTTACCATTACCATAACAGCCCTAGCATCACCAACCATTCGAAGAAACCAGATGGTGTCCTAAAAGCAACCTTTGGCACACTATCCTTAGCCACCCTCAACTGGTGAATTCCCATCGCCAAATCCATTTGAGAAAACACTTTGGCCTCGTGAAGCTGATCGAACAAGTCATCCATCCTTGGCAACGGATACTTGTTCTTCTTGGTTACCTTGTTCAGCTCACGATAGTCCACACACAATCTTAACGAGCCATCTGCCTTGGTTGCAAACACGACTAGTGCACCCCATTCGGATACACTCCTTTGAATGAATCCCTTCCCCAGAAGGTCACGAACTTGCACCTCCAACTCTCGTTGTTCCTTAGGCGCCATCCGCCTAAGAGGCATAACGATTGATCTAGCACCCTCGACCAAAAGCAATCCTAAACTTGATCTCACGACGGTAATCCTTTGACCTCGTCAAAGACATCCTCATACTCATTAGCGATCATCACAGATGACAAGTCTTCCTGTGGAATCCCAAGCGAATATAGATAGCTCACGAAGACGCCCTCTTCGCGCTTACATCTAATCAACACCTTTCGCCCTTCCACATCCCTGACTCTCACCTCTAGCTTTTCATAATTCACTCTTGTCGCATACCTCTTGAACCAATCCATGCCCAAGATGATCCCAAACCCAGCGAAGTTAAGAACAAAGCAATCACACAAAAGAGCAACCATGACTTGACAACACTAGACCACGACATATCATGCACAAAATGGACGAACCCCCAACTGGATTAGTAATAATCAATGGTCTGTCACAAATCTCAGGTTCCAAACCCAAGCGGCACACAAGCTCATTGCAAATGAAAGAATGCGATGCTCCAGTATCGAACAACACACAAACTGAAACACCATTAACTGAAAGTGTACCTTGAATGACAACACCCTTTCCCTTCCCCTCTGCAGTAGAAGCTCTTGAAGAAGATGGCATAGTTTCCAAAGCATATGCCTTTATAACATGCTTGCACTTAGCTGATTCTGGACAGTATTTCTTCTCATGCCTAGGCTTCCCACACTTGAAGCACTTCTTCTCAGCTATGGGATTCTTGCACTCATTCGAGTAATGACCCTTTTGTTGGTAGTTAAAGCAAACCACCTCACTCTTAGGCTTCTTCTGGCCATCCTTTCCTTTCTGTTGTTGCTGCTTCCTCTTCTTGTTGTTACCACCTTGCTGTGGTCTCTGTACTTCTTTGGTTGTAGTGACAACATTTGCTTCCCTAGGAAACAAGCTCTCATGGCAAATAGCTTTCTCCACAATTTCTCGAATGAATCGTCAAGATGATCCACCAATAGTCTTCCAATATAGGTATCTAGATCCATAATGAACTTCTCGTTCTTCTGATAAGGTGTTTCAATGTATGAATGAGCATATTTGGACAAGGCCTTGAAATCAGAAATATAATCAAGCATAGGACGACCATTCTGTTTTAGCTCCACGAACTTCTTAAAGAGAACGGATTTATGAGCCATGGAAATTAATTTTGCTTCAAACTTAGCCTGGAATTGGTCCCATGAAATGTCTTCCTCTGGAGTCTTAAGCGTGACTGAATTCCACCATTTCATGGCCCTGCCTTACAGTTGCCTTGATGCAAGCTTTCTCTTGGTTGCACCATCCAAACTCAAGTCTCCAAAGTTACGAACACAAGAATCCATCCACCTCTAAACCTCTTCAGCTAGTTCAGTTCCTTTGAATGGTTTCCCTCCTAGAGATGTATAATCGTTGCATAGCTTCGTGAAATCCACAACCCTAGGCAACTGAACTCCTACGTCTACTGTAGCTGCCATTGGAGTGGGGACCCTTCGCATGAATGCCTCCATCACGGCTTCAAACATGGTAGGGTAGCTTGGTTCACCGCCATTTCCCCCTCTAGTATTAGCTCCCCTAGCAGCGTGTCTTGTTGTTCTTCTACTCATTCTAAATCTGCAATTTAGAATAATTAGTCACTTTCAAGAAAAACTGATAAAGGAAAACAATCCGCTACTACTACTATATATATTAATATATATATAGTAAGCATCCAACTGAAATCTACAAGTACATCTCTCATACTTAATTACGTCTTTGAACTTTGGCCATAATCGTTGACCAAAGCTCTGATACCAAACGTGACGACCGCCCACAACCCCCACAACCCCCACACTACACAAGAGGAATAATGCGCTGAAAGGTGTGCCAAGTAGCTATGGACGATCATCAGAGTAGGTAAAACACAAGCGAAACCTATCATGGAACTCACAGCGCAAAGATAAAGCATAGTAGAAAATATACAACATGTAATAATAGTGAAGCATCACATAACAAACTTTTGAAACTTTTACAACATCCTGGAAGATTATCCAAACATTGTAAGAAATACCAAGGTTTGTACATAAGGCCTCATACATCACTCATAGAACAACTCAAACAGCGGAAACAAATACTATGATAGTAATAAAACTGGTACGTAAGCCTCCATCTTGCCTTCGCACAATAGCATCGTCCTCACTAGTCACCTGTCATCTGCTACTTAGTCTGCCCATCCACAACCGGATGAACAACCCAAGGTAATAAGAGGAAACATAAAACCTTGAGTCAGACAACAGTCTTAATGAGCGATAGAACAGCTAACAAACTTCAACAATAAACTATATGAGAACGAATAGATAAACATACTAATCTACCCACAACACCAGAGAAGAACTCAACCCTATCTTCCCCACATCGGACAGTGATAGCCTTTATGATAAACAATTCAACCACTCATCCATGGAAACCAAAACATCCATTCAATCATGGTAAACACTCATAACATCCAGATTATATATATCTCATGTAAACCATCCTAATCGAATTCAACATCCCTCAAGCACAAGCCCTAGAGGCCTAAACCAATATCAGACAAGCACTCAAGGAACATCTCCTTCGACGTTTAAGAACCTACATGAGACGGTACAAACAAAACAACCAATCATCCATGACTGACTCTGGCTATCACCGCCAATCCTGCTTTGAAACCATCACTAATCATATGATGACCAACCTTGCCATATGTCAAGGGCTAATGGTAACCCCAGCTCTAGCATAAACTCCATATGCCTTTCAACGATACGTATGTATGTCCAACCTTGACAACTAGGCCTTTCAACGATAACCAGGGTACTCGACCTACAACCAGTCTTTTGGGTGCCCCCATCGTACCCCATCTTTGAGCCTGCTAGAACTTACGACAATGATAATCTCTGGGCCTTCACGTCTCCAGTCCTCCAACCCGAAGGATTTTCATAGCTCAAGCAACCATTATCTGCCAACTCATGACCTTTGAGTTGTCATCTCATTTGTTGTTCTAAACCAAGCAACGAACACATTCAATACTTCGAACCTTCCTACTTGAATTCACTTCGAAGTCATACCATCACCGAGCCAATTACATCACTGCGCTGCGGCTAAGGTCTAGGGGTTTGCCCCCGAAAAATATTTTTTTTTTCATGCCTTTTTGTTCAAATCTGAGTCGTACCCGAAAAATAAAATTTTCAAAAATGACCTTATGCGATCGACCCATCTTCTTCAAGCACTGATCGACCGAACCTTCCACAGAACACCGATCGGTCGGCCCCACCTGGAGCACCATATAGTACTGATCGACCCCCTTGGAATACCCACCAATCGGCCCTCCTGGAACACTCCCACCGATCGGTCCATCCTGGAACAGACCCACCGATCGGCTAAAATGGAACAACCACCGAATGGATAACATGGAACACCCACCTGAGCAACACACACCCATCGCACACACCGACCGGTCCTTCCTAGCACGTACGCCGATCAGTCCTTTCGAGCACACATACCGATCGGTCCTTCTCAACACATACACTGAACGGTCCTCCCATGGCTTGTTCTCTAAGCCACTCCTCCTCCTTGACTGATCGGTCCTCTGTACAGCTCCATTCCAACTCCAATTTCGACCAAAACTTCGCCAAATAACAAATTCGACGAAACCAACTCATCCAATACAATCATAAACATGTTGTGGAACCACTAGCATCATGAAAATGACAATTATCATCAAATTACGCAATTTCACCAAAAATCATGATAAATGAACATATAACCTAAATCGCGAATCTAACTTGCATAAACATGTAAAATGGCATAAGAATTACCAGTTTAAACTTGCTAAATTAGATCATAGGGTGATTCATATGAAAATGGACTTAACATGGTACAGATCTATTGTGAATAACTTGAATATGATGATAAACATGACCAAACATTCATATATTTCATTGAATCCATGTGAGAGATGCATATCACTCACCGATTTGCCAAAACAAGCTAAAATCAAAGGAATATGAAACCAGACAGCAAGCATTTCGCACCAAACACCTTGATCTGATGTATCCTTGCCTCTATTGATGTAGATCTAGCTTCCAATGGTGTAGATATATGATTTCCCTCCCTGGATTATGATTTTTAATGGTGGAAAGGTGTTAGAGGAAGGAGGAACATAGGCCACCTTATGAGAGAATGGAGAAACTAAACTATTTCCTATATCTCTCACCCCCTATTTATACCCTTCCACTAGCCCACTAATGGGCCTTCCCAAATTAGCCCATTGTGGCTCACCAAACCTGAAGAGCCAACTGAAAAACCTTAAAACAGCGATTCCTCCCAAACCACTGAACCATATCTTTAATGTAACCATTCTACGAAAAGGCAATCATCAATTCCTTTCCAATGGCACAGGTCTCACCCTCTGATTCAATCTGAGTCAAAAGTTATGACCTGTACAAGACTGACAGGGGGAAAATGATGACAAACAAAATCGGTAAAAATTATGAACATGTCTCACATCCCCATAAGCAATATATCAAAAGCTGAGAATGATCCAACCCTCAGGGAATGAAATAAAAATATTTTACGATCTTTCGATACGTAAAATGTGGGCTGTTACAATATGCGAAGATTACCAGTTTTGTACCCTCATTAGCCTTTAATACCTTTCCTTATTGGGATAAAATGGGCTATGGTATTAAGTCATTCCCGTTTATTTCCTTTTCACGGAAATACTATACGTACACGATTAATTATCGTCATGGGTTTCTATGGTTAATAATGCTTCACATCACTAACCCACTAAGTCCAATCCTAACTTTTAATTTATAAGTTCAAATTGTAAATAAGGAAAGTTATATCCTCCTTACCCTAGGATATTTATTTAATTATTTCCCTAATTGGACTTAGTATTTAAACCACAGTCAATACCCATTAATCCCCCTTTTCACCAATTACTTATATTCATCAGTTTATTGCCATTTATGACCATAACAGTCATGTTTTCCCTAAGGCAACCATTTACATTGGGTATTCTTATTTTATCAGTCCCAAAGTATCTATTTGTTGTACCCTAATGGAGAATTATTATTCTTGTTTATTTGTTGCCTATTATATATGTATTTTTTTTGTGCACCAGACCTCTCACATTAAGCTGGCCATTTGTGGATGCTGGATTTGTCGGTCGATTCTGGGCAGACTTCTACCATAAGTTGAACTTAACCTCGTGCCTTAGTACACTTATATTTATGCGTTAGACCCCGCACATTAAGCTGACTACCTGTGGATGCTGAATTTATTGGGAGGTTCCAGGCAGACTTCTACCACAAGTTGAGCTTAACCTCGTGTCTAAATGTGGTTATAATTCAAATTACCTAATGGGGGGGGTTTACAATATTTACCCTAATTAATTTAGGAATTGTAACCATTTTTTCCATTATATTCACTTTTCCCCAATCAACATCGGTTGCAATTGTTATTTATTGCCTTGCGGCTCTATTTATAGCAATTAATTATATTGATTGCTACAATGGTCACCACAAATATATTAATTCAATATGGATTACATTTACATGTATAATTCCACAATTGAACATCGTTCAAACATTCAATACAATGTATATTTTAGCTTTTTATGCAGATTTGGATGGATAATGTATATATTTATACGTATATTTTCACGTGGTTAACAGAGTTATTTTCTTTATTATCACTTTAATTAATTTAATAATTTGGTTCAGATCAATAACCAAACATTCCCTTTTGCATTCAATCTTGCCAAAAGGTTCCAAATCTTACAAAAAGACCGTTTGTTATAACTATTGTAAGTTATGCCTGATTAGACGTATTTCAAATTCAAGAAATATATATATATATATGTTTATATATTTTTAGAATAGTTGATGCAAACTACGCACAAATATGTATATTTATATTTATACATATGTTTGCACCACTTTTCCCTTTTTAAATCTTTTTGTCATATCCCTTGTGAATGCAAAATAACATCTTTTTGTTCAGAAAGAGGAAAACTACATATTTACAACAACTAAGCCAGTACCCAACAACATTGAATACAAATAGGCATATTTCTTTTAAAATCACAATCACAAAATTTACCATTGTATCTTGTAATGACTCGGATTTTTAGGTCATTTGAATTCAAATATTTAAATTGGTTTTAAATATTATATTTGAAATATTAATGGATTTTAATATTGAATTCATTTATTAAACAACGATTGAGCATTTAAATTTATATTTAATTTAAAACGAGCTCGTAAAGGCGCGATAGTTTGTAATATTGAGTTTTGAACTTCAATTGAATATACAGAATTCATTTTAAGTCGGAATTCTATGAAACAAGAAACATTAGAATCTATTTGATAATAATTTTCTAATGAAAGAGAAAAAACGGAATTTCAGCTTATATATTGTAAGTTATGTCCAATTCAAATTTTAAAATAGTTGCTATGGATTCGTTAATAAACAATAACATTTTTTAATAAATTAAATAAGGATTTATATATATTTTGAATATCGTTTAACTCAAAAATGGTAATGTTGAGTTATAATTCCATATTGATTAGATTTGAAATGATATATTATTTTATTTTGACATATACGACGATAATGATTTGTTTTTAATGTTTTGGAATTAAATTAATAGTTTATCAATATTATATAAGCCATAAAAATAGCTGTTTTCAAACAATCTCCGTTTTCGATGATATAATTTTTATTGGAATACATATAGCTAATTATTGCGAGATTTCCAGTTTGGAGCCAATCAGAGTTGATTTGTCGGTACACGATATTTAATGGGTGAACCAATGAATATACAAAAATTAAAATAATGTTTACGGAGTCCGTTTTCAATGAAATTAATTTCATTGTGTTCGTGACTTCAAGCCGTAATAGCGTGTCAGTTTTCATTACGTTTGAAAATTTGGTGTGACAGTGCGTGTATATAACGTACAATATAAATAGCGGTAAATTTATTTATCATATTCAATAAAAAAAATTATAAAAAACTTCTAACTTAAGTAATATATGACATGTACGTACCCATCCTACTCCTAAAATAAGCTGCATGTTTATTCTTAAAGCGGTTTATCATCAATTCAAAAGGACAGGAATAAACACAAAGTAACAACCTAAAACAATGCGGGAACGTAATAATAAATCACGTAGGCATAAAATATTTTCTTACTCATTGTCTTACAGCTACCCTCTTCTACGTCTTTTCTTTATTTCACGATGGAACAACTGCATGCAAGGCACAACTAGGATTAGTTTATAAAGGCTTAAGAAAAACTTACCCTAAAATGTCTGCAAGCCTAATCTACATCTAACTGTACAAAAACAAATATACGCAGCTATACTACCTACCCCTTTCTCCCATCTGAATACTGGGCATGCTATTCTTCTTTCACCATCACAATGTAAACTCAATCAGATGAACGAAATGAAAACATTGTCCACTAGAAACAACTCATGCTACTCTAATTTGCTTACCAACCTACATTCTGTGCAAACCAAGTGTTTGAGCAGTATAAAAATACCCCACCAGATCATTCATTTTCTGAATCAAATATAGCGAAGAGAAAATTATTTAAAACCTTCTTTGATTTTTATGAAATCAGTAACTCACTCTAAAATCAAGAAATATGTTGCAATACACTCTCCAAGCAAATCTCTACGTCTCCGCCTTTGTCGTTCTCCGTATTATAGTGTTCGACATAGAACATTGAGTTGTAGGGTTGGGTTTATATCGGGATTTGGCGTTTGAGATGCGAACTCGTTGGTGGAAATATTATCAGCATCATGTGGCGCACATATGGATTTTTTTTTTGTAAATTCTGGCATCGAAAAAGTGCGCACCTGAATAGGACGGTTCACCATCGGTCGGCACTATGGTTCACCGGAATGGGTGTGAGGTGTGCGAACAAGTCTGGTTTTAGGAGAGATGTTGAATGGAGATGTTAAGTTGATGGTTTGGAGTCAATTAGGTGGTGTCATGTTTTAATGGTGCACACGACATGGAGCTACAGGAGGGAGAAAACAAATCGGGGAAGATGAAGTATTTTTGAGCGGGTATGGGTTAGCGTAGGATGTGGGCTGAAATGAAAGTTTAGACATGGGCTTTTGGGCTTTGAATAAAAATGAAAGGAATGTTGTGTGAGCATATAAAACGTTTAGGGAAAGGAGGAATACAATTGGGACGAAAGAAAATATAGATAAGGGGTGGGCTGCGTGGACCTGGGTCGTTAAGAATTAGAAAAGGAAAAGAGGAGAGAAAAGAAAAGTGGAGTCAATGTTATGGATTGGTAGGAAGTGTAAAAAAGGCAAGTAAGTGGGAAGGAAAAAGAAAACGGGGGAGGAAAACCGTGACCGATCTATATTTTAGGTAATTAGCCACCCTGTTTTGTTCAAATTGAATTAGGATTAATAATTTTTTTGTTAAGGTGATTATCAATTATAATTCAAAACATTAAATTTATTTAACGTATAACTTATGCAGACAAAATTCCATAAAATAATACGGGTCGGAAACATATTAAGAAACGCTAAAGTTGGAGCCAGTTTGGACGATGATGGAAGCAACTAAGGTTTGTAATTAAATTAAACGTATGTTTAATTTAATTAAAACAAACCCTTTTAATGACGATTGCAATCAAGGTGAGTTAAACTCACTCAGTTCTTCACTTATAATTATTATAAGTCGGGTTTATTATTCGTATGCCATGTTTGCTAATTGTTGGTTGATTTGATGATTGTTTGGATGTTGTTAAATATTGTTATATCAATTATTTAATTAAATGCTGGTTAATTTAAATGAAATGACATCGTAATTTTTAATGATTATTTCCAAACAATGTAACTTACCTTGTTGGTTACGTTTATAATAACATAAACGTATTAAATTAAATTGGGTGCATATATTGTTGTTGTTAGTTGACCGTTATTGATTATAAAGTATCATATTTAATGGATTGTTTATGTGAGGTAACCTATTTGGATGCAGGGAAAATAGGTTGGAGGGATCCAACTGGATTCCTCAAATTTACTGTTTATTTTCATATGATCGTTATATGAACTGTTTAACCGATATGATTGGATCATTGGTTTGATTATTGATTGTTGAATATGAATTCAAAGTTTGTTTGGTATTAACCAATGAGTGATATTGGTTGAGAAAATAATAGTAGATGGCCTAAATATACACTGGTTTTATAAAGAATGATTTATCGTCAGGTAAATCGGTAGAAATGAAATTATTAAATTTATGTTATAACTGAAGATCGATTTTAAATATATATTACTTTAAAATAGCAATTTATAAAAGTAATTAAATATTTAGTTATTATTCATTTAAGTTTATAGGTGATTTTTAAACAATTTTATTAATTTGATCCTTATATTAATAGGATTGATATGTATGCGAGCAGAATTAACATAATAATTAGAATGGGTTTTATATTAATACTGACTATTATTTGTAATCAAAGTAAATAGAATTATTTAATTTTTAATCAATTTAAATGAAAATAATCGATAACAATTGATTAACAAGTTAATCATGTTTAGAGTTGAACAAGTTAATGGCGTTAAGTGGTATTTTTGTTAAATTAGTTTATTAATTTAATGGGAATAGATAATGGTGAAGTAACCCAGTTTCGTTTTAATGTTGAAACTTGATTATTAGTTGTTTAATAATAATCAAAGTGATAATTTGGAATGTAAAATCTAGTAATGAAGTTTGTGAAGTTTTGAAGTCATGTTCATAGTTTAATGAATATTTAGGCGATTTAAGGTTTATAACAATATAAGTTATGTTTTAAGTCAAAGTTTTATTTTGATTCTTACTGAATTATATTTAACTGGATTATATGAAATCCAAATTATACGAAGTTATAAAACCCAAATTTCATTGAATATATAAATGGAATGAGTTATTGAAATGGCTTATGAGTGAGGTATAAGTTGAGGATATGAAATAAAGAATTGGAACCTAACTATAGATCGGTTGAGTTAAATGGTTTTCTGAGTATTAATCTGATGTTGCTTTTGGCCTTCGGGGTAGATACTAGGGAATTACTTTCTTACTGATTTATGGTTAGGAACTGATGAAGGTATGAAATGAAATTGGAAGGGAAACCAAATTGAATTAAAATGGTTAGACGAGTTGAATTATAAAGATGCGATATAAATTCACAATATTAAATAAGAGATGAGGTTTCAACAAGGTATAATTAAAATAGGATTTGTTTTGATATGGGGAATGAATATCAGTTTTGGTATTACAACTGATATTTGTCTTAAGATAAGAACGTTGTTGATTAAGGTCTGAGAGGTAATTAAAATACCCCAACTTGAACGACTTTAGGATTATCGAAGGATGATATTAGTTGTAACGGTGGAAAGGTAAGAAGCAACTTATTTTGCGAGATAATAAGGTAATGTTATTTGAAGAACTTGGGAATATATAATGGGATTCTGAAATAAAAGGGAATAAAAAGGGCTTGAGAATATGAAATGATATTTTCATAGTAAAGGGATAAATGAGATTTGTGAAAATATAACGATGTTTTCAAAGTAAAGAAATGAGATTTAGAACGAGTTTATTCTAAAAGAATAAGTGACGATTATTTTGTTTAAAATAATGAAACAAAAGGAGATTACGTAGATTGTTTTACGATGATACGTTGAATCGATTCTGCAATGATAGATAATAAGTAGCAAATGTTTGAATGATGTTTAAAGGAAGAATTAGAGATGATTTTAAGGTATTTCCCCAAAGTATTAAAATAAAATGATTTGAGAGTACTAATATATTAAAACTGATATATTATTTTTAATGGCCAAGTGACGCTGTATACTGAACCAATGGATTTATTTTATTTTTATGATTGTTAAATAACCGATTATTAAAATCTGACCTAACTCGTTGTTGGTACGGAAAGACCGGGATCGAATTTATATTCTAAAACCAATCTAAACCAACAAATACAAAAACTAATAAGATATCTAAAGATGATCGAAATGGAGCAATTGAAGACCGTAAATGTTCATGAATGAAAGAACTATTGTTGGATTTCTCTAGTTGTTCCCTAGAGATATTTTAACAGTGATTCTATCGCGATTGAAATCTAAGGATTTGCAAGGACTGCTCGCTACCAATCAACAGGGTAATTCATGGGATGTAGTAGGATGGTGCCTTTGGTTTGTCCAGTTCAAAGACAACTTGTATGGACGAGTGTCTGACAGAGTATTTCCAAAGGAGTCACGTACATTGTTTTCTTCAAACGTACCAGGTTGGTGGCAAAGAAGGGAAACTTCTTTTGCTGAACAACCAGAGTATTTTTGTGGAAATCAAATGTTGATGTTTTCTAGCGAATCTAACAATGAGGCATTCAAAATGAATGGTGATGTGCTATCAGAAAAGGTAATTTAAACTACAAGCCACGTCAATCGGGAAATGACAAAAATCGGGCATGCAGGATGGCTATGTGGGTCGCTCCCATTATGGTGTATTATCACCTATCTAGAGAAAATTTATTTCCTTCTTTAAACTATTTCGTTGTTGTCCCTTTCGGGAAACAGTGTTTTGAGCCCAATCGTTGGTGATATACATTCTATACACTCAAGCGAAATGAGTGGTCGGTTATGTGTGGCCGGGTTGCTAGGTGTTCTTGTTGAACCCAGTGTATTCCCCTCTAGAGATACACTACCGGAAGGTGGTTCCGTACCTTGTCATAATAGAAATCCAATCTCCAATAAGAACCCGCGGTTTTGATTGTATACTATATATGTAGAACGTGAGATGCAAGAATTCTGCTAGATTGTTATTTATTTGTATTTAGACACTGTTATAATATCAAAATAAGATATTGATTTCAAAATGTTTTGGGTCATTATAAGGTAAAAACCGTCCGTATTTATGGCTGGACTTGGTCTTACGATTGTCCTTTTCTTTTGAAAAGAAATGTTTTAACTTTAAAATCAAGTTGGATGATATTTCAAACTTAGCGAATTTTTTCTCACTCTAGTTCACCAGACTAATCCGGCGTTTGTAATGCTCGGGTTAACCCGAGTTTTACAGGTTTAGGTTATCGAATGTTGTGAGGAGATGAGCTGGAAGAGTTCAGACATATGATATTACATAGTTATCATTCTTCTGTGTATTGTATGTGAGGACATGTTATTATAACTGTCCAGATGTATTGTTGTACACCGATGATTGTAAGTTTTTATTTCAAAGCTCTCAATAAAGTTTATTTATATTTTATATTTTGTTCCGCTGCAATGTGAGACTGTATGTTATACTGGTTCTTCTTATTCTTCTATTCTTAACATTTCCTTCTTATCTCATCCTCTTATTACTTTCACCTAGTTTTCTTGGTTTTCGATACTTGACTTTGGACACGGGATGTATTAGTGTCGAGATTCGAGTGTCGAAATGCCGGGCCGCTATAGTTGGTATCATAGCAATGGTTTAGGAATAACCTTGGCTCTGTGTTGTAACTCGATAGAGATAGGGTTGGTAATACACTAGATCGAGATTGAGTGTATATATGAGAGCGCGTATTTGCAGATTTTATATACAAATGTTTTGTATTATGTTACTTGTTCGGTTCAAGTTGAACTGACAAGCTGATACAATATTGTTTTGTAAAGAAGGTAAATGAAATAATTTTACCAATTATATTTTTATATAGAAAAGAATTAATTTTATCAAATTATTAATGTATTGGTGTGTTCGATGTATTTGAATGAATTCAAATTGAATTATAAATTTAAAAGTTCTAATAAAACCAGAAGGAAATTTAAATTATAGAATTGGTGGATAAAATTTTAATATGGAATTAAATAAATCAAAAATTAACTGGAAATAAGTTAAATAAAATTGGGAGCAAAAATAGAATGATTTGATTGTTTTTTTATTGATGGAAGATTGGTTGGACAATAAAATTCAATAGTAAAATAAATTGGAAACTAAGAGAATGAGTTCCAGTGTAATGAACTGGAAAAGAATCAATATGGAATAAAACTGGATGATTTAAACATATAATGGTTATTTGCATTATATTGAGTTAAGTGCAGGATGGAAGATGAAGAGTTGTTAGTTTATTTTATTCCCTTGAGTTGGGTAGCCGCTTAGCTTTGTTTTCTTTTGGTCGATGTGATTCCCAGAGTGGCGATTGTAGTTGTTTTGATCGAACACTACAGAGGAGGCACTAGCGAACTTTTGTAAATTTTTTAAACTTGGTATTTTTTATAATATTTATTATAATTATTTTGAAAATATTTGGGTTGGGATCATTCTTCTTACTTAGCAATTTCGGGGACGAAATTCTTTTAAGGGGGAAGAATGTAACAAACCGGATTTTTCGGTCATTTGAATTCAAATATTTAAATTGGTTTTAAATATTATATTCAAAATATTAATTGATTTTAATATTGAATTCCTTTATTAAATGACGATTGAGCATTTAAATTTATATTTAATTTAAAATGAGCTCGTAAAGTCATGGTAGTTCGTAATATTGAGTTTTGAACTTCAATTGAATATACAAAATCCGTTTTAAGTCAGGAATTTTGTGGAACAAGAAATGTTAGAATCTATTTGATAACAATTTTCTAATAAAAGAGAAAAATCGGAATTTCAGCTTATATATTGTAAATTATATCCAATTCAAAATTTAAAATAGTCGATATGGATTCGTTAATAAACAATAATGTTTATTTAATAAATTAAATAAGGATTTTTATATATTATGAGTATCATTTAACTCGAAAATGGTAATGTTGAGTTATAATTCTGTATTGATTAGATCTGAAATGCTATATTATTTATTTGGACATATACGACGATAATGATTTGTTTTAATTACTTTGGAATTAAATTAATATTTTATCGATATTATATAAGCCGTAAAAATAGTTGTTTTCAAACAATCTCCGTTTTCAACGAAATGAATTTTAATGGAATACGTATATCTAGATTTCCAGTTTGGAGCCAATCAGAGTTGTTTTGTCGGTACATGATATTTAAAGGGTAAACTGATGAGTATATTGAAATTAAAATAACGTTTTTGTGCAAACGGAGTCCGTTTTCAATGAAATTAATTTCATTGGGTCTGTGACGTCAAGGCGTAATAACGTGTCAGATTTCGTTACATTTGGAAATTTGGTGTGACGGTGCGTGTATATAACGTACAACATAAATAGTGGTAAATTTATTTATCATACTAAAATATTTAAAAAAAAATCTAACTTAAGTAATATATGACATGTACATACCCATCCCTACTCCTAAAATAAGCTTCCTGTGTATTCTTAAAGCGGTTTATCATCAATTCAAAAGGACAAGAATAAACACAATGCAACAGCCTAAAACAATGTGGGAACATACATAACAAATCACGCAGGCATAAAATATTTTTGTACCCATTATCTTACAGCTACCCTCTTCTGCGTCTTTTCTTTCTTCCATGATGGAACATCTGCATAAAAGGCACATCTAGGATTAGTTTCAAAAGGTTAAGGCTTAAGAAAAAGCTACCCTAAAATGTTCTATAAGCCTAGTCTACAGCTAACTATACAAAAACAAATATATACAACTATACTACCTACCCCTTTCTACCACCTAAATACTGTGCATGCTATTCTTCTTTCACCATCACAATGTAAACTCAATCAGATGAACGAAATGAAAATACAGGCCATCAAAAACAACTCATGCTACTCTAACTTTTCTACCAACCTACATTCCGTGCCAACCAAGTGTTCGAGCAGTATAAATACCCCACCAGATCATTCATTTTCCAAATCAAATATAGTGAAGAGAAAATTATTTAAAACCTTCTTTGATTTTTACAAAATCAATAACTCACTCTAAATCAAGAAATATGTTGTAATAAACTCTTTAAACAAATCTCTATGTCTCCACCATTGTCGATCTACATATTACAATGTTCGACGTAGAACGCCAAGTTGTAGGGTTGGGTTTATATTGGGATTTGGCAGTTGAGACGTGAATTCATTGGTGAAAATGTTATCATCATCGTGTGGCACACGTACGGAAATGCTTTTGTAAATTCTGGCATCGAAAAAGTGTGCACCTGGGTAGGAGGGTTCACCGTCGGTCGACATTGTGGTTCACCGGAGTGGGAGCGAGGAGTGCGAACGAGTTTGGTTTAAGGAGAGATGTTGAATGGAGATGTTTAGTTGATGGTTTGGAGTCGATTAGGTGGTCATGTTTTAATGGTGGACACAACATGGAGCTACAGAAAGGAGCAAATAGATCCGGGGAGATGAAGTATTTTTGAGCGGGTATGGGTTAGCATAGGATGTGGGCTAGAATGGAAGGTGGACATGGGCTTTTGGGCTTTGAAAAAAAAAGAAAGGAAAGTTGCGTGAGCATATAAAATGGTAGGGGAAAGGAGGAATACAAATGGGATGGAAGAAAATATAGATAGGTGGTGGGCTGCGTGGACTTGGGCCATTAAGAATTAGAAAAGGAAAAGAGAAGAGAAAAGTGGAGTCAATGTTATAGATTGGCAGGAAGAATAAAAACGAAAGTAGGTGGGAAGGAAAAAGAAAATGGGGGAGGAAACACTCAACCGTGACCAATCTATATTTTAGGTAATTAGCCACCCTGTTTTGTTCAAATTGAATTAGCATTAATAAATTTTTAGTTAAGGTGATCATCAATTATAATTTAAAACGTTACATTTATATAACGTATAACCTATGCATACAGAATTCAATAAAACAAAAGGGGTCAGAACCATATTGAGAAACGCCAAATTTGGAGCCAGTTTGGATGATGATGGAAGCAATTAAGGTTTTTAATTAAATTAAACATATGTTTAATTTAATTAAAACAAACCGTTTTAACGACGAATGTAACCAAGGTGAGTTAAAATCACTCAGTTCCCCACTTATAATTAATTTAAGTCGATTTTTTTATTTATATGTCATGTTTTCTAATTGTTGCTTGATTTGACGATTGTTTGGATGTTGTTAAATATTATTATATTGATTATTTAAATTAAACGTTAATTAATTTAAATGAAATGACATCGTTATTTTTAATGATTATTTCCAAACAAGTAACTTAACTTGTTGGCTACGTTTAAAATAATATAAACATATTAAATTAAATTGGGTGCTTATATTGTTGTTATCAGTTGACCGTTATTGATTATAAAGTATCATATTGAATGGATTGTTTATGTGAGGTAGCCTATTTGGACGTAGGGAAAACAAATTGGAGGGATCCAACTGGATTTCTCAATTTTATCGTTTATTTTCATATGATCGTTATATGAACTTTTTAACCGATAGGATTGGATTATTGGTTTGTATATTAATTGTTGAATATGAATTCAGCGTTTGTTTAGTGTGACACCCTACGTCCGTTAATGTCACCCACAAAGGGAACGCATTAAGTTTTGTGAAGCGATATAGGTAAACAGACGTAGAATATTACAAGACTTATATAAATAAGATAGCAGCAGAAATTTAAATTTTTATTTCAAACACAAATCATACATCATGGTCCAAAATACCATAAGTCAAAAAAACCATTACGACAATATAACTTCTGTCATTTACCATCAGAGTACATAAATACTTAAAAGAAAACATAATTCCCCAAATAAATAGACAAAACCATAGTAGAGATAAGAACTTGAGTCATACTACAAAAGCAGCTCCAGCAAAATGATAACTGAGTCCTGACTAAGCCTGATTGTTTCCTCCCTGAGAACCTAAAGGGGGAGGGGAGAGGGAACGGAATAAAGAAGGAGAAACAAAAAGGGTCAGACATAAAGTCCGGTGAGTCTAGTTACTTTTAGCAAGTAAATAAATAAAAGTAGCATGACAGGCAGATAAAGTGGATCAGAGAGATCACTACATAAATGGAAGGTGTAAAAAGGAAGACAGGATAAGGTGTATATGCTTCTCTAATGATTACTCTGCATTATTACTAGTATATCCAGAATGAGATGACCCCTTCCACTATAAGGTGGTAGACTTAGGCATACGTCCAAATGTACCCTAACTACTACCCAAATCGACCGGCTCCTAAATCCGCATAGATACACTATGCCAGCCCCACCGTAGGATGTATCACGTCCTAAAGTGGCACCCCCTTGCTGATATGCACAGCCACATATCTACAGGTGTCACGGTGGTCTTATCCCCTTCAGCTCGACTCATGCACGCACATGGTTTGGTCGGTTTGCGCCGCCCACATCGTCCTCCACGTTTGGATCTCTTCGAATTAGTCTAGTAAGCATGTCTATTCTTCGACCTATTACGGAGTACAAGTTTTGATACTTACTCCGGGTTACTGGATGAAACGGGTCCCACACAATATGATACACGCTCTCCCTTTTGTCCTGTATCCCCCACTAGGTTTTCTTTGGCTATGTATACCACTAGGTGTCTTTAATTATGAAATGACCCGAACTTCCCCGGTTTGGAAAGCCCGGATAGAGTTGAGATGACGACACAAAAGAACACAGACAGAAGAATATCCCATTGTTAATTACAACAATGCATCAAATTACAAGAATATACAGAGTATGAATGAATATTACACAGTTACTAAATATCAGAGATTACAATAAATTACATAGCAGCGGAAGATAATACAAAACACAACTGAAAGTAATACATGGATACAGAGCTTTCCGAGCATCGTTCCAGCTGTAAATCAGGATCCTGTGAATATAAATCTGCAAAACCAAAACTACTAGCTGCCCGTGTCAAAATAAGGGCACCTCGCGTTTAGGTTAAAACAATAAACTCCAGGTCAGTCATGTGACTGGTGTGAGAACTAAAACAGTTATTAATCTTTATTTTAAAGTTAGGTAAATCAAGGGACCACGCCGTATAACACGGAACGGGTTTCCTCCCAAGAATACCAGTGCATAAAACAAACAACGTAATGCTAAATAAAGAAAAATGAAGCTATTATAAGACCCAGGTCCCATCACACAATTCAACGCAAGCCGGAGGATAGGGTTTTTACCTTATAATAGTCAAAGAATGCTCGATACGCTAAATTTCATCTTTTGAATCTTAATCAGACTCCAACCGTAAATTAGTAAGAGAACGATTCCCTAAGTATTAATCCCGAAGGCCGAAACCAACACCAGACCAATACCCAGGAAACCACCCATCTTAACTCGTTTCCAGTTAGTTTCTGATTTTATATACAATCATAAATATCAATCATAGGCAGCATGAATGTCCCATACCACTATGTCGCCATATATAGGTATACAATCAAAACCGCAACTGTCATGTACTGGAAGTTGGATTTCCATCTGTGAAGCAAGGCAAAGGGATCGTCCTGTGCTAATTCGAGACAATCTAGCCCATGTCTCAGGAACAGCCGCAACTGCACCATGGATCGTCAGGGCCGGTCCATACGGAGTGGATTATAGTGCCTGAACAATACGTCTCCTCGCCCTATGGGGCGTAAATGAGCCAACGAATGACTCCATCGACTTCACATAATCACCGATATATCCGAGGCACCTCGCAACAGCAACAACCACATAAGTCAAACTCGTCAGGGCGTGTAAAACCACTGACGCCACTTCTAACTAGAAGGAAACGCATGCCCTCCCTGATGTCCTCTCCCGTTTCTGGTTCACAACCGGGGTGAGGCTTGCGAATTCACGTTACACAAAGCTATGCCACACAGGTCGTGCTTTGATCATCAATCATAAGACTCTGCTTTTCAACAGAAGCCTTGATCATTTGCATCTTAGCATGCCACACAGGCAAACCACTCTATGCAACCGATATCAGTCACACAGAATGAAATCCAATGTCAGACACACAGTCCATCTACAAGTCCGTTCTGGGTCTAAATGAAACCGGAGGCACCTTGTACCTCGCATATCCATCGATCTCCAAGTACGTCTGGACGACCACTAACTGATTCCCTCCTCTTGGGTGTACGGCCCAATCAAGATCATCAGTAACCACCCAAACGACGTGAAGACCTCCGGTCTTCAACCACCGTCTTTATCTTCGACTCACGTCGAATCAGTTATTCAGAATGGGATAAACCCGGTCTTTCTGAATAACTCGCGTATATAATAAACAAGTGTTACAAAAACACAACATACGCCTCATTTCAATTCATCAGTCGCTAACCGTAAATTAGTAAGAGAACAATTCCCAAAATATTAACCCGGAAGGCCGAAACCAACATCAGATCAACACACAGGAAACCATTCTTCTTAACTAACCTACAGTTAGTTTCTAAATTTCACATTCTTAGGGAAAGGTTCCCATTAATTTTATCAAAGATAAATTCTTTAAATTTATTTTTTAATCTTTTATTGAATATCGATTCAACTAGTCGGGATTAGCGAACCACACCGAAGTAATCATTTATTTTATTTCACAATCTCAAACTATTCATCCCATGAAGTAAAACTGGTCATACTTCATATCTAACACCACGGTTGTAACACCCCGTATTTTCTGAGAATATTAAAAAAAATGGTTAATTATGAAGAAGTTATTAAGCCTTGAAGTTTGTATGCATATGAGAGAAATATATATAGATATATATAAAAATTAAATAAATAAACATGCAAAAAAGGTTCAAAACAGCGAATTGGGAGGGGGAATAACCGAACCGGCCCATTTTTGAGGTCGACCCGAGCCTCGCTGGGTCGACTAGGGGTTGATCCAGGGTGTTTGGCTGTCATCCCATGGGCCGATTCGCTCAAATGCAGATTTTGCATTTGAATGGTTCTCATGATTCAGGGTTAATCTAATGGTCCTAAATAACTTCCTACAAATCCCTAACCTAAACCTAAATCTCATATACAATTCTCTAGCCTCCATTGCTCTCTTCCTCCCTAAAAATAAATAAATCAATGGCGTCTCTACTCTGCTGAAACCTAAGCTAGGACTTGTGCTTCTTCTTCCTCCAATTCTGATTAGGATTAAAAGAGAACAGCTACAACACCTTTTTCTTTTAGAATCCAACCAAGGCAAGTGCAGTTATTTTCCGATATAAACTTTAATTATAATTGTGACATGATTGTAAATCTGAATTTGAGATTGCGTATGTTCTGTTCTGATCTATTTTATTCTATATCTCTTTCTTCTTTCTGTTCTATAGCCAGGCTACCCCGAACCTGCGCCAAATCTCATAAGAGATTAACGCACGAACGTTAAACTTTGGGACAAATAATGAATGATGGCATAATTGGACATGGCTAATCTGTGACTAAAAGGACATAGCTTGTAAACTAGATTTAGATCTGTGCATATTCTGTGAATTGGAAGAAGAGGAACCATTGTATATTAACATGTGACTTGAGACATTGGACATAACGCATATTTTTGAATTAAAGATCCGTTATAATTTAAAGTTCTAGATTGTTGGGCATATTGTTTATATAGAGATTCATGATTTGGGATAAAAAGGGAATATGACTTAGGTGTGAAGATTTATGTTAAGATTTGATAACTATTAAATGTGAATAACACCTAAGTGGGAGATTTTTGAATATATGACATGCATTGAAATCGATGGCTATATTTGGTATAATTTATATGTGAATCTTTTGTACTAGGCAAGTTTAACTAAATTTGAGACGTGTGTTATATGGTAAATTATGACCATAATCTGTGCCATGTAAATTCAATGCAAACGTGGGGTATATGATCATAATGTGAATCATAACAACTATTTAGGCATGCAAACTTAGGCCAAATTTATAATTAGGCAAGATATGTTTATGAAACTTTAAGGAATGATTAAATCTGTTATATGGCCCAATCTGCTAGTTCTGTTATATTGCCTAATTTGCTAGTTCTGTTATATTGCCTAATCTGCTAGTTCTGCTATAATCTGCTATATCTGTTTATATACCAAATCTGTCATCTGCTAAGTCTGCTGAAGATGCCTAAACTGTTATATGCTAAATCTGCTAAACTGCTTAATCTGCTGAATCCGTTAAGTCGCCTAATCTGCTAAATCTGTTATCTGCCATATCTGTTGAGTTGATATATTTAGTCTGTTATTGACATAATCTGAATTGGCTATAATTATGAAAATTGACATGCGTATTAGGCGTCGGCATAAATGGTAAATTAATAATTAATTGGCCGCAAAGATAAACATGGCTGACTCGAGGTTAGAATGAGTTTGCGGCGTAATCCTGCCCGGAACCGCCCGGCACATCCAGTGGCCGCAAACAATAGGTTCTAATGTGAGAAGTTAGTCATAACGTGCTTGAAACCCGAGGTTAGACTCAGTTTGCGGCAGAAATCTGCCCGGAACCAACCGGCCTAATCAGTAGCCGCAAACTGTCAGTCTAACGTGAGAGGTCTGGGCATTAATATTTAATTAATGAAAAACTGAGATAAATATAATGTCTAAAACGTGTTGGGCGGATAGGGTTAAACCCACTAGACTGATGAGTTTAATAAATCTGTTCCGTGAATCGGTAGGCCCAATTACAAAGTTAGACAAATCTGTAAATCTATTAAATCCGTATATCTGATCCGTTAGTCTAAAACTTGTCTGACCTGTGAACTAGTTGATCTGAATTCTATGTGTCTGAACTTGTTAATCTGAAATCTGTTAGTCTGGGGACACAAGGATAGGAGGGGAATTACTTGTGTCATCTATTGTTTGGGACCCATATTAGTCAGTAACCCTTTCTGGTATCAAAACTTTGACCCAACAGTAGGTAGGGTCCGGGCACGCTTACTGAACTAATTATAAGCGGTTCATTCTGATAACGGCGAGGGGTGTTGATGGTGCGTTCCAACCGGGTCATGTGCATGCATGGATCCCGGTCTGCCTCTGAGGATGTAAGACGCCGTGACATCTGTAAATAGGTCTGTGTCATTCAAAGGTTGCCACTTTAGGGAATGATACACCCTTCGGTGGGGCTGGCACAGGGTATTTATGTATTAGGGAGCCGATCGCTTGGGGTAGGGTTTTAGGGTACACTTAGTTCTGTCTGTTTCTGTTGGTACCGTCTGTTTCTGTTGGGTGGCAACACCTGTCTGTTTCTGCGTGGTACCGTCTGTTCGGGTGGTAAAGGCCCAATTACTAGTGTACACCTTATGCTACATTCTGCTTCTGTCTGTTTTTGATCGGGTGGTAAAGGCCCATTACTAGCGTGGAAATTATTCTGTACCTGTTTCTGTTTCAGTTTAGACATTAGGGTGACACCTAATTCTGTTATACTAGTATTAGTGCAGAGAAGTGTAAAGCAATAGCTTATATCATTCTGTTCTTCTGTCATATCTGCTACATCTGTTACAGTTATCTCTCATCCAGTTTTATTTTCATGTCATGTTATTATTATCTGTTCATAACTGAAAATCACTGGACTTGACAGACTTTTGTCTGACCCTTGTTGTTTCGCCTCCTTTCTTCCGTTTCTCCCCCCAGGTTCGGTAGAAGGGAATACTCTAGCTTGATCCAGATTTCTTCCGCTTGCAGTGCTTAAAGTATGGCTTGTCTTCTTCTGTGGGGATTATGATTTTAAACAATGCATTCTGAAGGCTTTTGTACAAGACTGATATTTTGTACTTGAATTCTGATATTGTGATTTGAAAGGATGTAACCAAGCTTCTGTTTGAAATAAAGTTATAATTTTTCAAGTACTGTTTATCTGTCTTGTAGTATTCTGTTTCTGTTTACTAAAATGCTCCACCAAAGTTAAGGCATTCCCTTTGTGAGTGACCTTAACGGAGGTGGGGTGTTACACTTGGTATCAGAGCTGAAGGTTACCAGATTTGATAAAAAGTTTTTGAAAACTATGTTTTAAAAAGGAAGTATTTTCAAAAGTAAAGCTTATTTTGAAGAAAAAAAACATAATCCCTAAAAGCCATATATCTTTCTTTCGATTCTTTGTTTCGAGTTCCTTCCTCTTTCCCTTTTGAATCTCTTCCTCCGCGTATAGATGCTTTTTCTAAGATATGTAAGAACTTCCGTGCGATGGGCGGAAAACCGCTTTATGGGACTGAGACGTTGTCGAGGCTAGAAGTTGGCTCAACGGAGTAGAGGACTTGTTGGTACCTTTGAGATAGACGATGGGAGGAAGGTTCAACCAACTGCTTGGTTAATGAAAGATGAAGCTTTATTTTGGTGGAAGGTCACGAATGGAGAACGTACATGGGAGATATGGATTGGACACACGATAAGAAAGTGGATCCAAAGAAGGCCGCTTGCTTCAACTGTGGTGAGATGCGACACTTCACTAGGGACTGCCCGAAGAAACGAGGGCAAGGGCAGAAGATAGGACCTACTTCTGGAGGGCAGACGAACAATCTCGAGGCTAGTGGATAGGATAGAATTAGGAAAACTTTCTGTGAGAGGTTTAATTTCTTTATCTGATTGTTGAGTTAAAACTCTTTCTGATTCTGGCATTTTGATTCTGTAATCGATACTCTGCACTTTAATACTAGTATTGTTTCTGATTCCACTGTAGACTCAAACCCATAAGGGTTATGAATCATCTGCTTGTGATAAATTGGGGTTTGAGAGATATCTGTATTAGGCGTCAAGTAGGACGCATACATTCTGGGTTTTATCATGCTTAGCTTCCTAAGAATCATTAGGGAACCTGATCTGTACCAGTAGTCTATAAATATTTGAATAATTCTGCTTTCTAGTTTTGACATTGTCTAAAGGAGGTAATCCTCTGGGTGTCAATCTGATGTTGATTTCGGTCTTCGGGGTTGATACTTAGTGGAATTATTTTCTCAACCAATGTCTAATGGGAACCAAGTCTTTGTCTTATCTGTACTCGCTTCCATCATTCGACTGTACCCTATTGATCGAATCTTCGAACTTTAGGTAGAAACTAATGGGTGTAAACATGTGTTTGAGACATGTTATGTTTGATGGTTGCAAGTGGATGCAAGTGGTTGCTAGTGGTTGCTCGTGGATGCATATACACACACTAGGCACTAGATCGGCTCAAAAACACTCTCATACTGCATATGGATGTGTGTGCATTTTTCAATTTTTGTGGATGCAGAATGATTGACTCCTCACATGGATGTTGCATTTGGATGAATGGTTATGCACTCATATAGAAATGATGTGTATCAAATAGGATTTCTTGCATACATATTTGGACTCATGACACTAACATGATTCACATTAAGGAGGTCAACTGGATCAGTAGACCGCCTGATTTTGCATTAGATAAGAAACATATACACACACTTTGCATATGTTCATACAGCATTAGAAACCTTTTAAGGACAATGGAGGCCTGTGATTGAATGGTTGAGTAGATGGATGTTGGATGTTAGGATACATTCTTCTTAACTTGAAGATTTCGGGGACGAAATCCTTTAAGGAGGGGAGAATGTAACACCCCGTATTTTCTGAGAATATTAAAAAAAAATGGTTAATTATGAAGAAGTTATTAAGCCTTGAAGTTTGTATGCATATAAGAGAAATATATATAGATATATATAAAAATTAAATAAATAAACATGCAAAAAAGGTTCAAAACAGCGAATTGGGAGGGGGAATAACCGAACCGGCCCATTTTTGAGGTCGACCCGAGCTCCGCTGGGTCGACTAGGGGTTAATCCAGGGTGTTTGGCTGTCATCCCGTGGGCCGATTCGCTCAAATGCAGATTTTGCATTTGAATGGTTCTCATGATTCAGGGTTAATCTAATGGTCCTAAATAACTTCCTACAAATCCCTAACCTAAACCTAAATCTCATATACAATTCTCTAGCCTCCACTGCTCTCTTCCTCCCTAAAAATAAATAAATCAATGGCGTCTCTACTCTGCTGAAACCTAAGCTAGGACTTGTGCTTCTTCTTCCTCCAATTCTGATTAGGATTAAAAGAGAACAGCTACAACACCTTTTTCTTTTAGAATCCAACCAAGGCAAGTGCAGTTATTTTCCGATATAAACTTTAATTATAATTGTGACATGATTGTAAATCTGAATTTGAGATTGTGTATGTTCTGTTCTGATCTATTTTATTCTATATCTCTTTCTTCTTTCTGTTCTATAGCCAGGCTACCCCGAGCCTACGCCAAATCTCATAAGAGATTAACGCACGAACGTTAAACTTTGGGACAAATAATGAATGATGGCATAATTGGACATGGCTAATCTGTGACTAAAAGGACATAGCTTGTAAACTAGATTTAGATCTGTGCATATTCTGTGAATTGGAAGAAGAGGAACCATTGTATATTAACATGTGACTTGAGACATTGGACATAACGCATATTTTTGAATTAAAGATCTGTTATAATTTAAAGTTCTAGATTGTTGGGCATATTGTTTATATAGAGATTCATGATTTGGGATAAAAAGGGAATATGACTTAGGTGTGAAGATTTATGTTAAGATTTGATAACTATTAAATGTGAATAACACCTAAGTGGGAGATTTTTGAATATATGACATGCATTGAAATCGATGGCTATATTTGGTATAATTTATATGTGAATCTTTTGTACTAGGCAAGTTTAACTAAATTTGAGACGTGTGTTATATGGTAAACTATGACCATAATCTGTGCCATGTAAATTCAATGCAAACGTGGGGTATATGATCATAATGTGAATCATGACAACTATTTAGGCATGCAAACTTAGGCCAAATTTATAATTAGGCAAGATATGTTTATGAAACTTTAAGGAATGATTAAATCTGTTATATGGCCTAATTTGCTAGTTATGTTATATTGCCTAATTTGCTAGTTCTGTTATATTGCCTAATCTGCTAGTTCTGCTATAATCTGCTATATCTGTTTATATACCAAATCTGTCATCTGCTAAGTCTGCTGAAGATGCCTAAACTGTTATATGCTAAATCTGCTAAACTGCTTAATCTGCTGAATCCGTTAAGTCGCCTAATCTGCTAAATCTGTTATCTGCCATATCTGTTGAGTTGATATATTTAGTCTGTTATTGACATAATCTGAATTGGCTATAATTATGAAAATTGACATGCGTATTAGGCGTGGGCATAAATGGTAAATTAATAATTAATTGGCCGCAAAGATAAACATGGCTGACTCGAGGTTAGAATGAGTTTGCGGCGTAATCCTGCCCGGAACCGCGCGGCACATCCAGTGGCCGCAAACAATAGGTTCTAATGTGAGAAGTTAGTCATAACGTGCTTGAAACCCGAGGTTAGACTCAGTTTGCGGCAGAAATCTGCCCGGAACCAACCGGCCTAATCAGTAGCCGCAAACTGTCAGTCTAATGTGAGAGGTCTGGGCATTAATATTTAATTAATGAAAAACTGAGATAAATATAATGTCTAAAACGTGTTGGGCGGATAGGGTTAAACCCACTAGACTGATGAGTTTAATAAATCTGTTCCGTGAATCGGTAGGCCCAATTACAAAGTTAGACAAATCTGTAAATCTATTAAATCCGTATATCTGATCCGTTAGTCTAAAACTTGTCTGACCTGTGAACTAGTTGATCTGAATTCTATGTGTCTGAACTTGTTAATCTGAAATCTGTTAGTCTGGGGACACAAGGATAGGAGGGGAATTACTTGTGTCATCTATTGTTTGGGACCCATATTAGTCAGTAACCCTTTCTGGTTTCAAAACTTTGACCCAACAGTAGGTAGGGTCCGGGCACGCTTACTGAACTAATTATAAGCGGTTCATTCTGATAATGGCGAGGGGTGTTGATGGTGCGTTCCAACCGGGTCATGTGCGTGCATGGATCCCGGTCTGCCTCTGAGGATGTAAGACGCCGTGACATCTATAAATAGGTCTGTGTCATTCAAAGGTTGCCACTTTAGGGAATGATACACCCTTCGGTGGGGCTAGCACAGGGTATTTATGTATTAAGGAGCCGATCGCTTGGGGTAGGGTTTTAGGGTACACTTAGTTCTGTCTGTTTCTGTTGGTACCGTCTGTTTCTGTTGGGTGGCAACACCTGTCTGTTTCTGCGTGGTACCGTCTGTTCGGGTGGTAAAGGCCCAATTACTAGTGTACACCTTATGCTACATTCTGCTTCTGTCTGTTTCTGATCGGGTGGTAAAGGCCCATTACTAGCGTGGAAATTATTCTGTACCTGTTTCTGTTTCAGTTTAGACATTAGGGTGACACCTAATTATGTTATACTAGTATTAGTGCAGAGAAGTGTAAAGCAATAGCTTATATCATTCTGTTCTTCTGTCATATCTGCTACATCTGTTACAGTTATCTCTCATCCAGTTTTATTTTCATTTCATGTTATTATTATCTGTTCATAACTGAAAATCACTGGACTTGCCAGACTTTTGTCTGACCCTTGTTGTTTCGCCTCCTTTCTTTCGTTTATCCCCCCCAGGTTTTGTAGAAGGGAATACTCTAGCTTGATCCAGATTTCTTCCGCTTGCAGTGCTTAAAGTATGGTTTGTCTTCTTCTGTGGGGATTATGATTTTAAACTATGCATTCTGAAGGCTTTTGTACAAGACTGATATTTTGTACTTGAATTCTGATATTGTGATTTGAAAGGATGTAACCAAGCTTCTGTTTGAAATAAAGTTATAATTTTTCAAGTACTGTTTATCTGTCTTGTAGTATTCTGTTTCTGTTTACTAAAATGCTCCACCAAAGTTAAGGCATTCCCTTTGTGAGTGACCTTAACGGAGGTGGGGTGTTACAACGGTGTTATCGGTAAATTCAGTTACCATTACACGTTCAAGTCTAATTAAAGATTTAACTATCGCCTGGAGCAAAACTGGTGATACTCCATTCTCGATCTTTTCAATCTAATTAAAGATTCATTAAAACTCCACTTAGTTTTAATCTTTAACTGGGTTGAAGAGCCGATGTCATTTAAAACACGGTTCACTATAAACCCAAAATCACATTCCATTCTATCAGCCTTTAACCGTAAATTAGCAAGTGAACAATTCCCTAAGTATTAACCCCGAAGGCCGAAACCAACATCAGATCAATACCCAAGAAACCATTCAACTTAACTAATCTCCTGTTAGTTTCTGATTTTCTTAACTCCTTTTGGTCTAAAAACAGTATTATTGAAGATACCGTTCACGACAACCCAAAATCACATTCCATTAATTATCGGGTTAAAGAACAAGTGTTATTTAAAACACTGTTCACGATAAACCCAAAAATCAATACCAATTCAATTCCAAATAAATATTATTTAATTGGTACACTTCATTAAATCTAAATAAAAAGATTTAATCTTTTTCTCAACTGGGCTTAAGAACAGTGTTAATGAAGACACCATTCATGACAAACCCAAATCACATTTGATATTAAATACAAGGCTCTGAATAGAAAATATATCGGCTTATATCCAATATCAAATTCTACGACCAACAAATATCGTATTGGAAATAACGATATCTATATATCTTTCACATTTCCATAACGCTATCTGTATAATCACGAAATCCAACATCGAAACAATTTCGATTCAAATCCATTCCAATTCAATTATCGGAAATTCTGGTTACTTTTAAAACCCTTTTCAAATTCAATTTATTTATTTAAAAATAAATAGAATTATAATTCTAGTTCAAAACTAGTTCATTTCGATAAAAATCTATTTTTATCTTTTCAAATATGGAATTTTTCATCCCAATTCTTCCCAAATCATTTCTTATGATTTTACACAAATTATTACTATTTTTAATAATTTTATCAAGGCCCATACAGTCGATTTCCATCAACGGCCATCGTACTGCACTTACGACGACCTTTTCCGAATTTGATTTGGACATAATTCCAAATCCAACCGTTAGATTTCAAATCTCTAATATTTGTTAGAAATCTCTTTTCGATACGAACCCAACGCTTTCGGTTTTAGGAGAATCCGACGGTCGGATCTCTCGCAATGTCCATTCGAAGTCAATGGTCGAAATTCGCGAACTGCCGCAGCGCGGCGCGTTCTATTCAGGCCATTATATATATAATATAAATATATTATATATATTTCGTCGATTTCCTTTCAAAACATATTTTATAAATCGTTTTAAATTTGTTTTCGAAACAATTTCAACTTCATATTCAATTTCAAATCAAATTAGATTATTCCAATATAAATTCGTTTTAAATTCATTTCAAATCAATTTCAATTCAAATCCATTTCAATTCAAATCGGTTTCAATTCAAATCAATTTCAGTTCAATTTCAATACGTTTTAAATTCAATTCAAAACGATTTCAATCAAATTCGAATTTCAATTATTTTCAATTTAATTCGAATTTCTATTCTTTTCAATTTAATTCGAATTTCAATTTATTTCAATTTAATTCGAATTTCAATTCATTTCAATTTAAATTCGAATTTCAATTCATTTCAAAATATCAGATTTTGAAATCACTTTCGATATTCATTATAAAATGAATAAAATCGATATAAATATCGTTCACGTCAAAATGGCGTCAACCTAATCAACACAGCTTTTATTCAACACATGAATGTTTATTCTATTCAACATATGAATTTATTTTTATATTATTCCTTATTTTCCAAATTGGAATGAGGCCCAATCAATTACCATATAATGTTAATTATATGGATTCTCTACAACACATGTATATAACAGCAACGATAAATAATCAACCATCATCCAGAGTGCACCACACAACTGCATAAGCACTAAATATAAATAATTAACGCTTACACAGTCTGTCGACCAATCGATCGACATATAGCTAAATAATTGGGATTAGTGTACGCCAAATATCATCCCAATACCCATGTGGGGTTTCAAATCAACAAACACATATTTTTATTTGTGCAGTTGGGCGATGTGTAAAATTTGTCGTCCCAATCAATATCAGTCAAATCAGTGTATATAAACAAATCGTCCAATTTGTTTATATTTATTTATTTCCTTTTATATACACGTTAAAAATTCTATTTTTAACTATAAAATATTTTTAACTATATAAATATTTTATTCCATTCCACATCACACAATCAACTACACATCAAAATCGAACAAACAAACAAGCCGTCCATGGTCTGTGGACGACGGGTGTCGGGTGCTACTAAACACTGTCTGCATCCTAGTATATATTTTAACAAGAAAATTAAATTAAAGGTAAGAAGTTCTCACCGAAAGCTAAACCAAACGCCATGACTCTTCATATGTAGGAACCTTCGACTTGCTCGCCTTTTGTCACTTTCATTGTCCGTAGCCACTACATATATAAAAATCACATTTTTATATAGTTGCTATGCATATGAAAATTCTATTTTTATACCGCTACTATATAGATAAAAATTCTATTTTTATATCTTCTTCATATATTTTTACAACGCTTCTTCCTATATAAAAAATATATTTTTATATTTCTACTCCTTATATAAAGATTGAATTTTTGTATCATCGCTATAAAAATCACATTTTTAATATTATTTCTACTATATAAAAATCACATCTTTAATATCTATATTATATAAAAATCATATTTTTATTCTTTCCATAATATAAAAATCATATTTTTATTCTTTCTATAATATAAAAATCATATTTTTAATCTTTCTATAATAAAAAAATCATGTTTTTATTCTTTATACAATATAAAAATCATATTTTTATTCTTTCTGTGATATAAAAATCATATTTTTATTCTTTCCATAATATAAAAATCATATTTTTATTCTTTCTTTTCATAAATAGCTTGATTTTAAATCCATGTTTTTCATATTGAAAAATCTAAAAAAATAAAACAATGTTATTTTAATTCAAAAAATTTCATTGACTGCTTAATTAGTGATAAAAAAAATTTAAAATGTTGGAATTCCCTCTTTGAAAAGCTCTAGGTCCGAAATCGAAGAAAGCTCGACCTTCAGATGAAAAATCCACGTCGTCGGTCATCCAAGGGGGATCGAACCGCAATCGCGCACCACCCCCTCGTCGCCCCATGCTCCAGCTTCCCACGCCAGGCCTGCCTCGAAGTTCAAAATTCCTCCAGCGGTCAGAGAGTGGTCTCCAACACAGCGGTTTTGGTGGGTTCGGCTTAGGGCTTCGCGGTTTCATATAGAGGAGGAGAGAAGGCGGAGCAGGTGAAGGAGAGAGGGGGGTCGGTGATGCGCGTGGCGGCGCAGGAGGGTCCGTTGGGCTGTGAGGTTCGGGCGTGGATTTTCCGTTCAGGAAAGGGGGAGCGAGAGAAGGGAGTGAGAAGGGGGGAGATGCGACGGGTGTTGGCGTCAGTCAGAAGAGGGTGGACGATGGTGGACGGAAGGGGGAACGATGATGAAGGGGGGTGCCATTTTTTCCGTGAAATTGATTTGGGGCGGGTTCTGGGAAGATGGATTGGGGGGAAAGGGTTTTTAAGTGAAAATAGGTTTATATATTATTATTTTATTGTTTAATTCTTTGAAAGGTTGACTTTTTAATTCGAACTCTAAACGAGGCCCAACGACTGTCGTCCCTAGCGTATTACCCCCATTCCGAACACAATGAGATATGTATCTTAAGCTGATTCGATCATTTCGATCAGTTTTCATCAAAATCAAAATATAACTCTATATATTGAATTTGAACGCACATTTCAATTTCCTGGGGCTACATACGGATTTTAAAAATTCCCGAAAAATATTTTCTAGCTTCGTATTGACGATACGGTCCCAACAAAACTAATTTCGCCGAATTCTTAGACCGTTTTAAAAATGGCCATTTTCCAGTCGATTAAAATCAACTAAAACTGGGCAAACGCGTTTTACTTCGCCACGCTCACATATTGACTCAGAAAATTACGAATTTTGAAACCTAGCAATAACTTGACATCACGGATCCAACAAAAGTGGTTTCGTCGAAAACCGAGGTCATTTGCAAAATTTCCATTTTTAAGGGCCAGAATTCCATAGCGACTATTCTGAATTTTCAACTAGGCGTATCTTTTCATTCCCGCTATGAAATTTCAATTTCTCGGATTTGTTGGAAAGATATTCTCCATTAGATTTAAATATTTTTGGTTTCGCCAAAATCCGGTTTATTTTGAATCCTGTACAGTCATTTGAAATTTGAAATCGAATTATCGAACTACCGCGCCATTTTCAATTCCTTTTATATTTATAAATAAATATTTATATTCTAACGACGACGTATATAAATGTATAGGTTCTAATTCTATTCAAAATAAATTTCTCGTCGATATTATTTAAAATAATTCATTTTAAATATTCAAAATTCACTAAAATTGCCAAAATAAAATTTTTAAATTGGCTCGGATTTCCGGGTTATTACAATCTCCCCCACTTAAAACTTTTCGTCCCCGAAAAGGAACGTAGCCGAAAGTTGTTTAATAAATCAACTCAACTTTCATTATTTTCACTACGACTTAAGTTCTTCAACTTTTTAGTTTCTAAGAACTTCTCAAAATTTTCAAAAATTTGGCTAACACCCTAAATTTTCGAAAAATTTCGCCATAACCTCCCCTGCACCGGGGACTTCGGTATATTTCATATAGCCTCTCATGGCCTTCTTCAATCCAAAAGAAAAAGAAAAAGCCAAGCGGCTGGCCAATCGGCTCATAAAATCATCATCACCCAAACAAAACAGTAAGTTATGGTAAACATGTACCTATTTGTCGGGCAAACAATTTTATTCTGCTGCTCTAGCCTCCTTGCTATGACCTGTTCAATGTAAGTACATGTACATGCATGCATATGCGATAAATTTCCAATACAATTCACTATTTGATTCAATTTGGTTATAGGTTCAACATTTAATTAATCAAACAATAATCAAACAACACAATCAGCAATCAATTAGTGAATTATCATTTCAAATTCATAACTTTGATATATAGTCAAAAAATAACATTTTTGATGCCAATTCACAACAATATATTCTAACTATATTTTGGTTCTCACACCAGTCTAATGGAAATATATAGATATCACACTTTCGTCACTCGAAAATAAATACTGGTGATGGTATACTTCATCATCAGGACCATGTCCAGGCTACTAGAGTGCGATTCTATATCTATCCTGTATATTTGGGACTTCGTATACACGCTAGCTAGGCATATATGCAAAATCTTCATATACTAGATTGTCCAAATCAATTTAAAATAAATTGTTCAAATATGTATAATACGATTTAAATTTCAAAAAAACATTTGTTTTTCTTTTTATATTTCAAAAATATACTCTTCACACTCGTTCTAGGATACTACTGATCCTATCTCTAACGAGTCACACTCATTGGATATTACTAATCCAAATTCTGATGAATTCTTTCGTATGGTTCTAACGTGTCTTGTTCTCGAGCTTTGTAAACCAAAGCTCTGATACCACGATGAAACGACCCGAACTTACCAGGTAAGGAAAGCCCGGATAGAGTTGAGAACATGACACAAAAGAACACAGACAGAAGAACATCCCATTGTTAATTACAACAATGCATCAGATTACAAGAATATACAGAGTATGAATGAATATTACAAAGTTACTAAATATCAGAGATTACAATAAATTACATAGCAGCGGAAGATAATACAAAACACAACTGAAAGTAATACACGGATACAGAGCTTTCTGAGCATCGTTCCAGCTGTAAATCAGGATCCTGTGAATATAAATCTGCAAAACCAAAACTACTAGCTGCCCGTGTCAAAATAAGGGGACATAGAGTTTAGGTTAAAACAATAAACTCCAGGTCAGTCATGTGACTGGTGTGAGAACTAAAACAGTTATTAATCTTTATTTTAAAGTTAGGTAAATCAAGGGATCACGCCGTATAACACGGAACGGGTTTCCTCCCAAGAATACCAGTGCATAAAACAAACAGCGCAATGCTAAATAAAGAAAAATGAAGCTATTATAAGACCCAAGTCCCATCACACAATGCAACACAAGCCGGAGGAGAGGGTTTTTACCTTATAATAGCCAAAGAATGCTTGATACGCTAAATTTCATCTTTTGAATCTTAATCAGACTCCAACCGTAAATTAGTAAGAGAACAATTCCCTAAGTATTAACCCCGAAGGCCGAAACCAACATCAGACCAATACCCAGGAAACCACCCATCTTAACTCGTTTCCAGTTAGTTTCTGATTTTATATACAATCATAAATATCAATCATCGGCGGCATGAATGTCCCATACCACTATGTCGCCATATATAGGTATACAATCAAAACCGCAATTGTCACGTACTGGAAGTTGGATTTCCATCTGTGAACCAAGGCAAAGGGATCGTCCTGTGCTAATTCGAGACAATCTAGCCCATGTCTCAGGAACAGCCGCAACTGCACCATGGATCGTCAGGGCTGGTCCACGCGGAGTGGATTATAGTGCCTGAACAATACGTCTCCCTGCCATATGGGGCTTAAATGAGACAACGAATGACTCCATCGGCTTCACATAGTCACCGATATATCTGAGGCGCCTCGCAACAACAACAACCACATAAGTCAAACTCGTCAGGGCATGTAAAACCACTGACGCCACTTCTAACTAGAAGGAAACGCATGCCCTCCCTGATGTCCTTTCCCGTTTCTGGTTCACAACCGGGGTGTGAGGCTCGCGAATTCACGTTACACAAAGCTACGCCACACAGGCCGTGAAACGACCCGTAACTTCCCCGTGAAGGAAAGCACGGATAGAATTGAGAACAACACACAAATGAACGCATACGGAAGAACATTTCATTGCTATTACAACAATTCCATCAGATACAAGAATATACAGAGTATAAATGAATAAATTACATTTGACAAATATCAGAGATTACAATAAATTACATAGCAGCGGAAATATACAAAACACAACTGAAAGTGATACACGGATACAGAGCTTTCCGAGCATCGTTCCAGCTGTAAATCAGGACCCTGTGAATATAAATCTGCAAAACCAAAACTACTAGCTGCCCGTGCGGAAAATAGGGGCACCCAGAGTTTAGGTCAAAACAATAAACTCTAGGTCAGTCATGGGACTGGTGTGAGAACTAAAACAGTTATTAATATTGGTTTTAAAGTTAGGTAAATCAAGGGACCACGCCGTATAACACGGAACGGGTTTCCTCCCAAGAATACCAGTGCATAAAACAAACAGCGCAATGCTAAATAAAGAAAAATGAAGCTGTTATAAGACCCAGGTCCCATCACACAATGCAACGCAAGCCGGAGGATAGGGTTTTTACCTTATAACAGCCAAAGCATGCTTGATACGTTTAAAACACATTATTTGATACTATTATAGGTGTATAGTGTCAAAACAATTTCAATCATAAATATCAATCATAGGCGGCATGAATGACCCATACCACTATGTCGCCATACTAGGTTCTACAAATAAAACCGCACTATCACGTATTGGAAATTGGATTTCCGTCATGAGCCGAGGCAAGGGGCAAGCTCCTCTCCGCGTTCGAGACACTCTAGCAAATGTCCCAGGACCCCACTATGATCCTTGGATCTTCAGGGCCGGTCCTCTCTTACTTTTGAGGATTAGTTATTCCTGAACACACGTTTCCCGGTCCTTACAGACCTATATCCGAGGCGCCTCGCATTCCAACAACCACACAGGTGAAAAGTATATAAATGTCAGGGCTGGTAGGTCACTGACACCACCCTAGCTAGAAAGAAACGTCGTGCTCTCCCTGCAGTCACTATCCCGTTTTTGACTCATACCGAGGTGTGAGGCTCGAGAATTCACGTTATACACAAAGCTACGCCACACAGGCCGTGCTTTGATCATCAACCACAAGACTTTGCTTTTCAACAGAAGCCTTGATCAATTGCCACTTACGCATGCCACACAGGCAATTCACTCCATGCGTTTGATATCCATCAATATATAACCCCTGAACTCGTACGTCTCAGAGAAGGGCGTTAAGCAAGAGAATAAATTCTCCGCCGCCAAACAGATATATATTTAATAGAGATCAATCACACGGACTAAAATCCAATGTCAGACACACAGTCCATTTACAAGTCCGTTCTGGGTCTGAACGAAACCGGAGGCACTTTCCTCGCATATCCATCGATCTCCAAGTACGTCTGGACGATCACCGACTGTTTCCCTCATCTTGGGTGTACAGCCCAATCAAGATCATCAGTAATCACCCAAACGATGTGAAGACTTCCGGTCTTCAACCACCGTCTTCATCTTCGACATCTCGTCGAATCGGTTATTTAGAATGGGTATAAACCCGGCCTTTCTGAATAACCCACGTATATAATAAACGAATGTTACACAAACACAACAAACGCCTCATTCCAATTCAGAATATTCTTTTATTCACAAAATCACATTCTTAGGGAAAGGTTCCCATTAATTTTATCCAAGATAAATTCTTCTAAATTTATTCTTTAATCTTCCTTTGGATATCATTTCAAACTAGTCGGGATTAACGAACCACACCGAAGTAATTATTTATTTTGTTTCCCAATCCCAACCTATATATCCCATGGAGCAAAACTGGTGATACTCCATATCTAACACCACGGTGTTATCGGTAAAATTAATTACCATTTCACGTTCAAATCTAATTAAAGATTTAACTATCGCTTTGGAGCAAAACTGGTGGTACTCCATTCTCGATCACCTTTCAGATTTGATAATTTAAATTATCAATTCACTTTTTAATCTAATTAAAGATTCATTAAAACTCCACTTAGTTTTAATCTTTTCAAAATTCAATATCCTGCCTTTAACTGGGTTAAAGAACCAATGTTATCAAAAACACGATTCACGACAAACCAAATCACATTTGATATTAAATACAAGGCTCTGAATAGAAAATATATCGGCTTATATTCAATATCAAATTCTGAAACCAACAAATATCGTATTGGAAATAACGATATAAAATATCTTTCAAATCCCCATAACAATATTTGTATAGTCACGAAATCCAACATCGAAATATCCCGAAGATAATTTCGATTCAGCTCCAGTCCAATCCACGTATTGGAAATTATCGATTATTTTCAAAATCGCTTTCAAATTCAATTTATTTATTTCAAAAATAAATTGATTTCAATTCTAGTTCAAAACTAGTTCATTTCGATAAAAATCTATTTTTATCTTTTCAAATGTGGAATTTTCCAGCCCAAATCTTTCCAATTCACATATTATAATTTTACACAAATTATAGATATTTTTATTAATTTTATCAAGGCCCGTACAGTCGATTTCCAACAACGGCCATCGAACTGCACTTACAGCGACCTTTTTCGAATTTGATTTGGACATAATTCCAAATCCAACCGTTAGATTTCAAATTTCTAATATTCATTGGAAAGCTCTTTTCGATACGAACCCAACGGTTCCGGTTTTAGGAGAATCCGACGGTCGGATCTCCCGCAATGCCCGTTTGAAATAAATGGTCGAAATTCACGAACTGCCGCGGCGCGGCGCGTTCTATTCAGGCCATTATATATATAATATATATATATTATATATATTTCGTCGATTTCCTTTTTAAAACGAATTATATAAATAGTTTTAAATTCGTTTCAAAAGCAATTTCAACTTCCATTTCAATTCAAATCAAAATTGAATTCTTCTTTATAAATTCGTTTTAAAATTCATTTCTATTCAATTCAAATTTCAATTCAATTTGAATTCATTTCAATTCACTTCATTTCGAATTCGTTTTCAATTCAATTCATTTCGAAATCGTTTTCAATTCAATTCATTTCGAAATCGTTTTCAATTCAATTCATTTCGAAATCGTTTTCAATTCAATTCATTTCGAAATCGTTTTCAATTCAATTCATTTCGAAATCGTTTTAAAATCGATATAAATATCGTTCACGTCGAAATAACGCATCTCTAATCAACACGGCTTTATATTTTTCAAAACTCCTTTATTCTATCCAACAAATGAATATTTATCCCATTCAACACATGAATCTATATTTCTTTCAACACACGACTAATCTCAACACATGAGTGCTGTCAACACCTCACTATTTTTGTTATGTAAAATATTTTATAAAACTAAGGTATCTATCGTTTGATTTTCAATTAGACTTCTACTGGGGAGTAGTTCTAATTTTAAATATGATAAAGATGTAATTTATTTTATTTAAAATATTTCACTCAACACATGAACATCGTCAACACATGACTATTTTTATATTCAACACATGAATTTTCTTTTATAATATTTATTATTTTCCCGATTGGAATGAGGCCCAATCAATCACCATATAGTGTTAATTATATGGATTCCATACAACACATGTATATAATAGCATTGAAAAATAATCAACCATCAACCAAAGTGCACTACACTGTATAAGCATCAAATATAGATATCCGACGCTTATAACAGCCTGTCAATCCACCGATCGACATATTTAATCAATCAGGATGAGTGAACTTCAAATTTCATCCCAACACCCGTGTGGGGTTTCAAACAATCAAACACAGATTTTATTTGTGCAGTTGGGCGATGTGTAAAATTTATCAACCCAATCAATATCAGTCAAATCAGTGTAAATAAACAAATCGGCCGATTTGTTTATAAATATTTATTTATTCACTTTCACGTTAAAAATTATATTTTTAACGATAAAATATTTATTTCAACACTTGAATTCCTATTCAGTTCATTTACACAATAAAATGATATTTTTATTTTTCTAACATATTTTAGAAAATTTCGACGGCATAACGGCACGATACTAGAAACGGGACGAGGCCTAGCCTTATCCCCGGTCTAGTGAAGGCCCACGCCATTCACACATCAAATTCTAATCAATTCAAGTTCACCAAATAACCCAATTCAAATCAAATAATCTAACCAACTACACAACCAAACAAACAAGTCCATGGTATGTGGACGGGTGTCGGGTGCTTCTAATAAGCACCGTCTGCATCCTAATATATATATATATATATATATAACTAGAATAAGAATTTTGAGTGAGAAGTTCTCACCGAAAGCTATCCAATACCGCGACACTCCTATTGTAGAGATCATCGTCGTTCTCGCCTTTTCTTCCATCTTCGTTGCCCGTAGCCACTACATATAGAAATCACACATTTTTATATTTCGACGTCTTTAAAATAAAAATCACATCTTTATTTATTCATTTTCAATTTAAAAGTCATATTTTTATAATCACTTCATATATTTAAAAATCGAATTTTTACTACGCTATTCAATATATAAAAATCGAATTTTTACTTCGAAGTTCAATATATAAAAATCACATTTTTACTTTCACGCTATATGGATAAAAATGCTATTTTTACACCGCTACTATATAGATAAAAATTCTATTTTTATAACGCTATTCTCTATATAAAGATTTCGCCTTTTCGAAAATATAGATTTCATCATTATAAAAATCATCACTTTACTTCAACGTATATAAAATAAAAATCAGATTTTTATTTCGCTACATATACAAAGATGATATTTTTATATTCTCTATCCTATAAAGATTATATTTTTAATACTTTAAAAATATAAAAATCATATTTTTAATATTTCTATATAGTAAAGATTATATATATATATTTTTTCCTCCCATGATAATAAAAATCTCATTTTTATAATCTAAAATTCATTCTTTTACATCTCTAAAAATCGTATCTTTGTTCAAATAAAAATCATACTTTTGTTTATATAAAAATTCACGTTTGTTTTATTTAAAAATCTAAACTCTTTCTAATCAAAAGTCTAAAATATACTGTAATAAAAATCTAACCTTTCATGTCATAAAAATATAAACTTTCTACATATAAAAATATAAACTTTTCTAAAAATCCCGCCTTTATATGCTAATCGTATAAATAAAAATCCCTTCATTTATATAACTTCTATTTCATATATAAAATTAGATCTTTATTAATTTAATAGCATAAAAAAAAAGAATATATAATTAAAAACTTACATTTGTTGTTGCTAAAGAAGGGGGGGGAGGGTTGCTAAGGGGTTGCGGGTTCATCTGGAGGTAGGGGGAGGTGCGCTGACGTCAGGAGGCGGTGGGAGGGGACGATGGGTGTGCGACAAAGCTCAACCGCGGAAGTGGGGGAACCATTGATTGCGCCGCCCATCGTTGGTGACCGCGAGAAGATAAAGGTGGCGTCGGAATCGGTGGAGGGTGGCGCTGGGAGGAGGAGGCGATGAAGTGGAGGAGGCGCGATGGCGATGGGGGGAGAAATCGTCGATCCCCATTTTTGATTTCAGATCTGGAAACCCGTTTAGGTAGAGGAGGAATGATTTTAATTTTTTTTTTTTTAAACGTTTTATAATATATATATATTATAATTTTAATATTCTCTTATACTATAAAAGTTGCTTTTACATCCGAGCTCTAAACGAGACCCAACGACTGTCGTCCCTAGCTAATTACCCCCATTTCGAACACAATGGGATATGTATCACAGGTTGATTTGATCGTTTGAATCAGTTTCCGTTAAATTTACATTTAAATCACTATATTGAATTTTAAACGTACATTTCAAATTACTGGGGTCACATACTAACTAGAAAAATTCCAGAAAAATATTTTCTAGCTTCGTATTGACGATACGGTCCTAACAAAACTAGTTTCGTCGAATTCTGAGACCGTATGAAAAATGGCCAATTTCCAGTTGATTAAAATCAACTGAAATGGTCAAAACACGTTTTCCTTTGCCACGCTCACATATTGATTCAGAAAATTATGAAATTTGAAACCTAGCAATAATTCGACATCACGGACCCAACAAAACTGGTTTCGTCGAAATCCGAGGTCATTTGCAAAATGTCCATTTTTAAGGGCCTGAATTCCATAGCGACTATTCAGAATTTCCAACTGGACATATCTCTCAATTTTTAAAGTGAAATCTCAGTTTCTTACATCCGTTAGAAAGATATCATCAATTAGATCCTAATGTTTTTGGTTTCATTAAAATCCGGATTGTTTTGCACCCGGTACATTCAATTGAAGTTTGAAATCGAATTATCGAACTACCGCGCCATTTTCTATTCCTTTTATAATTATATATAATTATTATATTCTAACGACGACGTATATAATATATACGTCGAATTCTATTCAAAATAAATTTCTCGTAGATATTATTTAAAATAATCCATTTTAAATATTCAAAATTCGCTAAAATTGCCAAAATAAAAATTTTAAACTGGCCCAGATTTTGCGGGTTATTACAATCTCCCCCACTTAAAACTTTTCGTCCCCGAAAAGGAACAAAGTCGAAAGTGGTTTGATTATTCAACTCTACGTTCGATCTGGCTTGCATTCTCCAACTTTTCAGTTTCTGAGAATTTTCAAAATTTCAAAAATTTGGCTAACACCCTAAATTTTCGAAAAATTTCGCCATAACCTCCCCTGCACCGGGAGCATCGGGGAATTTCAAATAGCTTCCCCGGTCCTTCAGATCTCAAAAAGAAAAAGAAAAAGCCAAGCGGCTAGCCAATAGGCTCACAAAATCATCATCACCCAAACAAAACAGGAAATTATGTAGTAAACATGTACCTATTTGTCGGGCAAACAAATTTTATTCTCTGGCCCTAGCCTCCTTGCTATGACCTGTTCAATGTAAGTATATATATATGCAAGCAAATGCGACCGATTTTCAATACAATTCAATATTTGATTATATTAGGCATAAATGGTTAAAAATTAGCAAACAATTAAACAAACAACACAAACATCAATCAATTAGTGAATTAGAGTTTCAAATCCATAAATTTGATACATATACAAAAATCATGTTTTTGATGCCAATTCACAACAATGTGTTCTAACTATATAAGTTTTGGTTCTCACACCAGTCTAATGGAATTATATAGAAATCACACCTTCGAAACACGAACATAAATTCTGATGATGATATATCAATCATCAGAACCATCTCCGGGTGTCTAGAATGTGATTCTATATCTACCCAATATATTAAAACTTCGAATATACGTTCATGACGCGTATACGCGAAATCTATATATACTCGATTGTCCATATTCAAAATAAATAAATAATCAAATACGTATAAAGCGATTTAAATTTTCAAAACAAAATTGTTTTCATTTGAAAAATATACTCTTCACACTCGTTCTAGGATACATAGATCCTATCTCTAACGAGTCACTCTAATTGGATATTACTAATCCAATATCTGATGAATTCTTTCGTATGGTTCTAATGTGTCTTGTTCTCGAGCTCTGTAAACCAAAGCTCTGATACCAAATGAAACGACCCGTAACTTCCCCGTGAAGGAAAGCACGGATAGAATTGAGAACAACACACAAATGAACGCATACGGAAGAACATTTCATTGCTATTACAACAATTCCATCAGATACAAGAATATACAGAGTATAAATGAATAAATTACATTTGACAAATATCAGAGATTACAATAAATTACATAGCAGCGGAAATATACAAAACACAACTGAAAGTGATACACGGATACAGAGCTTTCCGAGCATCGTTCCAGCTGTAAATCAGGACCCTGTGAATATAAATCTGCAAAACCAAAACTACTAGCTGCCCGTGCGGAAAATAGGGGCACCCAGAGTTTAGGTCAAAACAATAAACTCCAGGTCAGTCATGGGACTGGTGTGAGAACTAAAACAGTTATTAATATTGGTTTTAAAGTTAGGTAAATCAAGGGACCACGCCGTATAACACGGAACGGGTTTCCTCCCAAGAATACCAGTGCATAAAACAAACAGCGCAATGCTAAATAAAGAAAAATGAAGCTGTTATAAGACCCAGGTCCCATCACACAATGCAACGCAAGCCGGAGGATAGGGTTTTTACCTTATAACAGCCAAAGCATGCTTGATACGTTTAAAACACATTATTTGATACTATTATAGGTGTATAGTGTCAAAACAATTTCAATCATAAATATCAATCATAGGCGGCATGAATGACCCATACCACTATGTCGCCATACTAGGTTCTACAAATAAAACCGCACTATCACGTATTGGAAATTGGATTTCCGTCATGAGCCGAGGCAAGGGGCAAGCTCCTCTCCGCGTTCGAGAAACTCTAGCAAATGTCCCAGGACCCCACTATGATCCTTGGATCTTCAGGGCCGGTCCTCTCTTACTTTTGAGGATTAGTTATTCCTGAACACACGTTTCCCGGTCCTTACAGACCTATATCCGAGGCGCCTCGCATTCCAACAACCACACAGGTGAAAAGTATATAAATGTCAGGGCTGGTAGGTCACTGACACCACCCTAGCTAGAAAGAAACGTCGTGCTCTCCCTGCAGTCACTATCCCGTTTTTGACTCATACCGAGGTGTGAGGCTCGAGAATTCACGTTATACACAAAGCTACGCCACACAGGCCGTGCTTTGATCATCAACCACAAGACTTTGCTTTTCAACAGAAGCCTTGATCAATTGCCACTTACGCATGCCACACAGGCAATTCACTCCATGCGTTTGATATCCATCAATATATAACCCCTGAACTCGTACGTCTCAGAGAAGGGCGTTAAGCAAGAGAATAAATTCTCCGCCGCCAAACAGATATATATTTAATAGAGATCAATCACACGGACTAAAATCCAATGTCAGACACACAGTCCATTTACAAGTCCGTTCTGGGTCTGAACGAAACCGGAGGCACTTTCCTCGCATATCCATCGATCTCCAAGTACGTCTGGACGATCACCGACTGTTTCCCTCATCTTGGGTGTACAGCCCAATCAAGATCATCAGTAATCACCCAAACGATGTGAAGACTTCCGGTCTTCAACCACCGTCTTCATCTTCGACATCTCGTCGAATCGGTTATTTAGAATGGGTATAAACCCGGCCTTTCTGAATAACCCACGTATATAATAAACGAATGTTACACAAACACAACAAACGCCTCATTCCAATTCAGAATATTCTTTTATTCACAAAATCACATTCTTAGGGAAAGGTTCCCATTAATTTTATCCAAGATAAATTCTTCTAAATTTATTCTTTAATCTTCCTTTGGATATCATTTCAAACTAGTCGGGATTAACGAACCACACCGAAGTAATTATTTATTTTGTTTCCCAATCCCAACCTATATATCCCATGGAGCAAAACTGGTGATACTCCATATCTAACACCACGGTGTTATCGGTAAAATTAATTACCATTTCACGTTCAAATCTAATTAAAGATTTAACTATCGCTTTGGAGCAAAACTGGTGGTACTCCATTCTCGATCACCTTTCAGATTTGATAATTTAAATTATCAATTCACTTTTTAATCTAATTAAAGATTCATTAAAACTCCACTTAGTTTTAATCTTTTCAAAATTCAATATCCTGCCTTTAACTGGGTTAAAGAACCAATGTTATCAAAAACACGATTCACGACAAACCAAATCACATTTGATATTAAATACAAGGCTCTGAATAGAAAATATATCGGCTTATATTCAATATCAAATTCTGAAACCAACAAATATCGTATTGGAAATAACGATATAAAATATCTTTCAAATCCCCATAACAATATTTGTATAGTCACGAAATCCAACATCGAAATATCCCGAAGATAATTTCGATTCAGCTCCAGTCCAATCCACGTATTGGAAATTATCGATTATTTTCAAAATCGCTTTCAAATTCAATTTATTTATTTCAAAAATAAATTGATTTCAATTCTAGTTCAAAACTAGTTCATTTCGATAAAAATCTATTTTTATCTTTTCAAATGTGGAATTTTCCAGCCCAAATCTTTCCAATTCACATATTATAATTTTACACAAATTATAGATATTTTTATTAATTTTATCAAGGCCCGTACAGTCGATTTCCAACAACGGCCATCGAACTGCACTTACAGCGACCTTTTTCGAATTTGATTTGGACATAATTCCAAATCCAACCGTTAGATTTCAAATTTCTAATATTCATTGGAAAGCTCTTTTCGATACGAACCCAACGGTTCCGGTTTTAGGAGAATCCGACGGTCGGATCTCCCGCAATGCCCGTTTGAAATAAATGGTCGAAATTCACGAACTGCCGCGGCGCGGCGCGTTCTATTCAGGCCATTATATATATAATATATATATATTATATATATTTCGTCGATTTCCTTTTTAAAACGAATTATATAAATAGTTTTAAATTCGTTTCAAAAGCAATTTCAACTTCCATTTCAATTCAAATCAAAATTGAATTCTTCTTTATAAATTCGTTTTAAAATTCATTTCTATTCAATTCAAATTTCAATTCAATTTGAATTCATTTCAATTCACTTCATTTCGAATTCGTTTTCAATTCAATTCATTTCGAAATCGTTTTCAATTCAATTCATTTCGAAATCGTTTTCAATTCAATTCATTTCGAAATCGTTTTCAATTCAATTCATTTCGAAATCGTTTTCAATTCAATTCATTTCGAAATCGTTTTAAAATCGATATAAATATCGTTCACGTCGAAATAACGCATCTCTAATCAACACGGCTTTATATTTTTCAAAACTCCTTTATTCTATCCAACAAATGAATATTTATCCCATTCAACACATGAATCTATATTTCTTTCAACACACGACTAATCTCAACACATGAGTGCTGTCAACACCTCACTATTTTTGTTATGTAAAATATTTTATAAAACTAAGGTATCTATCGTTTGATTTTCAATTAGACTTCTACTGGGGAGTAGTTCTAATTTTAAATATGATAAAGATGTAATTTATTTTATTTAAAATATTTCACTCAACACATGAACATCGTCAACACATGACTATTTTTATATTCAACACATGAATTTTCTTTTATAATATTTATTATTTTCCCGATTGGAATGAGGCCCAATCAATCACCATATAGTGTTAATTATATGGATTCCATACAACACATGTATATAATAGCATTGAAAAATAATCAACCATCAACCAAAGTGCACTACACTGTATAAGCATCAAATATAGATATCCGACGCTTATAACAGCCTGTCAATCCACCGATCGACATATTTAATCAATCAGGATGAGTGAACTTCAAATTTCATCCCAACACCCGTGTGGGGTTTCAAACAATCAAACACAGATTTTATTTGTGCAGTTGGGCGATGTGTAAAATTTATCAACCCAATCAATATCAGTCAAATCAGTGTAAATAAACAAATCGGCCGATTTGTTTATAAATATTTATTTATTCACTTTCACGTTAAAAATTATATTTTTAACGATAAAATATTTATTTCAACACTTGAATTCCTATTCAGTTCATTTACACAATAAAATGATATTTTTATTTTTCTAACATATTTTAGAAAATTTCGACGGCATAACGGCACGATACTAGAAACGGGACGAGGCCTAGCCTTATCCCCGGTCTAGTGAAGGCCCACGCCATTCACACATCAAATTCTAATCAATTCAAGTTCACCAAATAACCCAATTCAAATCAAATAATCTAACCAACTACACAACCAAACAAACAAGTCCATGGTATGTGGACGGGTGTCGGGTGCTTCTAATAAGCACCGTCTGCATCCTAATATATATATATATATATATATATATATATATATAACTAGAATAAGAATTTTGAGTGAGAAGTTCTCACCGAAAGCTATCCAATACCGCGACACTCCTATTGTAGAGATCATCGTCGTTCTCGCCTTTTCTTCCATCTTCGTTGCCCGTAGCCACTACATATAGAAATCACACATTTTTATATTTCGACGTCTTTAAAATAAAAATCACATCTTTATTTATTCATTTTCAATTTAAAAGTCATATTTTTATAATCACTTCATATATTTAAAAATCGAATTTTTACTACGCTATTCAATATATAAAAATCGAATTTTTACTTCGAAGTTCAATATATAAAAATCACATTTTTACTTTCACGCTATATGGATAAAAATGCTATTTTTACACCGCTACTATATAGATAAAAATTCTATTTTTATAACGCTATTCTCTATATAAAGATTTCGCCTTTTCGAAAATATAGATTTCATCATTATAAAAATCATCACTTTACTTCAACGTATATAAAATAAAAATCAGATTTTTATTTCGCTACATATACAAAGATGATATTTTTATATTCTCTATCCTATAAAGATTATATTTTTAATACTTTAAAAATATAAAAATCATATTTTTAATATTTCTATATAGTAAAGATTATATATTTTTTTCCTCCCATGATAATAAAAATCTCATTTTTATAATCTAAAATTCATTCTTTTACATCTCTAAAAATCGTATCTTTGTTCAAATAAAAATCATACTTTTGTTTATATAAAAATTCACGTTTGTTTTATTTAAAAATCTAAACTCTTTCTAATCAAAAGTCTAAAATATACTGTAATAAAAATCTAACCTTTCATGTCATAAAAATATAAACTTTCTACATATAAAAATATAAACTTTTCTAAAAATCCCGCCTTTATATGCTAATCGTATAAATAAAAATCCCTTCGTTTATATAACTTCTATTTCATATATAAAATTAGATCTTTATTAATTTAATAGCATAAAAAAAAAAGAATATATAATTAAAAACTTACATTTGTTGTTGCTAAAGAAGGGGGGGAGGGTTGCTAAGGGGTTGCGGGTTCATCTGGAGGTAGGGGGAGGTGCGCTGACGTCAGGAGGCGGTGGGAGGGGACGATGGGTGTGCGACAAAGCTCAACCGCGGAAGTGGGGGAACCATTGATTGCGCCGCCCATCGTTGGTGACCGCGAGAAGATAAAGGTGGCGTCGGAATCGGTGGAGGGTGGCGCTGGGAGGAGGAGGCGATGAAGTGGAGGAGGCGCGATGGCGATGGGGGGAGAAATCGTCGATCCCCATTTTTGATTTCAGATCTGGAAACCCGTTTAGGTAGAGGAGGAATGATTTTAATTTTTTTTTTTAAACGTTTTATAATATATATATATTATAATTTTAATATTCTCTTATACTATAAAAGTTGCTTTTACATCCGAGCTCTAAACGAGACCCAACGACTGTCGTCCCTAGCTAATTACCCCCATTTCGAACACAATGGGATATGTATCACAGGTTGATTTGATCGTTTGAATCAGTTTCCGTTAAATTTACATTTAAATCACTATATTGAATTTTAAACGTACATTTCAAATTACTGGGGTCACATACTAACTAGAAAAATTCCAGAAAAATATTTTCTAGCTTCGTATTGACGATACGGTCCTAACAAAACTAGTTTCGTCGAATTCTGAGACCGTATGAAAAATGGCCAATTTCTAGTTGATTAAAATCAACTGAAATGGTCAAAACACGTTTTCCTTTGCCACGCTCACATATTGATTCAGAAAATTATGAAATTTGAAACCTAGCAATAATTCGACATCACGGACCCAACAAAACTGGTTTCGTCGAAATCCGAGGTCATTTGCAAAATGTCCATTTTTAAGGGCCTGAATTCCATAGCGACTATTCAGAATTTCCAACTGGACATATCTCTCAATTTTTAAAGTGAAATCTCAGTTTCTTACATCCGTTAGAAAGATATCATCAATTAGATCCTAATGTTTTTGGTTTCATTAAAATCCGGATTGTTTTGCACCCGGTACATTCAATTGAAGTTTGAAATCGAATTATCGAACTACCGCGCCATTTTCTATTCCTTTTATAATTATATATAATCATTATATTCTAACGACGACGTATATAATATATACGTCGAATTCTATTCAAAATAAATTTCTCGTCGATATTATTTAAAATAATCCATTTTAAATATTCAAAATTCGCTAAAATTGCCAAAATAAAAATTTTAAACTGGCCCAGATTTTGCGGGTTATTACAGGCCGTGCTTTGATCATCAATAACAAGACTCTGCTTTTTAACAGAAGCCTTGATCATTTGCATCTTAGCATGCCACACAGGCAAACCACTCTATGCAACCGATATCAGTCACACAGAATGAAATCCAATGTCAAACACACAGTCCATCTACAAGTCCGTTCCGGGTCTGAACGAAACCGGAGGCACCTTGTACCTCGCATATCCATCAATCTCTAAGTACGTCTAGACGACCACTAACTGATTCCCTCCTCTTGGGTGTACGGCCCAATCAAGATCATCAGTAACCACCCAAACGACGTGAAGACCTCCGGTCTTTAACCACCGTCTTCATCTTCGACTCACGTCGAATCAATTATTCAGAATGGGATAAACCCGGTCTTTCTGAATAACTCGCATATATAATAAACAAGTGTTACAAAAACACAACATACGCCTCATTCCAATTCATCAGTCGCTAACCGTAAATTAGTAAGAGAACAATTCCCCAAAAGTTAACCCCGAAGGCCGAAACCAACATCAGATCAACACACAGGAAACCATTCTTCTTAACTAACCTACAGTTAGTTTCTAAATTTCACATTCTTAGGGAAAGGTTCCCATTAATTTTATCAAAGATAAATTCTTTAAATTTATTTTTTAATCTTCTTTTGAATATCGATTCAACTAGTCGGGATTAGCGAACCACACCGAAATAATCATTTATTTTATTTCCCAATCTCAACCTATTCATCCCATGAAGTAAAACTGGTCATACTTCATATCTAACACCACGGTGTTATCGGTAAATTCAATTACCATTTCACGTTCAAATCTAATTAAAGATTTAACTATCGCCTAGAGCAAAACTGGTGATACTTCATTCTCGATCTTTTCAATCTAATTAAAGACTCTTTAAAATTCCACTTAGTTTTAATCTTTAACTGGGTTAAAGAACCGATGTCATTTAAAACACGGTTCACTATAAACCGAAAATCACATTCCATTCTATCAGCCTTTAACCGTAAATTAGCAAGTGAACAATTCCCTAAGTATTAACCCCGAAGGCCGAAACCAACATCAGATCAATACCCAAGAAACCATTCAACTTAACTAATCTCCAGTTAGTTTCTGATTTTCTTAACTCCTTTGGGTCTAAGAACAGTATTATTGAAGATACCGTTCACGACAACCTAAAATCACATTCCATTAATTATCAGGTTAAAGAACACGTGTTATTTAAAACACTGTTCATGATAAACCCAAAAATCAATACCAATTCAATTCCAATTAAATATTATTTAATTGGTACACTTCAGTAAATCTAAATAAAAAGATTTAATCTTTTTCTCAACTGGGCTTAAGATCAGTGTTAATGAAGACACCATTCACGACAAACCCAAATCACATTTGATATTAAATACAAGGCTCTGAATAGAAAATATATCGGCTTATATTCAATATCAAATTCTACGACCAACAAATATCGTATTGGAAATAACGATATCTATATATCTTTCAAATTTCCATAACGCTATCTATATAATCACGAAATCCAACATCGAAATATTCCAAAGACAATTTCGATTCAAATCCATTCCAATTCAATTATTGGAAATTCTGGTTACATTTAAAACCCTTTTCAAATTCAATTTATTTATTTAAAAATAAATAGAATTATAATTCTAGTTCAAAACTAGTTCATTTCGATAAAAATCTATTTTTATCTTTTCAAATATGGAATTTTTCATCCCAATTCTTCCAAAATCATTTCCGATGATTTTACACAAATTATTACTATTTTTAATAATTTTATCAAGGCCCGTACAGTCGATTTCCTTCAACGGCCATCGAACTGGCAGCGACCTTTTCCGAATTTGATTTGGACATAATTCCAAATCCAACCGTTGGATTTCAAATCTCTAATATTCGTTAGAAAGCTCTTTTCGATACGAACCCAACTCTTTCAGTTTTAGGAGAATCCGACGGTCGGATCTCTCGCAATGTCCATTCGAAGTCAATGGTCGAAATTCGCGAACTGCCGCAGCGCGACGCGTTCTATTCAGGCCATTATATATAAAAATATATTATATATATTTCATCGATTTCCTTTCAAAATGTATTTTATAAATCGTTTTAAATTTGTTTTCAAAACAATTTCAACTTCATATTCAATTTCAAATCAAATTTGAATATTCCAATATAAATTCGTTTTAAATTCATTTCAAATCGATTTCCATTCAAATCCATTTCAATTCAAATCGGTTTCAATTCAAATCAATTTCAGTTCAATTTCAATACGTTTTAAATTCAATTCAATTCTATTTCAATCTAATTCGAATTTCAATTCTTTTCAGTTTAATTCGAATTTCTATTCTTTTCAATTTAATTTGAATTTCAATTTATTTCAATTTAATTCGAATTTCAATTCATTTCAATTTAAATCCGAATTTCAATTCATTTCAAAATATCAGATTTTGAAATCACTTTTGATATTCATTATAAAATGAATAAAATCGATATAAATATCGTTCACGTCAAAATGGCGTCAATCTAATCAACACGGCTTTTATTCAACACATGAATGTTTATTCTATTCAACACATGAATTTATTTTTATAATATTCCTTATTTTCCAAATTGGAGTGAGGCCCAATCAATTACCATATAATGTTAATTACATGGATTCTCTACAACACATGTATATAACAACAACGATAAATAATCAACCATCATCCAGAGTGCACCACACAACTGCATAAGCATTAAATATAAATAATTAACGCTTACACAGTCTGTCGACCAATCGATCGACATACAGCTAAATAATTGGGATTAGTGTACGCCAAATATCATCCCAATACCCATGTGGGGTTTAAAATCAACAAACACATATTTTTATTTGTGCAGTTGGGCGATGTGTAAAATTTATCGTCCCAATCAATATTAGTCAAATCAGTGTATATAAACAAATCGTCCGATTTGTTTATATTTATTTATTTCCTTTTATATACACGTTAAAAATTCTATTTTTAACTATAAAATATTTTTAACTATATAAATATTTTATTCCATTCCACATCACACAATCAACTACACATCAAAATCAAACAAACAAGTCGACCATGGTCTGTGGACGATGGGTGTCGGGTGCTACTAAACACCGTCTGCATCCTAGTATATATTTTAACTAGAAAATTAAATTAAAGGTGAGAAGTTCTCACCGAAAGCTAAACCAAACGACACGACTCTTCATATGTAAGAACCTTCGTCGTGCTCGCCTTTTGTCACTTTCATTGTCCGTAGCCGCTACATATATAAAAATCACATTTTTATATTGTTGCTATGTATATAAAAATTCTATTTTTATACCGCTACTATATAGATAAAAATTATATTTTTATATTTCTACTCCTTATATAAAGATCGAATTTTTATATCATCGCTATAAAAATCACATTTTTAATATTATTTCTACTATATAAAAATCACATCTTTAATATCTATATTATATAAAAGTCATATTTTTATTCTTTCCATAATATAAAAATCATATTTTTATTCTTTCTATAATATAAAAATCATATTTTTATTCTTTCTATAATATAAAAATCATGTTTTTATTTTTTATACAATATAAAAATCATATTTTTATTCTTTCCATAATATAAAAATCATATTTTTATTCTTTCCATAATATAAAAATCATATTTTTATTCTTTCTTTTCATAAATAGCTTGATTTTAAATCCATGTTTTTCATACTGAAAAATCTAAAAAAATAAAACAATGTTATTTTAATTCAAAAAATTTCATTGACTGCTTAATTAGTGATAAAAAAAATTAAAATGTTGGAATTCCCTCTTTGAAAAGCTCTAGGTCCGAAATCGAAGAAAGCTCGACCTTTAGATGAAAAATCCACGTCGTCGGTCATCCAAGGGGGGATCGAACCGCAATCGCGCACCACCCCCTCGTCGCCCCATGCTCCAGCTTCCCACGCCAGGCCTGCCTCGAAGTTTGAACTCCTCCAGCGGTCAGAGAGTGGTCTCCAACACAGCGGTTTTGGTGGATTCGGCTTAGGGCTTCGCTGTTTCATATAAAGGAGGATAGAAGGCGGAGCAGGTGGAGGAGAGAGGGGGGGGTCGGTGATGCGCGCGGCGGCGCAGGAGGGTGCAGTGGGCTGTGAGGTTCGGGCGTGGGTTTTCCGTTCAAGAAATGGGGAGCGAGAGAAGGGAGTGAGAGGGGGGAGATGCGACGGGTGTTGGCGTCGGTCAGAAGAGGGTGGACGATGGCGGACGGAAGGGGGAACGATGATGAAGGGAGGCGCCATTTTTTCCGTGAAATCGATTTAGGGCGGGTTCTGGGAAGATGGATTGGGGGGAAAGGGTTTTCAAGTGAAAATAGGTTTATATATTATTATTTTATTATTTAATTCTTTAAAAGGTTGACTTTTTAATTCGAACTCTAAATAAGGCCCAACGACTGTCGTCCCTAGCGTACTACCCCCATTCCGAACACAATGAGATATGTATCGTAAGATGATTCGATCGTTTCGATCAGTTTTCGTCAAAATCAAAATATAACTATATATATTGATTTTGAACGCGCATTTCAATTTACTGGGGCCACATACGGATTTTAAAAATTCCCAAAAAATATTTTCTAGCTTCGTATTGACGTTACGGTCCCAACAAAACTAATTTCGCTGAATTGTGAGACCGTTTGAAAAATGGCCATTTTTCGAACGATTAAAATCAACTGAAACTGGTCAAACGTGTTTTACTTCGCCATGCTCACATATTGACTCAGAAAATTACGAATTTTGAAATCTAGCAATAACTTGACATCACGGATCCAACAAAAGTGGTTTCGTCGAAAACCGAGGTCATTTGCAAAATTTCCATTTTTAAGGGCCAGAATTCCATAGCGACTATTCTGAATTTTCAACTGGGCGTATCTTTTGATTCCCGCTATGAAATTTCAATTTCTCGGATTTGTTGGAAAGATATTCTCCATTAGATTCAAATATTTTTGGTTTTGCCAAAATCCGATTTATTTTGATTCCTGTACAGTCATTTGAAATTTGAAATCGAATTATCGAACTATCGCGCCATTTTCAATTCCTTTTATATTTATAAATAAATATTTATATTCTAACGACGACGTATATAAATGTATACGTTCTAATTCTATTCAAAATAAATTTCTCGTCGATATTATTTAAAATAATTCATTTTAAATATTCAAAATTCACTAAAATTGCCAAAATAAAATTTTAAAATTGGCTCGGATTTCCGGGTTATTACAAATTACATAACCCTATCATTTCTACAAGTTATGCTTACCCTAGAAGGTGTCTTTAATTACATAACTTTATTATTCTCCCCGGTCATGTATACCACTTGATGTCTTTAAACCTTATCGGGTTAAGTTTGTGGGCCTATATGTAAATATTACCCACCCCCTCAGATTTGCTTAACCCATCCACTGTCCAACCAATTTTACTTAACCATAACTTTGGTTCATATTCATACAATCCCTATGGATTAGATTAGGTTAAGTAGTCCAATTTATTATCATGTCCATTTATGGTTTATAATGGGCTAGACCTCCCACATTAGGCCTACAACTTGTGGATGCTGGATATGCCGGTCGGGTCCGGGCAGTCTTATTCCACAAGTTGGGCCTAACCTCGTGTCATAGCTCGATTCGTATTTGCGCACTTGGACCTCTCACATTAGTTTCAACATTAGTGGCTGCGGGATATGCCCATCGGGTCCGGGCAGACTTCCACAACTAATGCAACCTAACCTCGTGTCATAAGTGTAATTACAATTCCCAATTGTAATTATTAGACATTTCATTCTTATCCAATTCTTACCTATGTCTTTATAGGTGATTACATCCCTAATTTCCCCCTTTTGAATCATATGTCCAATTCATAAACATTACTTAAATTATGCCAATTCTAACCTTTTTCACCCGTTCCCTAATTCATGCATTCACATATATTTGGCGGCATCTAGGCTAGGAAGTAGCCTAGTCATAAACAATAAAAGGAAAAAGTGATGGGAATATGACAAAGGTGACTGTTTTGGCATAAAAATAAACTAACATGGTGATAAGGTAGACATATAGGCGTAAATCTGATGAACTTGTGGCAGTTACTTGATTCTAACATAACTATGATGTCATATTAAGCATAATAAGATCTTAATTAACAATTTAGATGCCAACTGGTTTAGATCTAATATAATAGGCACAATGTGATAAACTAGATCTGATTAGCAATTTAGATGTCCACATGATTCATATCCAACGGTTAAAACTAGATCTAACACAAATAAGGTCAAGTTACACATTATAGAATGTCATAATAGATCCAACAAGATAGAGATTTAGATCAATAATTAAAAATAGATTTAGCACAAATAAGGTCAAGATCCACATCATAGAATGCCACAAAAGTTACAATAGATCCAATAAGATAGAGATTTAGATCCAAGTTATACACAATTTAGGATGTCATATTTTCGCAATTTACAATGGATCCAATATAATATAGGCACATGAACAAATCCAAACTATTGTCATATCACGTTTACTTTTATATATTTAAATCTAAAAGCAACTAGGAACTCACAAAGTTTGGATTAGAAAATAGAGAAAGAATAGATCTTGAATCTCTAACTGATTTTCTTAGGTTGATAGTTATAGGAGATTAACGGATCCAATTCAGTTCAGACACCGGCAGAGTTTGGCCCCCATGAATTCTCAGTAAAGAAAATACGAGGAATGGACACATATTTATAGCTGCAGCACCTCTGAAACCGACTGCCACATCAGCCCTAGGGGTGTCGATACCCCTGTAGGTGGGTCGACCCTGGTGTCGACACCCCTTAAGGGGGGTCGACCCCGGTGCCGACACCCCTTAAGGGGGGTCGACCCCTCTAGAGCAGGAAATTTACCGCCATATGAATTTTCGATTTTTGGACCCTTTCTGGATAAGTGCTGACTCATATCTGACTCATGTGTGTATATACATATTTCTTCTACGCATATACAAACTAAAAACCGTCATAACTTCTTCATACGGTGTCCGTTTTACGCAAACTAAATGTCTATCTTGACCAGAATTTCGAGATGGACGCAATGGCACAGTCTGTTTTCCTTAATTCTGAATATTAAATTAGTTATTATTTAATTTATCCTCTTTTAGTGTTGTTAAACTGTCAGGGTGTTTCATTCTCCCCTACTTAAAGGATTTCGTCCCCGAGATCTCTAGGTTGAGAAGAATGTATCCTATCATCCATCATCCATCTACTCATCCACCAATTATAGGCATCCATTGTCCTTAAAACTTTCTAATGCTTATATGAACATATGCAAAGGTGTGTGTATATGTCCCAACACTAACACGAAAGGTCAGGCGGTCTACTCATTCAGTTGACCTCCTTAATGCAATTTATGTTAGTGCCATGAATCCAATATGTATGCAAATAATCTTATTATAACATGTAAGTTCTATATGTGTGCACACTCATTCTTCCAAATCCGACATTCATATGCTAATACATTCATTTTCTTCTATAAAAGAAAAGAAAATGCACACACATCCATATGCAATATGAGAGTGATTGAGCCGATCTAGTGCCTAATGTGTGTGTATATGCATCCACAGGCAACCACTAGTAAACAGTTGCATCCACTTGCATCCATCAAACATAACATGTCTCAAACACATGTTTACATCCATAGGATTACTATCTAAAGGTCGAAAATACTATGGATAAGATATATTCAAATGATAGAAACAAGCACAAATAAAACTTTGGAAAAAGGAGTTATGAACATACCCTCGAAAAGAAAAGGGTATGAAGCACGAATCTTAGCTTCGGTCTCCCAAGTCGTATCTTCTGGGTTATCTCCCCATTGAACCATTATCAACTTGACATCTTTATTGCGTAGCTTCTTAACTTCTGATCCAAGAATACGGGATGGAACTCGCTTGACTGTCGCCTCCCGTTCCACTTCTACCTCTTCCAATACACTCGGCTCAACAACTTCTACGGTGTCATGCAGGCTCTTCCGCAGATGAGAAACATGGAAAACATCATGAACGCTGGATAGGTTTTCTGGGAGATTTACTTTATAGGCCATTTAGCCAATCCCTCTCTGTTATGGGAAATGGTCCCACAAACCTAGGTGCCAATTTCCCTACCGGTCCGAAGCGATAAACATTCCTCAGAGGTGATACTTTGATAAAAACTAAGTCTCCCACTTCAAATTTGATGTCAGTCCATCTCTTGTCTACACAGGACTTCTGCCTATCTTGTGTTGTCTTCATCCACCGTCGAATAAGGTCAATCTTTTTGGATGTTTCTCTAACCATATCTGGTCCAAGTAATAATTTTTCTTTAGATTCCTACCAACAAGTTGGTGATCTACAGGTCGTCCATACAATGCTTCGAAGGGTGCCATGCCGATGCTGGATTGATAGCTGTTGTTATAGGCAAACTATACTAAAGGAAGGTGCTCTTCCCAAGTCCCTCCAAAATCTAGGATACACAGCCTCAAAAGATCCTCTAGAATTCTGTTCACCCTCTCTGTCTGCCCATCGGTCTGAGGATGATAAGTGGTGCTCTAACACAACTGTAATAACCCGAAAATCTGAGCCAATTTAAAATTTTTGTTTTGGCAATTTTAGTGAATTTTGAATATTTAAAATGAAATATTTTAAATAATATCGACGAGAAATTTATTTTGAATAGAATTAGAATGTTTATATTTATATACGTCGTCGTTAGAATATAAATATTTATTTATATATATAAAAGGAATTGAAAATGGCGCTGTAGTTCGATAATTCGATTTCAAAGTTCAAATGAATGTACAGGATTCAAAATAAACCGGATTTTAGCGAAACCAAAAATATTAGAATCTATTTGAGAACTTCTTTCCAACAAATCCGAAAAATCAAAATTTCATAGCGGGAATCAAAAGATATGCCCAGTTGAAAATTCTAAATAGTCGCTATGGAATTCTGGCCCTTAAAAATGGAAATTTTGCAAACAACCTCGGTTTTCGACGAAACCACTTTTGTTAGATCCGTGATGTCAAGTTATTGCTAGGTTTCAAAATTCGTAATTTTCTGAATCAATATGTGAGCGTGGCAAAGGAAAACGCGTTTGACCAGTTTCAGTTGATTTTAATCGACTGGAAAATGGCTATTTTTCAAACGATCTCAGAATTCGACTAAACTAGTTTTGTTAGGACCGTATCGTCAATACGAAGTTATAAAATATTTTTCAGGAATTTTAAGAGTCCGTATGTGACCCCAGTGAATTGAAATGCGCGTTCAAATTCAATATATAGAGTTATATTTTGATTTTGGCGAAAACTGATCGAAACGATCGAATCAGCTTACGATACATATCCCGTTGTGTTCGGGATGGGGGTAATTAGCTGTGGACGACAGTCGGTGGGTTCGATTTCGAGGTCGAAATAAAAAGTTGCTTTTTGAAATCAAATAATTAAATAAATAATTAAATAAACAAAAAATCCCTCTCTCTCTTCATTTAACCATTCAGCCCCACACCCCGATTCATTTCATTCTAAGAAGAGAAAGAAAAAAGAAATAAAATAAAATTGCGCCCAGCCCATCTGCCGCCGCCGCTTCTTCTTCCTCCTCTTCGCCCTCCTCCACTGCGCTCCCCCCTCCTCCTCAGACCCCGACGCAGCACCCGCGCCCCCCACAAAAGCCCAAAAACCTAATGCCCCAATCAGCCCTAAATCGAGCCACCTCGCCTGCCGCACCCCCCCGTGCCACTCCAGTGCCCTGCGCCTCCCCCTCGAGCCCACAGCTCGGCCAGTGAGCACAACCTCCCTTCCATCCCTCTTTAAAAGTGAGTTTTATTCCTTTTAATTTTATTTATTTATGTGAATAATGATTCGATTTTTATTTATATTTTTAGCACATAAAAATTCGACCTCTTATTTATATATTCGACATAGAAAATGTTCGGATTTTGTTTAACAAAAAGAATAGATTTTTATAGTGTTTTCGTGAACAAAAAGAGTTGATTTTACTGTTTGAATGGTTAAGAAAGAAGATTAGATTTTTAGAAATAGAAAAGTTTATATTTTTAATAATAAAAAGGAGATTTTTATATAGTAGAGATTATAAAAATATGATTTTACATAATGTAGAGTAATAAAGATTTGATCCTTAAATGTAAAAATATGATTTTTATAGTATAGAAAGAATAAAAATATGATTTTTATATTATATAGATAGTAAAAATTTGATCTTTATATATGTAGCGTAATAAAAATCTGATTTTTATTATATATAGGTTGAAATAAAAATGTGATTTTTATAGCGATGATATAAAAATTCGATCTTTATATATGAAGTAGAAATGTAAGAATATAATTTTTATATAAAAAGAAGCGTTAGAAATATATATGAAGTAGAAATAAAAATATGATTTTTATTTATTGAAATGAAGTGATAAAAATATAATTCTTATATATGTAGTGAATATGGGCAACGAAAGTGACCAAAGGCGAGCACGGCGAAGATTTTCTATATATGAAGAGTCGTGGCGTTTGGTTTAGCTCTTGGTGAGAACTCCTCACCTTTAATTTATTTCTAGTTTGAAATATATACTAGGATGCAGACGGTGCTTAGTAGCACCCGACACCCGTCGTCCACATATCATGGATGACTTGTTTGTTTGATTGCTGTGTTGTGAAATTTGATTGTGTGATGTGGAATGAAATAAAATATTTTATAGTGGAAAATATTTTATAGTTAAAAATATGATTTTTAGCGTGTATATAAAATAAATATTTATAAATAAATCGGAGATTTGTTTATATACACTGATTTGATTGATATTGATTGGGACGATAAATTTTACACATCGCCCAACCGCACAAATAAAATATGTGTTTGTTGATTTGAAACCCCACACAGGTATTGGGATGATATTTGACGTACAGTAATCCCGATTGTTTAGTTGTATGTCAATCGATGGGTTGACAGACTGTGTAAGGGTTAATTATTTATATTTAGTGCTTATACAGTTGTGTGATGCACTCTGGATGATGGTTGATTATTTATCGTTGCTATTATATACATGTGTTGTAGAAAATCCATATAATTAACATTATATGGTAATTGATTGGGCCTAATTCCAATTTGGAAAATAGAAAAGTATAAATTCATGTGTTGAATAGAAATATATATTCATGTGTTGAATAGAAGTATAAATTCATGTGTTGAATTGAAAATAAATTCATGTGTTGAATTGAAAAATATTCATGTGTTGAATAGAATAAACATTCATGTGCTGAATAAAAGTCGTGTTGATTAGATTGACGCCATTTTGACGTGAACGATATTTATATCGATTTTATTCATTTTTATAATGAATATAGAAAACGAAGTGATTTCAAAATATAACGTTTTGAAAATATTATCATTTGTATGTCGATGATGTGGATTATTCAATTTTGATTAGAAATTGAATATGAAGTTGAAATTGTTTGGAAAAACGAATTTAAAACGATTTATAAAATATGTTTTGAAAGGAAATCGATGAAGTATATATTATATATATTATATATATTATATATATATATAATATAATGGCCTGAATAGAATGCGCCGCGCCGCGGCAGTTTGCGAATTTCGACCATTGACTTCGAATGGATATTGCGGGAGGTCCGACCGTCGGATTCTCCTAAAATCGGAACCGTTGGGTTCATATCGAAAAGGGCTTTCTAATGAATATAAGAGATCTGAAATCTAATGGTTGGATTTGGAATTATGTCCAAATCAAATTTGGAAAAGGTCGCTATAAGTGCAGTTCGATGGCCGTTGATGGAAATCGACTGTACGGGCCTTGATAAAATTATTAAAAATAGTAATAGTTTGTGTGAAATCATAAGAAATGATTTGGGAAGAATTGGGATGAAAAAATCCATATTTGAAAAGATAAAAGTAGATTTTTTATCGAAATGAACTAGTTTTGAACCAGAATAATAATTTATTTATTTTTAAAATAAATAAATTGGATTTGAAATGGTTTTGAAAATAACCAGAATTTCCAATAATTGAATTGGAATAGATTTGAATCGAAATCATCTTCGGAATAGTTCGATGTTGGATTTCATGATTATACAGATGTTGTTATGGAAATTTGAAGGTTATATTTATATCGTTATTTCCAATACGATATTTGTTGGTTTTAGAATTTGATATTGAATATAAGCCAATATATTTTCTATTCAGAGCCTTGTGTTTAATATCAAATGGGATTTTGGGTTGTCGGGAACGGTATCTTTAATAATACTGTTCTTAAACCCAAATGGAGTTAAGAAAATTAAGAATTAACTGGGGATCAGTTAAGTTGGATGGTTTCTTGGATATTGATCTGATGTTGGTTTCGACCTTCGGGGTTAATGTTTGGGGAATTATTCTCTTGCTAATTTGCTGTTAGGGACTGATTGAAATGTGATGTGATTTTGGGGTTTATCGTGAACCGTGTTTTAAATGACATTGATTCTTTAACCCAGTTAAAGATTAAAACTAAGTGGAGTTTTAATGAATCTTTAATTAGATTGTAAAGAACGAGAATGGAGTATCACCAGTTTTGCTCCAGGCGATTGTTAAATATTTAATTAGGTTTGAACGTGAAATGGTAATTGAATTTACCGATAACACCATGGTGTTAGATATGAAGTATTACCAGTTTTACTTCTTTACTTCATGGGATGAATAGGTTGGGATTGGGAAATTAAAACAAATGATTACTTCGGTAAGGTTCGTTAATCCCGGCTAGTTTGGATAAACCATAATTTGGTTTGAATTGATATTCAAAAGAAGATTAAAGAATAAATTTAAGGAATTTATCTTTGATAAAATTAATGGGAACCTTTCCCTAAGAATGTGAAATTTAGAAACTAACTGTAGGTTAGCTAAGAAGAATGGTTTCCTGGGTATTGATCTGATGTTGGTTTCGGCCTTCGGGGTTAATGTTTGGGTAATTATTCTCTTGCTAATTTACGGTTAGTGACCGATGAATTGGAATGAGGCGTATGTTGTGTTTGTGTAACACTTGTTTATTATATACGCGAGTTATTCAGAAAGACCGGGTTTATCCCATTCTGAATAACTGATTCGACGTGGTGTCGAAGAGGAAGACGGTGGTTGAAGACCGGAGGTCTTCACGTCGTTCGGGTGTTTACTGATGATCTTGATTGGGCCGTACACCCAAGAGGAGGGAATTAGTTAGTGGTCGTCCAGACGTACTTGGAGATCAATGGATATGCGAGGTACAAGGTGCCTCCGGTTTCGTTCAGACCCAGAACGGACTTGTAAATGGACTGTGTGTCTGACATTGGATATCATTCTGTGTGATTGATGGATACCGGTTGCATGGAGTGGTTTGCCTGCGTGGCATGCTAAGATGCAAATGATCAAGACTTCTGTTGAAAAGCAGAGTCTTGTGGTTGATGATCAAAGCACAGCCTGTGTGGCATAGCTTTGTGTAGCGTTAATTCGCGAGCCTCACACCCCGGTTGTGAACCAGAAACGGGAGAGGACATCAGGGAGGGCATGCGTTTCCTTCTAGATAGAAGTGGCGTCAGTGGTTTTACACGCGCTGACGAGTTTGACTTATGTGGTTGTTGCTGTTGCGAGGCGCTTGTCTAGCTCTGACCTGAGACATGGGCTAGATTGTCTTGAATCGGTGAGGACTATCTCTTGCCTCAGTTCACAGATGGAAATCTAACTTCCAAATACGTGACTTTGCGGTTTTGATTGTAGAGCCTAGTATGGCGACATGATATATGGTACCCATGCCATCTATGATTGATATTTATGATTGAAATTGTTTGACACTATACACTCATAGTAATAAAACATGAAATTTAGCGTATCAAGCATTCTTTGGCTATTATAAGGTAAAACCCTATCCTCCGGCTTGTGTTGCATTGTGTGATGGGACCTGGGTCTTATAATAGCTTCATTTTTCTTTATTTAGCATTGCGCTGTTTGTTTTATGCACTGGTATTCTTGGGAGGAAACCCGTTCCGTGTTATACAGCGTGGTCCCTTGATTTACCTAACTTTAAAATAAAGATTAATAACTGTTTTAGTTCTCACACTAGTCACATGACTGACGTGGAGTTTATTGTTATAACCTAAACTCTGGGTGCCCCTATTTTCCGCACGGGCACCTAGTAGTTTTGGTTTTGCAGATTTATATTCACAGGAACCTGGTTTATAGCTGGAACGATACTCGGAAAGCTCTGTATCCGTGTATTACTTTCAGTTGTGTTTTGTATTATTTTTCCGCTGCTATGTAATGTATTGTTATCTCTGATATTTTTCTGTTGTGTAATATTTATTCATACTCTGTATATTCTTGTATTCTGATGGAATTTTTGTAATATACAATGAAATGTTCTTTTGTCTGCGTTCTTTTGTGTGTTGTTCTCAAAGTATCTGCTCTTTCCTTCACGGGGAAGCTACGGGTCTTTGCAACAACTGTGTACCTAACGCTTCTTGCAAGCTCCTCCAAAATTCACTGGTGAAGATGGGGTCACGATCGCTCACGATTCTGGAAGGGACTCCATGAAGACGAACTATCTCACGAACATAAATTGCTGCCAACCATGATGTCGTCTTCTTACTTTTCACTGGAATGAAATGAGCGCTCTTAATCAGTCTGTCCTCTACTACCCAAATACTGGTGTTGCCTTTCTTCGATCTAGTCAAACCATCTATGAAATCCATAGAGACGCTCTCCCATTTCCACTGTGGAACCTCCAAAGGATGAAGTAAACCACCAGGCTTCTTTTGCTCAGCCTTAACTTGCTGGCAGACTAGACATTGGAAACAAATTCGCTATATCTGTCTTCATCCCAGCCCAAAAGAAAACCCTTTTCATGTCTCTGTACATCTTATCACTGCCTGAATGAATAGTCATTTTAGAATGGTGGGCTTATTCTAGGACTACCTTTATCAAGCTTCCAGTTTGAGGAACACAAAGCCTTCCATCTCGTCGCAACCACCCCTTTTTCATCTATGGCATATCTACTGAGGTGACTAGAAGTCTCCCGTTTTTGAGCTTTTTCATGATGTCTAAAATTTGTGGGTCACCTTGTTGCGAAGATCCTATCTGATCCATAAGGGTTGGTCGTATCTCTAAGGATGCAAACAAATCAGGAAAAATCTCGATAGAGGGTCTAAAATCAAAAGCTGATATGAACTCCAAGCCCTTCCACTCCACAAACAGAGGACGCAAGGCATCCTCTGCCTACTTAGTGCGTCTTCCACTGCATTACCCTTGCCAGGGTATAAGCAATCTCAAAATCATAAGAAGCTAGGAACTCCATCCACCGTTGTTGCCTTAAATTGAGATCTTTCTGCGAGAATAAATACTTGAGAGATTTATAATCGGTGTATAACTCGAACTTCTCTCCAGGTAAATAATGGTGCCACATCTTAAGCGCGAATACTATGGCAGCTAGCTCTAGATCATGGGTGGGGTAGTTCTTCTCATGAACTCTCAACTATCTACCCCCATAACATACCACTTTCCCTTCTTGCATCAGAACCGCACTAAGCCATGTACCACACGCATCAGTGTAAATGGTAAACACTTTACTCCCATCAGGCAAGGTCAAGACTGGGGCTGTTGTCAGAGCCCTCTTCAGTCGTTGGAAAGCAACATCATAATCTATATCCCATGAAAATGCCAAATTCTTCTTTGTCAGCCTGGTGAGTGGGGCTGATATCTTTGCGAAGTCTTTAATGAACTTCCTATAATAACCTGCCAACCCAAGAAAACTTCTCACCTCGGTTGCATTTTTAGGAATCTTCCAATCTTGCGCTGCAACCACCTTTACTGGATCTACAGCTATCCCTTCTTCGGAGACCACATGCCCTAAGAATCTCACCTCTTTTCTCCAAAAATGACATTTGGAGAATTTCGCCTTAAGCTGATGCGCATGGAGAGTTTACAAAATTTATCTCAAATGCCGGGCTTGCTCTTCTTCGCTTTTGGAGAAGATCAAAATATCGTCAACAAAGACCATGACAAATTTGTTTAGAAACTCCTGAAACACCCTACTCATTAGATCAACAAAATAGGCGGGTGCATTCATCTGATAAATCCTTTCTCAAGTAGCTCCCTTACTTGCTTACTCAGCTCCTCCTTTCCCTCGAAGCCATATGGCGCACTGGTAATGCAACTGGCTTTGCATTGTCCACCAGATATATATGAAAATCGATCACGCGCCTTGGAGGTAAACCCCTTACCTCATAAAAAACATTGGAATAATCTCGTACTATTGGAACAGATTGCAAATCATCGAAAGATGTATCAAGAGACTTTAGGAAACTAAGCATAACCGACCCTTGTAGGTCAAAAAAAATCTCGAGGGTCCTCTCATGACAAGTCAGAAGCCTAACGACCCTCCTCTCGCAATTCAGAATGGCACCATACATGGTAAGCCAATTCGTTCCTAGAATCAACCTATAGCCCATGAACCCAAGCACATACGCATTGCACTCAAATTCGACGCCTAACACAAATATCCTCAAACCCCAACAAATCATAGATAAATGAGCTGAACCACCAATGGGGTTTGAAACAACTACGGGATCCACTACCATACTAGTAATTAAGTGCAGAGATTCAAACACATAACTAGATATAAATGAATGTGAAGCGCCAGAATCAAAAAATGTTCTAATAGGATGGTTTGAAAGAGAAATTAATCCGTCCACAGAAATTTTTCTACCTCTATTAGGAGCACTGATCGCGAGAGCATGTGCCTTCCCTCCAGAAGTTCCTGCCTTTAGTCCTTGTCCCTGCGATCCCTGTTTCTTGGGGCACTTCCTAGCAAAGTGTCCTACCTCTCCACAATTGTAGCAAGAGTTCTTCCTTCGCTTACAGTCTTTGACCAAGTGACCCTCTTTCCCACAACTGTGACATTTTCTTTTATCCTAACCCTTGTCATTCTTTCCACCTTTCTTTTGTTGTTGTTGTTGTTGTTGCCCCTTCTTGGGCCACACCTTCTTATTTTGCGATTTTGCTTCCATCTTTTCTCCTTTGTCTTCCTCATGCATTAAGTCCATATCGACAAGCTTTTCAAAGGTGGCTCCCATTGGAATATGGGACATGGCTAACTTATGAAGGGGTCCATTGAGCCCTTTAGCAAACCGCAACTCCTTTGTGCGGAGTATCCACTAATTCTAACTTGAACCTTGCTAGCTGGTTGGATTTGTTCACATATTCTTTCATCGCAAGTTCCCTTGTTTGAGTGCCAAGAGCCTCTCCATCTGCATGCTTTTCTTGGCTTGGGAAAGAAATTTTATTTCAAATATTTGCCCAAAATCTTCCCAATTTTCCACTGGACATCCAACTTGGGTAACGTCCCACCAAAATGAGGCTTCGTCTTTCAGTAGCCAGGCGGCTAACTGAACCTTCCTTCTATCCTCTACTTCAAAGATTAAGAATAAGTCCTCGGTCTCCTTGAGCCAATTCCGCGCTTTTATGAATGTCTCATTCCCATGGAATGACTTCCCTCCCATAGCATATAAGTCTTTGTAGATCTTGGTGAAATTATCTGCTCTTGGAGGGGGAGGAAGAGGAATTACTGGTGCAGCTGGGGGAGGAATGTTTCCTTGGCCTTCGGCAGGCGTCGTGCCCTCCAGATACCTATGGAACCATCTGGGTATCGTAACGCCCTCTGGGATATTAGGAACGTTTTGTTCCCCAGACATGCTGAAAAGAAAAAGGAAAAGATTTAGACAAAGGACCGAAGGATATTACATATGGCTTTTTGGGGAATGTTTTTCAAAACAGACTTTTCTTTTTTGATAATGTTTTCTTTTAAACCCTTTTTGAAAATAATTTTCAAAAACTTTATCCAATCTGGTAACCTTCATCTCTGATACCAAGTGTGATACCCCACGTCCGTTAATATCACTCACAAAGGGAAAGCATTAAGTTTTGTGAAGCGCTATAGGTAAACAGACGCAGAATATTACAAGACAGGTATAAATAACATAGCAGTGGAAATTCAAATTTTAATTTCAAACATAAATCATACATCCTGGTCCGAAATACCATAAGTCACAAAAATCATTACAACAATATAACTTCTGTCTTTTACCATCAGAGTACACAAATATTTAAAAGAAATCATAATTACCCAAATAAAAGAGACAAAACCATAGTAGAGAAAAGAACTTGAGCCATACTTTGAAAGCAGCTCTAACAAGATGATAACTGAGTACAGACTAAGCCTGAGTGTTTCCTCCCTGAGAACCTTGGGGGGGGGGGGGGGGGGGGAATGAAAGAAAGAAGGAGAAACCAAAAGGGTCAGACATAAAGTCCGGCGAGTCTAGTTACTTTTAGCAAGTAAATAAATAAAAGTAGCATGACATGCATATAAAGTGGATAAGAGAGATCACTACATAAATGGCAGGTGTGACAAGGTAGACAGGATAAGGTGTATGCGCATATCTAATGATTACTCTGCACTATTACTAGTATATCCAGAATGAGATGATCCCTTCCACTATAAGGTGGTAGACTTAGGCATACGTCCAAATGTACCCAAACTACTACCCTAATCGATCGGCTCCCTAATCCGTGTAGATACTCTGTGCCGGCCCCTCCGTAGGATGTATCACGTCCTAAAGTAGCAACCTCTCGCTGATATGCACAACCCCATATCTACAGGTGTCACGGTCATCTTATCCCCTTCTTCCCGCCTCATGCACGCACATGGCCTAGTCAGTTTGCGCCGCCCACACCGTCCTCCACATTTGGATCTCTTACAATCCGTCCAGTAAGCATGGGAGTACATGTTGTGATACCTACTCTGGGTTACTGGATGAAACAGGTCCCACACAATATGATACAAGCTCTCCCCTTTGTGTCCCCCACTAGGTTTTCTTTGGCTATGTATACCACTAGATGTCTCTAATTACATAACCCTATCATTTCTACAAGTTATGCTTACCCTAAAAGGTGTCTTTAATTACATAACTTTATTATTCTCCCTGGTCATGTATACTACTTGGTGTCTTTAATTACATAAACTTATCGGGTTAAGTTTGTGGGCCTATATGTAAATATTACCTACCCCCTCAGATTTGCTTAACCCATCCAGTGTCCAACTAATTTTACTTAACCCTAACTTTAGTTCATATTCATACAATTCATATGGATTAGATTAGGTTAAGTAGTCCAATTTATTACCATGTCCATTTATGGTTTATAATGGGCTAGACTTCCCACATTAGGCCTACAACTTGTGTATGCTGGATATGCCGGTCAGGTCTGGGCAGTCTTATTCCACAAGTTGGGACTAACCTCGTGTCATAGCCCGATTTGTATTTGCACACTTAGACCTCTCATACTAAGTTCAACATTAGTGGATGCTGGATATGCCGGTCGGGTCCGGGCAGACTTCCACTACTAATGCAACCTAATCTCGTGTCATAAGTGCAACTACAATTCCCAATTGTAACTATTAGACATTTCATTCTTATCCAATTCTTACCTATGTCTTTATAGGTGATTACGTCCCTAATTTCCCCTTTTTGAATCATATGTCCAATTCATAAACATTAATTAAATTATACCAATTCTAACCTTTTTGCCCCGTCCCCTAATTAACGCATTCACATATATTTGGTGGCATCTAGGCTAGAAAGTAGCCTAGTCATAAACAATAAAAGGGAAAATGATGGGAATATGAAAAACATGACTGTTTTGGCATAAACATAAACTAACATGGTGATAAGGTGGACATATAGGCACAAATATGATGAACTTGTGGCAGTTAACTGATTCAGATCTAATATGATGTCATAATAAGCATAATAAGATCTAAATTAACAATTTTGATGTCCAACTTGTTTAGATCTAATATGATAGGCACAATGTGATAAACTAGATCTGATTAGCAATTTAGATGTCCACATGATTCAGATCCAATGGTTAAAACTAGATCTAACACAAATAAGGTCAAGATCCATATAATAGAATGTCATAATAGATCCAACAAGATAGAGATTTAGATCAATAATTAAAAATAGATCTAGCACAAATAAGGTCAAGGTCCACATCATAGAATGCCACAAAAGTTACAATAGATCCAACAAGATAGAGATTTAGATCCAAGTTATACACAATTTAGGATGTCATATGTTCGCAATTTACAATGGATCCAATATAATATAGGCACATGAACAAATCCAAACTATTGTCATATCACGTTTACTTTTATCCATTTAAATCTAAAAGCAACTAGGAACTCACAGAGTTTGGATTAGAAAATAGAGAAAAAATGGATCTTGAATCTTTTACTGATTTTCTTAGGTTAATAGTTATAGGAGATTAACGGATCTAATTCAGTTCAAACGCCGACAGAGTTTGGCCCCCATGAATTCTAAATGAAGAAAACAGGAGGAATGGACACATATTTATAGCTGAAACGCCTCTGAAACCGACGACCACATCATCCTTAGGGGTATCGACACTCTTGTAGGTTGGTCGACTTTGGTATTGACACCACTTAAGAAGGGTCGACTCCGGTGTTGACACCCCTCTAGGGGGTCGACCCCCCTAGAGCGGGAAATTTGCCACTATACGAAATTTCGATTTTGGACCCTTTCTAGATAAGTGCTGACTCATATCTGACTCATATGAGTATCATATGTATATACATATTTCTTCTTCGCTTATACAAACTAAAACCCCTCATAACTTCTTCATATGGTGTCTACCCAATGTCTATCTTGACCAGAATTTCGAGACGGACGCAATGGCGTAGTCCGTTTTCCTTGATCCTGAATATTAAATTAGTTATTATTTGATTTATCCTCTTTTAGTGTTATTAAAATTTCAGGGTGTTACATTTAGTATTAACCAATGGGCGCTATTGGTTGAGAAAAAAATAGCAGATGGCCCAAATATACACTGTTTTTATAAAGATTGATTTACCATCAGGTAAATCGATAGAAATGAAATTATTAAATTTATTTTATAACTGAAGATCGATTTTAAATATATATTGCTATAAAATGGAAATTTATAAAAGGGATTATATATTTAGTTATTATTCATTTAAGTTTATAAGTGATTTTTAAACAATTTTATTAAGTTAATCCTTATACTAATAGGATTGATATGTATGCGAGCGGAATTAACGTAACAATTAGATTGGGTTTTATATTAATATTGATTATTATTTGTAATCAAAGTAAATATAATTATTTAAATTGATTAATTTTTAATTAATTTAAATGAAAAGATCAATAATGATTGATTAACGAGTTAATTATGTTTAGAGTTGAACAAGTTAACGATGTTAACTGGAATTTGTTTATTAAATTAGTTTATTAATCTAATGGGTATATATAATAGTGAAGTAACCCAGTTTCATTTTAACGTTGAAAATTGATTATTAGTAATTTAATACTAATTGAAGTGATAATTTGGAATGTAAAATCTAGTATCGAAGTTTGTGAAGTTTTAAAGTCATAATCATAGTTTAATGAATATTTAAGCGATTTTAGGTTTATAATAATATAAGTTATGTTTTAAATCGAAGTTTTATTTTGATTCTTACTGAATTATATTTAATTGGATTCTATGAAATCCAAGTTATACGAAGTTATAAAACACAAGTTTTATTGAATATATAAATGGAACGAGTTATTGAAATGGCTTATGAGTGAGGTATAAGTTGAGGGTATGAAATAAAGAATTGGAACCTTACTATAGATCGGTTGAGTTAAATGATTTTCTGAGTATTAATCTGATGTTGGTTTCAGCCTTCGGATACTAGGGAATTGTTTTCTTACTGATTTATAGTTAGGAACTGATGAAGGTATGAAATAGAAATTGGAAGGGAAACCAAATCCGAATTAAAATGGTTAGATGAGTTGAATTATAAAGATGCGATATAAATTTGCTATATTAAATAATAGATGAGGTTTCATCAAGGTATAATTAAAATGGGATTTTTTTTGATATTGGGAATGAACATCGGTTTTGGTATTACAGCTGATATTTATCTTAAATTTAGAATGTTGTTGATCAAGGTCTGAGAGGTAATTAAAATACCCCAACTTGAATGACTTTCGGATTATCGAAGGATGATATTAGTTGTAATGGTGGAAAGGTAAGAAGCAACTTATTTGCGAAATAATAAGCTAACGTTATTTGAAGAACATGGGAATATATAATGGGATTCTGAAATAAAAGGGAATAAGAGGGCTTGAGAATATGAAATGATATTTTTATTGTAAAGGGATAAATGAAAGGAGATTTGTGAAAATATAACGATATTTTCAAAGTAAATTGAGATTTAGAATGGTTTATTCTAAAAGAATAATTATGATTATTTTGTTTTAAATAATAAAACAAAAGGAGATTACGTAGATTGTATTAAGACGATAAGTTGAATCGATTTTGCAATAATAGATAATAAGTAGCAAATGTTTGAATGATGTTTAAAGGAAGAACCAGATAGGATTTTAAGTTATTTTCCGTAGTATTAAAATAAAATATTTTGAGAATATTAATATATTAAAACTGATACATTATTTTTAATGGCCAAGTGACACTATATACCGAACCAATGGATTTATTTTATTTTTATGATTGTTAAATAACCGACTATCAAAATCTGACCTAACGCGTTGTAGGTACGGAAAGAACATGATCGAATTTATATTCGAAAACCATTCCGAACCAACAAATACGAAAACGAAGAAGATATATAAAGATGATCGAGATGGAGCAATTGAAGATCGTAAATCTTCATGAACGAAAGAAGTATTGTTGGATTTCTCTAGCTGATCCCAGAAGATATTTCAACTGTGATTCTGTCGTGATTGAAATCTACGGATTTGCAAGGACTACTCGCTACCAATCCACAGGGTAATTCATGGGATGTGGTAGGATAGCGCCTTCGGTTTGTCAAGTTCCAGGACAAATTGTTTGGACGTGTGTCTGACAGAGTATTTCCAAAGGAGTCATGTACATTGTTTTCTTCAAATGTACCAGGTTAGTAGCAAAGAAGGGAAACTTCTTTAGCTGAACAACCAAAGTAATTTTGTGGAAATCAATTATTGATGTTTTCTGGCGGATCTGACAATGTGGCATTCAAAGTGAATGGGGGTATGCTATCAGAAAAGGTAATCTAAACCTCAAGCCACGTCAACCGAGAAATGACAAGAATTGAGTAGCTTGCATGGCTATGTGGATAGCTCCCATTAGGGTGTATTATCACCTATCTAGTGAAAATTCGTTTCCTTCTTTAATCTATTTCGATGCTGTCCCTTTCGGGAAATAGTGGTTTGAGCCCAACCGTTGGTGATATACATACGATACACTCAAGCGAAATGAGTGGTCGGTCATGTATGTCTGGGTTGCAAGATTTTCTTGTTGAACTCAGTGTATTCCCCTCTAGAGATACACTATCAGAAGGTGGTTCCATACCTTTTCATAGTCGGATTCCAATCTCCAATAAGCTCCCACAGTTTTGGTTGCATACTATATATGTAGAACGTGAGATGCAAGCGTTCTGCTAGATTGTTATTCATTTGTATTTAGACACTATTATAATATCAGAATAAGATATTGATTTCAAAATGTTTTGGGTCATCATAAGGTAAAAGCCGTCCGTATTTATGTGTGGATTTGGCCTTACGATGATCGAAAGAAAAGGATAATCAGTAACGTTTATTTATGTGCGGTAGTTCGTAATATTGAGTTTTGAACTTCAACTGAATATACATAATCCATTTTAAGTCGGGAATTTTGTGAAACAAGAAGCGTTAGAATCTATTTGATAATAATTTTCTAATGAAAGAGAAAAATCGAAATTTTAGTTTATATATTGTGAATTATGTCCAATTCAAATTTTAAAATAGTCGTTATGAGTTCGTTAATAAACATTATCGTTTACTTAATAAATTAAATAAGGATTTTTATATATTTCGAATATCATTTAACTCGAAAATGGTAATGTTGAGTATAGTTCCATATTGGTTAGATTTGAAATGATATATTATTTTATTTGGACATACACGACGATAATCACTTGTTTTAATTGTTTTGGAATTAAATTAATATTTTATCGATATTATATAAGCCCTAAAATAGCTGTTTTCAAACATTCTTCGTTTTCGATGATACGAATTTTATTGGAATACTTATAGCTAATTATTGTTAGATTTCCAGTTTGGAGCCAATCAGAATTGTTTTGTCGGTACACAATATTTAAAGGGTGAAACGATGAATATATTAAAATTAAAATAACGTTTTTGTGCGAACGGAGTCCATTTTCAACGAAATTAATTTCATTGGTTCCGTGACGTCAAGGCGTAACAGCGTGTCGGTTTTCGATACGTTTGGAAATTTGGAGTGACGGTGCATGTATATAACGTACAACATAAATAGCGGCAAATTTATTTATCATATTAAAATAATTAAAAAAAAGCTTTGAACTTAAGTAATATATGACATGTACGTACCCATCCCTACTCCTAAAATAAGCTGCATGTGTATTCTTAACGTGCTTTATCATCAAATCATATGGACATGAATAAACATAAAGCAATAGCCTAAAACAATGCGAGAACATACATAATAAATCACGTAGGCATAAAATATTTTTGTACTCATTATCTTACAACTACCCTCTTCTGCGTCTTTTCTTTATTTCATGACGAAACAACTGCATGCAAGGCACAACTAGGATTAGTTGCTAAAGTCTTAAGAAAAACCTACCCTAAAATGTTCTGCAAGCCTAATCTACAACTAATTATACAAAAACAAATATACACAGCTATACTACATACCCCTTTCTCCCATCTGAATACTGCGCATGCTATTCTTCTTTCACCATCACAATGTTAACTCAATCAGATGAACAAAATGAAAACACCGTCCATTAGAAACAACTCACGCTACTCTAATTTGTCGACCAATCTACATTCTGTGCCAACTAAGTGTTCGAGAAGTATAAATACCTCACCAGATCGTTCATTTTCCGAATCAAATATAGAGAAGAGAAAATTATTTAAAACCTTCTTTGATTTTTATAAAATCAGTAACTCACTCTAAAATCAAGAAATATGCTGCAATAAACTCTCCAAGAAAATCTCTACATCTCCACCATTGTCGTTATTCGTATTACAGTGTTTAATGTAGAACGTCGAGTTGTAGGGTTAGGTTTATATCATAATTTGGCGATCGAGACGCGAATTCGTTTGTGGAAATGTTATCACATCATGTGGCGCACGTATGGATTTTTTTTTTTTGTAAATTCTGGCATCGAAAAGTGTGCATATAGGCAGGAGGGTTCACCGTCGGTCGATAATGTGGTTCACCGGAGTGGAAGCGAGGAGTGCGAACGAGTTTGGTTTGAGGAGAGATGTTGAATGGAGATGTTTAGTTGATGGTTTGGAGTCGATTAGGCGGTGTCATGTTTTAATGGTGCACGTGACATGGAGCTACATGAGGGAGCAAACAGATCGGGGAAGATAAAGTATTTTTGAGCGGGTATGGGTTAACGTAGGATGTGGGCTGAAATGGAAATGTGGATGTGGGGTTTTGGGCTTTGAAAAAATATATGAAAGGAAAGTTGCATGAGAATATAAAACGATAGGGGAAAGGAGAAATACAATTGGGATGGAAGAAAATATAGATAGGTGGTGGGCTGCGTGGAACTGGGCCATTAAGATTTAGAAAAGGAAAAGAGGAGAGAAAATAAAAGTGGAGTGAATGTTATGGATTGGAAGGAAGAATAAAAACACAAGTAGGTGGAAAGGAAAAAGAAAATGGGGGAGGAAATACTCAACCGTGACCGATCTATATTTAGGTAATTAGCCACCCTGTTTTGTTCAAATTGAATTAGCATTAATAAATTTGTAATTAAGGTGATCATCAATTATAATTTAAAAAGTTAAAATTATTTAACGTCTAACCTATGCATACAAAATTCAATAAAACAAAAGGTGTCGAAATCATATTGAGAAACGCTAAAGGTGGATCCAGTTTAGACGATGATGGAAGCAGCTAAGGATTTTAATTAAATTTAACATATGTTTAATTTAATTAAAACAAACCTTTTTAACGACAAATGCAATCAAGGTGAGTTAAACTCACTCAGCTCCCCACTTATAATTATTATAAGTCGGTTTTATTATTCGTATGCCATGTTTGCTAATTGTTGGTTGATTTGATGGTTGATTGGATGTTGCTAAATATTGTTACATCGATTATTTAAATTAAACGCTCTTTAATTTAAATGAAATGACATCATTGTTTTTAATGATTATTTCCAAACAAGGTAACTTAGCTTGTTGGTTACGTTTATAATAATATAAACATATTAAATTAAATTAGGTGCTTATATTGTTGTTATTAGTTAGCCATTATTGATTATAAAGTATCATATTGAATGGATTGTTTATGTGAGGTAACCTATTTGGATCCAGGGAAAACAGGTTGGAGGGATTCAACTGGATTCCTCAAATTTATTGTTCATTTTTATATGATCGTTATATGAACTGTTTAACCAATATGATTGGATTATCGGTTTGATTATTAATTGTTGAATATGAATTCAACTTTGTTTGGTATTATCCAATGGGTGATATTGATTGAGAAAAAATAGTAGATGGCCCAAATGTACATTGTTTTTATAAAGATTGATTTACCGTAAGGTAAATCGATAGAAATGAAATTATTAAATTTATTTTATAACTGAAGACAGATTGTAAATATCTATTACTTTAAAATGACAATTTATAAAAGGAATGAAATAATTAGTTATTATTCATTTAAGTTTATAAGTGATTTTTAAACAATTTTATTAAGTTAATCCTTATATTAATAAGATTGATATGTATGCAAGAAGAATTAACGTAACAATTAGAATGGGTTTTATATTAATATTGATTATTATTTATAATCAAAGTAAGTGGAATTATTTAAATTTATTAATTTTTAATTAATTTAAATGAAAAGATCAATAATGATTGATTAACGTGTTAATCATGTTTAGAATTGAACAAATTAATGGCGTTAACTGGAATTTGTTTATTAAATTAGTTTATTAATTTAATGGGAATATATAATGGTGAAGTAACCCGGTTTCATTTTAATTTTGAAACTTGATTATTAGTTATTTAATAATAATCGAAGTGATAATTTGGAATGTAAAATCTAGTAATGAAGTTTGTGAAGTTTTAAATTCATGTTCATAGTTTAATGAATATTTAACCGATTTAAGGTTTATAATAATATAAGTTATGTTTTAAATTGAAGTTTTATTTTGATTCTTATTGAATTATATTTAACTGGATTCTGTGAAACCCAAGTTATACGAAGTTATTAAACCCAAGTTTTATTGAATATATAAATGGAACGAGTTATTAAAATGGCTTATGAGTGAGGTATAAGTTGAGGATTTGAAATAAAGAATTGGAGCCTAACTATAGATCGGTTGAGTTAAATGATTTTCTGAGTATTAATCCGTTGTTGTTTCGGCCTTTCGGGTTGACACTAGGGAACTATTTTCTTACTAATTTATGGATAGGAACTGATGTAGGTATGAAATGGAAATTGGAAGGGAAACCAAATTTGAATTAAAATGGTTAGATGAGTTGAATTATAAAGATGCAGTATAAATTTGCTATATTAAATAAGAGATGAGGTTTCATCAAGGTATAATTAAAATGGGATTTGTTTTGATATTAGGAATGAATATCGGTTTTGGTATTACAACTGATATTTATCTTAAGAGAAGAACGTCGTTGATCAAGGTTTGAGAGGTAATCTGTAACGACCCTCCTTCTCGGTCGGTCCATATCTATCGTTAAACCGACTTAAATTGAACCAAAAAGGCAGATATGCTAACTTTGGGTGCACAACACATCAAAACAAACAACATAAGACTTTTATAAACATTATAATAATATTACATCAGAGTAAAAAATATTAGAGTATCGAAAATAATATACAGTGAAAAATAATTTTATAATAAATGTAATACAATGCCGCGGAAACAAATAAACTAACACAGCGGAAGACTATCAATGCTCTGGACACAACTTTAAGCTTCGATGTAGAATCCTGCTAAATGAATTAATCTGCAAAACTAAACTACTGACTGCCCGTGTGGAAAATATGGGCACCCAGAGTTTAGGTATAAACAATAAACTCCAGGTCAGTCATGGGACTGGTGTGAGGACTAAAACAGTTGTTACTAACTTAAATAAAATAAGGAATATCATGGGACCACGCCGTATGTCACATAACGGGTTTACCCCCACGAGTTCCGATGCATAAACAACAACTAATAATAGTCATATGGATCTACAATGCATCACACAACATGCAATTTTCCAGTCTACCCATTAAGGCTTAATCCCAAATTTAGATTTTCAAAATCTAATTCACTTTACAGAAATTATTCCTTTGGGATTTATTTCCCGATTTCTTATTTCGAATCATTTGAAATACATATCTAGCTTTTATATCAAAGTAGATTTCACTTCAAGATCTCAAACCAAAATCTTTGGAAATATGAATTCCAAAACATAAAAATGCATACAAACAAATATGCAACCAAATATCGGGCTCCCCTTAGACAAGGCAAAGGGTACGCACCTCACCAACTATATATAAATATATATGCACCTCCCACTACGGAGCAGCCTACACTGACGATGCACAATCCCATGCCCTCGGGGACTACACCGCCATCTCACCCATACTTTTAGTCATCCGGGTCACCAGAATCTTTAGCCACATACTAAATCATTTCATGTCCCGAAGTGAGGAAAATCATTTCACCACATAATAACCACAAGTACTTTCCAAAATATAGTACTTTACATTAGCAATTCACACGTATGATTAGTCACTATTAATCACATAACCTTTGAGCTCATACGTCTGAAAGAAGGGTGTTAAGCAAGAGAATAAATTCTCCGCCACCAAACAGATATATCATAAATAGTAACTAATCGGTTATGCGATGAACTACAATGTCAAACACATAATACTTTTCGAAATCATTTCGACAACATCGGGTTTAGCCCTCGAAATCCTTTCTGTTTTATACAACATTTTTATAAAACATTCCCTGTCCAAAATCGGGAATACATTTCTTTTCACTTAAGAAAAACATCATTTCAAAATCATTCATTAAATTTGAAACGAACTCAACAACATCGCTAAACATCTCATAGTCAAATCGTGAAGTGTTTCTCCAGATGTTAGCACACAAATATTTCTACCTAACCCAATGCTAAATGTAAAAGCATATTTGCTCATAAATTGGTTGAGCACAGTCCAAACAATCAATCAATCACAATCAATATCAACAACCAAGTATATTTGGTTTGTACCATATCTCATGTTTTGGCAAATATAATTACCATTCATTCATTCAAATATAATTAATGATTTATTAAAACTCCAGTTCAGTTTTAATCTCCAAAAATCATACTGAACACCCCACCCTCCATTAAGGTCACTCACAAGGGACTGCCTTAACTTTGGTGGAGGTTTGTGAGTAAAAGTCACAGATAAAACACAAGACAGATATAAACACATATATATAAGCAGCGGAAAACAAACATACATTTTATTTCATAAAATACTTGTTCATACAAAACATTTCCATAACTGTCACATAATCACTCCCAAAAACATTAAATCATCATTTATGTCTTGGTTATTAAATAAAGAAGCATAAAACATAATTAAAACTGCATAAATCCCCATGATTGTGTCCAACAGCCATAGCCAAAGCAAGAGAGTCCAAAATGTACATCAACTATCTTGAAGCTTGCAAAGATTCTGACTAACCTATGTTGTTTCCTCCCTGTGGACCTGGGGGGGGGGGGGGGGACGAAAGAAAAGAAGACGAAAGAAAATAGGGTCAGACATAAAGCCTGGTAAGTCTAGTGACTCTTCAGTATGAGAATAAGAATAAGGGCATGATAAGTATAAACTGGAAATAGGAGAATGTCATAAACTAAGACAAAGCAGTTTGAATCGAATATACTATCGCACCCCATACTATATCTCTGCACCTACTTGTATTATCTTATCTGTCACCCCATGCTGGAGGTAAAGTGATCCCCTTATCTAAAGATCGGCTCCTACTCGCATAATCATCTATGTCTTACGACCCCCAAAGATTGTAGATACCTGCGGTGGCCCCACCATGGTGTGTATCAAGTCCCATGGTGGCGACCTGACACAAAACCAGAGATGCATAGGTTATACTACTGGTGCCCCCAGTGCCCTGTTTGTCTGCTCCGAAGTGTGTGCACGCCCGCACTCCATTGGAACCCACACTGTTGCACCCACCGCCGTCGCTTTTGACCGCTTACAATCAGCCCAGTAATCGTGCCCCATCCTGCCTAGTTTCAGGGTACCATGATACCTAATTGGGTTACTGCTGAATTGGGTCCCCGTTACTAGGGTTTTCTAGTCAAACATGTTAAGTGGTTAAGTGCCTGTATTTACCTAACCCCACCCATCAATTTCATTAACATGTTGAATTGATTAAGTGTTTTAGTTAACTTAACCCTACCATCCTGACAGTCTGTCCTTAGCTTTTTAAAGCACCGACCACTCACATTAGACAGGTATTGTTACGGTTACTGGATGTGCCGGTCGGTTCCGGGCAGATTTACACCGTAACTCGGTCTAACCTCGGGTCCTTATTGGGCTTCATGCTTAACCACCCACATTGGATAGGTATTGTTGTGACTACTGGACAGCCGGGCGGGTCCGGGCAGGTTTACATCACAACTCAATCCAACCTCGTGTTAAGCATACTCGTATTTTCTAAATTTACATATTTGTCTTTATCACTTAATATATGTAAATTTGTCAACAATTAAATGTTATGGCCCACATTCCAAGTTTAACATTTTTGATATAAGAATTTATACCGTTTAAATGCCACCAATTTTGGCATGTGACAAACATGCCAATTTCACATATTTTTATGATAAGTTTTCTAATATTCCCAACGTTTCCCCGTTTAAACATCAGGCTAACAATCTTAGCCTAATTTTCGTTCGCATAGTTTTTAACATATGATATCAGGCTAAAAACTTAGCCTAATTTAGCGCACACAAATAGGCATAAGGGAATTCATAAACGTAAACATGACATAGGTGTAAACTTGGCATTTTTGGCATAGTCAATATGAACATCATAGGTATGAACTTGCAAAATAGTCAACATGAATGTGAATTTGCAACATGGCCTAAATCAACATATATGTGAACTTGCATTGAAATAGGTATTTATCCAAATAGGTGTCACATAATTTAGCATATGATTTAGATAACATAAGTCTAAACTTGTTTTTGGATCTAGGCATAACATCGAACATCACTAGCATATGACAAGAATATGGCATTTTCATAAATATGTATATCCTTATGACAAGGTTGTGAGCTAGATCCAATCGCATATCTAGTTACAACATGAAACATGTACTAAAGTGGATCTTGACATGGATCCAATTAGGAATTTGCAACTTTTGTATAAACATAGGGACATGTATATGAACATAACCATTTAGGCATAAAGGTTCTAGCATTAAGTATATACATGAGGTTCTAATCACAAATAACCTATATAATCACATAAACATGAACTATACAACTTGCTTGTGATGTTGTTGTCATTCTAAAAGTACAATAGGATTAACATCAATCTTAATTATACCACAAACATCCCAATTTCACTTCCAATTTACATCGAATCAAGTCTTAGTTTTATTCAAATCGGAAAAATCACTATACTTACAACGAACGACGAACTTGGATTCTGGATTCTGAATTCTGAATTTGATATGCTTTCCTTTGGGTAGACTAACGTTGTTTTGATTCATGTTTTACTTTAGTATTGGCTTGTCTCTAAGCTTTCTAACTGACGGCCACTCCTAGTTTCTTTCCAGCAGCATGACGGCTTTAGTATTATATTATTTGTGTAAATTTAGGGTTAGACTTGAGTTGTATTTATAGAATTTTAAACTGATTAGAGCCGTCGATGAAGCTAGAGAGAATCCAGACCATCCATCTCAAGAGAAGCCAATCAAAAAGCGACATGTAAGCCCTAGTGACTCAGCCAAGCATCAGAAATCGACCAGAACCCGACCAGGCCAGCCAGGGCCTGACCAAGCCAGCTTTCTGGCCTGGGCGCACTTGGCAGGTGCGCCAGTGCAAATTTGTACTGGTGCACTTCCCAAGTGCGCCAGTGCATTTTTGTTCTGGCGCACTTCCCAAGTGCGCCAGTGCATTCTGACCCGTTTCTGGTTTTTCTGCCCAACTTTGTTCGTCCATATCTTCTTCATACGGTATCCGTTTTACGCAAACTCGGACTCTATCTCAAGCAGAATTCCGAGCCAAACACAATGGTGTAACCCATTTCCCTTAATCCCATCATTTAGAATTAATTATACTTTAATTTGTTAAGTTACAGATAACAGAAAAATCGGGGTGTTACATTCTCCCCTCCTTAAAGGATTTCGTCCCCGAAATCTTCAAGTCTAAGAGAACGTAAGTCCTAACATCCAATCGTCCATCTACTCAACCAACAAACACAGGCATCCATTGTCCTTAAAAGACTTCTAATGCTTTATGATTATATGCAGATTGTGTGTATATATCCTGAACTAATGCAAAATCAGGCGGTCTACTGATGCAGTTGACCTCCTTATTGCAAATCATGTAAGTGTCGTGAATCCATTATGTATGCAAATTTGTCCTTACTCATAATTCTACATGAGTGCGCAACCATCAATACAAATGCGACATCCATATGACAACATACCAAGTTTCAACCACATACAAATATGAATACATATATGCATATGCAGTATGAAGTGACAGAGCCGATCTAAAACCTAGGGCGTGTGTGTATATGCATCCACGAGCAACCACTAGCAATCACTTGCAACCACTTGCAGCCATCAACCATAACATGTTTCAAATACATGTTTACATCCAAAGGGGTTTCTACCTAAGGATAAAGGATAATATCGAGGAGATATACCTAAAAAGATAGATACGAGCACAACTTAAGGAAAAAGAGAGATCAAAGATATACCCTCAAAAAGAAAAGGGTAGGCCACGCATATTCTATCCTCCGTTTCTCTAGTCTGCCCATTTAAGAGAAACCAAAGTAATAAGAAGAGACATAAAACTCTAAGTCAGACAAAAGTCTGGTATGAGCGATAACCAACAAAACAGAACAATAACAGGTATACTAAACCATACCTAAACCTGCAACCAAAGAGTTAGCACAACAAGATGCACAATACTCTAAGGTGAAACTAACATATGGTGTAAAGATACGGGGGGGGGGGGGGTGTGCATGTCATAGAATGTCAAACAATCAAGCATAGAAACCATCCTCACATCTCTCACTCAGTGCATAAAGTATACGATATCCATCGCTTTGATCACCCAAATCCTTGCCATGATCACTTTGCCCCATGGAGTCATGGTGACTCCATTGCACTGATCCATAGCCACTAATCCTTGCTATGTCCACTCTGCCCCATGAAGTCAAGACGACTCCACTACACTGGCTCATAGCCATGCTACGATCACTCAGCCCCATGGAGTAATAACTACCCCATTGCACTGATCCGTAGCCTAACAATCGTCTCTCGGTGATGAATCAAAGCTATGGACGTCGACAACTCCTTAGCACATGTTCCGTAGAAAAGCTCAATCATGAAGTTGACTCGTTGGTTCCCATCTAGATTCTGAGTACAAACTTCTCCTTTGGACTACCTTTGCATCTTGGGTTTTTGGTCATCATCTTCCCGGTTCAATCCCCATTCTGTTCGTGATCATCATATAGGCTCGACTCGTCCTCTTCCTCCATTCCGTTCATGACTGCCATATGGGTTCGGGTCGTGGTTACCCAACTGGGTCGGGTGCATCCTCCCAGGTCTTCGGTTCGTGATGAGCATCCGGGTCGGGTCGTGGTCTTCAAGTGCTGGCTTGTCTCGGCTCACGATCCTCAAGGCGATCGACTCGTGGATGCTCCGCTTGTGGTGATCAAACTCGAAGGGGTGAGGAACATCTGGCGGCTTGTGGGGTTGGACTCACGATCGGGTCGGTTCGGGTAGGGGCGATCCGATCCAGTCCGGCTCCTGCATACTTTTCCTGCAACTTCCAGCGACTGTTTTTACGCCACACGACGGCGTTTTCAACCATTCTTACTGTTCTGAACAATCACAAAGCATACCATACAGTCATAACAACATGTATAATTAACCACAAACACAAAAACAACAACATGATATGTTAAAATGGATCAAACATACCCATAACCCATATTTTTCCCTTAAGCATGTTTAAGAAAATCTGATGATAGGATTAGCAAAACTTAACCAAATTAACCCGAACTTCCAATAGAGGTCTAAAACTGTGTTTAAGAATTTCTAAACATTTTTCTAGAATTTAATCATGTATAATTTTGTTAATTAACACTAGTCACCCCTAATTAGTCGTAATTAGTGTAGAAACAATGCTAATCACTCACCTTGACTACAAATAAATCTTAGATATGAACTATCCTCTGATCTGGTTCGAATACCAAGACAACACAACAGCTCTCCTTCCAATCTGATGCTATTTCTCCTTGATTTGGCATAGATTGGTATAATCTTCAATTAGGAAGCGGTTAGGAGCGATTTGGGATGAAATTAGAAGGTGGAGGCCATGGCTAGGGTTAGAGAAATGTTTTAGGTGGCTGAAAAATGAAATAAAAATGGTTTTCCTACTGTTCTCAGCCTCCCCATAACCCTGATCCTGAAATGGGTTATGGGCCCTCTAGGTAATCACCCTAATTAGACCCGGTTAAGTTGTTTTTCACCTTCTAAACCTTTTTTCAGCCATATCTCCCAAACAGTGAGTCCGTTTGGCTAGTGTGACCACTCTACGGAAAGGTAAACCATCATCCGAATCTGATGGGAGTGGTTTCAGGTCAAAACTCCTTATCGATCAGAAGTTATGGCCGAAACAAGATCAGCTAGGGGCAAAACGGTCATTTAAAAATCGGCAAAAATCACGAACATGGGAAATGACCCCAATAGTCGTCTCCCAAAGTTACATGGCTATACGACTTCGCATGAGAAAGAAATAAATATTCTACGATCCCCTGATGCGTAGAATGTGGGTCGTTACACAAACATTCTTTGACATTTCTTCGAACAACATGTTGACAATCTGCAATTTCTATCATGCCATTTCCCGTTATTGCTACACCATACAAAAGTACAGACTATTAATTCCATGTTTTCCTTCGCACTGAAGGTAGGAAACAGATAATACATGATTTGAACGATGAAGCTGTAGCTAAGCATGTCTACGTTGGGAAGGAAGAAATATAGGTCAGCTGAAATTAGTGTGAAAGAATTGATTAATATAATATACCAAAATATCTTCTGGTCCTTAATTCGCAAATTCTGAACTGCTATTCAATCATAATGAACGACGTCCCTAATGTTTTTCGCTATTCTGAACTCAATCGAATGAGTTTTACAGTTTAATTCGATACATATATTCGTAATATCAAATATTAAGTCGACTCATTAAATTAATTTCAATTAATTTAAATCGTTTAAAATATAAATTGATTAGGAACAACTAAATTCATCGATAATAAATTATTATTATCATCGCTTATATTCAATTTAAATTTTTTATTGCTCGACTGAATCATTTCGATTCAGTTTTAACTCTGAATTCAATTGTTATTATTTCGTATTACGATATATCCAATATTAAATCGTATATCGATTATTAAATCGATAAATTCAATATAAAATCCATTTATAAATCCAATTCCAAATTTAAAATCATGTTAAATGTTCAATATTAAATAGCTAAAAATCCGGGATGTTACATTCCTTCCTCCTTAAAAGAATTTCGTCCTCGAAATTACTAAGGCAAAAGAAATGCTACAGACCCGTTAACTTTTTATAACTCATTATTCCACATTACATAACACAAGTCCTACAAAATTTTAAGTTTTCATGGAAATATTTAATTTCAAACTTTGAGTTTTTATCTCATTTCATTCATATTACGCATCATATATACTCACATTCTTTTAATTTGAATGGTGTACAACCAATTAATTCACATTCAATTCTCATTCCATTCATATGTATTCAAATTCATTCAAGTTTGATTCTAATCAATTTATTTACTCTATTCACGACAAACAATAAAATTTTCTATGTGTAATCAATGTCATTCAATTTAATAGCTATTTATATCTCTGGCTACATTTGGATTGACTCCAAATCAGTTCATCAACTTCACTTCTACAAATCCATTTATTTAACTTGCATGAGTTAAAATTAGAATTCAAATACCTGGTGTCTATTCCAAGTCATTTAGAAATCATATATAAATATATGTATTTATAACCATCTAAAATTCAAAGCATTTGATTTTTTCAAAACGACTTTGTTTCTTCCAACCAATTTGCATCAGAAACTTTTCTAAGGAGCAATCCGTCACTTAGAAACTCGAAAATGAACACTGATGATGTTGCAGTCATCATCAGAATTATTTTCCAGCGACTGAAGTGAGTTTAGTGCTTTATCACTTTCAAAATCTATAAAAATGATTTTTATTCAAAAATCCTTCCAAAACCAAGCTATATTATATTTTGGAAAAATATTTTCCAAACACCCGGGATTTAAATTCCAAAATGTGGTTTCAATCCAATTTTAATTTATCTTATATATATATATAAGTTCTATTTGATTATATATAACTATTTAAAATTTCATTTGATTATAATCTCAACCAACACATCCATATATTATGGTAACTCTAGAAAATGATTCATATTCATATCAAAGTATAATTTTGGGTAAAGTTATTTCATTTATCCATTTTAAAAACAATAATGTGTTGGATTATTTTGTTCAAGAGTTTAGAAACACCTATCGATACAGTTGCGCTATCGTATCGACCAGAATTCATAAACCACTAGACAAACCAATCAACACAATATAAAACAATTTTTATATCAACCTACAAATATGCTCTCTCATATATATACACTCAACTCATTCTAGGGTACTACTGACCCGATCTCTAATGAGTAAACCTTACCAAAGCCTAGGTGTTCGCTCAACCTATGCTCTGATACCAAATGTAGTAGCCCGAAAATCCATACTATCTGAGTTGACTAAAACAACACACATCAAACTCAAATAGCATAGAATTACAAGTCATTAGGGTTAAAGAAACAGAAACAGATATAAGAAGAACAAAACTAACAAAACAAAATCTCACAGCGGAACGAATAAAATATATTATATAACATAACCTTTGAAATACAAAATTTTGTATCATATATACATACCAACATCAAAGGACAATACAATATTTGATACATAGGAAAGCACCTCTTAAATATCTAACGGTGAAGCCGCCTGCTTCAAACTCCTCCAAGTGTATCTATAAAAGCCTGAACACTTGACTGCCCGTACAAATTTGGGCACCCAAGAGTTTAGGAAAAACAAACAAAATAAACTTTGGGTCAGTCATGGGACTGGTGTGAGTAAACTCCAACCATATTGTTCAACTTTGAAAAAAACCCTTTTGGAAAGAAAGGATAATAGTAAGACCAGACCACACATAAACATGGACGTTTTTTTTACCTTACTATAACCCAAAGCATCTTCAATATCAAAATCCAGTGATATTATAATATTGTCTATTCAAATAAATAACCAAAGAGCAGAACGCTTACATCTCCGCTCTACATACATAGTATAAAATCGAAAACCGCAGGGCACTTATTGGAGATTGGATTCCAACTATGAAAAGGTATGGAACCACCTTCTGATCAGTGTACTCTAGAGGGATACACTGGGGTTCAACAAGAATATCTTGCAATTCGGCCACACATGACCGACCACTCATTTAGCTTGAGTGTATCTAATATATTACCACCCCATTACGGTTTTAAGGGCCCACCGTACATCTGCGGAGATACAGAAAATGAAAGAAAATAAAATATGAATTTTTCTCTAGATCGGTGACAATATACCCTGATTGGAATGACCCACCTAGCCATGCTGCCTGCCCGATTTTTGTCATTTCCTGGTTGATGAGGCTTAAAGTCACGTTTACTTTTTAGAACATCTGGCCACCATTAACTTTGAGTGCCACATCGTCCATTCCGTTAATCACTAATTCGATTTATACAAATACATTCCAGGTGTTACAATAAAGAGAAGTTGCCTTCTCCCCCACTAACTTGGTATATTCGTAAAAACTAATGTCGTGACCGTTGGAAATACCCTGTCAGACATTCATCCATATATGTTCGTTCTGGGACTGAACGAAACCGAAGGCACTATCCTGAAAACAGAACCCCTGCATTTCACTCCGTCTTCGATTTTCATCAAATAATCTAATTCGCAACGCCTACGTCTATATGGAGTGGTTTTTCGGATAATAAATGCAACCGGTCTCTCCCTATTGACAACGATAGTCAAAAATCTTTGATAGCCGCTGATTTAACTATTAAAGGAAAACAAACATCCATCAAACAATCACTGACCTCTTTTTAATTAATATTCATTCATTTACTATTTTTCCCAATTTCTTATGGAATTCTATATACATCAATATATTGATTTCTGGCTGTCAAATTTTCTCAAAAATATTCTAACACCTTAAATTTTCAAAAAATTTCACCAGCACCTCCTTTGTACCGGTCAACAGTTCAAACCCCAACTCGCATCTCTATGCCCTTTTCACTCAAAAGAAAATAAAAAAGCCAAGCGGCTTGCCAATTCGGCGCATAAAACCTCATATGGAAATTTAAACATGTACCTTTTTGTCGGGCACTTAAATTAAAATCTTCATACTCTTCCTTCACTTCATCTCATACCTGTCTAAATGCATGCACCTGCATTTTCATTCTATCTCAATCCTTTCGACTAGTTTGATTTAAATCGCGTTCAATTCCACTAATTAATTTTTTGAATAATTCACTTGCTCCATTCACTTATAGTTTGAATCAATAGCGTTCAAACATATTGCAGTTCACCTATGACAATTCAAATTCCATTTCTAACTCACGCCTCATATATGAATTCAAATTCAAATTTACAAATCCACTTTGCTTAACCCACATCAAGTTCCATTGAATCCATATTATCTATCTTCTGGTATTATTTAGTTAATACCATTCCATCACTTTATTCAACTTGCTTGAGTTCATATTTATTTTATACTCAAATATGGATTTTTCTAATTGAAATTCGGATTTTTATTCACTAGAAATCCGTTTAATTGATTAATTAAATTGTTGTGGTTTTAAAACGATTTTACAATGACTTTTCTAAAATTTGATTTTGATACAACTCAAAATCAATAAACCGAAATCTAGATTTTTCTCTTCCATTTGAATACTATCATTTAATCGGTTCGAGTGTTTCTTATTTCATCGAATTCCGACTTATATTGAGTTCTGTATACTCAATTGAAGTTCGAATCGTCAATTTACGAACTACTGCGCTACGGCGGGTTCGTTTTAATTAAATTTAATTATAAACGCTTAAAACTTCATTTATAAAATAATTTCAACTCTATTTTCAATAAATTGAACCCATTATCTAAAACCACTTAACAATTCATATTATTCAACTCGTCGATGATTCTATTTCATATCCATATTCAGTTATAAATTAATTCAGACTCCAATTTATATATTCAATTCCGATTCATATAAATTAGATCATTAAAATTCAATATAATCAATTCCAATTTTGAATCTCTTCATGGGAATAATCAATTATTTTAACATACTTCACCATTATAAACTAATATCATCCCTTGATAATAGCAAAGTTGTTCAAGTTGGGGTATTTTATTTACCTCTCAGACCTTGACCGACAACGTTCTTACCTTGAGATAGATAAAAGCTTGTAATTCCAAAAACTCGATTTAAAACTCACCTTCTCGTCAAATAAAAAAAATGCGGTTTCTCAAGCCATATTTATTTTGGGAGAATCTATTTCCACATTATCTGATGAAAATTTCTTTATCACATTTATAAAAGTGGTTTATACATTAACTTCCTTATTTCATATCTAAAACAACTTCCAATTTAAATTCCATTTGAAACTAACTTCCAAATTATCCAACGATAATAAATATCATTTAACTTCTTGGTTTTATGATTTAAAATAAATTTCCATTTCAAAATTCTTTTAAAAACAAAATCCTACTATTTAGAAAGTAAATTTCTCTTTTTATTTTACATTCGAAGATATTTTATAATTAAACTTATAAATGTATTAACACAGAATCTATTTCATATTTGATTTCGATTACAGCTTCTAATTAAGATAATTTCAATATTCCTTCTGAAAATAGTTTATTTTTTTATTTTTTTATTCGACATAGTCGAATTCAAAATTATAAATCCTTATGGATTTATTTGAATTTAGTTTACATTCCGAACATCGGAACAAATTTCACCGTTTCTTTTTGAAATGATTCCCAATTATAAATCTCTCTTAATTTCACACATGAAATTAATTTTATAATTTATCCAATGAAAATTCCCTTTCTTTTTTTATAAACATTGTTTATAAATTTCACTTCATGTTTTAAATATTGAAACCAGTTTCTATTTCAATTTTCATTTGAAATCCAATTCCCACTTTGGAAAATAAATTTTCCTTTTTAAATTCATACTTGAAATTAAAACTTAATATTATCAAATGTAATATTTTTCCATTTATTAACATCATTTATAAATTCATCTACCTGTTTTTATTATTAAAAACAAGTTAATATTTCTTAATTCATTCGAAATTCCATTTATATTTCAAAATTTAATTTTTCCCTTTTTAAATCTAAAAATCCCTTTGTATAATATTTTTAAATATCAATATTCAGGGCCAATGATATTCTTATATCCAAACACACAAATCATCCATTCAATTCACACATCACACACTTCAATAAATATGTAAACAACAGTAAATAAATTTGAGGAATCCAGTTGGATTCCTCCAACCTGTTTTCCCTGCATCCACAGATGTTAGTCAACAAAAATAATACCAATCCTTCTTCAAGGCAAGATATCGTGGTATGAAGGTCATCCACTATATATATTGTGGGGGCGCATAGGGAAATCATCCGCTACTGGTACTGCGGACATCCGCTAATGGTACTGCGGGAAATATCCAATCACCAGTACTATATATATATATTCAACCATCAAACCTAAATAACTAATATATATGTAACCATAATAATACAATTGTTCATGCATGCATCCACACAATCAACAATTTATTTTTAAAATAAAACCGTGAGTGAGATTTACTCACCGTGATTTTATTTGCGCTGAATATCCATTTTAAATTCAGCACTGCGCGGCTAACGAACCAACCCGAATCATCTCGAATGTATTCATTTCCTGCAATGATTTTATTTTTATTTTTATAAATCGATAAATTATTATTTATTTAACAAAAGAACTTAAAATAAATGAACGAGTTGATCCTTTTATGTATATTTAAATTTTATAAAAACTTTACTTTATCGCCTTGCAAATCTCTTAATTGATCGACGAAATAAATCCACAAATAGCCCCATAAACTGCCCAAACATTCTTTGACATTTTCTCAAACAACACGTTGACAATCTGCAATTTCCATCGTTCCATTTCCCGTTATTTCTACACCATCCAGACCGACCAATATCTTACAAACTGATCATTGATGCTTTACTACTTCAGTTTTCCACCCATCAGCATGCTGCCGAACTGTTTCAAACATTTACTCCATACCGTGTATGGACAAGGCTTTCCATTTGACATACTTACACCTAGATTCCACCATCAGTAAATCACACATTATTAATACTACTAAGTATACAAAAATCGAACTTCCTCTAAATTACCCTGATCCCCACTGTCGATAACAATACAACCCAATCCATCCCTCATCTTAACAACATCGCACCCTCATCGGCCTTCAGTTCTTCCAACTTGAACTGACGTCGGCCTCTCCAAGCGATCCTCCTTCCATAAGCTATCGTAACCACCATCCCATCCTATGGCGTCCTCATCTTCCGAGCACCGTCCGTTCTGATATCCCAGTGACCAATTTAAATCGCACCACTCCAATCGAACAACTATGCCTCAAAACAAAAAGAAACCCAAAACCCATTTACAATCAAAAACTTCGAACAATGTCGCACTATTTCCTTTGATTTGCAGTTCAGTTAGCGTTGGATTTTATAAGTATCGTGGGTTTTCAGATCGAGATTTGGTCTCCACTCTTTTTTTTTTGTATTCTTATTATTTTGACAGTTCGATATTTAGTTGGAAGAAAGAATGAAAAGGAACAAATGAAATGGCTTTGGTTGGTTTGGAAATATGAAGACGTAGGTGTAGTTTTAAAGGTGCAATCGAGGAAACAGAAGTACAAACTATTAATTCCATGTTTTCCTTCGCACTGAAGGTAGGAAACAAATAGTACATGATTTGAATGTTGAAGCTGTAGCTAAGCATGTCTGCGTTGGGAAGGAAGAAATATAGGTCAGCTGAAATTAGTGTGAAAAGAATTAATTAATATAATATACCAAAATATCTTCTGGTCCTTAATTCGCAAATTCTGAACTGCTATTCAATCATAATTAATGACGTCCCTAACGTTATTCGCTATTCTGAACTCAATCGAATAAGTTCTACAATTTAATTCGATACATATATTCGTAATATCAAATATTAAGTTGACTCATTAAATTAATTTCAATTAATTTAAATCGTTTAAAATATAAATTGCTTCTGAACAACTAAATTCATCAATAATAAATTATTATTATCATCGCTTATATTCAATTTAAAATTTATGTTGCTTGAATGAATCATTTCAATTCGGTTTTAAATCTGAATTCAATTGTTATTATTTCGTATTACGATATATCCGATATTAACTCGTATATTGATTATTAAATCGATAAATTCAATATAAAGTCCATCTATAAATCCAATTCCAAATTTAAAATCAATTTAAATGTTCAATATTAAATAGCTAAAAATACGGGATGTTACACTCCCTCTCTCATGTTATTCTCCAGTTTATGGCCGCATGTCACTTCCCTTCTCCCTGGTTTTTTGGACACAAGAATGTACTTTTTGAGAAGATATGGATGTAATTAGTGATGTGCTATTGCGTGGCTTTGGATGCAAGGACTCTTTCGGTCCTGGAATATGCTGTTTATCTTGACCCACTTGATTTTGTGTGTGGCTCAAGATAGCCCTAATGTGATGCTGATTTTTTAGCACTAGCTTTCTTTTTGAAAAACATGTACTTTATTGTTTTTCAGTATGTAATTTTGTAGTCTAGTAAATTAGCAAGCCCCTGTCCTGTAATCTAGGATAGATTTTATGGATAGCCCACAATAAATCTCGTAGATAGTGGACGGTCCACTTTAAAAACCAAAATAGTAGTCTGACAATTGCCACACTCCTGCTACTATTGTAATTATTATTTGTTATAATAATAATTATTACGGATCACTATGAAAACTAGTCGGCTATGCCAAAAAAATAATATAGCAGTTTTAAATATATAACATATTGTATCAAAATAGGTTTCTTTAAAATAATTGAATTTAAATAGTAAAAAATTAAAAATAGTTTAGTTTAAATTGTTTGAAATATAATAATTTAATAGAAAAAAGTTGACAAAAAATAGTTTAGTGGAAAATAGTTTTAATAGGAAAGATTTCAATTAAAAAAATAAAATTTGAAAATAGTTTTTAATGAAATAATTTGAAATATAAAATAGTTTATTTTCTTTTGAACCACTTGAACCTAACTTTAAATTCTCAAAATTATTTGTTAAACTGTTCAAATCTCAATTTCCAGATTAAGATAAATTTCAAATCATTTCAAGCTTCAATTTATAATCAATTGAAATTTCAAATTTTTAATTCAAAATCAACTTCAATTCACGCGGTTTCAATCTAAATTCCCAATTCTGAGCATGTTGCATTAAATTTAGTTCAAAAACTAAAATTCCAATTTTAAATGCATTTACATTAAAATGGTTCCTATTCAAAATTTTAGATTTAACACTTGACATAATTCAATTTTGATAAATTCAAATTAAAATTTAACTTCAACTTTTAAGATTTGGACCCAACGAATTTAAGCAAAATTTATTTATTTGGTTAATTTAACAAATTCAAATTTATAAATTTGAAAACATTTCATTTGACTAAAGTCGTTGTCCATAATTTAAATTTCAACCTTATGGCCAAGTGATCATTTGATATATATTTAAATTGCATGAGTTTACATCATTTCAACACATATCAAATGTCATAGATATATATAATTTCAACCTAGTTCTCGGTTTAGGTATTCGATATCCAAAAGTTGCATATAACACTTATACGATTTCAACGATATACAAGTTAATAATAGGAATATATTATATTCATTAATCATCAAAACTAAATTCACCTAATAAACTTGTATTACAACAAATAATTATAAACATGCAAACAACATCAAGATCGACCAGTAAGTGTGACGGCCCACCCCGCACCAGTCGGCATTTCCTCCGAAAGTGCACTGTACACATACCAGACTAGCCCCGAACGGTCGCCAAAGAAAGAAAAGAAGAGAATGAGATAATCAAGAACCTGTAGAATGTCTCACAACACAGGGAATAAAATATACTAACAACATACTTGACATAAAACAGGTGAGACAGTGCATAAGCTGAAACTAAACATCATGGTAGCAGAAAATCCAAATACAGCTTATGTTCCACATCATCAGTATTACAACTTTAAAACTGTCTCTAAAGCAAAAGAAAGGAAGGGACACTACTAATGCCCAAAGTAGTGACCAACAGTGACACAGGGAGAATATATATATATCATATGTGGAAGCCTCCTGCTCATCTCCGGTACAGCTACTCGTGCATCACCAGCTAACCTGTCTCTAGTCTGCTCGTGAGAGCACCCAGAGTAACAAGAAGAGACATAAAACTCTGGGTCAGACAAAAGTCTGGTATGAGCGATAAGCAGCAAAACAGAACAATAACAGGTATACTAAACCATACCTGAACCTGGACCTGCAACCAAAGAGTTAGCACTACATACTGTACAGTACTCTAAGGTGCCACTAACACATGGTGTAAAGTATACGGGGGGTGAGGGTGTGCATGTCATAGTGATGGCAAACAAATCAAGCATGGCAACCATCCTCACATCTCTCACTCAGTGCGTAAAGCATACGATGTCCACCACTGTCAATCACTAGACCCATCGAAGTAGTGACAGAGTTCGACTTGTACGACTACTGCTACTACCAAGCTTACCCTACGGAGTCATGACTAATTCTTTACAAATGACCCCGTTTCATTGGTCTATATCCCATTAGTTGTACCTAGACCACTGTGGTCCTGAATCCGTTCACGTACCGCCTACACATAGTGATCCAAAGTCATAAACATCGACAACCCCTTAGCACACGTCCCGCAGCAAAGCCCAACTCATGAAGTTAACTCGTTGGTTCCCAACCGGATCCTGAGTTCTACCTCCTATTTGGACTTCCTTATCATCTCGGGTTATGGTCGAATTGGAGTTGGTCTTCAGAAGAGTCATCGCGTGGTAGTAATAGCACTCGTCCGGCTTGGTTCGGATATGCATAGTGCTCCAATCCTTATCGGTTCGGTTCGGTTCAATACTTCCTAGTAAGCTCCCGGGAGCGGTTCGGTTCGGTGCTCCCCTTCTAGCTCGGTTCGGTTCGGGTGCCCTCTGCATGGGTTCAACTCGGTGGTTGTTCCCTCCTAGATGTCCCGATCCGATCCAACTCCCCTTCATAAGCCCGATCCGGTCTCATCCTTCTTCATTCGCCCGATCCGGTTTGGTGTTTCACTCCAACTCTAGCTCGAAGCTTGGTCCTCCGATCCAATCCCCTTTTGGTCTCTCCGATCCGATCCCCTACCCAACTCCAACTCTAAGCAAACGACCCTCCTTCTTGCCAAAGCTCAGCTAGTGCCAAGTTCCGATCCGAATCAAATCCCCTTGCCCAGTTCCCTTATCCGTTCTGAGCCCAATAATCCGATCCGATCCGGTTTGAAACCCTGCACATTTCCTGCAACTTTCCAGCGACTGTTTTACGCCATACGACGGCATTTTCGACCAATCTAACAGTTCTAAACAATCACAAAGCACACCATACAGTCATAGCAACATTTATAATCAACCACAAACATCAAAACAATAATATGATGCATTTAAAATGGATCAAGCATAGCCAAAAATCCATATTTTCCCTTAATCATGTTTAGGCATAATTAATGATATGTTTAGCAAAACTTAACCAAATTATCCAAACTTTCTAACAGAGCCTTAAAACATCATTTCGAATTTTATAAATAATTTTCCATATTTTTAACATGTATAAATTCGTTAATTATCACTAATTACTCTTAATTAATCATAATTAGTGAGGAACTATGCAAATCACTCACCTTGGCTACAAATTAACTTTAGATATGAAATAAATCTATGTTGTGGCGCTGTTCCCAAGGCTATGCAGCAGTTCCACCTCGATTCTTGTGCTAATCCTCTTTGATTTGATGTAGATTTGGCTTAATTAGCGATTAGAAGGTGATTTGGGGTGTTTTAGATGTTGGAGGCCATTAGTAGGGTTCCTAGAATGAAAGTGGCGGCTGTGAAAGTGAGGAAAAGGGTGTTCTCTAAACCCTAACAGCCCTTAAATAAAATCTTGAAATTCTCCTTTGGGCCTAGCTGTTAATCACCCGGTTAAGCCCAATTAAGCTGTTTTCACCATCTAAAACTTGTTTCAACCATATCTCCCAAACGGTGAGTCCGTTTGGCCACTGTGACCACTCTACGGAAAGGTAAACCATCATCCGAATCTAATGGAAGTGGTTTCAGGTCAAAACTCCTTTCCAATCAAAAGTTATGGCCGAAACAAGATCATCTAGGGGCAAAATGGTCATTTAAAAATCGGAAAAAATCATGAACATGGGAAATGACCCCAATAGTCGTCTCCCAAAGTTACATGACCACACAACTTCGCATGTGAAAGAAATAAATATTCTACGATCCTTCGATGCGTAGAATCCAGGTCGTTACACTCTCCCCCCTTAAGAAATTTCGTCCCCGAAATTCCTTAACCCAAAACATACAAAGGATCTCGCATGCCTACCAGCCACATACAACAATCAAACATGCAAAACAAACAAAACAAGCCTATCCTACCATGCAGAAAGACTAAATCGAAACTGAAATCTTACCAGGCGAAGAGTTCTGGGTACGTCTTCCTACTGCTCTCCTATGTCTCCCAAGTACAGTCATTCTCATTCTCGCCCCACTGAACTTTGACTAGATTCACCGCTTTCCTTCGAAGTTTCTTTGTATCATTCCCAACAATACGCATAGGCTTGCGGTTCCCAACCGCCTTGGGTTCAACTTCGATATCATCCAACTGATCAGGTGAAATAGTCACATCTGGGTCATGCACGAACTTCCTTAACTGGGAAACATGGAATATGTTATGAACTCCTGCCATCTTCTCTGGTAATTCAACTTTATATGCCAAATTCCCAATTTGCTCAATAACTGGGAATGGACCAACAAATCTTGTTGTAATTTACCTCTCCTACCAAATCGTATCACACTCTTCAACGGAGAAATCTTGACAAACACCAAGTCACCAATGGAGAACTTTGACCCCCTTCTCCTCTTATCAGCATAAATTTTCTGCCTATCTTGGGCAGCCTTCATTTGTTGTTGGACAACCTTAATCTTGGCTGAAGTTTCTCTTATTACATCTGGTCCAAGCACAAACTTCTCACCAGTTTCTAACCAACATGACGGTAAGTGGCACAATCTTCCATACAAAGCTTCAAATGGAGCCATACCAATACTGGATTGATAACTATTATTATATGCAAACTCTACTAGATGCAAATGGTCATCCCATGATCCCCCAAAATCCAATATACAGGCTCTCAAGAGGTCTTCTAATATACGATTCACCCTCTCTGTTTTACCATCGGTTTGAGGATGATACGCGGTACTGAGATGTAATTCTGATCCTAATGCCTCTTGTAAGCTCTTCCAAAATCCACTAGTGAACAACGAATCTCGATCACTCACAATGCCTTTGGGTATTCCATGAAATCTCACTACCCTCTTTACATATAGTTAGCTAACTTAGCTGCCTTTCTATTCGACTTGACGGGTATAAACCTTGCACTCTTAGTCAATCGGTCTACAATCACCCAAATGCTATCATGGCCCGATCTAGTCCTTGGTAACCCATCAATGAAATCCATCGAGACTTGTTCCCATTTCCATTCTGGAATCTCTAATGGTTGCAACAAACCATCAGGCTTCTTTTGCTCAGCTTTAACTAGCTGGCAGTTCATACATTTGGATATAAACTTCCCAATGTCTCTTTTCATCCCTTCCCAGTAGTAGGTCTGCTTCATGTCTCGATACATCTTGTGACCACCGAGGTGTATAGTTAGTTTTGAGTGATGACATTCTCTAAGCACTTCATCTCTCAATCCATTGACATTAGGTACAACTAGTCTTCCACTCTTTCTAAGCCATCCATCTTGATCAAGCCCATACTTGCTCATCTCTTCGTCGATTCTGATCTCTAACTTTGAGTTGATTTCCAATAGGTTAGGATCGTTCCTCTGACTGGAACCAATCCGCCCCATCAAGGCGGGTCTGATCGTCAAACTTGCTAACATTTCTGGATCCAATTCGCACTTTGGTCTGAAATCATACCCCGCGATGTACTCTAGTTGCTTCCATTCTAGAAACAAAGCCCCTAAACCGACATGTCTTCTACTCAATGCATCAGCCACCGCATTGCCCTTTCCTGGTGTATACACGATGTCGAAATCATAGGAAGCTAAGAATTCTATCCATCTTTGCTGTTGGAGATTTAGATCCTTCTACGAGAAGAGATACTTTAATGATTTATGATCGGTAAACAACTCGAATCTTTCTCCCAAGAGATAATGTCTCCACATCTTCAATGCGAACACGATCGTTTCCAATTCCAAATCATGGGTAGGATATCTTTTTTCATGCAATTTCAGTTGCCGACGTGCATAAGCTACAACCCTACCTCCTTGCATCAATGCAGCACCTAGTCCGGTACCACATGCATCTGTGTATTCTGTCATCTCTTCATTCCCCTTAGGAATGACTAACATTGGTGCACATGTCAACTTATCCTTTAGACTTTTGAATGCATACTCGCACCTTTCGTCCCAGATGAAGGCTTGATTATTCTTGGTCAACTGAGTCAACAGTGCTACTATCTTGGAGAAGTCTTGGATAAACTTACGATAATATCCAGCTAGCCCTAAGAAACTTCTTATGTCTGTTGCATTCTTGGGCGTAGACCAATCTTGTACCGTAGCCACCTTCGCAGGATCCACGACAATAACACTCTCTGAAACAACATGGCCCAAGAATCTCACTTCCCTCCTCCAGAAGTGACACTTAGAAAACTTTGCTTTCAATTGGTGTTTTCTCAACACCTTCATCATTATCATCAAGTGTTCCTTGTGTTCTTCCTTTGTCCTCGAATAAACAAGTATATCGTCCATGAACACAAGAACAAACTTATTCAACTGATCTCTGAATACTCTATTCATAAGATCCACAAAATATGCTAGCGCATTGGTCAACCCGAATGGCATGACCAACCACTCATAAAATCCAGACGGCGTTCGAAATGTCGTTTTAACTATACTTTCAGCTTCCACTCTAAGCTGATGAAAACCTGTCGCGAGATCTAACTGGGAGAACACTCTCGCGCCACTCAATTGATCAAACAAATCATCTATCCACGGTAGAGGATACTTATTCTTCCTCGTCACCTTATTCAGTTCGCGGTAGTCCACACACAATCGAAGGGAACCATCTTCCTTGGTAGCAAACACAACTGGTGCTCCCCACTCAGAAACACTTCTTCTGATAAATCCCTTCTTCAAAAGATCGCTTGCTTGCACCCCGAGCTCTCGCTGCTCCCTTGGCGCCATACGACGAAGTGGCATCACTGTAGGTCTGGCATCTTTTACTAAATCAATACGGAACTCAATCTCTCGATGTGGTGGAAGCCCGGTCACTTCCTCGAAGACGTCCGGATACTGGCTAACCACGGGCAAACCTGATAACTCATCATGCGGGATGTCGAGGGAATTTAGAAAACTGGCCATTACCCCATCACTTGGTAGACCACCAAATACTACCCTCCGCTCATCATCCGCTCTAGCTGTCACCAAAAAGCCCTCACAGTCTACCACCACCCCGTATCTTTGGAGCCAATCGACCCCCAAAATAATGTCAAACCCAGTAAATCCCAAAACAAAGCAATCACAAACAAATATGCATCCATGACTCGATAAGACCACATTACGGCAAATCATGCTAAGGCTAGTCGAACCACCAATCGGGTTCGTCACTACTAAAGGTCTATCGACGATCTCGGGTTCCAACCCCAACCTATCTACCAAGTCACTAGATATGAAGGAACTGGAAGCTCCAGTATCAAACAAAACTCTAACAGCATAAACAGAAAGCATACCTTGAATAACGACATTCTTTCCCTTTTCTGCCTCAGTTGGGGCATTCGACGAAGAAGGAACAACATTAAGGGCATATGCTTTCACCATCATCTTTTCTTTAGGGGGTTGCAGACACTTGTCCTTGTGATGTCCCACTTGGCCACATTTGAAGCACTTCCTATCCGCTGGCTTGGCCCGACAATTACTAGCATAATGGCCCTTCTTACCACAGCTGAAGCACTCAACATCCTTCTTATTCTTTTTCTTCTGGCCATCCTTAGTCTGATTCTGCTTTCTCTTATTCTTAGAACCATTCTTGCCTCCACCGCTTGCTTGCGGCTTCGGCTCCTCTGTAGATGCAACCTCAGTCTTCGACTTAGGGTAAAGACTCTCTGACCTCAATGCTTTCCCCACAATCGATTCAAACATCTCATCGATGTGGTTAATAAGCCTTTCCCCTAAGTACTGATCGAAACCTATTATAAACTTCTCATTCTTCTTCTCGGGAGTGTCAATAAGGGATAATCCATACTTCGATAAAGTATCGAATTCTGCAATGTACTCCGGGACTACCCTTCCATTCTGCTTGAGCTCCAGGAATTTCCTAAACAACTCTGACTTCTGGGCAACTGGGATAAATTTCTCACCGAATCGGGCCTTAAACTGTTCCCAAGTAATCTGATCCTTGGGAGTAGTTGCCTTTATAGCCTTCCACCAATTCATTGCCCGTCCTTGCAACTGACGGGACGCTAGCTTTCTTTTCATCGCATCCTCGATACCCAAGTCTTCGAAGATACGCTCACAGCTATCCAACCAATCTTGAACATCCATGGCCGATTCCGTTCCTTGGAACGGCTTCCCACCAAGACTGGTATAATCCTTGTTTAGCTTGGCGAAATCGCCCCTAGGCGCCTGCACCGCTGGACCACCACCATTACTAGCATTAGGAGCTGACCTCTGAACATCTCTAAGCATCTCCCTCATGAGGTCAGTAAACATCATCCTCATGTCAGCACCATTCCCATTATTGTCTCCTCTACCGGCACCTCTTGCGTATCAGCTCATCGTTCAATCTGTAAAGAGAAACGATTAACCATCCTCTTTGTGGTGTCAGTGCAGTGCGACTTCATCCTTAGCTATACTAATAGTATATATATAGCGTTTGAAAACCAAAATAATCACAAATCCGCGCTCTCATATACGTATTATCTCTCCCTGGTGTCCTTCCCTAGGTTAACTATGCAACCTAGAGCTCTGATACCAAGTGTGACGGCCCGCCCCGCACCAGTCGGCATTTACTCCGAAAGTGCACTGTACACATGCCCGACTAGCCCGGAACGGTCGCCAAAGAAAGAAAAGAAGAGAATGAGCTAATCAAGAACCTGTAGAATGTCTCACAGCGCAGGGAATAAAATATAATAACAAAATACTTGACATAAAATAGGTGAGACAGTGCATAAGCTGAAACTAAACATCATGGCAGCGGAAAATCCAAATACAGCTTATGTTCCACATCATCATTATTACAACTTTAACACTGTCTCTAAAGCAAAAGAAAGGAAGAGTACACTACTAATGCCCAAAGTAGTGACCAGCAGTGACACAGGGAGAATATCTATATATATATCATACGTGGAAGCCTCCTGCTCGTCTCCAGTACAGCTACTCGTGCATCACCAGCTATCCTTTCTCTAGTCTGCTCGTGAGAGCACCTAGAGTAATAAGAAGAGACATAAAACTCTGGGTCAGACAAAAGTCTGGTATGAGCGATAAGCAGCAAAACAGAACAATAACAGGTATACTAAACCATACCTGAACTTGCAACCAAAGAGTTAGCACTACATATTGTACGGTACTCTAAGGTGCCACTAACACATGGTGTAAAGAATACGGGGGGGTGGGGGGGTGTGCATGTCATAGTGATGGCAAACAAATCAAGCATGGCAACCATCCTCACATCTCTCACTCAGTGCGTAAAGCATACGATGTCCACCACTGTCAATCACTAGACCCATCGAAGTAGTGATGGAGTTCGACTTGTACGACTACTGCTACTACCAAGCTTACCTTACGGAGTCATGACTAAATCTTTAAAAATGACCCCGTTTCATTGATCTATAGCCCATTAGTCGTACCTAGACCACTGTGGTCCTGAATCCGTTCACGTACCCCGTACACATAGTGATCCAAAGTCATAGACATCGACAACCCCTTAGCACACGTCCCGTAGCAAAGCCCAACTCATGAAGTTAACTCGTTGGTTCCCAACCGGATCCTGAGTTCTACCTCCTATTTGGACTTCCTTTGCATCTCGGGTTATGGTCGAATTGGAGTTGGTCTTCAGAAGAGTCATCGCGCGGTAGTAATAGCACTCGTCCGGCTCGGTTCGGATATGCATAGTGCTCCAGTCCTCATCGGTTCGGTTCGGTTCAATACTTCCTAGTATGCTCCTAGGTGCGGTTCGGTTCGGTGCTCCCCTTCTAGCTCGGTTCGGTTCGGGTGCCCTCTGCCTGGGTTGGCTTGGTGGTTGCTCCCTCCTAGATGTCCCGATCCGATCCCCCACCCCTTCATAAGCCAGATCTTGTCTCATCCTTCTTAATTCGCCCGATCCGGTTCGGTGTTTCACTCCAACTCTAGCTCCAAGCTTGGTCCTCCGATCCGATCCCCTTTGGGTCTCACCAATCTGATCCCCTGCCCAACTCCAACTCTAAGCAAATGGCCCTCCTTCTTGCCAAAGCTCAGCTAGTGCCAAGTTCCGATCCAAATCAAATCCCCTTGCCCAGTTCCTTTATCCGATCCGAGCCCAATAATCCGATCCGATCCGGTTTGAAACCCTGCACATTTCCTGCAACTTTCCAGCGACTGTTTTACGCCATGCGTCGGCGTTTTCGACCAATCTAACAGTTCTAATCAATCACAAAGCACACCATACAGTCATAACAACATGTATAATCAACCAAAAACCTCAAAACAACAATATGATGTATTTAAAATGGATCAAGCATAGCCAAAAATCCATATTTTCCCTTAATCATGTTTAGGCATAATTAATGATTTGATTAGCAAAACTTAACCAAATTATCCAAACTTTCTAACAGAGGCTTAAAACATCATTTCGAATTTTATAAATATTTTTCCATATTTTTAACATGTATAAATTCGCTAATTATCACTAATTACTCTTAATTAACCATAATTAGTGAGGAACTATGCAAATCACTCACCTTGGCCACAAATTAACATTAGATCTGAAATAAATCTCTGTTATGGCACTATTCCCAAGGCTATATAGCAGTTCCACCTCGATTCTTGTGCTAATCCTCTTTGATTTGATGTAGATTTGGCTTAATTAGCGATTAGTAGGTGATTTGGGGTGTTTTTGATGTTGGAGGCCATTACTAGGATTCCTAGAATGAAAGTGGCGGTCGTGGAAGTGAGAAAAAGGGTGTTCTCTAAACCCTAACAGCCCTTAACCACCCCAAATCCCGAAATTCTCCTTTGGGCATAACTGTTAATCACCCAGTTAAGCCCAATTAAGCTGTTTTTCACCATCTGAAACTTGTTTCACCCATATCTCCCAAACGGTGAGTCCGTTTGGCTAATCTGACTACTCTACGGAAAGGTAAACCATAATCCGAATCTAATGGAAGTGGTTTCAAGTCAAAACTCCTTTCCAGTCAAAAGTTATGGCCGAAAAAAGATTAGCTAGGGGTTAAACGGTCATGTAAAAATCGGCAAAAATCATGAACATGGGAAATGACCCCAATAGTCGTCTCCCAAAGTTACATGACCACATGACTTCGCATGTGAAAGAAATAAATATTCTACGATCCTTCAATGCGTAGAATGTGGGTCGTTGCAGTAAATTTCCACAACCACTAGTTATTTATTGTCGATATTCTAACTAGTATTTTGATTTCATTGACAATTTATATGTCGATTAAATTCAATGTCAATTTAAAATCAATTCAAACTTTATAATTTTTATTCAATTTCAATTTATATTTAAATTTCCAAGCACTCAATTAAAATAATATGTCACAACAATATCATTTATCACATATCTAGTGTCAATTAGTAGTAATATCCCATTTCAATGACAATTTAATTTCTCAAATAATAGTTAAATAAATAATATCATATTAAAAGTCAGATTTGACTTACAATGGAAATTTTATCACTTCGTGAGGGGTACAAACACTCACATTTGGTTATAAAGCGCATTTCAAATGAATGCAAAAAAATTCAAAAATATTCAATCTCAGCCAAACCAATTCCATATTATTTGAAATTACAATACGAGTACAACTATAACACCCCATTTTCTAAGGCCTAAAGCTAAGCGCTACACATACTGTAGTCATTTACAGTATGAACTTTCAGTGATAGAAAACAGATATGTTAATGAATCGTAACATCAGAGAACAAGATAATTTGAAAATAAATTCAAAACACATTTGTTAATAAATATTCATTACAATTCCCATCAGGGAATCCACGACCAGATAATATAATTATTACAATATATAATCACAAGAGCGACATATGAAGATGCCTCTTTAGTTGATCAGAGTCTAGATACTATCAATAAACATTTTAGACATTACATACATCCAAAAATAGAACACATGGAGGAAAGAAAACTCTCAAATAACTAATTGTCTCCGCGAAGTCGCTAGAAGCTTACATGAAGAAGAACCTGAATCCTTAACCCTCAGTTTACTATGAGTACCTAAGAGTTCAAGGGAAAAACAAAAAATCTGGATCGGTCAACACACTAGTATAAACAATAACAAGTACCCACAAAACAAATAGATGTCTTGTAAGATCACGTCGCCTAGAGAAATGGTTGTTCCTCTCACTATTATCATGCAACACATTAACCCTCGTTGTGCTTCTACACTCACAATGGTTAGAACAGTGACAATAATGTGCTAGAATGAAACATAATGTAGATTTCCTATCTACCGTTCTCCTAACTGGCTATTTTAACGGTTTTATAATTTATTATCATAATAAAAGTTTTTTGCTTTTCTACAAGTTATCTAATAAGATCAAACATCTCAACCCATATATTATGATCACTTATCCCGACTATTCCAACCATAACCTTCCTGACATATGCATATAAAATAGAAATTCATGAGCTAACCTCTCATTGGAAAAGAGATATAAACACTCATCTCATAGTTTTATCCGTATGATGACTATGGATCCATGAACACATGTAGGCGATAATTGTACACACGCCATAATTTTACCGATATGATGACTATGAACCTGTAAGTAAGTTATATTTGGTAACCCAGAGTATTTGAAATAAATGGTATCTTTGATAATTCCCTCACACTGGTATCCTCAATATAAAAATAACTATTAACCCTGTTGGCATCCCTAGTATTAACATGATTTATTAACTCCCATTGGTGCCCCAAAAATATATGTAAATCATGTGTCAAAACATTAGCAACAACTAATAACATACAAAATTATGGTTACCTACCATAACAATTACACAGGTTTGACAAAGCATATCGTCTCTGCTCTTATCAACCCTCAGACAAAGTGTTGATATTATTAGAATTGGCGAATTCGATGGTCAAAGCCTATCAGCTTCATACATACGCTAACTACCTATGGATTCGAAATGGTTTGAAAACAAGGTTTTGAAGTATCTTGTCGACCCAGTTGATAAGTGACAAGCCTAGAGGCGATAGTCCCAAAGTCTTTCAGAAGTAGTTAAAATAGGCATTATCGTCCTAGTCGAAATGACAAGGAACAATGACGACAACCTTAGGTTGCTTGGAAAGAAAGTTTGGAAATTAAGCATGTCGACATGGATGATGGCGCTAATATTCAGTAGAGATAGCCTCAAAGCTTAAACATGATTGGAAACAAACCTTATCAACCACGAATAGTGATTATAAGGATGTAGGTAATAATCCCCTAAGGTTTTATAAAACAAGTTAAAAATAAATCTTGTCAACACGAGACGGTAATAGCGGAGGTAAATCCGAGGGCTTCTTTGAAAACAATTTATGAAACAATCCCTTGTCGACTCGATCGACAAGGTATATAAGCGACAATCTCTACAAGGTTAAAATTGTAAAGGTGGTAAGCCTCTTATCTTTTATAGGGAAAACAATCTTATCGCTCAAGTACGGACGCAACAAGTTTAATTGGAGAGTTAGGTTTAAAAACAGAAGTATTTGATTAGGCGATAAGGACCCCTTCGATAAGTTTATGGATGATACAACAAGCTTTAAATCCATCTTATACCATCTAATGTGGTACTCCATGAATCTAGAACCTCTCACTACCCTCGATACGAAATGACTTTATCGACTTGGTTGATATACCTAGCTTGACATGTAATATTCATGAAAACTGATTTATTTCTAAGAACAGTAAAACTTTTCGCCTACTCTATGTTATTTGGAAAAACATTGTAGGTTATTGGAAAGTAAAATCCAAGAAACTGCTTAGATTTTTTAGTTTTAAAAGTATAAAACATTAAATATATATTAATTAATAGTAATTAATGTGTTAATCACCTAAATCCATCAAACCTAGGAAAATCACAGTAAATTGGTAAATCATGGGAAAAATCCAAAAAAATCACAAGTGACAGAATGTAACCCCTTCTACCTTGCGTAGAAATTAAAGATCAAAATAACTATTTTAAATATTTTGAGAATTAATCCTATAATTAACTCTTAATCAACTTTAGGAAAATCAAAGAATATTTCTATATGCTTAGAGAATTATTAAACTTGAAATACATATCCAAATCATGTTATACACAACATATGAAAATTTCAATCAGTTCTTATGCAAACAATCATATTCAATTAAAGAAAACTATTATTTCTTCCAAGAATGTCAGAGCACTAAAATATAAATGAAACACAACGTATACATTAATTTAATTCGAGTAAAAGCAATATCCGAAGATAACATGAGTTCAAATTATTATTCACCTTAGTTTAGGATAAGAGAGTTGAGATTTGTTTTAGCTTCGATTCTAAGCTAACTTTTCTTCTTCCTCCATATGTTAATGGTCAGCTTCTCCATTCTTTAGTTTAGGTTTTGAGAAAGTGAAAATGGAAGCATAAAAGAATGGAAGGTTATGTGTATATATATGAGGCTATGTGTTTCCACTTTGCCCCTCACATAAACTGTAACAGCCCGGAAAATCCGAACCAATTTAAAAATTTTATTTTAAATAATTTTGTTGAGAAATGTGGTTAAAATTAAAAAAATTCATTTTTAAATAATATTAAAGCCAGTGAAAATAGTCAATTTTCAAATGACCTCTGTTTTCGACGAAACTACTTTTGTTGGAACCGGAATGTCGAATTATTGCTAGGTTTCAATTTTTAGAATTTTCCGAATTAGTATGTGAGTGTGGCGAAAGAAAACGTGTTTTGATTAATTCAGTCAAATTTGATCGACTGAAAAATAGCCATTTTTCAAACGGTCTCAGAATTCGATGAAATTAATTTTGTTAGGACCGTATGGTCATAACAAAGCCAAATATATTTTTTCTGAATTTTTCTGAGTCCGTATGTGGCCTCGGGGAATTTATTTATTCGAACGAATTAATTTAATTAAGGATTTAATTATTAAATTAAATAATTCGGGCCACAGACAGCCATTTGGGCTAACGGGACCTGGCACGTTGGATCCGGAACATGGGCTATTGGCTAGGGTCACCATCTGCTGGACTAGATTTGGACCGGTTAAAAAGATATGGATTTAATTGTAAAAACACATTAAAAACATTATAAATATTAGAAATTTAGAACCCTAAAAGAAAAACACTGTTCATTGTCGTTTATCTCAACCGCCACCCTCTTTCTATGGCTGATTCTTCTTCTCCAAATTCCACCTTCTCCACTTATCTTCAGACCCCATCCTATTGATAACTCCGTAGTCCTTTCTCTCCTCTTTCAAACAACACCAACCTCGCCTGAAACCGAGCACCACAGCTCGCGAATCACCTCCGCCAACCACCGTGTTTGGAGCTCTGCCGGGCCCACCAGGCTGCCCTCCCCCAATTCCTGGCGCACGTGCGCCACTCCAAGCCGGACCACCTCCAACAAACCGCTCCTCCAACTGATCATCATATCCCCTAAAAATCGGATCCAAAGTTTTGAACATTTTCTGAAGCTTACGGCCTTTGCCTCTGAGGTGATGAAATTGAATTCCTAATGTATATAAGCGTGACAAATTATTTATTTAATTATAAAATTGATAATTTATTCATACGAGATCGGAATTTGAAAATTTCAGATCCGTTTGAGCCGTAACATCGAATAGAACTTCTTGAAAGTGATTGGGACAAATTCTGAACTTGTTGAGATTTCTTAAAACTGCTCCAATTGAGGTGAGATTTCCTTGTTTAAAATAATTAATTAATCAAATTAATTTGTTTGCTATGTAATGATCACATGTTTACGATTCAGATCTATTTTGGTTTGACATGTTTGATGATGGTTAATCTGTGTTTGTGATGGGTAGTTATAAATCTACATGTACTAGTTAAGTAGTATGTTATCATTTTTATTTTATTCATTTATGTTATCATTTTTAATTTGCTTGTATTGAATTGATTTAGTTTATCAATTCAAAATAAAATTTGTTATTTGTATTCAACTGATTTAGTTTATCAATTCAACTTCAAAAATTGACGATGGGTAAATAGAGAATAATGGTTAGACAAAAACCATTATATTTTAATTATCATATGTATGACACCAAAAATTGACGATGGGTAAACAGAGAATAATGGTTAGACAAAAACCATGATATTTTAATTATCATATGTATGACACCAAAAATTGACGATGGGTAAATAGAGAATAATGGTTAGACAAAAACCATTATATTTTAATTATCATATGTATGACACCAAAAATTGACCTTGTGGTAAATAGGAAAATGGTTAACCAAAAAGTATTATTTTAATTGACAAATTACGATGACACTTTTATTTACATCCCTTATGTAAATAAAAGGACCACTTTTGTGAATAGAATTTATTTACATTTAAGAATATTTGATGACATATTTATTAACATTTAGTGAAAAGTACAAATTTAGTAATGAAACTTTATTTACATTTTTCTATGTAAATAAAATCACAAATTTAGCAATGAAACTTTATTTACATTTTTCTATGTAAATAAAAGTACAAATTTAGCAATGAAACTTTATTTACATTTTTCCATGTAAATAAAAGTACAAATTTAGTAATAAAACTTTATTTACATTTTTCTATGTAAATAAAAGTACAAATTTAGTAAAGAAACTTTATTTACATTTTTCTATGTAAATAAAAGTACAAATTTAGTAATGAAACTTAATTTACATTTCTTATGTGAATAAAATGAACAAATTTAGCGATGGAACTTTATTTACATTTCTTATGTAAATAAAATGAACAAATTTAGCGACGGAACTTTATTTACATTTCTTATGTAAATAAAATGAACAAATTTAGCGATGGAATTTTATTTACATTTCTTATGTAAATAAAATGAACAAATTTAGCGATGGAATTTTATTTACATTTCTTATGTAAATAAAATGAAAAAATTTAGCGATGGAATTTTATTTACCTTTCTTATGTAAATAAAATGAACAAATTTAGCGATGGAATTATATTTACATTTCTTATGTAAATAAAATGAACAAATTTAGCGATGGTACTTTATTTACCTTTCTTATGTAAATAAAATGAACAAATTTAGCGATGGAACTTTATTTACATTTCTTATGTAAATAAAATGAACAAATTTAGCGATGGAATTTTATTTACATTTCTCATGTAAATAAAATGAACAAATTTAGCGATGGAATTTTATTTACATTTCTTATGTGAATAAAATGAACAAATTTAGCGATGAAATTTTATTTACATTTCCTATGTGAATAAAAGAACATATTTTGCAATAACATTGTGTTTATATAAATAAATATGTATATAGAAAAGTAAACATTTATTTACATGTAGTGTAAATAAATATGTAAATAGAAAAGTAAACATTTATTTACATTTGAGTAAATAAATAAGATAAAAGTAAAAGAAACATTTATTTACATGTAGTGTAAATAAATATGTAAATAGAAAAGAAAACATTTATTTACATTTATTGTAAATAAATAAGATAAAAGTAAAAGAAACATTTATTCACATGTAGTGCAAATAAATATGTAAATAGAAAAGTAAACATTTATTTACATTTAGTGGAAATAAATAAGATAAAAGTAAAAGAAACATTTATTTAGATGTAGTGTAAATAAATAAGTAAATAGGAAAAGGAACATTTATTTACATTTAGGTAAATAAACGAGAAAAAGAAAAAAAAACTTTATTTACATTTAGTGTAAATAAATTTGTATAGAAAAAGATCACATTCATTTACATCTCGTGTAAATAAATATAAAAAGGAAAAAGATCGTATTGATTTACATTAGTGTAAATAAACATGAAAAGGAAGAAAGAAGACACTTATTTAAATTTAGTGTAAATAAGTAAAAAGGGAAAAGAATATTTTATTTACATTTAGATGCAAATAAAACATCGTAAGGAATTACACTTTTTATTTGCAAATTAGTTGCAAACAAAAGGCGTGAATACGTAAAGTATATTTTTATTCATATTTTAGATGTGAATAAAAATATGAAGATAAAAAGTACATTTTTATCTGCATTTCATATGCAAATAAAAACACCGTTTTAAAAAGTACATTTTTATTTGCAAACTAGTTGCAAATAAAAACATGAATTTAAGAATGTGCACTTCTATTTGTGATTTAGTTACGAATGAAAAATATTACATTGGAAAATATATTCTTATTCACATTTTAGATGTAAATAAAAACATGAATTTTAAAAGGCGCATTTTATTTATAATTTAGATATAAATTAAGAATAGTGATATTTTTATCGTCCTTTTAGATGCGATAAAAAGAGTGAATTTAAAAGTGATATTTTTATCGTCATTTTAGGTGCGATAAAAAAAGATAGATTATAATAGATTAAATCGCCAAATGTTTTATATTTACATATATATATATATATATATATATATATATATATAATTAAACGAAACGCGCGCGACAGTTCACGTATCGGCAATCGTAACTTTAAACGATCATACAGAAAGATCCGACCGTTGGATTTTCCCAAAACCAGAACCGTTAGGATCGCTTTGGGAAAATCTTTCCAACAATATAAATTTCGTCAGAATCCGACGGTTAGATTTCCAGATACTTTTAAATTAAAATTTGGTAAAAACAGCGCCAGGGCCACCCTTTGACCTGAAGCGTCATTCTATTATATTGGGCTATTTTTAAATAAATAGAAATAGTGATAAATCGTTATAAATGAATATTAAAGATATGAAATGATTTAAATAATAATTATGCGAGAATTATTTGAAAAGACCGAGTTCAAGTCATTTCAAATAATTACGCGACGATTAAATAAAAGATGTAGAAGACGATGATTGAAGACCGGCGATCTTCACGTCAAATGGGCGACGACTACTGATGCCTTGGACTGACTTGCTCCCAGGAAGGGGTTGAAGCAGTAGTTGTCCGGACCTATGTGTTGATTGTCTAGATAAGCGAGAACCTCTCAGGTGTCTCCGATTTCGTTCAGACCCAGAACAGACTTGTAAATGGATGCGTGTCTGACGTCGGATTTCATTTCATGTAAATAAATCGATTTCTATTAATGTATGTCTGTTTGGTGGTGGAAAATTTATTCTCTACTTAACAACCTGGTATATATCAATAGTTGTCGGTAGCATGGCGTGAATGGTCAATGTGACACGCCAAGATGCAAATGATCAAGGCTTTGTTGAAAAGCAGGCCTTGTGGTTGATGATCAAAGCATAGCCTGTTTAGGCGTAGCTTTGTGTATAGCGTGACTTTGCAAGCCTCACACCCCGGTATGAGTCAAAAACGGGATAAGGACTGCAGGGAGTGCACACGTTTCTTTCTAGCTAGAGTGGTGTCAGTGACCTACCAGCCCTGATATTTTTACTTATGTGGATGATGGATTATGAGGTACCTCAGATTTATAGGTTGTTAGTGGCCATATGGAGGTTCAAAGGAACCGGGAAGCGTGTGTTCAGGCATAATTAATCCGCTACCGTTAGGTGGGGACCGACCCTGAAGATCCAAGGGTTCACTACGGGGTATCCTGAGGCATTTGCTAGAGTGTCTCGAATCGGAGAGGACGATCCCTAGCCTCGATTTCATGACGGAAAACCAATTTCCAATATGAGTTTACGCCTTTGATTGTAAACTTTTATATGGCGACATAGTAGGAAGGGGTACTATGCTGTCTAGGATTGATACATTTACATTGAAGTATTTTAATACTACTTAGACACTAATAATAATATTAAAATATTATTTTATACGTATTAAGCATGTTTGATCATTATAAGGAAAAACTCTACCCTCCGGTTTGCGTTGCATTATGTGATGGGACTTGAGTCTTATAATGATTTCAATTTTCAAAAGTCATTTCGTTGTTTTTGTATAAACTTTATTAAATTATGCACTAGTAATCCAATGGAGTAAACCCGTCCCGCGTTAACGACGTGGTCCTGTGATTTGCCATAATGTTAGTTAATATAGAAAGATTTCTCATACCAGTCCCACGACTGACTCGATGTTTGTTTCACTTTGCAAACTCGGGTGCCCTCTCTTTACATGGGCAGCCAAGTAACATGTTTTTAGGGAGGCATTTTCTGGATTGAAGACCGCTTGGAAGAAGAAGACGAAGACCCCATTTTATCTTTATTTTCTGCTTTAGAGACTTTATTCCATCTTGTATCTTGATGTACGTTTGGAGTTGGGACTTATTTCCTTTGATTCAAACTTTTATTTTGCTAAGTTGTATCCTGTAAACTGCGTACTCTGTGTTTCAGTTGATGTGATGTTTATGACTTTTATCTTTCCGCTGCAATAATTATGTGTTATGATATTATCTGAGATCTGTTGTTGTTGTAAATATGTTGTATTCCAAATGATTATCCTTACTTTTGCACCACGGAAGTTTGGGGTCATCACAGTTGGTATCAGAGCCTAAGGTAACCTTAGCCTCGGAGTATAACATATTTAGAACAATTCGTCTAGATAGAATCCACATTATTCTAAGGCGAGTCGCTTATTAGAGATAGGACTAGTAATGTCCTAGAATGAGCATAGCAGAATAACACATACTTATCAGTCATTACATCGTCATCTTTTAATTTTGTCCTTATCTTATCTTTCCTTAAAAATCTTTCATTTCTGTTGGTCTGACTCTTTCCTTGATGGTACAGACTGATTTAAAATGGACACTAGAGCAAGAACAGACAGGAGTGAGCCCGAGGTGGAGCCCGAGGGGGATCTAGAGGGCCAGCCAGAGATGAGACCCCCATTACTCAGGAACAACCTACTTTTGAGGTCGTAGCACAACCACCTCCACCCCCACAGCCCTTCGACTTGGAGAGAATGTCAAAGAAATTCAAAAATCTAGGAGGTGTACCTTTCACTGGGCGAGAGACTGCGATTCAGGCAGAGTCATCGCTAAAGGACTGTGAAAAGATCTTGGAGGGCTTAGAATTAGAGGATCAGCGAAAGCGTTTCCTGGCAGTATGGCAATTAAAAGATGAAGCTGGACATTGGTGGGACACGGTCAAGATTTGCAATGATGTGGCCAATATGTCTTAGGCCAAATTTAAAGAACTTTTTAATAACAAGTATGTTCCTCCACAAGCAAGAGAGCGCCTTCGCGAGAAGTTCGTCAACCTGCAGCAAGGGAGTATGTCTATTTCTGAGTGTGTGAGGAAGTTTGATGAGCTCTCACGTTATGCTCCTGGATTGATTCAAGATCCAGTCGAGAAGAATAAAAGATTCATCAAGGGCCTTTCAAAGAAATATTTGAACAGAGTCACTGCTCATATCAGGCTCCCATTCAATGAAGTAATAGAGATGGCGTGCCGCTACGAGGAGAATGACGAGGCTGCCCAGCAAGATAGAGCCAAAAATCAGAGCAACAACCAGAAGGAACAGGCTAACAAGAAACCAGAGTCAAGCAATTCTTCTGCTTCTAAGCCCCAGGGGAAGAAGAGGGACAGGAGCAAGTTGACATTCTATAATTGCAGCAAGACTGGGCATTTTGAGTCCGAGTGTAAAGCTCCTAAAAAGGTCAAGAGGAACGAATCGGGACCTAGCCAGAATCGTAGAGAGTTCTCAGAATCGTGGCCAGAATTATCACAACGACAAGGAATGCTACAATTGCCATCAGAAGGGGCATATCAAGCCAAATTGCCCATTACTGAAGAATTCTCAAGTGGCACATGTTTACGAGGGAGCAGCTGCACCAGCTTCTACCGAGGGTCCAGGTAAACCCGATGTCTTAGGAGGTACTCTTAATATTAAGAATATTCCTATTACTGTCTTATTTGACACTGGTGCTGCACGAAGCTTTATCTCTAATGATGCAATTAAAAAGTTAGAATTGAGACCAAGAAAACTTAAAGAATTGATTAGAGCTAATAGTCTGATAGGAGGTTCTCTTATCCTCGATAAATACTGTAGAGTGCCAATCTCCTACTCTTGCTACCAATTCCCTATAAATTTTATTATCATGAATTTCTCTGGGTATGATGTTATTCTTGGGATAGATTGGTTATCAAGGCATGGGGCTGAAGTCAAATGTGCCGAGAGGATTGTCAAAGTTAAAACTAAACTCGGTGATGTATGTATCCCATGCCATGGCTCAGCCACTAACAGGAAAGTATTCTGGTCTTCTCTAGAAGTCACCCCTACTTCTATTGAGGATATCCCTGTCGTAAAAGATTACGCTGATGTATTCAAAGAAGTTGATGGCTTACCTCCACGTAGAGAAATCAACTTCAGAATTGACTTAGCTCCGAATGCAAGGCCTGTCGTACATCCTATTCAGAGAATGTCGCCAAAAGAAAAAGAGGAGCTGAGAAATCAAACCAAGCAGCTTTTGCGGAAGGGTCTGATCAGGACTAGCTTCTCAGAATGGGGCACAGTAGTGGTATTTGTCCCAAAGTCAGACGGTACCCTCAGGCTATGTGTGGACTACCGTGACATAAATAAGCAAACGCTGAAAAACAAATATCCACTGCCACGAATTGATGATCTATTAGACCGATTGCATGGAGCTCGAGTATTCTCTAGGATGGACCTAGCTACAGGCTTCCACCAGCTTCACATTACAGAAGAGTGTGTGCCTTTAACTTCTTTCAGAGGACCGGATATATTTTATGAATGGCTAGTAATGCCTTTCGGTCTATGTAATGCTCCAGCATATTTTGTTGATCTAATGAATAGAGTATTCTGAGATGTTCTAAATAAATTCGTGCTGGTATTCATCGATGACATGCTCATCTTTTCTAAGTCCACTGCTGAGCACGAACAACATCTGAGAGAAGTCTTGGAGATTTTGCGAAGAAATGTGCTGAAAGCCAAATTCTCCAAATGCATATTCTGGCAAGAAGAGGTGAAATTCCTCTGCCATGTTGTATCAAAGGAAGGCATTTCAGTAGATCTAGGAAAGATCTCAGCCATCCAAGAATGGAAGCAGCCTAGGACTCCCACAGAAGTCAGAAGTTTCTTAGGACTGGCTGGCTATTACCGGAAATTTGTCAAAGATTTTCCGAGGATAGCTTGTCCATTGACAAATCTGACCAAGAAGCACACAAAGTTTGTTTGGACATCCGAATGCGTGACAGCTTTCCAAGATCTAAAAAGGAGGTTGACCAATGCTCCTGTGTTGACCATTATAGATGGCAATAAGGATTTGAAAGTCTGGACCGACGCTTCTAAACAAGGTTGTTTCTTTATGTGAATCAACATGCCAGAAATAACATTTTCTTTAATGTCAAATATCATTTTAACACGTTATCCCTTATTTATTTAAGGTATTGGTGCGGTGCTGATACAAAGGGACAAAGTAGTCGCATATGCTAGTCGCCAGCTGAAACCGCATGAGAAGAATTATCCACTCATGATCTTGAGCTAATGGCCATTGTTTTTGCTCTAAAGATATGGAGGCACTATCTCTTGGGTGAGAAGTTCGAAATATATACGGATCACAAATCCTTGAAGCATCTATTTACCCAAAGAGACTTGAATATGAGGCAGCAACGTTGGGTTGAATTTCTTGCGGCATATGATCTGGATATCCTATATACTCCATGGAAAGCCAACGTTGTAGCCGATGCACTCAGCAAGGAAAAATGCAGATAGCGACAATCTCATCCTCGCCAATCTCATTATCACTCCTACTCTGATTGATAAAATTTCTGCTGTACAGAAGAATGAGAAATTTATCCAGATGCTTAGCGAGCGAGGTCGAAAGGGCGAAGCCTCCAGCTTTCAAATTGACAGTAAAGGGACCCTTAGATTGCAAGGGCGAATTTGTGTGCCAGACATTGCTGATCTAAAAAGAGAAGTTATGGATGAGTGCCATAAATCTAAACTCAGCGTCCATCCAGGAGTAAGAAAAATGTACCATGATCTTAAGCGCACCTTTTGGTGGAAGGCGATGAAGAGAGATATTTCTATTTACGTTGCTAGGTGTCCCACTTGTCAGCAAGTTAAAAGTGATCAACAGAAGCTGGCAGGGTTGTTGCAACTGCTAGGAGTTCCAGGTTGGAAGTGGGAGGAAATTTCTATGGACTTTATTGATGGCTTACCCTGGAGTAGAAAGGGGAATGATAGCATATGGGTGATTGTAGATCGCTTAACAACGTCTGCCCATTTCATCCCTGTCAGGTCCAATAGAACATCTCAAAGTTTGGCGCAACTTTATTTTAAAGAGATTGCCAGACTGTATGGGGTTCCCAAAACCATTGTTAGTGATCGGGATCCAATATTTACTAGCAAATTCTGGGAAGCTTTTCAAGAAGAGCTTAGGACCAAGATGAATCTGAGCACTTCTTATCACTCTTAGACAGATGGCCAGACTGAGAGGGTGAACCGTATTTTAGAAGACTTGTTGCGAGCTTGCATTCTTGACTATGGCGGTTCATGGGAGGTTCACTTGCACTTGGTTGAGTTCTCTTATAACAACAGCTACCAAGCAAGCTTGAAGATGTCACCGTTTGAACTATTGTATGGCAGACCATGCCGATCTCCGGCATGTTGGGTAGAGACAGGCAATCGATTAGTCTTGGGCCCCGACATGATTCGTGAAGCATCGGATAAGGTTGATTTGATTAAGAAGCGCCTATTGACTGCTCATAGCTGATAGAAGAGCTATGCAGACCAGCGAAGAAGAGATTTAGAATTCTCTGTTGGCGACTATGTTTACTTGAGGGTTTCTCCATTGAGAGGCGTAGTTCGTTTTGGGAAGACTGGAAAGTTGGCACCGAGATTCATAGGTCTATTTCCTATTCTCGAAAGGATCGGTACTCTCGCTTATAGAGTGCAGCTGCCTGACTGGTTGCCTGGGGTGCATGATGTATTTCATGTGTCTCAACTCCGCAAACATGTTCATGACCCAGATTTATTTGTGGAGGAAGCAGCACAACAAGAATTAGAGATTACGCCAAGCTTAACAGTAAAGAGGGAGCCAGTGAAAATCGTTGGCAAAGAAACCTGAGTGCTGAGGAACAAGAGAATCCACCTAGTCAAGGTGTAGTGGAGCGGGGATCCTAGAGACTGTACTTGGGAGACAAAGGATAGCATCAAAAAGGCTTACCCTAAGTGCAAAGTAGATATCTCCGGGTAACTCTTATGTTAAGGTACATTTATAACAATTTACATTTTCCGTCTTGTTTCCTACTTTACCTTGTTTCCTTTTCGGGGACGAAAAGCTTTTAAGTAGGGGAGATTATAACAGCCCGGAAAATCCGAACCAATTTAAAAATTTTATTTTAAATAATTTGGTTGAGAAATGTGGTAAAAATTAAAAAAATTCATTTTTAAATAATATTAAAGCCAGTGAAAATAGTCAATTTTCAGACGGCCTCTGTTTTCGAAGAAACCACTTTTGTTGGAACCGGAATGTCGAATTATTGCTAGGTTTCAATTTTTAGAATTTTCCGAATTAGTATGTGAGCGTGGCAAAAGAAAATGTGTTTTGATCAATTCAGTCAAATTTGATCGACTGAAAAATAGCCATTTTTCAAACGGTCTCAGAATTCGACGAAATTAATTTTGTTAGGACCGTATGGTCATAACAAAGCCAAATATATTTTTCTGGATTTTTCTGAGTCCGTATGTGGCCTCAGGGAATTTATTTATTCGAACGAATTAATTTAAGGGTGCGTTTTTTACAGGTCCCTATTAAGTTTCAAAATATAAAAAAAACCCGGTGATAAAAATAATATAGAATACATCCCTATTTTTGAATTTCGGCTAAAAAAATTCATGATCTACCCTTACACACCTGAAAAATTTCATTTACTCAGTCTATTGCTCCTATAATCTCGCCCAAAACCTATCCTACAATTCTGGAAAACCGTTGATCAGTCCAACAGCGTTTTTTTAATTTTTTTTTTTTTTTGAAAAATAGACAATTAGATACAGATATTACGTAAAATTGCATACATTTATGCAACTAAGTGAAATAATTGCATACATGTGCATACGTTAATTTTATACAAAAATAAATTATTACTTGAATGTAGTGACTACATTTTTTTAATCAAGTTTTTTGATTTTTACGAAAAACTAGACATTTAGATACAAATATTGCATAAAATTGCATACATTTATGCAACTAAGTTAAATAATTGCATAGACATACAGAACTGTACTGCATAATTGCTGAAACAAAAAAAATGACAACAAAATAAATACATATAATTATAACAAGATGCATATATATATGCAAATAACAGAAATATGTGCATACTTACATGAAAAAATTCTTAACATTTACATTTACTACATCAAGAAATAAGTACAGACCACATTTACATGTACTAAATCAAGAATTTCAGAACATTTACAAAGCAGAGCTAATGATCTTTTGTAGAGCAAATAATTTTGTTGAGACCCAGCTTATTGCACAAACCACATCTACTCGTCTCTGTAGAAACAACTGCAGATTTCAATCTTTTGGAATAAGATGGCCGACCAAGCTTCAACAACACCACTACACCAATATCCGCCGGAACACTGTTATCAAAAAAAGAAAATCATCATTAATAAGCTTATTGTGCAGTAACCTAAATTACAAAAACAGCTTCAGATTAACATAAATACATGCGTACAAGTCAGCAAAATAACAATATTTTTTGAATATTTATATGCAATAATTCGACATATATGCATAGAAATATGAAAATATTTGTAAAAAAAATATGATTTTCTGATTGTTTGATAAAAAATTGCATACAGATATGCATATATTAGGAATAGATGCATATTTGTCCGAAACTTTTTATCAGAATTTCAGCAAAAATCCACAAATTCTAACAATAGTTTCATGAATTTATGTTTTTTCAGGTCCTTATCATATGAAAAATCGTATTTTTATGCTAATAAAAACCATATATGTATCCTGCAAATAAAATCATAAAATATAGGAAAAAAAACTCACATATATGCATAGAAATATGAATATATTTGTAATTTCTGAATAATTATATGCAGATTTCAATCATTTGGAAAAAAAGGAACATATGTAAAAATAATTTCTGAATATTTATATGCAAGTGTTCTACATATATGCATAGAAATATGAATATATTTGTAAAATAATATGTTTTTCATATTGTTTGATAAAAAATTGCATACAGATATGCATATATTTAGAATAGATGCATACTTGTCCGCAACTTTTTATCAGAATTTCAGCACAAACCCACAAGTTCTATAAATAGCTTCATGAATTTATGTTTTTTTCAGGTCTTTATCATATGAAAAATCGTATTTTTAAGCTAATAAAAACCTTATATGTATCCTACAAATAAAATCAGAAAGAAAAGAAAAAAAACAGCTTAAGATTCATATAAATACATGCGTACAATTCAGCAAAATAACAATAATTTCTGAATATTCATATGCAAGTATTCTACATATAAGCATAGAAATATGAATATATTTGAAAAATAATATTTTTTTATGATTGTTTGATAAAAAATTGCATACAGATATGTATATATTTCGAATAGATGCATATTTGTCCGCAACTTTTTATCATATTTTCAGCACAAACCAACAAGTTCTAACAATAGCTTCATGAATTTATGTTTTTTCCAGGTCCTTATCATATGAAAAATCATATTTTTATGCTAATAAAAAAGTTATATGTATCCAAATAAAATCAGAAAGAAAAGGAAAAAAAACTCACACAATTTTAGGTTTTGGATCGCCAGATCCGTAAAGGGTGGAGTGTTTGCTGTGGACGGTTTGCTGCCTTCGACTGAAGGGGGTCTGGTCGATGGTGGTCGTCGCTGGTTGCTGAAGGTGGGGGTGCGCCAGTGGGTAGCGGCGCGTTGGAGGATCCTGGTGCTGGAGCGGCAGTCGAGGTATTGGGGTCTGGTGATTTGGGGCTGACGCGTCTCGTGATTTAGGTTTAGGTGCTGGAGCCGCCGCCGCCGCCATGTTTTTGATTTAGGTTTCGGTGCTGGAGTCGCCGCCATGCCTTTGGTGCTGGAGCCGCCGCCACGGATTTAGGTTGAGCCACCGCCATGGATTTACGTTTACAGAAAATTGTGTTTTTGTAAAAAATTGGGAACGATGGAGGCGCCGCCATGCCAAAGAACAATATGATACTGGAAAAAATAAAACCCTAATACTTGTTTCGAAATACATAAATGACGGCTAGAATTATGTGAAAAAGGGCAGTTCTGTAAAAAAACGAGCGCCTATTTGAAAATAGGGATGAAATTAAAATGTTTCTAAAGGGGAGGATGTGAGCCTAATTAAGTTTGCTTTTAAGGATGTGTGCCTAATTTTCACTTAATTTAATTATGGATTTAATTATTAAATTAAATAATTCGGGCCACAGACAACCGTCTGGGCTAACGGGCCTGGCACGTTGGATCCGGAACATGGGCTATTGGCTAGGGTCACCTTTTGCTGGACTAGATTTGGACCGGTTAAAAAGATATGGATTTAATTGTAAAAACACATTATAAATATTATAAATTTAAAACCCTAAAAGAAAAACACTGTTCACTGTCGTTTATCTCAGCCTCCACCCTCTTTCCATGGCCGATTCTTCTTCCCTAAATTTCTCCTTCTCCACTTATCTTTAGACCCCATCCTATTGATAACTCCGTAGTCCTTTCTCTCCTCTTTCAAACAACACCAACCTCGCCTGAAACCAAGCAACACAGCTCGCGAATCACCTCCGCCAACCACCGCCGTTTGGAGCTCCGCCGGGCCCACCAGGCTGCCCTCCCCCAATTCCTGGCGCACGTGCGCCACTCCAAGCCGGACCACCTCCAACAAACCGCTCCTCCAACCGATCATCCTATCCCCTAAAAATCGGATCCAAAGTTTTGAACATTTTCTGAAGCTTACGGCCTTTGCTTCTGAGGTGATGAAATTGAATTCCTAATGTGTATAAGCGTGACAAATTATTTATTTAATTATAAAATTGATAATTTATTCATACGAGATCGGAATTTGAAAATTTCAGATCCATTTGAACCGTAACATCGAATAGAACTTCTTGAAAGTGATTGGGACAAATTCTGAACTTGTTGAGATTTCTTAAAACTGCTCCAATTGAGGTGAGATTTCCTTGTTTAAAATAATTAATTAATCAAATTAATTTGTTTGCTATGTAATGATCACATGTTTACGATTCAGATCTATTTTGGTTTGACATGTTTGATGATGGTTAATCTGTGTTTGTGATGGGTAGTTATAAATCTACATGTACTAGTCAAGTAATATGTTATCATTTTTATTTTATTATATTCATTTATGTTATCATTTTTAGTTTGCTTGTATTGAATTGATTTAGTTTATCAATTCAACATCAAAATAAAATTTATTATTTGTTTTGAACTGATTTAGTTTATCAATTCAACTTCAAAAATTGACGATGGGTAAATAGAGAATAATGGTTAGACAAAAACCATTATATTTTAATTATCATATGTATGACACCAAAAATTGACGATGGGTAAATAGAGAATAATGGTTAGACAAAAACCATTATATTTTAATTATCATATGTATGACACCAAAAATTGACGTTGTGGTAAATAGGAAAATGGTTAACCAAAAACCATTATTTTAATTGACAAATTACGATGACACTTTTATTTACATCTCCTTATGTAAATAAAAGGACCAATTTTGTGAATAGAGTTTATTTACATTTAAAAAAAATTGATGACATATTTATTAACATTTAGTGAAAAAGTACAAATTTAGTAATGAAAATTTATTTACATTTTTCTATGTAAATAAAAGTACAAATTTAGCAATGAAACTTTATTTACATTTTTCTATGTAAATTAAAGTACAAATTTAGCAATGAAACTTTATTTACATTTTTCCATGTAAATAAAAGTAAAAATTTAGTAATGAAACTTAATTTACATTTTTCTATGTAAATAAAAGTACAAATTTAGTAATGAAACTTTATTTACATTTTTCTATGTAAATAAAAGTATAAATTTAGTAATGAAACTTTATTTACATTTCTTATGTGAATAAAATGAACAAATTTAGCGATGGAATTTTATTTACATTTCTTATGTAAATAAAATGAACAAATTTAGCGATGGAATTTTATTTACATTTCTTATATGTAAATAAAATGAACAAATTTAGCGATGGAATTTTATTCACATTTCTTATGTAAATAAAATGAACAAATTTAGCGATGAAATTTTATTTACATTTCTTATGTAAATAAAATGAACAAATTTAGCGACGGAATTTTATTTGCATTTCTTATGTAAATAAAATGAACAAATTTAGCGATGAAACTTTATTTACATTTCTTATGTAAATAAAATGAACAAATTTAGCGATGAAACTTTATTTAACTTTCTTATGTAAATAAAATGAACAAATTTAGCGATGGAACTTTATTTACCTTTGTTATGTAAATAAAATGAACAAATTTAGCGATGGAACTTTATTTACATTTCTCATGTAAATAAAATGAACAAATTTAGCGATGGAATTTTATTTACATTTCTCATGTAAATGTAAATAAAATGAAAAAATTTAGCGATGGAATTTTATTTACATTTCTTATGTGAATAAAATGAACAAATTTAGCGATGAAATTTTATTTACATTTCCTATGTGAATAAAAGAACAAATTTTGCAATAACATTGTGTTTATATAAATAAATACGTTATAGAAAAGTAAACATTTATTTACATGTAGTGAAAATAAATATGTAAATAGAAAAGCAAACATTTATTTACATTTAGTGTAAATAAATAAGATAAAAGTAAAAGAAACATTTATTTACATGTAGTGTAAATAAATATGTTAATAGAAAAGTAAACATTTATTTACATTTAGTGTAAATAAATAAGATAAAAGTAAAAGAAACATTTATTTACATATAGTGTAAATAAATATGTAAATAGAAAAGTAAACATTTATTTACATTTAGTGTAAATAAATAAGATAAAAGTAAAAGAAACATTTATTTACATGTAGCGTAAATAAATAAGTATACAGAAAAAGGAACATTCATTTACATTTAGGTTAATAAATAAGAAAAAGAAAAAAAAACTTTATTTACATTTAGTGTAAATAAATTTGCATAGAAAATGTAAAAACCCGTAACTTCCCCGTAAAGGAAAGCGACGGATAGTTCGAGAACAAGCCACAACAGAACACATATAAAAGAACATTTCATTGTATATAACAACAATGCATCAGATTACAAGAATATACAGAGTATAAATGAATATTACACAGAAATATCAGAGATTTAAATTACATTTAAATACATAGCAGCGGAAAATAATACAATACACAACTAGAAGGAGATATACGGATACAAAGCTTTCCGGATATCGTTCCAGCTGTAAACCAGGATCCTGTGAATATAAATCTGCAAAACCAAAACTACTAGCTGTCCGTGTCAAAATAAGGGCACCCAGAGTTTAGGTTAAAACAATAAACTCCAGGTCAGTCATGTGACTGGTGTGAGAACTAAAACAGTTAATCTTTATTTTTAAAGTTAGGTAAATCAAGGGACCACGCCGTATAACACGGAACGGGTTTCCTCCCAAGAATACCAGTGCATAAAACAAACAGCGCAATGCTAAATAAAGAAAAATGAAGCTGTTATAAGACCCAGGTCCTATCACACAATGCAACGCAAGCCGGGGGATAGGGTTTTTACCTTATAACAGCCAAAGAATGCTTGATACGTTTAAAACAAATCATTTGATACTATTATTAGTGCATAGTGTATAAAACAACTTCAAATCATAAGTATCAATCATAGACGGCATGAATGACCCATACCACTATGTCGCCATAAATAAGTTTACAATCAAAACCGCAAAGTCACGTATTTGGAAATTGGATTTCCATCTATGAACCGAGGCAAAAGATAGTCCTCAACCGATTCGAGACTGCCTAGCCCGAGCCTCAGGATCAGAGCTCGAGTGACCCTTGGATCCTCAGGGCCAGTCCACCGATGTGGATTAAACTTAAACCCTGAACATGCGTTTCCCCGCCCTATGGGGCGTAAACGAGCCAACTAAATGACTCCATCGGTTCGAGAACGACCGATCAATCCGAGGCGCCTCGCAACAGCAACAACCACATAAGTCAAACTCGTCAGGGCATGTAAAACCACTGACGCCACTTCTAGCTAGGAAGAAACGCATGCCCTCCCTGACGTCCTCTCCCGTTTTTGGTTCATACCGGGTGTGAAGCTCGCGAATCAACGTTACACAAAGCTACGCCACAAAGGCCTTGCTTTGATCATCACCACAAGACTTTGCTTTTCAACAGAAGCCTCAATCATTTGCCACTTAGGCATGCCACACAGGCAATTCACTCCATGTGTTTGATATCCATCAATATATAACCCCTGAGCTCGTACGTCTCAGAGAAGGGCGTTAAGCAAGAGAATAAATTCTCCGCCGCCAAACAGATATATATTTAATAGAGATCAATCACACGGACTAAAATCCAATGTCAGACACACAGTCCATTTACAAGTCCGTTCTGGGTCTGAACGAAACCGGAGGCACCTAGTACCCCGCATATCCATCGATCTCCAAGTACGTCTGGACGATCACCAACTGTTTCCATCTTCTTGGGTGTACAGCCCAATCAAGATCATCAGTAATTACCCAAACGACGTGAAGACTTCTGGTCTTCGACCACCGTCTTCATTTTCGACTTATCGTCGTATCAGTTATTCAGAATGGGATAAACCCGGTCTTTCCGAATAACTCGCGTATATTTTAAATAAGTGTTACACAAACACAACATACGCCTCATTCCAATTCATCAGTCACTAACCGTAAATTAATCAAGAGAATAATTTCCCAAATATTAACCCCGAAGGCCGAAACCAACATCAGATCAATATCCAGAAAACCATTCTGCTTGCCTAACCGACAGTTAGTTTCTAAATTTCACATTCATAGGGAAAGGTTCCCATTAATTTTATCCAAGATAAATTCCTTGAATTTATTCTTTATTCTATTTTTGAATATCAATTCAAACTAGTCGAGATTAACGACCCTTACCGAAGTAATCATTGGTTTTAATTTCCCAATCCCAACCTATTCATCCCATGAAGTAAAACTGGTAGTACTTCATATCTAACACCATGGTGTTATCGGTAAATTCAATTACCATTTCACGTTCAAATCTAATTAAAGATTTAACTATCGCCTGGAGCAAAACTGGTGATACTCCATTCTCGACCATTTCAATCTAATTAAAGATTCATTAAAACTCCACTTAGTTTTAATCGTTAACTGGGTTAAAGAATCAGTGTCATTTAAAACACGGTTCACGATAAACCCAAAATCACATTCCATTAATTATCGGGTTAAAGAACAAGTGTTATTTAAAACACTGTTCACGATAAACCCAAAAATCAATACCAATTCAATTCCAATTAAATATCATTTAATTGGTACACTTCATTAAATCTAAATAAAAGATTTAATCTTTTCTCAACTGGGTTCAAGAACAGTGTTAGTGAAGACACCATTCACGACAAACCCAAATCACATTCGATATTCAATACAAGGCTCTGAATAGAAAATATATCGGCTTATATTCAATATCGAATTCTACGACTAACAAATGTCGTATTGGAAATAACGATATAAATGTATATCTTTCAAATTTCCATAACAACACCTGTATAATCACGAATTCCAACATCGAAATATTCCGAAGACAATTTCGATTCAAATCCACTCCAATGCAATCATTGGAAATTCTGGTTATTTTTAAAACCCTTTTCAAATTCAATTTATTTATTTAAAAATAAATAGAATTGTAATTCTAGTTCAAAACTAGTTCATTTCGATAAAAATCTATTTTTATCTTTTCAAATATGGAGTTTTTCATCCCAATTCTTTCTAAATCATTTCTTATGATTTTACACAAATTATTACTATTTTTAATAATTTTATCGAGGCCTGTACAGTCGATTTCCATCAACGGTCATCGAACTGCACTTACAACGACCTTTTTCAAATTTGATTTGGACATAGTTCCAAATCCAATCGTTAGATTTCAAATTTCTAATATTCGTTAGAAAGCTCTTTTCGATACGAACCCAACGGTTCTGGTTTTAGGAGAATCCGACGGTCGGATCTCCCGCAATGTCCGTTTGAAATAAATGGTCGAAATTCACGAACTGCCGCGGCGCGGCGCGTTCTATTCAGGCCATTATATTATATATATAATATATATAATATATACTTCGTCGATTTCTATTTAAAACGAATTATATAAATAGTTTTAAAATCGTTTCAAAAGCAATTTCAACTTTCTTTCAATTCAAATCAAAATTGAATTCTTCTTTATAAATTCGTTTTAAAATTCATTTCTATTCAATTCGAATTTCAATTCAATTTGAATTCATTTCGATTCACTTTCAATTCAATTTATTTCGAAATCGTTTTTAATTCAATTCATTTCGAAATCGTTTTCAATTCAATTCATTTCGAAATCGTTTTCAATTCAATTCATTTCAAAATGAATAAAATCGATATAGATATCGTTCACGTCAAAATGGCGTCAATCTAATCAACACGGCTTCATAAATTTCTATTTTCAAATATTCTATTTCAAATATTTCTTTTTCAACATAGTTGTTATTATCAAAATATTTCGTTCAACACATGACCAATCTCAATGGATGAGTACTGTCAACACATGAACCTTTATTTTATGTTGTTCTTTATTTTTCAAATTGGAATGAGGCCCAATCAATTACCACATAAAGTTAATTATATGGATTTTCATGCATTACACACATATAATAGCATTGAAAAATAATCAACCATCAACCAAAGTGCACTACACTGTATAAGCATCAAATATAGATATCTAACGCTTATAACAGCCTGTCAATCAATCGATCGACATATTTAATCAATCAGGATGAGTGAACTTCAAATTTCATCCCAACACCCGTGTGGGGTTTCAAACAATCAAACGCATATTTCATTTGTGCAGTTGGGCGATGTGTAAAATTTATCGACCCAATCAATGTCCTTCAAATAGGTGTACATAAACAAACCGTCTGGTTTGTAAATGAATATTTATTTATTCACATTCACGTTAAAAATTATATTTTTAACGACAAAACATTTTATTCCAACATATGAATTTCTATTCAGTTCATTCTTTAAATAAAATGATATTTTTATTTTTCTAACTTATTTTAGAAAATTTCGGCGGCATAATGGCACGATACTAGAAACGGGACGAGGCCTAGCCTTATCCCCGGTCTAGTGAAGGCCCACGCCATTCACACATCAATCAAAATCACCAAACAACCAAATTCAAATCAAATCATATAACTAATCTATGCAACCAAACAAACAAGTCCATGGTCTGTGGACGATTGTGTCGGGTGCTACTAAGCACCGTCTGCATCCTAGTATATATATATAACTAGAAAAATTAAATTGAAAGGTGAGAAATTCTCACAAATAGCTATCCAATCATCTTGACTCTTCTTTTGCAGAATTCTTCGTCGACCTCGCCTTTTTGTCGCTTTCGCCCGTATTCTCTACATATGTAAAAATCGAATTTTTACGATGCTATTCAATATATAAAAATATGATTTTTACTTCGCCTTTCAATATATAAAAATCTGATTTTTACTTCGCCTTTCAATATATAAAAATCTGATTTTTACTTCGACTTTCAATATATAAAAATCTGATTTTTCTTTTTTTAAAGTTCAAATCTTTTTCTTTTTCAAAATTAAAACATTTTAAAATCAGTTTTAGACTTTTCTAAAAATCAGTTTTAAATGTTTTGAACATCAGTTTTTAAACGCTTTTTAAAAATCAGTTTTAAAAGTTTTGAAAATCAGTTTTTCAGAATTAAAATAAAAATAAAATAAAGTTAAAAAAAAAACTTACTGTATCTCGAAGAAAAAAAGGGGGGGGGGGGGCGTCGTCTTCGTTGGAGATGGCTTCAAGGGGGGGGGGCGTCGATGTCGGCGGCAGGAGGAGGCGGAGGGTTGGGGCGGTTCCTGCAGGTGCGGTTGTGGCACAGGGTTCGGGCGCGGGTTGGGTTCGTAGCCAGGTCGAGGTGCAGGAGGGAGAAGAGGAGCGGTGAGAGGAAGAAAGAGAGATAGAGGGGAGGAAGGAGAAGCAGGTCGGAGATTGAGGGAACCCGGCGGTGGGCGGCGCCGCCAAGGGGGGGGGCTGACGAGGTCAACGCGGGTTTGATTTGGGTTTTTTTTTCTTTTTAATTTCAGAACGTGGAGAAAGAGAAGTGAGGGAGAGGGGTGCTTATTAATATATATAATATTTATTATTTAATCCATTTAGATTTTAAAAGGGTGCATTTCACATTCGAACCCTAAATGAGGCCCACCGACTGTCGACCATAGCTAATTACCTCCATCCCGAACACAATGGGATATGTATCGTAGGCTGTTTCGACTGTTTGAATCAGTTTCCGTTAAATTTACATTTAAATCATTATATTGAATTTTAAACTTACATTTCAAATTACTGGGGTCACATACTAACTCTATAAATCCCATAAAAATATTTTCTAGCTTCGTATTGACGATACGGTCCTAACAAAACTAGTTTCGTCGAATTCTGAGGCCGTTGGAAAAATGGCCATTTTCCAGTCGATTAAAATCAACTGAAACTGGTCAAACGCGTTTTCCCTTGCCACGCTCACATATTGATTCGAAAAATTATGAAATTTGAAACCTAGCAATAACCTGACACCACGGACCCAACAAAACTGGTTTCGTCGAAATCCGAGGTCATTTGCAAAAAGTCCATTTTTAAGGGCCTAAATTCCATAGCGACTATTCAGAATTTTCAACTGGACATATCTTTTGATCCCCGCTATGAAAATTTGATTATTCGGATTCGTTGGAAAGATATTATCAAATAGATCCCATTATTTTTGGTTTCACTAAAATCCGGATTGTTTTGCATCCGGTATGCTCAATTGAAGTTTGAAATCGAATTATCGAACTACCGCGCCATTTTCAATTCCTTTTATATATATAAATAAATATTTATATTCTAACGACGACGTATATAATATATACGTCGAATTATATTCAAAATAAATTTCCCGTCGATATTATTTAAAATAATCTATTTTAAATATCCAAAATTCACTAAAATTGCCAAAATAAAAATTTTAAACTGGCCCAGATTTTCCGGGTCGTTACAATCTCCCCCACTTAAAACTTTTCGTCCCCGAAAAGGAACAAAGTCGAAAGTGGTTTGATTAATCAACTCTACGCTCGATCTGGCTTCCATTCTCCAACCTTTCAGTTTCTGAGAATTTTCAAAAATTTCAAAAATTTGGCTAACACCCTAAATTTTTGAAAAATTTCGCCATAACCTCCCCTGCACCGGGAGCATCGGGGAATTTCAAATAGCTTCCCCGGTCCTTCAGATCTCAAAAAGAAAAAGAAAAAGCCAAGCGGCTAGCCAATAGGCTCACAAAATCATCATCACCCAAACAAAACAGGAAATTATGTAGTAAACATGTACCTATTTGTCGGGCAAACAAATTTTATTCTCTGGCTCTAGCCTCCTTGCTATGACCTGTTCAATACAAGTACATGTATATGCAAGCAAATGCGACTAATTTTCAGTATAGTTCAATATGTGATTCAATTAGGCTAAATGGCTAAAAATTAGCAAACAAATAAACAAACAACGCAAACATCAATCAATTAGTGAATTAGAGTTTCAAATTCATAATTTTGATACATATACAGAAAATCATGTTTTGATGCCAAATCACAACAATGAATTCTAGCTATATTAGTTTTGGTTCTCACACCAGTCTAATGGAAATATATAGAAAATCACACCTTTGAAACTCGAACATAAATGTTGATGATGCGATCGCTATCATCAATATCATCTTCGGGCGACTAGAGTGCGATGCTATATCTATCCAATATATTAAAACTTTGAATATACGTTTGCAAGGCGTATATGCAAATTCTTTATATACTGAATTGTCCAAATAAATACAAATAAATAATCAAATACGAATAATTGATTTAAATTTTCAAAACAAAATTGGTTTTCATTTGAAAAACATACTCTTCACACTCGTTCTAGGATACTACTGATCCTATCTCTAACGAGTCATTCTAATTGGATATTACTAATCCAATATCTGATGAATTCTTTCGTAGGGTTCTAATGTGTCTTGTTCTCTGCTTTGTAAACCAAAGCTCTGATACCAACTATAAAAACCCGTAACTTCCCCGTAAAGGAAAGCGACGGATAGTTCGAGAACAAGCCACAACAGAACACATATAAAAGAACATTTCATTGTATATAACAACAATGCATCAGATTACAAGAATATACAGAGTATAAATGAATATTACACAGAAATATCAGAGATTTAAATTACATTTAAATACATAGCAGCGGAAAATAATACAATACACAACTAGAAGGAGATATACGGATACAAAGCTTTCCGGATATCGTTCCAGCTGTAAACCAGGATCCTGTGAATATAAATCTGCAAAACCAAAACTACTAGCTGCCCGTGTCAAAATAAGGGCACCCAGAGTTTAGGTTAAAACAATAAACTCCAGGTCAGTCATGTGACTGGTGTGAGAACTAAAACAGTTAATCTTTATTTTTAAAGTTAGGTAAATCAAGGGACCACGCCGTATAACACGGAACGGGTTTCCTCCCAAGAATACCAGTGCATAAAACAAACAGCGCAATGCTAAATAAAGAAAAATGAAGCTGTTATAAGACCCAGGTCCTATCACACAATGCAACGCAAGCCGGGGGATAGGGTTTTTACCTTATAACAGCCAAAGAATGCTTGATACGTTTAAAACAAATCATTTGATACTATTATTAGTGCATAGTGTATAAAACAACTTCAAATCATAAGTATCAATCATAGGCGACCCATACCACTATGTCGCCATAAATAAGTTTACAATCAAAACCGCAAAGTCACGTATTTGGAAATTGGATTTCCATCTATGAACCGAGGCAAAAGATAGTCCTCAACCGATTCGAGACTGCCTAGCCCGAGCCTCAGGATCAGAGCTCGAGTGACCCTTGGATCCTCAGGGCCAGTCCACCGATGTGGATTAAAATTAAACCCTGAACATGCGTTTCCCCGCCCTATGGGGCGTAAACGAGCCAACTAAATGACTCCATCGGTTCGAGAACGACCGATCAATCCGAGGCGCCTCGCAACAGCAACAACCACATAAGTCAAACTCGTCAGGGCGTGTAAAACCACTGACGCCACTTCTAGCTAGGAAGAAACGCATGCCCTCCCTGACGTCCTCTCCCTTTTTTGGTTCATACCGGGTGTGAAGCTCGCGAATCAACGTTACACAAAGCTACGCCACAAAGGCCTTGCTTTGATCATCACCACAAGACTTTGCTTTTCAACAGAAGCCTCGATCATTTGCCACTTAGGCATGCCACACAGGCAATTCACTCCATGTGTTTGATATCCATCAATATATAACCCCTGAGCTCGTACGTCTCAGAGAAGGGCGTTAAGCAAGAGAATAAATTCTCCGCCGCCAAACAGATATATATTTAATAGAGATCAATCACACGGACTAAAATCCAATGTCAGACACACAGTCCATTTACAAGTCCGTTCTGGGTCTGAACGAAACCGGAGGCACCTAGTACCCCGCATATCCATCGATCTCCAAGTACGTCTGGACGATCACCAACTGTTTCCATCTTCTTGGGTGTACAGCCCAATCAAGATCATCAGTAATTACCCAAACGACGTGAAGACTTCTGGTCTTCGACCACCGTCTTCATCTTCGACTTATCGTCGTATCAGTTATTCAGAATGGGATAAACCCGGTCTTTCCGAATAACTCGCGTATATTTTAAATAAGTGTTACACAAACACAACATACGCCTCATTCCAATTCATCAGTCACTAACCGTAAATTAATCAAGAGAATAATTTCCCAAATATTAACCCCGAAGGCCGAAACCAACATCAGATCAATATCCAGAAAACCATTCTGCTTGCCTAACCGACAGTTAGTTTCTAAATTTCACATTCATAGGGAAAGGTTCCCATTAATTTTATCCAAGATAAATTCCTTGAATTTATTCTTTATTCTATTTTTGAATATCAATTCAAACTAGTCGAGATTAACGACCCTTACCGAAGTAATCATTGGTTTTAATTTCCCAATCCCAACCTATTCATCCCATGAAGTAAAACTGGTAGTACTTCATATCTAACACCACGGTGTTATCGGTAAATTCAATTACCATTTCACGTTCAAATCTAATTAAAGATTTAACTATCGCCTGGAGCAAAACTGGTGATACTTCATTCTCGACCATTTCAATCTAATTAAAGATTCATTAAAACTCCACTTAGTTTTAATCGTTAACTGGGTTAAAGAATCAGTGTCATTTAAAACACGGTTCACGATAAACCCAAAATCACATTCCATTAATTATCGGGTTAAAGAACAAGTGTTATTTAAAACACTGTTCACGATAAACCCAAAAATCAATACCAATTCAATTCCAATTAAATATCATTTAATTGGTACACTTCATTAAATCTAAATAAAAGATTTAATCTTTTCTCAACTGGGTTCAAGAACAGTGTTAGTGAAGACACCATTCACGACAAACCCAAATCACATTCGATATTCAATACAAGGCTCTGAATAGAAAATATATCGGCTTATATTCAATATCGAATTCTACGACTAACAAATGTCGTATTGGAAATAACGATATAAATGTATATCTTTCAAATTTCCATAACAACACCTGTATAATCACGAATTCCAACATCGAAATATTCCGAAGACAATTTCGATTCAAATCCACTCCAATGCAATCATTGGAAATTCTGGTTATTTTTAAAACCCTTTTCAAATTCAATTTATTTATTTAAAAATAAATAGAATTGTAATTCTAGTTCAAAACTAGTTCATTTCGATAAAAATCTATTTTTATCTTTTCAAATATGGAGTTTTTCATCCCAATTCTTTCTAAATCATTTCTTATGATTTTACACAAATTATTACTATTTTTAATAATTTTATCGAGGCCGGTACAGTCGATTTCCATCAACGGTCATCGAACTGCACTTACAGCGACCTTTTTCAAATTTGATTTGGACATAGTTCCAAATCCAATCGTTAGATTTCAAATTTCTAATATTCGTTAGAAAGCTCTTTTCGATACGAACCCAACGGTTCCGGTTTTAGGAGAATCCGACGGTCGGATCTCCCGCAATGTCCGTTTGAAATAAATGGTCGAAATTCACGAACTACCGCGGCGCGGCGCGTTCTATTCAGGCCATTATATTATATATATAATATATATAATATATACTTCGTCGATTTCTATTTAAAACGAATTATATAAATAGTTTTAAAATCGTTTCAAAAGCAATTTCAACTTTCTTTCAATTCAAATCAAAATTGAATTCTTCTTTATAAATTCGTTTTAAAATTCATTTCTATTCAATTCGAATTTCAATTCAATTTGAATTCATTTCGATTCACTTTCAATTCAATTTATTTCGAAATCGTTTTTAATTCAATTCATTTCGAAATCGTTTTCAATTCAATTCATTTCGAAATCGTTTTCAATTCGATTCATTTCAAAATGAATAAAATCGATATAGATATCGTTCACGTCAAAATGGCGTCAATCTAATCAACACGGCTTCATAAATTTCTATTTTCAAATATTCTATTTCAAATATTTCTTTTTCAACATAGTTGTTATTATCAAAATATTTCGTTCAACACATGACCAATCTCAATGGATGAGTACTGTCAACACATGAACCTTTATTTTATGTTGTTCTTTATTTTTCAAATTGGAATGAGGCCCAATCAATTACCACATAAAGTTAATTATATGGATTTTCATGCATTACACACATATAATAGCATTGAAAAATAATCAACCATCAACCAAAGTGCACTACACTGTATAAGCATCAAATATAGATATCTAACGCTTATAACAGCCTGTCAATCAATCGATCGACATATTTAATCAATCAGGATGAGTGAACTTCAAATTTCATCCCAACACCCGTGTGGGGTTTCAAACAATCAAACGCATATTTCATTTGTGCAGTTGGGCGATGTGTAAAATTTATCGACCCAATCAATGTCCTTCAAATAGGTGTACATAAACAAACCGTCTGGTTTGTAAATGAATATTTATTTATTCACATTCACGTTAAAAATTATATTTTTAACGACAAAACATTTTATTCCAACATATGAATTTCTATTCAGTTCATTCTTTAAATAAAATGATATTTTTATTTTTCTAACTTATTTTAGAAAATTTCGGCGGCATAATGGCACGATACTAGAAACGGGACGAGGCCTAGCCTTATCCCCGGTCTAGTGAAGGCCCACGCCATTCACACATCAATCAAAATCACCAAACAACCAAATTCAAATCAAATCATATAACTAATCTATGCAACCAAACAAACAAGTCCATGGTCTGTGGACGATTGTGTCGGGTGCTACTAAGCACCGTCTGCATCCTAGTATATATATATAACTAGAAAAATTAAATTGAAAGGTGAGAAATTCTCACAAATAGCTATCCAATCATCTTGACTCTTCTTTTGCAGAATTCTTCGTCGACCTCGCCTTTTTGTCGCTTTCGCCCGTATTCTCTACATATGTAAAAATCGAATTTTTACGATGCTATTCAATATATAAAAATATGATTTTTACTTCGCCTTTCAATATATAAAAATCTGATTTTTACTTCGCCTTTCAATATATAAAAATCTGATTTTTACTTCGACTTTCAATATATAAAAATCTGATTTTTCTTTTTTTAAAGTTCAAATCTTTTTCTTTTTCAAAATTAAAACATTTTAAAATCAGTTTTAGACTTTTCTAAAAATCAGTTTTAAATGTTTTGAACATCAGTTTTTAAACGCTTTTTAAAAATCAGTTTTAAAAGTTTTGAAAATCAGTTTTTTAGAATTAAAATAAAAATAAAATAAAGTTAAAAAAAAAACTTACTGTATCTCGAAGAAAAAAAGGGGGGGGGGGTGTCGTCTTCGTTGGAGATGGCTTCAAGGGGGGGGGGGGGCGTCGATGTCGGCGGCAGGAGGAGGCGGAGGGTTGGGGCGGTTCCTGCAGGTGCGGTTGTGGCACAGGGTTCGGGCGCGGGTTGGGTTCGTAGCCAGGTCGAGGTGCAGGAGGGAGAAGAGGAGCGGTGAGAGGAAGAAAGAGAGATAGAGGGGAGGAAGGAGAAGCAGGTCGGAGATTGGGGGAACCCGGCGGTGGGCGGCGCCGCCAAGGGGGGGGGGGGCTGACGAGGTCAACGCGGGTTTGATTTGGGTTTTTTTTTTCTTTTTAATTTCAGAACGTGGAGAAAGAGAAGTGAGGGAGAGGGGTGCTTATTAATATATATAATATTTATTATTTAATCCATTTAGATTTTAAAAGGGTGCATTTCACATTCGAACCCTAAATGAGGCCCACCGACTGTCGACCATAGCTAATTACCTCCATCCCGAACACAATGGGATATGTATCGTAGGCTGTTTCGACTGTTTGAATCAGTTTCCGTTAAATTTACATTTAAATCATTATATTGAATTTTAAACGTACATTTCAAATTACTGGGGTCACATACTAACTCTATAAATCCCATAAAAATATTTTCTAGCTTCGTATTGACGATACGGTCCTAACAAAACTAGTTTCGTCGAATTCTGAGGCCGTTGGAAAAATGGCCATTTTCCAGTCGATTAAAATCAACTGAAACTGGTCAAACGCGTTTTCCCTTGCCACGCTCACATATTGATTCGAAAAATTATGAAATTTGAAACCTAGCAATAACCTGACACCACGGACCCAACAAAACTGGTTTCGTCGAAATCCGAGGTCATTTGCAAAATGTCCATTTTTAAGGGCCTAAATTCCATAGCGACTATTCAGAATTTTCAACTGGACATATCTTTTGATCCCCACTATGAAAATTTGATTATTCGGATTCGTTGGAAAGATATTATCAAATAGATCCCATTATTTTTGGTTTCACTAAAATCCGGATTGTTTTGCATCCGGTATGCTCAATTGAAGTTTGAAATCGAATTATCGAACTACCGCGCCATTTTCAATTCCTTTTATATATATAAATAAATATTTATATTCTAACGACGACGTATATAATATATACGTCGAATTATATTCAAAATAAATTTCCCGTCGATATTATTTAAAATAATCTATTTTAAATATCCAAAATTCACTAAAATTGCCAAAATAAAAATTTTAAACTGGCCCAGATTTTCCGGGTCGTTACAGAAAAAGATCACATTCGTTTACATTTCGTGTAAATAAATATAAAATGGAAAAAGATCGTACTGATTTACATTAGTGTAACTAAACATGAAAAGGAAGAAAGAAGACACTTATTTAAATTTAGTGTAAATAAGTAAAAAGGAAAAAGAATATTTTATTTACATTTAGATGCAAATAAAACATCGTAAGGAATTACACTTTTTATTTGCAAATTAGTTGCAAACAAAAGGCGTGAATACGTAAAGTATATTTTTATTCATATTTTAGATGTGAATAAAAATATGAAGATAAAAAGTACATTTTTATCTGCATTTCATGTGCAAATAAAAACACCGTTTTAAAAAGTACATTTTTATTTGCAAACTAGTTGCAAATAAAAACATGAATTTAAGAATGTACACGTCTATTTGTGATTTAGTTACGAATGAAAAATATTACATTGGAAAATATATGCTTATTCACATTTTAGATGTGAATAAAAACATGAATTTTAAAAGGCGCATTTTATTTATAATTTAGATATAAATTAAGAATAGTGATATTTTTATCGTCCTTTTAGATGCGATAAAAAGAGTGAATTTAAAAGTGATATTTTTATCGTCATTTTAGGTGCGATAAAAAAAATAGATTATAATAGTTGAAATCGCCAAATGTTTTATATTTACATTTATATATATATATATATATATATATATATATATATAAAATTAAACGAAACGCGCGCGGCAGTTCGCGTATCGGCAATCGTAACTTTAAATGATCATAAAGAAAGATCTGACTGTTGGATTTTTCCAAAACCGGAACCGTTAGGACCGCTTTTGGAAAATCTTTCCAACGATACAAATTTCGACAGAATCTGACGGTTAGATTTCCAGATACGTGTAAATCAAAATTTGGTAAAAACAGCGCCAGGACCACCCTTTGACCTGAAGCGTCATTCTATTATATTGGGCTATTTTTAAATAAATAGAAATAGCGATAAATCGTTATAAATGAATATTAACGATATAAAATGATTTAAATAATAATTATGCGAGAATTATTTGAAAAAACCGAGTTCAACTCATTTCAATTAATTACGCGACGATTAAATAAAAGATGTAGAAGTCGATGATTGAAGACCGGCGATCTTCACATCGAATGGGCGACGACTACTGATGCCTTGGACTGACTTGCTCCCAGGAAGGGGTTGAAGCAGTAGTTGTTCGGACGTATGTGTTGATTGTCCGGATAAGCGAGAACCTCTCAGGTGTCTCCGGTTTCGTTCAGACCCAGAACGGACTTGTAAATGGATGCGTGTCTGATGTTGGAATTCATTTCATGTAAATAAATCGATTTCTATTAATGTATGTTTGTTTGGTGGTGGAGAATTTATTCTCTACTTAACACCCTGGTAAATATCAATAGTTGTCGGTAGCATGGCGTGTATGGTCAATGTGACACGCCAAGATGCAAATGATCAAGGCTTTATTGAAAAGCAGGCCTTGTGGTTGAAGATTAAAGCATAGCCTGTTTAGGCGTAGCTTTGTGTATATCATGACTTCGCGAGCCTCACACCCCAGTATGAGTCAAAAATGGGATAAGGACTGCAGGGAGTGCACACGTTTCTTTCTAGCTAGAGTGGTATCAGTGACCTACCAGCCCTGGCATTTTTACTTATGTGGATGATGGATTATGAGGTACCTCGGATTTATAGGTTGTTAGTGACCATATGGAGGTTCAAAGGAACCGGGAAGCGTGTGTTCAGCCATAATTAATCCGCCACCGTTAGGTGGGGACCGACCCTGAAGATCCAAGGGTTCACTGCGGGGGATCCTGAGTCATTTGCTAGAGTGTCTTGAATCGGAGAGGACGATCCCTAGCTTCGATTTCATGACAGAAAACCAATTTCCAATACGACTTTACGCCTTTGATTGTAAACTTATATATGGAGACATAGTAGGATGGGGTACTATGCCGTATAGGATTGATACATTTACATTGAAGTATTTTAATACTGCTTAGAAACTAATAATAATATTAAAATATTATTTTATATGTATTAAGCATGTTAGATCATTATAAGGAAAAACTCTATCCTCCGGGTTGCGTTGCATTGTGTGATGGGACTTGAGTCTTATAATGATTTCATTTTTCAAAAGTTATTTTGTTATTTTTGTATAAACTTTATTAAATTATGCACTGGTAATCCAATGGAGTAAACCCGTTCCACGTTAGCGGCGTGGTCCTGTGATTTGCCATAATGTTAGTTAATATAGAAAGATTTCTCATACAAGTCCCACGACTGAATCGATGTTTGTTTCACTTTGCAAACTCGGGTGCCCTCTCTTTACACGGGCAGCCAAGTAACAGGTTTTTAGGGAGGCATTTTCTGGATTGAAGACTGCTTGGAAGAAGAAGATGAAGACCCCCTTTTTTCTTTATTTTCTGCTTTAGAGACTTTATTCCATCTTGTATCTTGATGTACGTTTGGAGTTGGGACTTATTACCTTTGATTCAGACTTTTATTTTGCTAAGTTGTATCTTGTAAACTGCGTACTCTGTGTTTCAGTTGATGTGATGTTTATGACTTTTATCTTTCCGCTGCAATAATTATATGTTATGGTATTATCTGAGATCTGTTGTTGTTGTAAATATGTTGTATTCCAAATGATTATCCTTACTTTCGCACCATGGAAGTTTGGGGTCATCACATAAACCCTCTTCTTGAGTCTAATTAAATTATTTAGTTACTAAGGCCAAACCATCATTTATTAATTACAAATCTCATCTCAACGTCCCACTACATTATTTTTATTTATTTATCCAATCAAATCTCCCGAATAATGTTTACTAAATGCTAAGGGCATTACATCCTTTCCTCCTAAAAAGAATTTCGTCCATCAAATTCAGTCAAGGAACAAGCATAGCAGTCAAAAAATAATGCTACAATATTAGTGCAACCATAACAACCCAAACTTCAGCGCGTCCAAATTTTTCATAAAATGTTAAAATCCAAGTTTGCTGAAACCCAAATATTAAGCCTATGATCGAATACCTCACATCATAAATGAATAAAAATATAATAAGTAAATACTTACCATAATAGTTACACTAACTATCAAGTGCCACTAAAGTTATAAAGTCTCTGCCACCTATCTAACCTGAGAGTTTGTTATGAGGAGGGGTCGGCATAAAAGTTTTAATAAATTAAAAAAATTGTAAAGGTAACACCACACAAACCGTTCAATCACTAATTTACTTTTATTTGGTTGTTATGGCATATAATACTATTACCTCTGCATGCACATCGTACCCATCTACTACCCAGTAGACAAACTTGATAATCCATATAAATGTAAAATATCCAGTATATCTAGGTACCACCCATAGTACCCACCTCGAAAGGCCTCCGTCGTCATGCTACGAAAGCAAACTAGATCTCCATCTCCACGCTACAAAGGCATACCATGTACTAGCCAAGCTACGCTAAAAGGCTAAACACTTATATGGAAGTAATTCTCTAACACCCATGATGCACCACTTAGTGCGGACATCGAGGGCCTACTTGCAATCATACTTTCTACTATCTTAGTTTCGCTATCAGGCTAAACACTAGCATGGAACTTAGTTTGCGAATTTCGATATCTGCCTACGATACCGATGTCCATGGATTGGTTTGTCCCTTTTTCTTGGTGGTTATGGCCCCACTTGTCCCCCTCAACTATTGAAAGACTATTTCAAGAGATAAGTGACTGTGCCTCAAACAAACAATTTAAACATCCAGTTGGCGTTGTCCCTCATCCAATGTCTCGATATCCATTGGCATGCTAGTTTAGCTCCAGTCTTTCCCATACACGCTCTGACTGACGATGACAGGTATTCGATGATCTACCGTCCATATTGGGTCCTGACCACGAATACTCAGCTCTCGAAGTCAAGGAAACTGTTGAATCGTAAAAATCAACCCATTAGCCTTTTGGTTGCCCTCAACTAAAATGCAACCAAGGAATGCTCCATAAATGAAACTGTACAGATCTGCCTCATGGGTATCTTGCTATAGGCATCCCTATTGAGGGCCATCTCAGAGTATCCTGATGTTTCGTAGAAGTCTTGAACTTATTTCTAGTCCTATCGAATATTAAGTTGGACGTGCTTCCACTGTGTCTGCGGACACATGCAATGACATGCCCCATTGGGCTCTTCATTCGAAGATTCCTTTGGACTAGTCCAAATTCATCTCGCTATTCTATTTGACCCGTCTAATTTTTGTTATGCGTTTAACTTATCGTTTTCTTTTCACTTAATATTATTGTTCAATCCATTTAATTTGAACTTTAATTACTTGTTTATAAACTTTATTAGCCACCATAGAACCGAAATAAGGTCTAGCCTTATCCCTCGTCTAATGCTGGCTCGCGCCATACACAAACCAATTTCAATCCAGTTCACATCGAAATCAAATCCAAACAAATAAATCAATTTTCACAACTATAATCAAATCTTGCATAGCATCTAAATAAATAAATACTCAGCTAACCCAATGTCATTTACGGTGCCATAAGTCGCTAGTCGCGGAGTATGAAATCATTGTGTCGGTAATATCCATACATCGCTTTCAATTTATGTGAGTGTGCACTCAATATAATTCAAATCAAATGACATAGTTTGTACAATAAATAGTGTCTGGGGGCTTCTAAGCCCCGTCTTCATCCTAGAATATTTTTAATTGTAAAATAAATAGAGTGAGAAGGAGTTCTGACCTTTGCTTTCCACTCCGTCATTCTTTAATTGAACGGTTTGGATTTGGATTTGTTTCCAATGCGTTGTGTACTTCACCTTGATTCCAATGCAATATGTTTCACGCGATTTATATTAAAAAATAACATTTTTATAATGCTACTACATATATAAAAATTACATTTTTATATCGCTATTATACATATAAAAATCATATTTTTATATTGCTATTATATATATATATATAAATCATATTTTTATATCGCCATTATATATATAAAAATCATATTTTTATATTGCTATTCATATAATAAAAATTCATATTTTTATATTGCTATTCAGATAATAAAAATCATATTTTTATTTCAAAAAAATATAAAGATCATATTTTTATTTCAACTTTACATATATTAAAAATCTTATTTTTGTTTTATGCTATTACATATAAAAATTACATTTTTACACTATGGTATTTATATTAAAAATCTCATTTTTAATCTAATCTATTTTATTTCAATGTTATTTACATAAAAATCATATTTTTAACACGATGTTTATATTTTAAGAATCATATTTTTATATTTTTAAAACCATGCTATTTTTATTTTATAAATCCATGCAATTTATATAGTAAAAATCATATTTTTATTTAAACTATTTCAAAAAAAATTACATTTTAAAAACAAATCTATATTATAAAAATCAGATTTTATTAAATCAATGTTTTCTATAAAAAATCTGAATTTTAAACAATGCTATTTATTTTATAAATCTCACTTTTATGACAATGCTATATAGATAAAAATCAATTTTTTTATTATTGTTCTATCTACATAAATTCACATTTTTAGTTCTATATTATCTATATAAAAATTTCAGATTTTTATTTCTATCTATATAAAAAATTTAGTTTTAAAAATTATTAATATATATAAAAATTTCAGATTTTAAAACTATTCTAATTTATAAAAAAAAACTGAAAATTAAACAATGAGAATTTATTTACCCTATTTCTTTCACTGCATCGTTCTAGACCAGTTCTTGACCTCGTGCTCGCCAGAGAAACCCCACATCGCACTTCACCAGAAATGGTCGGGACGCCATCGAGAGTCTCCGCCTGAATCGCCAAAGTAGCCTCTGCCGTCGCCTAGAGTGGTGGCAAATTCGAACCTTCCATGGTCTCGGAAATCACGATTTAACCCGCCGCCTTCATGGCCAGAAATCCGCCACCACGTCCCTCTCCAGCCCATCGCCGCCGTTGAATCATCAAGCTCGGAGAGACGAATATTTTCCCCTTTAGACCCAGGTCGAAATAGTAAACGATGGTGAAGAAAGGAAGTGGAATAGGAGGAGTAACGGGCGTCGTTCATTTTCTGGGGTTTTAAAAATGGCGGTTGTATAACGTTTTGACCGCGCTAGAATTAATGAAGGGGTTTGACTAGGTTTTGCTATTTATATTTTAATATTAATTTATTTCCAAAAATACTTGTTTCTTGCCACGAACTCCAAATCAAACCCAAAGACTATCGCCTCTAGCTAAATACCCCCATTCCGGACACAATATTAATTTATTTTCCGGTCGATTAAATTCAAACTAAAATTACCAAACACATTTAAATTCACCACGCTCATATACTAATTCCAAAAATCATGAAAATTGGAATCTAGCAATAATTTGACATTCCGGATCCAACAAAAGTGGTTTCATCGAAAACGGAGGTCGTTTGTAAAAATGGCAATTTTTAAGGGCTATATATTATATAAAATATATATAAATTCCATATCGACTATTCTAAATTTTAAACTGGACATAACTTTTAATTCTCGTTATGAAATCTGGATTTTTCACATTTGTTAGAAAGATATAATTAAACAGATTCAAATATTTCTAGTTTTTACTGAAATCCAATTTATTTTGAATTCTGTACATTCAGTTGAAATTTAAAATCGAATTTCCAAACTACCGCGCCATTTCAGGCTCGTTTTATAATTAAAATAAATTTATACGTTCTAACTTCAATTTAAATAAATTTTTAGTTGTTATTATTTAAAATAAATCATTTTAAATATTCAAAATCCATTAAAATAGCTAAAATAAAAATTTTAAATTGGTTCTGAAAATCCGGGTTGTTACAATCTCCCCCACTTAAAATCTTTTCGTCCTCGAAAAGGAACGGAGCTGAAAGTTGTTTAACTATCCAACTCAACTTTCATTCTGGCTTTCATTCTTCAACTTTTCAGTTTCTATGAATTTTCTAATTTCTCAAAAATTTGGCTAACACCCTAAATTTTCGAAAAATTTCGCCATAACCTCCTTTGTACGGGGAGATCTTTAAAGCCGCAACTAGCCTCACAGGGCCCTCATCAATCCAAAAGAAAATGAAAAAGCCAAATGGCTTGCCAATCGGCTCATAAAATCATCAAAACCCAAGAAATACAAAAAACATGTACCTATTTGTCGTGCATACAATTTTATTCCTCTTCTTAGCTTTCATTCTATGACCTGTTCATTATATACACATGTACATATATGCAATTGCAATTAATTTTCAATTCAGTTCAATTTTTGGCACAATTTGGCTAAAGCACAATTTGGCTAAATTTACCTTTCATTCTCTTATTGGTTTTATGGTTTCAATATATTTTCATTAATCAGACTAATAATCAAACAACACAACCTGTAATCTATTAGTTGGTTAACATTTCAAATTCATAATTTTTATATACTCAAAAATCATGTTTTTGATGCTAATTCACAAAAAATAACCCTATCTAAGTTTTGCTTCTCACACCTGTCAATTGGAAATATACAGATATCCCACTTTCGAAACTCGAACATAAATACTGATGATGTCCGGACATCACCAGAGTTATCTTGGAGCGAATAAAGTGTGATTCTATATCCATCCAATATATGTGAGACTTCATATACATGTGGATCAGATGTGTATAAAAATCTCTATATACCCGATAGTCCAAAATCAATTTAAAATAAAATATTCACATACATATAATAAGGTTTAAATTTTCAAAACAAAATTTGTTTTCATTTTTTTTAAATAACACTCTTCACACTCGTTCTAGGATACTACTAATCCCATCACTAACGAGTCATTCCTATTGGACATTACTAATCCAATCTCTAATGAATTCTTTGTTTGGTTGTAATGTGTTATGTTCTCGAGCTATGTAAACCAAAGCTATAATATCACGATGAAACGACCTAGACTCGCCCTTACGGGAAAGCCCGAATTGAGTTGAGAACACGACAAATCAGAATGCAAACGACAGCACATTTAATTGTTATTACAACAATTTACATCAAAGTGCAAGAATATAACAGAGTATGAATAAATAATATACATCAGAAAAATATCAGAGATTAAAATACATTACATAGCAGCGGAAAAATAATACATAAAACAGCTTAAAGAAATACACAGATACAAAGCTTTCCGAATATAGCTTCAACTGTAAATCCAGGATCTTGTGAATATAATATCTGCAAAACCAAAACTAAAACTACTAGCTGCCCGTGTGGAAAATAAGGGCACCCAGAGTTTAGATTAAAACAATAAACTCCAGATCAGTCATGTGACTGGTGTGAGAACTAAAACATTTATTAAATCTTTACTTTAAAAATAGAGTAAATCAAGGGACCACGCCATATAACACAAAACAGGTTTCCTCCCAAGAATTCCAGTGCATAAAATAAACAGCGTATTGCTTTTTGGAAAAAAATGAAGCTATTATAAGTCTTAGGTCCCATCACACAATGGAACGTAAGCCGAAGGATAGAGTTTTCCCTTATAATAGCCAAATATGCTTGGTACGTTTAAAACAAATCATTTGATACTATTATAAGTGCATAGTGTATAAAACAACTTCAAATATAAATGCATCAATCATAAACGGCATGAGTACCATATATCATGTCGCCATACTAGGCTCTACAACCAAAACCGAAATGTCACATATTGGAAATTGGATTTCCGTCTGTGAACCAAGGCAAGGGATCGTCCTTCCGGTTCGAGACGCTCTAGCCCGTGTCTCAAGATTCAACCGCAACTGCACCTGGAGCGTCAGGGTAGGTCCACACTAAGTGGATTAATAATCCCTGAACAATTCGTTTCCCCGCCCTATAGGGTGTAAATCTAGTCATTATGTTGACCATGTCATCCATCGTCCCCATAGTAACTGATATATTCAAGGCGCCTCGCTATCCATCAAATAATATGCAACATCCACACGAGTAAATGTCTGGGCTCCATACCATGACACCACTCCTAGCTAGAAGAAAACACATGTCCTTCCTCAGGTACTCTCCTGTTTCTGGTTCACATCGGGGTGTGAGGCTCGCGAATTAATGTTATACACAAAGATATGCTATTTAAAGCCATGCTTTGATCATCAACAACAAGACTCTGCTTTTCAACAGAAGCCTTTATCAATTGCATCTCAGCATGCCACACTGACAATTCACGTCTTAGAGAAGGGTGTTAAGCAAAAGAATAAATTCTCCGCCACCAAACATATATGTATTTAATAGAGATCAATCAACATAAAATAAAATCCAATGTCAAACACACATCCATTTACAAGTTTGTTCTGGGTTTGAATGAAACTGAAGGCACCTTATTCCTCGTCCCATATGTCCAATATAGGAGAGAGGTCCTCGCATATCCGGTCGATCTCCAAGTACGTCTGGACGATCACCACTTATTACATTGTCTTGGGTGTACAGACCAATCAAGACATCAGTAATTATCCAAATGATGTGAAGAACTCCGCTCTTCAACCACCGTCTTCATTGTCGACTAATCGTTGTATCAAGTATTCAGAATGGGATAAACCTGGTCTTTCTGAATAATACACGTATCTTATAAACAAGTGCTATAAAAACACAACATACGCCTTATTCCAATCCAGAATATTCTTTTATCCAAATATTCTTTTCACAATTTAAAACCAGATTAAGGTTGTCCAAACTAGTCAGGATTAGCGAACCTTACTGAAAAAATCATTTATTTTATTTCCCAATCCCAACCTATTCATCCCACGGAGAAAAACTGGTAATTCTCCATATCTAACACCATGGTGTTATCGGTAAATTTAATTACTATTTCATGTTCAAATCTAATTAAAAATTTAACTATCGCTTGGAGCAAGTGATACTCTATTCTCGATCATTTCCCAAATTTGATAATTTAAATTATCACATTCTCATTTCAATCTAATTAAAGATTCATTAAAACTCCACTTAGTTTTAATCCCCAAAAATCATTATATAATGATTATTCAAATTTAGGAAATAAATCCTGTCTTTAACTGGGCTAAAGAACCAATGTCATTTAAAACACAGTTCGCGATAAACCCAAAATCACATTCTATTAATTATGAAATCTTCTCGGAAAACAGATCAATATATATAATCAATATAAACTTCCATATCCAACCAATAATATAAATGGAATAACGGCAAAGCCTTTTAAATTCCATATATAGTAACAGTCTTCCTCCACAGAAGTTCACTTCGATTATTACCAAATCGAATTCCATTCCATTCCAATTTATTTTGTTAAATTGGAAAACTTTTCTTTGGAAAATTCCCATTAAATCTTAATAAAAGATTTATAAATTCCAAATCACATTTCATTGTTAATCGGTAAAAGAAAGAATGTCGTTAAAAACACAGTTCACAATAAACCCAATTCACATTCCATTTTATTCCAGTTACTAAATATAACGGGAAACTCTAATAATCTTAATTAAAAGATTTATTCTTTTCTCAACTGGGTCTAAGAACAGTGTTATTGAAGACACCATTCATGAAAAACCTAAAATTCAATTCTTTTATTCAATTCCAATTTAATATTAATTAATTGGAAAACTTCACTAAATCTTAATTAAAAGATTTATTCTTTTCTCAACTGGGTTTAAGAACAGTGTTAATAAAGACACTGTTTATGACAAACCTAAAATCCAGTTTGATATTAAACATAAGGCTCTGAATAGAAATTATATCAGCTTATATTCAATATCAAATTCTGAAACCAACAAATATCATATTGGAAACAACGATATATATATATATATATATATATATATTCCAAATTTCCTTAACAATATCCGCATAATCACTGAATCCAATATCAAAATATTCCGAAGATTATTTCCATTGCAAATCCATTTCCATTTGTTTGTTGGAAAGTTTTGGTTATATTAAAACCATTCACAAATCCAATTTATTTTATTTAAAAATTATTGGATTTCAAATCTAGTTAATAACTAGTTCATTTTGATAAAAATATATTTTTATCCTTACAAACGTGGAGATTTTCATCCTAATTCTTTTCAAATCATTTATTATGATTTTACACAAATTATTAATATTTTTAATAATTTTATTAAGGCCCTTTCAGTCGATTTCCATAAACGGTCATCGAACTGCACTTACAACGACCTTTTCCAAATTTGATTTGGACATAAATCCAAATCCAACCATTAGATTTCAAATCTCTTATATTCTTTGAAAAGCTATTTCCGATACGAACCCAATGGTTCCGGTTTTAGGTGAATCTGACGGTCGGATCTCCCGTAATATCAATTCGAAGTCAATGGTCGAAATTCACGAACGGTCGCGGCACGACGCGTTTTATTCAGGCCATTAAATGCATATAATATACATATATATATTTTGTTGATTCCATTTAAAATGTATTTTATAATTTTGTTTTAAAACCGATTCCCACTTTTATTTCAATTTTAAATCAAAATTGAATACTCCTTATCATCATAATATTTAAATGATAATATTTTCAAAATATCAGATTTTGAAATAATTTCCTTTTTGATATTCATTATAAAAATGAATAAAATCGATATAAATATCATTCGCGTCAAAATGGTACAAACCTAATCAACACGGCTTCATGTATTTTAATATTCTCGTGTCCATCCAAAATCGGTCATCAAAATCATATTTTAATCCTTTACAGAATATTATTTTAAAATAATCGTTATTTTAAAATATTTGTTTATTTTAAAATATTCATTATTCCCGAATTGGAATCAAACCAAATCAATTAGCATATTATTTTACGTATATGAATTTCATACACGCATGTACGCGACAATAATTATACATAGTCAACCATTATCCAGAGTGCATTACACAACTTCATAAGCAATAAATATAAATAACTAACGCTTACAACAGCCTGTCAACCAATCGATTGACATATAACTAAACAATTAGGATTAATGTGCGTCAAATATCATCTTAATACCCGTGTGGGGTTTTAACCATCAAATTATTATTATTATTTGTGCACTTGGGAGATGTGTAAAAACTATTGTCCCAATCGATATACAAAAATAGGCGAGCATAAAGAAGTCGTCCGACTTATAAGTGGATGTGTAAACTTATTTTTGACTATCCAATAATTATTTTATTTATTGCAGTTATAAGCTAAAAATAATATTTTCAACTAATTTTTTTTCTAACATTTGTTAGAAAATTTTACCAGCATAACGGAACGATACTAGAACCGGAATAAGGTCTAGCCTTATCCCTTGCCTAATACTGGCTCACGCCATACACAAACTAATTTCAATCCAATTCACATCCAAATCAAATCCAAACAAATAAATCAATTTTCACAACCATAATCAAATCACACAGAACATCCAAATAAATAAATACTCAACTACCCCAATGCCATTTACGGCGCCATAAGTGGCTATTCACGAAGTATGAAATCCATGTGTCGGTAATATCCATACATCGCTTTCAATTTATGTGATTGTGCGAATTCGAGTGTTGATCTCCATATAATTCAAATCAAAGAACATGGTTTGTATAATAAATAGTGTCGGGGGCTTCTAAGCCCCGTCTGCATCCTAGAATATTTTTAATTGTAAAATAAATAGAGTGAGAAGGAGTTCTCACCTTTGGTTTCTACTCCGTCATTCTTTAACTGAACGGTTTGGATTTGGATTTGTTTCCAGTGCGTGGAATACTTCACCTTGATTCCAATGCAATCTGTTTCACGCGATTTATATTAAAAAATCACATTTTTATAATGCTACTACATAAATAAAAATTACATTTTTATATCGCTATTATATATAAAAAAAAATCATATTCTTATATCACTATTACATATATAAATCATATATTTATAATATATACAAAAATCATATTTTTATATTGATATTCATATAATAAAAATCATATTTTAATATTGCTATTCATATAATAAAAATCATATTTTTATATTGTTATTCATGTAATAAAAATCATATTTTTGTATTGCTATTCATATAATGAAAATCATATTTTTATTTCAAAAATATATATATAAAGTTCATATTTTTATTTCAACTTTACATATATTAAAAATCCTATTTTTGTTCTATGCTATTATATATAAAATTTACATTTTTATACTATGGTATTTATATTAAAAATCTCATTTTTAATTTACTCTATTTTTATATAAAAATCATATTTTTAACACGATATTTATATTTTAAAAATCATATTTTTATATTTTTAAAACCATGCTCTTTTTATTTTATAAATCAATGCAATTTTTATTTTATAAATCCATGTTATTTATATAGTAAAAATCATATTTTTATTTAAACTATTTCAAAAAAAAAATGAAAATTAAACAATCAGAATTTATTCACCCTATTTCTTTCACTGTATCGTTCCAGACCATTTCTCGAAGTCGCGCTCGCCAGAGAAACTCCACGCCGCACTTCACCAGAGATGGTTGGGACGCCATCGAGAGTCGCCGCCTGAACCGCCGGAGCATCCTCTACCATCACCTGGAGTGGTGGAAAATTCGAACCTTCCATGGTCTCGCAAATCATGATTTAACCCACTGCCTTCATGGCCAGAAATCCACCGCCGGGTCCCTCTTCAGCCCATCACCGCCGTTGAGATCATCAAGCTCAGAGAGACGAAGATTTTCCCCTTCTGACAAAGGTCGACATAGTGAACGGTGGTGAAGAACGAAAGCAGAATAGAAGGAGCAACGGGAGCCATTCATTTTCTGGGGTTTTATAAATGGCGGTTGTAGAACATTTTGACCGCGTTGGAATTAATGAAGGGGTTTGACTAGGTTTTGCTATTTATATATTTTTTAATATTAATTTATTTCCAAAAATACTTGTTTCTTGTCACGAACTCCAAATCAAACCCAACAACTGTCGCCCCTAGCTAAATACCCCTATTCCGGACACAATGTGATATGTTTCGTAAGCCAATTCGACTGTTTTGATCAGTTTTTATCAAAATTAAAATATAAATTTATATAACATTCGAAATTAATTTCACCGTACATTTTAATTTACCGGGGCCACATACTGACTCCAAAAATTCCCGAAAAATATATCTAGCTATGTTTTTATGATATAGTCCTAACAAAACTAATTTCCTCTAATTTGGAGACCGTTTGAAAAACGGTCATTTTCCAGTCGATTAAATTCAAACTAAAATTACCAAACACGTATAAAATTCACCATGCTCACATACTAATTCCAAAAATTATCAAAATGGGAGTATAGCAATAATTTGACATTTTGATTCAAACAAAAGTGGTTTCGTCGAAAACGGAGGTCGTATGCAAAATTCCTATTTTTAAGGGCTATATATTATGTAAAATATATATAAATTCCATAGCGACTATTCTAAATTTTAAACTGGACATAACTTTTAATTCTCGTTATGAAATCTGGATTTTTTACATTCGTTAGAAAGATATAATTAAACAGATTCAAATATTTCTAGTTTACTGAAATCCGATTTATTTTGAATTCCATACATTCAATTGAAATTTAAAATCAAAATTTTAAGCTACCACGTCATTTCAGGCTCGTTTTATAATTAAAATAAATTTATACGTTCTAACTTCGATTTAAATATATTTTAGTTGTTATTATTAAAAAACAAATCATTTTAAATATTCAAAATCCATTAAAATAGCTAAAATAAATTTTTTAAATTGGTTCTGAAAATCCGGGTTATTACACATAGTTTCCAATTTATGAGGCCACTAGAGAACCATAGAATGCCTATTTACGAGGCCACCATAGAATTCCTATTTATGACGCCACCATAAAATTATGCTTAATAAATTTAAGTCACAATTTAAAGTTTATTTGTAATAGCCTCCCTTATTTCATTTCGCACTCTCATGCTACATTCTTACTTTCACCATAGAACCATAGCCATAGAATTACGCTTATTAAAATTAATTTACAATCGTAATTTTTATTCGTAATAAGCCTTTCTTATTTCATTTCACCTTCAATTATAACCTTCACATTATAATCTTACTTACAAACATATCAAAACAGCCTATTAGGATTTAATTCTTTTTTGTAACAACAAGTGTACTTTATTACAAAAGAGAAAAGGACAAATGGTTAGAGTTGGAAATAAAATAACACAAACAAAAGAACAAACACTGTACAACGAAAAAAATGAACTCCAACCAATCCAAACCGAACATTACAACACAATTCATACAGATAAACAAAAAATAAATGCAAATAGAGACCAAACTCCAACAACACCCAAATTTCTGAACCAAAGTTGGAAAGACTAGGAGATCAACACCTGTTGTATATAACAATGTTGTATACACAATTATATGACTTTTGTTTGATGATAACAAACAAGTATATATTATTTTGAATGTGTTTGTTATTGTACTGTTATATCACATTACAGACATGAATATAATATTTATATTTAAATAAAATACAACTGTACAGAAATTCAAATATTCACAGTGTTTTATTTAAATATAATATTTTATTTCAATATTCAAACAGTACAATTTTTTTTAACTCCACTACAACACTTTATCTTTCAGTCACAGTTTCACTCATTCATTCTTTTACACAGACTCGTATACATATACACTTTTTCACACTGTTCTTGTCTTCAGTCTTCTGTCTTCACAGCATCTTCACTGTCAGTCCAGTCACCGTCTGCTTACCTGTCACATGAAACAGAAAACACACAGTACACTGCAATAGAAACAATACTAAATATATGCGAATATAAATTTTATTTTTAAAATTTTATTTGCCTCAGATTTCTGGTGTGTTTCTCATCATTTTTCATGACCTGATCTGATTTATAAAAGACAGCTTGTGATATTCACAGTGATACACTGTAAATACCACAAGGTAGACAGTATGTAAATACAATGCAGGGACAGGAAAACTTGACTGATGGCTGCATATACACACGTGTATAAATACACGTGTGCACTGCCTCGCCAATCAGTTTATACAGCTGTGGAGCAGTCACATGGACTAAGCTCGACACAGTGGAAATGTCAAAGTCAACAAAGCAGAATTCAAACCGTAGGGTCGAGTAACAAAGATCAAGCACTACTCACAAGTACAAATATATCAGCAGTGTACATGCAATGTCAAGCCAGAAACAACATTCCAGTCCAAGCAACAAATGTATGCAACATGTTTGAAGATCATGGCATTAAGTAAAGCAAATGAACTAAAAATGGTCGAGCAAATAATTTTCAGTCCAAACAGCAAATAATTCTATGCATGGTGCAAGGCATAGCAGTGGAGATAATGCAAGTGTAGGAGTACATGGTGCAAAACTGGGCATCATCAAGTCAACATAGTAAAGAGTGCCAAAGTGATAAACTCAACTCAACATGTATAATAGCATAATGAAGTCAGCTTGGTCGAGCAACAAGTACACAAGATATTGCAGTGCATCAAAACATGTCAGGTTCATGTCAAGTCAGCACAGCCAGAAGTGGTGTATTGACAATACAGCATTTTCAGACCAGCTCAAAAGTGTGTAAACTCATGTATGGTGATACAACAGTATATGTGCACGAAAACATGGTCGAGACTAGTGACAACATCATTACAGATGCAACAAACACAAACATGAAACATGTTCAAGCAGTAGAAATATTGGTGCAGGTATTTAAATTCAAATGATCAAGTTCAAACATGATGGGAGCAGAATCAACAAGTTCAGGTTTAAGCTACATGAGTAACACAGCATCAACAAGTGTATATGAACAATACACATATCCTCAAAATAGCCACAAACATATACACAATGGAGCAAAGCATTGGTCAGCATGTTCATGCATGGAAATGTGTCGAGACAGATTGGCAAGTGAGCAATCAAACGTTCAGAAATTTCAGAAAAATAATTTTTGGCAAGATATCAATTTGGTGGTGCCAAACTTGAGTACAAGATTAAATTTGTTTCCAGAAATATGCATGCAAAGATTCAATCAAATCAAAGCCATTTTAAACACAAAGTTGGCAAGAATTCATATCAGTGTTTAAAGCAGAAATTGGGAATTCACAGGATTGTTTAAGGACATTAATTTAGTGATAAATATATATATATGGCAAGATTTCACAAAACATATTTGGGAATAAATCAGAGAGATTTCTGCAGAAATCATTCATGACATGGTAGAAATCTCACAAGAGAAAATATTCTCTTTCCAATTTTTATCAAGCATTTAATTTCTGGAAATCAACCAGTTTCTTTTCAAGAAATGCAAGAGAAATTTACAGCATCATTTAAAACAAGTATTTCATCAAAGAGGGAAATCAAGCAAGGGATTATTTCCAGAAATAACATATCGGGCAAGGTTTCAAAGCAGTTGAAATCAGGAAACAAAGGCAGCTTTGTGAAATCATTCAAGGCCGTTCTATTTTTTTTTAAAAAAAAAAAGGGCAACCAACATTTCATCAATTCATTCAAGGCAGAAAATTAAATCATGCATGGGATGTTTCGATTAGCAAATTCGAAGAGAGCCTTCTGAGGAACAAATCAATAAGTTCTTTTGTTTTGGCAAGGAAACAGCTCAGCAATCAAGCATTTTTGGCAAACAGTGATTATGGAATTTCAGAAAAGCAATTTTGTGCAAGTTTCTTTTCTCACATGTTAGAAATCAGCAAGGAACTCAATCAGGCAACAATTCAAAATTCATTTAAACCGAACCATTCAAGCAAGGCAATCAAGTTTAATAATGCAGGGGATTTTTTTTAATATCCAGAGTTTATCAATTCAATCAAAGCCGAAGTTTTTCAATTTAATCAAGGCAAACCAAAAGAGGAAAGGAACTAAAATCAGCCACGCAAATCAGTCAAGCCACATAAACGAAATCAGAGCATTAATAGGATTTTCTAATCCTATTTTAAACACCATTCATCACTGGCAAGCAACTATCGAAACCAACAAACAACCCACAAGTTTTTTCAAAGCAAGAATTTCTAGAAATACTCACAGTTTTTCGATCGAGCCAGAGAACAATTCCAAATCAGTGTCGAGCGTAAGAGAGAAGCCCCAAATCACTGACCAGAGAGAAACAACGTGAAGAAGAACATCAGAGAACCAGATTACGTCAATCTGAAGCTATCGCGATTGGATTTGGGGCAAAACCCTAGCCACCATTTATTTTTCAGAGATAAAAGGAATCGGGCAAAAACTGAATGGTGAAACCAATTTGCAAATGGGCCGGCCAAAGAAATGAAGGACTTAAGTGTGTTTAATTTTAAAAGGGGATGATCCTTTTTATTTAAACTCCAAAGGACTTTTTCTTTGTTTATTTTTTTGATTTTGATTTTTTTTTCTGAAAGCAATTCTGAACATTTTGTCAAGAGGTCTGTAAAATTTCTAGGAGTTTCAGTCAGGGTGTTGACTGTCAGTTTCAGAGTCTGTAAAATTCTGAGATACGGATTACGGGGTTGTAATTCGGGGAATCTGACCGAGGGAATATCAGTCAGTCTACGGTTTTGAGCGTAGGGTTAGGACAGGAGCAGGCGCTGCGAATGTACATGGTCTTGTATTCGGGATCTGTTTATAACACCTAGTAGAAACCTTAGGAATGCAGCAGTAGGCAGGGTTTTGCCGAAGCTGGGTATATCTGTGTGTGATTTACTTTCTGCACTTTTATTTCTGCTGCATTATGTGATCTGTTTTTTTTTAATATCCTGTCAGTTTTTCAATTCAGTTTAAAAACTGCGATAAACCCTATTCACCCCCCCTCTAGGGTTAATCTAGATCCAACATTTGGTATCAGAGCAGGTATTTTCTTTAACTCTAGAGACATGGGTCATCCTAGTTGTCAGATTAGTGAGAGTCAGTCCAGTTCATCTCCAACTATTTTCATTGGAACAGATTTTTTAAACTGGAAATCCAGAATGGAATTTTATTTAAAATATGTTAATATTAAATGTTGGGGTGTTATTATCAATGGGTACGATATGGTAGATAAAGTTTTTGATTCTCGTGCTACACATATTCTATATTCTTATCTTGATAATGATCAATACAGTCTGATCTCACATTGTTTATCTGCACAGGAAATATGGGATACTCTCAATACGAAGTATGGAAAATCTGACAACAGCTCAAAACCCCAGAATGTCAACTCAGATTCAGAATTCTGTTTAACAGGATTTACAAATGAAAATTCAGAAGGATCAGATGATGGAAAATCAACGGATGCTGAAGTCGAAAATTTCTCATATGAAGATTTGGTTTATATGTGTGTTGATTTAACTAAATCTGTTGATAAACTCAAATCTAAAAACAAATCTCTAAAATCTAGGAATTCTGAGTTGACCAGCAAAATTGATGATTTGGAATCACAGCTTGAATATTTTAAAAATTCTTCAAATTCTGATTGCAAAAATTGTTTGAAATTGGAAACCAATCTTGTTCATCTCAATAAAATTATTCAAAAGTCTGAAAATGAAATTCTGATCTTAAAAAACAACAAGATTGAATTATCAAGTTTGAACAATCATCTGCAAAAGGAATTTGAAATTTTTAAAACTAATATTCATTCCAAACTTGAAATTGCTGAAAAGGAAAATTTGTTGAAATCGAATTCGATTTTGAAAGAACTTGAAAACGAGATTGAAAATTTCAAGAAATTTGAGTCTGAAAGTCGAAAACATTTTGAGTCTGAGATTGCTGAGTCCCAAACCAAAAAAAAGTTACTCAATGATGAAAATTTGGTTTTGAAATCTGATTTTGAAAGATGTGAGATCACTAAAAATCGTTGTTCAGATTTATTGAAAGAAAATGGTGATCTTAAAACTGAAATTCAACAACTTGAAACAATCTTGTCTAATTTTTCAAACGGTGAAAAATCTTTGAATATGTTGTTGAAAAACCAATTTTCTGTTCAAAATAAATGTGGACTTGGGTTTGAGAAAAATAATGTTTTTGAAAGACGAATTTCGAATGATTTGAAAAATTCTTCAAACAACCTTGAAAAGAATCAATTTGAAATTTTGAACTCTTATAATTTCAAAGGTTTTTTGAGTCAAAATCAAAATGAGAAATTGTTTTATAATAATCCTTCTAGACAATCCTGGATCCCAAAAAGAAATAAACCAAACTTCGTGAAATACAAACAGATTTGGGTTCCTAAGGGTACAAAGGTTTATTCTGATGGTTTATTATATAAACAGGTTTGGGTACCAAAACGAACAAATACAACTGTGAGTGGTTTTACTGCTTTTGTTAGACCACTCAATCCTCTAAACAGTTAGCTACCAAAGGAGGCTGAGGAACAACTGTGCTGAAAAGAGAAACTGATTCAAACTGCTTCACATCATTGAATCATCTACTGTTCCTTAGCAAAGTCTGATGAGTTAGAGATCCACAACGTTTTCTGTGAATAAGGTATGATTTCTGACCTCATCCTTGTAAATATTTTTTATTGTCTATTCCTGCTTCTTCTACCCCTTTCTATTTTATTTTCTTCTATTTGTCTTTATTTGATTTGTCACTGCCATATCTCTTTGTTTATTCTGTGCTTCTTAAACTTCCAATTGCAGTTCTCATGATTTTCTGGAAATTCATTTTATTTGAATAAAACTCTCTTGTTTATAATCATTTCCAGATTCTGAATTTAATCTTGTAATTATCTGCAATTGTTTAGAAGTTTATTTTATTCTTGAATTCATATCAGTGCTGAAACATTCATGTCATATCTTGAACACTGTAATTTGAATTTTAATTTTTTTTTGAAGATCTGAATATTTAAAGAAATTTCACACACCTTTGCTGTTCTGAGTTTATTCTAATTCATTTTAGAAAAGCTGAAAATATTATACTCATTACAACACTCTATTATTTATCAGTTGTGATAATTTCATTGATTTTCGGATTGGCTTGAATCAGTGATACATCCTGAATCCCATCTTTATTCATGATCATTATGGTTAGAATATGTCTGTTTGAAATCATATGAAATTCCTGATATTTTGAATATCACACACCTCTTGAATTTGAAATAATCAATCTTGTGTGAATAATTCATTATATCTCAAACTTGACATTGATTCAAGTGATTTCAAATAAACTATTTATTTATGGATCATGAATATCTCTTAATTATTTGATGAAAATGATCTGAAATCATTCTTAGAAATTTTGTGAAAAATTCCTTTGAAAATCTGGTCTTGAAATTCACTCCTATTTCATGATTATTTGATCTAATTATTTGTTTGTTTAAAATCATTTGAAATTATTGATTTATTGAATCTCACACATATCTCAAATCAAAAAATTTATAATCTGGTGTGATTGATTCATTAAATTCTGATATTTTCATATTCCTCAAATGATTTCAAGTAAACAGTATTTTAATCATTAGATCATGAATCATCATATGTGGCCATCATCTTGACAAGTATAATTTGAAACTGTGTTTCTGTGTTGCTCTGATACTGTTTTGAAAAATGTTTGTTCTGGAATCACATTCTTGCTGCTCTGATACATGTGCATAATCTATTATCTGTCCGTTTGGGCTTGGTACTTAATAAATTTTTTTTTGTCTATGGCATTCTTGTTCAGTATCATGTTAAAATTCCTCGTAAATAGAGACACCAAGTGGTATCAGAAGCGCCTTATATTTGTTTCACCCATCTGTACTGAGATTCAAATTTTTCACCTTGTATAGATCCATATTTTTTTTGCCTTGTACAAATAAATGTGCTAAATTTGTCTGGCTAGGTTTGTGTTTAAATTTCCTTAGTCTGAGATGTCCATGATAGTCCAGCAGGGTGTAATTAAATTCCTCGATAAGCGAGAACATTTGGTTTCAGTCTTTTTCACTCATCTGTTTTTTTGAATTATCACCCTGTATAGGTTCAATTTTTTTTTTAATCTGTTTAATTTCTTCTTGTAATTGTTTTTTTTTTCAATTTTAAAATTATTTATTTTTTATTCGTTCAGAAATTGAAATCAATATCCAATTTGTGCTGTATTTGTAATTCATCAAAATTATTATTAGTTTTTGAAATTGTGATGAATTGTGACTGCAGTATGTTTCACAACAAGAGGAGAATATATTTGGATTTTCATGATGGTTGAATATTTATTATAATATCTTTGAACTGGCAATTATTTCACGACCATCTCCTTTATCTATCACCCGTCTGTCATCCATCATGATTTAATATTAATTTGGAGAATTTTTTTTAAGGAAAATCATCTTATTTTAAAACAGTGAAAATTATTTGTGATAGAAATGGGACTATATTATTTTTTCAAAATTAGTGATAATTGAAAATTTTCAACAATTCCGGTACAGTCGAGCTTATTTCATAATATAATTAATTTAGAAATTTATTTCACAATCCATTTCTGTACCTACCACCTTTCTATCATCCATATTGGTTTCATATACCGAGGAGTTTTTTTTTTCTTTATAAAGCTGAAAATGATAAAAATATAATTAATATATAAGAGTGTCTCTAACCTCATTTAAAAATCCAAGCTCTGGTTATGCATGGTTATGAGACGTCTTATAATTTAAGCTGCGACTGATCCCATTTAAAAATCCAAGCTCTGGTTATGCGTGGTCTGTGTGCTCTTAAATAAAAAGGAAATATAGTGCTAAAAATAGAAATAAATTTGAAATTCTCTTCAGTGTATGAAAACCAGCCTATCAATCCATCTTTCTAATCTGCGAAATGTGTTGAAATATTATGATGTATTATGATTTGTTGATTGATAGATTTTGGGATTTGAGATTATTCGATCTTGTCACTTAAATTGAATTATTTATTATAGTCCAAATCCATCACTGTTTTTGTGCTTTATTTCTATAAAAAACCTTTGAAAATAATTGGAAATATATTTTTTTAAAACTCTCTCCATTTTATATAAAATTCATCATATATCCGTCGTTCTCTAAAATGTGAAATATGCCTCCAGTTCTTAGAATATTATGATTTTTGTTTGACTGAATGAATTTTATGATGGCCGTTCTTCCTCATAAGCTGAAATTATATTTTTAGTCATTTTTCTTCTGTATTTTAAAATCTGTATCTTTTTGATGATAACAAAAGGGGGAGAATGGATTAGATTTTGATTTATGAGTGAATATTTTATAAATATTTTTAATTTTGAAAATTTAATTATTCATACATTTCATTCATGCATAGTTATAGGAGGAGTTTCTGTTGTAGGGGGAGCATTTAGATAGGGGGAGTTCAAATATTCACGAACAAACACATTTATTATATTCAAAATCTTTTATTTGTTTGTCATCATCAAAAGGGGGAGATTGTTGTATATAACAATGTTGTATACACAATTATATGATTTTTGTTTGATGATAACAAACAAGTATATATTATTTTGAATGTGTTTGTTATTGTACTGTTATATCACATTACAGACATGAATATAATATTTATATTTAAATAAAATACAACTGTACAGAAATTCAAATATTCACAGTGTTTTATTTAAATATAATATTTTATTTCAATATTCAAACAGTACAATTTTTTTTAACTCCACTACAACACTTTATCTTTCAGTCACAGTTTCACTCATTCATTCTTTTACACAGACTCGTATACATATACACTTTTTCACACTGTTCTTGTCTTCAGTCTTCTGTCTTCACAGCATCTTCACTATTAGTCCAGTCACCGTCTGCTTACCTGTCACATGAAACAGAAAACACACAGTACACTGCAATAGAAACAATACTAAATATATGCGAATATAAATTTTATTTTTAAAATTTTATTTGCCTCAGATTTCTGGTGTGTTTCTCATCATTTTTCATGACCTGATCTGATTTATAAAAGACAGCTTGTGATATTCACAGTGATACACTGTAAATACCACAAGGTAGACAGTATGTAAATACAATGCAGGGACAGGAAAACTTGACCGATGGCTGCATATACACACGTGTATAAATACACGTGTGCACTGCCTCGCCAATCAGTTTATACAGCTGTGGAGCAGTCACATGGACTAAGCTCGACACAGTGGAAATGTCAAAGTCAACAAAGCAGAATTCAAACCGTAGGGTCGAGTAACAAAGATCAAGCACTACTCACAAGTACAAATATATCAGCAGTGTACATGCAATGTCAAGCCAGAAACAGCATTCCAGTCCAAGCAACAAATGTATGCAACATGTTTGAAGATCATGGCATTAAGTAAAGCAAATGAACTAAAAATGGTCGAGCAAATAATTTTCAGTCCAAACAGCAAATAATTCTATGCATGGTGCAAGGCATAGCAGTGGAGATAATGCAAGTGTAGGAGTACATGGTGCAAAACTGGGCATCATCAAGTCAACATAGTAAAGAGTGCCAAAGTGATAAACTCAACTCAACATGTATAATAGCATAATGAAGTCAGCTTGGTCGAGCAACAAGTACACAAGATATTGCAGTGCATCAAAACATGTCAGGTTCATGTCAAGTCAGCACAGCCAGAAGTGGTGTATTGACAATACAGCATTTTCAGACCAGCTCAAAAGTGTGTAAACTCATGTATGGTGATACAACAGTATATGTGCACGAAAACATGGTCGAGACTAGTGACAACATCATTACAGATGCAACAAACACAAACATGAAACATGTTCAAGCAGTAGAAATATTGGTGCAGGTATTTAAATTCAAATGATCAAGTTCAAACATGATGGGAGCAGAATCAACAAGTTCAGGTTTAAGCTACATGAGTAACACAGCATCAACAAGTGTATATGAACAATACACATATCCTCAAAATAGCCACAAACATATACACAATGGAGCAAAGCATTGGTCAGCATGTTCATGCATGGAAATGTGTCGAGACAGATTGGCAAGTGAGCAATCAAACGTTCAGAAATTTCAGAAAAATAATTTTTGGCAAGATATCAATTTGGTGGTGCCAAACTTGAGTACAAGATTAAATTTGTTTCCCGAAATATGCATGCAAAGATTCAATCAAATCAAAGCCATTTTAAACACAAAGTTGGCAAGAATTCATATCAGTGTTTAAAGCAGAAATTGGGAATTCACAGGATTGTTTAAGGACATTAATTTAGTGATAAATATATATATATATATGGCAAGATTTCACAAAACATATTTGGGAATAAATCAGAGAGATTTCTGCAGAAATCATTCATGACATGGTAGAAATCTCACAAGAGAAAATATTCTCTTTCCAATTTTTATCAAGCATTTAATTTCTGGAAATCAACCAGTTTCTTTTCAAGAAATGCAAGAGAAATTTACAGCATCATTTAAAACAAGTATTTCATCAAAGAGGGAAATCAAGCAAGGGATTATTTCCAGAAATAACATATCGGGCAAGGTTTCAAAGCAGTTGAAATCAGGAAACAAAGGCAGCTTTGTGAAATCATTCAAGGCCGTTCTATTTTTTTTTTTAAAAAAAGGGCAACCAACATTTCATCAATTCATTCAAGGCAGAAAATTAAATCATGCATGGGATGTTTCGATTAGCAAATTCGAAGAGAGCCTTCTGAGGAACAAATCAATAAGTTCTTTTGTTTTGGCAAGGAAACAGCTCAGCAATCAAGCATTTTTGGCAAACAGTGATTATGGAATTTCAGAAAAGCAATTTTGTGCAAGTTTCTTTTCTCACATGTTAGAAATCAGCAAGGAACTCAATCAGGCAACAATTCAAAATTCATTTAAACCGAACCATTCAAGCAAGGCAATCAAGTTTAATAATGCAGGGGATTTTTTTTAATATCCAGAGTTTATCAATTCAATCAAAGCCGAAGTTTTTCAATTTAATCAAGGCAAACCAAAAGAGGAAAGGAACTAAAATCAGCCACGCAAATCAGTCAAGCCACATAAACGAAATCAGAGCAATAATAGGATTTTCTAATCCTATTTTAAACACCATTCATCACTGGCAAGCAACTATCGAAACCAACAAACAACCCACAAGTTTTTTCATAGCAAGAATTTCTAGAAATACTCACAGTTTTTCGATCGAGCCAGAGAACAATTCCAAATCAGTGTCGAGCGTAAGAGAGAAGCCCCAAATCACTGACCAGAGAGAAACAACGTGAAGAAGAACATCAGAGAACCAGATTACGTCAATCTGAAGCTATCGCGATTGGATTTGGGGCAAAACCCTAGCCGCCATTTATTTTTCAGAGATAAAAGGAATCGGGCAAAAACTGAATGGTGAAACCAATTTGCAAATGGGCCGGCCAAAGAAATGAAGGACTTAAGTGTGTTTAATTTTAAAAGGGGATGATCCTTTTTATTTAAACTCCAAAGGACTTTTTCTTTGTTTATTTTTTTGATTTTGATTTTTTTTTCTGAAAGCAATTCTGAACAGTTTGTCTAGAGGTCTGTAAAATTTCTAGGAGTTTCAGTCAGGGTGTTGACTGTCAGTTTCAGAGTCTGTAAAATTCTGAGATACGGATTACGGGGTTGTAATTCGGGGAATCTGACCGAGGGAATATCAGTCAGTCTACGGTTTTGAGCGTAGGGTTAGGACAGGAGCAGGCGCTGCGAGTGTACATGGTCTTGTATGCGGGATCTATTTATAACACCTAGTAGAAACCTTAGGAATGCAGCAGTAGGCAGGGTTTTGCCGAAGCTGGGTATATCTGTGTGTGATTTACTTTCTGCACTTTTATTTCTGCTGCATTCTGTGATCTGTTTTTTTTTTAATATCCTGTCAGTTTTTCAATTCAGTTTAAAAACTGCGATAAACCTTATTCACCCCCCCCTCTAGGGTTAATCTAGATCCAACAACACCAAGAACAAAGCAAGAAAGGCCATTCTGAGAAAAACTTCCAGCACACACATTATCAGTAAAACTAAACAACCACCCACCAATTCAAGCTCCAAATCAAAAGCAATCCTCCAAACTGAAGTTGTAGAGGCAAGAACCAAGAAAACAAAAGGAAGAGGCAACTCCAAAAGGATAACAAAAAAGATTGCATAGGAAAAACAAATCCAGATACCAAGGTAGAAACATCAACAGGGAAAAAACAACTGCTAAAGAAACAAAGAAGACTAAACACATGGAGATAAAACAACAGGGGAAACCAAAAACATGGCTAATAGGCAACAAAATATAACATGAGAAAATTACTTTTTCGAAATACCTCCAGCTATCACCCCAATAGGATATCCATTCTCATCTTTATTTTTCTTATACTTCGACCTTGTTTTAATACGGGAGATTAACCTATTCCATTCCGGATAAGATTCAACCAATGGCTCTCCATTTTCACTAGATTCTCACACTTAAAATTGTTTTTAATTTTTAATATATTTCTTCTCCTTTTAAGGCTACATGATGAGCTATCTGAGTCACCCATAAAAATGTCTAAAGAAGAGCCATTATTTAAATCATACCAATTAGAATATAGAGGATCACTAACCTTTATATAGCCTACAGCTTCCACCTCACATGTCCAAGAAGATTGTGACATGTTACTAATAACTCTGTTAAATTCAATTGAGGCATATACTCCAACATGTTCAGCATATCATCTTTCATAATAACTTCTTTAGCGACCATGACATCAAGCTTAATTGTTGAGTTGATCTCATTCACTATATTGCTTTGTGTCATAGTGTTAGCATTATCATCCCTTTCAGTCTTATCACTATATTCGTCTATTTCATCCATCTTGTAATCTTTATAAGTAACATCGAAATTATCATCCATTCTAAGCAAAAAATTTATTGCTTTATTGTTCCCCTGCATGTTAACATTAGAAGCTGAAAGAAAATTAAAAGGATTAGACTTACTAATAGCAATATCCTATGACATACTCTGATCAGCTTTTAAACAATCCTCTTCTAAATTCCTTCCTGTCTTAAATACACTACACTTTCTTTAATGCCTTTCATAAAAGTATTATTACTATTATATGAACTATCTTTCCTTGCAGTTTCTTTTCTATCCTTGCTCTGATATATCAAGGTTTCATCAATATCCGTCTCACTACCTAAATTTGAGTTATCTTTTGGAGTCCATACTTTAGCTGATTTAAAAATAGCAGTAGAATGACTGAAAATTTTACATTTAGAACATGCTAAAGGAACCCATTTATACGAGACTTTCTACCAAATAATGTCAACATTATAACACAGGATTGGAATAGCCTCAGGAAAATTAAAATCAATATTAACTTCCACCAAGATTCTAGCATAAGATATTCGAACTGGTTCCTCAGTTACACTATCTAATTTTATAGGGTGTCCCAGAATTGAAGCTATTCTATTATAGCCCCCACTGACCAGGAATCTAAATTGGGTTAACAAATCCAAATGGGTACGGAATGAAGGAATTCATGTGATAAATACCCGGTTTCCACTTCTTCATGAAAATCAATCTCTTATTATAAAAATATGTGCCTAAAGCTAAAATACATTCATAGTCATCCACATTGTCACATTTTATAATAAAGAACCCATTCTTCCTTGTAAAAAACTAATATTTTCCTTTCAGATTCCAATTCATATCAATAAAATCCTTTAGGTGTTTATAATAGTGTCTTCTCCCGTATACATAAAAGACTATAGAATTAAACCATCTCTCTCTTACTTTGTTGATCAAATTTTCATTAATAACAGAAAATTATATATTATCCTTAGTAAGCGGTTCGAAATAGTTAAATTGAATGGAATTTTGATGATATTTGTGTTTAGTAACAACATCTATCCAGGCTTTCGATTGAATAAAGCTAACTGTATTTGTAACAACCTGATTTCTAGAATCTAGATCTGGGAATTCTATCTTAGATTCAGAATTAGGATAATAAGAAATACCTTGCTTTAACAAACTTACTCGCTTTGCATGTAGCAGAGCTGAACTTGGATCAGGTGGAAATGTCGAACAGTGGTTTGAACTGAGATTTAGAGTTGCCTTTGTCTGGGTTTTTGAATTGGGTGAAGATAAGGTCGCCATTTTTAATAATCTTTGTCTATAGTTTTTTTTGAGTTATTGTTAGGATTCATTTCTATGTCTACACAATTATCATAATATTGTTTTTGCCAAAACGTTTGACTTATCATATTATGATCCATTTATGTGCCTGTATAATTATCATAATAGGTTGCATTTGCTTCTATCCATTATGTGTCATCTTTACTTCTTTCTCTTTTTCTTTACATAACGCATTTTAGTTATGTTACTCTTTTACTTACCGACTTTGTAAGTTTATCCTCTTTTTGAAAGTTATGATTATTCCTAATTGATTTATTACGGAAATGAACAAAATTTTATTTTCATAGTATAAGACAATTGTATCAATAGAAATCCATAATTGCAAGGCATTCGTTTTTATTTATTTCAATGTATTGAAAAGTGCGCAATATAGAAACATCCTTATTTCGCATTAATCTGTGTCATTTTTCTTTATTCTTGCAATTATGTTTTCTATTTTACTTAAATACCAAATTATGGAAATATATCCCATTTTCTTAACCAACCAATGTAGGTTATCCCTAACTTCCTATTTTAATAGGTATAAATTAATTCATGTTCTTCAATTTATTTCCCTATGTTTGACATATTTTCTATATGTTGAATACAATCGGGCTTATGCCCTTTTCCCTATCCTAATCAATTCTGGTATTTATCCAATTCAAAATTTGAACCATAGCCCCAACAAGTAAAGATGGGAAGTCTAAGATTTACGATCAAACCACAGATTCATTGTACCTAATATTTCTTATATTATGCCAATAGAAATTATAGTAAGAAATGAACTATTGTAATTAGACCTATACATTAATCACATAGGAAATAAATTTTGACAATTAACTAATTTCTAATCACAAGATTTCTTAATTTAACAGGAATCAAAGGATAATATAAAAGCATTATATAGAAAAGAATACTAATTTGCACTTCAAGTTCTGAATCTGATATGGATTTAGATTTATTATCTATGTTCTTTCCTATTTGAATCTACAAACTCATACAGACAAAATTTGGACATTTGAATCTTAAATCTACAGCATCTGCCTCTATATCTTAAATAAAACAGCTTAAATCTAGTATTGTCTATTTTTAAGGAATTGGAGGAGAAAGGGAATGGCAGGGCTTCTGCGGCCGCTCAGAAAAATACGAGTTTGACGGCTATCCCTGTAGGTTTGTTTATATATGTCCAAAATAGCTCTGTCTGTCTGATTCAAAATAATATACTACATGTCGTCAAAACAACAGAAAACACGTCTTTAATATGTGGCATGGGTCGACCCATACCCTGTTTTGGTCGACATATGGGTCGACCCATCCCAAGTATGTACCGAACCAAACGCTGTATTTATGCGTTTGGCCAGGTATATTTCCGGTTTTTTGTTCATGCGTGTTTAATTCTTTCGAAAGTTAATTTTTAACAATATTTTTGTTTCCAATTTTATTTGATATCTTCCATTTTTGACACACGTCTAATTTCAAATTCAAACATGTACTTTTCTGGAATTAACACACACATATATATCTTTGAAATAAATATATTTATGCACATTTGCATGTATAAATATCTTTTGATATGAGACTTCGAACGTTAATAACTATTCTGTACGAACTCGGTTCAGAACATATTTTATATGCAAATTAATTAGAAAATTGCTACATACGCAATGGTATATGTTTCAAAGATAAATTTTGATAATCCCAAAATGTCTAGCTTCCATTATTAATTATTTCTGTAGATAATTTAATCAATTTTATTATTAAAAAGTGCAAGGTGTTACGTTCTCCCACCCTTTAGGAAATTTCATCCCCGAAATTTGGTAAGGGTAAAATTATGTAATTCCTCGGATAATTCAAAAATATCATGTGTACGCTCAATTTTCCAACCATCCGTGTACTTATGTAGAGTCCAATACACCATAAAAACTCATGAAGGAAATGAATTTCTATGTGGTACCTCCTATTGAATGCTCTTTTCTTTCAAAAATCTTTTGAAAACATGATGCATGCAACCTAAATATACTGGCAATTTTTACGTGAATGCAATAATTTAAAAATAAAAATATCTTTTCATCTAATTTTCTCACACTCTTATTGAATGAGGGCATAGTTCATCTAATTTTTGCATCCAAACTCTACCAGCCAACTTTAAATTTGCAAATTTCGAAAAAATCTATTTATCTAAATTTGATTTTTTTTATGTTGGAAAAAGATAGTAAATGGAAAATTCTATATTTTTCACTTCACTTTTACGCACCTTTTTCTCCCATACTTGGAACTTTTCGTCGTCGTTCTCCAAAATTTCCTATTTTCAATTCCATGCACAGTTTATATAAGAACGATTTCTTTTTCAATTCCCCAAACTTATTTTGTAAGAATTTATTTCCTCTTGCTGTTCTCATTTATTGCAATTATCGTCTATGTTGCATTTTATAAATTTTTATTTGTTTTTCTTTTAGTTATTCATCTTTCGCTTCCAATGTTATATTATTTAAGCCATCCTATGTTTTATTCTTTTCTAGTGATCGTCACAAACACCTAGAGAGAGAATATCACACAAAATTATTTTATTTTTCAATAATAAAACAGAATACATAGGAGTGCAAATCTTAAAAGAAAACATGCTCTATTGTAGTCACAACTAGGTAAAAGATACAATGGCTAAATGTGGCTATCGATTAGCACTACGACGCCTATGACCAAGTCCCTCTACCATAAAAAGGTCCTCATCACTGAATCTGGACAACCATAGCGCTCCTCCTTTCCATCTGAAAATGTGTGCTTGTACTTGCCAGGTATAATATAGTACACTCGGATCGTGTAATATGGAATAACACACAACTACTTGTCTAATACAATAGTTATGCAAATAAATATAAAGTAGAATAAGATATCGCAGATGAGTAAATGCAGTAAAGGAAAAATCACACCAGAGATTTTTATACTGGTTCGGAGCACTGTCCTACGTCCAGTCCCAAACTTCTATCTGGAATTTCACTAATAAACAACCACATTTAACCCGGAGGAAACAGGTTCACAACACCTGAGTAGCCGAACGGGATTTCACACCTCTATCGACACGAGGACTTCACAACTTGCCTCTTACAACACGGAGGACTTCAATACTTGCCTCTAACAACACGAAGGACTTCAAACAGGACGAGTAGACTTGTAATTTGACAATGTGTGTTCCCGATAACACGAATTTGTCAATTCTTGTATAACCTTCCTATAATCTTATCCTCAAATAGAATTTGTGTTTGTGAAGATTTGGAAGATGATATCGTGTTTGAATCAAAAGAATAATATATAAATTCTAGGATTCAAGAACGATATTGTGAAGAATATGAGCATTTGAGTGCTTGAGAGTTCAAGAATGAAATCAACAATATAGAGAATAGATAGAAAGAATTGGTGATTAGAATTGATGATTTCAAAGTGTTTATATAGAAGATAATTAGTTGTAACCATTGGTAAAGAGTTACAATCAATAGATATGATTATTGATGAAAGGAAGGAGAAGCTACCCTTGGAGGAATGGAAGTAACTATTCAAATAGTTGCTTCTGTTTAAAAACGGTCGACATGTCAAAAAGGACCAGTAGACAGGAATTTATATGTGTGCACGTTCATTGTGCAAACTGGGTAAAAACGGTCGACCGGTCCGTTTTGGGCAATCGACTGGTATAACCCAGTTTGCACAATTTATGTGCATACATATACATAAGTGTATATATATAAACATTGATTATTTGACGATAGACTTTAACGATAACGAACACTATTATCATGCCAAATAATCAATTTCTAAAGACTAATATCGTATGAAACTCCTTATCAATGAACGTCACCTTTTTGTTGATCATCGCGCATTACTTTGACATAAATCAAAATTCGTTAACTCAACGTTCTCCTCCTTTTCGATTGATGACAATATATCTCTGAATCTCCCCCTGGATATAATCTCCCCCTGAATTTGTGCATGTATAATAACTGTTATGTATAATAACTGTTATTCCTGCTTACACAATGTTAGTACAACTTTTCCTTATATATATAATGTTAGTATCATATTTCTCCCTTTTTGTCATCGACAAAAAGGACTAGATAAGCACATAAACATTGAAAGCAATACTAGCAGAGATTAAAGCAGTATACAACACACAACATAGAGCATAGAGTACAAGCATACATAGGTTTGAGCTCGAAATAAAAAACAATGACACCATTTAGGTACAAGTGTCGGATTAAGTCTGGAAATAATAAAAGCATAAGTTCATAAAATGATCAAATAATCTAACTACTCGGATTCCGTTTCCTCGCCTTCTTCTTCTTCCTCCTCTTCTTCAACTTCAACCATTTGATATTTACCTCGACCTCGTCCGTGACTAGTGTCAGAGTTAGTGCCCTCCTCCGAAGATGTCCATGAAAAGGATGGAGGAGTTGGACGTTTGCCAGGGTCCTGCGCTTGCATGAAAGAAGAGGATGTTCCATAAGATATTGCCTCCCATATAGACACGAAGAACGACTTAAGTTTCTTAAAACGCTTATCCATTTTTGTGTCCATACGTTTAAGTCGAGCTTCAAGTAGAAATTGATTTTGAGCAATGGTTTCAAGACTTTATTTTGTGGAGGAAGTCAAGCGTAGAAGTTTCACCTCTTTGGGTTTTGGACAAGAAGGTTGAGACGAGGTTCTTTGGTGTCCTTGTTCCTTCCATTGTTTGAAAGGAGTGATATTAAAATAAGGTTCAGGAAGTTTCATTCGCTTGATTGAAGCTTTATTATGCATTTTGGCTTTGAAATGGTTGACGGAGGAGGATTGATTCCACAATCAAGTAAGAGTCGCACAATATATTCATTATAGAAAAGATGCAGCGTATTCAACTCATTGACTTGCAAGATTTCATCGAAGATCATTTCAATCCAGTTTATGCGAATCCTCCCATAAATTGCATATAAAGCTTTGAAATTTTCTTTGTAAACAGCGTCGAAATTTCCAATCCGAGGTAAAAGAGAATGCATTAAGGTATGGTGAAGAACTCTAGCCGTAGGACGTAAATTAATCGATTTTGTGCTATCCTTATTGTCCTCAATAAATTCATGACTTATTTGACTTCGAACATGAATAGTACAAAAATTACTTGAAAATTTTTCTCCTCTGAATTCCGAACCAAGAACGTTTTCCATTCTTTCACAAGAAATAAAAACTTGTTGTCCACATACAACTGACCATAGACATTGAGAACGATTTTCCGGTTTGTATTTGTCAAGATTAAAGTTAGCACAGAAAAGCTTGATCATAACGTGATTAATTTCAACATTACTACGATCAAAATCAAGTAGAGATTCAATATGAGCATTTCTAGCTAATCTTTAAACACGATAGTTTGAGAAATCAGGAAATTTGATAAACGAACCAGGGTGTATGTTGAAATCCTTCATTTGATTCCATCTCTTGATAGCAACCGGATCAACAAGCCATTTCTTAATCGAACTATCTATTGGTTAGAGTTCGGTAGAAGAGGAGGAAGGGAGGAAGCTTTCTTCATCTTCTTTTGTGGAGGAGCCATGAAAGAATTTTGGAATTTTGAAGTCCTAGGGTTTTAGAGGTTATGGAGAGGGAAAAGGTAAAGTTAAAAATGAAGAGATAGGTAAAAAAAATGACCGTATAGATGAGTATAAAAACCCTTTAGATCGAAACTGGTCGACTGGTCAATATCTACCTGTCAACTGTTTTCAGACCAGAACTGTCGACCGGTGATATCTGACCGGTCGACTGGTCATGTTTGAAAAATAAAAACAGAAGAGGCCTCAACCGGTCAACTGGTGAGAAATGACCGGTCGACCGTTTTTGTCTAGAGAGCAAAACGGTTGACTGGTCCATTCCTACCGGTCGACTGGTTTTTCTAGATTTTTGGTTTTCTAACTTTTTGCTCTTCTTCTGGTTTTGAGCGGTCTGAACTTTATTGAAACCATTCAAAAAGGAAGTACATATATGTTATAATCATAGAAAAACTTAAACATAATCATAATATATTTGAAAACAAAACTAATGAGACGTTGTCGAATTATGTTCGGTTGACTCTTCCTTAACGTCATTGATTCTAGATGTCCATAGCGACCATTTTGCACCCTCATTACGATTGGAGTTACGATCTCAGGAGTTAAGACTCATTGAAGATGAAGGAGCATGTGGCATAGGTACAAAAACTCCATGTTTGTTTATGCCACAGAAAACTGGAGCCATGCGTTCTAAGAGTGATAATCGATCGGAAGTAAGTTCTTGCTCGCAATGTAGTTGTCTCTGAAGATCCATTTGATGCTTCTAATAGTGATGAATCTCATTTATCTTTTCTCTAGTTCGAGGCGAGCAAAACAGTGCTTTCTTTGCACGTTTAGGCATAGGCGTATTTCCGGGGGTATAAGTGCATTTTGGTCTGCTTCTTGGTGTTTCAGGAGAATAGTATTCCTCAGGTTCAGAACTTGTAACCAAAATGTGTGACCTTTGTGCACATTCATCGCAGATATGAGCCATATTGATGCATTGAAAACTTTAAAATATAGACTCGGAGTTGAGGAGATGTAGAAATAGAATGAATGATATATATATATATATATATATATATATATAGTTGTCTATATATAGAGTAGTGGTTGAAAACATTCAAGGAATAGTTACCATATAAAGATGAATAGCTCATATTCTCTTACTAAAAATAGAAGTAGCTACATAATAGCTAAAATTTTGAAAATTAAAAGCACCGGATAAGAAAAGAACTTAATAATTCATATGTATATAACTTTAGAGTTTACATATCAAGTTCAGTTCTAGAGATCAAGCCATGCTCTTTATGTAAAGAAATAAAACTTGATTCAAGTTGAGGCTTAGTAAAAATGTCCGCTAGTTGTTGATCAGTCTGGACATATTCGAGACATATGTTTCCTTTTTCAATATTGTCTCTCAAGAAATGATGACAGATATTAATATGCTTAGTTCGAGAATGATTTACTGGATTTTTTGATAAGTTTATCGCAGAATTTGATAAATGAATATCAAAATCACGAAGTGTTTGTTGCGTGTATAGTACTGAGTACAAGCAACAGCTGCTGATATATACTCAGCTTCACATGTCGATAGTGAAACACGATTTTATTTCTTACTAAACCAAGAGACAAGTGATTTTCCAATAAAATGGCACGTACCACTTGTACTCTTTCTATCCGTACGAGAGCCTCTGAAATCAGCATCGCTATAAGATACTGATTCGAATGGACAATCTTTTGGGTAGAAGAGATTGAAGTCTTTGGTATTATTAAAATAACGAATTATACGTTTTACTGCTCGTAAGTGTGATTCCTTAGGATTTGCTTGAAATCGTGCACATAGACAAACACTCATCATTATATCTGGACGATTTGCAGTAAGAAAAAGAAGAGAACCAATCATGCTTCGATATAATTTCTGGTCAACACTCTTACCATTTATCTTTTTCAAGATGTGTAGTTGTACTCATAGGAGTAGGTTTACCAGATGTATTTTCTAAACCGAAGCGTTTGATAAGATTTCCACAATATTTTTCTTGATTAATAAAAATACCGTTGGAAAGTTGCTTGATTTGAAGTCCAAGAAAATATGATAGTTCTCCCATATGAGACATTTCAAACTCTTTGGTCATAATATCTGCAAATTCTTTGAAGAGTTTATCGTTTTTGAACCAAAGATAATATCGTCTATATATATCTGGATAACCAATATATCTTTTCAGAATGTTTAATGAATAAAGTCTGATCGACTTTACCAATTTGAAATCCTGAATCAGTAAGATAGATGCGTAATCGTTCATACCAAGCACGAGGTGCTTTTTTCAAATCGTACAAATCTTTCTTAAGTTTGTATACGTAATCAGGATGTTTTTCAGGTACGAACAAGGGAGGTTGTTCGATGTATATGTTGGCTAGCTTTTTGACCAAGCCACCAAGGTTTACACACAAGAAGACAGTATGAAGCTTTTTTCCTCTAGTTCATGAAAGGCCAGATCGCACCAGTAGATCGCACACGCGGATCGCACCCTTCGGATTGCCAGCGCAGAGCGCGACCCAATCCGTCCATGGGAGCACGACCCGATCCGCCCATGGGAGCATGACCCGATCCGCACCTATGCCACCACCTCACTCCGATCCGATCACCTGCTACGTGGCGAAACTCCTGACTTGTTCAACCACGAACTGGTCTTCAGCGATCCGAAATACATGGATCCAGCTACACGTGTCCACAACTGTCATATTGACCAATTCTTCCTCATTGCTCGATCCGATCCGATATTCTCGGGATTTGCGCCACGTGTGACCGCGAACCGCCTGACGGAATCAGCTATAAATAGCCCAGAGACTAGCATTTTTCAGGATCCTTGGGGCAGTATTGAGCACTGATTCCACCATTACTGTCATACCACTATTTCTTATCAGTTTTACTTCGAGATTACTGAGAGAAATCACAATTGTAAAGTGAGCTTGAGAGAAATCATTGATTCTACTAGCATTCAAAGTATAATCAATAGTATATAAAGTGGACGTAGGCTCGTTAACGCCGAACCACTATAAATCTTGTGTGTTTTCTGCTTTTTCCTCATTTTTCAGTTATTATTCTATATGAATCAGAACAATTTGGGTGTTAGGTCCAAATTTTGATCTAACATTTTGGTGCTTTCACTGAGAAATCAACTTCTCAACGTATTGGATTGTTGTTCCATTGTTTGGATATTCAAGTCCGAAGAAAACAGTCCTAAAACTTCACTGTTCAGATTTTTGAAGATTCCAGTAGTACCTGATACCATGGCTGGAAAGAAGTCTAAGGAAGTACGAGCTTCGCAAGCGAATGAAGTCGCGAACGAAGTAGTTGGCGAAAGTGCACACGAGCAGGTCGTCGAGGGGACCATAGATCGCGAGGACAGGGGGGGCGACCCGAACCGATCAGGGTGTCGGTGTCACGAACCGGTCTGATGGAGGCGCCACGATCCGACTTGAGGAAGGCACTGCGAACCGAGCAGCTGGAGGGGTTGTAACTCGATCCCGTGATAACGCCCCGAATCCTCCGCATACCGTGACCACGAACCAACCCCAGGGGGGCGCACGGAATCACAGGCACCGATCCACCACGATCCAAAGTGATGACCGGATTACGACTCGACCTGGAAAGGAGCCTATGGCTCGCTCTTACCGTCCTGGCCCCTCTGCTCGATCTGGCTCAAGCTCTTTGCGCATAAGAGAAAATGTTGATGATCAATATGACCCTTCCTCTCCCGTTACTGAGGGAGATCTTTCTCGCTTTTCTGAAATGTGGGAGAGGCTGTTTGATGAATTAGCTGCTCAAAGGCAGGAGAGCTCTGTGCTGCGACAGAACTTGACTGCTATGGATAGAAGGCTCAATGATCTTGCAAGGCAAAGGACGCCCCCAGTTCGTCCGCTCACCCCAGAGTACTCTTCTTCGTCAGAGGAATCGCCAAGACCTCCGCGGCGGCCGTATGAGAGGCCTGAAAACATAGAGTAGCTCCGATTTGGAACCCTGCCATCACGGGAAGAAGAGGTACTGGGTGCAGGGCCCTCAAACCGCAATGTGAATAATCGTGCCGCAACTCCCAGAGCTCGAGGCATGGACAGCCCTGTTGAGAATAGACTGCCTCAGCCCCTTCGCCATACAAATGCTCATGGTAACAGGAGGCAGCGAAGCCCAATCCGAGCCCCGGATTTCGTGGCTGCTCCTGGAAGGGAGATCAGAGAATTCCACCGAGCAAGAAGCGTTGATCCCGAGCCTCCGCTGACCAGTGCAAATGTTGCAGCTATGATCCATCAAATTCTGGCAGGTAGCCGTAGACAACGGAATGAAGATTGGGGAATTGACTGCAGTCACACTCCATTCACTGATGACATTTTAGATGCGACGTTCCCGAGGCGCTTCAACATGCCGCAGATGAACCGTTACGCGGGTAGATCTGATCCCATCCAACATCTGATGAGATACTCTTGGTCAATGACCACTGCCGCAGCTTCCGACACTGTCAAGTGCAAAGCATTTCCTATATTCCTGGAGGATGTAGCGTTATTATGGTTTACTCGCTTACCAGCAAGATCAATTTCCAGCTTCAGGGAGTTGAGCGAAAGGTTTGTGGAACAGTTCCGCATCTATGCACAAAGGACGAAGAGTGTGATTGACTTGTTCCTTGTCAAGCAACGACCAGGCGAGAGTTTGAGGGTGTATCTAGACCGTTTCAACCTAGCCGCTACTGAAGTCAAAGATCCTCATGAGCCAACTGTTGTGGCAGCCCTGATTGATGGGGTAGATAAAGACACCGAATTTGGGAGATACCTGGCCGGCAAGCCACCTCATACTAGAGAGTTATTCTACGAAAAAGCTAACGTGCACTTACGCCGGGAGGAGGTATATGCTAACCGAAAGGCAAAAATGGCCGATAAGGAGGAAATTCAGAGCAATGTCGCCATTAAGCAGACAGGAGACAACTCGGGGAAGGTCGAAGTTAATGTTGGAAACCGGAACCAGGGTGGTCGCCAGTCAGGAAACAATGGTAATAACAGTAATGGCAATAACCGGAAGAGGAATCGAGGGAACGACTCCCAGAGAAGGACTCGTCCCAGGTCTTTTGAAAGTTATATGCCAATAAATGATACTTTGGAGAATATCTTCATGGATTCGTACAACGTCCTCCAAAATAAAAGGCCTCCTCCCAGAGAGTCGACGGAGAAAGAACGTGAGACGGGGAAGTTCTGTCTCTTCCATCAGATTCACGACCACTCGACAAATGAATGCCGTCACCTAAGAGATGTGGTCGAGAAGCTTCTCCGAGAAGGAAAATTGGATGAATACAGAGTGACACCCAGAGACAGGGGGCAAGCCGTACAGGCCCCAAATTAGAACCAGAATCAACCTGCTGTCAGGTCAACTGCCCAGCAAAAGGGAAAGGACCTTGTTATCAATACCATAATCGGAGGGCTTTATCTTGCCGGGCACGGTTCCAAGGCATTGGATCAGTATGTCAATGCAGCTAAGCAGCACCTCGGGGTAGGAGAGTGTAGCAACCCTGAGGACAATGTCCCGGTAAAGCAACAAAAGATGATGTCCGACGACGTCGTTTTCCGCGAACGAGAAAGCATTGGAGTCCATGCTCCGACCGAAGATCCATTTGTAATCACAGTTCCTATTGGCCTGGCCACTATTCATAAAGTCTTGGTGGATAACGGGAGTTCCGTCAACATTCTTTTCAAAAAGACATTCGACCAGATGAATCTCGAGATAAAAGACTTGAAGCCCTGTGAGGGATGGATCCGTGGATTTAACGGAGCATCCACCGCTCCAATGGGATATGTAGAGCTACCAGTTACACTTGGGGATGGAGAACGCCAGAGAGTGAGAATTCTTCCCTTCGTGGTTTTGGGTATTGAATCGCCCTATAATGCCTTCTTGGGCCGACCGGCCCTAGCAAAGTTCAGAGCCTGTATAGCCCCTTGGTGCTTGTTATTGAAGTTTCCTACCAAAGCTGGTGTTGGTATTGTCAGAGGGGATCAGGTTGCCGCACGAGCATGTTATATTGCAGAGCTAAAGCTACTCCGCAATGGAGGAGACATAGAAACCAAGGGTGCTTCTCCCCCCACAAGGGCGGAGACCTCATAGCAATTAAAGAGGATAACCGTAGGTGAGTCGCCCAGAGATTTGCCCGAGGATATAGATCCCAGAGAGGACAAAGAACTTGGGGACAGAATGGCGACTCCCAACGAGACAACTGTGGATGTACCGTTCGATGATAGTGACCCAGAGAAGGTCCTTAAGATTGGATCCCAGTTAAATCTGAATTTAGCTAAAGAACTGACGGATTTCTTGAAAGATAACTTGGATGTATTTGCTTGGACCTACGCAGATATGTGTGGGATATCTCCATCAATCATGAGCCATTCATTAAGCATTAACCCTAAGCATCCTCCGGTAAAACAAAAAAGGCGAATGCTAGGCCCAGAGAGGTCCACTGCCTTGAAAGAAGAAGTTGGAAAGCTAAAGAGTAATGGATTTATCAAAGACTCAACCTATCCAGACTGGATTTCAAATCCAGTTCTGGTAAAGAAGGCCAACGGGAAGTGGCGAACGTGTATCGATTTCTCGGATTTGAATAAAGCCTGCCCAAAAGACAGTTTTTCGTTACCCAGGATCGATCAGTTGGTGGACTCAACGGCAGGTCATGAACTTCTCTCCTTTATGGATGCTTATTCAGGATATAACCAGATTCCAATGCATGTTCCAGATCAAGAACACACTAGCTTCATTACGGATCTGGGATTATATTGCTACATGGTAATGCCCTTTGGCTTGAAGAACGCAGGTGCTACATATCAACGGTTAGTGAACAGAATGTTCTATAACCAGATTGGGAAAACAATGGAAGTATACGTCGACGACATGTTGGTTAAGTCCAGGCAATCCTCCAATCACACTACAGACTTGGCAGAGATGTTTGGCATTCTTCGAAAGTACGGGATGAAACTCAACCCAACGAAATGTTCATTCGGGGTCGCCTCCAGAAAATTCTTGGGATTCATCGTCAGTTCTCGCGGGATTGAGATTAATCCAGACCAGATCGCAGCAATCAGAGGCATTCAGGAGCCTAGGCAAATTAAAGATGTGCAAAGCCTTGCAGGGAAAGTAGAAGCACTAAGCAAATTCATCTCCAGGGCTACGTACAAATGCATCCCATTCTTCGAATTGATAAAGCGAGGAAAACGCCATTTCAAATGGATGCCTGACTGCATAGAAGCGTTTCAGAACCTACTGAGTCACCTGGAGAAACCTCCGATATTATCTAAGCCGATGGATCACGAGGACTTATTCGTGTACTTGGCAGTGTCGTCCCACGCGATCAGCTCAGCATTGGTAAGAGAAGAAGATAAAGTTCAAAGATCAGTGTATTACGTGAGCAAAAAATTGGCGGCAGCAGAGCGTAATTATCCAAGGATAGAAAAGTTGGTGTACAGTTTGCTGATTGCCTCTAGAAAGCTTCGACATTATTTTCAGGCTCATCCCATCACCGTGTGCACTGATCATCCACTCAAGCAAGTTCTACAGAGACCAGAAGCGTCTGGAAGACTACTCAAATGGAACATTGAGTTGAGTCAATTTGATCTGAACTTTCAGCCCCGGCGGTCAATACGGGGGCAAGTGATAGCCGATTTCATAGCAGAGTTTACTGTCCCGGAGGAAGATATAGCAAACGAAGAAGCTGACCCCCCAAAGTTACTTCTCGATCCCAGTGCCTGGAGATTGTATACTGATGGCGCTAGGAATGATAAGAGATCCGACGCTGGAGTAGTGCTTGAAACTCCTGAGAAACGGCTGATATCCTATGCTATCCGGATGGAGTTTCACGCCACTAACAACGACTCTGAATATGAAGCCCTGATAGCCGGGCTAAGAATCGCAAAGGAGTTGGAAATCATAAAGCTGGACATATTTTGCGACTCCAAGTTAGTTTTAAACCAGGTCATTGGAAAATTCCAAGTCAAAAGCCCAAGATTGATTTTATACTTGGAGAAAGTGAAGGAGTTGCTGAACGGCTTCTATCACTACAGCATATCTCATATTCCACGGTCAGAGAACCAACAGGCGGATAAGTTGGCAAAGATGGCTAGTTCCGACGATCCTGAAGAGACCGGGCTAGCCCCAGTTGAAGTACTTCGGTCTCCTAGTATAGATCAGATGGAAATTGATTCGGTACTAGAGACGGAACCAGAAAGGGAGTCATGGATGACCCCTTTAAAGAATTTCTTGAGGAATGGGACGCTTCTGACCAAGAAGAGCGAGAGGCGTAAAGTAATTCGTAAAGCTTCCCGATACGTTCTGTAAGGCGGAGCCCTTTACAGACAGGGATTTTCGATGCCCCTTCTCCGGTGTATAGCTCATGACGACATCAAGCGTGTACTGCAGGAGGTACATGAGGGCGAATGCGGCGATCACACTGGAGGGCAAACATTGGCAAAAAAGGTGTTGCGGCATGGTTATTTCTGGCCTACCATAAACAAAGATGCGGCGAAGTACGCACGACGGTGTGATGCATGCCAAAGATTTTCAAAAATACCTAGGGCACCTCCTAGTCAGTTAAAAACGATGACAAGCCCATGGCCTTTCGCTATGTGGGGAATTGATATCATCGGAAGTCTCCCCATAGCTATGGGCGGAGCGAAGTTCGCTATTGTAGTTGTAGACTACTTCACTAAGTGGGTCGAGGCTGAGCCACTGACTACAATCACAACCAAACGAGTGATCAACTTCGTCATTAGGAACATCATCTGTCGATTTGGGATTCCAAAGATCGTTATAACTGACAATGGAACTCAGTTCGATAGCACTGAATTCAGAGACTTCTGCCAGAAATACCACATTGAGAAATGGTACACCTCTGTGGCGCATCCGCAGTCGAACGGACAGGTCGAAGCGGCGAATAAAGTGATTAAGTCCATTCTGAAAAGAAGACTGAAGCGGGCCAGAGCCATGTGGGTTGATGAATTACCCTTAGCACTATGGGCCTATAGGACAACGTATAAATCGGCAATAGGCCATACACCCTTCTCTCTTGCTTTTGGAGCAGAAGCAGTCATCCCGGTTGAAATAAAAGTACCTTCTCACCGAGTGACTTATTACGATCCGATGACTAATAACGAATTGCTCCTTGAATCCCTGGATATGATCGAAGAGAAGAGGGACGAAGCAGACCTGCGTGCCTTGAGATGCAAGCAACAGGTCGCCCGATACTACAACAAAAAGGTTCGAGCCCGAACCTTTGAACCCGGAGACTTGGTTCTGAAGCGTGTCTTTCCACCTCCAACTCATATGGGTGCGAAGTGGGAAGGACCGTACTCCATCCTGTGCAAGCTTGATAATGGAACCTTCAAGCTAGCAACCATAGATGGAAAGGAAATCCCCAGAGTGTGGAATGCCCAACATTTACGGCCGTATCTAACGTAAAGATGTCAGATCTGTTCTTTTGCTTTATTAAGGACTATGTACAAGGCACGACTTGCCTAGAATAGTCCGATTTCTTAAGCAAAAACTTATAAAGTGGACGTAGGTCATGATTCGACCGAACCACTATAAAAATATTGTGTGTCGTTTACCTTTATTGCACTATTATTTATCTGCCTTTCTATTTTTATGGAAATTGCTGTGAACCATGCAATGATCACAGAAGCATATAATTATAGGTGCCTTCCATCAGAATGGAATGCAATCAACAGTAAAAACTCTGAGGGTGCGATAAAGTAAATCATATCATTGATAGCGCTCTTACTCTCCAGAGCCGAGAGAGAGCATAACAGACATGAAGGCGATGTCCATAAGTCATGGCGGTGTACCATGATCGGAACCGCCTTGACGGAACTCTAACCTCGGCGACTGCCAGGAGAGTATAAAAGCGTCTCCGACTGAGCACTGAGAAAGAGCTCTTACCCCGCTGAAGGATCGGAGAGCGACAGAACTGCTGAGCTCGAACTCTAACCTCGGCGACTGCCTGGAGAGTATAAAAGCGTCTCCGACTGAGCACTAAGAAAGAGCTCTTACCCCGCTGAAGGATCGGGGAGCGACAGAACTGCTGAGCTCGAACTCTAACCTCAGCGACTGCCAGGAGAGTATAAAAGCGTCTCCGACTGAGCGCCGAGAAAGTGCTCTTACCCCGATGAAGGATCGGGGAGCGACAGAACTGCTGAGCTCAAACTCTAACCTCGGCGACTGCCAGGAGAGTATAAAAGCGTCTCCGACTGAGCGTTGAGAAAGAGCTCTTACCCCGCTGAAGGATCGGGGAGCGACAGAACTGCTGAGCTCGAACTCTAACCTCGGCGACTGCCAGGAGAGTATAAAAGCATCTCCGACTGAGCGCTGAGAAAGAGCTCTTACCCTGCTGAAGGATCGGGGAGCGACAGAACTGCTGAGCTCGAACTCTAACCTCGGCGACTGCTAGGAGAGTATAAAAGCGTCTATGATTAAGCGCTGAGAACGGTGCTGGAGACTCAGCGCCCACAGGATCTTTACGCCGCTGAAGGATCGGTGCGTAGATTATGACACGAGTTCGAACTTTGACCCGCAGATGGATCGGGAGAGTATCGAAGTGCCAAAAGCCTGGCACCGCAAGAACTCTAATTCTACAAAAAATTCCAAGTCCCCAATGTTCAGAAACAGGGGGCAACATGCATACAACTCAAATCAATCTTTAACGATTAATTGGGGGCAGATATATGCATACATGTATCTTGATGCAGTACAATACTGTTAAAGTCTTTTTGTTGCTTGAATGATTTGAAGTTATAAGCAAATAATTTATGACTAAGCATGAAAAGTTTATTAAATGCAGGTACACGATGATGCAAAAGAAATAATCTTTCATTCATAAACTGCAAGCCTACAACGTGAAAAGCAACCTAAAACAAAAGTGAGGGCCAGTCTCACAACTACATTTCATGGCCAGTGGGGAATTTTAAAGACAAAACATAGACAAGCGACAGTATCCTATTTACGTTTGGACTTTTTCTCCTTCTTCTGCTTTTCCAGCTCCGCCTTGTTAATATCAGATTGATCATCCTTCTTTCTCTTCCTTTTGTCTATAAGAGGAGCTGAAGGTTCATCCGAAGACTCCTCCTCCTCCTTCTTTCTCTTTCTTTTATCAGTAAGGGAAGCTGGGAAATCATCGGGATTCTCAAAATGAAGCTGTTTAGTGATCGATTTGGGCTGGAGTTTCAGAACCATCCCAGTTTTGGGATCAAACTCCGAGATAGGAGCTATGTTCAAAGGCTCTTGTTCCTCCTTCTTTAAAGCCAGCTCCTTTTTCTGCCTAGCCTTTCTTTTAGCCAAGGTCTCATCGTCATCGCCTTTGACTTCTTTGGTGATAATGACATCCTCCTCATCATCTACATGGCGCCCATCCATATCTTTCAAGGCATCGATGGTTTCTTCATCCTTGGGAGCATCAGCACTGGATGCCAGGATGCCCTTCTCCGCTGTTGTACCTTCAGCCTACTTTGGTGCATCAACACCGGCGCTAGGCGAGACGTCAATCTTCTCCGCCTCTGTCTTCTTCTCGACATCCTTATCGACGGGCGCGCCACCTGTATTATGAGGAACACGTATTATTAATTCGATTGGTTGCTCCGCCAGACGACGACAACTCACAATTGCTTTAACAAATTGTGGGAAAAAAATGGAGATACCTTCCGTTGATCCTCCATCCAAGCTAGCTGCAGAAGCTCCGACAACCAAAGGAGTCGGGCCCAAAGGAATTAATGGATCATCAGGATTGTATTCCTCAACTCCGGAGGCCTTGGGCTCTACAGCTGAGCTCGAACCTTCGTCAATCTTGTTTTTGCCCTTAGCCAGAGTCCTCTCCTTCTCCATCTCTTCTTGAATTAGGCGCCGGCCTTCTGCCAAATCCTCGGGCTCGTTATCCCTCAGAATGGTCCTCATCAGCTCATCTTCGTCAATCTCTTCAACTCCTAATCTTCGCTTCTCACCCTCGACGATGGCATCCCATATGTTGGCTAAAGTGACGTGGTAGTCCGGGATCCATGAGATGTTACGGGTTTTGAGGACGTGGCCGAGGAAGTCAAATATCGTTTCTTCAAACCCTTCGATATCCTTTTCACTCTCGAGGAGCTTGTCGTTAGAAGAAGTAGCCATTTCAATGGCACTTTCTACATTCTTTTCGGCGAGAGCCGCGCGCCTCTCTGCATCCGCGACTTGCTCATTCAGAATTACTTTCTCTCCTTCGGCCAAAGCTAAACTCTCCTTCAAACTAACCTTTTCTTTCTCCCAAGCAGCTCTTTCGGCCTCGAAGTGATCCTGTGCTGTTTTCAATTCGGAGTTGGCCATCCTGAGATCTTCCACCTCTTGCTTCAATAACACTCGCTCTTTGCTATTAGAATCAAGCTCATTATGGAAACGTTGCCTGACCTCCTCCAGCTCTGTTTTGTAAGCTTTTGCGTCTCGTTGGGCCAAGGCAAGCAGAGATTGTGCATCCTCTAAGTCCTTCTCCATTTTTGCCCTGGCCCTTTCATTGTTATCTATCTTCACTTTGGATCTATGTGCTTCCATCTCAAGCGTTCGGATGACCTCTGAAAGATTAACAGCATGTTTCTTCATCGCTTCATACTGCCTGGCTACATGGCGAATGTGCCCGATGACCTCAGTATCCCAGTTCCTAGGGACTGGTTCCAAGGCTGGAACAAACATCATCCTTTCGAAGAAGATGTCAGGGAATTTTTCTCGCAACTTTTCCAGCTTAGCCTGAGTCTCAGGACCATGGATGTAATCTCGTGACCCGGGGGCAATCAAACCTTGTTGGCTGGAAGGGACAATGTCAATTTTCTCCTTCTCAGAATCCTTGATTGGATCCTTGCTTTTATCCTTGGGCTCGTATTGTCTTTTTGATGACCTGCTGTGAGAGGGTGCATTCTTCGGAGGGGTTAAGTCTGTAGGAAGTTGTTTTCCCCCTGTAGGTGGCACCGAATGACTGGGAAGCTTGCCAGAGGTTGGTTTTGATGGAGACCGGGATTGTGAAGAAGTAGGCTTGTGAGAAAGGCCGCGAGCACGCTCAGGATTTGGATGAAGGCTAGGTGTGCCTTCACGAAGAGAGCGATAAGAATAAGACCGCCTGCGAGACATCTTTCCTGCAAAAGAAAAAAGAGAATATTAAAACCTTGAATACTGTTGATATAAAAGTGTGGGGTCAGGCAGTGCGTGTGATTTGTGCATCCCATATAATTCCCCCCAACAGACCAGGGCCCGAAGTTAGGCTCATCTGAGTAGTTTCTCGTTCCCCAACTGGAGCGGTTGTTTCCTCAGAAATAGGGAAAAATGGCTCCACTTCGAAGTCTCCCTGTGTATATACATCATCAGGCAAAGGAATTTTGCTCAGCTCTTTAAATAGCTGTTCTTCTATTAAATCATCGGGAGCAGCAGGTTCAATCGGAAGAGAGGCCCTTGAGGGGAAACCCCCCGGAGAAACTGGGATTTCCTTAGACTTATCACCACGGGCCTCATCTCCTCTATATATGTTTAGGTCTTCGTCGTCCTGAATGACTATCGGCGAAGGACTCTTACGAAATTTAATCGTTTCTACTGCCCGTGACGTTCCTTCTCCCTCTGTCGGGGGCACGAATTTGTAGGGTTTGCCGCCCGCACCAAGTCCAAACCTTATATCCAGAAGGCGGTGCTTGTGAAGGTTCTCGTCAGTAATGCACTTCTTGATTTTTAGAAAATCAGATTTGCTTTGTAGAAGAAGAGACAGTCGATTATTGTATACAGAGCCTTCCGTCTTGGGAAAGGCGTGATCTTCTTAAAAAAAGAAGAGAAGGGGGGCATGTTAATGCTTCGATTTCTTAAACAAGTTATTCAGTCAAAAGTTTAAAGATTACTTGATTTAAGCCATCTTCTTGAACACCCAGCCTGTGTCTTTATATAGAACCAATCGGCCTTGGGATCCCCTATGTTGCTGTGCCCGTCAGACAGAACCTTCCTATTTGCTACCGATTCGAAGAAAGAGAAATTTGGGGTTGCCGAGGAGCGATGCTTGAAAAGGTAAAAGAATTTCAAATCTTTAAATGTGAGCTCGGTATGCAGGATTTCCGCGTATGCGATATATAGAGTGTATAAAGCTACGTAGGCATTGGGATGAAGCTGCATTGGAGCAATACCCAATCGTTTTAGGGTCTCAATGACGATTGGAGGAAACGGAGGAATAGCTCCTACCCAGCACATGAGTCGGCTGACTGTCATATACCCCTCCGGAGCCAAATGAGGTTTATCTTCGCTGCCGGGTGTCCTCACATCATCCCAGAGGATCCCATGTCTCAGGCAAATTCTCTTAAGCTTTATGTCATCAAGTTTGGAAGCTAGAGAGTCTATGAATTTCTCTATTTCTATTGCACCAGGGACTTCGTCGGGAGCTTGGCCATCTACCTCTGACTCTTCATCAAGCGAGGTACTCTCAGACGGACTCGATTCTGTTTCCGCCTCATATTCGGATTCAGAATCCGCACCCTCTGGATTAATTGGAAGAACCTCGGGGTTGAGATGCTTATACACCTCGGGATCCGTCTCTGTGTCAGATCTTGAAGGGGAACGATTATCCGACATTACTGTTTAGGCGAGTAAACATGAGAAATAAGATTATAATTACCCGTCCCCCCTGTGTGCAAGTGCCGGTGTGTGCTTGTGCATGCATTAAAGAAAAGTACGAAGGTCAACAAAATCATCAAGACATTGGTTGTTGTTCGCTGATAGATTACGCATTTGTTTAGTCCAGAAAGTCCGTCGTGAAGGCTCTAACCTAACTATCCATTGATGTACTGGAATTAAGTTGCACTGCTTATTTTACAAGTTTGTTGGATCGTTCATTGTTTGGTTCGTGATACCCCTTCGGATCGCGAGATGGGGATCGGATCGCGGCGTATTACTGGGATCGCTAAGCAAGCATGGATCAGCAGCGGAGGCGCTAATTCACGAAAGAGTTCCGGATCGAGTCGCTATTTGCTCTTCCCCATGATCCGTTCCCTCGTCACATCTCCACGATCCGCTATTTGCTCTTCCCCTTCTTTTCCGTCTATGCCACGATCCGTCGCCTTGCTATACTCGCAACCCAATCCGCTAGATAAGTCAACACTCCGGTTCCGTCCTTTCTCCCCTCGTCTCGCCATCACTTCAAACCCATGCCTCGTTCACAAAACGAACCAAACTGACCGAACCCTTTCCCTCCTTCTCCTTCCTCCCTCTCCTCACTCTCGAGTGACCGAGACCCATCAGCCATGGCAGCTTCACCGCCTTCAAAACCCCAAAAAAACGCGAAATTCCTCCCTTTCCCTCCTCAAATCAGCAAAAAACTCGGAAATCACGAAGAGAGAAAGTTTTAATGGGATTACCTTTAAAAAAAAAATTGGTGAAACAAGCGAGATTTTAGAGAATTGGCGAAGTAATAGGGTTTTTTCTCGAAAGAAGTTGGCGGCGCGGAGCGAACAGAAGAAGAAAGGGAAGAGAACGAGGGAGGTCGGGTTTTATAGACGGTTTCGTGACCGTTAGCCTTCCTCTTCTTGTCTTATTCGAACCGAATGGGCCACGGGCTGTAGCCCACCTCGAATCGCAATGAAGCCCATCAGAAAGAAGGGGGACGGCCCGCTTCGCTGAAGACACAATTGAATCGCGGATCGCAATGAGCCTCCATCCCACGAACCGCATCACGTGATGGCGATCCGATCCCGATGATGACTAAAAAAAAGGAAGAGAAACAAAAGAAAAGAATTCAAGAAATTTACCTGGTGAACTCGATGACGAAGTCTCCAAAAAATTCCAGAAAAGAATTGTTCAAAAAACGAGAAATGATCGAAGACTATACTAGTATTTACACTTGTCAAAAGATGCGACTTTTCCGAAGTAGCAAGACTTTTCAGACAGGCACGACCATTAAATAACGTCACCTCATGAAGAGATACCTCAACGACTTCGAAGCATGTTCCATCAATGAAACATACTTCGAGGGGGCAAAATGTTGGCTAGCTTTTTGACCAAGCCACCAAGGTTTACACACAAGAAGAGAGTATGAAGCTTTTTTCCTCTAGTTCATGAAAGGCCAGATCGCACCAGTAGATCGCACACGCGGATCGCACCCTTCGGATCGCCAGCGCAGAACGCGACCCGATCCGTCCATGGGAGCACGACCCGATCCGCCCATGGGAGCACGACCCGATCCGCACCTATGCCACCACCTCACTCCGATCCGATCCCCTGCTACGTGGCGAAACTCCTGACTTGTTCAACCACGAACTGGTCTTCAGCGATCCGAAATACATGGATCCAGCTACACGTGTCCACAACTGTCATATTGACCAATTCTTCCTCATTGGTCGATCCGATCCGATATTCTCGGGATTTGCGCCACGTGTGACCGCGAACCGCCTGACAGAATCAGCTATAAATATCCCAAAGACTGGCATTTTTCAGGATCCTTGGGGCAGTATTGAGCACTGATTCCACCATTACTGTCATACCACAATTTCTTATCAGTTTTACTTCGAGATTACTGAGAGAAATCACAATTGTAAAGTGAGCTTGAGAGAAAACATTGATTGTACTAGCATTCAAAATATAATCAATAGTATATAAAGTGGACGTTGGCTCGTTAACGCCGAACCACTATAAATCTTGTGTGTTTTCTGCTTTTTCCTCATTTTTCAGTTATTATTCTATACGAATCAGAACAATTTGGGTGTTAGGTCCAAATTTTGATCTAACAGTATACATTCTCTTTGATAAATCCATTTAGAAAAGCACTTTTGACATCCATCTGATAAAGTTTGAAATTATGATGACAAGCAAAGGACAATAAGATTTTGATAGCTTCTAGTCGTGCAACTGGTGCAAAAGTTTCTTCGTAATCGATACCTTCTTCCTGATTATATCCTTGTGCTACTAATATTGCTTTATTTCTGGTTATATTTCCTTGTTCATCGGCCTTATTCTTATAGACCCATTTTGTACCAATAACTGACTGATCAGTTGGTCTTGGAACAAGTTCCCAGACATCCTTGCGCTCGAACTGATTGAATTCTTCCTGCATAGCAATGATCCAGTAATCATCAGTAGCAGCTTCTTTTGGATTCTTGGGTTCGATATTTGAAAGAAACGCAACATGACCCATTTGTTTGAGTTGACTCCTTGTTCTAATTTGTGATGTTACTTCTCCAATTACATTTTGAACCGGATGATCTCTTAGTATCCTTGTAGGAGATCGCAATCTTGGTGGAGAAGGTATCACAACTAGTTGAGGAATATTCTCAATAATTTCTGAGTCAGAATCAGCATTTGTGATGATCGGATTTTTAGTGACTATAATATTATCATCATCTAATATGTTATGAGATGGTTTATAGAATTCATCGAAAGAAACATGAAGTGATTCTTCAATAGTTTTGGTTCTTTTATTAAATATATGATAGGCCTTGCTTCGTTCCGAATAACCAACAAATATACCTTCATCGGATTTTGGATCAAATTTTCCGAGATGGTCTTTCATATTTAAAATAAAGCACTTAGAACCGAAAACTTTGAAGTATGAAATATTTGGCTTTCTTTGATTAAATAATTCATAAGATGTATTCTTGGTGAGAGGTCGAATGGATACACGATTCAAAACACAACATGCAGTTGCAACAACTTCTGCCCAAAAATGTTTTGGTAGAGTAGTTCCATTTAATAACGTTCTTGCACATTCTTGTAAAGTCCGGTTTTTCCGTTCTACAACTCCGCTTTGTTGTGGAGTTCTAGGAAACGAAAAATTATGATATATACCTTTCTTTGTACAAAAATGTTCAAATTCATTATTTTCGAATTCTCCGCCATGATCACTTCTTATATTCTTAACTTTAAGCCCTTTCGATTTTTGAATTCTCTTGACGAAAGATTTGAAATGTTCGAAAGTGTCACTTTTGTTTTTCAAGAAAATCACCCAAGTATAATAAGAGTAATCATTAACAATTACAAACACATATCGACTATGATTTATTGACTAAACCTGTGTTGGTCCGAATAAATCCATATGTAGTAGCTCAAGTGGTTGTAATGTTGATATGACTTTCTTGGATTTAAATGATGATTTAGTCAATTTTCCTAATTGACATGCATCACAAATGTTATCAATCGTAAAATTCATTTTGGGTAGTCATCCAACTAGATCGTTTTCAGATAGCTTGTCGATAGTTATGAAGTTTATGTGACAGAAACGTTTGTGCCATAGCCATGGATCATTATCATTTGCTACAAGACACATATCTGAATTATGATTGACATTCATATTCAGAATATAAATATTTCTGTCTCTATATCCTTCGAAAACTAACTTATGATCTTTATCTAAGATACTACATTTGTTATCGGAAAAGGAAATAGTAAAAGCCTTGTCACATAACCGACTAATACTAAGTAGATTGTGTTTCAAATTTCTAACTAGCATGACATTAGTAATAAGAGGTAAGTTAGATGTACCGCAATTGCTCACATCACCTTTGCTGATGATATATTCTTTTGAATTATCTCCAAAAGTGACAGAGCCACCATCTGATTAAGTAATATTTGTCAATAAGCTCTTGTCTCCAGTCATATGCTTCGAGCAACCACTGTCCAATATCCACTTTCCTCTTTTCTTAAGTGGGACCTGCAAAAAATAATATTAAGTCCATGGTACCCACCTTTTTATAGGGTCCTAAGAGTTAGGTCTTAGGAGTCCAACCCCATACTAGTCTGGTATCCCCTTTATATACATAATTAGAATTATAAGGCATAGTATTTAAAATGATGAATATATTTGTTCCTAATCAAATTATTATTTGTTTTAGGAACCAATATCTTGATAGTTTTGATATTTTTCTTTTGAAACTTCACAACTGGTTTTGGTTTGGAATATAACAAACTAAGATTTTTCTTAGCTTTATTTTGTTTTTCATTTTTCCTTTTGAAACCAAGATGTTCCTGGGTTTCTTGTTTCTTATATCCCAAGCCATGTTTATTTGAAGCAGATTGTGAACTTTCAATGATCTTTGTTAAATTTTCTCGACCTTTATTGAAGTTAGAAACATTTTGAGTAATATTATCTAACTTAGTTTGTAAACTGGCTTTTTCTAGGTCCAGAATTTTGACTTTTGCCTTAAGCTCATGATTTTCAGTAGTGAGAGCATCATTTTTCTCTTTTTATGTTTCAATTTCTTGACTCAAAAGAGATAATTGAGAATCAATATTAGTTGATGATTCTTGAACTTTTCAAGTTCTTCTTCTAATATTTTCTTTTCATTCTTTAACATATCTCGTTCAAACTCTGCCCTACTTAAATTTGCTTTGGCTTCTTTCCATTGAAGTTTCATATTTTTAAATTTAACTATCAATTCAACATTAATAACAAGAACTTCATCAAATCTAGGAATTTGTACCTCATCTTCTGTAGCCATGAAACAAACATTTGCTTGTTCATCTTCTGTATCACTTTCACTTTCTCATGAAGACGAGTCTGAATCATCCCATGTGACTGAGAAAGCTCGTTTCTTTGATTTATCCTTCTTGTATTTGAACTTGTCATTTTCTTACTTCTTCTTTTGTTCCAGACAATATTTGTGCATATGCCCCTTTTTATGGCAGTTGAAACATTCTATAACTGATGGTGAAACTTTATTTGAACCAGATTTCCTTTTGTTATATCGACCAGCTTTTCGTTGTTTCAGGAATTTTTTGAAGCCTTTTGCCATAAAAGCTAAATCTTCATCTTCAAATTCTGATTCATCTTCATCTTTTCCGACATGAAATGCTACATTTTTCTTTTCTTCTTTCTGTTCCTTTCTAGATTGTGCTTCATAGGACATTAGATTTCCTATCAATTCATCTGGCTTCATGACTGAAAGGTCATTAGCTTCTTCAATCGCTAATACTTTTCCTTCCCATTCACTAGTCAGATAATGTAGGACTGTCGAGACAACATAAAAATCTGAATATTTTTCTCCTAAACCAATAAGTGCATGGTGAATAGTTTGAAACCGTGAATACATGTCATTGATTGTTTCATTCGGTTTCATTTTGAAATTTTGAAACTGACTTTTCAGCATGGCTATTTTGGCTTGTTTAACCTTGTTAGTACCTTCATGTGTGGTTTTTAGCGTTTGCCAAATTTGATATGCAGTGGTACATATACTAACATGGTTATATTCATTTTGGTCTAATGCACAAAAAACCATATTTATTGCTTTTGCATTTACAGCTGTTGCCGTTTTTTCAGCCGGTGTCCATTCTGAATAATCAGTTGTTGGAATCACTATTTCTTTTTGTGTAGCATTCCAGGCATCATAGCTATTTAACTACATGTAAAATGACATACATGTTGCCCAATAGCTATAATTAAGGCCATTGAAGAATGGAGGTCTTTGTGTTGATTGACCTTCCATGTAGGTGGTGTTTTGTGTGCTAGAACTTGGGTTATTTTCTATATTACAAGAATATATCAAATAACTGTGTTACGGTTATAAGATGACCGTGCTATGATACCGAATGAAAATGTGTGCGTGTACTTGCCAAGTATAATATAGTACACTCGGATAGTGTAATATGGAATAACACACAACTACTTGTCTAATACAATTGTTATGCAAATAAATATAAAGTAGAATAAGATATCACAGATGAGTAAATGCAGTAAAGGAAAAATCACACTATAAATTTTTATACTGGTTCGGAGCACCATCCTACGTTCAGTCCCAGACTTCTATCTGGAATTTCACTAATAAACAACCTCACTTAACCCGAAGGAAACAGGTTCAAAACACCCGAGCAGCCGAACGGGATTTCACGCCTCTATCAACACGAGGACTTCACAACTTGCCTCTTACAACATGGAGGATTTCAATACTTGCCTCTAACAACACGGAGGACTTCAAACAAGACGAGTAGACTTGTAATTTGACAATGTGTGTTCTCAATAACACGAATTTGTCAATTCTTGTACAACCTTCCTATAATCTTATCCTCAAATAGAATTTTTGTTTGTGAAGATTTGGAAGATGATATCGTGTTTGAATCAAAAGAATAATATATAAATTCTAGGATTCAAGAACGATATTGTGAAGAATATGAGCGTTTGAGTGCTTGAGAGTTCAAGAATGAAATCAACAATATAGAGAATAGATAGAAAGAATTGGTGATTAGAATTGATGATTTCAAAGTGTTTATATAGAAGATAATTAGCTGTAACCTTTGGTAAAGAGTTACAATCAATAGATATGATTATTGATGAAAGGAAGGAGAAGCAACCCTTGGAGGAATCGAAGTGACTATTCAAATAGTTGCTTCTGTTTTAAAAACGGCCGACAGGTCAAAAAGGACCAGTAGACAGGAATTTAAATATATATATACGTTATATGTATATGTGTGCACGTTCATTGTGCAAACTAGGTAAAAACGATCGACCGGTCTGTTTTGGGCGGTCGACCAGTATAGCCCAGTTTGCACAATTTATGTGCATACATATACATAAGTGTGTTTATATATATAAACATTGATTATTTGAGGATAGGTTTTAACAATAATGAACACTATTATCATACCAAATAATCAATTTCTAAAGACTAATACCATATGAAGCTCTTATCAATGAACGTCGCCTTTTTGTTAATCATCGCGCATTACTTTGACGTAAATCAAAATTCCTTTACTCAACACTATCTATCGCTCTCTACAAACTCATGTCTTATACCCCTAGTTCTCATTCCACCATGAAGCGAGACAACATGCCAAACCTTCTATTTCCTCAAGAAGTGCTGAAAAAGTATTTCCATTAATTATAAAGCATGTCATAATTTCACTTATAAAAATACCAACTTGCTCTTTCCAATCTTATTCTTTTTATCCTTTTCGCATAAATCATGAAAGTTTAAAATTACCTTTAACTTCTCTCTATTAAACAGTAAACACTTGAGAGACATCTTTTTGAAATTTCCTTTTTCCTGATTCTCTTACATTATTATATAACCTTTGAATGTTGAACATTTCTCGTTTCTACTTCTTAATTTATTTCCTTAAGACTTCTTCACTTACTACTCAAGTTGTATGGTTTATTCACATACCGTGATAATTCCACAATGCTCAACCTATTGTTTGAACATGCTATTAGAATAATTCTACCAAAACTTCTTTAATTCTCTAAAAAATTTATCTTCTCAACAGATTTCTCAAAAGTTAAAAATTGCGGAAGATATGATTGATTACTTCTATTCTTCACTAAGGATTTTTCTTTAAAAAAGGATTATGCACTTTAACTCAATTGAAGCTCCTATCTATTTTAATACATGTTTCTTTTCCTAGACGAATTACTAAGATTAACTTTTGTATGAATCTATTCTAAAGAGGACTTTTGTGTTATGTGTAAAGCAACGAGAAAGCTTCATTATTTTAATATTGTAACACCCCATAATTTTGTTAACATTAAAGAGGATAAATTAAATAATAATTTATTTAATATTCACAATTAAGGGAAACGAACTGTGTCATTGCATCCGTCTCGAAATTCTGGTCAAAATAGACATTTGGTTTGCATAAAACAGACACCGTATGAAGAAGTTATGAGGGTTTTAAGTTTGTATACATGCAGAAAGAACATATATACACATACGAGTCAGATCCTACCTAGAACAGTTCAAAAATCAAAAGTTCGTTAAGGTAGAAAAATTTCTACTCTAGGGGGTCGACCCCCCTAGAGAGGTGTCGACACCGGGGTCGACCCACCTAGAGGGGTGTCGACACCGTGGTCGACCCCCCCTTAAGGGGTGTCGACCTATGGGTCGACCCACCCACAGGGGTGTTGACACCCCTAGGGATGATGTGGCACTCGGTTTCAAGGGGTCTGACAGCTATATATATGTGTCCAATTCTCTTATTTTCTTCATTGGAAATCATGGAAGCCACATGCTGCCGATGTGAGAACTGAGACGACTCTGTTTTCTTTAAACAACTATCAGTTTTGCAAATCAAATCTAGAGATTCAAGATCCATTCTTTCTCTTTTCTAATCCTAACGCAGTGAGTGTCTATTTACTTTTAGATTTGAATATTCAAAAGTAAATCATGAAAGACTGTGATTTGGATATATTGTAAACTATGAATCTATGCTTTTGTTAAATCTTATATTATGTCATGATAGATCCATTTCTCTAGATCCAATGCAATTGTGGTTGTTCTATTATGTTGCCCTTGTGGATCTTGAATTGTAACTATCTTATAGTCAATGTAAATCTGTTAATTTGGATAGTTACAATGTTGTTTAGATACAATTCTTTATGTAAATCACCTTTCACCTATCATATTTTGGTCAATTTAGATATGTTGTAAATTGGATATGTGAATCCATATTTAGATCTAAACATGTTACTATGTCATACTAATTATGTTAGATCTGTTTTTGTGACCACATTATAATTATGTTGGATCTAAATAGTTGGACACCTAAATGGTCAATTAAGATCTCGTTATGCTCAATATGACATCATAGTTATGTAGAACTAGTAATTGCCACAAGTTCACCAGTTTTATGCTTATATGTCCACCTTATCACCATGCTAGTTTATATTTATGCCAAATTATGTTAAAATGATCACTTTGGTTATATTCCCATTATTTTTCCTATTATCGTTTATGATAGGCTATTGTCTAGCCTAGCCATGCCGCCAATTTATGAGTGCGCTAGTTGGGGAACGGGGGAAAAAGGGTTAATATTGGCATAATTTGAATATGAATATTTTTGGACATATAATTCGAATTATTGGGTAGAGTGGGCATTAACACCTATAAAGGGAAAGGTTTAATTAATTGATTAATTAATTAATAATGGAATGCCTAGTAATTACAATTAGGAATTGTAATGGCACTTATGACGCGAGGTTAGGTTGCATTAGTGGTGGAAGTCTGCCCGGACCCGACCGGCATATCCAGCAGCCACTAATGTTGAACCTAATGTGGGAGATCTAAGTGCGCAAATAAGAATCGGGCTAAGACACGAAGTTAGGCCCAACTATGGAATATGATTGCCCGGACTCAACCTGCATATCCAGCATCCACATATTGTAGGCCTAATGTGGGAGGTCTAGCCCATTATGAACCATAAATGGACATGGTAATGAATTGGACTGTTTAACCAAATCTAATCCATAGGGATTTTATGATTGTGAACTAAAGTTAGGGTTAAGTAAGTTGATTGGGTAGTGGATGGGTTAAGAAAAACTTGAGGGGTGGGTAATATTTACATATAGGCCCACAAACTTAACCCGATAAGGTTATGTAATTAAAGACACCTAGTGGTATACATAACCAGAGGAAAATATAAAAGTTATGTAATTAAAGACACCTTTTAGGGTAAACATAACTGAATAGGGATATGTAATTAAAGACACCAAGTGGTATACATAGTCAGTGAAAAACCTAGTGGGGGATACAAGATAAAAGGGGAGAGCTTGTATCATATTGTATGGGAACGATTTCAGTCAGTAACCCGGAGTAAGTATCAAATAAAATACTCCATACTAGGCGGAGAGGGGACATGCTTACTGACTGATTGTAAGAGATCCAAACATGGAGGACGGTGTGGGCGCCGCAAACCGACTGGGCCATGTGCATGCATGAGCTGGGCAGAGGGGGATAAGACGACCGTGACACCAGTAGATATGGGACTGTGCATATCAGTGAGGGGTTACCACTGTAGGACGTGATACATCCTACTGTAGGGCCGGCACAGAGTATCTACGGAGTAGGGACCCGATAGATTAGGGTATTGCTTAGGGTACATTTGTATGTATGCCCTAAGTCTACCACCTTATAGTAGAAGGGATCATCTCATTCTGGTTGTACTAGTAATAGTGCAGGGTAATCATTAGAGAAGCGTATACACCTTATCCTGTCTACCTTATCACACCTACCATTTATGTAGTGATCTCTCTTATCCACTTCATATGCCTGTTATGTTACTTTCATTTATTTACTTGCTAAAAGTCACTAGACTCGCCATACTTTATTTTGACCCTCTTGTTTTCTCTTCTTTCTTTCGCCCCCCCCCCAAGGTTCTCCGGAAGGAAACACTCAGGCTTAGTCAGGACGCATATATCATCTTGCTAGAGCTGCTTTCGAAGTATGTCTCATGTTTTTATCTCTACAATGGCTTTCTCTCTTTTATTTAGGGAATTATGTTTTCTTTTAAGTATTTATGTACTCTTATGTTAAAAGACAGAAGTTATGTTGTAATGGTTTTTGAGACTCATGGTATTTTGAACCACGCTATACGATTTATGTTGGAAATAAAAATTTAAATTTCCGTTGCTATCTTATATAAGTCTATTTTGTAAAATTCTGTGTATGTTTACCTATAACGCTCCACGAAACTTAATTGTAAGTGACATTAACGGACGTAGGGTGTCACACTTGGTATCAGAGTTAAAGGTTACTAGATTGGATAAAGTTTTTGAATTTTTTTTTCAAAAAGATAAGTTTGTTTTGAAAAACATTCCCCAAAAAGCCATATGTAATGTCCTTCGGTCCTTTGTCTAAATTTCTTCCCTTTTCTTTTCAGCATGCCTGGGGAACAAAACATTCCTAATATCCCAGAGGGTCTCACGATACCCTGGCGGTTCCATAGGTATTTGGGGGCCACAGCGCCTGCCGAAGGCTAACGAAATATTCCTCCCCCAGCTGCGCCAGTCGTTCCTCCTCCTCCTCCTCCCCCTCCAAGAGCAAATAACTTCGCCAAGATCTGAAAAGACTTTCGGGCTATGGGAGGGAAGCCATTCCATGGGGACGAGACATTCGTAGAAGCACGGAATTGGCTTAAAGAGACCGAGGGCTTGTTTGTAATCTTTGAAGTAGAGGATAGAAGGAAGGTTCAGTTAGCCGCCTGGCTACTAAAAGACGAAGCCTTAATTTACTGGGAAGTCACCCAAGCTTGACGTCCGGTGGAAATTTGGGAAGATTTTAGATAGAGGTTCGAAATGAAATTTCTCTCCCAAGCTGAGAGAAGCATGCAAATGGAGAGGTTCTTAGCGCTCAAACAAGGAAACTTGACAGTGAAAGAATATGTGAATAAATTCAACCAGCTAGCAAGGTTCGGGTTAGAGTTGGTGGATATGCCGCACAAAAGGCTTTGCGGTTTGCTAAAGGGCTGAATGAGCCTCTGCATGGGTTAGCCATGTCCCATATTCCAATGGGGGGCACTTTTGAAAAGCTTGTCAGTATGGCCCTAATGCATGAGGAAGACAAGGGAGAAAAGAAGGCCGACGAGACATCGCAAAATAGGAAGGTGTGGCCTAAGAAGGGGAAGAAACAACAACAGCAGAAGAAAGGAGGTAAGAATGATAAAGGCAAGGATAAGGGAAAATGTCAAAATTGTGGGAAGGAAGGTCACCTGATTAAAGACTATAAGCGAAGGAAGAATTCTTGCTACCACTGTGGAGAGGTTGGACAATTTGCTAGAGAGTGCCCGAAGAAACAGAGATCACAAGGACATGGTCAAAGGACAGGGACTTCTGGAGGGCAGATGCATGCTCTCGCGACCAATGCTCCTGATAGAGGTAGAAAAATTTCTGTGGAAGGTTTAATTTCTCTTTCAAACCATCCTATTTGAACACTTTTTGATCTAGCGCTTCACATTCATTTATATCAAGTTATATAGTAGAATCTCTGCACTTAATTACTAGTATGGAACCCCATTGGTGGTTCGACTCATTTATCTATGATTTGTCAGGGTTTGAAAATATTTGTGTTAGGCGTCGAGTTTGAATGTGACGCGTATGTGCTCGGGTTTATGGGCTATGGGTTGATTCTAGGAATGGATTGGCTTACCACTTATGGTGCCATTCTGGATTGTGAGAAGAGGGTCGTTAGGCTTCTGACTTGCCATGGGAGGACCCTCGAGATTTCTTGTGACCCTCAAGGGTCTGTTATGCTTAGCTTCCTAGAGTCTCTTGATACATCTATAGATGACTTACAATCTGTTCCAGTAGTCCGAGATTATTCCGATGTTTTTGATGAGGTTCGAGGTTTACCTCCGAGGCATGAGATCGACTTTCGTATATATTTGGTGGACAATGCAAAGCCAGTTGCATTACCAGTGCACCACATGGCTCCGAGGGAAAGGAGGGACTGAGTAAGCAAGTAAGGGAGCTTCTTGAGAAAGGGTTTATTAGACGAAGCATATCTGAATGGGGTGCTCAAGTAGTATTCGTGACTAAGGCGGATGGTTCGCTTTGTTTGTGTGTTGACTATAGGGAGTTGAATAAACATACCAAGAAGAATAGGCGCCCGCTCCCAAGGATTGATGATTTATTTGATCATCTTGTTGGTGCCTCGGTATTTTCTCAGTTAGATTTGGCCATGGGGTTTCATCAGTTGAGGGTGGCTGAGGATAGCATAGATAAGACTGCTTTTAGAACTCCGGACGATTTCTTTGAATGGCCAGTAATGCTTTTTGGGCTGACGAATGCACCCGCCTATTTTGTCGATCTGATGAGTAGGGTGTTTCGGGAGTTCCTAAATAAATTTGTGGTAGTCTTTGTTGATGATATTTTGATCTTCTCCTAAAGCGAAGAAGAGCATGCCCAACATTTGAGAGAAGTTTTGAAAACTCTCTGTGACCATCAGCTTAAGGCGAAGTTCTCCAAATGCCATTTTAGGAGAAAAGAGGTGAGATTCTTAGGGCGTGTGGTCTCCAAAGAAGGGATAGTTGTAGATCCCGCAAAGGTGGTTGTAGTGCAAGATTGGCAGATTCCTAAAAATGCAACCAAGGTGAGAAGCTTTTTTGGATTAGCAGGTTACTATAGGAAGTTCATTAAGGATTTCGCAAAGATATCAACCCCACTCACCATGCTAACGAAGAAGAACTTAGAATTTTCATGGGATATAGACTGTGACGTTGCTTTCCAACGACTAAAGAGGGCTCCGACAACAACCCCAATCTTGACTTTGCCAGACGGGAGTAAAATGTTTACTGTTTACACTGATGCATGTGGTATAGGGCTTGGTGTGGTTCTAATGCAAGAAAGGAAAGTAGTATGTTATGGAGGTAGACAGTTGAGAATTCATGAAAAGAACTACCCCACCCATGATATAGAGCTAGCTGCCATAGTATTCGCGTTAAAGACGAGGCATCATTATGTACTTGGAGAGAAGTTCGAGTTATACACTAATCATAAATCTCTCAAGTATCTGTTCTCGCAGAAAGACCTCAATTTAAGGCAACAACGATGGATGGAGTTTCTAGTTTCTTACGATTTTGAGATTGCTTATACCTCTGGCAAGGGTAAAGTGGTGGCAGACGCACTAAGTAGGCAGAGGATGGCCTTGAGTCCTCTGTTTGTGGAGAGGAAGAGCTTGGAGTTCATATCAGCTTTTGATTTTAGACCCTCCATCGAGATTTTTCCTGATTTTTTTGCATCCCTGGAGATACGACCAACTCTTATGGATCAAATAGAAGCTTCGCAACAAGGTGACCCATAGATTTTAGACATCATGGGAAGACTCAGAAGAGGGGAGACTTCTAGTCACCTCAGTAGATATGCCATAGATGAAAAGGGGTGGTTGCGACGAAATGGAAGGCTTTATGTTCCTCAAACTGGAAGCTTGATAAAGGCAGTCCTAGAAGAAGCCCACCATTCTAAGATGACCATTCATTCAGACGGTGAGAAGATGTACAGAGACATGAAGAGGGTTTTTTTTGGGCTGGGATGAAGAAAGATGTGGCCGAATTTGTTTCTCAATGTTTAGTTTTCCAGCAAGATAAAGCTAAGCAAAAGAAGCCTGGGGGATTACTTCATCCTTTGGAGGTTCCTCAGTGGAAATGGGAAAGCGTCTCTATGGATTTCATAGTTGGTTTGCTTAGATCGAAGAAAGGCAACACCAGTATCTAGGTTGTGGTAGATAGACTCACTAAGAGCGCTCACTTTATTCCAGTTAAGAGAAAGAGGACGGCATCATGGTTGGCAGCAATTTATGTTCGTGAGATACATCGTCTTCATAGGGTACCTTCCAGCATCATAAGCGATCATGACCCCATCTTTACCAGTGAATTTTGGAGGAGCTTGCAAGAAGCATTAGGTACACAGTTGTGTCTGAGCACCACTTATCATCCTCAGACCGATGGATAGACGGAGAGGGTGAATAGGATTCTTGAAGATCTTTTGAGGCTGTGTATCCTAGACTTCGGAGGGACGTGGGAAGAGCATCTTCCTTTAGTAGAGTTTCCCTACAACAACAACTATTAGACCAACATCGGCATGGCACCCTTCAAAGCATTATACGGACGAGCCTGTAGGTCACCAACTTATTGGTGGGAATCTACAAAAAGATTATTACTTGAACCGGATATGGTTAGAGAAACGTCCAAAAAGATTGATTTCATTCAACGATGGATGAATACAACTCAAGATAGGCAAAAGTCCTATGCAGACAAGAGAAGGACTAACATCAATTTGAAGTAGGAGAATTAGTTTTTATCAAAGTATCACCTTTGAGGAATGCGATTTGCTTCGGATCAGTAGGGAAGTTGGCACCTAGGTTTGTTGGACCATTCCCCATAACCGAAAGGATTAGCCAAATGGCCTATAGAGTAAAGCTCCCAGAAAATATATCATGTGTTCATGATGTTTTCCACATTTCCCATCTGCGAAAGTGCCTCCATGACACCGCAATAATTGTTGAGCCGAGTGTGTTGGAAGAAGTCGAAGTGGAACGGAAGTTGACAGTCAGGCGAGTTCGTACCCGTCTAGGATCAGAAATTGAGAAGCTACGCAATAAAGAGATCAAATTGCTAAAGGCTCAATGGGGAGATACCCCAGTAGATGCGAATTAGGAGAACGAAGACACGATTTGTGCTTCATACCCTTTCCTTTTCGAGGTACGTTCTTAACTCCTTTTTTCAAAATTTTATCAGTACTTGTTTCTATCACTTGAGTATATCTTATCAATAGTATTTTTCGACCTTTAGATAGGAATCCTACCTTTAGATAGGAATCCTATGGATGTAAACATGTGTTTAAGACATGTTATGTTTGATGGATGCAAGTGGTTGCTAGTGGTTGCCTGTGGACGCATATACGCACATTAGGCACTAGATCGGCTCAATTACTCTCATACTGCATATGGATGTGTGTGCATTTTCTTTTATGGACGGAAATGGACGAGTTAGCATATGGATGTTGCACTTGGACGAATCAGTATGCACACATATAGATCTTACATGTGATAATAGGATTATTTGCATACATATTGGGTTCATGGCGCTAACGTACATTGCATTAAGGAGGTCAACTGAATCAATAGACCGCCTGATCTTCACGTTAGTATTGGGACATATAAACACACCTTTGCATATATTCATGAAAGCATTAGAAATCCTTAAGGACAACGGATGTCAGTGATTGATAGATGAGTAGATGGATGATGGATGGTAGGATATGCATTCTTCTCAACTTGGAGATTTCGGGGATGAAATCCTTTACGTAGGGGGGAATGTAACACCCCGTAATTTTGTTAACATTAAAGAGGATAATTTAAATAAGAATTAATTTAATATTCAGAATTAAGGGAAACAGACTGCGCCATTGCGTCCTCTCAAAATTCTGGTCAAAATAGATATTTGGTTTGCGTAAAAAGGACATTGCATGAAGAAGTTATGAGGGTTTTAAGTTTGTATACGTGTAGAAAGAATATATACACACATATGAGTCATGTATGAGTCAGATATGAGTCAGACCCTATCCAGAACAGTTCGAAAATCAAAAATTTGTTAAGGCGGCAAATTTCCCGCCCTAGGGGGTCGACCTCCCTAGAGGGATGTCGACAATGGGGTCGACCCCCCTTAAGGGGTGTCGACCTATGGGTCGACCCACCCACAAGGGTGTCGACACCCCTAGGGATGATGTGGGACTCGATTTAAGGGGGTCTGGCAGCTATATATATGTGTGTCCAATTCTCCTATTTTCTTCATTGGAAATCATGGAAGCCACACGCTACCGGTGTGTGAACTGAGTCGAATCCATTTCAACAACTATCAGTTTTGCAAATCAAATCTATAGATTCAAGATCCATTCTTTCTCTTTTCTAATCCTAACGCAGTGAGTTTCTAATTACTTTTAGATTTGAATATTTAAATGTAAATCATGAAAAAACCGTGATTTGGATATGTTGTAAACTATGAATCTATGCTATTGTTAAATCTTATATTATGTCATGATAGATCTATTTCTCTAGATCCAATGCAATTGTGGTTATTCTATTATGTCGCTTTTATGGATCTTGAATTGTAACTATATTGTGGTCAATGTAAATCTGTTAATTTGGACAGTTACAATGTTGGATAGATCCAATTCTTTATGTAAATCATCTTTCACCTATCATATTGTGGTCAATTTAGATATGTTGTAAATTGGATATGTGAATCCATATTTAGATCTAAACATGTTACTATGTCATCTTAATTATGTTAGATATGTTTTTGTGACCACATTGTAATTATGTTGCATCTAAATAGTTGGACACCTAAATGGTCAATTAAGATCTCGTTATGCCTATATGACATCATAGTTATGTAGAACTAGTAATTGCCACAAGTTCATCAGTTTTATGCTTATATGTCCACCTTATCACCATGCTAGTTTATGTTTATGCCAAGTTATGTTAAAATGATCACTTTGGTTATATCCCATTATTTTCCCTATTATCGTTTATGACTAGGCTACACTACAACAATAATGCAGTTTTATAGCGGCCCAATACCGCTATGAGTAACAAACATAGCGGTTTCATAAACGCTGTATATGAACATGTTATTAAAAACTGATACACATTTATAGCACTTTCTCTGCCGTTATTAAAGATCCATTTTGATAGCGATGTCTTGCCGCTATGTTATATTATTACAATAGCTTATTTTGACCGCTATAATACATCAAAATCTCATTCATAGAAAAAATATTGATAACACAGTATTACCGCTATAAAATAAGTATTCAATAACAGTTATTTAATGCTATTAATGACTGTGTTATAGTTTTTACTAACCCCTTTGACAACTCATTTCAATACATATGTTATCAATTCATATACATGAGTTAACACCTAATTCATTTTAATCGCAAATAAAGTATCAACTAACAAAAGAAATTCAATACATGAGTTAACACCTAATTCAATACATATGTTGTCAACTTCATGTAACAACCCGTAAAATGCGAGCCAGTTTGAAAATTTTATTTTGGCAATTTTAGCGAATTTTTATTATTTAAAATGAATTATTTTAAATAATATCGACGAGAAATCTGTTTTGAATATAATTCGAACGTTTATATTATATACGTCGTCGTTAGAATATAAATAATTATATATAATTATAAAAGGAATTGAAAATGGCGCGGTAGTTCGAAAATTCGATTTCTAATTTCAAATGAATATACAGAATTCAATATAAGTCAGAATTGAACGAAACAAGAAATAATTGAATCTGTATAAGTATATCTTTCTAACAAAGTTAACAAACTGAGATTTCATCTTAGAAATGATAAGATATGTCCAGTTTAAAATTAGAAATAGTCGCTGTGGAATTTATATATATTTTTATATATATAAGGCCCTTAAAAATAGCAATTTTGCAAACGACCTCGGATTTCGACGAAACCAGTTTTGTTGGGTCCGTGATGTTAAATTATTGCTAGATTCCAAATTTCATAATTTTTCGAATCAATATGTGAGCGTGGCGAAGGAAAACGCGTTTGACCGGTTTCAGTTGATTTTAGTCGACTGGAAATTGGCCATTTTTCAAACGGTCTTAGAATTCGACGAAATTAGTTTTGTTAGGACCGTATCGTCAATACGAAGCTAGAAAATATTTTTTGGAATTTTTAGAGTCCGTATGTGGCCCCGGCAAATTAAAATGTACGTTCAAATCTAAAATTAAATGTTTATATTTTAAATTTGAAGAATAACTGACTGTAACAGTCGAATTGGCTTATGAAACATATCCCGTTGTGTTCGGAATTGGGTTATTTAGTTAGGGACGACGGTCGTTGGGTTTGATTTGGTGTTCGTATGTAAAATCTCATTTATTGAAATTAAATAAATTACAATAATAAAATATTTCCTATAAATACCCTCCAACTCCACACCTACCCTTCTCTTTCTTCCCGCCGGCCCTAGGAAAACAACGGCCAGAATTCTCCAAAACTAATTCCGTTCGATCTTCCAAATTAAACAACGGTTTCAAGAAATTCCAAGCTCACATCAAAGAGCAACACGAGATATACTTAATCAATGGTCAAGATTGTAACTGGCGAACTAGGATGGCCAGAATTTGGCCTTAAACCCTTCGACTTTGCACGAGATTTTGGAGCAGGGGGCGGGTTCGAACTAGCGGCTACTCACGGTGGAGCGAGAGGGTGCTCCGGCGCACCGCAGGACGGTTTCAGATCGGCGGCGCTGGCCTCCCAGTGGTCTGCGTGGTCAGGTTTTTGATCGAGCGTTGAGTTCGGTTTTGGGACCTGCTGAGCAATTTCGAAGATGATTAAGGTAATTAATCTACTTAATTAATTTGTTAATAATAAATTTAGTTAGTTAAACTTGTCAAATTTTGTATGAATAATATAGTGTTTTAAATCTGAAATTAAGGTATATATTTTTGTTTTAAAATCTGAAATCTTTATATATATATATATTATAGTTAAAATATGCAATTCATATATAAGTATTTTGTAAAGTAATCTGATTTATATATATATATATATATATATATTATGTTATCAAAAATGTGATTGTTTTTAAAGTACAAATATATACTTTGTTTTTAAAGTAGAAATATATACTTTGTTTTTAAAGTAAAAATATACTTTGAATTTGAAAATAAAAATATACTTTGAATTTGAAAATAAAAATATACTTTGAATTTGAAAATAAAAATATACTTTGAATTTGAAAATAAAAATATACTTTGAATTTGAAAATAAAAATATACTTTGAATTTGAAAATAAAAATATACTTTGAATTTGAAAATAAAAATATACTTTGAATTTGAAAATAAAAATATACTTTGAATTTGAAAATAAAAATATACTTTGAATTTGAAAATAAAAATATACTTTGTTATGAAAATAAGAGTGGAAATATACATGAAAATAAGAATAGGAAAATACGTGGATTTAGAATAGAAAATAGCATTGGAAGTAAAAATGTGATTTTTATATATTGAACATCAAAGAAGTAAAAATGTGATTTTTATATATTGAACATCAAAGAAGTAAAAATGTGATTTTTATATATTGAACATCAAAGAAGTAAAAATGTGATTTTTATATATTGAACATCAAAGAAGTAAAAATGTGATTTTTATATATTGAACATCAAAGAAGTAAAAATGTGATTTTTATATATAAAATAGAAAAGTAAAAATTCGATTTTATATATGTAGTGGCTACGGTCAAGGAAGGAAACAAAAAGGCGAGAACGATGAAGACTTCTGCAAAGGAAGAGTCAAGATGATTGGATAGCTATAGGTGAGAATTTCTCACCTTTCAATTTCTTTTCTAATTATATATATATACTAGGATGCAGACGGTGCTTAGTAGCACCCGACACAATCGTCCACAGACCATGGACTTGTTTGTTTGGTTGCATAGATTAGTTGAATTATTTGTTTGAATTGAATTGTTTGGTGAGATGAAATTGATTTGATTGATGTGTGAATGGCGTGGGCCTTCACTAGACCGGGGATAAGGCTAGGCCTTGTCCCGTTTCTAGTATCGTGCCGTTATGCCGCCGAAATTTTCTAAAATATGTTAGAAAAATAAAAATATCATTTTTATTGAATAAATGAATTGAATAGGAATTCATATGTTGAGATAAAATACTTTATCGTTAAAAATATGATTTTTAACGTGAAGTGAATAAAATAAATATTCATTTACAAACCAGACGGTTTGTTTATGTACACCTATTTGAAGGACATTGTTTGGGTCGATAAATTTTACACATCGCCCAACAGCACAAATAAAATATGTGTTTGATTGTTTGAAACCCCACACGGGTGTTGGGATGAAATTTGAAGTTCACTCATCCTGATTTATTAAATATGTCGATCGGTTGATTGACAGGCTGTTTTTAAGCGTTAGATATCTATATTTGATGCTTATACAGTGTAGTGCACTTTGGTTGATGGTTGATTATTTTTCCATGCTATTATATACATGTGTTGTATGAAAAATCCATATAATTAACTTTATATGGTAATTGATTGGGCCTCATTCCAATTTGAAAAATAAAGAATATTATAAAATAAAAGTTCATGTGTTGACAGTACTCATCCATTGAGATTGGTCATGTGTTGAACGAAATATTTTAGTAATAAAATTTGCACCTTTATCGATATAAAATAAAAGTTCATGTGTTGACAGTACTCATTCATTGAGATTGGTCATGTGTTGAACGAAATATTTTGATAATAACAACTATTTTGAAAAAGAAATATTTGAAATAGAATATTTGAAATAGAATATTTGAAAATAGAAATTTATGAAGCCGTGTTAATTAGATTGACGCCATTTTGACGTAAACGATATTTATATCGATTTATTCATTTCGAAATGAATTGAATTGAAAACGATTTCGAAATGAATTGAATTGAAAACGAATTCGAATTGAATTTAAAACGAATTGAAATGAATTCGAATTGAATTGAAATTTGAATGGAATAGAAATGAATTTTAAAACGAATTTATAAAGAAGAATTCAATTTTGATTTGAATTGAAACGGAAGTTGAAATTGCTTTTGAAACGATTTTAAAACTATTCATATAATTCGTTTTAAATAGGAATCGACGAAGTATATATTATATATATTATATATATAATATAATGGCCTGAATAGAACGCGCCGCGCCGCGGCAGTTCGTGAATTTCGACCATTTATTTCAAACGGACATTACGGGAGATCCGACCGTCGGATTCTCCTAAAACCGGAACCGTTGGGTTCGTATCGAAAAGAGCTTTCTAACGAATATTAGAAATTTGAAATCTAACGGTTGGATTTGGAGTTACGTCCAAATCAAATTTGAAAAAGGTCGTTGTAAGTGCAGTTCGATGGCCGTTGATGGAAATCGACTGTACGGGCCTTGATAAAATTATTAAAAATAGTAATAATTTGTGTGAAATCATAAGAAATGATTTGTGAAGATTTGGGATGAAAAACTCCATATTTGAAAAGATAAAAATAGACTTTTATCGAAATGAACTAGTTTTGAACTAGAAATATAATTCTATTTATTTTTAAATAAATAAATTGAATTTGAAAAGGGTTTTAAAAATAACCAGAATTTCCAATGATTGCATTGGAGTGGATTTGAATCGGAATTGTCTTCGGAATATTTCGATGTTGGAATTCGTGATTATACAGATGTTGTTATGGAAATTTGAAAGATATATATTTATATCGTTATTTCCAATACGACATTTGTTAATCGTAGAATTTGATATTGAATATAAGCCGATATATTTTCTATTCAGAGCCTTATATTGAATATCAAATGTGGTTTGGGTATGTCGTGAATGGTGTCTTCACTAACACTGTTCTTGAACCCAGTTGAGAAATGATTAAATCTTTTTATTTAGATTTAATGAAATGTACCAATTAAATGATATTTAATTGGAATTGAATTGGTATTGATTTTTGGGTTTATCGTGAACCGTGTTTTTTTAAATAACACTTGTTCTTTAACCCGATAAATAATGAATGTGATTTTGGGTTTATCGTGAACCGTGTTTTAAATGACACGGATTCTTTAACCCAGTTAACGATTAAAACTGAGTGGAGTTTTAATGAATCTTTAATTAGATTGAAATGGTCGAAAATGGAGTATCACCAGTTTTGCTCCAGGCGATAGTTAAATCTTTAATTAGATTTGAACGTGAAATGGTAATTGAATTTACCGATAACACTGTGGTGTTAGATATGAAGTATTACTAGTTTTACTTCATGGGATGAATAGGTTGGGATTGGGAAATTAAAACAAATGATTACTTCGGCAAGGTTCGCTAATCCCAACTAGTTTGAATTGATATTCAAAAATAGATTAAAGAAAAAATTTTAAAGAATTTATCTTTGATAAAATTAATGGGAACCTTTCCCTATGAATGTGAAATTTAGAAACTAACTGTCGGTTAGCCAAGCAGAATGGTTTTCTGGATATTGATCTGATGTTGGTTTCGGCCTTCGGGGTTAATGTTTGGGGAATTATTCTCTTGATTAATTTACGGTTAGTGACTAATGAATTGGAATGAGGCGTATGTTGTGTTTGTGTAACACTTTTATAATATATACGCGAGTTATTCGGAAAGACCGGGTTTATCCCATTCTGAATAACTGATACGACGATAAGTCGAAGATGAAGACGATGGTCGAAGACCGGAAGTCTTCACGTCGTTTGGGTAATTACTGATGATCTTGATTGGGCTGTACACCCAAGAAGATGGAAACAGTTAGTGATCGTCCAGACGTACTTGGAGATCGATGGATATGCGGGGTACTAGGTGCCTCCAGTTTCGTTCAGACCCAGAACGGACTTGTAAATGGACTGTGTGTCTGACATCGGATTTCATTCTGTGTGACTGATATCGGTTGCATAGGATGGTTTGCCTGTGTGGCATGCTAAGATGCAAATGATCAAGGCTTCTGTTGAAAAGCAAAGTCTTGTGGTGATGATCAAAGCACGGCCTTTGTGGCGTAGCTTTGTGTAACGTTTACCTCGCGTGTTTCACACCCGGTATGAACCAAAAACGGGAGACGGACCTCAGGGAGGACTTGCGTTTCTTTCTAGCTAGAAGTGGCGTCAGTGGTTTTACACGCCCTGACGAGTTTGACTTATGTGGTTGTTGCGGTTGCGAGGCGCCTCGGTTATATCGGTTTCGGCCGAATGCATTCTGGTCGGCTGACGGACCAGACTTACACCCCATAGGGTGGGGAGACGTATTGTTCAGGCATAATAATCCACTCCGTGTGGACAGGCCCTGACGATCCAAGGGGCAGTTGCGGCTGTTCCTGAGGCTCGGGTTAGACAGTCTCGAATCGGTTGAGGACTATCTTTTGCCTCGGTTCATAGATGGAAGTCCAATTTCCAAATACGAGACTTTGCGATTTCGATTGTATAACCTATATATGGCGACATAGTGGGATGGGGCGCTCATGCCGCCTATGATTGATACTTATGATTTGAAGTGTTTTATACACTATGCACTTATATTAGTATCAAATGGCTTGTTTTAAACGTATCAAGCATTCTTTGGCTGTTATAAGGGAAAACCCTATCCTCGACTGCGTTGCATTGTGTGATGGGACCTGGGTCTTATAACAGCTTCATTTTTCTTTATTTAGCATTGCGCTGTTGGTTTTATGCACTGGTATTCTTGGGAGGAAACCCGTTCCGTGTTATACGGCGTGGTCCCTTGATTTACCTAATGTTTTAAAATAAAGATTAATAACTGTTTTAGTTCTCACACCAGTCACATGACTGACCTGGAGTTTATTGTTTTAACCTAAACTCTGGGTGCCCCTATTTTGACACGGGCAGCTAGTAGTTTTGGTTTTGCAGATTTATATTCACAGGATCCTGGTTTACAGCTGGAACGATATCCGGAAAGCTTTGTATCCGCATATCTCTTCTAGTTGTGTATTGTATTATTTTCCGCTGCGATGTATTTAAATGTAATTTAAATCTCTGATATTTCTGTGTAATATTCATTTATACTCTGTATATTCTTGTAATCTGATGCACTGTTGTAATATACAGTGAAATATTCTTTTATATGCGTTCTGTTGTGGCTTGTTCTCGAACTATCCGACGCTTTCCTTTACGGGGAAGTTACGGGTTTTTACAGTTGGTATCAGAGCTTTGGTTTACAAAGCTCAGAGAACAAGACACATTAGAACCCTACGAAAGAATTCATCAGATATTGGATTAGTAATATCCAATTAGAACGACTCGTTAGAGATGGGATCAGTAGTATCCTAGAACGAGTGTGAAGAGTATATTTTTAACGTGAAAGCAAATTTTGTTTTGAAAATCTAAATCAATTATTCGTACTTGATTATTTTATTTATTTATATAGAAATGGACAATCCAGTATATATAGATTTTGCGTATACGTCTGATCCGCGTGTATTCGTAATTTTAATATACTGGATAGATATAGAATCACACTCTAGTCGCCCGGGGATGATGCTGATAATTGTGATCACATTATCAGTATTTATGTTCGAGTGACGAAAGTGAGATTTCTATATATTTCCTATTGACTGGTGTGAGAACCAAAATTAGATAGGGCCTATTGTTGTGATTTGGCATCAAAAATCTGATTTTTGACTATATATATCAAAGTTATGCATTTGAAAAGCTAATCAACTAATTGATTGATGTTTGTGTTGTTTGTTTAATTGTTTGATAATTTTGAACCATTATGCCTAACTGAATCAAATATTGAACTATATTGAAAATTGGTCGCATTTTCTTGCATATACATGTATATCATTGAACAGGTCATAGCAAGGAGGCTAGAGCCAGAGAATAAAATTTGTTTGCCCGACAAATAGGTACATGTTTACTACATAATTTCCTGTTTTGTTTGGGTGATGATGATTTTGTGAGCCTATTGGCTAGCCGCTTGGCTTTTTCTTTTTCTTTTTGAGATCTGAAGGACCGGGGAAGCTATTTGAAATTCCCCGATGCTCCCGGTGCAGGGGAGGTTATGGCGAAATTTTTCGAAAATTTAGGGTGTTAGCCAAATTTTTGAAATTTTGAAAATTCTCAGAAACTAAAAAGTTGGAGAATGGAAGCCTGATCGAGCGTAGAGTTGATTAATCAAACCACTTTCGACTTTGTTCCTTTTCGGGGACGAAAAGTTTTAAGTGGGGGAGATTGTAACAACCCGTAAAATGCGAGCCAGTTTGAAATTTTTATTTTGGCAATTTTAGCGAATTTTTATTATTTAAAATGAATTATTTTAAATAATATCGACGAGAAATCTGTTTTGAATATAATTCGAACGTTTATATTATATACGTCGTCGTTAGAATATAAATAATTATATATAATTATAAAAGGAATTGAAAATGGCGCGGTAGTTCGAAAATTCGATTTCTAATTTCAAATGAATATACAGAATTCAATATAAGTCAGAATTGAACGAAACAAGAAATAATTGAATCTGTATAAGTATATCTTTCTAACAAAGTTAACAAACTGAGATTTCATCTTAGAAATGATAAGATATGTCCAGTTTAAAATTAGAAATAGTCGCTGTGGAATTTATATATATTTTTATATATATATAAGGCCCTTAAAAATAGCAATTTTGCAAACGACCTCGGATTTCGACGAAACCAGTTTTGTTGGGTCCGTGATGTTAAATTATTGCTAGATTCCAAATTTCATAATTTTTCGAATCAATATGTGAGCGTGGCGAAGGAAAACGCGTTTGACCGGTTTTAGTTGATTTTAGTCGACTGGAAATTGGCCATTTTTCAAACGGTCTCAGAATTCGACGAAATTAGTTTTGTTAGGACCGTATCGTCAATACGAAGCTAGAAAATATTTTTTGGAATTTTTAGAGTCCGTATGTGGCCCCGGCAAATTAAAATGTACGTTCAAATCTAAAATTAAATGTTTATATTTTAAATTTGAAGAATAACTGACTGTAACAGTCGAATTGGCTTATGAAACATATCCCGTTGTGTTCGGAATGGGGTTATTTAGTTAGGAACGACGGTCGTTGGGTTTGATTTGGTGTTCGTATGTAAAATCTCATTTATTGAAATTAAATAAATTACAATAATAAAATATTTCCTATAAATACCCTCCAACTCCACACCTACCCTTCTCTTTCTTCCCGCCGGCCCTAGGAAAACAACGGCCAGAATTCTCCAAAACTAATTCCGTTCGATCTTCCAAATTAAACAACGGTTTCAAGAAATTCCAAGCTCACATCAAAGAGCAACACGAGATATACTTAATCAATGGTCAAGATTGTAACTGGCGAACTAGGATGGCCAGAATTTGGCCTTAAACCCTTCGACTTTGCACGAGATTTTGGAGCAGGGGGCGGGTTCGAACTAGCGGCTACTCACGGTGGAGCGAGAGGGTGCTCCGGCGCACCGCAGGACGGTTTCAGATCGGCGGCGCTGGCCTCCCAGTGGTCTGCGTGGTCAGGTTTTTGATCGAGCGTTGAGTTCGGTTTTGGGACCTGCTGAGCAATTTCGAAGATGATTAAGGTAATTAATCTACTTAATTAATTTGTTAATAATAAATTTAGTTAGTTAAACTTGTCAAATTTTGTATGAATAATATAGTGTTTTAAATCTGAAATTAAGGTATATATTTTTGTTTTAAAATCTGAAATCTTTATATATATATATATATATTATAGTTAAAATATGCAATTCATATATAAGTATTTTGTAAAGTAATCTGATTTATATATATATATATATATATATATATATTATGTTATCAAAAATGTGATTGTTTTTAAAGTAGAAATATATACTTTGTTTTTAAAGTAGAAATATATACTTTGTTTTTAAAGTAAAAATATACTTTGAATTTGAAAATAAAAATATACTTTGAATTTGAAAATAAAAATATACTTTGAATTTGAAAATAAAAATATACTTTGAATTTGAAAATAAAAATATACTTTGAATTTGAAAATAAAAATATACTTTGAATTTGAAAATAAAAATATACTTTGAATTTGAAAATAAAAATATACTTTGAATTTGAAAATAAAAATATACTTTGAATTTGAAAATAAAAATATACTTTGAATTTGAAAATAAAAATATACTTTGAATTTGAAAATAAAAATATACTTTGAATTTGAAAATAAAAATATACTTTGAATTTGAAAATAAAAATATACTTTGTTACGAAAATAAGAGTGGAAATATACATGAAAATAAGAATAGGAAAATACGTGGATTTAGAATAGAAAATAGCATTGGAAGTAAAAATGTGATTTTTATATATTGAACATCAAAGAAGTAAAAATGTGATTTTTATATATTGAACATCAAAGAAGTGAAAATGTGATTTTTATATATTGAACATCAAAGAAGTAAAAATGTGATTTTTATATATTGAACATCAAAGAAGTAAAAATGTGATTTTTATATATTGAACATCAAAGAAGTAAAAATGTGATTTTTATATATAAAATAGAAAAGTAAAAATTCGATTTTATATATGTAGTGGCTACGGTCAAGGAAGGAAACAAAAAGGCGAGAACGATGAAGACTTCTGCAAAGGAAGAGTCAAGATGATTGGATAGCTATAGGTGAGAATTTCTCACCTTTCAATTTCTTTTCTAATTATATATATATACTAGGATGCAGACGGTGCTTAGTAGCACCCGACACAATCGTCCACAGACCATGGACTTGTTTGTTTGGTTGCATAGATTAGTTGAATTATTTGTTTGAATTGAATTGTTTGGTGAGATGAAATTGATTTGATTGATGTGTGAATGGCGTGGGCCTTCACTAGACCGGGGATAAGGCTAGGCCTTGTCCCGTTTCTAGTATCGTGCCGTTATGCCGCCGAAATTTTCTAAAATATGTTAGAAAAATAAAAATATCATTTTTATTGAATAAATGAATTGAATAGGAATTCATATGTTGAGATAAAATACTTTATCGTTAAAAATATGATTTTTAACGTGAAGTGAATAAAATAAATATTCATTTACAAACCAGACGGTTTGTTTATGTACACCTATTTGAAGGACATTGTTTGGGTCGATAAATTTTACACATCGCCCAACAGCACAAATAAAATATGTGTTTGATTGTTTGAAACCCCACACGGGTGTTGGGATGAAATTTGAAGTTCACTCATCCTGATTTATTAAATATGTCGATCGGTTGATTGACAGGCTGTTTTTAAGCGTTAGATATCTATATTTGATGCTTATACAGTGTAGTGCACTTTGGTTGATGGTTGATTATTTTTCCATGCTATTATATACATGTGTTGTATGAAAAATCCATATAATTAACTTTATATGGTAATTGATTGGGCCTCATTCCAATTTGAAAAATAAAGAATATTATAAAATAAAAGTTCATGTGTTGACAGTACTCATCCATTGAGATTGGTCATGTGTTGAACGAAATATTTTAGTAATAAAATTTGCACCTTTATCGATATAAAATAAAAGTTCATGTGTTGACAGTACTCATTCATTGAGATTGGTCATGTGTTGAACGAAATATTTTGATAATAACAACTATTTTGAAAAAGAAATATTTGAAATAGAATATTTGAAATAGAATATTTGAAAATAGAAATTTATGAAGCCGTGTTAATTAGATTGACGCCATTTTGACGTAAACGATATTTATATCGATTTATTCATTTCGAAATGAATTGAATTGAAAACGATTTCGAAATGAATTGAATTGAAAACGAATTCGAATTGAATTTAAAACGAATTGAAATGAATTCGAATTGAATTGAAATTTGAATGGAATAGAAATGAATTTTAAAACGAATTTATAAAGAAGAATTCAATTTTGATTTGAATTGAAACGGAAGTTGAAATTGCTTTTGAAACGATTTTAAAACTATTCATATAATTCGTTTTAAATAGGAATCGACGAAGTATATATTATATATATTATATATATAATATAATGGCCTGAATAGAACGCGCCGCGCCGCGGCAGTTCGTGAATTTCAACCATTTATTTCAAACGGACATTACGGGAGATCCGACCGTCGGATTCTCCTAAAACCGGAACCGTTGGGTTCGTATCGAAAAGAGCTTTCTAACGAATATTAGAAATTTGAAATCTAACGGTTGGATTTGGAGTTACGTCCAAATCAAATTTGAAAAAGGTCGCTGTAAGTGCAGTTCGATGGCCGTTGATGGAAATCGACTGTACGGGCCTTGATAAAATTATTAAAAATAGTAATAATTTGTGTAAAATCATAAGAAATGATTTGTGAAGATTTGGGATGAAAAACTCCATATTTGAAAAGATAAAAATAGACTTTTATCGAAATGAACTAGTTTTGAACTAGAAATATAATTCTATTTATTTTTAAATAAATAAATTGAATTTGAAAAGGGTTTTAAAAATAACCAGAATTTCCAATGATTGCATTGGAGTGGATTTGAATCGGAATTGTCTTCGGAATATTTCGATGTTGGAATTCGTGATTATACAGATGTTGTTATGGAAATTTGAAAGATATATATTTATATCGTTATTTCCAATACGACATTTGTTAATCGTAGAATTTGATATTGAATATAAGCCGATATATTTTCTATTCAGAGCCTTATATTGAATATCAAATGTGGTTTGGGTTTGTCGTGAATGGTGTCTTCACTAACACTGTTCTTGAACCCAGTTGAGAAATGATTAAATCTTTTTATTTAGATTTAATGAAATGTACCAATTAAATGATATTTAATTGGAATTGAATTGGTATTGATTTTTGGGTTTATCGTGAACCGTGTTTTTTTAAATAACACTTGTTCTTTAACCCGATAAATAATGAATGTGATTTTGGGTTTATCGTGAACCGTGTTTTAAATGACACGGATTCTTTAACCCAGTTAACGATTAAAACTGAGTGGAGTTTTAATGAATCTTTAATTAGATTGAAATGGTCGAAAATGGAGTATCACCAGTTTTGCTCCAGGCGATAGTTAAATCTTTAATTAGATTTGAACGTGAAATGGTAATTGAATTTACCGATAACACTGTGGTGTTAGATATGAAGTATTACTAGTTTTACTTCATGGGATGAATAGGTTGGGATTGGGAAATTAAAACAAATGATTACTTCGGCAAGGTTCGCTAATCCTGACTAGTTTGAATTGATATTCAAAAATAGATTAAAGAATAAATTTTAAAGAATTTATCTTTGATAAAATTAATGGGAACCTTTCCCTATGAATGTGAAATTTAGAAACTAACTGTCGGTTAGCCAAGCAGAATGGTTTTCTGGATATTGATCTGATGTTGGTTTCGGCCTTCGGGGTTAATGTTTGGGGAATTATTCTCTTGATTAATTTACGGTTAGTGACTAATGAATTGGAATGAGGCGTATGTTGTGTTTGTGTAACACTTTTATAATATATACGCGAGTTATTCGGAAAGACCGGGTTTATCCCATTCTGAATAACTGATACGACGATAAGTCGAAGATGAAGACGATGGTCGAAGACCGGAAGTCTTCACGTCGTTTGGGTAATTACTGATGATCTTGATTGGGCTGTACACCCAAGAAGATGGAAACAGTTAGTGATCGTCCAGACGTACTTGGAGATCGATGGATATGCGGGGTACTAGGTGCCTCCAGTTTCGTTCAGACCCAGAACGGACTTGTAAATGGACTGTGTGTCTGACATCGGATTTCATTCTGTGTGACTGATATCGGTTGCATAGGATGGTTTGCCTGTGTGGCATGCTAAGATGCAAATGATCAAGGCTTCTGTTGAAAAGCAAAGTCTTGTGGTGATGATCAAAGCACGACCTTTGTGGCGTAGCTTTGTGTAACGTTTACCTCGCGTGTTTCACACCCGGTATGAACCAAAAACGGGAGACGGACCTCAGGGAGGACTTGCGTTTCTTTCTAGCTAGAAGTGGCGTCAGTGGTTTTACACGCCCTGACGATTTTGACTTATGTGGTTGTTGCGGTTGCGAGGCGCCTCGGTTATATCGGTTTCGGCCGAATGCATTCTGGTCGGCTGACGGACCAGACTTACACCCCATAGGGTGGGGAGACGTATTGTTCAGGCATAATAATCCACTCCGTGTGGACCGGCCCTGACGATCCAAGGGGCAGTTGCGGCTGTTCCTGAGGCTCGGGTTAGACAGTCTCGAATCGGTTGAGGACTATCTTTTGCCTCGGTTCATAGATGGAAGTCCAATTTCCAAATACGAGACTTTGTGATTTCGATTGTATAACCTATATATGGCGACATAGTGGGATGGGGCGCTCATACCGCCTATGATTGATACTTATGATTTGAAGTGTTTTATACACTATGCACTTATATTAGTATCAAATGGCTTGTTTTAAACGTATCAAGCATTCTTTGGCTGTTATAAGGGAAAACCCTATCCTCGACTGCGTTGCATTGTGTGATGGGACCTGGGTCTTATAACAGCTTCATTTTTCTTTATTTAGCATTGCGCTGTTGGTTTTATGCACTGGTATTCTTGGGAGGAAACCCGTTCCGTGTTATACGGCGTGGTCCCTTGATTTACCTAATGTTTTAAAATAAAGATTAATAACTGTTTTAGTTCTCACACCAGTCACATGACTGACCTGGAGTTTATTGTTTTAACCTAAACTCTGGGTGCCCCTATTTTGACACGGGCAGCTAGTAGTTTTGGTTTTGCAGATTTATATTCACAGGATCCTGGTTTACAGCTGGAACGATATCCGGAAAGCTTTGTATCCGCATATCTCTTCTAGTTGTGTATTGTATTATTTTCCGCTGCGATGTATTTAAATGTAATTTAAATCTCTGATATTTCTGTGTAATATTCATTTATACTCTGTATATTCTTGTAATCTGATGCACTGTTGTAATATACAGTGAAATATTCTTTTATATGCGTTCTGTTGTGGCTTGTTCTCGAACTATCCGACGCTTTCCTTTACGGGGAAGTTACGGGTTTTTACACTTCAGCACACAAAATATAAAACATAGTTTATAATTGTTCAGTTAACGCAGAAAAGGCACAAGACAAAACAGCCCTTCCATTGGTAATCGCAGCACCATCACCAAAGTCGATCATGTCCTATTTCCTCACTTGCATATCAACATCTTCATTGATAACATCTTCCTGGTATCAACAGTGAAAAAGTAATTAGACCATTGATGCATCCCACAGGGAAATAAAAGTGATATTAACAGAAACAGAGTAATCAATACATCCAAACTTCAGACAGTGACGAATCTAACTCATGGGTCGGGTGGGCAGTTGCAAATATATGCCAATTTGACTAATTAAATTAGACTAATTAAATTAGAAGCCTAATTCAAAGTTTCATTTCAAAACTAATTAAATTAACTCATGGGTCGGGTGGGCAGTTCCAAACTTCAATTTATTATTCATAACCAATTTGACTTAATAAATTAGAAGCCTAATTCAAAGTTTCATTTCAAGAGCCTGCAATTTCATCTCAGTCTCCACCTCACTCCGCAGACCCTATTTGAGGAGGTAGATTGAAACTCTTTTTTCCTTTGGTGTTATAGTATTTATCTTATGTTCCTTTTAATCCTGACAATAATTGCATCTATACTTTATTCTAATCCGCTGGCTTGTTGATTATTGTATTATAATTTATTTTAATTGGTTGATTTGTTGACAACTTGATTTGTTTGATTAAACTGCAAAAAAAAAATTAAGCATCATGATTGTTTTGTTATCTCTGACTAATTACTCCTTATTGATACTAAAACTGCCCAACGCAAAAAAAAAATTCCTGGCTTCGTCGCTGACTTCAGAAGTATCCCAAACTTCAGAAGTATCCCACAGGGAATATTAACAGAGTCTTATATAAACAGAAGTATCCTCTAGCAATTTTATTTATAAACAGAGTCTTATATAATACACCCAAACTTCAGAAGTATCCCACAGGGAATATTAACTAACCACACATCAATTAAATTAAAATATTCCGTATAGGTATCTATTTAAAGTTACAAAAAACGCAGATAACTTCCCAGTTTATAAATGATGCCAAGTTTATTTATTGATTCAGTTTTGTCTACACCCCAAACTAAAAATGCAGCTGTAATAATACACAGCCCCATAACCCGAACCCACACCTCATTATTTCAGCGTTGAATACTCAAATTAGTTACTTCTACTACTTTATTACTACATATGGTTATAGAACCGTTGTCAGAATCTGAAGTTACTTCAAAAAGAATATTTCATGAATTAAGCGTACTGATCATGTCTTTATTGCATGTTGTATATTTGGATAAATGTTGCTATCATCTACCAACTATTCTAAACCAAGCGACAATAAAGGTTTTTTGTCCTAAATATTCAATTGCCTATGCAAGTTGCTCTTTGATATCATTGATCATACTCCTGTTTGCAATTTCTCTTTGATAATTTGATTACATCCGTGAGATTAATTTACAAATATATGCGCAGCATTTAGTTATAATTATCAATTCATGATTTCTTCTTCTTCTTTACCCTTTTTTTTGGGGAAAAAATGGTTTTGAATGAGATCTTGTGGCAGAGTAGTTTTCAAATATGGATATCACATGCAGTAAAGTCATGATATATGAACCAAAAGAAAATCAAATATAAGGAGAGATATAAATTAAACCCTGAAGTGACCTGTATAGTGCTTGCCTTACTGTGTAGTGCTAAAGTATGGATAACTTAACAATCAAACCAAAAAGGGAAGAACATGGAAGAACATGGATAACTTAAGTAGTGATAATTTGCACCTGATTTTTCTCTAGTTGTAAAAATCTCTTCTCTATGTCTGACACTATGCAATTTATTAGTATAGATTCATTTACTAGAAGCTTAAATATGCTACTATGCAGCATAATACATATGACATTATGCAATATTATGCTACTAATATAAACAAAGAATTCACTTTATTACCTCATCATCATTCATAGATCCTGGGTAGACTTCTATGTTAGAACTATTGCACCATTGAAAATGGTAGCATGCACCTTGTCCCTACCAAAAAATAATAATTATTGAAACAAGAGCATATTAGACATGCTAATCCATAATTATTATCTCGATTAAAACAAAAATTACTAAAATAGTAGTTAAATTTCATTACCCTTTCAATATGACAAACATAATATTTTCTTCCTTCATTTGGTTTCTTGTCACATTCCTCTATTAAACATGGCCCTGCCCCACATATGCATATTGGATTCATTTCTTTCCTGTGAAAATTAGATATTATTATTAGTATAATTTTGCTACTGTATGCAACATACGAATTGTACGAAACTAATGATATGATGGACTTTTCATATACACAAATCCATATATACAACCTATATACATTTTATAACTCTAATCAGTTTATAAAGACATACCAATATATCCTATCAATTACCATACAAAACATAATACAATATCATAATCTACCCAGTACCATCTATTCATGGTTTAGTATAGATATACTGAATAGTGTATGTCTCAATCTCAATTTATACAGCACTACTTAGTTTACAATTAAGCTGATAATCCTGTAAGATATACAATTTCAAATACCAAAACTTAACACATTTTAATTATATGTAAAACTGTGTTTGCATCACTCAGCAACCCCATTTTGACTGCCTACTTTAGCTTCATTTTCCCCATTGTAAATTGCAATAGGACCTGTAAAATAATCTTCCCGGACTGCCTCGTTTGAATGAGACACCCAGAAGATTGCAGGGGCAATCAACTAGGTCAGACATAAAACGTCTGGTATGAGTGTATTTGATAAAACATGTAACAGTTTATAACCAGATTTTATAATATGCATTTCAACTCACTAATGATCTAAATAACACATAATTAGATTATATGCATTAATGTTATTCAAACTGCTTTGTGAATAACAATGTTATAACTCCTCTCAGTTTTAATCAAATGAACCAAGATCATGAAATCAAATAATATACACAATGACAAAGTAACTACAACCCCTATACTCAACTTATATAAATACACAGCCGAGCCTATATGTTGCATCACAGGTTAACAAACTTCAGTGAATCACATATATTCATACAAGACAAACATTTTGACCAAGATAATTTACACTGTTACCATTTACAAAATATAATTCATTTCCAGGTTATATCTACACAGGTCTTGAATACAAGCTAAATTAGCAACTATCTTCTTTATCCCAGTGTTATACATATACATTTTACTACCATTCAGCTTAGGTCATTAGATCAGTTAAAATGCTTTAATCCATGTATGACAAGCCAAACATCCAAACACAGTCAAAGACCAAATACTCACATATGGTCAGCAACCACAAATCTCAGGAAAACTCAACTTGCATTCATATACACACATTCATATAATTATATATGAATATAGCAAAATGCAAGCTATTTGTAAATTTAAGTGTGTACAATTAGTAATTTTTGAATTGCACACATTCATATAGTTATATATGAATATAGCAAAGCCTGAGTTATTCTCAATTTACATGAATCCCGCTTACCTCACAGTATACACACATTCATACACATTTTATTTCAGATTTCTTTTTATATTAGTGATACTACAAAGAAATCACTGACCCCATCATATGTTTGGGCATGCACATCACATACCACGTGCAAAATATCCATTTCATTTCTCAAATCAGATTAAATCCCCTATTTCTATGTATTAATTCCCAAGTTCGTATATGAACACCCAAATAGGACATTAATATTTTATTTATTTTCCATATAAACGTTCAATCTATCAAGTATATGACAGTAAATCATACATGGAACCATCAATCCATTCAATCAACACACCATGCACAAACAAATCATGCATCCATACTTCAAAAATCTACCAACAAATCACACACAATCACACAACAAACAATTAGATTTACTCCTGCAGTATTATGATGAAACATCTATGTAAACGACTGTCTATAATAGGGCTTATTGCCAGATAAACGAGAAAATACACTCACATAGATTTATTATTCTCGATTTCTTCCTCATTGACTGATCGAGCTTGTTGATTTTGATGCCGTCGCTCGTGTTGCCGCCCAAGTCGTTGCTCGTTGCTGTCACCGAGCCCATAGCCCATCTGCTGCATATGACAGCAGCCCCGTCTGCTGTCTTTATATAGGAAAAAAAAACATGTACCTAACTGCTCAAATTCTGTACATAGCTTGTAAATATGTGTGTATGTAACCAGTACATAACATAAACATAACAGAATTACCAAAAAAAACCAATTAAAAAAAGCAAAGAACCAAAGATGACTTATATACAAGTGTGTATATAATATATGTGCATTTATACAGTGCTGAAGTAATGGTTAAGCTATCAAGTACTCGGTTAACATTACGAAAACAAATTGTAAAATTTAGTTGAACATGTAGATCAGCAAAACATTGTATTTTAGGCTGCGAGTTAGTGATTTGTAGGCGACTACAATAGTTCCACAATTTTTTCAATAAGAATAGGATTATAACAACCAAAAGATAATGTACACCACGACTAAAATAATACCTTTGCACAATCCATTCTACCATGTATACATCTGACAAAAATGTCAAAGTTCTAACAATTCAGTGATACTGGAAGGAAAAATTAGCGCATGATGGAAGTCAAATGACACTACATATCAGACTTGTTAATTCTTTCATTTCAGCATAAATGTTTATTAAAGTAAATTCAGTATATTTATTTAAGCAAGTCAATTAGAAAACCAGTGGCTGCAAATTCTATTAACTCATTTCGGCATATTTGTTAGTGAATTCAGTAAATTCAGTATAATTAGTAAAACTGTGGAAGCAAATTCTTTTGAGCATGGGTGCAAACAAAGTGAGTTCATATTAATAGGTATAACCCATGGTAGCAGGTTCATTTTAGCAGTTAACGAAGTAAATTTAGGAAGTGGGGATTTATTTTAAATCACCAACACCATCAAGGTTGAACATTCAATCATGAATATAAGACGCAACCCAAGAATTGGACATTTTTTTTAATAATCGCTCAAATATTCAACACACATTTAATAAGCGTTATATCCCCAGACCGTAAATTGAATCAGATAATTGTAAATTCAGATCACAAACCTAAAATCGTAACGAATCTACAAATCCATAATCGTAGATTCAGATCTACAACATACACAAACGAAGAATCGGGATCGCTTACCAAAATCCAAACCGAATATTAGGTCCAAAACGCGCCGCCCTAACTTCGATTGAGATTGGAGATGGAAGGAGTTTTGGAGGGAGATCGTGAATAATGGTTGAGGAGATTAGAGATGGAAGAGGCTTTCAGCAATCGCTTGATGATTTGCGAACTGAGGAAGGGTTGATTTGTGAACTGAGGAAGGGTTTGCGGGGGAGATAGAATAACTATTTAAGAAGGGCAGTGAATAGAAGCCAGCGTTACAGCCTTCTTACCAAAAAAAATTAAGGCTAAAAGAAAGAATTAAGGGTAATTAATAACAGTTTAGAATATCGTGTTATTAAAAAGCGTTATAAATATCATATTTTGTTGTAGTGCTATTGTCTAGCCTAGACATGCCGCCAATTTATGAGTGCGCTAGTTAGGGAATGGAGGAAAAAGGGTTAATATTGGCATAATTTGAATGTGAACATTTTTGGGCATATAATTCAAATTATTTGGTAGAGTGGGAATTAACACCTATAAAGGGAAAGGTTAATTAATTGATTAATTAATTGATAATGTAATATCTAGTAATTACAATTAGGAATTGTAATGGCACTTATGACACGAGGCTAGGTTGCATTAGTGGTGGAAGTCTTCCCGGACCCGACCGGCATATCCAGCAGCCACTAATGTTGAACCTAATGTGGGAGGTCTAAGTGCGCAAGTACGAATCGGGATAAGACACGAGGTTAGGCCTAAGTGTGGAATAAGACTGACCGGACCCGACCGGCATATCCAGCATCCACATGTTGTAGGCCTAATGTGGGAGGTCTACCCCATTATGAACCATAAATGGACATGGTAATGAATTGGACTGCTTAACCAAATCCAATCCATAGGGATTGTATGATTGTAAACTAAAGTTAGGGTTAAGTCAATTGATCGGATAGTGGATGGGTTAAGAAACTCTGGAGGGGGTGGGTAATATTTACATGTAGGCCCACAAACTTAACTCGATAAGGTTATGTAATTAAAGACATCTAGTGGTATACATAACCAGATGAAAATATAAAAGTTATGTAATTAAATACACCTTTTAGGGTAAACATAACTGAATAGGGCTATGTAATTAAAGACACACAGTGGTATACATAGTTAGTGAAAAACCTAGTGTGGGATACCAGACAAAGGGGAGAGCATGTATCATATTGTGAGGGACCCATTTCAGTCAGTAACCCAGAGTAAGTATCAAATAAAATACTCCATACTAGGCGGAGAGGGGACACGCTTACTGACTGATTGTAAGAGATCCAAACATGGAGGGCGGTGTGGGCGACACAAACCGACCTAGCCACGTGCGTGCATGAGCCGGGTAGAGGGGGATAAGTGACACCAGTAGATATAAGGTTGTGCATATCAGTGAGGAGTTGCCACCTATAGGACGTGATACATCCTACTGTGGGGCCAGCACAGAGTATCTACCGAGTAGGGAGTCAATCGATTAGGGTAGTGGTTAGGGTACATTTGGACGTATGCCCTAAGTCTACCACCTTATAGTAGAAGGGATCATCTCATTCTGGTTGTACTAGTAATAGTGCAGAGTAATCATTAGAGAAGTGTATACACCTTATCCTGTCTACCTTGTCACACCTGCCATTTATGTAGTGATCTCTCTTATCCACTTCATATGCCTGTCATGTTACTTTCATTTATTTACTTGCTAAAAGTCACTAGACTCGCCAGACTTTATGTCTGACCCTCTTGTTTCCTCTTTTTTCTTCCGTCCCCCCTCCCCCTCCACCTAGGTTCTCAGGAAGGAAACACTCAGGCTTAGTCAGGACTCAGATATCATCTTACTAGAGCAGCTTTCGAAGTATGGCTCAAGTTTTTATCTCTACTATGGCTTTGTCTCTTTTATTTGGGGAATTATGTTTTCTTTTAAGTATTTATGTAATTTGGTGTTAAAAGACATAAGTTATATTGTAATGTTTTTTGAGACTCATGGTATTTTGAACCACGCTGTATGATTTGTGTTGGAAATAGAAATTAAAATTTCCGCTGCTATCTTTTTTAAGTCTGTCTTGTAAAATTCTGTGTCTGTTTACCTACAACGCTTCACAAAACTTAATGCACTCCCTTTGTGAGTGACATTAATGGATGTGGGGTGTCACAAATATTTTTCATTCCTTTGTTGAAATAGGTGACACAAAATGTGGTGTTTCACCTATATTTTATACACCTCTTTCACTGCACATTTCCTTGTTACTTTAACAAAACACGATTACTTACAAATTTAATGATTAATAAAAAAACTTATCTTATAATTCTTCTTATTCCAATAAATTAAAGTGTGTCACATCCCATTCTTTATGAAAATTTATTATATTTTCTTTTCAAAACAAATCTGCTGTTTCCTTTTATTCAAAATCATTAATTCTTGTATTGAAACATGTCTCTAGCTCATCTACGTACAACATAGTCTAATTCATTTACATTCATGGTTTCCCTTAACCACTTATATTGCTCAACTTCACAACTTTCTTACGCACACTATTCTTTGAAAACAAGTATGCATAATTTTCTCAAAAAATATTTTAATACAACTCTCAATATTACCAAAAATTTTGAAAACTTTTTAACTTGAAAACTCTTCTAGAAATCTTTTTCTGTACCTATTTTTTTTTAAAGTTTAACCATGAGGCTAAGAACAAATAAGTTTCTTAACTTCTATTCCCATGTACTTTGCGATAAATTTAATTTCTTCATCCATATTCTCTTCCATACTGATTCCTCCAAAGTTGTCAAAACTGAAATCTGATCCTAGCGGCACTTTTGCTCCAAATGTGTGTGTATGTGTGTCTCTCTCTCTCTATATATATATATATATTCCTAATCCATATTCCTTCTTACTCTTTTTCAATTTACAAGGCCTTAATGCCCAACCCACTAATCTGAAATACGGAAATTTCGAATATTAGCACATTGAATTTTTTTTATTATGAAACAACTTTGTACACTTCATATTCTAGACAATCATGGATTTATTTTTTCTTAATGTCCACAACCATTGCCTAAGTATAAAAAATAATATTCCAACTTTTTCCATATGTCTCTCCTCTTATTTAGTGGGTTCCTTTATGGACCTAGGAGTATATAAATTTAATATTTTTATATTTAAAAAGTACAAATACGATCACTCACTATTTGTATAGGGATCCTAAACTTAAGCTCTGATAACAGATGTAACAACCCAAATTTCAACAGGCCCGAATTTTTCGTAAAATGCTAAAATCCAAATCCATTGAAACTCGAGTTGGTTTGTCAGGTATCCTGTAGAAAGGTAAAGATAAATATATTAGAGCTCACGATAGAATATCTCGCAGTGGAACTGAATAAAGTATAATAAGTAAATACTTACCATAATAGTGACACTGATTAACAAGTGTCTCTAAAGCTGTAAACTTTATGTCACCTGCCTAACCTGCGGGGTTGTTACAAGGAGGGGGTCGGAACAAAGGTTTTGGTGAATGGATTTTTTTTTTAAGATAACACTACACATATTGTAACACCCCACACCCGCTATAGTCACTCACTAAGGGAATGCCATAGCATCGGTGGAGTATTTTTAGTGAGTATAGAACAGTAAAATTACAACAAGACAGATATAATGTAATACTTGAAAATTTTAAAACATCATCTCATAGCAGCGGAAAGTAAAACATGTTTGGTTACATCATAAAACCATAACAAGAGTCAAGTACAAAATATCCATCCTGAATAAAATAAGTACATAATCCCACTACTCATAACAAATAGCCATAACAGAAAAGATAAGATAAGCTGAGCTCTACATCTACGGTCCAAGCTCCAAGAGATAGATAAAGCAAACTGATCAAAACCCACTAGCACTAGGCCCAACCTGAGGACCTGAAGGAAAAAGATAAAAACAACGGGGGTCAGACATAAGCCTGAGTGAACCCTATCTCCTTAATAATACAATTATTAAAGTAATTAGGGTATGATATGAACTCGGTATGGTATCTTTGGGGATAATGACTACACTAAGTTGCCCACGAACACAGGACGAACTAAGATAACCGTAAAGACGCATCTACCCACCCAAGGATAATTACTAACTGCACCACACCAGTTCTACCCACCAAGAGTAATTCCTACTTAAAGGTTGATCCCACTAAGTGTACTTAGTAATTTTTCACCCGGTAGTTTCTTGTACCCCTACACAGGTGTCGTCTGCCCCTATTTTTACTAGGTGTACCCACTACCCCCAAGCGATCGGCTCCCTACCGTAGATACCCGTGCTGGTCCCACAAAAGGGGGTGTATCATTTCCCAAAGTGGCTACCATATAATATCACTGTGCACGGCTTTATATCTACCCGATGCAACAACGACTTACCAACCAGCCCGGGTCCACACACGCATATGAAACCCGTTAATCCCGCGTTGCCACCGCTAACCCGTTTTGGCCTCTTACAGTCAAGCCCAATATGCGTGTCCCGTCACCCGACAAGGGTCGAGCCTACAAAGATACGTTGGGATATTGGTTGAAATGGGCCCCCACAAGCTACTACTTAAGCTTGTCGTTTAATCTAGTGCATCCCACTTAACCCTTTAACCATGTCCCCTTACATGTTATAAATCTTGGCTAAGTCCTTTAATCATATTTCAATTGCCACTTAGGGCACTCACTAGATTCCCACATGCCACCCATGGCACTTACTTAACCCCTTAATCATGTTTAATTACATGTTCCACCTTGGTTAAGTATTCTAATCGTATTCTCACATGCCACCCATGGCACTTACTTAACCCTTTTATCATGTTTAATTACATGTTCCACCTTGGTTAAGTATTCTAATCGTATTTTTCTATTGCCACCCAAGGCAACCCACTAGTCTCATCATGCCACCCCAAGGCACCCACTTAACCCCTCATGTCCCACTACATGCTAATATGGTTAAGTGTTTCTTAATTCATTAATTAAGATCATGACCTCATAAAGACCTCCCACATTAGACCGTCTTTTATGACTGCTGGATATGCCGGTTGGTTCCGGGCAGACTTCCGTCATAAAAAGGGCCTAACCTCGTGTCTTTACTTTAATCATGTATTTAATTTATGACTAAGACCTCTCACATTGGGCCAATCATTTGTAGCCGCTGGATGGCCGGTCGGTTCCGGGCAGACTTCCGCTACAAAAGGGTCCAACCTCGTGTCTTAGTTGATTAATTAATCCTAATTAATCACCCCCATATTAATTATCCCTAATTAATATCAGATTTTCCATAACATGGGTAGACCTAACTCAATAGGTAAATTCCCATGGGGTAGACCTAACTCAATAGGTAAATTCCCACTTATGGTAATTTATTTTTTATTGTATGCTTAATCATACCCATTTCAACATACTTTTAATTAACATATTTACCAACCCCATCGTTCCCCACGTAAATCGTTCTCATTTCATGACATAAATAAGGGGAAGATCATTACAAATATCATGGGTTTAGCATACAACTTTGTCATGGGTTAAGAGGATGTCAACTTGCATATATGAGCATATATTAACCCAACTACATTTAACCCAAACTTGCATATTATCAAACATGTGTCTTACATAACATGTTGCATATGAACTTACATATCATCAAACATGTGATTTGCATAACATGTAGAACTTGCATTTTAGCATATACTTAACTTGCATAAGCACTCACATACTTGCATAAGCATTCATATACTTGCATAAGCTTGCATATCATGTTAAACTTGCATTTCAACATATACATAACTTGCATAAACATTCACATACTTGCATAGGCTTGCATATTATGTTAAACTTGCATTTCAACATATACATAACTTGCATAAACATTCACATACTTGCATAGGCTTGCATATTATGTTAAACTTGCATTTCAACATATACATAACTTGCATAAACATTCACATACTTGCATAGGCTTGCATATTATGTTAAACTTGCATTTCAACATATACATAACTTGCATAAACATTCACATACTTGCATAGGCTTGCATATTATGTTAAACTTGCATTTCAACATATACATAACTTGCATAAACATTCACATACTTGCATAGGCTTGCATATTATGTTAAACTTGCATTTCAACATATACATAACTTGCATAAACATTCACATACTTGCATAGGCTTGCATATTATGTTAAACTTGCATTTCAACATATACATAACTTGCATAAACATTCACATACTTGCATAGGCTTGCATATTATGTTAAACTTGCATTTCAACATATACATAACTTGCATAAACATTCATATACTTGCATAAGATGTTAAACATGCATATAAGCATATACATGACTTGCATAAGTACTCACATACTTGCATAACATGTTTGCATAATGGATCCATATTCACTTAGTGTTTTGCATCATAAACATCATGAAACAACTTGCATAAAAATATCATGATTACATATTATGAAACTTGCATGACATAAGGCATATAACTTGCAAAACACATAATATTCACTACATCAAGCTTGCATAAATATATGGATCCACAAACATAGCCATACTTTATCACATCTTATCATAATCAATTCAATAATTGATTATTAAGGGGATAGAAGCTCACCAAAACAAGATTAGCAAGTTAAATGAAGCAAATCCCAATGATTAAGTAGAAGAAGATGTAGATTAGCTTGCAAACCCTCTTAGGATTTTTAGTGGAGGCTCTCCAATTTTCTAAGTGGTGGCATAATGGCCTTAGATCTATTTTTGGTAAGGATAAAGGGGGGTATTAGGGTGTATATATAGATTAGTTAGATGTTTTAGGACCATAGGATATACCCTAGAACCAATCCTAGCCTTTAAAGCATGTCTTGGGGAAGAAGTCAAGTGTAGGAACCATTTAGGGCCCAAAAAAAACAGCCCAAAACTCATCCCGGGCCTCAAAACATGAGCAGTTTTCGTTTTTGATTTTTCATGAAACTTTGACGGGCCATAACTTGGTCATACGGACTCCGATTTACGAAAACTCGGACTCTATTTCGCGTATTTTTCCGAAACGAACGCAATGGCACAGCCCGTTTCCCCTGATTCAGAATATTAAATTTAATTCTGCTCTGATTTATGTTATAACAAGTTATTTAACATACGGGGTGTTACATTCTCCCCTACTTAAAGGATTTCGTCCCCGAAATCTCTAAGTCAAGAAGAACGTATCCTACCAACCAAACAACCATCTACTCAACCATCAAACACTGGCATCCATTGTCCTTAAACAGTTTCTAATGATGTATGAGCATATGCAAAAAGTGTGTGTATATGTTCCCTATCTAATGTATGAACATATGCAAACCATGATAGTGCCATGCATCCATTATGTATGCGAGCGAACCCTATCGACACATACAATATCTACATGAGTGCACAATCATTCACCAAAATGCATTATCCATGTGATAACACAACCATTATACATCCATAAATATATCTTCCTACACACAATTTTATGCAATATGCAATATGAAGTGACTGAGCCGATCTAGTGCCTAGAGTGTGTGTATATGCATCCACGAGCAACCATTAGCAAACACTTGCATCCACTTGCATCCATCAACCATAACATGTCTCAAACACATGTTTCAACCATAGGTTTACCCTATCTAAAGGTCAAAAGTACTAACGAGAGGACATACTAAGAATAAGATAAGCACAAGATATGTGATGAAGGAGAAGCAAAAGGATATACCCTCCGAAAGAAAAAGGGTACCTCGAACGCATCTTCGCTTCCGTCTCCCAGGTAGCGTCACTCTCTTCATCTCCCCTTTGTACTTTGACTAGTTGAACCTCTCTGTTTCTCAGCTTCCAAATCTCTGACCCAAGGATGCAAGTAGGAGCTCGTCGAATCGTCGCATCACGCTCTGCTTCCACTTCTCTAAGCAAACTCGGCTCTACCACCTCTGCGGTCTCATGTAGGCACTTCCTCCCATAGAATACATCACTAAGTCTGTCGGGCAACTCCGCCAATGGAAGATGCTCCTCCCATGTACCTCCAAAATCCAAGATACATAGCCTCATAAAGGTCTTCTAAAACATGATTCACCCTCTCAGTCTGGCTATCCGTCTGAGGATGATATGCGGTACTCATACCCAACTGAGTCCCTACCGCCTCTTGCGAATTCTTCAAAAGCTCTCTAGTGAAGATAGGATCTCGATCACTCACTATGCTAGAGGGTACCCCATGTAATCGAACTATCTCTCGAAGATATACTGAAGCTAGCCATGGAGCAGTCCTCTTGCTCTTCATAGGTATGAAATGGGTGCTCTCAGTAAGTCTATCTACCCCCACCCAAATTCCTGTATTACCCTTCCTCGACCTGGGTAACCCGTCAATAAAATCCATCGAGATGCTATCCCACTTCCATTGCGGAACCTCCAATGGGTGAAGCAACCCACCTGGTTTCCTTTGCTCCGCCTTCACTTGCTGGCACACCTAACATAGAGCGACATACCCGGCCACATCTTTCTTCATACCAGCCCAGAAGAAAACCCTCTTCATGTCTTGGTACATCTTATCCCCACCGGGATGAATGGTCATCCTAGAACGGTGTGCGTCATCAAGAATAGCTTTCCTCAAACCCTCGTCTTACGGTACACCAAGTCTACCGTCTCTACGCAAACACCCCTATCGTCTAGGGTGTTCCTACTCAAATGGCTGGACGACTCCCCCCTTATGAGCTTCTTTATCAACTCAACCAACTGTGGGTCGTCCCTTTGTGCTCTTCCAATCCACCCCAAAAGAGTAGGTCTAACCAAGGAGGCTAGCAAACCGGGTACAAAGTCAATGGAAGGTCTAAAGTCAAACTTAGAAATAAACTCTAAGCTCCGTCGTTCAACGAACAATGAACTCAAGGACAACCTTTTTCTTCTTAAGGCGTCTGCTACCATGTTACCCTTACTCATAGGATGCTAAGGATCCCATCCACTTTTGTTGTCCTAAGACTATGCACTCGAAGAGTCTCCAACACTTCCCTAAGATGTAGGGCATGCTCTTCTCCACCAGGATATCATCCAAAATCATCATAACCGTCTCCCACGCAGACCACCCTAGTCGAATTCGGCATCCCCCAAAGGCAAGCCCCAAAGGCCTAAACCAATATCAGACAAACACCCAAGGGATACCTCCTTCGGATTCAGACGACCTACGTGAGATGATACAAATAAAAATGGCTAATTAATTACGCCCTTGACCAATTCTGGATGTTCTCGCCAGTCTCGCTCCAAAACCGTCGTTTATCCTATACTGGCCCTGCTCAGCCTATTGAGCACATACGAAAACTTATTTCGCTCCTAGAAAAGACCCAGATGTCATCTACAAAGACCATCACGAACTTATTTAGGTACTCCCTGAACACCCTTCTCAACAAAGTATGCGGGGGCGTTCGTCAAACCCAATGGCATCACCAGCCACTCATAAAAGAAATCATCCGGAGTCCTAAAGGCAGTCTTTTCTATGCTATCCTCAGCCACTCTCGACTGATGAAATCCCGTGGCTAAGTCTTACTACAAAAATACTGAGGCGCCAGCCAACCGATCAAAGAGATCATCAATCCTTGGCAATGGGTGTCTATTCTTCTTTGTGAGTTTCTTTAGTTCTCTTTAGCCTACACAAAGTCTGAGGGACCCATCCGCCTTCATAACAAAAACTACTGGAGCGCCCCACTCCGATATACTTCGTCTTATGAACCCCTTTTTAAGCAAATCGCCTACTTACTTATGGAGTTCCCTCCTCCCACTAGGAGCCATGTGGCACACTGGCCAAGATAATGGTTTAGCATTATCCACCAGATATATTCGGAAGTCAATCTCCCGCTTCGGAGGTAAGCCCTTCACCTCCTCAAACACATCCGGGTATTCCTGGACCACTCTAACAGATCGCAGACTCTAGACCAACGTGTCAAGCGATTCTAGATACCTTAGCATAACAGATTCTATGGGATTACAAGAGATCTCAAGAGTGTCACCCAAGCGGCCCATAAGCCTAACAACTCTCCCCCCCCCCCCAAATCAAGAACGGCACCCCTACTGGATAACCAGTCCATGCCCACTAACCCATAGCTCGTGAAGCCCAACAAGCATCACATCTAAACCCAACGCTAAGTATAGGAACTTTCAAACCCAAACACATCATGGAGCCCAATTGGGTTTGAAACAACTAAGGGATCATCTACCAACTGGTGTCTCAGTGCAGTGACTCTACTAGTAATGATGAGATAAACGAACTCAATGTGTCAAAATCATACAAAGTACGGACAGGATGATTGATCAGAAAAACTAGACTTTCAATAGAAGTAGTTCTACCTCTTTCCCGAATCGCGAGAGCCTGTACTTGCCCCCTAGCCTGACCTGGTGCCACATGAGCTTGCACCAGTCCTCCTGAGGTAGACCCCGTCCCTTGCTCCTTCTTTGGACAGTTTTTCATCAGATGCCCTGCTTCGCCACAGTGGAAGCAGCCAGTCTTAGTCTTCTTGCGACAATCTTTGTTTAGGTGGCCTAGTGTCCCACAATTGAAGCACCTCTTCTTTCCCTTGCCACTGTTGCCCTTCCCACCTTTGTTTTGCTGCTGCTGTTGAGGTCTCTTCTGATCTCCTTTCTTCTCGGGTGCTTTACTAGCATTGGGACCCTTCTCTTCCTTATGCATATTTTCTTCTGCTTTTGAGAGAAACCTTGCCTCAAACCTATGCCTGAAATCCACCCAAGAGTCAATCGGGCGTTCTCCATTAGTGACCTCCCACCAGAACGAGGCCTCTCCTTCCATTAACCAAGCGGCCAACCCGACTTTCTTTCCCTCTTCTACTTCCAAGATTTCCATCAATTCTTCCGTCTCATTAAGCCAATCCCTAGCTCCCACAAAAGGTTTTCCTCCCATAGCCTTAAACTTCCTACAAGTCATAGCAAAAGTATCCGCGCGAGGAGAAACGAGTGCAACGGGTGGAGGAGGAACATTTGCTGGACCTGCAGCGGCGGCCCTAGCCTCTAACAACCTCCTATACCATACTGGTACCGCTACACTATCCGGAAGATAAAGATCTTCAGCCATGCTGAGACGAAAAAGGGAAAGATTCAAAACGGAGAATTTGAGAGATAAAGATATGGCTATCGGGGATTATGCTTTTCTTTCAAAAACTTTTCTTTTAAAAGACATGTTTTTGAAAATATTTCTTCCAAAAATGTTTTTAGAAAAATAGTTTTCTAAAACTTTTATCTGTTCTGGTAACCTTTGCTCTGATACCACGTGTAACACCCCACACCCGCTATAGTCACTCACTAAGGGAATGCCATAGCATCGGTGGAGTATTTTTAGTGAGTATAGAACAGTAAAATTACAACAAGACAGATATAATGTAATACTTGAAAATTTTAAAACATCATCTCGTAGCAGCGGAAAGTAAAACATGTTTGGTTACATCATAAAACCATAACAAGAGTCAAGTACAAAATATCCATCCTGAATAAAATAAGTACATAATCCCACTACTCATAACAAATAGCCATAACAGAAAAGATAAGATAAGCTGAGCTCTACATCTACGGTCCAAGCTCCAAGAGATAGATAAAGCAAACTGATCAAAACCCACTAGCACTAGGCCCAACCTGAGGACCTGAAGGAAAAAGATAAAAACAACGGGGGTCAGACATAAGCCTGAGTGAACCCTATCTCCTTAATAATACAATTATTAAAGTAATTAGGGTATGATATGAACTCGGTATGGTATCTTTGGGGATAATGACTACACTAAGTTGCCCACGAACACAGGACGAACTAAGATAACCGTAAAGACGCATCTACCCACCCAAGGATAATTACTAACTGCACCACACCAGTTCTACCCACCAAGAGTAATTCCTACTTAAAGGTTGATCCCACTAAGTGTACTTAGTAATTTTTCACCCGGTAGTTTCTTGTACCCCTACACAGGTGCCGTCTGCCCCTATTTTTACTAGGTGTACCCACTACCCCCAAGCGATCGGCTCCCTACCGTAGATACCCGTGCTGGTCCCACAAAAGGGGGTGTATCATTTCCCAAAGTGGCTACCATATAATATCACTGTGCACGGCTTTATATCTACCCGATGCAACAACGACTTACCAACCAGCCCGGGTCCACACACGCATATGAAACCCGTTGATCCCGCGTTGCCACCGCTAACCCGTTTTGGCCTCTTACAGTCAAGCCCAATATGCGTGTCCCGTCACCCGACAAGGGTCGAGCCTACAAAGATATGTTGGGATATTGGTTGAAATGGGCCCCCACAAGCTACTACTTAAGCTTGTCGTTTAATCTAGTGCATCCCACTTAACCCTTTAACCATGTCCCCTTACATGTTATAAATCTTGGCTAAGTCCTTTAATCATATTTCAATTGCCACTTAGGGCACTCACTAGATTCCCACATGCCACCCATGGCACTTACTTAACCCCTTAATCATGTTTAATTACATGTTCCACCTTGGTTAAGTATTCTAATCGTATTCTCACATGCCACCCATGGCACTTACTTAACCCTTTTATCATGTTTAATTACATGTTCCACCTTGGTTAAGTATTCTAATCGTATTTTTCTATTGCCACCCAAGGCAACCCACTAGTCTCATCATGCCACCCCAAGGCACCCACTTAACCCCTCATGTCCCACTACATGCTAATATGGTTAAGTGTTTCTTAATTCATTAATTAAGATCATGACCTCATAAAGACCTCCCACATTAGACCGTCTTTTATGACTGCTGGATATGCCGGTTGGTTCCGGGCAGACTTCCGTCATAAAAAGGGCCTAACCTCGTGTCTTTACTTTAATCATGTATTTAATTTATGACTAAGACCTCTCACATTGGGCCAATCATTTGTAGCCGCTGGATGGCCGGTCGGTTCCGGGCAGACTTCCGCTACAAAAGGGTCCAACCTCGTGTCTTAGTTGATTAATTAATCCTAATTAATCACCCCCATATTAATTATCCCTAATTAATATCAGATTTTCCATAACATGGGTAGACCTAACTCAATAGGTAAATTCCCATGGGGTAGACCTAACTCAATAGGTAAATTCCCACTTATGGTAATTTATTTTTTATTGTATGCTTAATCATACCCATTTCAACATACTTTTAATTAACATATTTACCAACCCCATCGTTCCCCACGTAAATCGTTCTCATTTCATGACATAAATAAGGGGAAGATCATTACAAATATCATGGGTTTAGCATACAACTTTGTCATGGGTTAAGAGGATGTCAACTTGCATATATGAGCATATATTAACCCAACTACATTTAACCCAAACTTGCATATTATCAAACATGTGTCTTACATAACATGTTGCATATGAACTTACATATCATCAAACATGTGATTTGCATAACATGTAGAACTTGCATTTTAGCATATACTTAACTTGCATAAGCACTCACATACTTGCATAAGCATTCATATACTTGCATAAGCTTGCATATCATGTTAAACTTGCATTTCAACATATACATAACTTGCATAAACATTCACATACTTGCATAGGCTTGCATATTATGTTAAACTTGCATTTCAACATATACATAACTTGCATAAACATTCACATACTTGCATAGGCTTGCATATTATGTTAAACTTGCATTTCAACATATACATAACTTGCATAAACATTCACATACTTGCATAGGCTTGCATATTATGTTAAACTTGCATTTCAACATATACATAACTTGCATAAACATTCACATACTTGCATAGGCTTGCATATTATGTTAAACTTGCATTTCAACATATACATAACTTGCATAAACATTCACATACTTGCATAGGCTTGCATATTATGTTAAACTTGCATTTCAACATATACATAACTTGCATAAACATTCACATACTTGCATAGGCTTGCATATTATGTTAAACTTGCATTTCAACATATACATAACTTGCATAAACATTCACATACTTGCATAGGCTTGCATATTATGTTAAACTTGCATTTCAACATATACATAACTTGCATAAACATTCATATACTTGCATAAGATGTTAAACATGCATATAAGCATATACATGACTTGCATAAGTACTCACATACTTGCATAACATGTTTGCATAATGGATCCATATTCACTTAGTGTTTTGCATCATAAACATCATGAAACAACTTGCATAAAAATATCATGATTACATATTATGAAACTTGCATGACATAAGGCATATAACTTGCAAAACACATAATATTCACTACATCAAGCTTGCATAAATATATGGATCCACAAACATAGCCATACTTTATCACATCTTATCATAATCAATTCAATAATTGATTATTAAGGGGATAGAAGCTCACCAAAACAAGATTAGCAAGTTAAATGAAGCAAATCCCAATGATTAAGTAGAAGAAGATGTAGATTAGCTTGCAAACCCTCTTAGGATTTTTAGTGGAGGCTCTCCAATTTTCTAAGTGGTGGCATAATGGCCTTAGATCTATTTTTGGTAAGGATAAAGGGGGGTATTAGGGTGTATATATAGATTAGTTAGATGTTTTAGGACCATAGGATATACCCTAGAACCAATCCTAGCCTTTAAAGCATGTCTTGGGGAAGAAGTCAAGTGTAGGAACCATTTAGGGCCCAAAAAAAACAGCCCAAAACTCATCCCGGGCCTCAAAACATGAGCAGTTTTCGTTTTTGATTTTTCGTGAAACTTTGACGGGCCATAACTTGGTCATACGGACTCCGATTTACGAAAACTCGGACTCTATTTCGCGTATTTTTCCGAAACGAACGCAATGGCACAGCCCGTTTCCCCTGATTCAGAATATTAAATTTAATTCTGCTCTGATTTATGTTATAACAAGTTATTTAACATACGGGGTGTTACACATATCGTTCTATCACTGATTTAGTTTTATTAGGTTGTTAGGGTTTATAACACTCTCGCCTCTGTGCATTGATCGTACCACTACCCAGCGGATCAAACCTAATAATCCATACATACATACATACGTACATGCATACATACATACATACATACATATATATATATATATATATATATATATATATATATAGCGCTATAAGCCCATTATATCAAGGTACTATCTATGTTACGCTCCTCGAAAGGCCTCCGTCTTCATGCTATGATAGAATACTAGATCTCCACCGCCATGCTATGAAAGCGTACTAACTACTGTCTGAGCTCCGCTATTAAGCTAAACCCTTATACAGAAGTAACGCTCCGACAACGATGATGCACCATTTAGTGTGTATACCGAGGACCTACTTGCGATCATACTTTCTACTATCTGAGTTCCGCTATTAGGCTATACCCTTACACGGAACTCAATTGGTGGATTTTTATATCTGCCTACAATACAGATTTGCACAGATTGTCTGTCCCTTTTCTCGGTGGCTATGTCCCCACTTGAGCCTTCACCCTCAACTATCGAAAGAGAAATTCAAGACCTATGTGACTGTGCCCCTAACAAGCAATTTAAATATCCAATTGGCATTGCCCCTTATTCAATGTTTCGATAGTAAAAGACCAGTATCCTGTTAGTTTTGCTCCATTATTTCCCGTACACACTCTGACTGACGATGACAAGTATCCAACAATATACTATCCGTATTGGGTCCACCTCTACGAAGTCTGCTCTCGAAGATGAGGCAATCACCGAATCATACAAATTATCCCACCACTCTTTTGGCTGCCCTCAACATAAATGCTGCCAAGGCATTTTTATGTATGGAACCATATAGACATGCCTCTTAGGTAGCTTGCCACGGGCATCCCACAGAGCTCCATCTCAGAGTATCCTCATGTCTTGTAGAAGTCTCGAACTTCCTTCTGGTCCTATTGAACATTAAGTTGGACGTGCTTCCATTGTATCTTTGGACACTATGATGATCTGCCCCATTGGGCTCTTCATTCAAGATTCCTTTAGATCGATCCAAACATATCTCGCTATTTTATTAGACCCTATGTCTAATCTTTTGTTATGCGTTTAAACTTACTATTAATTTGGCTAATTAACATTATTGTTCAATCCATTTAATCTGAACATTAATTACTTGTTTATTAACTTTAATAGCCATCATAGAACTATCAAAAATCCATAAAATGCCTACGAGGCCACCACAGAACCGTAGAATAACCATAGAATGCCTATTAACAAACAACTACAGAATTATGCTTATTAAACTTAATTCACAATTTTAAGTTTATTCGTAATAAGCCTCTCTCATTTTAATTTACCTCTAATTATAATTCTCATGTTATAGTCTTACTTTCACTATAGAATCATAGACATAGAATTAAGCTTATTAAACTTAACTTTCAACTGTACGTTTTATTCATAATAATCCTTTGTTATTTCATTTCATTTTTAATTATAACCTTCATGTTATAATCTTACTTGCACAAATATCAAAACTGTATATTATGATTTGTTACTGTGTCCACACATTTACCACAGTATTATTTTTTCCAACCTGTTCAACTTGTCTTATTATGATCCATTTAGATGCCCATAAAATTATCATAATAGGTTGCATTTATTTCTGTCCATCAGTGTCATCTTTACTTCTTGCTCTTTTCCTTTACGTAATGCCTTTTAGTTATGTTACTCTTTTACTTATTGTCTTTGTAAGTTTATCCTTTTTTGAAAGTTATGCTTATTCCTAATTGATTGGTTACAAAAAATGTACAAAAATCGATTCCACAGCATAAGATAATTGTATCAGTAGAAATCCATAATTGCAAGACATTCCTTTTTATTTATTTCTATGTTATTGAATAGTTCGCAATACGGTCAAATCCTTATTTCGCACTTGTCTGTGTCTTCTTCTTTTATTCTTGCAATTATATTTTTATTTTACTTACATGCCAAACTATGGAAATATATCCCCTTTTCTAACCAACCAATCTAGGATATTCCTAACTTCCTATTTTTATAGGTACATATTAATTCCTATTCTTTAGTTTATTTTCCCATGTTTGACATATTTTATAAGAGTTTCAATACAATTAGGATTATTCCCTTTTTCCCATCCCAACCATCTTCGGTATTTGTTTAATTCCAAATTTAAATCATAACCTCAACAAGTAAAGATGGGGATTCTCGTATTTACAATTCAAACTATAGATTTAGTGTACCCAATATTTCTTATATTATGCCAACATGAATTACAGTAAAAAATAAACTACTGTAATTAGAAACATATTGAATTCACACAAAAATAAATTATCACAACTGTGTAATTCTGAATCATCAAAATTTATTAATTTAATAGGAATTAAACCATAATATATATCATTATATAAAAAATTATTTAAATCTACTCACTTGTAATTTCCACTCTAAGTTTTGAATCTGATATGGATTTAGATTTATTATCCATGGTCTTTCTGTTTGAATCTACAAAATCATACGGATAGAGAATTTGGACATCTGAATCTTAAATCTACAACATCTGCTTCCACATCTTAAATCAAATAGCTCAAATATAATATTTTCTATTTTCTAAAGAATTGAAGGAGAAAGGGAATGGCAGGGCTTGTGCGTCTACTTAGAAAAATATGATTTTGATGGCCAGCTCTTTAGGTTCTTTAATAGATGTCCAAACTATCTATGTTTGTTTGATTTAGAATAATATTATCCATGCCATCAAAACAATAGAAAACATGTCGTTAATACATGGCATGGGTCAGCCCATACGCTGCTTGGGTTGGCACATGGGTCGATCCCTAGGACGACCCACCCATTGTATGTGTTGATCCAAACGAATATTAACGCGTTTGGCCAGGTGTCTTTGTAGTTTTTGGTTTCATATGTGTTTAATTCTTTCGAGCATTATTTTTAACGTTATTTTTTATTTCTTGTATTATTTGAATTTTTGACACACCTTTAATTTTAAATTCAAATACATACTAAGTAGCTTCAGGATTATGTACATATTTGCGAAGATGAGAAACATGAAAAACATTATGGACACCAGCCAAATTTTCTGATAACTCTACTCAATACGCGAGCTTCTCGATCCCATCTAAGACGGGAAAGGGTCTAACAAATATGGATGCCACTTTCACTGACTTTCTGAATCTCATTACACTATTTATTGGTGATACCTTACTATATACATGATCTCCAACAGAAAACTCAAGATCTTACACCTCTTATCTGCATAACTCTTCTACCACGATTGAGCTTCCTTCATCTACCTTGGATCAAATCAATCTTGTTTGCGGCTTTCTTTACCAATTATGGACCTAGGAATGAACTTTTTTCAATCTCTAACTAATAAGCATGCGATTTACACAACCTTCAGTATAATGCCTTAAACGGTGTCATTTCTATACTCGCTTGAAAGATATTATTATTATAGGAAAACTCAACTCGAAGCAAATAATCTTCCCATGAGACACCAAAATATAAGATACAAGTTCTCAACAAATCATCAAGTACTTTATTGACTCTCTTTGTCTTCCCCTTCGTCTATGGGTGATAAACGGTACTTATCTTGAGCTTGGTATCTAAAAGCTTTTGTAGAATCATCCAAATTTTGCTAGTGAATAGTGAATTCCTATCACTAACAATAATACTGGGAATTTCAAGAATTCTAACAATATTCTTCATGAATAATTCTGCTAAACAAGTGCCATCCTGGTTGAATTACTGGGAATAAAATAGGTGCTCTTAGTCAATCTATCCACTATGGTACAAATACTCTTGTTCCCTTACCTCAACAATTTGTCAATAAAGTCTTTAGAACTCCATTTCCAACCTATAATATCTAATGGTTAAAGAAGTCCATTAGGATTCTGATGCTCGGATTTCACTTGTTGATAGTTCACGCATTAAATTACTTATAAGCCAACATCTCTCTTCATTCCTTCCTAAAAGAAATTTCTTTTCATGTCTTGATACGTCTTGGTACCTCCAGGATAAATCATGAGCTTAGATCGATGACACTCTCAAAGAACTTGCTTCCTTAGATATTCAACATCTAGGATACATATTATTTCTTTCTTCCTCAACCATCCCTCATGGTCAAGATTGAAATCTTTCAAATCATCAATCATCGCTCCAGCTTAGAGTCTCTTAATACTTTTAGCTAAAACTGCATTTTTTTTGCTTAAAAGCAATTCATTTGATCAAGAGTGGTGTAACCTCCAAACATAACATCATAGTCGTTCCTTGCCTCAAACTTTCCATTGTTCTAGAACACACATCATAGGTAGTCAACGCCTTTAACTCTTTCCATTTCGCGAACATAGCTAACATCACATCTTGAGGTTTCCTGCTAAGGGCGTCAACAAATTTATTTCCTTTTCTAGGTGTGTACTCGAAGCTAATATCATAACTTGCTAAAACCCCAAGCCCTTTCTATTATCTCATATACAGTTCTATCAGAGAGAATAAATACCTCAAAGATTTATAATCCATAATTAGCTCAAATCTATTTCCTAAGAGGTAATGTCTCCAAAATTTCAAAGTAAAGACAAAATATGTTAACTCTAAATCATGAGTCAGACATCTTGCTTCATGTAGTCCAAGGCATTTAGAATAATAAACAATTACCTTACCCTTCTTCATAAGAAAAACTTCCAATCCAGTTCTGCACACACCAGTATAGATTTCCAATCTTTGTTACCATCTGGCACAATCCAAATTAGAGAATTGGTCAACAAGTGCTTTAGATTCTAAATTGTTTCCTTATACTTACTTAGACAAATAATTTAGCTCCTTCTAGGTTGACCTGATAAGTGATGCCGTCATCCGTGAGAAATCCTTACTGGATTTGCAGTAATACCTGGCCAATCTAAAAAACTTCTAGTCATGATAACACTTTATATTCTCTACCAACTATTGATAGCCTCAACCTTAGTTAGTTATATAGGCAACCTTTCATCTAAAACTACATGACCAAGGAACTTTATCTTATTCTTCTAGAAGTGACATCAAAAAACTTAGCTTTCAACTGGTGTTGCCTCAAATTCTTAAGCACAATCCGAAGATGAATCTCATGATCCTTCTCATCTTTAAAGTAAATTGGAGTACACCAAAAAACATCAATATACACCAAACGAACATATCCAAGTGCTCCTGGAAACCCCGGTTCCTAAAATCCACAAAGTAAGCAATGCATTTGTCAACTCGAACGCAATAACCATTCATTTGTATGATCTATATCTTATCCAAAACTCCATCAATGGACTACTATTTTATGCTAAACACAATTGATGGAATCCAGTAGCCAATTCCAACTGAGAAAACACTCCAGCTCCACTTAACTGATCGAACAAATCATCTATCCTTGGCAAAGTATTGTATTCTTCACCTCCAATTATTATGTTTCAAATAATCAATACACAATATTATTGATCCATTTGACTTATTGACAAGCATTGTAGCTACTCATTAAGGCAAACTTTTTATGTCCGATAAAGCTATTTCCTTCCAATTCCACTAGTTACACCTTATATTCCTTCATCATTGAAGGTGTCATCCTATTAGGTGATCTACTACCGCTTCAGTGTAAGATCTATTCTGAACTCTGTATCTTTCCTTAGTGTTAATCCCATCACTGATTGAAAACATCTGCGAACTCCTTAACAAAGAGAACTTGACTTGTTTCATTTTCAAGTTATAATGCACCCAATAAGGCATAAACCAACAATCCTGCACTCTCTATCAAGTACACGATCTTATTGCTACAACTTAGGTGACTCGGTGATATTTTCCTATCTTGGTAAAGTATCCTAGCATCGTAGTGATTCAATAAATCCTTACCCAGGATAATGCCAAAGCCCGCAAAATCAAACATATCCAACATGTAAACAAAAATGTAATTAAGTAACTGGAATTCCAGGTTATCGCATCTCATCCCTAACTATCTATAGGATTAGCTACCGTAAAGTATGCAATAAGGTATGATGATTCTAATGACAAATTATCTACCAAACATTTGAAAAAAAATTGAATGTGATGCACCAAGACTAAATAATACTATAACAGGCATGCTACAAATAGACTTTCCTTTCTCAACAGTAGTGAGTTCTTATGAAGATGGTTCAAAAGAAAGAACTTTCCCGTTAGCTGCCTGTAGATACTTCGTATTATAACGCCCTAGATGATTTTAATTATGGCACCTCACATTTATCTTTAAAGGATCTGCTTTAACTTCACCTAACCGACATTCATTAGCATAATGACCGTTCTCACCACACCTATGGAAAATGACACTAGCTTTGCCCCGCTTGGCCTTATCTCCTTTTTGATCTCCCTTACCTTTGAAGAATATTAACTTCTTCCCTTGAGAACTATGGTGATTAACCGACTTCTCATCACCAAATAAAGCAACTCCTCATTACAAACCTCCATCTCAACAACAATATTTCTAGGATCCCTCAAGCATGGCATCGTAGCCATAGCAATCTCCAGCTTTAATCTCCAAATAAACCTATCATTCCTTTTGATCACAATGTCGATGGTGCTATAAGAATATTTAGATAATTTATTAAACCTATTGGCATACTAAATTACCAACATCTCCCCTTACACTAGCTCTATAAATATCTGAAATTGTGATGATTGGCCCATACCACATACATATAAACAAGTAAAATGGTGCGTTGAAGCATGCTAAGATGATACGGGTCGAACCCCCCTCATGAGCAATAATTAAAACCAGACATGTCTCATATTTCACAATACATGGATAAAGTATCATAAGCAGTAACTTAATGAGTAACAACAAAATAACCAAGCAACTGAAATACACCAAATCACATAATCATATATATGAAATCAATGATATCTTAATACATGTCATCCTCACTACAACTCTCAAAATACCCTCATTATAGTGGAAAGCAAATATATACAAGTAAGTATACGCTATAGCTCCTCTTAGCTCGCCTCTGGCTCCACATCCTCGTATAACCTGATATATAGTCAACTCACTGACAATGTCAACTAATCCATGATAACATCGAAGTGCACCTAAGATAATAAGAAGAGACAAAAACCTTGAGTAAGATAAAATTCTGATATGAGCGGTAAGATCTATCAAAAGTTGTACTACAAAATATGGAAATGGATAGGTTAAGTATCATACCTGACCTATCCTTGCAACCAAAGAGTCAACACATTAATAAGATAATATATGCTACTCAAATAGATATGCTACTCAAAGAAAACAACAAAAAAGGTCGATGAAGTAATAAGATGAGAGAATCTGCATAGCTTACCCCGCCCACATTCCCTATCTCATTCCCCAATCCCTATAGTTGATAGTCTACCCAGGAAGTGAAGATGAGAACAAAAAAGCAACTGCACAAGCATCATCCAAATCCTAACTATCACCTTCTAAAGTCGTGAATGGGTTGGTACTTTTGTAGCAACTCCAGCCAAGGACTAATGGAAATCCCAATTCTAGTAGAAACTCTGTGTTACGCCAACACGTTCCCTTCTGGCTTAGGTTCACCACCTATGGTACCCTTTCTTTGAGTCTAATAGAACACTATGAGCTATCAACAGTTCCTTAGCAATCCACTATTAGAGTTGCTCCACTCCGCTAATCAAAGCTTGAGTCATCTAATCTATTATCACACAACAAAATTTCCCACGAACTACATCCATCCTTACAACATTGTTCACCATGAGATATGTCTATAATCCTATTCACCACGAGTTAACCATGTAGTGTCATTTGCCATGAACTGCCTTATCATAATGTAACCACGTTCTCCACATACTAACCACAGTCTCCCTTCGAACCACTTTTCATTTGAGCCTTCAACCGAAGGGTTAATCACTTGATTATGCCATAACTCTCAAAACCGAGAAGAAATTGTGAATATACGACTTCCGACATGGCCATAATGCCCTCTACATGACCATTTATGGAACTTTGATCTATTTTTGCCAATTTTATGGGGAACTGCCATCCCATTACCAACGGACATGTGTTGGTCCGTATATTTAGCCAAATTTTGGCTAAGTGTTTTTGGAAACTTCATGCATGCCTCCAGCTTGCTACTTCCAAGGCCGGGCCATCCATTTTGCGCCTAAGATTCTTCATGTCAGTCCATGAATTCATCAAGTCATTTCAGCTGTGTGCCTCAACCAATTGGCCCCAAACTTCACTTATAGCCTGCAAATGCCTCCTGGAGTCCACACCCCAAATTTAAAGGCAAAATAATGCCTCCTTATTGACCGATGTCGGCACGAAGGTCATGGATCGGTGTTGATCTATTTGCTTAGCTTATTTTTTCCATTAATTTTTTTTCATCTTCCTGTGGCATTCCAGAGCTTAATCTCCAAGTTTCATGTAATTCCAACGAAATGTGATCCTGTTATGCTCTAATCTTCATTCCAAGTCCTAATTTCAATCATTCTAACACAGAAAACCAAGTAAAGCATCCAAATAATGATTTAAACAACAAGCATATGAATCTCCCATCATGAACAAACACTTAACTTCATGCAAAACATAAATCAATCATTTGTATGCATATATCTTGTGTAAATCTACATGTTAATTACTCTAAACTTATCATTTTAATCCATTTTACCACTAGATAATTATTCCTTAGATTTTAGATTTGAAATGAACATAAATGATCAAGTTTTAGGGTGATTTAACATGTAAATGTGAGAAAAAACCTAATCTAAGCATGCGATGCAGTATAGTCTAGTGATAGATCAAAATCACTCACCAAATCAACAAACCTATGTAGATCATAATGGAAGTGATTGAGACCACAAGGAATGATTGAAATTGGCCTTTAAACGGTGATCATGTGTAGTTCAGTAAAGATCTAATCCGTAATATGCGTTTAGAGGAGATTAAAAGTGATTTAGAATATGTTTTAGGGTTTTGCGAGGAAAAGCTAGAGAATCATAGTTCTTGTGGCTACTAGAAAATGAAGAGAAAAGGTTAACTAATATATTCATTCCATATTTATAATGCAGGGCAATAACCCTAATGGGCTAACCAAATAGTCTATTAGCTACTAACTACATCTGTCCACTAGTTCAGAATACTTAAAACTATTGCATCTTCCTAACCCAACACTAAATCAATAATGTAACCACTCTACGGAATCGCCAATCGTCAAATCTTTCCATAGGCATAGGTTTGAGCATCAAATTCTATACCATTAATAAGATATTGCCAGAATAAGATACTCAGGGTAAAATGATCACAAAGCAATCCAGAAAAATCATGGATGTTTAAAATATCCTAACTAACCATATGTCAAATTATGAGAGTGGTATCACCTTGTGTGAATTAAATAAATTATTTTGCGATCCTCTGATAGGTAAAATATGGGTCGCTACATTCTCCCCTTTTAGGAACTTTCCCTCAAAATCCTAAAATAAACACGAGCAATCACAATATTCTGCGTGTCCACCATCCATGAGCAATCAATCTAGAATATAATCTAGAACCCAAAATTCCATGCAAGCAATGTCCTAACATAGCATGCAGAGTCCTAATGGTACAATATCAAACGACACAGTAGACGCAAAAATATGACATATCATCTAAAGAGTTCTAAATATGCCTCCCTCATACCTATGCGTTAAGTCCTTGCTATAGCCCAAAGAGCTTTCCAGCCACTACGCTATTTCAATTTAGCGCTGATGAATAGTAGCTCCATTTAAACCCCTGCTATTTTCCGCAGCATCCGCTAAATCAATGCTATTTATCATCCGCTTTAGCAATATTAATGCATAAAGAAGGATTTGACCAGTTCTCTTTTAAAATAAATCAAAATGGTGAATGTAAAGAGCTAGTTTTTAAGTCATAAGTTCCTTATATAAGATAGAAATTTGTAGTAATCCTCGAATCTAATGTGCATAACCGTGATATTCTTTAATTTTGTTGTATAATATTAATTAACATTCGTTTCTTTACATAAATTATGTGAGAATATTAATGAATTAATTTTAATTATATAGTTTTACATCTAATTAACATTTTGCATCTTCTCTATATCCCCGCTATTTCCCTGCTTTATATCCGCTACTGCTTTTTACACTTCTAACGCTATAGAACTGCAAAACGCTTTAATTGCACACCCTCATACTCTCCTCCATCTTTCATGTACAATCGTCATCATCCTTGCTCCACTATATCCTAACTATCTTAACTACCCTTCTTCTAAGCTTTTTCGTATCGTTTCACATGATCCGAAGTGGCTGACGAGGTCTCGAAACTTCTGGTTCACCATTTAGTTCTCATGCTGATCTGATGCTACTGTAATACCAGAGTCATGTGCAAACGTCCATAGACAAGATACATGAAACACATTGTTCACTCCCGCCATCTTCAAAGGTAGATCCACTATATGTGCCAAATTCCCAATCCTCTCAACAGTCGGAAATGGTCTGACAAATCTCGAAGCTAATTTACCTTTCTTTCCAAACCGGACTGTGTTCCTAAGAGTGGAAATATTAACAAATACCATGTCACAAACAAAGAATTCCAAATCACTTCTCTTATCCGCATAGCTCTTATGACGACCCTGAGCTGCTTTCATTCGCTGACGAATGGTCTCTATGTTATCCAAAGCCTCTCGAATCATCTGAGGCCCATGTATTATCGTCTCCCTTACTTCCAGCCAACATGAAGGTGCATTACAGGGCCTTCCATACAACGCCTCATAAGGTGCCATGCCATTACTCGCTTGATAAATATTGTTATAAATGAAATCTAAAAAATGGAGGTAATCATCCCCAAACCCTCCAAAATCTAGAATACAAGTTCTAATAAGATCTTCCAAAACTCGATTTACCCTCTTAGTCTGCCCATGTATCTAGGGATGATAAGAGGTGCTAAAATGTAGCTCGGTGCCCAACATCTATTACAAACTCTTCTAGAATCTGCTAGCAAATAACGGATCTCTGTCACTTACCATTCAGTTTGGCACACCTTGGAATAGAACAATCCATTTCATATATAACTCGGCTAACTTTGATATCATTCTAGTAGGATTGACAGGTTTGAATCTTACTTTTTTGGTCAAGCTATCCACTATCACCTAAATACTATCAAAACCTGCCCTAGTCTGGGTAATACATCAATAAAATCCATAGATATATTACATTCTAGGATCTCCAATGGTTGAAGCAATTCACTTGGCTTCTTCTACTCAATTTTCACTAGATGACAGCTCATACACTTTGAGATAAACTTGGCCACATCACTCTTTTATCTTCCCAGCAGTAAGTTCTTCTCATATCCTGATACATCTTATTACCACCAAGATGAATAATAGATTTAGAATGATGACATTTCATTAAAATTTTCTCTTGAAGTCCATCAACATCTGGAACATATATTCGTCCATCCGTCTGAAGCCAAATGTCCCAATTTATTTCATATCGTTACAAGTCCCCTGAGTCAACTCTCACAATCTTACTCCGTATCTCTACTAGTTTAGAATCCCACTTCTGGCTAGTTCCAATCCTTTTGATGAGAGCAGGTCTGATGGATAAACTCGCTAACATCTTAGGCTCTAACTCACAATGAGACCTGAATCAAACTTAGCTAAATAGAGTTGCTTCCACTCCAGAAACATAGCTTCAAGTCCAACATGAATTCTACTTAACACATCTACCACTGCGTCACCATTTCCTGAAGTATAGGAAATACTAAAGTCGTATGAGGCCAGAAACTCTAACAATCTTTACTGCCGAAGGTTAAGATTCTTTTGAGAAAAGAAGTACTCCAATGACTTATGATCCATAAATAACTCGAACCTCTCTCCCAACAAGTATTGTCTTCATAACGTCAAAGCAAAGACAGTTATCTCCAATTATAAATTATGAGTATGGTAATTCATTTCTTGTGGCTTCATTTATCAACTAGCATGAGCGACAACCCTTTCTCTGTACATCGATACAGCACCACGAACTATACCAAAGTCATCTATATACATAGTTATCTCTTCATTCCAACCAGGAATAATCAATAATGGTGCACTTGTCAATCTCTCTTTCATACCTACAAAGGCATGCTCGTACTGTGCATCCAAATCGAAAGCCTAATTCTTCTTCGTCAAGTTAGTTAGCGATGCACCTATCTTGAAGAAATCATTGATAAATCATCTATAATATCCTGCTAGACCAAGTAAATTTTGAATATTGGTTGCATTCTTAAGCCCATTCCATTCTTGTATTGCTGCTATCTTTGCACGGTCCATTGCTTCCTTTTCCAGATACTACATGACCCCAGAATCTCACTTCTTCCATGCAGAAGTGTTATTTAGAAAATTTGGCCTTCATCATGTGTCTTCTCAATACATCAAGTACAATCCACAAGTGAGTCTTGTGCTCCCCTTCCATTATAGAGTTGATAAGAATATCACTCATGAATACAAGTATGAGCTTGTTCAATTGATCTCCGAATACCTTGTTCATAATTTTACAAAGTATGTCAGCACCCCCAGACAGCATAACTAACTACTCTAAGAAACCCGATGGTGTTTTAAAAGCAGCCTTCGGCACACTATCTTTGCCACTTTCAGTTAGGGAATCCCGTGGCCAAATCCGTTAGGGAAAATGCCTTTGCCTAATGCAGTTGATCGAATAATTAATTATTCCTCAGTAATGGATACTTGTCATTTTGTTCATCTCATGGTAATCCACGCAAAGTTTCAACGAGCCACCTTCCTTTGTCTCGAATACAATAGGTACACCCATTTGGATACGCTCATCTGAATGAATTCTTTCCTCAGCAGGTCTCTAACCTGCACCCTTAGCTCCTTCTGCTCTCTTGATACCTTCCATTTTAATGACGTAACAATAATTATGGATTCATCTGTCAAATCAATCTTAAATTTGATCTCATGGTGCGATGGCAACCCAGTGACTTAGTTGAAGACATCTAGATAAGTACAAAAAACAGGCGCAGATGGCTATCTCTCATGTGGAGCACCAAGAGAATACAAATAGCTGACCATTGCACCATCCTCCAATAAATAATCAAGCATAACCCCTTTCCCCTCCACATTTTTGACCATCACCTTAAGTCTCTTACAATCCACAATAGTTGCATACTTCCTGAGCCATTCCATACCCAAAATAATATTGAACCCCGCAAAGTTCAGAATAAAACAATCACAAACAAAACTCGATAAAAAAAGACCATGAAAAAACAGACAAAGAAGAGTAGACCCTCCTACCAGGTTAGTCATAATCACATATTCATCTACAAGTTCAGGATGCAAATCTAATCTACACATGAAATAAATACTGATAAAAGAATGTGTAGCTCCAGTATTAAATAAAACTCTAACATAAATGTCTCTGATAGAAAGCATACTTTGCATCATGATGTTCTTCCCTTTTTCATTAGCAGTCGGTGCACTAGAAGGAGTAGGAACCATATCCAAAGCATAAGCCTTCATCGCCTGCCTATTCGTCACAGGATCTGGACAATCTCTCTTCAGATGTCCAACGCTATCATAGCTGAAGCTCTTTTTCTTACCCTTCTTAATTGGACACTTGTCAAAATAGTGCCCTTTCTTGTTACAGCTGAAGTAGATAGCCTCATTCAAATATTTCATCTTATTAGGCCTAATCTTGCCCTACTTCTTCCTTTTCCCATTCCATTTTCTCTTATAACCTCCACCACTCTGCTACGACTTTGGTACCTCAACAACCTCACAAGCAACTTTCTTTGGGAACATGCTATCAAGCCTAAGACCTTTCTCAATCAGTTTCTCAAACAGATCTTAATATGATCTACAAAATTCTCTCCTAGATACTTATCCAACCCCATAATGATCTTCTCATTCTTTTTATATGAAATATCTATAAAGGAAGGTCCATATTTGGAGAGAGCCACAAACTATGTATCGTATTATGAGACTGTCCTATTTCCTTATGTCAGCTCGGCGAATATCTTGAATAAGATAGACTTATACAACATAGGAATGAACTTGTCTTCGAGTTTAGCTTTGAAGTCATTCCAAGTTATCACATCATCTGGAGTAGTAAGAACAATGGAGCTCCACCAACTCATGGCTCTAGCCTGAAGCTGTTAGGAAGAAATCTTCATTTTCGTACCATTGTCGATCCCTAAGTCTATAAAAATATGGGCAAAAGTGTCCAACCACTCATGGACCTTAATAGGAAACTCAGACCCACTGAATGGCTTGCCTCCTAGAGTAAAAAAGTCCTTGCATAACTTGGAAAAGTCCATTTATGGTGACGACACAGGAACACCACCATCACCGAAGATTATACAGAGTGGCAGGAGCTCTTTCTATGACTGATGCTATCATAACATCGAACATAGCCTGGTAATCGAGAATAGACACATCTGATCCACCCTCTTCTTCAACCTTCGAGGTAGAATGAATCTTAGTTGTGTTTCTAGCAGCTTGACTTATTCTTAGTCTGTAATAGGAATAGTTAGTCTCAACTCGAGAAAAGTACACTACAACAAATTCACTATATTACAACGGTGGAACACCGTTGTAAAATACTTTTTACAACGGTGGCACCACCGTCGTGTATTAAGAAGTTGTAATAGACTAAAACTTTTTACAACTTTTATGCACCGTTGCGACACCGTTGTGACATTTGTATTTTACAACTGTTTTCCACCGTTGTAATAGACTTTATTACAACTGTAATGTTCCACTGTTGTTATAATTCACTTGTTTACATATTTTTTTAAAGTCTAGCAATTTAATTTTAGCATTCACTTCTTTACAATAGAAACATGACGTCAAGTTCACTAATTAGCCATATGTGCAAAAAAAATAGTAGCAAAGAACAAATTCATACTGATTAAAAAATAAATAAAGAAAGTGTAACAACCCGTAAAATGCGAGCCAGTTTGAAATTTTTATTTTGGCAACTTTAGTGAATTTTGAATATTTAATCTGAATTATTTTAAATAATATCGACGAGAAATTTATTTTGAATAGAATTCGAACGTATATATTATACGCGTCGTCGTTAGATTATAAATAATTATATATAATTATAAAAAGGAATAAAAAGTAAAACTGCATTTTTTAAAATTAGTAAAAAAAACTGCATATTTTTTTTTTAAAAGAAAAAAACTGAATTTTCTTTATTTTTAAAACTGTTTTTCTTTTATTTACTTTAAAGCTAAATTTTATTTTATGTTGTAAGTGATAAAAATGTAATCTTTTATATAACAGCGAAGTAAAAATATAATTTTTCTATATTGAATAGCGAAGTAAAAATATAATTTTTATCTATGAACTTTGAACTAAAAATTCGATTTTTATATATTGAACTTTGAAGTAAAAATTCGATTTTTATATATATAGTGAATACGGGCAGCGAAGATAACGAAGAAGATTTCTATAAATGAAGAGCCGTGGAGCTAGGATAGCTATAAGTGAGAACTTCTCACTCAAAATTTCTCTTTTGCTAGTTATATATATACATATATACTAGGATGCAGACGGTGCTTAGTAGCACCCGACACCCGTCCACATACCATGGACTTGTTTGTTCTATGATTGATACTTATGATTTGGCATCAAAAATCTGATTTTCGTATATATATCAAATTACGAATTTGAGACTCTAATTCACTAATTGATTGATGTTTGTGTTGTTTGGTTATTTGTTTGCTAATTTTCAGCCATTTAGCCTAATTGGACCGAATATTGAATTATATTGAAAATTGGTTGCATTTGCTTGCATATACATATATATCATTGAACAGGTCATAGCAAGGAGGCTAGAGCCAGAGAATAAAATTTGTTTGCCCGACAAATAGGTACATGTTTACTACATAATTTCCTGTTTTGTTTGGGTGATGATGATTTTGTGAGCCTATTGGCTAGCCGTTTGGCTTTTTCTTTTTCTTTTTGAGATCTGAAGGACCGGGAACGCTATTTGCAATTTCCCGATGCTCCCGGTGCAGGGGAGGTTATGGCGAAATTTTTCGAAAATTTAGGGTGTTAGCCAAATTTTTGAAATTTTGAAAATTCTCAGAAACTGAAAAGTTGGAGAATGGAAGCCAAATCGAACGTAGTGTTGATTAATCAAACCACTTTCGACTTTGTTCCTTTTCGGGGACGAAAAGTTTTAAGTGGGGGCGGGGGGGGGGGGGGGTCGCCTTGTTCACGGTCGAGGTGGAAGAGGCGGGGGGGGTCGCCTTGTTCGCGGTCGAGGTGGAAGAGGCGGGGGGGGGTCGCCTTGTTCGTCGGCGGCTCTTCCCCTTTTTTTTCTTTTTTTTTTTTTTTTATTTCAGAGCGATTGAAATATGAGGGGGGGGGGGCCAGAGGGGATATAGGGGAAGAGTTTAGTTTTTTTTTTTTTTTTTTTTATTTAATTTAATTATTTTATTCAAAAAGTTGACTTTCTCATACGACCTCTAAACGAGGCCCACCGCCATTCACACATTTTATTTAATAAATGAACTGAATAGATATTCATATGTTAAGATAAATTGTTTTGTCGTTAAAAATATAATTTTTAACGTGAATGTAAATAAATAAATATTCATTTACAAACCGGACGGTTTGTTTATGTACACCTATTTGAAGGACATTGATTGGGTCGATAAATTTTACACATCGCCTAACTGCACAAATAAAATATGTGTTTGATGGTTTGAAAACCCCACACGGGTGTTGGGATGAAATATGAATTTCACTCATCCTGATTGATTAAATATGTCGATCGATTGATTGACAGGCTGTTATAAGCGTTGAATATCTATATTTGATGCTTATACAGTGTAGTGCACTTTGGTTGATGGTTGATTATTTTTCAATGCTATGTATTTAAATGTAATTTAAATCTCTGATATTTCTGTGTAATATTCATTTATACTCTGTATATTCTTGTAATCTGATGCATTGTTGTAATATACAATGAAAGGTTCTCCTGTACGCGTTCTGTTGTGGTTTGTTCTCGAACTATCCGACGCTTTCCTTTACGGGGAAGTTACGGGTCGTCACAGAAAGATAATTCAAAACAAAATCAACATTTTTCATTATCAATCTACACTTTCAATCCTTTCTTTCTACACTTTTAATCGACAACTTTCATCTGCATTTTCATCAACCATCAACTACATTTCAATACCTTATATCATCAACTACAACCCATGCCTGCACTAAATACTGTTCCATAGTTTTTGACTTGCAAGCAAAACTAGTTTTTTGAATGTATATCTACAGCTTATAAACTGGAGTTAACGAACCTTCTGAAGGCCACTATACAGATTAGCAGGGATGCATCAAAAGCCTCTAATTCATCACAGATAAAAGTTGATTGCAGGTGACCTCATATTAGCAATATTAATATATATTCTCAAAATCTGTTGCATTCCTGTGAAAGAATAACAGATGATTAAAATTACTTAGAAGTTAACAAATCATCCATAATCCCACAGACTGGAAAACGTAATCCTCCTCCACCATCTATCTACAAAAATCATCCATAAATCGTACACCATCAATCTGCTAAAACCATCAAACTACAACAAATTACCTTTTTGTTAATGCTACAAATATGAAAACAAGCTGCATTAGGCATTCGTAGTGCCACACAGGATGATTCAATAAACTTGATACGCAAAAACATACCAAAACAATGCATCTAAAATGACTAAAAGTCAAAAACAACTGTACTATAAAATAACCTAGCCAACAGCGAAGAACATACCATCTATAATAGAGAAGCGCGACATTAAATGCAGCCAACACCACCATAGGAAATGATCAATAACATATTTCTTTCAAGTATCTAGAGAGGATGAGTTCGGATCTTCCCCCAAACAAACCAGTCACGCGATTTCCTGCAAATTGGGGTTTCCTGCAAATTCAGGGATAAGCACTTGGAGTAGGGGCGACTTGCTTTAGAGGTGAACCTGGGATAAATGATCTAGGAAGGAGGAGGGTACAGAAAAGGGGAACTCATGTGATTTTCAACCAGCGACAACGAAGCCAAATGAAGCAAAATCAAGGGTGTTGTTGCAAAAGAGGTAGGATAGCGGATGGGGACTCACACGAGAGGGGAGGAGCAACCACGAGAAAGAAGAGGATGTTACGGGAAAACGGAAATTAGGGTTTGAAAGTGGGCGGCGGCGGAAGAAACGAGAAGGAAATTAGGGTTTTGATAGAAGTGACAAGAGGGAACTGAAAATTAAAAGGAAACGGAGGTAGAGGGAAATGAAATTTTCGTGTACAGTAAGCGGGAAATGAAATTACGTTTTTATTGTATGCTACCCTACGTTTATTACTTAATAATTTAACAAATGATTATACATCTTAGATTATAAACTAACTGGTACCTCTTAAAAAAAACATACTTGAACCTCACACGCAAATACATGTGAACTCCAGACAGATGAAGCTTTTTTAGTTGAACAAATTAATAAGTATTTGATTAGTTATTATTTATTGAAAATTATTATCAATCATTAATTACTAGTATTTAATAGTGAGTTATTTGTAAATTATGTATTAGTTAAATTATTATCATTCATTATTAAATATTAATTATCAATCATTATTAGTATTGAAAATTATTAGTATTGAAAATTATTATCAATCATTATTTATTGAAAATTATTTAAAACATAAAAGTTGTGAATTATTAAATATTTATCAATCATTATTAGTATTGAAAATTATTACCAATCATTATTTATTGAAAATTATTGAAAACATAAAAGTTGTGAATTATTGAATTACTAGTATTGAAAATTATTATCAATCATTATTTATTGAAAACATACTTCCCAGCTGATTATTAAATAGTAATTATTAGTTATTAATTATAAATAATCAATATAAATGTATTAATATTAATTATTAGTTGTTAATTATATTAAAATATAGTCATATATTGCAACATTCAAAAAATAAAAGTTGTGATAGGCTTTTATTACAACTATCAAAATAGCACAGTTGTTAAAAATAAGTTTGTTACAACTTTTCATTGTAAAAAAAAAATTATTACAAAGGTCTTTTTACCACCGTTGTAAAATTAAAGTTGTAATATGGTGTTTTTGTTGTAGTGGTAGTAATGACTTTCAAGTGCTAACTACTTTATATACAACCATATATAGTATAGATTCAACAACCTACAAATACGTCTTTCTTACGTGTATACATCCTATTTTTTTGGTTAAATCATCTAGCCAAAGCTTTGATACCAAATGTGATGACCACCTCATACCACTTGCATGTAAATAAAGAAAATAGTACACCAAATCATGCCAAGATGATATGGGCTGGCTATCATGAGTGATAACCAAAACTAAAAGTGTCATATATATCACAGCACATGGATAAAGTATAATAAGAAATAGAGACAAATGTAGTGAGTAATGATAGAATAACCAAGCAGTTGAAATGTGACTAGATCATAATATACATGAAATCCAATAATATATAAATATATGCTATCCTCACTACAACTCTACGAGTACGCTCATAACAATGGAAAGCAAATATGTACAAGTAAGTATACGCCTGCTTCTCCAAACTCATCTCCGGTTCAACATCCTCATCCAACCTGTCCTGTTATCTAGTTTACTCACTGACTATGTCAACCAATCATGAACATGCCAAAAGAACCAAAATAAAAAGAGACATAAAACCTTGGGTCAGAAAAAAAAATCTGGTGTGAGCGACAAGATCCATCAAAAGTTGTACTACGAAATATGGAAATAGGTAGGTTAAGTCTTATACCTGACATGTTCCTGCAACCAAAGAGTCAGGACAGTAATAAGATAATATATGTTACTCAAAGAGATAATGCTACTCAAAAGTAAACGACAGAAGAAATGGGCGAAGTCATATGATAAGAGAATCTACATAGCCTACCTTGCCCCCGATTCCTTAACTTTTTCTTCAAGCCCTAGAGGCGATAGTCTACCTAAGAAGTGAAGATGAGAACAAACGGGAGACCATAGCAACCATAATCCAAATCCTAACTATTACCTCCTAAAGTTGTGAGACAACCCAACCAAAGACTAACGGAAATCCCAGTTTGTAGAAAATCCATGTTTCACCAACACATACCCTCGCGACCTAGGTTCGCCACCTAAGGTACACGATCCTACTGATCCTATCGGACGTCCACACGATACTCATTTTGGGATCCACTAGAACACTCCAAGCTATCAATAAATCCTTGGCTATCCATTGTTAGAGTTGCTCCACTCTGCTTATTAAAAGCTTAAGTCTCCTCAGCTAATCCATTATCATGTAGCCTTGTTCCCTACGAATTGAATCCATCTTTACGTGTTGTTCGCCACCAGATGTGTCCATAATCTCATTCATCATGAGTAAACCATGCAGTGTCATTTTCCACAAACCTTCTTACCACCATGTAGCTACTTTCTACATGTACTAGCCATAGTGTCCATTTAAGCCAATTTGCATATGATACTTCAATCGAAGCGTTAACCACTTGATCATACCATATCTCTCAGACCTAGAAAACAATCACCAATACATGACCTTCAACATAACCGTAATGCCATCTGCATCTCCCATATGGACCTACGGTCTATTCTTGGCAATTTGATAGTCTGATGTTGGCTCATCCATATTGTGTCCAGGACACTTCCTGTCGGTCCATGAATTCATCGAGTCATTCTAACCACGTGCCTCGAACAGTTGAATCTAGACTTTATATATAACCAACAAATGCCCTAAGGAGTCAAATTTCAAGGCAAAATAATGCATCCCTATGGACAAATGTTGGTCTATAGGCCACAAGCCAGTGCTGGACCATATACTTAGTATATTTTCACCCTAAATTTTTCATTCATCTTCCTGCTGCCATGCAGAACCTAACCTCCAAGTTTCATGTGATTCCAACAAGCTGTAATCCCGTTACGCTCTTATCTTCATTCCAGGTCCTAATCTCAACGATTCTAACACATAAATTCAATTATAGCATCCAAATAACAATTTCAACAATGCAAACAACAAGTATATAATTCAACAATCATGAGTAAACATCCAAATAAATACAAAACATACTTCATTCAATTATACGCATAAATCTAGCATATATCTACATGCTAATTAATCAAAACTTATCATTTTAATCACTTTTATCACGAGTTAGATCATTCCTAAGGTTTCAAATTTGAGATGAACATAAATGACCATGGTTTAAGGTGATTTAACATGCACATTTAAGAAAAACGCCTAATCTAAGCATATAATGCAACATGGTCTAGTAAGAGATCAAAATCACTCACCAAATCAAGAAATATATGTAAATCACAATGGAAATGAATTGATACAGCAAGGAATGACTGCAAAATGGTGTCTAAATGATGATCATGTTCAGATCAATGAAGATCTAATCTATAAAATGTGTTTAGAGGAGATTAGAATGGTTTAAAATGTGTTCTAGGTTTTTGGGAAGAAGAACTAAAGAATCATAGTTCTTGTGGCTGGAAGAAAAGCGAAGTGAAAATAGTAACCTAATCTTTTTGTCCCTATTTATACTATAGGTTACTAACCTTAATGAGATAACTTAATTAGTCTACTAGTTGCTGACTAAATCCGCCCAACAGTTATTAAAACATAAAACTGTTGTATCTTTTTAACCTCTTAACTAAATCGTTAATATGACTACTCTACGGAATGATTAATCATCAAGTATTTCTAATGGCATAGGTTTGAGGGTCTAGTTTAGCATTTAACAAAAGAACTGCCAGAATAAGATACTCAAGGGTAAAATGATCATAAGACGATCTGATAGAAATCATAGATGTTTAAAACATCTTAACTAACCGTATGTCAAAATATGATAATGGTACGACCCTTTAGGAATTAAATAAAATTATTTTATAATCATCCGATACATAAAATACAGGTTGTTATAAAAACAATGTTGCCTTAGCTCCCTCAAACAAGTATTCGTTACTGAATCTTGTTTGGAAATCTTCCCAAGTGATCGCATCGTCTGACATTCCTATGATAATACCATTCCACCCACGTAGTGCAGCTTCTTGCATCTGCCTTGAAACTAGGGTACTCTTGTGTGCCTTAGTCAAGACCAAGTCCGAGAAGATTCTCTCACATCTCAAAAGTCAGTTCTCCAACTCAATCGCATCTTTAGTTCCATAAAAAGGATTTCATCCAAAATTTTCATAATTTTTACTCAACTTGGCATAGTTGTTTCTAATCAGTGCCATGGGATTAGTTCCTCCAGCAGTAAGAGAATTTTCCCTACAAGACTAGTAATAGGTCTAGCTTGCATCAGATTGAAGAATAGCTGATACAGATTTCCCATATCAAATAGTGGGTTTGCAGCACCTTCAGCCTCATTTACCTGACGACCTTGATTCCCTCTTATTTGTGGTCAAGCATTTCAATTAATTGTGGTTCTTCTGGTACTCATATTCACTCTTCTACTCCTTTCTATATCTTACTTCTTTTAACTACATACGAACCTTAGTAAGATAACGAAGGACGGTCCAAGAATATATGGGATTTATATACTATATAATAAAATACAAGCATGTTATAATGTCTTAATCTTATATAATCCAAGAATATGGGGGATTTATATATTTATATAATAAAATACAAGCATGTTATAATGTCTTAATCTTATGTCCTAGTAAATTACTCTGATTTTTGGGTTTTAGTTTTAAAATTCTATTGAGAAAATATTTTTATGTTTACATAAATCTATGCTCTAATACGAATTTGTAACACATTTTTTCTATGCTCCAAAGCTAAGCGCCACAAATGCTTTGGTTAGCTATATAGTGTTAACATTTTTGATAAAAATAAATATATGAATCATAATATCAAAACATAGGAAAATATGATTGTTTTCAAAACACATCCATAAATAAATATTCATTGCATTCCCATTGCAAAACCACAATAAGTCAAATATAATTATTATCACATATGATCACAAGAGCGACATATGAAGATACCCTTTTGGTTGGTTAGAGTCTAAATATTAGCAATAAATATCTTGATCGTTACATGCATCCGAAAATAGAACACATAGCAGAAAGAAACCTCCTAAATAGCTAACTCCCTTTTGCATGCCTTCAAAATCTTATTTAGAGAAGAACCTGAAAACCTTAACCCTTGGCCTACTTAAATGAGTACTCAAGAGTTTAGGTGGAAAAAACATTGGTTCAGCCAGAAGACCGGAGTGAAAAATAATAAGTACCCCAAAATCCGTATCTAGTGAGATCATGGCGCTTAGAGGAGTGAATTTCCCTCTTAGTAGTCCATACAACAGAGTAACCATCTTTATGCTCTTACACTCACAATGGTCTAGATAATAATGTGCCTAAGCGCAAAATAATATAAGTTACCATTCCCCCATTGTTATGGCTATTTTCTTAATGATATTATAATTTATAAACATAATAACAACTTTTCAACAAGTTATCTTGTTATTTAAATTGAGATTATCAATCCTAATCCATATAGTAAGGTCAATTTCCCCCAACCAATCCGGAGACAACCTTCTTGGAAGGTATGTATAAAATAGAAATTCATAAGGTAACCCCTCATTGGATAGAAGCTATCAACACCCACTCCATAGTTTTATCCATACGATGACTATGAACCCATCAATTCATGTACGTAAAAACCAGACACATGTAATAGTTTACTAGTTGGATAATTATGACCCGTAAACAAGATTTATTTTGTAACCATAGAATACTTAAAATATATTGGTACCCCTAATAATCCCCTCTCATTGGTGTTCTCAGTGTAAACATAAATATTAACACCATAGGTATCCCTAATGTAACAAGGTTAACTAGTTCAAGTTGGTATCCCCAATATTGACATGATTTATTTACCTCTATTGGTGTGCCCAACTTTTGTGTAAATCATGTGTCAAAACATTAACAACAACTAATAACATAAAAAATTATGATTAGAAACCACATCAATTACAAAGGCGTCACATGCATGTTGTCGTTGCTCTTATTTGATCCTTTGAAAAAGTGTTAATATAACTAAATATGGCTAAGTCGACGACCAAAGCCTATTGACTTCATGCATAAGCTGACTACTTGTAGATTCGAAGTGGTTTGGAAACAAGGTTTAAAAGTAACATTTTCAACACGGTCGATGTGTGACAAACCTCGAGGTAATAGTTCCAATGTCTTTTGGAAAATAGTTAAATATAGGCCTTGTCGATAAAGTCAGAACGACAAGGAATAGAGCGACAACCTCAAGTACTTTTTAAAAACAAGTTTAGAAACAAAGCTGGTTGACATGGATGATGACGTCAAGGTTTAGAGGTGACAACCTCAAAGCTTCAGAAAATAGGTTTGGAAATATGAACTTATTGACCACGAACATTGACAATAAAGATGTAGGTGATAAACCCCATGGTTGTATAAAACAATTTAGAAAGAAGCTTTATCGATAGAGTCGACACAACAAGGTTATTGAGGCTGCAAGACTTAAAGATTCTTTGAAAATAATTTATGAAATAAACCATTATCAGCTCAATCGACAAGGTATGGAAGCAATAACCTCTACAAGGTTAAAATAGTAGAGGCGGTAAGCTTCTCATCTTTTATAGGGAAAAAAATCTTATCAGCCAAGCACGAAGTCGACAAGGTTAAATGGAGAGGTAGATTTAAAAACAAATGTATAGGCATCAAGTGATAAGGATCCCTTCGATAAGCTATATGGATGATACAAATTGCTTTAGATCCATCCCATACTATCGACGAGGAAATTGGTTCTTATAGGTACAACACCCAAATCACATAAATAACAACAAATCATAAAGAAAAGTAAAGGAAAGTGACACACAGCTTTTTATAGTGGTTAAGCAAGCAGGCCTACGTCCGCTTAGTGTAATCTACCTTTTATTATAATGTATGATTACAACACATTTAATTTTATATGAAAGAAAGTGGAGGAAAAAAAGATGTATTAATAGCAGCAAATCCTCGCATTACCATGCTGGAGAGGAAGAGTTCAATCTTCTGGAATGATCCACTGGAGGTGTAGTTATAGATGAGCACTCATCCGGCTCGACCAAGACATATGGCAATCAATTTGTACTTTGCGAAGTAGTGCGTTGATCATGTTTGTTAACCGGCCTTTTGGTCTGGTTCCCAAAAGCATACCAGGCATGCTCGACTCAACACATCGCATGGCGCCAAAGCCTGAAATGTTGCCAAAGCGCTAAGGATTCAAGGCCAAGAGAAGTCATGAGAGGGTAGGCCTCACAACCCCTCAAACCAATCCACCACGCAAATTTCGAGTCCCCTAAAGTGTGTTCAACAAAGATTTTGAATCCCTAGATTTTGTATCCAGGAATTCGAAATCTCACCACTTCCACTCTACTGATTTTGACTCCCTGACTCTCCCTACTAAGGATTTCGAATTCCTTTGACTCCACCCAGCTAATTTCGAACCCCTCCATAGTGCATCCTTCCACTTTGCATTCCCTTTGACTCCTCCTCAACGTATCCCTAAGAGATACGAAAATTCTTATCCCCCAGGGGATACGAAAATTCGTATACCTAAGGGATACAAAACCATCGTACCCCTAGGGTAAAAATTCGTGTCCCTAAAGGGATACAAAAAATTGTATCTCCCAAAGGATAAAAAGCTATCGTATCCCTAAGGGGATACGAATACTCATATCATCAAGGGATACGAAACTGCTGTATCACCCGGGATGCGAATTTCGTATCCTGTTTGCGAACAAATTATACAATTGTAAACAATTGTAAAATCCGTTCGGCTTTCCTAAACAACAAGGATTGTTGTAGAGGGTGTCGAACTCTAGGACCAAAAATATTTTAATTAATAAATCCAATCAAGTTATTCCAAGATTTTGATTGATTGAAAACACAGAAAATAACAACAATTAAATAAAGAAGAGAGATTTATCTAATAAGAGAAATCAATTAGGGGATAATGACATAGATTAGATTCACACTCATCAATAGCCAACAAATAAATATAGACCTAATTCATGTTTCTGTCACTAACACGAATCAACGATAAATAGATTCTTAGAAACAAATAAGTAAATAACGACAAGCATAGCCTATGCAGGAGCTGAGCTCTTAAACAACCATAGACTATCAGGACAGATTCACAAATTAATTTCTAAAAACCTAAAACTAGATCTAAATCTGATAATTGTTAGATCGAACACGAATATACCCTGTGAAGGAGCATAGCTCTTAAACGACACAGAATATGAAGGTTCAGAGCTAACCCTTGATTCAGATCTAGATCTACATATATAAAGTCCTCATCTATTGGCTATGTGATTCATGTTGAATCATATCTATTAGCGTCATCACCCCCTAATCAAAGGGCATTAGCTAGACATAGCTAAAGAAGAAGAAAAACAGAAATTAAATAACATGAACATAAATAAAACTAAAACTAAATAGAACAGAGGAAGAAGAATTTTATTCCAAGAGAAAGATTACAGAATAAAACTAAGTGTCTTTTACAATGAATGAGATAAAGTGTATTTATAACTGATATGACAAAGGCTACTTGGCAAATTCCATAATGTGGGACTAAAGAATTAGCCCAACTAACACATAAACTAGTGTGAACGTAGCTGTAGAGTGAGAGGCCTTGCGAAGGAGCTAATGTGAATGCAATATTAGTCTTTAGTGAGCCAAATCTACCCAACTGAACTCTATTTGCAACCGTTCTTCAAGCTTTAAACTCTTCAAGCTTTAGTAATTTCAGCTTCACTCTTTTTAAGCAAATTCTTCATGCTTTATCCATCAAATGCTCTAAACTAAGTTTTTTATCAACAATATGAAAACACAACTATAAATACACAATATTAATTATTTTAAATAGAAAACTAGATAAATAAGCGGATAAAATATACACATTTACGTGTATATCAAATACCCCCACACTTATCTTTTTATTCGTCCTCGAATAAACTAAACTAAGATATGTCACACTTTCGTAGGAAACACGATTGCATTTAGCGTATGCAACAAGCCGTTAAACCTCTGGGTGTCCCCAGTAGGACGAGTGTTGTCTCGTGAGGGTTTTCAGCCGATACTACCCACAAAATCCAAAGCGTCTTATGTACGCGGATTAATCAAACAATATATTTAAGGTCTTTCATATTCCAAGGACTTTACCTAACTTCAATAATAACGGTTCAATCCCAAATTGTCCATCCCATTGTTGGTGTAAAAAGGAATAAAAAATTTCCAGCTGAATTGTAATTCCTTGATAACACTGTAATTGTCTTGAAGGTTAAGAGCGTGGTGTCAACCAAAGTTCTACACATCGACAATGTGCACCCAATCATTTATTCAAATTTTTTTTTGAACAATTTTGCACCACTGTAACTGTACTGTATTGGATGTGAGTTTTGCATAGATGAAGGAGAATTTTGTAAGTTCAAAAAATGTTATAGATAAGAGGGCAAGTGTATTAGTTGAACTTCAAGCTACAAAAGACAAAGTAATACTAAGGCACATATGAACATTTTTGTTTCCTTTCATCTCCTCTACTACCATCCTCACTTCCAAGTACGGTATAATGGATGTGGATGGAATGGAACTGAATGCTTTATAGTCAAGAATGACGAATGACTATTTTATTCTGAGAGACTCTCTCTTTATTTCATTTTTTTCTTCTTCTTTTTTTCTATTTTTGTTTCTTTTTCTTCTTCTTCTTCTTCTTCTTTTTTTTTTCTTTTTTTTCTTTCTTTTGCATGATGAATGATGAATGGAGATGGAATGGAATGATGCCATACATGATTTCATTTGATTCCTTCTCTACTAAACCAACACTTTATGAAAGGAAAGTTTTGTGCCCTAGTTACTCTACTTCTATAACCTTAATTCAACACACAAGTCTGGATTGATGTTATACAAAAAGCTGAAAGGAATGATAAGCAAAGTTTCGTAAGATAGATAACCCATATAAAATAAGATGTGGTATATGGTTATCCTACCTTAAAACAAGTACGCAGTGGGTGGTGTAATATTGGTATAAAAAGTGATGTTTTTTTTTACCTTTAAACAAAGGTTCATGAGCATACCAATATAAGATAAACTTGTCGAAACAAGGATGTAAATCGACTACAAACTTGGGTTTGAATAATGTGGGGTATCGAAGAAGAACGCTACAATGAGTCATTTCTCCTTAATTGGGCCAAGTGGAATTTAGAACTTACAAGTGTGAAAATTTGAGTGAGAAGAATATTATGCATGAAAACGAACTTAGAAAATCCAACATATGTAGGTGCAAACTCATTGGGTTTTTTTTTGATCATTTTTACTTGCACATTCTAACATGTATTACAAGGGTTGACACACTTACTCCAGAACACGACTAACATCTGCACAGTCTCAAGCTAGCATCTTAAAAAGACACATTACAATTCAATGAATAAATAATGTTCATTCCCATCACCCAACAATTCAACTTATCAAACAAGAACCAAGGTGTTATTTATGAATTTAAGTTAATTCTTGTTCAATGAATGACCTAGTTCATAAAATTTGATTGCTGATGTAATGTAAACTCCCCCCACACTTGATTGTGACTGTGTCCTCACAGTCTTTAATCAGACATATCTTAGTGAAAGGGAAAAACAATTAAGAGAATATTTACATATGTACAAAAGAGGGTTAGTGCGTCTTACCGAATGTAATGTGGCTCATGGAGGACCATGAGCTCTTCCTCTTGGTTGGGTATTGGTTCCAAGTAAGGTTTAAGGTGTTGACCATTGACCTTATAGGATGATCCATCGGTTGGATTCTCAATTTCTACCGCACCATACGGAAAAACAGTCCGTACAGTGTAAGGTCCTGTCCATCTAGATTTTAACTTACTCGGAAATAAATGCAATCTTGTGTCATGCAACAGAACTTTTTGACCTGGCATGAAAGTTTTGCGTAAAATGGATTTATCATGAAAAACTTTTGTCTTGTCCTTGTAAATTCATTCATTTTCATAAGCATCATTTCAAATTTCATCAAGTTCACTAAGTTGAAGCTTCCGATGTTCACCTGCTTGCTCTAAATCAAGATTCAAAGTTTTTATTGCCCATAACGCCTTATGTTCTAGTTCAATGGGTAAGTGACATGGCTTACCAAAAATCAACCGATAAGGGGACATACCTAAGTTTGTTTTAAAAGCAATGCGGTAATCCCAAAGAGCATCGGTTAACTTTTGGGACTAGTCTTTGCGATTTCGATTCACAGTTTTCTCAAGGATTTGTTTAATCTGCCTATTCGATACTTCAACCTACCCACAAGTTTGAGGATGGTAAGGAGTGGCTAACTTGTGGGTTATCGAATCCTTTCTTATGAGAGCTTCAAAAGAACGATTACATAAGTGTGTTCCATTATCACTGATTATTGTGCGAGGTGTGCCAAACCCGGAGAAGATGTTTTCTTTCAAGAAGCGCACAACAACCTTATTATCGTTTGTTTTGCATGGAACAGCTTCGACCCATTTAGAAACATAATCGACAGCTAAGAGGATGTACAGGTTCCCAAACGAATTAGGGAAGGGTCCCATGAAGTCTATACCCCAAACATCAAAAATTTCGACCTCTAGAATGCGGTTTAGGGGCATCATATTCCGTTTAGAAATTTTCCCTAAGAATTGACATCGATCACAAGTTTTGCAAAATTCGTACGCGTCCTTGAAAAGGTTGGGCCAGTAGAAACCCGATTGGAGAACCTTTTCAGCTGTCTTTTTGGGACCGAAGTGACCACCACAGGCTTGGTCATGACAGAAAGAGAGGACACTATTAGTTTCAGTGTCGGGAACACACCTTTGAATGATTTGGTCGGGACAATACTTGAAAAGATAGGGGTCGTCCCAATAAAAATGTTTCACTTGGGAAAAGAATTTGTGTTTATCCTGCTTAGACCAAAAAGAAGGGGTCCGCTTGGTGACTAAATAGTTGACAATGTCAGAAAACCAAGGATCAGTGGATAGAGAGAACATCTGTTCATCAGGGAAATTTTCGTTGATCGGAAGAGAAGAAGACGGGGCATTTGGAAGACGAGACAAGTGGTCCGCAATAACGTTGTCAGATCCTTTTTTTATCCTTAATGGTAAGGTCAAATTCTTGAAGTAGAAGGATCCAACGAATGAGACGAGCCTTAGCATCCTTTTTAGAGAAAAGATACCTAAGTGCGGAATGATCAGTATGAACAGTGATGTGTGAGCCAACTAGATAAGGCCTGAATTTTTCTAAAGCGAAAACGACTGCCAAGAGTTCCTTTTCAGTGGTAGTATAATTGATTTGAGCGTCGTTCAGAGTTTTACTCGCGTAGTAAATGACGTGAAGAATCTTATCGATACGTTGTCCTAAGACAGCGCCAACAGCGAAATTCGAGGCGTCACACATGATTTCAAAAGGAAGCTTCCAGTTGGGAGAGCAGATGATCGGAGCAGAGACAAATTTATTTTTAAGATGCTCAAAAAATGAAATGCAATCAGAATTGAAGTCTAAAGGAACATCCTTACCAAGAAGATTGGTCAAAGGTCGAGTGATTTTGCTAAAATCCTTTATAAAGCAACGGTAAAAACCAGCATGACCTAAAATATTTTAATAAATAAATCCAATCAAGTTATTCCAAGATTTTGATTGATTGAAAACACAGAAAATAACAACAATTAAATAAAGAAGAGAGATTTATCTAATAAGAGAAAGCAATTAGGGGATAATGACATAGATTAGATTCACACTCATCAATAGCCAACAAATAAATATAGACCTAATTCATGTTTCTGTCACAAACACGAATCAACGATAAATAGATTCTTAGAAACAAATAAGTAAATAACGACAAGCATAGCCTATGCAGGAGCTGAGCTCTTAAACAACCATAGACTATCAGGACAGATTCACAAATTAATTTCTAAAAACCTAAAACTAGATCTAAATCTGATAATTGTTAGATCGAACACGAATATACCCTGTGAGGGAGCATAGCTCTTAAACGACACAGAATATGAAGGTTCAGATCTAACCCTTGATTCAGATCTAGATCTACATATATAAAGTCCTCATCTATTGGCTATGTGATTCATGTTGAATCATATCTATTAGCGTCATCACCCCCTAATCAAAGGGGATTAGCTAGACATAGCTAAAGAAGAAGAAAAACAGAAATTAAATAACATGAACATAAATAAAACTAAAACTAAATAGAACAGAGGAAGAAGAGTTTTATTCCAAGAGAAAGATTACAGAATAAAACTAAGTGTCTTTTACAATGAATGAGATAAAGTGTATTTATAATTGATATGACAAAGGCTACTTGGCAAATTCCATAATGTGGGACTAAAGAATTAGCCCAACTAACACATAAGCTAATGTGAACGCAGCTGTAGAGTGAGAGGCCTTGCAAAGAAGCTAATGTGAACGCAATATTAGTCTTTAGTGAGCCAAATCTACCCAACTGAACTCTATTTGCAACCGTTCTTCTAGCTTTAAACTCTTCAAGCTTTAGTAATTTCAGCTTCACTCTTTTTAAGCAAAGTCTTCATGCTTTATCCATCAAATGCTCTAAACTAAGCTTTTTATCAACAATCTGAAAACACAACTATAAATACACAATATTAATTATTTTAAATAGAAAACTAGATAAATAAGTGGATAAAATATACACATTTACGTGTATATCATATCCCCCGGGGGATACGAAACCTTCGTGTACGCTAGAAAGGGTGTGAAATTCTGACGGATGCCTTCTAGGGAATTGAAATTATGTTGTGTGGTCCCTAAATCTCACCTACTCCCACTAACCTCCTACCTATAAATACCGCCTTCTTCATTCTTCTCAAGGGTTGGATTTTTGCTTGATTTGACAGCTCAACAAACTCTTAGGACACCATTAATGGCAGCATAGCCTTTAAGGAAGAAGAAGACTACGTGCTTTTTTCCAAGACTTAGCATGTTAAAATTATGACCTTTAAATACATCGAAAGACTTGTAAATGAATGCCATGATGATGTTCAATGCTTGTAACTTTTATTTGTGTAAAGATCAACAAACTCCTTCAAACTGGGCGTAGGTCCCTTACGGACCGAACCACTATAAACCTCTATGTCATCTATTTCTTTTCGCACTTTAATTTTTCGTACGCGAAACGTTAATTCTCAAGTTAGAGAATCTTTGGGTGTGATGACAATTTTTGCCATCAACACTTTGGTGCTTTCACTAAGAGCTTAAACTCACTTCTTTTCACGCATTTCAATTTCGAGTTCGACATGCTACCCAGGTTTCTTCCTAACCTACTGCTCAAGTCCTCTTACAATGGTTAAGCGATCAAAGAACCCAATGGTTGGAACCTCCGATACAACCGACATTGCTACTTCTCAATAACCCCAATTAACGGGGAACCCGACTGACATGGATATAATTCTTTCTATGGACCCAATGCTCCTGCAACTCAAGTGCAGCTTTACACACTTAATAAAAAATTAGAAGATGGATCTCGAGAGCTCAACGACACATTGAAGAAAAACATTGACCTGATGTGTCAACTTAAGGAAAGTCAACGTCTCATTGCCCAACTTCAGCTTGCTCAGAACAACGCTCGACCGCAACTCAATGCCTCAGAAAGTTCTTCTTTCGATACTCGGTGCTGAAGACAAAGAAGGAGGATGAATCTTAATGCCAATGCCCTCACTAACACTAATGCCGATGTCAACGGCTATGGAAATGGCAACAGGACTACCATAACTTTCAACAAGAGAACGCGTCAACGCGACTATTCCCAGTTGGTTACTAATGATGAACCTGGTCCATGTAACTGGGCCCCTCCTCGACATAACCTAACTGTCGCTGCTCTCAACTTGAGGCCTATGCTTTCAACAACCTGACAGGCTCAAGTTCCACCTAATCAGAATCAACAGGCTCAGCCTCATCAACCATATCAAAATCAGGTGAACAATGTTGATGACATGAATGAGGATGATCCCGATGTCCATCCCAGAAGACGTCCATGGCCCAAGACCCCTAAGGTGAACCATGACAATTGGATTCCACTAGCAGAGGTTCAACCTGCATATCTCCTCCACATGATCCAAAGGATCATGAGAAACATGAGATGGAACATCAACGACATGTAGGAAACCAACATGAGATGTAACCCCTTCATCAGGGTCGTGCATAAAGCCGAGTGGCTCGGGCGCTTCAACATGCCACAGCTTGCACTCTACGAGGGTAAGACCGACCCTTACCGCTTTTTAAATCTCTACGAGTGGCACATGGACCCCGTCGAGCCACTGATGCCGTCAAGTGGAATTGCTTATCGGTTTTCCTAGAAGGCACAACTCTGCTATGGTTCACCCGACTCTCGGCACAATCTATTTCCACCATCGACCAACTGGCTATTGAAATGGTCAAACAATTCATAATGCATGTACCCACGCCTAAGAATATTTTCACTCTCTCCAACCTCTATCAAGGCTCGATGGAAACTCTCAAAATCTACCTCGAGTATTTCAACACCGCCTTCGCTAAGTTTGACGATCCGAAACCGCGCACAGTCCCTGTCCATCTTGCCAAGGGTGTCCTTCCAAGCTCCGAGCAGGAATAGACAGAAAGCAACCCAAGACTCGGGAAGCTTTCTACAAAAAGGACGGATAATTCCTCTACTAAGAGGAAGCCGAACACAACAAAGATGCTCAAGGCGGCCACTTCAATAACCCACACACTAGTGCCGTAAAATACAGTGTCAAAGGAAAACAAGTCGAATAATCTTCGACAAGGGCAAGGGGGTAGCCCCTTACAAGCCCAAGTTGAACAACGGTAAACCTAGCAATCGCAACAACAACCAGGCTCGTAGAGATCCCAAAAAGCACGACTCCTATCCCACTTAAAGCAACTACACTCCACTCAATCGAGAGTTGGAGACAATCTACCTAGAGACCTGCAACACTATTCAGTATAAAAAGCCAACACAAGAGAATCTACCGACCGCGAGAAGAACTCCGACAAGTATTGCAGATTCCATTGTATGTTAAGGCACAACACCAACGACTGTAGCCATCTCAAGGATGCGATCGAGAAACTCATCTGCGAGAAATGTCTAGAATAGTACATTCAGAATCTTGCTCCTTTTGAAACAACTATAGGCCCTTCATTCCCGCTCTTCCTCTAACTAGTGCGGCCCAGGGCTGTCCCACCAGGACTACATAGCATCATGATCAATACCATCTACGGTAGGCTTCATCCCATACATGAGGGCTTACGAATAATGGAGGAGTATGCCGACTCCATTAAGCATGCCAGCTATGAAGCATGCTCTTCCTTGGACGAATTTGTCCCTGCCAAGCTCTAGAAGACAATACGGCAGTGATATTGTCTTCCGCATAAGAGAGTCTATGGAATTGAGATCCGAACTATAGACCCTCTCGTTATCTCTGCACACATAGGCCCGACTTATGTCTAAAGAATCCTTATCGATTCCGAAAAATCAGTCAAGATTATCTTCAAGGTGGCCTACGATCAGATGAAACTTGAGGCCAAGGACTTGGAGCCCTACCATGCCACGATCCACTGCTTCAATGGTTCTTTCAACCAACCCATTGGCATGGTCGACCTGTCAGTTGAACTTGGAGACGTGGATCGAAGTCGGGTCTGAATCCTTACCTTCATAGTGATTGACGTCATCTCTCCCTACAACGACTACTTCGGATGCTCCTTCCTTACAGAGCTTCGAGTCTGCATGTCACCATGGTCCCTTCTAATGAAATTTCCGACATAGAATGGGATCATTACAATCAAGGGCGACCAAGCAACTGCGAGATCTTTCTATCTCATTGAATGGAAGGATGCCATCAATAGGGTGAAAGGCAAGATAATGCCTCCAGCCTAACTATACCAAAAACGCTTCCGCATAACAATTAAAGTTGTCTGAGTTATGACTTAGATGCCACTGTCGTATTTTTGATGATCTCGGTCTAAGGGAGGATGAAGAGCCCGACTTCGAGAGGGCTATCTCGGTAGAACTAACGGTGGATGTTTCAAACAACCCCGCTGACCCGTCAAGTGTCTTGAAGGTTGGATCACAACTCCACCCCGAGGTAAAGGAAGAGCTCGTGGACTTTCTAAGGGACGACAACATATTTTGTTGGACCCACTCAGACATGTGCGACATCGACCTAGGAATCGCATGCCACATACTCAGTATCGATCCAAAGCATCTTCCAATCAAACAGAAGTGTTGAATCTTGGAAACTGAAAGATCGACTTCCCTTAAAGAAGAGGTGGATAGGCTATTCGACAACGACTTTATCCGCGATGCCCTATACCTCGAATGGGTATCCAATCAGTCTTGGTTAAGAAATAAAATGGCAAGTGGAAAATGTGTGTCGAATACTCAGACTTGAACAAAACTTGCTCAAAGGACAACTTCCTACTTCCAAAAATCGACCAGCTAGTTGATTCAACTACTGGATACTAGCTTCTCTCCTTCATAGATGCATACTCAGGTTACAATCTGATTTCGATGTACCTTCCAGACCAGGAGCACACTTTTTTCATAACCGATCTTGGGATCTACATTATGTCGTCATGTCTTTCGATCTCAAAAATGCTAGGGCCACCTATCAACAACTGATCAATCGCATGTTCAATGACCAGATTGAGAGATCTATGGAGGTTTACGTAGACGATATGCTTGTGAAAATGAGGGTATTAAATGACCACGTGGACGACCTCACCGAAATTTTCGGCATGCTTTGTAAATATGGTATGAAACTCAATCCCTTGAAATGCTCTTTCTGCCTTGCATCGGGAAAATTCCAGAGTTTCATTGTCAATTCATGGGGCATCGAAGCCAATCCGGAAAAAATCCAAGCTGTTCGGGATATCCGAGCCTCTCAGAACATCAAGGATGTTCAAAATTTAAATGAGAAAGTAGCCACCCTAAGTCGATTCATCTCAAAAGCTACTAACAAGTGCATTCCCTTTATCGACTTGCTCGAAAAAGGGAAGTGCAACTTCAAATGGACAAAGGAGTGCATTGTCACATTCCAGGACTTCTTGAATCACTTAGAGAGACTACCTATCTTGTCAAAAATCATGTATCACGAAGACTTATATCTCTATTTATTTGTTTCTATGTAGGCAATTATCTCAGCACTTATGCGAATCAAAGATCGTGTCCAATGGCCCATTTACTACATCAGCAAGAGGTTGACAAGGGTAGAAAAGAATTATCCAAAACTCTAGAAGCTTGCTTTCTACCATTTGATCTCTTCCCGGAAGCTAAGGCCATACTTTCAGTCACATTCAATCAAAGTCTACACAGACCAGCTGCTGTGGCAAGTCCTGTAGTGACATGAGGCTTCTGTGAGACTTCTGAAGTAGAGCATAGAACTGAGCCAATTCAAGATTACCTTCATACCTCGCCGAGCGATCCTCAGACAAGCCCTTGCATATGTCATAACAGATTTCACAATTTTTGAAGAGCCTCCTACAAAAGACAGTGAGCTTTCGAGCATTCAATAGATGCTATTCATGATTGGACCATCTAACAGTCAGTGTTTCGACGTCAGAGTCGTACTCATTACTCCTAAGGAACGTTCAATCTGTTATGCTTTAAAATGGGACTTCCCTGCCACCAAGAACGATGTAGAATATGAAGCCTTGATTGCTGGACTCAGAATTGAGATCGAACGTAACATAAACGCTATCCAGATTTACTCTGACTCACAGCTCATCATATGCCAAATGCAGGGCGAATATCAAGGCAAGGGGCACGACTCTCCCTTACCTTTCTCGGGTCCGCGAATTGCTCTCCAACTTCGACCACTACATCATTATGCACATCCCTCGAGAAAAAAAACAAGAAAGCTGGTTCATTAGCTAAACTGGCAAGCTCTGGGAATGCACAAGCCTTGGGGCTAACCCCAGTCGAAGTGCTCGATTCTCCGAGCATCGATCAGATGCAAACTAATTCAGTCACAACGATGAAGATGGATTTTGAGCCTGAGTCTTGGATAACACCAATCAAGAGCTACTTAAAACATGGAATCCAACCTGAATGCTGCAAGGAAAGATGGGCACTCATTCGCAAATCATCTCGCTACATCATTCAAGATGGAATGCTCTACCGAAGAGTATTCTCTATTACATTACTTTGGTGTGTAGCCCACAACGACGCCGAACGTGTGCTACTGGATGTGCATGAAGGGGAGTGCGGCGTCCACACTGGGGATAAAGTCTAGCAAGGAAGATTCTCATATATAGTTACTTCTATCCCACACACGACCAAGATGCTGCGGACTATGCCCGCAAGTGTGACAAATGGAAAAGGTTTTCTAAGATCCAAGGGACCCGCCTACCAAGCTGATGCAAATGGTCAGTTCTTGGTCATTCACCATGTGGGGAATAAATATCATCAGGGCTCTTCTGATGGCTAGGGGTGGTGCGTGTTATGCTATCGTCGTAGTTGGTTACTTCACCAAGTGGGCCGAAGTCGAGGCCCTTACTACAATTACTACGAAGAAGGTGATAACCTTCATCCTCCGCAACATCATAACCCGATATGGAGTCCTCCAAGCTATCATCTCAGACAACGGGACCCGATTCAAGAAAACTGAGTTTAAGACCTTCTGCCATCGATACCACACTGAGAAAAAATTCTCTGTTGTAGCTCATCCTCAAGCCAATGGGCAAGTCAAGGATGTTAAAAAAGTTTTCAAATCCATCATTAAGAAGCATTTGGAAAAAGTCGGAGGCTTATGGGTTGATGAGCTCCCTCTGGCTCTATAGGCCTACCAGACCCCCCCATAAGTCAGCGACTGGCCATACTCCTTTCGCTCTTGCCTACGGATCTGAAGTTGTCATCCCCGTTGAGCTCAAAATCCTATCTCACCGAGTCACTTACTATGATCCGAAGACCGACCAAGATCTCCTCTTGGAGTTACTCGACTTACTCGAAGAGAAAAGAGATGAATCCGAACTCAGAGCCGCCGCCCAACGCCAACGAGTCACTCGATACTTCAACTCCAAGTTTCTTTTAAAGCACTTTGACATTGGCGATCTCATTTCGAAATGGATCTTTCCCACACTGACTGGTTTCAGTCCTCACTGGGAAGGACCGTACGTCATATAACGGAGGCTTGGAGACAGAACCTTCAAGCGAACGGCCACTAATGATGCCGAACTCCTAAAAACATGGAACAACGAACACATATGCCAATACTTCACATAGCTTAGTGCACAAATTTACTAGTTTCCAACAATGTTTATTTTCTTCAAATTTAAGGCATTTAAATTAAAGGCCTTTACTGCCAAAGTTATCAGTAAAGATAGTTTCATATGTCTATGTTCTCGATGTGTTTACTTTCAGCGTAGTATGTTTGAGCGACTATTACAACCAACTTGCATACACAAGCGCACAACACTGGATTGACACCCCAAGCTTGGAATCGATCCTCCCCTAACCCGAGTGTCGAACCAACGACGAGGCCTAGTATAAATTACTTGATTCAAGTCTCGAACCAGCGACGAGGCCGAGTATAAATAACTCGACTCAAGTTGAACCAACGACGGGGCTGAGTATAAATAACTCGAGTCTCGAACCAACGACGAGGCCGAGTACAAATAGCTCGACTCCAGTCTCGAATCAACGACGACACTGAGTATAAATAACTCAGGATGCTCATTCACTTGAGCATCCAACCCCGTTCTTGAGTCTCCGGACTTAAGGGAAGCCCATCTTCCATATAAGTATGACATTGACCGCTCGTTTGGTCGCATCCGACTGAAGGGTCTGGATCCAGGCAACAATAGGCGAACTAACGTTGCCCTCGAACTCTGACCCGAGGAATAACGGGAGAGTCTAAAGGAAGAACCACCAACATCCATGCCTTCTCATGACTTAGGATCAACGATCCTCGCGAGGCTCGAGTGAGAAGACACCAAACCCGAACTCCATACGACTCGGAACCCTAGACCAAGAGAAATCCTGAGATCGAATTCGACGCGTACAAACTTTGCATGACTTGGGAATCCCAAGAGCGAAGCCTCAGGTTACGTTTGCTTAAGTGTAATGACAAGTATGTTTACGTAAATACAGAAATTAGAAAGCATAGACGAACATTTGAACTGTAATGACCCGCATTGTCAGAGGTATTATAATTAATTTATTTAATTATATAAATAGTGATATATTGAATTAAAATAGAGGTTTAATTAAATAATATGGAATAATTAATTTAATTAAATAATTAAATAATATATTTAATTCATAAATAACCAAAAATAGTGTATTGACAATATAATGTGAACTGGGTCATCCCTAATATTTAATTCAGCTTAGAGTTGAAGTATATTGACGAATATATTCAATCGACGTCAGTTTGAACGTAGAATTATAATATAATTAAAATAGAGCTCGAAATGGCGCGGCAGTTCGTTATTTGGCGATTTGAACTTCAACTGAATGTACAGGGGTCGTTTTAAATTGGATTTTTGTGAAACAAGAAACGTGTGGAGCTGGTGGAGTATATCTTTCTAGTGGGAGAGGAAAATCGGGATTTCGTCGTGTAGATTTTGAGTTATGTCCAAATCAAATTTTAAAATAGTCGCTAGAGAATCGTTTATCGACCGTAACGGATTATTCGATATAACTAGATATCGGTTTCAAATTTAGACAAGGTTCTTTTGAGGCGTAGTGATAATTTAATTTTTAGAATTTTATGGAAATTTTTAATTAATTAAATAAGCAACTTTTTATTTGGAGTATTTGGCACCCTGTATCAACATTTTGAGGTTTCAAAATATGAGTTCACCTACGGGTATTATTATATTTTTGGGATCGTGGCTCATCACTGGACACGACTGTATCCTTATTTCAGTTCGTAACATCTCGGACATGAAGTGATTTTACTTAACGAAATTCACTAGACTTAATTATTTATATGTATACCTAAGTAAACCTTTTGGTTGGCTCACGTGTTTTAATTAGTGCAGTAATGCTAAGGGTTTGTGGCAATTATTATACACGTACGGCTCCCCAGCCTTTAAGTGTTCCGACGGTAAAATGAATTAAGGAGACAACTCACTACTTGTGGACTCAACAACCCGTTTACTGTATTAACATCAAAATAGTGGAAATGTTCGGGTACGGTATTTTAAAAACAGGGACTTCAACAAATAAAATATGTATTATTTTTATTTTACTTTGGAGCCAAGTATCAGTACAACTGTCTCTTCACGAAGACTACATTGAAAGGGTGAAGGCACTTGTCGAATAAGTCACCTACTACCTGCAAACCTACGTAGTACTTTCCGACTTTAGCCTGTTACCGAGTACTTCACAACTAAGTAAAACCTACTGTATAAATACCCAAACTATCACTAAACCTAGGTCATTATTTTCCATCCTCTGTAAACCAAAAAGAAGCCGCCAGCTTCATATAATTCAATCAATTAAATCGGTTTCATTCCTCCACAAAATCGAATGGTGTTAGATCCGTTGTTTACATACTCGCGAAAGCATCACGTGTAGGTCCTCAGATTTTTGTGCGAGCGTATCTTGTTGGGCTCGACTTTTGTGAGCAGCGAAGGCAAGGGTTTCCCCTATGGCGAAGTTGAAGGCGGTGACAGGCCATAGCATACGAGGCATTGGGTTCGGGGGTTCAAAGAGGAGGCGCTGTGGAGTTTTGGTGAGATATGGTGATAATCATCGTCGGCCTTTACTGTAGTTTGCGGTTTCTTGTTTCGACGAGATGCAAAGTTTGGGTGTCGAGCTTCACAAAGTGGTGATGGAATTGACGAGTGGTTGAAGTGAAGAATGATAATGGTTTTAGTTTGTCGGATAATAGAGGAATGGAGGGTCAGTAAAGGAGTATGTGCGGACTGAAATTTGGGAGATGGTGAAGGTACAGGGATTTGCGGATTTAACTGTGAAAAGGGGAAAGGTAGCAAGTCCTAAATGTTTATAAAAGGGAAGTTCACTGGAGTTGCATTTGAAATTGTATAGAGGAATTCAAAAGATGAGGAGCAGGACATATATAAGCGGTGGAGAATATTGTGGAGTGGGTTCATGATTTATACGTACTGTCTAATGAAAAAAGGGATTAAAGATCGAAAATGGAGGACTTCGGCTTTGAACAGACCTGGAAGAAGAAGAGGGGTTCAAGGCATTTGGAAACTTCATGGCGTGGAGTTTGAATTGTACGGGTAGGTTCAAATAAGTTCAGCAGTGAAGAGGGGTTGGTTACGGCTAATCGTTTGTTAAGGCTAAGGGGGTGATTAGTAGTGTAATTAACGGTGGAGTTGGGTTTATATTTACTGGAGCTGTGAAGTTCGGTTTGGTGAAGATGAGTGGAAGAGAGGGTGGGCTTTTCAGAGAAAGGATGGGCCGGGTTTGTGAAGGGAATTTCGAACCGTCGGAACCGTTGGGATCGTATGGACGGTGACAACAACATGGAACCGACTGGAAGTAATTCTGAGCTCGTTACAATTTATGGCGAAATAAATTGTCCGTCTGAATCAAGCGATGATTTTCGTTATTAACGATGATCGTCCAATGTGAGTAAAATTCTCCAACTCTGAACAGTTATATTTTTATAACGTACTTTTAGAACTGCTAGATATTGATTGACTGTTGTGTGTAGATTGGTTGATTGAACTGCTAGTCAGTTAGTTGAGATTATATATATATATATACACCATTAAATATTGATGTTGCTTATCAGAACATTTCATACTGAAATGAAGTTGATGTAAATTTTATGGTTTAACATATGTGATGCAGGGGAACAGGTTGGAGGAATCCGACGGGATTCCTCAACATTTAATTTACTATTTTCATATTTATGTTTTGCTATAAAATTTGTTGTTGATTTTGTATGTTTGAATAATATTGATCATTTGTGATACGACACGTTAAACCCCATAAGTGATACTGGAATATAGAAAGAGAAATTTTCAAAGGGTTATTGAAAATGAATTATTTATAAAATCGAAGGATTTTATAAAGGAATATATGTTAGAAAACAAATCAAATTGAAAAGGAAATATTTGTTAGTAAACAAATAGGATTTTATAAAGGAATATATGTTAGAAAACAAATCGAATTGAAAGGGAAATATTTGTTAGTAAACAAATAGGATTATAAAGGAATATATGTTAGAAAACAAATAGAGTTTGAAAAGGGAATTATTTATAGCGGAATAGGATGCTATAAAAAGATAAACGCTGTTAAAAGGAAATCTGTATAAGTAGAGAAACGCTGTTAAAAGAACATTTATAAAGTGAAGAACCGTTACTAAAAGTAAATCTTTATAAATGAATAAACGCTGTAAAAAGGAAATCCTTTTAAATGGATAAACGTTATAAAAAGGGATAATCAAATAGAGGTAAAACAAGATTAGAAACTGACTAGAGATTAGTTAAGTCGAATGGTTTTCTGAGTGTGGATCTGATGTTGGTTTCGGCCTTCGGGGTTTATACTTAGAGAATTGTTCTCTTACTAGTTTACAGTTAGGGACTAATAGTTGTGGAATGGTAGTGATGCATGAATGAGGATTGGAAATGTTTTCCCATGTTAATAACGTATATTTTCTAAATCATAGAAAATAAGGAATGTGGATATATATATATGTTTTGATGATTGGATCGATAATTCCATTTGGAATTTAGATCGTTGTTTGTACACCGACATGTTTTCATTGATAGTTAAATCACAGACTATCAAGTTTTTACCATTTTAACGTTGTTAATATGGAGAGACCGGTTGGATTCTTATCCAAAGAACCACTCTGTATTGACATAAGTGTTGCGAATATGCCAAAGAAAATTGAAGATGGAGTAAAGTGCAAGGGCTGTTGTATAAGTCTTAGATAACAGTGACTAAGATGGATGTACTGAATAGTGCCTTCGGTTTCGTTCAATCCCAGAACGAACGTAAATGGACGAGTGTCTTACAGAATATTTCCAATGATCGAATGGGTTGGTCTGTATAAATATATATGGTTGCAACGGATTTATTCCCTTAGCATAACATCCAGAATATTTGTGTAAACCAATTAATGATTAACGGATCTGACAATGTGGCATTCAAAGTGATCGTGCTATAAATGAATAGAAAGTAATCGTAGCCTATGGCCTCAACAACCAGTAAATGACAAAAATCGGGCAGGTAGCATGGCTAAGTCGGTCGCACCGAAGTAGGGTGTATAATCACCTATCTAGAGAATATTCATTTGTTTCTTAAATCTATCAATGCTATCCCATATATATACGGGAAACGGTTGATGATCCCAACCGTTGGTGATGTACATTCGATACACTCAAGCGAAATGAGTGGTCGGTCATATGTGGCTGAGTTGCAAGATGTTCTTGTTGAACTCCAGTGTATCGTTCCTAGAGTACACTGATCGGAAGGTGGTTCCATACCTTGTCATAGTTGGAAATCCATTACCCAATTCGTGCTTGCGGTTTTGATTGTATACTATATATGTAGAACGTGAGATGAAAGCGTTTCTGCTAGATGATTATTATAGTTGTGGTTGATAGACATTATTATAGTATCAAAAGGTTTTTGATATAAAGATACTTTGGATTCTCATAAGGGAAAAACCCGTTCCGTGATACGGCGTGGTCTTATGAGATATCGTTTACTTGTTCAAATTGTTTTAAACTGTTTTACTCATACCAGTCTCATGACTGACCCGGAGTTTACTTTGTTTTGTTCTACCTAAACTCTTGGGTGCCTAAATTTGTACGGGCAGTCAAGTAGTTCAGGATTTTACAGATACACTTGGAGAGCTTGGAGCAGGAGGCTTCAAGATTCTATAGCTATTATTATTTCCGTTGTGTTGTAAGTGTTGTAATCTGAAATGTTATTATATACATATACTGTTTGTATTTCAAAAGTTATGTTATATTTTATTCGTTCCGCTGTGAGATTCGTGGTTACTATGATGATGATGTTCTTCTTCTTCTTCTATTCTAATAGTTCTATCTTACCTTCCTCACCCTCTCTCTTCTTCTATTAATTTCTTGAATTTCCAGTTCAATTTGGGGTTGGACTTGTGTTATTTGGTCAGCTAAAATTGGACCGGATTTCCGGGTCATTACAGTTGGTATCAGAGCTTAAGGTTAAGCGAATTACCTTGGCTCTGTGGCATGACTCGGTTGAGATAGGGTTAGTAGTACCCTAGACTGAGATTGAGTGTATATATATGAGCGTGTATTTGTTATTTGATATAAAAATTTATTTTATATTGTAGAGATTTATTTGTCGAGTAGTTATGAATTATGGTCGATACAGTAATGCAAATTGTGTTGTTAGGAGTTACTAAACACTTGAATACGATGAACCGACATGGTATGTTTTGAAAAGAGGGTAAATGAAATAATTTTACCCAAGTCTATATATATTGGAAATATTATAATGTGTTGGTTGTTATTATAATCGAATAAGATTATAAAAGTGGAATGGTTATAAATAACCAATCAGAATTCGTATAAGTGGTACGAATGAATTAAATCTGAAATTAAAGTTAGAATTAAAATTTAAAACTGGAAATTCAGACCAGTGTTTGTAATTGAATCTGGATTAAGTATACGTGAATTTTAAAATCCTGGGAGGTCTTATATTTGTTTTGATAAGGATATCTGGGATTGATTTCAAAATGCGAAGTGTTTAAAAGTGGTTTTGAAAGGAATATAGTATTGAACTCACTTTGATCGCTGGGAAATAATTCCGATGATGGATCGATACATCATCGGTGTAATTTTCGAGTTGCTAAGTGACGGATTACTACCAAAGATTTTGTTTTGAAATTGTTTTGCGAAAACAAGTTATTCAGGAATTCAAAGGATTTTGAATCGTTATTATGATTTCAAGTGATTTGAATAAACCCAGGAATTTAAATTCGGTAATTAAATTAACTTATGAGTTAAATAGATGAACTGGTAAAAGTGATTTATAAATTGGGATTTAACTTGAAATAAGTGAATATGAAATTGAATTGGTAAGTTGAGAGATTGAAATTTGAGATTAGAGTTTGAATGAAATTTTACTTGAGTACAAGCCAATAATTGTGTTGGGAATAAAGACAGATTGGAGTTTGATTTGGATGGCATGATATATGCAAAATTGATAGCAGATGGTAGGGATATAATGATACACCCGACAAAAAGGTACAAGTTTATAATTGATATGAGTTTGGAATTTATGAGCCGAATCGGCAAGCCGCTTGGCTGTTTGATTTTCTTTTGGGTTGGAGACAGCCTAGAGAGGCGAGTTGTGGTTTTACAGATAAGGCTGTACAAAGGAGGTTATGGCGAAATTTTCTGAAAATTTAAAGTGTTAGAAAATTTTCAGAATTTTTGATAATTTAGGTTAGTCGGAAGGAATTAATATTTTAGTCAATATTAATTGGTTCAGTTGAAATCAGAAATAAGGGGTAAACAAATCTTAGGAATTCCAATAGATAGGGTCGTCCTCTAACTTAGCAATTTCGAGGACGAAATTATTTTAAGTAGGGAAGAATGTAATGACCCGCATTGTCAGAGGTATTATAATTAATTTATTTAATTATATAAATAGTGATATATTGAATTAAAATAGAGGTTTAATTAAATAATATGGAATAATTAATTTAATTAAATAATATATTTAATTCATAAATAACCAGAAACAGTGAATTGACAATATAATGTGAACTGGGTCATCCCTAATATTTAATTCAGCTTAGAGTTGAAGTATATTGACGAATATATTCAATTGACATCAGTTTGAACGTAGAATTATAATATAATTAAAATAGAGCTTGAAATGACGCGGCAGTTCGTTATTTGGCGATTTGAACTTCAACTGAATGTACAGGGGTCGTTTTAAATTGGATTTCTGTGAAACAAGAAACGTGTGGAGCTGGTGGAGTATATCTTTCTAGTGGGAGAGGAAAATCGGGATTTCGTCGTGTAGATTTTGAGTTATGTCCAAATCAAATTTTAAAATAGTCAATATAGAATCGTTTATCGACCGTAATGGAATATTCGATATAACTAGATATCGGTTTCAAATTTAGACAAGGTTCTTTTGAGGCGTAGTGATAATTTAATTTTTAGAATTTTATGGAAATTTTTAATTAATTAAATAAGCAACTTTTTATTTGGAGTATTTGGCACCCTGTATCAACATTTTGAGGTTTCAAAATATGAGTTCACCTACGGGTATTATTATATTTTTGGGATCGTGGCTCATCACTGGACACGACTGTATCCTTATTTCAGTCCGTAACAGCTCGGACATGAAGTGATTTTACTTAACGAAATTCACTAGACTTAATTATATATATGTATACCTAAGTAAACCTTTTGGTTGGCTCACGTGTTTTAATTAGTGCAGTAATGCTAAGGGTTTGTGGCAATTATTATACACGTACGGCTCCCCAGCCTTTAAGTGTTCCGACGGTAAAATGAATTAAGGAGACAACTCACTACTTGTGGACTCAACAACCCGTTTACTGTATTAACATCAAAATAGTGGAAATGTTCGGGTACAAGATTTTAAAAACAGGGACTTAAACAAATAAAATATGTATTATTTTTATTTTACTTTGGAGCCAAGTATCAGTACAACCGTCTCTTAACGAAGACTACATTGAAAGGGTGAAGGCACTTGTCGAATAAGTCACCTACTACCTGTAAACCTACGTAGTACTTTCCGGCTTTAGCCTGTTACCGAGTACTTCACAACTAAGTAAAACCTACTGTATAAATACCCAAACTATCACTAAACCTAGGTCATTATTTTCCATCCTCTGTAAACCAAAAAGAAGCCGCCAGCTTCATATAATTCAATCAATTAAATCGGTTTCATTCCTCCACAAAATCGAATGGTGTTAGATCCGTTGTTTACATACTCGCGAAAGCATCACGTGTAGGTCCTCAGATTTTTGTGCGAGCGTATCTTGTTGGGCTAGACTTTTGTGAGCAGCGAAGGCAAGGGTTTCCCCTTTGGCGAAGTTGAAGGCGGTGACAGGCCATAGCATACGAGGCATTGGGTTCGGGGGTTCAAAGAGGAGGTGCTGTGGAGTTTTGGTGAGATATGGTGATAATCATCGTCGGCCTTTACTGTAGTTTGCGGTTTCTTGTTTCGACGAGATGCAAAGTTTGGGTGTCGAGCTTCACAAAGTGGTGATGGAATTGACGAGTGGTTGAAGTGAAGAATGATAATGGTTTTAGTTTGTCGGATAATAGAGGAATGGGGGGGGGTCAGTAAAGGAGTATGTGCGGACTGAAATTTGGGAGATGGTGAAGGTACAGGGATTTGCGGATTTAACTGTGAAAAGGGGAAAGGTAGCAAGTCCTAAATGATTTATACGTACTGTCTAATGAAAAAGGGGATTAAAGATCGAAAATGGAGGACTTCGGCTTTGAACAGACCTGGAAGAAGAAGAGGGGTTCAAGGCATTTGGAAACTTCATGGCGTGGAGTTTGAATTGTACGGGTAGGTTCAAATAAGTTCAGCTGTGAAGAGGGGTTGGTTACGGCTAATCGTTTGTTAAGGCTAAGGGGGTGATTAGTAGTGTAATTAACGGTGGAGTTGGGTTTATATTTACTGGAGCTGTGAAGTTCGGTTTGGTGAAGATGAGTGGAAGAGCGGGTGGGCTTTTCAGAGAAAGGGTGGGCCAGGTTTGTGAAGGGAATTTCGAACCGTCGGAACCGTTGGGATCGTATGGACGGTGACTACAACATGGAACCGACTGGAAGTAATTCTGAGCTCGTTACAATTTATGGCGAAATAAATTGTCCGTCTGAATCAAGCGATGATTTTCGTTATTAACGATGATCGTCCAATGTGAGTAAAACTCACCAACTCTGAACAGTTATATTTTTATAACGTACTTTTAGAACTGCTAGATATTGATTGACTGTTGTGTGTAGATTGGTTGATTGAACTGCTAGTCAGTTAGTTGAAATTATATATATATATATATACACCATTAAATATTGATGTTGCTTATCAGAACATTTCATACTGAAATGAAGTTGATGTAAATTTTATGGTTTAACATCTGTGATGCAGGGGAACAGGTTGGAGGAATCCGACGGGATTCCTCAACATTTAATTTACTGTTTTCATATTTTGTGATATATGTTGTGCTATAAAATTTGTTGTTGATTTTGTATGTTTGAATAATATTGATCATTTGTGATACGACACGTTAAACCCCATAAGTGATACTGGAATATAGAAAGAGAAATTTTCAAAGGGTTATTGAAAATGAATTATTTATAAAATCGAAGGATTTTATAAAGGAATATATGTTAGAAAACAAATCAAATTAAAAAGGAAATATTTGTTAGTAAACAAATAGGATTTTATAAAGGAATATATGTTAGAAAACAAATCGAATTGAAAGGGAAATATTTGTTAGTAAACAAATAGGATTATAAAGGAATATATGTTAGAAAACAAATAGAGTTTGAAAAGAGAACTATTTATAGCGGAATAGGATGCTATAAAAAGATAAACGCTGTTAAAAGGAAATCCGTATAAGTAGAGAAACGCTGTTAAAAGAACATTTATAAAGTGAAGAACCGTTACTAAAAGTAAATCTTTATAAATGAATAAACGCTGTAAAAAGGAAATCCTTTTAAATGGATAAACGTTATAAAAAGGGATAATCAAATAGAGGTAAAACAAGATTAGAAACTGACTAGAGATTAGTTAAGTCGAATGGTTTTCTGAGTGTGGATCTGATGTTGGTTTCGGCCTTCGGGGTTTATACTTAGAGAATTGTTCTCTTACTAGTTTACAGTTAGGGACTAATAGTTGTGGAATGGTAGTGATGCATGAATGAGGATTGGAAATGTTTTCCCATGTTAATAACGTATATTTTCTAAATCATAGAAAATAAGGAATGTGGATATATATATATATATATATATATATATGTTTTGATGATTGGATCGATAATTCCATTTGGAATTTAGATCGTTGTTTGTACACCGACATGTTTTCATTGATAGTTAAATCACAGACTATCAAGTTTTTACCATTTTAACGTTGTTAATATGGAGAGACCGGTTGGATTCTTATCCAAAGAACCACTCTGTATTGACATAAGTGTTGCGAATATGCCAAAGAAAATTGAAGACGGAGTAAAGTGCTAGGGTTGTTGTATAAGTCTTAGATAACAGTGACTAAGATGGATGTACTGAATAGTGCCTTCGGTTTCGTTCAATCCCAGAACGAACGTAAATGGACGAGTGTCTGACAGAATATTTCCAATGATCGAATGGGTTGGTCTGTATAAATATATATGGTTGCAATGGATTTATTCCCTTAGCATAACATCCAGAATATTTGTGTAAACCAATTAATGATTAACGGATCTGACAATGTGGCATTCAAAGTGATCGTGCTATAAATGAATAGAAAGTAATCGTAGCCTCTGGCCTCAACAACCAGTAAATGACAAAAATCGGGCAGGTAGCATGGCTAAGTCGGTCGCACTGAAGTAGGGTGTATAATCACCTATCTAGAGAATATTCATTTGTTTCTTAAATCTATCAATGCTATCCCATATATACGGGAAATGGTTGCTGATCCCAACCGTTGGTGATGTACATTCGATACACTCAAGCGAAATGAGTGGTCGGTCATGTGTGGCTGAGTTGCAAGATGTTCTTGTTGAACTCCAGTGTATCGTTCCTAGAGTACACTGATCGGAAGGTGGTTCCATACCTTGTCATAGTTGGAAATCCATTACCCAATTCGTGCTTGCGGTTTTGATTGTATACTATATATGTAGAACGTGAGATGAAAGCGTTTCTGCTAGATGATTATTATAGTTGTGGTTGATAGACATTATTATAGTATCAAAAGGTTTTTGATATAAAGATACTTTGGATTCTCATAAGGGAAAAACCCGTTCCGTTATACGGCGTGGTCTTATGAGATATCGTTTACTTGTTCAAATTGTTTTAAACTGTTTTACTCATACCAGTCCCATGACTGACCCGGAGTTTACTTTGTTTTGTTCTACCTAAACTCTTGGGTGCCTAAATTTGTACGGGCAGTCAAGTAGTTCAGGATTTTACAGATACACTTGGAGAGCTTGGAGCAGGAGGCTTCAAGATTCTATAGCTATTATTATTTCTGTTGTGTTGTAAGTGTTGTACTCTGAAATGTTATTATATACATATACTGTTTGTATTTCAAAAGTTATGTTATATTTTATTCGTTCCGCTGTGAGATTCGTGGTTACTCTGATGATGATGTTCTTCTTCTTCTTCTATTCTAATAGTTCTATCTTATCTATCCTCACCCTCTATCTTCTTCTATTAATTTCTTGAATTTCCAGTGCAATTTGGGGTTGGACTTGTGTTATTTGGTCAACTCAAATTGGACCGGATTTCCGGGTCATTACATGAACACTTAATACAAAATGTGATATAGGAAAAGTTAACTAACACTTTCTTTCACAACCAAAAGAAAACTACATATACCAATATTTCTTTCTAACAACATGGTATACATGGAAATCACACCATGCCCTAAAAGCGAGGGTCGTGCTCACGTATAATATCGACCTACATAACCAAAATATCTATAACAATCACTGGAACGATCCGTCTTTCTTCTTCTTGATAGATTTGATGCTAGGTGGTTCATCTCCCGTCGTCATCCTTTTCCTCTAGAGCTGCCTTTACCTCTTCCTCCCTTATCCTTGGCCAGGGAGATGGACTCGTAGGACACTGACTTGTGCTTCCCTTTGTAATCCTTGCCACTCGTAATCTTTATAATGTCCCCAATTATGGGTGGGATAGTTCGCAATGGTTTCGGAGTGACATCGGTGGCAACATCTAGCATAGCCTCGGTACCTCCCTTCTCTCCAGTCCCCTTGGCCTTATTCGCCTCCTGCTCCACCTTTTTTTCACTTCCCACGTAGCCTTTTATTCAGCCAGCTTCCCGATCTTAATATGTTTGGCCGCCTCTACTTGAAGCTTCTTGAACGCCTCCTCACCCCTTTTTTGGTGGCCTCATCGGCCTGTTTCTTCTTGGCCTCATCACCGGCCTTCTTCTTCTTTGCCTCATTGGCAGCTTTCGTCCTCGCTATCTCAGCATCATCCTTCTCCTCAGCGTCTCTCCTCGCCTTCTCCCGAGCTTCCTACAAGGCAACCTCATCAACCTTCATCTTCTCCTTCTACTCCTCAGACTTGACGAGCAATTTAGCCTTAAGCGATTCTACGAAGTCGTGCATTGTTTGCACATCTACATCAACCGGCCCCGTCACCTGGATCCCTTGACCATCGATTATCTCCTCTTCCTTAGAGAAGAGCTCTTTAAAAACATTAGCCATTAGGTCCACATCAGAAAATGTATCCAGTGTGCCACCTCCTTCTCCAAACTGCATTCCTTGCTATCCTAGTCCGATCTCAGGTAATGAGGGGAGTGTCGGGTAAAGCCCGTTGTCACTTCGACACCTGGATAGCCTGCATGACGAAGAGGGAGTCTAATTAGTCTACTTTAACTTAGAGCTCACATCCTTTTTGAGCATTCGTGATAACGAGACTTTACCTCTAGGAACTTGCGGTGCAGGAGCAATAGGCAGGGCTCCCACAGTTGTTGTTTTAAAGGAGCCTTCTATTCCCAACCCCGGGAAATCAAGCTGATAGTTAGTAGAAGCGGAGGTTGGGACTATTGGACCACTAGCAGTGGCGGATGGCGTAACTTTTTGTTGATGGGAACTCCCCAATGCAAATTCACGAGCGAAAATCACGCCCTAATTAGTCCTAAATATCCCTTTGGCAGCAAAAGGTTCTGCCAACCTCGCCCTCTTAGCGTCCTCATGCAACAATTTCCTCCCTTCTTGCAACACCGTGCACTCATCGTCGGTCGGGAGACTATCCATGAGTAAAAATTCATCTATAGCCTCTACCTGTAGCCTCCGAGCCTCAAACTCCAACAACATTTCCCAAGTATGAGCCATCATCCGAGGTTAATTGTTGATCCACGAGATTCTGCGGAATCGAAGTGCTTTAACATACATTCCCCAGATGGCCGGCTTTAGAGACTCCTCCACCCTGGCCTCGGCATCTTGAATATTTTCCTTGAGCTTCTCTACCTCGAGCCGATGCTTAGCCCTAATACTGTCTACCTGGCCCAATACCTCCTTACTTATAGACTCTGTAGTGGCCTTCTCCTTCATAGCTTGGGAAAGTTCATCATTGCTCATCCCCAAAGTCATTTTAAATTCCTCATTCTCTTTCAGATGACACTAAGCTTGCTCGTTCTCTTCCTTCATTTTCTTGTTTCCAGCAACGAGAGCTTCATAATCCATGCAGAACTATTATAGTTCCTTGTTATCTTTCTCCAACCGGAGATTCCTCTCTTTCAAAGCCTCATTATTATGCTTTAGAGTCACATTCTCCATCGAGACCATCGACAATGTGTCTTTAAATGTCTCCCACTCATTCTTCGCATCCCCCTCAAGCTTCTGATGGTCTTGCTTTAATTATGATATTTCAACAACAGGAAGTTAGCACTTAAGCTTATTGCTCACATATGTTGAAACAATTATGATCGAAGGCTTGTCTTACCTATTTCGTTGTCCCGATTCCGGAATCTAACCCGCTCGGCTTCAAGGGCTTGATCCAAGCCTTAGATCTCCGCACTCTTGTTAAGGATCAACTCCGAGAGATGCCTGACGTATCTACCGAACTCCTTGCACTGATAATAAGTAGCGTGCACTTTCTTCCACACCTTATCACTATCCTCCCGAGGAATCAGATTGATGTACGGAAGCCATTTTATTTCATCAAAGTAGTACTTGGGGAATCTCTCTCTCAATATTTCCTTTCTTTGTTCAACAGTGGGCTCCGGAGCCTCGGGCACGTCTGACAATTGAGTCCCCTTCTTCGATACTCCCTTCTTTCTTTTATTTGTAGGCATCTCTCTTTTATCTGTAGGCTTCAACTCTTTTCCTTTGGAAGTGGCCACGAGATGAAGGTGGAACATAAGGAGGGATTATCGATGAGGGTTGTTGGGTGCTCGCTATGTCCAATCTTGGATCTATGCCAGATGACCGAGTGATGGAAGGAAGGGATTTAGAGCACTGAGATCATTCTCTGTAATGACGTTCCCTGCCATGATCGTGATAGTGTAAGGGCTCATTAAATAAATTAGTATCTCTCCTAGAATTTCATATGAGCCCACTCTTCTATGGTTGATAACTTGTAGGTCCTTGGCCTCAACACCTATCTTCTCGAACCATTTGATCTACATGGAACAGATTCAAGATTAGACTCGAACACTTTATGCACACAAAAAATGATGTGTTATGCGGTGTTTATGAGTGAGTTTCCCTAGTGTTCTCTCAACAGACCAGATATCGGTCCGCTCGAAGGAGTGATCTCCCCAATGGTAAGAGTCAAGCTTTCTATACTTGTGCCATTAGGCCAAGGTGATGTAACAACAAGTGGGAGCTTATTTAGATCGTCAAACTGACCTTACTTTTCTAATGAAATGGTAGTCACAGAGGCAATTGTTGGAGATGATGTCCTAAGTGAGTCTTCGTGGCCTTGCGTTGCTTGGACACGATAAGGGGCGCTTTCCTTTTACGGTCAGAAGAGTCTTCGCCTCCCTCAATTTCTGCTTTCCCTCCAACCTCAGCAATGGTCGGTCTGATTATTGAGCCACCAGCGGGAAGTAAACCCACATGGAGAATCCTTTGCTCATCCAAGACATTCTTAGTAGATCGAGCATTATCCAGGATGGCCTATAATGCCTTGAGATGCTGCTGATACATGCGGTCTGTAGGTGCTAGAGGATTCCCTGTTACACAAAAATAAAGTCAGTCTCAAGATGACAACTCAACTAGCTTTGAGCCCGAAGTAATAAAAGATACTTACTTTCGACCAACCAACACCTCGCAAATCCAGGAGGACGACGCTCAAAGAACCAGTCATACTTAAACACACTTAATCTGCTCCATTTCCCCTCATTGAACCAAGTGTTGGGCAGTGCCTCCAAGTAATACAGGGAAGGTGCATTGGTAGTCCTCCTTTTAATCTGAAAAAGATACTGGATGTCCTCTCCAGTAGGCTCAATATACAGGTATTCCCTGAAGAGAACACAAATACCCAGGAGCAAAGTATACACATTTAGGTTGAGTTGCGCCGACGCCAAGCGAAAGTAGCGTAGTATATCCCGGATGAAGTGGCACGATGGGGACACACATCCAAAAATATGTGTGTGCCTATTCCATCCAGTGTATCCCCATGGAGGTGCGTGAACCCTGTCATCTTCTTGGTGCACGTGAAAATCTCCCTAGGGTATACCAAACTGCTTCTCCATATGCCTCACCATTGTCTCGTCCTTATGCGATGACACCAAAATCCAGTAAAGTATCAACTATAGTAGCATCCGCCACCATATTCAGTGCCTCAGGAATGCTTCTCTTCATATTATCTACATGCTCTTCCCCTTTGAGGTCCTCCTCCATTTTTCCAAACCATCCCTGTGTCGTTGGCTCAACTTGTGCTCGATCGTCATCCATGGTCCTTTCGACTGTACCGCTTGATTGGGTTCTTTTGGATAACCATCGGAAGGAGTGACTCTGTAGAGATCTCAAGCTTGTTGTCCTCCATGTTGGTACTGCATGACAATCCTGAATGAGACAATGAATGCTGAGAGGCTTCAGTTTCCAAAGCCCGTTGTCTCTTGGATTATCTTGTTCTCATTGCTAGCTATACTTCCAGTATAATTGCATTAGACACCGCAATGATAAACTTGTACCCCTCGTGTTGGTGTAAACTAACATGTATGTGCAATGCAGTGAGGTGCGGATGCAACTATAATATAAAATTTGGAACATGATGACAACCACAAGTCATAAAGACTATAACATCGTCGTCGATTCAATATCCTCAGATTTACGTCGAGTCGCGGCTACGCTATGATTAGAATCGGGAAAACGGGTGTAAAGTTTGATAGTTCAATCGGGGGTTCACAGTCTGGGTTTATGCTCTGACTATGTTCAAGGCTGGATTGTCAACTCGATCGTGTTCATCGTAGGGCTCGATTCAATTATGAAATGCCGCAAAAATGATGTAAATCCAAAAACAGGTCACCTGGAGTTCAAGCCTTCAGCGAGGAACACTAGATGCAATTAGAACGGAATTTGGAATTACTTAAGTCATAGGGACATAAGAAGATTTCGTCCCCTCCGGGGGATACGAATTTCGAATCCCTAAGCCACATCAGAATTTCGAACCCCTTCCCCGTTGTTCCTAACGAACATCGACTCCTGTCACCCGTTACAATTTCAAACCCTTCAGATACGAAACATCGCATATTCCTCTAGTGCGAAATTTTGCCTCCCTTAGATGCGATTGTTTCGAAGATCCCACGTCTTCCTCCGATCCACTTTAACTCCAGCCTTTCTTCCCCGAAATCCTTCTCGAAGTCAAATCCAACCGACAAAGGCAACCCGAATTGACCCCTCGAGCATCAATCCTGAACTCGATTTGAAGCTCAAATTCGACCCTACCGAACTCCAATTTTGAGTTCGAGAGCATGGCCGATTTTGAGCTCTATTCGAAGCTCAATCCTGAGGTCGATTCGAGTACAGGTTATGATCTGGGATCCAATTTCGCAAAACATCAAGTTCGAGTTCATTTGTATCGATTCAGGGATGCGATGGGAAATAACATGAAGAAGGGGGATGGGAGACTTCGATTCAATTATATAGGGGAGGAGAAGGAAATGAGCAATTCCCGTTAGACGCTTCGTATCCCTTCAGAGATCCGAAATTTCGCATCCCTTCAGGGATACGAAGTTTTGCATCCCATCAGGCATACAAAATTTCATATCCCCCAAAGGATATGGAGTATTCTAAAAAATATGTAATAATAATATATAATATGTATACATACTATGATTCGTATGTTTACATATATATATATATTTACACAAATGTATGTGTTCGTATATGAACAAGGTGAATAAACAAAAAAAATTCCCAAACTTCGAGGAATTTCCGACCTACGACTTCAATTACAACCACGCATATGAGTTTTTGACGTTATGACAGTCGAAGCCGATGTGATTCGCTAACCAATAGTGCCCCCATAAATCCAAACGACTCGAGAACGTATTACAAGCAGTCGAATCCACCACTCGATATCATCATCGAAATCCAACACGCGTAGTCATAAGCCAACAATTCATTCACCACACACTTTTTATTTTCAAATTCCGATCACATCGTGCAAGACCACGGGAAAATGTGTGAGCATACACGTGATACTATGTTGACAATGACTCATTTATGTTGCGATGTAAACAAAAATCAATGAATAATGTTTAATTTCATGAAAAAATAGGAATTAGATGTTGAACGAAGCTGTCGATGAATCGGGACTATCGACAAGCTCAGCAGAATGATCACGACCAAGTGTTAAATAGCCTGGGGATCTTCTCAACCCAGAAATGATGACTTCAACTTAAAGCACATCATGTCAAAGCAAGACGTACTCTGGGAGGCAAGTGTTAACCGGCCTTTTACTCTGGTTCCCAAAAGCATACCAAGCCTGCTCGACTCAGCGTATATTATTGCACCAAAGCCCAAAGTGTCGCCAAAACGCTAATGATTCAAGCCCGAGAGAAGTCATACGACCGTAAGCCTCACAATCCCTCAAAACGCTCCACCATGCCAATTTTGAGTCCCCAAAAGTGTGTTAGACAAAGATTTTGAATCCCTGGATTTTGTATCCAGGAATTCGAAATATCATCACTTCCACTCTACATATTTCGACTTCCTGACTCTCCGTACTAAGGGTTTCGAATCCCTCTGACTCCACCCAGTTAATTTCAAACACCTCCATAGCGCATCCTTACACTTCGCATCCCCCTTGATTCCTCCTCAACATATCCCAAAGAGATATGAAAATTCGTATCCCCCCGGGGATATGAAACCACCGTATCCCCTCGGGTATGAATTCGTGTCCCTAATGGGATACGAAAAATTGTATCCTATAAGGGTACGAAGCTGTTGTATCCCTAAGGGGATACAAAACCTCGTATCCCTAAGGGATACAAAACTACTGTATCACCCGAGATATGGATTTAATATCCCTAGGGATAGGAAATTCATATCCCCTTCCCCTAAGGAGATATGAAATCTTCATGTGGGCTATAGAGGGATGCGAAATTCTGAAGGTTGCCTTCTGAGGATACGAAATTCCGCTGTGTGGCCCTCAAATCTCACCTACAATCACCTAACCCACTACCTATAAATATTCCCTTGCTCATTCTTTACAATGGGTTGGATTTTTCTTGATGTGATAGCTCCATAAGCTCCTAAAACACCATTAATGGTAGCATAGCCTTTGAGGAATAAGAAGAATACTTGCTTTTTCCCAAGACTTGGCATATTAAACTTATGACTCCCAAATGCATAGAAAGACTTGTAAACGAATGTCATGATGATGTTCAATGGTTTTAACTCTTATTTGTGAATAAAGATCAGTAAACTCCTTCAAAGTGGACGTGGGTCCTTCACGGACCCAACGACTATAAACCTCTATGTCATTTATTGCTTTCCGCACTTTATTTTTTCGTACGCGAAATGTTAATTCATGAGTTAGAGAATCTTTAGGTGTGACGACTATTTTTGTCGCTAACAATGTTTAAGTGGTTAAATGGGTCTTCGGGAAATATCTAGAGTCTGGCTCGACATAGCCGGACTAGTATGGTTTGACATAGTCAAGCCAGGTCATTTGATCCAGAACCTAACTTGATGATGGTGGTGATGTGGCTACACCATGCTGGGTTGGTTGATGCGAGATGGACGAGTCGGGATGTTGACTAGTCAGAATGAAGAGAAGTGGTAAGCATGGTGGACCTGTCTATGCCAAACTGGATTTCCAAACATTCTTCATACATGTCTTCGAGAGTTTCGCTACTTTAACCAGGTATATTCGGGCTCGCCTATTCCCATATCCAAAGTCCTGAACACTTCGATGCTCAGAAATCCAATATGTGACTTCATTGTAAAAAGGTGAGTCTACACTTGCCCCTCAAAACATGTAATTAAATGAAAGATGTGTTTTGGATAATCCAAGAATCCGCATAAATCGAAACAAATCCAAATAGAAATCTAGTATCCGAAGATCAGAAATCCAAGATCGCGCTGGATCGTAATAAGTAGAAAACCAACAATCTATGGTCGCACCGAAGCATATTAATAGAAAACCATGATTGCTTTGAATAGTATTAATAGAAAACCACAATCACTCTGGATCATTTTAATAGATAATCATAAATCCATAAATCTAGTGAAATCCCGCGATCGCTTCGAATCGTAAAATGAGAGAGAACCAATAGAATCTGACGATCTCTCCGGATCGTAATATGAGAGGAATCTATATCCAAGAAATCCATAACCTCACTGGGCCTATCCAATGCGAGTATAATTCCTACTCGGGTAGTGATCAGGTAGTCCCTAAGCAGAATTGTCTTCCATGCAAATTCGTCCAATCACTTTCCGGTGAAGTAATTTGTAGTTCATCGATATGAATTCATCTGATCAATCTACGGTGACAAAATTCATAGTTCATCAATATGAGTTGATCTTGTCACTCTTTGGTGATGGAACTCATGGTTCACTGTTACAAGTTCATCCGACCACTCTCCGGTAACGAACCCATAGTTCATCATTACAAGCTCATCCGATCACTCTCCAGTGAAGGAACTCGTCGTTCATTGACGTATACTCTTTCGGTCACTCTCTAATGAAAGAAATTGGTAGATCCTTGAAATAGATTCATCCAAACACTATCAGGTAAAGGAATTTGTGATCAGATGCATGAATCAATCCAATCACTTGTAAGTGAGAGGGACTTACGATCGATTCATGTAAGTCCATCATTTTGGTGAAAGGGACTCACAGTTGAATCACATGAATTCATCCAATCACCTTTCAGTGATAGAAATTCATTCAGGGGTTTTGACTTCATCTCCCTGACTGAAGAGACCATCACAAATATTATTTATCGCCAATGGAGATCCGAGCAAGAGTATAAATCCAAAATTTAGGAAGGGTCTGGGCACCACCGGCCATCGCCACCTCTATCATGAGATAACAATTTTCCCTTTGGAATGAGGCCCTCCTTGATTCTGAGACGTAGAAAACTGCTCATACTCGAGCACTACCGACTACTAGAAATATATCCTACAACATCAATTTTTGGCCAATGTCTAAGAGTTTTTCACCGATTTCTTTGTGAATGTAGAGAAAGGTCATGACTTTAGACATCAGTTTTTAACCGATATATTAGATCATCTTTTACATTAGTTTTCTTTACACAACTAATATATTAAACCATCTTTTATATCTGTTCTTTTAACCAACTGATGTAATAGATGGTCTATTACATCATTTTTTTTGGATGTCTGATGTGATAGGCCGCTTATTACATCAGTTTGTTTAAGTGTAACTGATATTGATATTAAATAATAATACTATTGCACATAATTTAAATATTCAAGCATTATTTTTTATTCAATAAAATATTTTATTTCAATATTCAAAATAATGCAACTTTCAGAACTCACTATTGTACATTACACTGTTATTCATATATATTACATCTCTCACTACAATAAACTCAATGTCACTCATATTATACACAAATTCATATAGACACTCATTGACACATTGAGTCTTCATTTGCTTCTAGTTCAGTCCAACCATCTGTACATCTGTCATAGAAGCACACATAGTAAATTGGAACAAAAATAGATTTAACTGTAAGCGAATATAAATTTAATTTTAATATTTATTTGCCTTATATTTCCGGTGTGTTTCACATCATCTTTCTGTACTTGGTCTGATACTTATAATTATATTCTAGTCTAGATCACTTGTGATATTCACAGTGATACACTATGAAAATAAGGAAGATTGAATAATAGTGCTTATAGATCAGCCTCGATACAGCTATAGTGGTCTGCTGATTTATTTAGAATATTATTTCTACACATACATGTAAATATCTTCAGGTGACAAAAGCAACATGGACATTCATATGAAAGCAAAATGGCACTTGCATATATGCAGCAAGTGTACACATGTCCATAAATAGTTCAAAATTGCCATATTATATATATATACATATATATATATATGTGTGTGTGTGTGTGTGTGTGTGTGTGTGTCTATGTGTATGTGTGCATGTACATAGTCATGTTTTTTCAAGAGAACAATGCAAATAGGTCAAACAGACTTGCATGTCAAAATGACCAAGGCAGGTTTAAGTATGAGCAAAGTAGTGGTCTTGGTCAACCAACAAATGCAACGGAACAACATAATGCAACTAAATGTCAAAGTACTCAAGGCTAAGCACTTAGTTTAATAATGCCAAATGGCGTAGAAGTATTTCAAAGCCTGAAATGCAATAAGGCACAAAGAAGCATGGTAGACAAATAAAGCAATATAGTGACCATATACAAGGCAGTGCATAACAGTAGTACAACATGCTAGCAAAGCAAACCAGGTCTGACATGCACAAGGTCAATGGTGCAGCAAGGGTCAAGTGCATTAGCCATGCTTAAGGCAGTGCAAAATAAAATGGACACAAATACTCAAGTTCAGACAAACATATAGAAATGATAAGATACATAGGGCGCTGCAGCAAAATGATATAGGCTAGTAAAACAAGCAACTCAAGCAGATGCTAAAGTCACAACAAATACAAAAGGTCGAATTTGAGTACAACTAAAAATCAAAAAAGCCCAAATACAAAAAACAATGCAATGAAATATGCATGCACAAGTTGGACAAGCAAGTGACAAACTCAGGTGGCCAAAAAACATGATAGTGGAGACTCAATCAAGACCATAGACTAATGGCTATAACACCAACATGCACAAGCAAAGACTACAAATAGTAATCAAGTATGGAATCTATTCAAAACAACACTTAGATTCAAAGACCAAGTTTATTATAAGTTCTTATATCATAGACTCAAACAAATGCATATGGTCAATGAAACAAGACACATAAGCTAATGAAAGCTTGAAAGTGGCAACTGCAGTTTCAGTACACAATAGCAATGGCAAAGCGAAAAAATAGTGACAACTACAAATATGGATCATGTGCAACATCTGTTCAAATACGGCAAGTCAGAAATGTACAAGAGTAACAGGGGTAAACAAGTGAATAAGGTCAGTCCATCATCTGTTGAGCCAGTGCAGTATGAAAATGTAGCATTTGTTCGAACTAGTTTTGCAAAGAAAACATGACATCTTCCCTTATCACTAGAGAAAAAGAAATCATGTAGTATTTATTCTTATCAATGAACATCCATAGAATAAAGAAAAAAGTTTTGTTTCTTTTGGTTCAAACAAGCAAACAAATTAGGAAATAGGGAACAACGAAAGAAAGAGTGCACAATTTCTAAAAGTCAGAGTTTTTTTTCGGAAAGAAGAACATTCAAAAATTTACATAAGTTAAAGGTTTCAAATCTGTTACTTTTCGCAAAAACTTATTTTTGACAAGTTGAATAATTTAAGTTTCCAGAAAATTTGTGACGGCCTGCCCCACACCAGCCGTCATTTCCAAGGAAAGTGCATTATACCAATGTCGAACTAGCACGGGACGGTCGCTAAAAAGGGAAAGGGAAGGAAACTTAATAGTGAACTAACAAAGAACCTGTAGAATGTCTCACAGCGCATGGAATAAAATATAATAATAACATACTTTGACATAAAAACAGGCGAGACAGTGCATAAGCTGAAAACTAAGCATCATAGCAGCAGAAAATCCAAATACAGCTTATGTTCCACTTCATCATTATTACAATTTAAAAACTGTCTCTAAAGAAAAATAAAGGAAAGGTACACTACTAATGCCCAAAGTAGTGACCAGCAATGACACAGGGAGAATATATAGAGAATAGTACGTGTAAGCCTCCTGCTCGTCTCCGGACAACTACTCATGCACAATCAGCTAACCTGTCTTTAGTTTGTCCATTTAAGAGCACCCAGAGTAATAAGAAGAGACATAAAACTCTGGGTCAGGAAAAGTCTGGTATGAGCGATAAGCAGCAAAACAGAACGATAACAGGTATACTAAACCATACCTGAACCTGGACCTGCAACCAAAGAGTTAGCACAATATACCGTACAATACTCTAAGGTGCCACTAACATATGGTGTAAAGGATACGAGGGTAGGGGTGTGCATGTCATAGTGATGGCAAACAATCAAGCATAGCAACCGTCCTCACATCTCTCACTCAGTGCGTAAAGCATACGATATCCACCACTTTGATCACCTAAATCCTTGCTATGATCAATCTTCCCCATGGAGTCATGGCGACTCCACTGCACTGATCCATAGCCACTAGTCCTCGCTATGTCCACTCTGCCCCATGAAGTCATAACGACTCCACTGCACTGACTCATAGTCATGCTATGATCACTCTGCCCCATGGAGTAATAACTACCCCCAATGCACTGATACGTAGCCTAACATCCATCTTGGTGGTGAATCAAAGTTATGGACATCGATAACTCCTTAGCACACGTCCCGCAGCAAAGTCCAATCATGAAGTTAACTCATTGGTTCCCAACTGGATCCTGAGTACAAACTTCCCACTTGGACTACCTTTTCATCTCGGGTTTGGTCTCTTCCGGATCGGTTCGGAAACAAGCTTCTATTCAGATCGGTTCTCTTCTTCTCGTTCAGTCCATGATCGTCAACCTCGCACGGGTCGAGTCATGGAGCCCTCTCCAGGTCGGGTCGGTTCGTGACTTCATCTGCAGGTCGTGATCCTCCTCCGGCTCGGGTCGTGACATGCTCTAACTCCAGTCCACAGTATGTCATTCTGGTTCGTAGGTGGCACACCAGTCGTCTCGTGCTTCCTGGTTCATAGTCTATCTCCTGATGCTGGATCGTCATCAAGATTCAAACAGGCGACTCGTGAGGCTCGAGGAGAAACGGATCGTACAACTCTGGTTCGTGAAGCGGGTGTGTACCACGAGCGGGGTCGGGTCGGATAGGGGTGATTCGATCTGGTCCTTGCATGTTTTTCCTGCAACTTCCAGCGACTGTTTTTACACCGTACGACGGAATTTTCGACCATTCTAACTATTCTAATCAATTACAAAGAATACCATACAGTCATAGCAACATAGAGAATCAACAATAAACACCAAAACAACAATCATAGCTTGTAAAATGGATCAAACATACCCAAAAATCCTAATTTTCTCCTTAAGCATTTTTAATCAAATCTAATGGTAGGATTAACAAAACTTAACCAAACCAACCCAAACTCCTAATAGACACCAAAAACAATATTTCAAAATTTTCAAATATTTTTCCAGAATTTAATCATGTTTAAATTCGCTAATTAACACTAATCACCCTAATTAACTATAATTAATGTATAAACAAAGCTAATCATTCACCTTGGCCACAAATAAAACTTTCAGAACTGAAACTCCACTGATTTGGGCGAATACTGATGTCTAACTACAGCTCCAACCTTGCTTTCGTGCAATTTCTCCTTAATTTGATGTTTCTAAGCTTAATCCTTGATTAGAGAGCGATTTGGAATGAAATTAGAAGGTGGAGGTCATTGTTAGGGTTTCTAAGAGGTAAATGGCGGCTAGAAAACTAAAATAGAATGAAAACCTAGCTCATTTAAGCATCTCCATAACCCAAATCCCGAAATGGGTTATGGGACCATTCACAAATCACCTCATTTGGCCCGGTTAAGCAGTTTCCACCTTCTAAACCTTTTTTCGTCTATATCTCCCCTACGGTAAGTCTGTTTTTCACATATGACCACTCTACGGAAAGGTAAACCATCATCCGGATCTAATAGAAGTGTTTTCAGGTCAAAATTCATTACCAGTCAAAAGTTATGGCCGAAACAAGATCAGCTAGGGGCAAAACGATCATTTAAAAATCGGCAAAAATCATGAACATGGGAAATGACCCCAATACGTCTCCCAAAGTTACACGACCATACGACTTCACATGAAAAAGAAATAAATATTCTAAGATCCTCCAATGCATAGATTGCGGGTCGTTACATTCTCCCCTCTTTAAGAAATTTCATCCCCGAAATTCCTTAACCCAAAACATACAAAGGATCCTGCATGCCTACCAATCATTAACAAAACAATAAAGCATACGAAACAACACAATAAGCCGATCCTAGCATGCGGTTTACTAACAAGGGAGTACTATACCAATATAAAAACCTTACCAGGCAAAGAGTTCTGGATACTTCCTCCTTATGTTCTCCTCTGTTTCCCAAGTACAGTCTTCCTCATCATCACACCACAGGACTTTGACTAGTTTCACCGCCTTCCTTCGAAGCTGCTTTGTATCATTCCCAATAATACGCATAGGCCTGCGGTTCCCAACCGCCTCGGGTTCAACCTCGATATCGTCCAACTGATCCGGTGAAATAGTCATATCGGGGTCATGCACGAATTTTCTTAACTGGGAAACATGAAATACGTTATGAACTCCTTCCATCTTCTCTGGTAATTCAACTTTATATGCCAAATTCCCAACTTGCTCGAGAACTGGGAATGGACCAACAAATCTTGGTGTTAACTTGCCTCTCCTGCCAAATCGTATCACGCTCTATAATGGAGAAATTTTGACAAACACCTAGTCGCCAATGGAGAACTTTAAATCTCTTCTCCTCTTATCAGCATAACTCTTTTGCCTATCTTGGGCAGCCTTTATTCATTGTTGGATAAATTTGATCTTATCTGTGGTTTCTCTTATCACATCTGGCCCAAGCACAAATTTCTCACCAGTTTCTAACCAACATGATGGTGAGTTGCATGGTCTTCCGTACAAAGCTTCAAATGGAGCCATACCAATACTGGATTGATAACTATTATTATATGCGAACTCCACTAGATGTAAATGGTCATCCCATGATCCACCAAAATCCAATATATAAGCTCTTAAGAGGTCTTCTAATATACGATTCACCCTCTCTGTCTGACCATCGGTTTGAGGATGATACACGGTACTGAGATGTAATTCTGATCCTAACGCCTCTTGTAAGCTCTTCCAAAATCCACTAGTGAACAACGGATCTCAGTCACTCACAATGCCTTTGGTTATTCCAAGAAATCTCACTTCCCACTTCATATATAGTTCCGCTAACTTGGCTGCTATTCTATTCAACTTGATAGGTATAAACCTTGCACTCTTGGTCAATCGGTCCACAATCACCCAAATGCTATCATGGCCCGATCTAGCCCTTGGTAACTCATCAATGAAATCCACTGAGACTTGTCCCCATTTCCATTCTGGAATTTCTAATGGTTGCAACAAACCACTAGGATTCTTTTGCTCAGCTTTAACTAACTGGCAATTCATGCATTTGGATATAAACTTCCCAACGTCTCTTTTCATCCCTTCCCAGCAGTAGGTCTGCTTCATGTCTCGATACATTTTGTTACCACAGGGATATATAGTCAGTTTTGAGTGATGACATTCTCTAAGCACTTCATCTCTCAATCCATTCACGTTGGGTACAACCAGTTTTCCATTCTTTCTAAGCCATCCATCTCGATCAAGCCCATACTTGTTCATCTCTTCGTCGATTCCCATCTCTAACTTTGGGATGATTTCCAATAGATTAGGATCGTCCCTCTGGCTGGAACCAACCCGCTCAATCGAAGTGGGTCTGATCGTCAAACTTACTAACATTTCTGGATCCAATTCACACTTTAGTCTGAAATCATACCCAGCGATATACTCCAGTTGCTTCCATTCCCGAAACATAGCCCCTAAACTGGCATGTCTCCTACTCAAGGCATCAGCTACTGCATTGCCTTTTCCTGGTGTATATGTGATATCAAAATCATATGAAGCCAAGAATTCTAACCATCTTTGTTGTCGGAGATTTAGATCCTTCTGAGAGAAAAGATACTTTAACGACTTATGGTCAGTAAACAACTCGAATCTTTCTCCCAAGAGATAATGTCTCCACATCTTCAACGCGAACACGATCGCTGCCAATTCCAAATCGTGGGTAGGATATCTTTTCTCGTGCGGTTTCAGTTGCCGACTTGCATAAGCTACAACCCTACCTCCTTGCATCAGTACAACACCTAGCCCAGTACCACATGCATCTGTATATATTGTTGTCTCTTCATTCCCCTTAAGAATGACTAACACTGGTGCACATGTCAACTTTTCCTTTAGAATCTTGAATGCATTCTTGCACTTTTCGTCCCAGACGAAAGCTTGATTTTTCTTAGTCAACTAAGTTAACGGTGCTGCTATATTGGAGAAGTCTTGAATAAACTTGCGATAATGTCCAGCTAATCCCAAGAAACTTCTTATGTCCGTTGCATTCTTGGGCGTATACCAATCCTGTACCATAGCCACCTTCGCAGGGTCCACGGCAATACCATTCTCTGAAACAACATGGCCCAAGAATCTCACTTCCCTTCTCCAGAAGCGACACTTAGAAAACTTCACTCTCAATTGGTGTTTTCTCAACACCTCCATCACTATCCTCAAATGTTCCTTGTGTTCTTCCTCTGTCCTTGAATAAACCAAGATATCATCCACGAACACAAGAACAAACTTATTCAATTGATCTCTGAATACCCTATTCATAAGATCCACAAAACATGCTGGTGTATTGGTCAACCCGAATGGCATGAACAACCACTCAGACGGCATCCGAAATGTCGTTTTAGCTATACTCTCAGCTTCCACTCTAAGCTGATGAAAACCTGTCGCGAGATCCAACTGGGAGAACACTCTCACGCCACTCAACTGATCAAACAAATCATCTATCCGCAGTAGAGGATAATTATTCTTCCTCATCACCTTATTCAACTCGCGGTAGTCCACACACAAACGAAGGGAACCATCTGCCTTGGTAGCGAGCACGACTGGTGCTCCCCACTCGAAGACACTTCTTCTGATAAATCCCTTCTTCAACAGATCGCTTACTTACACCCCGAGCTTTCGCTGCTCACTTAGTGCCATACGACGAAGTGGCAACACTATAGGTCTGGCATCTTTCACTAAATCAATACGGAACTCAATCTCTCGGTGTGGTGGAAGTCCGGTCACTTCCTCGAAGACGTCCGGATACTGGCCAGCCACGGGCACATCTGACAACTCATCATGCGGGATGTCGAGGGAATTTAGAAAACTAGCCATCACCCCATCACTAGGTAGACCACCAAATACTACCCTCCGCCCATCATCCGCTCTAACTGTCACCAAAAAGCCCTCACAGTCTACCACTACCCTATATCTTTGGAGCCAATTGACTCAAAATAATGCCAAATCCAGTAAAGCCCAAAACAAAGCAATCACAAATAAACATACATCCATGACTCGATAAGACCACATTACAGCAAATCATACTAAGGCTAGTCGAACCACCAATCGGGTTCGTCACAACTAAAGTTCTATCGACTATCTCGGGTTCCAATCCCAACCTATCTACCAGGTCACTAGATATGAAGGAACGTGAAGCCCCAGTATCAAACAATACTCAAACTGGAACATCATAAACAGAAAGCATACCTTGGATAACGACATTCTTTCCTTTCTCCGCAGCAGTTGGGGCATTCGACGAAGAAGGAACAACATTAAGAGCATATGATTTCACAATCTGCTTTTGTTTAGGGGGTTGCGGACACTTATCCTTGTGATGTCCCACTTGGCCACAGTTGAAGCACTTCCTGTCCTCTGGCTTCGCTCGACATTCTTTAGCATAATGGCTCTTCTTTCCACAGCTAAAGCATTCAACATCTTTCTTACTCTTTTTCTGACCATCCTTAGCTTAGTTCTGTTTCCTTTTGTTCTAAGAATTATTCTTGCCTCCATCGCTTGTTTGCGGTTTTGGCTCCTCTATAGATGCAACCTCAGTCTTCGACTTAGGTTTCCCCACAATCGATTCAGACGTCCCATCGATATGGTTTATAAGCCTTTCCCCCAAGTACTGATCTAAGCCTGTTATGAACTTCTCATTCTTCTTCTCGAGAGTGTCAATAACAGATAATCCATACTTCAATAAAGTATCGAACTCAGCAATATACTCTGAGACTGCCCTACCATTCTGCTTAAGCTCCAAGAACTTCCTAAACAATTTTGATTTCTGAGCAGTTGGGATAAATTTATCGCTAAAGCGGGTCTTGAACTGATCCCAAGTAACTTGATCCTTTAGAGTAGCTGCCTTAGTAGCATTCCACCAATTCATCGCCTGTCCTTGCAGCTGACGGGATGCTAGCCTTCTCTTCATCGCATCCTCGATACCCAAGTCTTCGAAGATACACTCACAGCTATCCAACCAATCCTGAACATCCGTAGCCGACTCCGTTCCGTGTAACGGTTTCCCACCAAGACTAGTGTAGTCCTTATAGAGCTTGGCGAAATCGTCCCTAGGCACCTGCACCACCACCGTTTGCAGCGTTAGGAGCTGCCTTCTTAACATCTCTTTCATGAGGTCAGTGAACATCGTCCTCATATCAGGAGAATTCCCATTATTAGCTCCTCTACAAGTACCCCTAGTATATCGGCTCATCGTTCAATCTGTAAGGTGAAAACGATTAACCATCTCTTCAGTAGTGCCAGTGCAATGCGACCTCATCCTTAAATATACTAATAGTATATATATATATATAGACAGAGAGAGATATTTTGAAAACCAAAATATCACAAATATACGCTCTTATATACGTACTATCTCTCTTTGGTGTCTTTCCCTAGGTCAACTACGCAACCTAGAGCTCTGATACCAAATGTGACGGCCCGTCCCGCACCAGCCGAAATTTTCAAGGAAAATGTGTTGTGCCAATGTTCAACTAGTAAGGGACGGTCACCAAAGAAAGGAAAGGGAAGGAAACTTAACAGTGGACTAACAAAGAACCTATTGAATGTCTCACAGCGCATGGAATAAAATATAATAATAACATACTTTGACATAAAAACGGGCAAGACAATGCATAACCTGAAAACTAAACATCATAGCAGCGGAAAATCCAAATACAGCTTATTTTCCACTTCATCATTATTACAATTTAAAAACTGTCTCTAAAGCAAAAGAAAGGAAATGTACACTACTAATGGCCAAAGTAGTGACCAGTAGCGACACGGGGAGAATACATAGAGAATAGTACGTGTAAGCCTCCTGCTTGTCTCTGGATAGCTACTCGTGCACAACCAGCTAACCTGTCTCTAGTCTGCCCGTTTAAGAGCACCCAGAGTAATAAGAAGAGACATAAAACTCTGGGTCAGACAAAAGTCTGGTATGAGCGATAAGTAGCAAAACAGAACAATAACAGGTATACTAAACCATACATAAAGCTGGACCTGCAACTGAAGAGTGAGCACAACATACCATACAATAATCTAAGGTGCCGCTAACATATGGTGTAAAGGATACGGGGTGGGGGTGTGCATGTCATAGTGATGGCAAACAATCAAGCATAGCAACCATCCTCACATCTCTCACTCAGTGCGTAAAGCATACGATATCCACCACTTTGATCACCTAAATCCTTGCTATGATCACTATGCCCCATGGAGTCATGGTGACTCCACTGCACTGATCCATAGCCACTAGTCCTTGCTATGACCACTCTGCCCCATGAAGTCATAACGACTCCACTGCACTGAATCATAGCCATGCTACGTTCACTCTGCCCCATGGAGTAATAATTACCCCCAATGCACTGATACGTAGCCTAACATCCGTCTTGGTGGTGAATCAAAGTTATGGACGTCGATAACTCCTTAGCACACGTCCCAAGCAAAGTCCAATCATGAAGTTAACTCATTGGTTCCCAACTGGATCCTGAGTACAAACTTCCCACTTGGACTACCTCTGCATCTCAGGTTTGTTCTCCTCCGGATCGGTTTGGAAACAAGCTTCTATTCAGATCGGTTCTCTTCATCTCCAGGTCGTGATCCTCCTCCGGCTCGGGTCGTGACATGCTCCAACTCCAGTCCATGGTATGTCATTCTGGTTCGTGGCGGCACACCGGTCATCTCGTGCTTCCTGGTTCGTGGTCTATCTCCTGGTGCTGGCTCGTCATCAAGATTCAAACAGGCGACTCATGAGGCTCGAGGAGAAATGGCTCGTACAACTCCGGTTCATGAAGGTGGTGTGTACCACAAGCAGGGTCGAGTCGGGTAGGGGCGATCCGATCCGGTCCCTGCATGTTTTCCTGCAACTTCCAGCGATTGTTTTTACGCCATACGACGACGTTTTCGTCCATTCTAACTGTTCTAATCAATCACAAAGCATACCATCCAGTCATAGCAACATAGAGAATCAACAATAAACACCAAAACAACAATCATAGCATGGAAAATGGATCAGACATACCCAAAAAACCCTTATTTTCCCCTTAAGCATGTTTAAGCAAATCTAATGGTAGGATTTACAAAACTTAACCAAACCAACCCAAACTCCTAACAAAGTCATAAAACAATATTTCGAAATTCATAAATATTTTTCTAGAATTTAATCATGTTTAAATTCGCTAATTAACACTAATCACCCAAATTAACTGTAATTAGTGTAAAAACTAAGCTAATCACTCACCTTGGCCACAAATAAAACTTTCAGAACTGAAACTCCACTGATTTGGGTGAATATTGATTTCTAACAGCAGCTCCAACCTTGATTTCTTGCTATTTCTCCTTAATTTGATGTTGCTAAGCTTAATCCTTGATTAGAGAGCGATTTGGGATAAAATTAGAACGTGGAGGCCATTGTTTGGGTTTCTAAGAGGTAAATGGCAGCTAGAAAACTAAAATAGAATGAAAACCAAGCTCATTTCAGCCTCCCCATAACCCTAATCCTGAAATGGGTTATGCGCCCATTCACTAATCACCTCATTTGGCCCGGTTAAGTAGTTTTTCACCTTCTAAACCTTATTTCGTCTATATCTCCCAAACGGTAAGTCCGTTTTTCACATATGACCACTCTACGGAAAAGTAAACCATCATCCGGATCTAATGGAAGTGATTTCAGGTCAAAATTCGTTACCAATCAAAAGTTATGGCCTAAACAAGATCAGCTAGGGATAAAATGGTCATTTAAAAATCGGCAAAAATCATGAACATGGGAAATGACCCCAATAGTCGTCTCCCAAAGTTACATGACTATACGACTTCACATACAAAAAATATATATTCTACGATCCTCTAATGCATAGAGTGCGGGTCGTTACAAAATTGAGGAATTCAAAATCTATTCACGACAAGATGACCAAGTCATGTTTCCAAACATTGTTTTTTCGCAAGAATGTATTTTTGGAAAGAAGAAAAATTCAAAAAAAATCTGAAATAACAACCAAATATATTTAGCAAGGTTGATCAATTCAAACCATCGAGAAATCAAAGAAAATAAAGGGGTTTGAAACCCTATAAATACACCATATTCTTCACAGGATTCAATATCGAAACCAGGCAATTCAATCAAGCAAAATAGAAATAAAAAATCAAAGAACTCACATTGTTTCGATCATCTCTTGAGAGAGACAATTCTGCATATCAAATCGAAGGGCAAAGGAGCAGCAAACAATCGAGCAAGGCCATAGAGATTTATCATCAACAAATCGAAGCCACAGAGACGTATCAGAAGTTGACTGAAGTTTCAAAGGACACAATTTGAACAAGGATCCAAAACCTTAATTTTATCTCAGAAGAGAAGGATCCACATTTTTTTTTGTGAATGGAATAAAGGAAAAAGTATTTTGTTTGTGAATAAAAGGGAGAGGAGAGAGCGCTAACTGTATCTGGAAATAAGAGTTTGGAGCCCAAAATTTGGTTTTGGGGCAAAAGGGAAATAAGGAGAAAAGGAAAGGGAAATAAGAGCAACCTTTTTTCAAAAAATTAGACATCGGTTGTTTTAACAACCGATGTCTAAAGAAACATTTAAAAGACAAACATCGGTGGTTTTAGCAACTGATGTTAAAAGGGTGATGTCTAAGGATTTTTTCTAAAACAGAGTAATAAACATCGGATATTTTAATAAGTGATGTCTATGAAAACTTTTAACATCGATAAAAAAATATCAATGCTAAAATTCCTAGAACATCAGTGGTTTTAGTAATTGATGTTAAAAAGCCGATGTTGTAGCCATTATTTCTATTAGTGGCCCTTCCTGTATCAACATATTCTAAAATCCATTCACTCCTCACGTGCTCTTCTACCTTATATCAGAGGTGCCTACACTCCAATGTCACATGACTATCCGGTTCATGGAATAGGCACAAATTTCCCATCCTCCTTTCCTTTTCTGTTAGCTACTTAGGAGGTAGTTTTCGATAGGGGATCTATCCCCGAGTGTCAATGTAAATCCTTTTCATGGACTTATTCAGCTTTGTGCACAATGGATATTTTTGACTCTTCTTGCTTCTCCTTGAGCTATCTCTCCCTTTCTCATCTTTATTTTTTCCTTTATCACAAACACGTTAATCTAGCCCAAAGCATCTCTGTGTCATTTAGGACATTTGCCTCGATCTTGCTCTATACCTGCGCATCCTCTTGGCACAAGTATCTGTCAGCTTTAAATTAAAATCGTCGAGGTCATTCGAAAGTCTCTCTACAAACTTACCTTGAATTCGGTTTTATTGGCCACTTCAGATAAGACCGCCATCAAAACCACTGACGGTCCTGGCTTATCCACCGAAGCCACCGCCGCGTTAAATATTTCTATGAAACTCCTCACTGCTTCTCCTGGTCTTGGTCTTATCGCAGTCAAAGTCAGAACATTCTTTGGACGAGCTATATGGATTCTAAATTATCCCATGAAGTTATCTACAAATTCATTCCAGGAGCTAATCGATTCGTTATCAAGCTCCCTAAACCAAAGTGTAGCCAAATCAATCAAGAATAACGAAAAATCTTAGCCAATCTATCTCCATTGGTATTGAATTGGAAAGTCTGCCCACCGAGTCTAGAGGGTTACTCTAGAATTTGTTATTCAGGTTGTCGTTGCATGTCAATAACTTTGCCCATCGAAGTTCTGTGCCCCTCCATGGCATTCACTTCCAGTTTAGCATAGTAGAACCAGGCCGGTTCGGCATAGTTGAACTGGGCTTTCTGCGCAACAGCTTTTCTTTATTCAAAATAGCACGTAGTCGAGCCACATTCCAACACCATCATTCATGACATCTCTAATTGGAATATCAAGATTCATCACTTCATTTTCAAGGTGGTTGCCCCTTGCCATATCCGATTCGGCACCTTGGCCAGGCCAAACAAGAATTGTTGTCGAGCGAGGTTGCAACATATTTTCTAAATGAGTTACTGCCGTGTTGTTTGGTCCTACTCCAACGGGTAAGGCATGCCCTCCTAGCCTTCCAGACTTATTGATTCTCGCGTGGAATCTATTCATCATCTCCTTCTTTATCTAAAGAAGTTCGTCATGTCGTTCCATGCGTGCTTGCAATCCCTTAATGGCCTCATCCATCTCACCCCGGGTCAAGTAATTAAAAGGACTGCCAGCGGAGGAAGCGTCATGACTTCCTTCTCTTTCCACGCCATCTGCCTGGATGCTATCATCGGGTTTTTTCCTCTTCACCATCTTTAAATCCAGAAGCAATTGGTTACCTTTAAGCAAAAAATAAGGCAGTGTGCCCTTTTTAGCATGCCAAAATGTTGACGTGGAATTTGGTTCTTCCAAGTACAGCACCCAAATCATAGAAATAGCAATAAATCACAAAGAAACAGTAAAGGAAAGAGGCATAGGTTTTCATAGTGGTTTGACAACCAGACCTATGTCCACTTAGTGTAATCTATCTTTATTATATTGTATGATTACAACACAGTTAATTTTCTATGAAAGAAAGTGGAGAAAAAAGATGTATTAATGGCAACAAAGTCCTTGTGTTACCATGCCAGAGAGAAAGATTTGGATCTTTTGAAATGATCCACTGGACGTGTATTTATAGATGAGTATTGATCTGACTCGACCAAGACATGAGGCAAGTCGTGAAAAGCAAGAACTCATACTCAAAATTTTCCATTGGCACAGGTCTATTTTCACTTAGGGTAACAAACACTTTCTATCACATGAAAAGAAGATGGAATTTCGAAACCACGGAAACTTCAGAGATCACAAAAATCACAAGGATAAAAAAAATCACAAGAATCACAAAAACCATAAGAATTATAGAATTCACAAGAATCACAAAAATGAAATCATCATATACACACAAATTCTTAAATGGCTCGAGGCTATGTATGTATGTACGTATGTGTGTATATATATATAATAGTCATCTCAAAATGGTGAAATCATCACTAAACACAAAATTAAAAAGCAACATGATTTTAGATCCAACCACAAGATTAGCAAGCCGAAGATATGCATGCACGTGCTAATAACAAAATGGCACGAAGCCATGCAAGTACTAATATCAACATATGGGAGGTACCTTTATAAGATGACCAAGAGGGTCATAGTACAACATGATTAACCCGAAGGTCAGGAATTCCACAAGATCCACAAAAGTGACCTGAAGGTCATATAAAAGAATGACATAAGGACTAATACTGTAATAACCCGCATTTCACGTACCGGAGAATCGTAAGATATTTCTACTTTATTCCCTGAGGGTTGGATCATTCTCATATTTTGATATGTTGGTTATGCAGATGTGAGACATGTCCATAATTTTTACCAATTTTATTTATGACCATTTTGCCCCTATCAATATTGTACAGGGAATAACTTTTGACTGGGATCGAATTAGATGCTGAGATCGGTCTCATTGGAAAGGAAATGGTGTTGCCGATTCCATAGAGTGGTCACATTAAAGATTTGGTTCAGGGGTTTGGAAGGAATCGTTGTTTTAGTGTTTTACAATTTCTATTCAGGTTTATAGACCATTATTGGGCTGATTTGGAGGGGCCCATTAGTGGGCTGGTGGGAGGCTATAAATATGGTGCTAGAGGCATGGAGAATAGTTTACTTTCTTCATTCTCTCATTTGGCTGAGCTCGTGATCCTCCTGGCTTAATCAAATACACCTTTCCACCACTGAAATTCTAGATCTACATAAGATAATCAAAGATCTACATCGGTTGAAGCTAGATCTACGCAATGTGAAGAGAGATTTCATCAAATTGGAAGGTTTGGAGAGGGTTCTTCATTGTTCGGATTCATGATTCATTGATTTTGTGTTGTTTAGGAGAATTGGTGAGTGATATGCATCTCTTACACGGACTCAATCAAGTATGTGAGTTGTTTGGCCATAATTTCATCATTTTCAACTCGTTTTCACCTAGATCTACATCATGATAAGTATATTTTCATTTGAATTTCCATAACATCTAATTTAGCAATTTAAAACCAGTAATTTTTATGTTAATTCATCTGTTTATGCAAGTTAGATCCATTGTTTTTCATTAATCATTATTATTGTGAATTTTATATGATTATCGATGATAACTGTCATTTTGATGTTGTTGATGGATTTATAAAGTGTTTATGGTTGAATTGGATGAATTGGACGAGTTGATTTCGTCGATGTTGATGTTTGGTGGAGGTTTAGTCAAGTTTGGAGTTGTTTTGGCTAGATATGGAAGTAAGGTCGTTTTCTCTTAAATTGGGTTGTTTTTGGAGTTAGGTCATTTTTCTTGTTCTCCAAGAATTGGTGTAAGACCATTAGAAGCAAAAGCTCAGGTCGTTCAAGAGCTTGGGTCGGGTTGTGGATTGCTAGGTCATGAGGGATGTGGTGGTGGGAGATTGGAAGGATTGGCCTCAGGACGTTGGAGCTTAAGGAGGCGAGTCGGCCGATGTTAGGTCATTGGTCTTAGGTCAAAGTGACTCAGGTCGTTTGAGGGGCTTAGGTTCAAAGAAGCTGGGTCAGCAGCTAAGGTTGGATCGTGTGCATCAGTCAGGACGTGAACTCAGAGTTGGAGTTGGGTTGCCAAGGAGGGGTCAGGTCATGGCAACACAATGACCTAATCAGGTCGTTAGTGGGGATTGGCTTGCATGACGGAGTCAGGTGGTGAGTGACCTAGCGGGTATGACAGCACTTTGAAATGCTATGAATGATGGCATAAACGTTGTGGTTTGTTTTTCGTAGCATGAAGGTAGGAAATGCTATGGAATGTAATATCGACCAAACGAACCTTGTTATTGGGTTGATGATGGTTATGACTTCGAAGTATATTCAAGGGGGAATGTTCGAAGTGATGCGATGTGTTCGTTGATCGTCATAATGCAACGAATGTGAAGATGACTCGAGCTGATGAGTTCGTGGGTAAGGGTTGCTCGAGGGGGACTTGAGCTTGTGTATAGTTGCCGGTGATGACGACTAGAGATATGAAATTCGAGAGATTATCGTTATCGTAAATTCTAGCAGACTCAAAGCAGGGGTACAATAAAAGACCAGGTGTATGATCGAGTACCTTGGTACAAGGCATAACTTTTGACTGGGATCGAATCAGGTGTTGAGGTTGGTCTCATCGGAATGGAAATAGTGTTGCCGATTCCGTAGAGTGGTCACATTAAAGATTTGGTTTAGGGGTTTGGGAGGAATCATTGTTTTAGTGTTTTACAATTTCTATTTAGGTTTATATATCATTATAGCGTTGGAGTGGTCCATTAGTGGGCTAGTGGGAGGTTATAAATAGGGGGTTAGAGGCATGGAGAATAATTTACTTTCTTCATTCTCTCATTTGGTTGAGCTCGTGATCCTCCTTGTTCAATCAAATACACCTTTCCACCATTGAAATTCAAGATCTACATAAGAGAATCGAAGATCTACATTGGCTGAAGCTAGTTCTACGCAAAATTAAGAGAGATCTCATCAAATTGGAAGGTTTAAAGAGGGTTCTTCGCTGTTCGAATTCGTGATTCGTAGATTTTGTGTTGTTTTGAAGAATAGGTGAGTGATATGCTTCTCTCACACGGATTCAGTCTAGTATATGAGTTATTTGACAATAATTTCATCATTTTCAAGTCGTTTTCACTAGATCTACATCATGAAAGTATATTTTCGTTTGAGTCTCCATAAGGTCTAATTTAGCAACTTAAAACCGGTAATTCCTATGGTAATTCATATGTTTATGCAAGTTAGATCCATTATTTTTCATTTATCATGATTTTGGTGAATTTTATATGATTATCGATGATAATTGTCATTTTGATGTTGTTGATGGATTTATAAAGTGTTTATGGTTGAATTGGATGAATTGGATGAGTTGATTTCATCGATGTTGATGTTTGGTGGAGATCTGGTCAAGTTTGGAGTTGTTTTGGCCAGATCTGGAAGTTATGTCGTTTTCCCTTAGATTGGGTCATCTTTCTTGTGCTCCAAGAAATGGTGTCAGACCGTTGGAAGCAAAAGCTCAGGTTGTTCAAGAGCTCAGGTCGTTCAAGAGCTTAGGTCGGGTCGTGGACTGCCAGGTCGTGGGTGACGTGGTGGTGGGAGATTGTAAGGATTGGCTTCAGTACGTTGGAGCTTAAGGAGGCGGGTCGGGCGATGTTAAGTCGTTGGTCTCAGGTCGAAGTGACTCAGGTAGTTTGAGTGGCTTGGGTTCAAAGGAGTTGGGTAAGCGACTAAGGTTGGATCGTGCACAACAGTTAGGTCATGAACTTGGAGTTGGAGTTGGGTCACCTGGGAGGGGTCAGGTCATGGCAACAAAACGACCTAGTCAGGTCGTTAGTGGGGATTGGCTTGCATGACAGAGTCAGGTCGTGAACGACCTAGCGGGTTTGACAATGCTTTGAAATGTTATGAATGATGGCATAAACACTATGGTTTGATTTTCGTAGCGTGATGGTAGGAAATGCTATGGAATGTAATATTGACCAAACGTAGCTTGTTATTGGATCGATGATGGTTATGACATCGATGTATATTCAAGGGGGAACGTTCGAAGTGATGTGATGTGTTCATTGATCGTCATAATGCAACGAATGTGAAGACGACTCAAGGTGATGAGTTCATGGGTAATGGTTGCTCGAGGGGGACTGGAGCTTGTGGATAGTCTCCAGTGATGACGACTAGAGATATGAAGTTTGAGAGATTATCGTTGTCGTAAGTTCTAGCAGATTCAAAGTAGGGGTACAATAAAAGACCAGGTGTATAGTCGAGTACCTTGGGAAGTCGTGAAGGGGCTAGTTGTCGAGGTTGGAAAGACGAACATCGACTAGTGAAGGCATATGGAATTTTTGATAGAACTGGGGTTTACCATTAGCCCTTGACATTTGGAATGTGGTCGTTATATGATTAACGATGGTTTCAAAGCAGGAAAGGCAATGATAGCCAGGTCATGAATGTTGTTTGCTTGCTTATGCCATCTAATGTAGATTGTCTGATGTCAAAGGAGATGTTTCTTGGGTGCTTGTCTGATATTGGTTTAGGCCTCCCGGGCTTGTACTTGAGGGATGTTGAACTTGATTCGGATGATTTATGTGAGATATATAATTGGTTGCTTTGTTTGTTATTGCTTGGTCACTTCTGATTGCCATGAACGAATGACTGTTTTTATTACCATGGATGTATGGTTGAAATGCTTGGTTGTAAAGGCTATCACTGTCTGATTTGGGGAAGATGCAATTGAGTTATTCTCTGGTGTTTTCGGTAGATTGGTTTGTTAATCTACCTATTCTCATATACTTTATTGATGATGTTAGATAGTTGTTATATCACTTACTAAGACTGTTGTCTTACTCAAGGTTTTATGTTTCCCTCTTATTACCTTAGGTTGTTCATCCGGTTTTGGATGGGCAAACTGAGTAGCAGGTAACATGTGATATCTTGGTGAGGGCGATATTTGTAACACCCCATGTCCATTAATGTCAATCACAAAGGGAATGCATTAACTTCTATGGAGCGTTTTAAGTGAGTATAGAACAGAAACTTAACAACAAGACAGATATAAACAGTACTTGAAAAATTAAAAAAATTATTTCATTGCAGCGGAAAATACATATGTTTGATTACATCATCAAAACCAGAGCCAAATACATAATATCCATCTTGACTAAATCAAAGTACATAAATTGAAAGACATAATCCCCAATTTGAATTACTTTCCCTATTCAAATTATCAATTAATTCCAAATTTAACTATGGCCATAATTGACTCAATTATGTCCATCTATTTTGTGGTATGTAAAATCATACCAATTTTCATCACAAAATTATTTTATGCCTTTTAAGTCATCTATGCCAATTAAATCTTTTAATATTATCCCCTTTTACCCCACGGTGTACGTTTATTCGTTTAACGTAAAATATATGTTAGACTTGAAAAGTCTAACTCATGGAATAAAGAGAAAACATCACAACATACATATAATTAAAACTAGAGCTAAACATAAGGGGTGAACTTGCATTTGTGAAGGATGTTCTACATCTAAAACTTGCATAGGCCAAAGTTACAACTTGCATAAAACTACATATGTCATTGACCCAAATCTAAAGGTGTGAACTTGTTGGGATAATGGTCACAGACTTGCATAAATCATGTATGTCATAGATCCACATCTAAAGGTGTGATCTTGCATAGGCAGTAACCGCAAACTTGCATAACATGATTTATATTCAAACGCATGTATTCATATAAACTTGCATATGTGATTTATGCAACATAAAAATAGTATAAACTTACATCTAAACATGTAAACCAGCATGTAGGATTTGGCATATAACTCACATATGTCATAGCCTAACTTCAGATCTAAAATAGGTGTCATGAATCATATAAGGTTATACATATAATTTTCCCCAACTTGCATATGATTCATGTCTTAATAAAAATCTAAACTTGCATACATACTTATGATTTATCATATGAATCAACATACCCAAACTAGCATATGAACAACATGGTGATTCGATTATACATAAGCCAATCATAAAATTACAACATAGATGATCACAACTTTACAAGATAGCATCATAGAATTTACAACATAAATATCACAATTTTACTACATGAATAATAACATGCGGTCAATAATTCACATCATATCCAAATAGTCCACATCATAACTCAATCCAATTAATTTGCTAATTATTTTATTAAAATTATCGAACTCACAATTCAGAGAAGGTCTTGAATTCTGAATTCTGAGTTCTGAAGTTGTAATAGCTTTCCCTTGAAGAAGATTCGTTGTTAAAGTTGAAAAGGATTGATTTAGACTAGCTTTCTTCCTCTCTAATTGGTGGCGGCTATGTTGAGTTGCTAGGTGATGGCATGGAGGCCATGAATCTAATTTTGTTTTGATTTTAGGGTTTGAGTCTAGAGGTGTTTTTATAGAGTTTAGGATTAATTTAGGCCATCCGATCAACCTAGAAGCAACCTGAACCATCCAAACAAGATAGGGTGACACCTCAGCCCTAATGACTCAGCACAGTGTATTAAATGTTCATTTTTTCTATAATTTACATATTTATTATTTATGACAAATTCCATATGTAAATTATTCCCATTTAATTATGCCATAACTATATTTTTAATTATGCTCACAATTAATGGTATACTAAATATACCATTTCATGAACCTATCTATGCCATGTAATTTTCATGTTTATCCTTCATATTTATATGTAAATTATAAATCTATTATTGTTAATTACATATTCTCCCTTTTACCGTATACATTAATTACCCATATACAAATATCCATTTATACATGCATAAATCTTTCTTACCTTTAATTTGTCATAAAATCCAATCAGAGAAGGCCACATAAAAAAAACAATCATTGACAACCAAAAATGCGCCACGTACGCCACATGATGCGTACACGTCATATATATATATATATATATATATATATATATATATATGTATGTATGTATGTATGTGTGTGTGTGTGTGTATGTGTGTGTGTATTTTCTTTTTTCTTTTTATCTATCATCCCAATTACCCATTTTCACACTAAACCACTTTTTGAACTGTGTTCACACTAAGCCATTTTAAGCTATTCCCCTAAAACGAAAATATGGCGCTGGCAGGGATCGAACTCTGTACCCCTTGTATGCAAGTCACGTGTTCCAACCAAATGAGCTACTAAGTCTTTTGCTTACACAACTTATAACAATGCTAAACATTTATTACTTTCTCATTCTTTTTTTTCCATGTTTTGCTGCAATATTTAATTTAAAAATATCTTTTTCATACGGAATCCAATTTACGCAAACTCGGACTCTATCTCAACTAGAATTCCGAGACGAACACAATGGCGCAACCCGTTTCCCTTAATTCTCACATATGAGATTAATTATTCTTTAATTTAGTTGATTCGATTATTCAAAAATTCAGGGTGTTACATTCTCCCCTACTTAAAGGATTTCGTCCTCGAAATCTCTAAGTCAAGAAGAACGTATCCTACCATCCAAACAACCATCTACTCAACCATCAAACACATGCATCCATTGTCCTTAAAATTTTCTAATGCTATATGAACATATGCAAGAAGTGTGTGTATATGTTCCTTATCTAATGCAAAATCAGGTGGTCTACTGATTCAGTTGACCTCCTTAATGCAAACCATGATAGTTGTAACACCCCACTCCCGCTATGGTCACTCACTAAGGGAATGCCATAGCATCGGTGGAGTATTTTAGTGAATATAGAACAGAAAAATTACAACAAGACAGATATAAATAGTACTTGAAATTTAAAACATCATCTCATAACAGCGGAAGTAAAACATGTCTGGTTACATCATAAAACCACAATAAAAGTCAAGTACAATATCCATCAAAATAAAGAAGTACATAATCCCACTCTCATACAATAGCCATGACAAAAGAAAAGATAACTGGGTAACTGGAGCTTTACATCTATCCAAGCTCCTAAAGACTGGAACAGCAATCCGATCAAGCTCTACTACTGCTAGGATCCACCGTAGGACCTGAGGGTTGGGAAAAAGATAAAAACAACGGGGTCAGACATAAGTCTGAGCGAGTCCTATAACTTTAACAATACAATCGTTAAAGTAACCAGAGAAGACATAAACTGATATACGGTAACTAATGGGGATGAATGGCTATACTAAGCAGTCAACTAAACTAAGATAAAAGATAAAGACGCATCTACCCTTCCAAAGGTAAATTACTAAACTGCACCACACCAGTCATTCCTAACTTAAAGGTTGATCCCACCCATGGACTTATAAAATTAACTTAATAGTTCTCGCGTACCCCTAGGTGACCAAGTAGACGCCACGGGGCCCTACAATCCACTAGGTGTACACACTACTCCCCATTCGATCGGCTCCCTAACGTAGATACCCGTGCTGGCCCCACCGTGGGGTGTACCATTCCCCAACGTGGCAACCTAATAAAACTAACGGTGCACGGCTTATATCTACACGATGCAACAACGTCTTATTTACCAGCCCGGGTCCACACACGCATATGAAACCCGTTGGTCATGCGTTGCCACCGCTAACCCATTTTGGCCTCTTATAGTCAAGCCCAGTATGCGTGTCTCGTCCTCGACATGGGTCGAGCCCACTAAGATACGTATGGGTTACTGGTTGAAATGGGCCCCCAGCACAAGCCATCCCCCTAAGCTTGGCCCACACACTAGTGTTTCCCACTTAACCCTTTAATCATGTTTAATTACATGTTTCATCTTGGTTAAGTATTTTATCATATTTTCTATTGGCAACCACTAGCAATTTCCACATACCAACCAAGGTACCCACTTAACCCCCATGCCCCACTACATGCTTAGCTGGTTAAGTGTTTCTTAATTGATTAACACCGTAACCGTGTAAAGGACCCTTCACATTGGACCGTCATTTGTAGATGCCTGGTTAAGCCGGTAGGTTCCGGGCAGTCTTACACTACAAACGGGTCCAACCTCGTGTCATTTACCCTTGTTACGTATTTAATTTATGATTAAGACCCCTCACATTGGACCATCATTTGTAGATGCCTGGTTAAGCCGGTAAACTCTGGGCAGTCTTACACTACAAACGGGTCCAACCTCGTGTCTTAATCGATTAATTACTCCTAATTAATCACCCCCATAATTTGTGTTAATTATCATGTTTATTTTAGGAATATGGGTGCACCTAACTTAATAGGCAAATTCCCAACTCCAAAGTGTGGGTACACCTAACTTAATAGGCAAATTCCCAACACTTAGTATGGGTACACCTAACTTAATAGGCAAATTCCCATACTATGTTCATTTATTTTATGTTATGCATAATTATATTAATTTCACACAATCTTATTAACATATGCATTTAATTAACCCCATCGTTCCCACGTAATTTCGTTCTCATGACATAACACATATAAAAGGTGTCAACTTGCATATGTATGAACATGTTTCAAAGGTGCCATCTTGCATATTAACAAACACATAACTTGCATATGAACTTGCATAACATGTCACATAACTTGCATATAATCTTGTATAACATGTCACATAACTTGCATATTAACTTGTATAACATGTCACATAACTTGCATATTAACTTGCATAACATGTTACATAAACTTTCATATTAACAAATACATAACTTGCATATGAACTTGCATAATATGTCACATAACTTGCATATAATCTTGTATAACATGTCACATAACTTGCATATTAACTTGTATAACATGTCACATAACTTGCATATTAACTTGCATAACATGTTACATAAACTTACATATTAACAAATACATAACTTGCATATGAACTTGCATAATATGTCACATAACTTGCATATGAACTTGCATAACATGCTACATAACTTGCATATGAACTCATAAACTTGCATATGAAGAAACATACAACTTGCATAATATCATACATGTAACTTGCATATTATCATACATGTAACTTGCATATTATCATATGATCACAAAGCACAAAACTTGCATAACCCACATACATTAGCAAACTAATATCATGTCATATGACTTAAAACCCATTAATCCCCAAACAAAACCATATGATCTCATCATATCTCATCTACTTAGTTTAGCAATTGATCATTAGAGTGATAGAAACTCACCCTAAACTCCCATAAGCAAACCCTTGCCAAAAATCACCCAAAAACTCTAGCCTTGAACATAAAGCTTGCAACTTGATGATGAATGCAAGCTAATGATCACTCATACAACTCAAAGATGCTTGTATGAACATGAAAGCCTTCATAGAATAGTTTTATAAGAGGATGGAGGCTAGGGTTTTGAGTGGAGGCCATGAGAGGTAAAATTTTGCCATAGTTTAGTTGTAGGATAGATTAATGATGATTTAGGGCTAGGTTAGGGTCTTATTTATAGATTAGGCAAGTGTTTTAGGCCATAGGATTAACCCTAGATTAGATTAGGACCCTTAGATTTCGGAACCTTCCAGAAACCAGCCCTAAGACCAAGCCCAAACCCCAAACTGGTGCACCCAACCACAGAACTCTCTAGAAACTGTGCAGGTTTCCTGTCCCGACATGGGCGCACTTCCCAAGTGCGCCAGTGTATTTTTGTGCTGGCGCACTTCACAAGTGCGCCAGTGCATTTTTGTGCTGGCGCACTTCACAAGTGCGCCAGTGCATTTCTGGCCTGTTTCGGGTTTTTCTGCCTAACTTCGTTCGTCCATATCTCTTTCATACGGTACCCGTTTTATGCAAACTCGGACTCTATTTCGCGTATTTTTCCGAGACGAACGCAATGACGCAGCCCGTTTCACCTGATTCTCACATCTGAAATTAATTATACTTTAATTACTAATCGTTAGTGTTAATTGAAATTCAGGGTGTTACATTCTCCCCTACTTAAAGGATTTCGTCCTCGAAATCTCTAAGTCAAGAAGAACGTATCCTACCAACCAAACAACCATCTACTAAACCATCAACCACAAGCAACCATTATCCTTAGAAACTTCTAATGATGTATGAACATATGCAGAAAGTGTGTGTATATGTCCGTATACTAATGCAAAATCAGGCGGTCTACTGATTCAGTCGACCTCCTTAATGCAAACCATGATAGTGCCATGCATCCAATATGTATGCGAAACCCTATTGACACATACAATTTCTATATGCGTGCACAACCATACACAAAAATGCATCATCCACATGATAACACAGCCATGATACATCCATCAATCTAACTACCACATCCATTTATGCGATATGCAACATGAAGTGACTGAGCCGATCTAGTGCCTAATGTGTGTGTATATGCATCCACGAGCAACCACTAGCAAACAATTGCATCCACATGCATCCATCAACCATAACATGTTTCAAACACATGTTTCAACCATAGGTTTTACCCTATCTAAAGGTCATAGGTACTAGCGAGAGGATATACTAAAGATAAGATAAGTACTAGACAAGCGATAAAGGAGAAGTTAAAAGACATACTCTCAAAAAGAAATGGGTACAAAGAACGCATCTTCGTTTCCGTCTCCCAAGTAGAATTGCTTTCGTCATCTCCCCATTGCACTTTAACTAGCTGAACTTCTCTGTTCCTCAACTTCCTAGTTTCTGACCCAAGGATGCGAGTAGGAGCTCGTCGAATCGTCGCATTACGCTCTACCTCTACATCTCTAAGCAAGCTCGGCTCTACCACCTCTGTGGTCTCATGTAAGCACTTCCTCAAATGTGATACATGGAATACATCATGAACACCACTAAGTCTGTCGGGCAACTCCACCCTATATGCCATCCGTCCAATCCTTTCCTTAATAGGAAACGACCCAACAAACCTCGGTGCTAACTTCCCAACGGACCCAAAGCGAACAACATTTCTCAACGGAGATACTTTGACAAAAACCATGTCCCCAACCTCAAACTCAAGATCCGTCCTTCTCCGATCCGCATAAGATTTCTGTCTATCTTGCGCTGCCTTCATCCTTCTTCGAATCAAATCAATCTTCTCTGAAGTCTCTCTAACCATATCTGGCCCAAGCAAGATCTTATCCGTAGATTCCCACCAACATGTAGGAGATCGACAAGGCCTTCCATAAAGAGCTTCGAAAGGTGCCATGCCAATACTAGACTGAAAGCTGTTATTGTATGCGAACTCCACCAAAGGAAGATGTTCTTCCCATGTACCTCCAAAATACAAGATACAAAGCCTCAAGAGATCTTCTAAGATACGGTTCACCCTCTCGGTCTGACCGTCCGTCTGAGGATGATATGCGGTGCTCAAACACAACTGAGTCCCTACCGCCTCTTGCAAACTTCTCCAAAACTCACTAGTGAAGATAGGATCTCGATCACTCACAATGCTGGATGGTACGCCATGCAATCTAACAATCTCTCTAACATAGACTGAAGCAAGCCATGGAGCGGTCCTCTTACTCTTCACGGGTATAAAATGGGCACTCTTGGTAAGTCTGTCTACCACAACCCAAATTCCCGTATTGCCCTTCCTCGATCTCGGTAACCCATCGATGAAATCCATCGAGACACTATCCCACTTCCATTGCGGAACTTCCAATGGGTGTAGCAACCCACCGGGTTTCCTTTGCTCCGCTTTAACTTGTTGGCACACTAAGCATCTAGCCACATACTCGGCCACATCTTTCTTCATACCGGCCCAGAAGAAAACTCTCTTCATGTCTTGGTACATTTTGTCTCCACCGGGATGAATAGTCATCCTTGAACGATGTGCATCATCCAAAATAGCCTTCTTCAAACCCTCATCTTGCGGTACACAAAGTCTACCGTCTCTATGCAACCATCCCCTATCATCTATGGTGTATCTACCCAAATGGCTGGACGACTCCCCCCTTATAAGCTTCTCTACCAACTCAACCAACTGTGGGTCGTCTCGCTGAGCCTCGCCAATCCGTCCCAAAAGAGTAGGTCTAACCTCCAAGGATGCTAACAAACCAGGTACAAAGTCAACAGAAGGTCTGAAGTCGAACAAAGAAAGAAACTCCAAGCTTCGCCGTTCCACGAACAATGGACTCAAAGATAGCCTTTTTCTACTCAAGGCGTCCGCCACCACGTTACCCTTGCCAGGGGTATACGCTATCTCGAAATCATAGGATGCTAAGAACTCCATCCACCTTTGCTGTCTTAAGTTTAAATCCTTCTGAGAGAATAAGTACTTCAATGATTTATGGTCAGTGAACAACTCGAATCTCTCACCAAGAAGATAATGGCGCCAAGACTTAAGTGCGAAAACAATCGCGGCCAACTCTAGATCATGGGTAGGGTAATTCTTCTCATGCACTCTCAATTGCCTCCCTCCATAGGCTATTACCCTTCCCTCCTACATCAAGACTGCGCCTAATCCTGTCCCACAAGCATCGGTATAAACAACAAACGGCTTACTCCCATCTGGAAGCACTAAAACTGGAGCGGTGGTCAGAGCTCTCTTTAACCGTCAGAAAGCATCATCACAATCTACGTCCCATGAGAAAACCAGATTCTTCTTCGTCAAGCGGGTTAATGGGGCTGATATCTTCGCGAAGTCTTTGATGAACTTCCTATAATATCCTGCCAACCCCAAGAAACTTCTAACTTCGGTAGCATTTCTAGGAACTTTCCAATCCTGGATAGATACTATCTTTGCGGGATCCACAGCTATCCCTTCCTTAGAGACCACATGCCCTAAGAATCGCACTTCTCTTCTCCAAAAATGACATTTAGAGAATTTAGCTTTAAGACTATGTGCTCGAAGAGTCTCCAACACTTCTCTGAGATGTAAGGCATGCTCTTCTTCACTCTTGGAAAAGACCAAGATGTCATCCACAAAGACCACTACAAACTTATTCAGATGCTCTCTGAACACTCTACTCATCAGATCAACAAAGTATGCAGGGGCGTTTGTCAACCCAAATGGCATCACAAGCCACTCATAAAAACCATCCGGAGTCCGGAAAGCAGTCTTCTCTATACTGTCCTCCGCCGCTCTCAACTGATGAAACCCTGTAGCTAAGTCCATCTGCGAAAACACTGAGGCGCCAACCAACTGATCAAAGAGATCATCTATCCTCGGTAATGGGTGTCTATTCTTCTTCGTGAGCTTATTAAGTTCTCTATAATCCACACAAAGTCTGAGGGACCCATCCGCCTTCGTGGCAAACACTACTGGAGCTCCCCACTCCGATATACTTCGCCTTATGAACCCCTTCTCAAGCAACTCCCCTACTTGCTTATGAAGTTCTCTTCTCTCACGAGGAGCCATGTGGCACACTGGCAAAGACACTGGTTTGGCATTATCCACCAAATAAATTCGGAAATCTATCTCCCGCTTCGGAGGCAAACCCTTCACCTCTTCAAACACATCCGGATATTCCCGGACCACTCTGACAGAACGCAAACTCTCGACCGAAGCATCGAGCGATTCAAGATAACTTAGCAAAACAGATTCCATGGGATTACAAGAGATCTCGAGAGTATTACCCAAGCGGGTCATAAGCCTGACAACTCTCCTTTCACAATCAAGAACGGCACCATTACTGGATAACCAGTCCATGCCCAAAATCAACTCATAGCCCGTGAAGCCCAATACAAAAGCATCACATCCAAACTCAACGCTAAGTATAGAAATCTTCAAACCCAAACATATCATAGACAGATATATGGAGCCCCCAATTGGGTTTGAAACAACCAAGGGATCATCAACTAGACTGGTGTCTAAGTGCAGTGACTCAACTAACGATGATGAGATAAAAGAATGCGATGCGCCAGAGTCAAACAAAGTACGAACTGGATGATCAAACAGAAAAACCAGACTTTCAACGGAAATAGTTCTACCTCTCTGCTGAATCGGTGGAACTGAGAGAGCCTGAACTTGCCCCCCTGCCTGAGCTGGTGCCATAAGAGCTTGCACCTGACCTCCTGAGGTAGACCCCGTCTTCTGCCCCTTCTTTGGGCAGTCATTCATTAACCAAACAACTATTTGAGCCTTCCTCCCATCGTCTATCCAATAGGTACCTACCAGTCCTCCTCCTTCTTGAACCAACTTCTAATCTGACTAACGTCTAAGTCCCCTGAAGTGGTTTTCCATTCTTATCTATCTTAGAAAGATCATCTATACACGGAGGGGAAACTCAAAACGAGAGAGGAAGAGATTCAAAACGGAGAATTCGAAAGATATAGATATGGCTATTGGGGATTATGCTCTTTTTTTCAAAAACTTTTCTCATAAAAGACATGTTTTTGAAAATACTCCTTTCAAAAATATTCTTAGAAAATAGTTTTTCTAAAAATTTTATCTGTTCTGGTAACCGTAAGCTCTGATACCACGTGTAACACCCCACCCCCGCTATGGTCACTCACTAAGGGAATGCCATAGCATCGGTGGAGTATTTTAGTGAATATAGAACAGAAAAATTACAACAAGACAGATATAAATAGTACTTGAAATTTAAAACATCATCTCATAACAGCGGAAGTAAAACATGTCTGGTTACATCATAAAACCACAATAAAAGTCAAGTACAATATCCATCAAAATAAAGAAGTACATAATCCCACTCTCATACAATAGCCATGACAAAAGAAAAGATAACTGGGTAACTGGAGCTTTACATCTATCCAAGCTCCTAAAGACTGGAACAGCAATCCGATCAAGCTCTACTACTGCTAGGATCCACCGTAGGACCTGAGGGTTGGGAAAAAGATAAAAACAACGGGGTCAGACATAAGTCTGAGCGAGTCCTATAACTTTAACAATACAATCGTTAAAGTAACCAGAGAAGACATAAACTGATATACGGTAACTAATGGGGATGAATGGCTATACTAAGCAGTCAACTAAACTAAGATAAAAGATAAAGACGCATCTACCCTTCCAAAGGTAAATTACTAAACTGCACCACACCAGTCATTCCTAACTTAAAGGTTGATCCCACCCATGGACTTATAAAATTAACTTAATAGTTCTCGCGTACCCCTAGGTGACCAAGTAGACGCCACGGGGCCCTACAATCCACTAGGTGTACACACTACTCCCCATTCGATCGGCTCCCTAACGTAGATACCCGTGCTGGCCCCACCGTGGGGTGTACCATTCCCCAACGTGGCAACCTAATAAAACTAACGGTGCATGGCTTATATCTACACGATGCAACAACGTCTTATTTACCAGCCCGGGTCCACACACGCATATGAAACCCGTTGGTCATGCGTTGCCACCGCTAACCCATTTTGGCCTCTTATAGTCAAGCCCAGTATGCGTGTCCCGTCCTCGACATGGGTCGAGCCCACTAAGATACGTATGGGTTACTGGTTGAAATGGGCCCCCAGCACAAGCCATCCCCCTAAGCTTGGCCCACACACTAGTGTTTCCGACTTAACCCTTTAATCATGTTTAATTACATGTTTCATCTTGGTTAAGTATTTTATCATATTTTCTATTGGCAACCACTAGCAATTTCCACATACCACCCAAGGTACCCACTTAACCCCCATGCCCCACTACATGCTTATCTGGTTAAGTGTTTCTTAATTGATTAACACCGTAACCGTGTAAAGGACCCTTCACATTGGACCGTCATTTGTAGATGCCTGGTTAAGACGGTAGGTTCCGGGCAGTCTTACACTACAAACGGGTCCAACCTCGTGTCATTTACCCTTGTTACGTATTTAATTTATGATTAAGACCCCTCACATTGGACCGTCATTTGTAGATGCCTGGTTAAGCCGGTAAACTCCGGGCAGTCTTACACTACAAACGGGTCCAACCTCGTGTCTTAATCGATTAATTACTCCTAATTAATCACCCCCATAATTTGTGTTAATTATCATGTTTATTTTAGGAATATGGGTGCACCTAACTTAATAGGAAAATTCCCAACTCCAAAGTGTGGGTACACCTAACTTAATAGGCAAATTCCCAACACATAGTATGGGTACACTTAACTTAATAGGCAAATTCCCATACTATGTTCATTTATTTTATGTTATGCATAATTATATTAATTTCACACAATCTTATTAACATATGCATTTAATTAACCCCATCGTTCCCACGTAATTTCGTTCTCATGACATAACACATATAAAAGGTGTCAACTTGCATATGTATGAACATGTTTCAAAGGTGCCATCTTGCATATTAACAAACACATAACTTGCATATGAACTTGCATAACATGTCACATAACTTGCGTATAATCTTGTATAACATGTCACATAACTTGCATATTAACTTGTATAACATGTCACATAACTTGCATATTAACTTGCATAACATGTTACATAAACTTTCATATTAACAAATACATAACTTGCATATGAACTTGCATAATATGTCACATAACTTGCATATAATCTTGTATAACATGTCACATAACTTGCATATTAACTTGTATAACATGTCACATAACTTGCATATTAACTTGCATAACATGTTACATAAACTTACATATTAACAAATACATAACTTGCATATGAACTTGCATAATATGTCACATAACTTGCATATGAACTTGCATAACATGCTACATAACTTGCATATGAACTCATAAACTTGCATATGAAGAAACATACAACTTGCATAATATCATACATGTAACTTGCATATTATCATACATGTAACTTGCATATTATCATATGATCACAAAGCACAAAACTTGAATAACCCACATACATTAGCAAACTAACATCATGTCATATGACTTAAAACCCATTAATCCCCAAACAAAACCATATGATCTCATCATATCTCATCTACTTAGTTTAGCAATTGATCATTAGAGTGATAGAAACTCACCCTAAACTCCCATAAGCAAACCCTTGCCAAAAATCACCCAAAAACTCTAGCCTTGAACATAAAGCTTGCAACTTGATGATGAATGCAAGCTAATGATCACTCATACAACTCAAAGATGCTTGTATGAACATGAAAGCCTTCATAGAATAGTTTTATAAGAGGATGGAGGCTAGGGTTTTGAGTGGAGGCCATGAGAGGTAAAATTTTGCCATAGTTTAGTTGTAGGATAGATTAATGATGATTTAGGGCTAGGTTAGGGTCTTATTTATAGATTAGGCAAGTGTTTTAGGCCATAGGATTAACCCTAGATTAGATTAGGACCCTTAGATTTCGGAACCTTCCAGAAACCTGCCCTAAGACCAAGCCCAAACCCCAAACTGGTGCACCCAACCACAGAACTCTCTAGAAACTGTGCAGGTTTACTGTCCCGACATGGGCGCACTTCCCAAGTGCGCCAGTGTATTTTTGTGCTGGCGCACTTCACAAGTGCGCCAGTGCATTTTTTTGCTGGCGCACTTCACAAGTGCGCCAGTGCATTTCTGGCCTGTTTCGGGTTTTTCTGCCTAACTTCGTTCGTCCATATCTCTTTCATACGGTACCCGTTTTACGCAAACTCGGACTCTATTTCGCGTATTTTTCCGAGACGAACGCAATGACGCAGCCCGTTTCCCCTGATTCTCACATCTGAAATTAATTATACTTTAATTACTAACCATTAGTGTTAATTGAAATTCGGGGTGTTACAATAGTGCCATGCGTCCATTATGTATGCAAAAGAATCCTATCGATACATATTATCTCTACATGCGTGCACAACCATTCACCAAAATGTCGCATCCATATGATAGCACAACCATTATACATCCATTAGCTTAAATATGCACACACATTTATATGCAATATGCAATATGAGGTGACTGAGCCGATCTAATGCCTAAAGTGTGTGTATATGCATCCACGAGCAACCACTTGCAAACACTTGCATCCACATGCATCCATCATACATAACATGTCTCAAACACATGTTTCAACCATAGTTTCTACCTAAAGGTTGAAGACTCGATCGATATGATACAACTGAGTGACAGAGGCAAGTATGATTAAAACAAAAGCTTTGTTCCTATCAGACATCGGTTTAAGAGAATAACCCCCTAAGTATCAACCCTGAAGACTGAAATCAACATCAGATTGATACTCAGAGAATCGCTTCCATTAAACAAATGCCCAACTGGAAATCTACTTCCCGCTTCGAGTAAAAACCCTTTACCTTATCAGAAATATTCAGATACTTACAGACTACTGGTACAGATCAGATTATCAAATGATTCTTATGAAACCAAGCATGAAAAAAAACCAGAATGTACGCGTCATAATCAACTTAACGCGCAACACTGATTCCCTGAAACCCCAACTTATCACAAACAGATGGGTCGTAACCCTCATGGGTTTGAGTCTACAACGGGATAAAAAACAAGCCTAGTATTAAAGTGCAGAGTATCAATTACAGAATCAAAATGCCCGAATCAGAAAGAGTTTTAACTCAACAATCAGATAAGGAAATTAAACCATCTACAGAAATTTTTCTTGTTTCTATCCTATCCACCAGCCTCGAGGGTATTCGCATGTCCTCCAAAAGTAGGTCCTGCCCTCTGCCCTTTCCTTGGGCAGTCCTTAATCAGATGTCCCGCTTCACCACAGTTGAAGCAAGTGCCCTTCCTCTTCCTGCAATCCTTGTTCAGATGGGTCGAGCTTCCACAAGTAAAGCACTTCTTCTCCTTCTTATCTTCAAACTTCTCATCCTTCTTCTGTGTTTCCTTTTTAGGCCTCATTTTCTTATTCTGTGGTCCTTCGAGATTTTCTTCTTTTTTTCTCACTTTTGGCTTCCTCTTCATGCACTAATGCCATGTCAACCAATTTCTCGAAGGTAGCCCCCATAGGAATGTGGGTCATAGCTAACCCATGAAGCGGCTCGTTCAAACCCTTAACAAATCTCAGGGCCTTCTTTTCAGGAGTATTTACCAAGTCCAAGCCAAATCTTGCCAACTGATTGAATTTGTTGACGTACTCTTTCACCGATAGATTCCCTTGCTTCAATGCTAGAAACCTTTCCATGTATAGATTCTCTTCAGCCTGTGAGAGAAACTTTGCCTCAAACCTCTGCCTAAAATCTGGCCATGTATCGACTGGGCGTCCTCCATTAGTGACCTCCCACCAAAACGAGGCCTCATCCTTCATTAGCTAGGCAGCTAACTGGACCTTTCTTCCATCATCCACTTCAAAGATTCCAAATAATTCTTCCACCTCCTTTAGCCAGTTTCGAGCTTCAACAAATGTTTTTGTTCCGTGAAAAGGTTTTCCACCCATTGCCTGAAAGTCCTTACATGTCTTAGGAAAAAGCATCTATACGTTGAGGAAGAGATTCAAAAGGGAAAGAGGAAGAGATTGAAAACGGAGAATCGAAGGAAAGATATATGGCTCTTGGGGATTATGTTTTTAAAATAAACCTTTCTCTTGAAAATACTCTCCTTAAAACATATTTTTGAAAGTATTTCTTTATAAAATGCTTTTGAAAAATAGTTTTTCAAAATCTCATATCTGTTCTGGTAACCTTCAGCTCTGATACCACGTGTAACACCCCATGTCCATTAATGTCACTCACAAAGGGAATGCATTAACTTCTATGGAGCGTTTTAAGTGAGTATAGAACAGAAACTTAACAACAAGACAGATATAAACAGTACTTGAAAAATTAAAAACTTTATTTCATTGCAGCGGAAAATACATATGTTTGATTACATCTTCAAAACCAGAGCCAAGTACATAATATCCATCTTGACTAAATCAAAGTACCTAAATTGAAAGACATAATCCTCAATTTGAATTACTTTCCCTATTCAAATTATCAATTAATTCCAAATTTAACTATGTCCATAATTGACTCAATTATGTCCATCTATTTATGGTATGTAAAATCATACCAATTTTCATCACAAATTTATTTTATGCCTTTTAAGGCATCTATGCCAATTAAATCTTTTAATATTATCCCCTTTTACCCCACGTTGTACGTTTATACGTTTAACGTAAAATATATGTTAGACTCGAATAGTCTAACTCATGGAATAAAGAGAAAACATCACAACATACATATAATTAAAACTAGATCTAAACATAAGGGGTGAACTTGCATGTGTGAAGGATGTTCTACATCTAAAACTTGCATAGGCCAAAGTTACAACTTTCATAAAACTACATATGTTATAGACCCAAATCTAAAGGTGTGAACTTGTTGGGATAATGGTCATAAACTTGCATAAATCATGTATGTCATAGATCTACATCTAAAGTGTAATCTTGCATAGGCAGTAACCACAAACTTACATAACATGATTCATATTCAAACACATGTATTCATATAAACTTGCATATGTGATTTATGCAACATAACAATAGTATAAACTTACATCTAAACATGTAAACCAGCATGTAGAATTTGGCATATAACTCACACATGTCATAGCCTAACTTTAGATCTAAAATAGGTGTCATGAAGCATATAAGGTTATACATATAATTTTCCCCAACTTGCATATGATTCATGTCTTAATAAAAATCTAAACTTGCATACATACTTATGATTTATCATATGAATCAACATACCCAAACTAGCATATGAACAACATGGTGATTCGATTATACATAAGCCAATCATAAAATTACAACATAGATGATCACAACTTTACAAGATAGCATCATAGAATTTACAACATAAACATCACAATTTTACTACATGAATAATAACATGCAGTCAGTTATTCACATCATATTCAAATAGTCCACATCATAACTCAATCCAATTAATTTGCTAATTATTTTATTAAAATTATCAAACTCACAATTCAGAGAAGGTCTTGAATTCTGAATTCTGAAGTTGTAATAGTTTTCCCTTGAAGAAGAATCGTTGTTAAAGTTGAAAAGGATTGATTTAGACTAGCTTTCTTCCTCTCTAATTGGTGGCGGCTATGCTGAGTTGCTAGGTGACGGCATGGAGGCCATGAATCTAATTTTGTTTTGATTTTAGGGTTTGAGTCTAGAGGTGTTTTTATAGAGTTTAGGATTAATTTAGGCCATCCGATCAACCTAGAAGCAACCTGAACCATCCAAACAAGATAGGGTGACACCTCAGCCCTAACGACTCAGCACAGTGTATTAAATGTTCATTTTTTCTATAATTTACATATTTCTTATTTATGACAAATTCCATATGTAAATTATTCCCATTTTAATTATGCCATAACTATATTTTTAATTATGCTCACAATTAATGGTATACTAAATATACCATTTCATGAACCAATCTATACCATGTAATTTTCATGTTTATCCTTCATATTTATTTGAAAATTATAAATCTATTATTGTTAATTACAATTCTCCCTTTTACCGTATACATTAATTACCCATATACAAATATCCATTTATACATGCATAAATCTTTCTTACCTTTAATTTGTCATAAAATCCAATCAGAGAAGGCCACATAAAAAAACAATAATTGACAACCAAAAATGCGCCACGTACGCCACATGATGCGTACACGTCATATATATATATATATATATATATATATATGTGTGTGTGTGTGTGTGTGTGTGTGTGTGTGTGTGTGTGTATATACATTTTCTATATATATTTTCTTTTTATCTATCTTCCCAATTACCCATTTTCACACTAAACCACTTTTTGAACTGTGTTCACACTAAGCCATTTTAAGCCATTCCCCTAAAACAAAAATATGGCGCTGGCGGGGATCGAACTCTGTATCCCTTGTATGCAAGTCATGTGTTCCAACCTAATGAGCTACTAAGTCTTTTGCTTACAAACCTTAGAACAATGCTAAACATTTATTATTTTCTCATTCTTTTTTTTTCATGTTTTGCTGCAATATTTAATTTAAAAATATCTTTTTCATACGGAATCCAATTTACGCAAACTCGGACTCTATCTCCACCAGAATTCCGAGACGAACACAATGGCGCAACACGTTTCCCTTAATTCTCACATCTGAGATTAATTATTCTTTAATTTAGTTGATTCGATTATTCAAAAATTCAGGGTGTTACAATACTGTTGTGCGATGGCGAGTAGAAGGCTGGCGTATTATTTTCTACTACTTAGTATCTGTTATTTCCGTTGTTTGATGTTTGACTCTAAGTGTTGTAGTGAGGCTAATTTGTACATACATTTATGTTGTAATCCAGGGTGTATGGGTACTCTTTCTAGTTGTTGTGAAAGTTGGAGTTTCTGCTCAAAAAAGCTTCACTATTATTTCATGGAAATATATGTCCTACTATATTTGATCATTGTACTGTGAGTTATACGACATGTTTCGATTGTGTTATCTTACCTTGATGATTGTCCATAGCCGCCTGCCACGCATTTCAGTGCATTATTCCTCTTGTTAAGTGTAGGAGTTATGGGTGGTCGTCACAAGTACTGATGAAACAACAAAATGTGTCACAAACTCTCAGACAGTAACCCAAATTTTGGCAACTATGTGTCCCATACCACACGATCTTACTATTGGTTTACTACTCGAAAGTCCGTTCCACACTAGAAAACACTAAAAAGAATAGCTTTAATTAGATGAGTCTCGGTTCAACCGACCTTATATACCTTTGTGTCTCATACCACGAGGTTTATGACATCGTTTAATCACAATCACACTTTCAAGATGGGTGCAAATATGCGTGGATTATATATATGAAAACTACAATTAAGTTGGAGAAAAGGTGTTACAAAATCATTTACCACTTATTTTACTCCTTTGAAAACCTTTATATATATTGGAAAATAACATATATGATATTGCCTTGAAATAGTTTATATTTAGAAAACAAAATATGGGAAATCCTTTGCTCAAGGCAATTATATACATAACCATTTATTTAAACTGATTATAAACCATGCATGGTGTCATAAATCACACGAAATCACATAAGAAATTGTTAACATCAAAAGTTGGTCATAGTGACGTTCAACACCCAATTATGTGAAGAGCACACGAATACTGATTATAAAATACGGAAAAAGTAAAGGAAACGGGGAAGACACACAGACTTTTTATAGTGGTTCGGCAAAGACTGTGCCTACGTCCACATTATATATTACTTCTGCTTTAGATTACAAGTACAATGCTTTTTTCTATTTGAAGAAAAGAAGGGATACAGCTATTTTTCTCTTCCAGATACCTCTCTAGGAAGAAGAAGTAGGAGCCGAAAAAGGGGGCTCTTTCCTCTTTAAGCTTTGAGGTATTTACTGGTGGAGATGGCGACTATAGCTGTTGTGACGTGGCCCGACCTTTCTGGGAAGACTTGGATGCGTGGAGTCCATTCCTTGGATATAGTAGCGGCTGGAGGACTGATTCCACTATTCATAAATAGTATCCTCGTAAGTTGAGGCTTACGTGGCATTCATGGTAAGGTGTATCAAAAGTAGAGCTTTGTCCGGATGTGGTTGACCGCCTTTTCTTCCTTGAAAGTCGGGCTAAGTATTTGAATAGCTCAGCTGGGTATTTCCATGTAGACCCGAAATAATTTGTCGATATGCCCTGTATGAGAGCGGTTCACTCGATCGACTAGGAGAGCAAGTCTTCTGGAGTGAAATATTAACTTGTTTGAGAAGCAGATCGGCCCATTACGTGATGACCTCAGATCGACCTTCTGCTGGGCTTCCTAGAATGCGATCTTCCTAATTTGGTTGGTTGCACGTTTGGACTTCAATTTGACCTGTTGCGGCTTTTGCCAAAATGAGAGCTAACATTTTGCCACTCATAATGCATCATTTTCGGCAGAGGGAGGTATGTTCTAAAGTATGAATCGAAGCACAATCGTTCGAGTAGCTATGTTCGCGCCAGACCATATTAAGGCCAAAAACCCGACGATTTCGATGATTGTATTAAGGCTAGAAAACCAACAACCATATTAGGTTGTACTAAGGCCGGAAAACCTACAACCATCGGGAACCGTATTAAGGCCGAGATGATCACCGTCTTTATGAGAGTTAATTCCTCCGAAGACAAAAACAATCCGTTCTCGGCTTGGAGAAGGTTGATGAGTCGAGCATTTTGTTTCACTTGGCTTTGAGAGGTGGCGAGTGTCAACCACACTCGGCTTAGTTGCAAGTATTAACCATACTCAGCTTAGTGGCGAGTATTAACCATACTCGGCTTAGCGGCGAGTATTAACCATACTCAGCTTAGTAGCGAGTGTTTTTCATGCTCAACTCATGTTAGATTAATGTATCCAGTGAGCAGTAAACGCTCGTGGTGTAGAAAAAAGGAGGGGCGAGTATCAGCCATATTCGGATTTATAAATATACCACACTCGGCTAGGGGAGTAGGTGTTTAGATATGGTGGTAGGATTTCGCGCTGACCACATTAAAAGGGGGGCGAGCATTATCCATACTCGGCTTTAGAATTTTCCAAACATTATCCATATTTGCAAAAGAAAATTCATAGTTGCTAAATAATTGTTAATAGAGGAAAGAAATTATAAGAAGACATCGACTGATTCCAGAGCATGCCTAGGAGCTAAATCCTAACTCCATACATGTGTACATCAAGGTAGGGCTGCACACAACCCATATCCAAACCGACCCAACCCACCAACCCGACCCAACCCACATAAACCCAACCCAACCCATCCTAGTTCGGGTCGGATATGGGTTACAATTTGTAACCCATACTATATGCGGGTCGGGTTTGACATTTTGTTCAACCCAACCTCATTTTAACCCAACCCAAACCTATTTAAAAAAAACTAATTTAATATCCATCCAATTAAAATTAGAATAGTATAATCCTAGAATAATGTTTATGTATTCTATAATAAATGTACAAAAAAATATTTCATGTCAATCCAAACTAAATAGAATTTGATAAATATATTTTAAAGAGCATTTTAATGTATTTTAAAATGAAACACTTGCTCAACTGTGTAGTAAATTAATTTCATATGATGTGTTTTACAATGAAATTTTAATTATATGTCTTGTAATGAATCGGTTATTTTAAATGCATTATGCTAGCTAAAATCTGATATATTATGCTGAATATTTTGATATAATTTTTTGAAAAAATCCCTCATATTCTCATTTTTTATTGTATTCAAGTGACCCAACCCAACCTTACTTAACCCAACCCAACCCATACTTCAACCCAACCCATATCCAACCTCATATAGGGTCGGGTACGGGTTGAGCTACCTTAAACCCATACCTATGTGGGTCGGGTAAAGTATTTGGTCTAACCCGACCCAACCCATACTTTGTGCAGCCCTACATCAAGGTGTCCTTTTTATTAAAAGAAATACATCAGAAAAAATCTAATTATTGATAATTCCGCAAGTGCTAGTCTCAGGGTCCATTCCGTTCCTAGGAGCTCGTGGATCGACCAGAGGAGCTTGGGCAGAATATCGCGGCGGCAAGGCCGGGGCGCGATTCTTGACATATTTGGGAAGCTCCCTTTTTCTGACTCGATCCTCGATGAGATCGCGCAGATGCCAACATTCATTGGTGCTATGCCCAGCTACGTTGTGAAATATGCAATGTTTGCCAGAATCCACCTCCATCTGTGTTGGCTCTCGTCGAGGTGGTCTCAAAGTGGGCAGGGACCCTCATATGTCAAGGTAGATATTGAACAGAGAGGAATTGAGTTCGGTGTACTGATCGTACTTAATTTTGATCTGAGGTCGCACTTGACGCTCGCTCTTTTCCGGAGTCTTTCCTCTTCCTTTATTCTGGTCGCTGCTGTTGGATGGACTTTGTTGTTTGGCGGCTAAAACCTCTAGGCTCTCCATCTCAATGCTGGCATCTTCTTGTCGGAGGAATCGCTCGGCCTTAGAATAGAAATCATCTATATCTTGGGGTGGATCTCTGGTTAAAGAGATTGAGAATTCTGATCGGTTCTGAACTCCTGCAATGGTGGCCATAAGTCATCGATGGCTCGGGCCGATCGACTGACGCTACTGCCGCGTTGAACCTTTCGAGGAAGGACTTGAGCGTCTCTCCGGATCACTGCTTGATGGTGGATAAGAACATAACACTTTTTGGTTGGGAGATATGTAACCTAAATTGCTCGATGGAGCAGGTGACCAGCATGTTCTAGCTGTTGATTGACTCCGTTATTAGCTGTCGAAACCACATTCCGGCTATGTCAGTAAAAAAGAGTGGGAAGCACTCGTTGGTCGATGCACCAAGTACTTCCATATGTCGCATGTATCGCATGAGGTGGATGGTTGGATCAGTGCGACCATTGTATGGTTCGATAGCTGGGAACTTGAATTCCGGAGGGTTTCGGGAATTTCTGATTTCCCTGATAAAGGGGATGCAATTGACGTTATCTATGTCCTGCTGTGAGGAAATGCCCCAAGTAAAGCGTCGGATGATGCTTGCAAGCTGGCTTCCATCTCCGACGAGTCATTGCCATGAATTTAGCTCAGCATCCGGAAGAACTTCGGTGCGAGGATCTGGCAAAAGCATGCTCGGAAGGGCGGCCGTTGGCTGGGCCCATCTTCCGAGAGTTTAGTGAAGGTGTGAGGGAAGGTGAGCTCTGATAGGTGGTTGTGGGGAGAATAGCCCCTCTTGAACCTGATGAGTAGTGGGTCGGGTCGTACCCATAAAAGAGGGCCTAGGCTGATCCAGCATAGCAGGTGATGTTCGGAGCTCGGCGGTGCCCCCGGTAGGAGCGAGGTTAAGAGGGTCTACGGTAGCGTTTTCTTCTGCCACTGTAAGGACCGGGATGGCGGGGTGGCCCCCCTGGTTCGAAGGGAAGGCCGCACCAGCTCTTCGTTGATGAGGAAGAGTGGTTAGACTGGTCTGCGGTAAGATTCCGGGTTGTGATGGGAATAACATTGATTCCGATGGGCATTGTGGTCGCTCGACTGGTTCGTTAGGTCGAGTTGTTTACAAGAGTGGAGGCAAAGTGTTCGACCGATCCAGATCTTGATCGTGAGCCTCCTGAGGTTCTACTGCTGCAGTTGCACTGGTCGCTTGAAGCGATACTCCTCGCTGTGATCGATCGGTTGGTGGGACCAAACCAGGATGAAATAAAGATGTAGCCTGATCAGTGTCTTGATTCTGTGCAGACCGAAGATCAATTGTTGCCCCAGTCCCGACTGGTGGAGGAATTGATGTTGAAGCGTTTAATCCTGTCTCTAGTCGACGGAGAAGATGATCCATCAACTGCTGCTGTCGTTCGAGGAGTTTACCCTGATATTTCATATGGTCTCTGAACTCGACCATGATTTTATCCAATGCATCCCGGGTAAGAAATCGAGAAATATCTTCATGAGAGGAAACCTTGTGGCTCGCTTCTGTAGCATTAGTATCGGCTGCATCGGCATTTGCGGGACGAGAGGATGTTGTATCTTTCTTTCATTTGTTCGCCATGGACTAAGGCAATCTTTCCCCTACCTCGCATGCCAAAGTGTTGATGTCAAAAGTTGGTCATTAGTGACGTTCAACCCCCAATCGTGTGAAGAGCACACGAATACTGATTATAAAATATGGAAAAAGTAAAGGAAACGGGAAGACACACAGACTTTTTATAATGGTTCGGCAATGACTGTGCCTACGTCCACTTTATATATTATTTCTGCTTTAGATTACAAATACAATGCTTTTTTATATTTGAAGAAAAGAAGTGACATGGATATTTTTCTCTTCCAGATAAAACCTCTCTAGGAAGAAGAAGTAGGAGCCGAAAAAGGGGGCTCTTTCCTCTTTAAGCTTTGAGGTATTTATAGGTGGAGATGGCGACTTGGGCTGTTGTGACGTGGCCCGGCCTTTCTGGGAAGATTTGGAAGTGTGGAGCCCATTCCTTGGATAGAATAGCGTCTGGAGGACTGATTCCACTATTCATAAATAGTATCCTCGGAAGTTGCGGCTTATGTGGCATCTATGGTGAGGTGTATCAAAAGTAGAGCTGTGTCCGGATGTGGTTGACCGCCTTTTCTTCCTTGGAAGTCGAGCTAAGTATTTGAACAGCTCAGTTGGATATTTCCTTGCAGACCCGAAATACTCGGTCGATATGCCCTGTATGAGAGCAATTCTCTCGATCGACTAGGAGAGCGAGTCTCCAGAGTGAAATATTAACTTGTTTGAGAAGCGGATCGGCCCATTACGTGATGACCTCGGACCGACCTTCTGTTGGGCTTCCTAAAATGCGATCTGCCTAATTTGGCTGGTTGCGCGTTTGGGCTTCAATTTGACCTGTTGCGGCTTTTGCCGAAAAGAGAGCTAACAGTAATACACTTGATTCACATAAAACCATAAAAAATTGAGATTCAGATTCACATAAATATTTGCTTGTGTTTAAACCTATGCAATGATTCGCACAAAACATTCACACAAATATTGGCTAGTGCTTAAGTCTATACAACAACACCAATTTCAACCAACAATGAAATATCACTTAAATATTAGCTTTATCACTTAGAATATGCCGCTGAAGCCCAGCCCTAAACGTAGATAAAATGCACGAAAAATACCCAGGTCTAAACGCACTTGGGTCAACCTTACATTCGATCGGGTCGACCCACGCTTCACTTGGGGTAACCCAACTTAAGCATGGGTCAACCTGGGGACACAAATTTCCCCAGGTCTTCCTCCTGCTTCATGTTCAATTCGAGCACCCATTTTCCTTACTTCCCAAAATCAAACTCAGCTGAAGATTGATATGGAGGAAATCAAACATTACTACTGTTGGAGAATGGAGTTTTGATGACTACAACCTTATTTCAATATTAATAGATTATTAAATATATATACTAACATCTCTATCTAGAATATATTTTTATATACACACACATATATATATATATATATATGCAGGATTTGTATACTAGAATTAATACTGAAGACAGTACAGTTTAAGAGCTTTAAGGGATTCGGAATTCAGAGAAGATTCAAGACTCATGGATAATCAAGATTTCAAGAATTCAAGAGTTCAAGATAAATATAGTAATAGAGTCTAGTTTATATAAGACTCTGAATAACACTCCAGGTTCAAATTCATATTCAAAATTCTATTCTAATTTTCAAATTCTATTTTCAAATCCTTATATAATTCTAATTAATTTTTCTATCTTACTTTTGATTTTTAACTCAAGTTTTTAAGTCTATAAGTTTTATATTGTTATTTTAACAACCCGAAAAATCAGAACCAATTTAAAATTTTTATTTTGGCAATTTTAATGGATTTTGAATATTTAAAATGAATTAATTTAAATAATAACGAAGAAAAATTTATTTTCGACGATGTTAAAACGAATAAATTTATTTTAATTATAATTCGATCCTGAAAGGGCACGGTAGTTTGAAAATTCGATTTCAAATTACAAATGAATGTACAGGATTCAAAATAAATTTTTCTTCATTATTAGTTTTGCTAGGACCAGATCGTTAGGACCTTATCGTCAAATTTGTTAGGACCGTATCGTCAATAGGAAGCTAGAAATAATTTTTCTGGAATTTTTAGAGTCACTATGTGGCCGTGGTAAATTGAAATGTATGTTTGAATTGAATATATATATTTATATTTATATTATATATATATTCATATTTTAATTTAAATGAAAACTGATCGTAATAGCCGAATTGGGTTACGAAACATATCCCACTGTGTTCGGAATGGGGGTGATTAGCTAGAGGCGACAGTGGTTGGGTCCGGTTTGGAGCTAGAGGCATTAAATTTCATAAAGAAGAAAAAATAGAATAAAATATTAATATAAAATATTATAAATAACTCTAAAACCCTAGTCCAGGTATCACAACGCAGCCGCCACAGCTTTGAAATGAACGACGATATTGCTCCCAAATTCAGTCGCCAAATTCTCCTTCCACAATCAATATTCTTCGATCCTTTCAAAGCGAAAATGAAAGAGAAGAGTGAGAGCTTCAAAAATGTGGTGGTCTAATTGTTCCTAGTGTCGTACATTTACAGAATCGAGCCCACGAAGTTGTTCGCGCCAATAGGAATCGCGCGACCACCGTCGACTCGAACTCGATGCCACCACCCTCGCCAGGAAGCACTCTCGACGCTCTACGGCGTGGACTGGTCCGATCGACGGCTAGTGAAGGTATGGAGGCGCAAGTTGAAACCCTAGTTTGGAACCCGAAACTAAAACCCACGGCAGTGTATTGATGAAGAAGAAAAGTCCTTTTTAATTTAGTTTTTTTTGTTTTATAGTTAACATTGGGTTAAAATCAGAATTATATATAAATGATTTTGTTTAAAAATATGAAATTTATATATATGTATTGTTTTGAAAGTATAAAAAGATAGAGTTTTTTTTGAAATAAAAAGATAGAGTTTTTTTGAAATAAAAAGATGGGGTTTTTAGAAATAAAAAGATAAGATTTTTATTAATATAAAAAAAGGATTTTGAAATATAAATTTCCTTTGTTCTGAAATATAAATTTCCCTTGTTCTGAAATATAAATTTCCTTTATTCTAAAATATAAATTTCCTTTTCTTTAAAATATACAATTCTTTGATTCGAAAATATACAATATTTTGATTTGAAAATATAGAACAGTATAAAAACATGATTTTTTTTAAGATGTATAGAACAGTTTAAAAATGTGATTTTTATCAATAGTATTGTTAAGATAAAAATGTGATTTTAATATGAACTGCGTGAAACAGATTGCGATGGAACTGTCGGGAAACACATCCAAATCCAAACCGTTCAGAAATAATGATTGGAGAAGTGGATCCCAAAGGTGAGAACTCCTCACTATAATTTTCTTTATACAGTTATTTATTTTTAACTACATATATGAACTGCTCCCCGTCGTCCACAGACCATTGACGACTTGTTTGTTTGATTATATTGTGTTGTTGTGATGGATTGTGATGTGGAATGGAATGTAAAATATTCATGGTTAAATAAATATTTTATAGTTACAAATATAATTTTTAATGTATATATGAATAAAATAAATATCCATTTACAAATCGGACAATTTGTTCATGTACACCCATTTGACTGATATGGATTGGGACGATAAATTTTACACATCGCCCAACTGCACAAATAAAATCTGTGTTTGTGGATTGAAACCCCACACGGGTGTTGGGATGATATTTGATGTACACTAATCCCAACTGTTTAGTTGTATGTCAATCGATAGGTTGACAAACTGTTGTAAGCGTTAAATATTTATATTTAATACTTATACAGTGTAGAATGCACTCTGGATGATGGTTATTTGTTTATCATGGTTGTTGTATACATGTGTTGTATGAAATCCATATAATAAAATTATATGGTAATTGGCTGTGTCTGATTCTAGTTCAGAAAGAATGAATATTTTAAAATAACAAATATTTTAAAATAATGAATATTTTAAAATAATATTCAGTAAAAGATCAAAATCTGATTTTGATGTCCGATTTGGGATGGACACGAATATATTTAAATATATATAGCCGTGTTGATTATATATGCGCCATTTTTACGTGAACGATATTTATATTGATTTTATTCATTTCTATAATGAATATCGAAAAGGAAATGATTTCGGAATATAATGTTTTGAAAATACTATCATTTATATATCGATGATATGGAATATTCAATTTTGATTTGAAATTGAATATGAAGTTGAAATCGCTTTGAAAACAAATTTAAAATGATTTATAAAATATGTTTTGAATGGAAATCGATGAAATATATATAATATATTATATATATATATAATGGCATGAATAGAACGCGCCGCGCCGCGGTAGTTCGCGAATTTCGACCATTGATTTTGAATGGACATTACAGGAGATCCGACCGTCGGATTCTCCTAAAACTGGAACCGTTGGGTTCGTATCTAAAAGAGCATTCTAAAGAATATAAGGGATTTGAAATCTAATGGTTGAATTTGGAATTATGTCCGAATCAAATTTGGAAAAGGTCGTTGTAAGTGTAGTTCGATGACCATTTATGGAAATCGGCTGTACGGGCCTTGATAAAATTATTTAAAATATCGATAAATAGTGTAAAATCATAATAAAAGAATTAGAAAGAATGGGGATGAAAAATCCCATATTTGGAAAGATAAAAGTACATTTTTATCAAAATGAACTAGTTATGAACCAGAATTATAATCTAATATTTCTAAATAAATAAATTGGATTTGAAATGGTTTTAAAAATAACCTGTAACACCCCGTAATTTTATAACATTAAAATTCACAAATTAAAGTATACTTAATTTTTAGAAAAGAATTAAGTGAAATGGGTAGCGCAGAGAAATATATATATATTGATATATATATATATATAAATTAAAAATTAAATAAATAAATATGCGAAAAAGTTCAAAACAGCGAATTGGGAGGGGGAATAACCGAACCGGCCCATTTTTGAGGTCGACCCAAGCCCTGCTGGGTCGACTAGGGGTTAATCCAGGGTGTTTGGCTGTCAACCCGCGGGCCGATTCGCTCAAATGCAGATTTTGCATTTGATTGGTTCTCATGGTTCAGGGTTAATCTAATGGTCCTACATAACTTCCTACACCTATAAATACATCCTAATGCTAACCCTAAACCTAATTAAAATAGAATAGTTACCGTCATACCATCGCCATGGAAATCAATGGAGCCGCCGCCAACTAAGAAAGAAGAAAAGCAAATTCAATTCTAATTCTCTCAACCCTAAAGCAAAGCAAAACTCTCTCTTTTCTTCTCTAAATTGTGAGTATGATGATCTTAACAAGATTATTATCATTTTAATTAGATTGAGTTATGAATGGATTATGAGTAGATGATGTGAATTATCATATATGTTGTTGTAAACCCTTTTTGCTATCATGTATGTTGTAAATCCAATGTTATGTGATGATGATATCTTATATGTTGTAAATCATGCTATGGTGATGTTATGTACGTTGAAAGTTTCTATGCTAAGTTGTGATAAATCATACATGTTAAAAAAGGCCATGATGTTACCATCTATGCTAGTTAGTTCATATTAATTAAATCATCATGTTTGGGCTATGTTGATCTATATGACAAGTTACATATGCAAGTTAGATTGATTAGAAAAGCTATGAACATATGCCATGACATCTATTATGACATCTAGAATTATGCTATGATATATGTGATATCTTATGCTAGTTCACACCATCATTATGTTGCCTAAAAACCCCATATGCAAGTTTATGTATAGATTTAGGCTATGATCATATCATGTAAATTGTGACCTTTAACAAGTTGACACCTTTAGATCCTTAACATGTGTAGTTTATGCAAGTTTCACCCCTATTATGATTAGATTCATTTTAATTGTCCATATGTTGTGATAATTTATTTTTGTGCTATAAGTTAGACTATTCGAGTCTAACGTATATTCTGCGTTGAATAAGCGAACGTATAAACGTGGGTAGGGGTAATATTAAGGATTTAATAATAAGAAGTTGGGGTGCAATTGATATGATTTTGCATGCCATAAGTGGATGGCCATAATTGAGTCAATTATGGACATCATTAAAAGTTGACTTAATTAATAATTTGAATAGGGAATTATTAAAACTGGGGTAAAAGATTTTAAGTGTTAATCAATGCTTAGGACACGAGGCTGGACTCGTTTGTGACGTAAACCTGCCCGGACCCGCCCGACAAATCCAGTGGTCACAAATGTCAGCCCAATGTGAGAGGTCCTAGGCCTAAACTAAAGCATAACAGTTGTAAAGACACGAGGTTAGACTCTTTTATGGTGTAAGACTGCCTGGACCCGCCCGGCAAATCCAGCTGCCATAAATGCCAGTCTAATGTGAGAGGTCTTTATGAGGTTATGGCCTGAATGAATTAAGAAATACTTAACCAGATAAACATGTAAAGTGGGACATGGGGGTTAAGTAGGTGCCTTGGGTGGCACGAGGAATCTAGGGGGTGCCCTTAGTGGCATGTGAAATACGATTAGTAAGACTTAACCAAACACACATGTAAATGAACATGACTAAGAGGGTTAAGTGGGATATATTAGTGACAAGCTTAGGTGGGTAGCTTGTGGGGGCTCATTTCGACCAGTATCCCAAACGTATCTTTGTGGGCTCGACCCAAGTCGAGGACGGGACACGCATGCTGGGTTCGACTGTAAGAGGCCAAAACGGGGAGCGGTGGCAACGCAAGTCCAACGGGTTTCGTATGCGTGTGTGGACCCGGGCTGGTAGGTAAGACGTTGTTGCATCGTGTAGGTATAAGCCGTGCATTCTCAAGTTGTATCGGGTTGCCACTTTAGGGGAGTGATACACCCCACTGTGGGGCCAACACGGGTATCTACGAGTAGGGAGCCGATCGAAAGTGGGTAGTGGGGTACACCTAGTGGAGATAGGGGCAGACGGCACCTATGTAGTCAGCTAGGGGTACGTAAGGCTATTTATAAAGTTTCTGTGTGAAGCAAGTGGGATCAAACAATAGGGTGACTGGTGTGGTGCAGTGTAGTAATGTGCGGTGCAGTGTAGTAATCATTCGTTAGTAATTAGGTGTGCCTTTACCGTTATCTTTAACGTTATCTTAAACGCTATCTTTATCTTCCTAAGAGTTCATAGACATTTACTTGTCTTCCAGCTTATGCCTTAGTCTAGTTATTTTGATAATAGTATTGTTAGAATTATCATACTCGTCAGACTTTATGTCTGACCCCCTCTATTTATATCCTTTTCCGCCTCCAGGTCCTCAGGTTGGGCCCAGCTCTAGTGGAGTTCGATTGAATTGCTTCATCTCTCTTTGGAAAGCTTGGACCGTTGAAGTAAAGTCCAGCTTGTTATCTTTTTAATGGCTATTTATGTAATGGGATTATGTATTTTGTTTTTATGAAGATGGATATTGTACTTGGTTATGATCTATGGTTTTATGATGTAACAAACATGTTTAATTTCCGCTGCAATAAAATGAAGTTTTAGATTTCCAAGTACTATTTATTATATGTCTTGTTGTAATTTTTCTGTTCTATATTCACTTATAACCTCCATGGAAGTTAATGCATTCCCTTTGTGAGTGACATTAATGGACGTGGGGTGTTACACGTGGTATCAGAGCATAAGGTTACCAGAACAGATAAAAAAAATACTTTAGAAAAATAGTTATTTTTGGAAGAAGTGTTTTCAAAAACATGTTTTAATGAGAAATTTAAAGAGAAAAGTTTTTAAGAAAAAAAAAACATAATCCCCAATAGCCACATATCTTTATCTTTCGAATTCTCCATTTTGAATCTTTCCTTTTTCGTTTCAGCATGGCTGAAGATCTTAACCTACCTGACGGAGTAGCGATACCAGGATGGTATAGGAGGTTGTTAGAGGCTAGGGCCGCTGCGGGTCCAGCCAATGTTCCTCCACCACCAGTTGCACCCGTCCCTCCTCCTCCTCCTCGCGTAGATACTTTTGCAAAGACGTGCAAGGAATTCAAGGCTATGGGTGGAAAACCATTTCAAGGGTCAGAAACGTTTGTGGAAGCTAGAGATTGGCTTAAGGAGGTGGAAGAATTGTTAGAAATCTTTGAAGTAGAAGAAGGGAGGAGAGTTCGTTTAGCAGCTTGGTTGATGAAGGGAGAGGCCTCGTTTTGGTGGGAGGTCACTAATGGGGAGCGTCCTGTTGACTCTTGGGCGGATTTCAGACGTAGGTTCGAGGCGAAGTTTCTCTCTAGGGCGGAAGAAAATCTATATATGGAAAGGTTCTTGACATTGAAGCAAGGAAGCTCATCAGTGAAAGAATATGTCAATAAATTTAATCAGTTAGCAAGGTTTGGCTTGGACTTAGTAAACACGCCGGAGAAGAAGGCTCTGAGGTTCGTTAATGGGTTGAATGAACCATTGCAAGGGTTGGCTATGACCCACATCCCTATGGGGGCCACCTTTGAGAAGTTAGTAGAAATGGCGCTCATGCATGAGGAGAAAAGCGCTAAAGCTGATAAGGCACCCGAGAAGAAGGGGGATCAGAAGAAACTACAACAGCAAAACAAGAAGGGTGGAAAAGACAATAATGGCAAGGGAAAGAAGAAGTGCTTTAACTGTGGAACCCCAGGCCATCTCATCAAGGATTGCCGAAAGAAAAAGAAGACAGGTTGTTTTCATTGTGGCGATGCGGGACATTTAGTGAAGGACTGCCCAAAGAAGGGGCAGAGGGCAGGAGCTACCTCGGGAGGATAGGTGCAGGCTCTTATGGCACCAGGGCAGGCTAGGGGACAAGTTCAGGCTCTCGCGGTCCCACCGCTGCAAGGACGAGGTAGAACCATTTCTGTTGAAAGCTTAGTTTTTCTGTTTGATCATCCTGTCTGTACCTTATTCGATTCGGGCGCATCACATTCGTTTATCTCTACATCATTAGTTGAATCACTGCACTTAAACACCAGTTTAGTAGAGGATCCCTTAGTTGTTTCGAATCCAATAGGGGGCTCAGCTTATTTGTCCATGATGTGTTTGGATTTGAAAATTTCCATACTTAGCGTTGAATTTAGATGTGATGCTTATGTGTTGGGCTTCACGGGCTATGGGCTAATTTTAGGAATGGATTGGTTATCCAGAAATGGGGCCGTTCTTGATTGTGAAAGGAGAGTAGTTAGGCTCGTGACTCGCCTTGGCAACACTCTCGAAATCTTTTGTAATCCCATAAATTCGGTTATGCTAAGTTATCCAGAATCGCTTGATGCGTCTGAGGAAAATCTACGATCTGTTAGAGTGGTCCGAGAATATTCGGATGTGTTTGAGGAGGTGAAGGGCTTGCCTCCGAAGCGGGAGATAGATTTTCGAATATATCTTGTGGATAATGCGAAACCAGTATCTTTGCCAGTACGCCACATGGCTCCACGTGAAAGGAGGGATCTCGATAAGCAAGTGAAGGAGTTGCTTGAGAAGGGGTTCATAAGACGAAGTATATCGGAGTGGGGTGCTCCAGTAGTATTTGCCACAAAGGCGGATGGGTCCCGTAGACTGTGTGTGGACTATAGAGAACTTAATAAACTTACTAAGAAGAACATACACCCACTGCCGAGGATTGACGATCTCTTCGATCAGTTAGTTGGCGCCTCAGTGTTTACGCGGTTGGACTTAGCCACTGGGTTCCATCAGTTGAGAGTGGCTGAGGATAGCATAGACAAGACTGCCTTTAGGACTCCGGACGGTTTCTATGAATGGCTAGTGATGCCCTTCGGTTTGACAAACGCCCCAGCATATTTTGTTGATTTGATGAGTAGGGTGTTTAGGGAGTACCTTAACAAATTCGTGGTAGTCTTTGTAGATGACATCTTGATCTTTTCTAAGGATGAAGAAGAGCATGCCCTACATCTTAGGGAAGTGTTGGAGACCCTACGAGCGCATATCCTTAAGGCTAAATTTTCTAAGTGTCACTTCTGGAGGAAGGAAGTACGGTTCTTAGGACACGTGGTTTCCAAAGAAGGGATAGCTGTGGATCCCGCGAAGGTGGTGGCCATCCAATATTGGAGGGTCCCTAAAAATGCCACCGAAGTAAGAAGTTTCTTGGGGTTGGCTGGCTACTATAGGAAGTTTATCAAAGACTTCGCAAAGATATCAGCTCCATTGACACGCTTGACGAAGAAGAACCTAGTTTTCACATGGGACGTAGATTGTGATGATGCGTTCCAACGTTTGAAGAGAGCTTTGAGTTCAGCCCCAGTCTTAGTATTGCCAGACGGGAGTAAGCCGTTTACCGTTTATACTGACGCTTGTGGGACAGGACTAGGCGCAGTCTTAATGCAAGAGGGCAGGGTAATAGCCTATGGTGGAAGGCAGTTGAGAGCGCATGAAAAGAATTACCCCACGCATGAACTAGAGTTGGCCGCTATCGTTTTCGCGCTTAAGTCTTGGCGTCATTATCTTCATGGCGAAAGATTCGAATAATTCACTGACCGCAAATCTTTAAAATACTTATTCTCTCAGAAGGACTTGAACTTAAGGCAGCAAAGGTGGATGGAGTTCTTGGCGTCCTACGACTTTGAGATAGCATATACCCCTGGCAAGGGTAACGTGGTGGCCGATGCCTTAAGTAGAAAAAGATTGTCCTTAAGTCCTTTGTTTGTTGAGCGGCGAAGTTTAGAGTTCATCTCTATGTTTGATTTTAGACCTTCCGTAGACTTCGTACCCGGTTTGCTAGCATCCTTAGAGGTAAGACCTACACTTTTGGGACGGATTGGCGAGGCATAGCGAGACGACCCACAGTTAGTTGAGTTAGTAGAAAAGCTCAAAGGAGGGGAGTCATCAAGCCATCTCCGTAGGTATACCCTAGATGATAAGGGTTGGTTACGTAGGGACGGTAGACTTTGTGTACCAAAAGACGATGACCTAAGGAAGACTATTCTTGATGAAGCACATCATTCGAAGATGACCATTCATCCTGGCGGGGACAAGATGTACAAAGACATGAAGAGAGTTTACTTTTGGGCCGGCATGAAGAAAGATGTGGCCGAGTATGTCGCTAGATGCTTGGTGTGCCAACAAGTAAAAGCGGAGCAAAAGAAACCCGGTGGGTTGCTTCACCCATTGGGGGTTCCACTATGGAAGTGGGAAAGTGTCTCGATGGATTTTTTGGATGGGTTACCGCGATCAAGGAAGGGTAATACGGGAATTTGGGTTATAGTAGATAGACTTACTAAAAACGCCAATTTCATTCCCGTAAAGAGTAAGAGGACTGCTTCATGGTTAGCCTCCGTATACGTTCGAGAAATAGTTCGTTTGCACGGTGTTCCTTCTAGCATAGTGAGCGACCGCGATCCTATTTTCACTAGCGAATTTTGGAGAAGCTTACAAGAGGCGGTAGGGACTCGGTTATGTTTGGGCACCGCATATCATCCTCAGACGGACGACCAGACCGAGAGGGTGAATCGCATTCTAGAGGATCTGTTGAGGCTATGTATCCTAGACTTTGGGGGTACGTGGGAAGAGCATCTTCCATTGGTGGAGTTCGCATATAATAACAGCTTTCAGTCCAGCATTGGTATGGCACCATTCGAAGCTCTTTATGGATGACCTTGTCGTTCACCTACTTGTTGGTGGGAATCTACGGATAAGATCTTACTTGGGCCCGATATGATTAGGGAGACTTCGGAGAAGATTGACTTGATTCGAAGGAGGATGAAAGCAGCACAGGATAGGCAGAAATCTTATGCGGGATAAGAGGAGGACAGATCTCGAGTTTGAAGTTGGGGACATAGTCTTTGTCAAAGTGTCTCCATTACGGAACGTTTTTCGCTTTGGGTCCGTTGGGAAATTAGCACCAAGGTTTGTAGGGCCGTTTCCTATTAAGGACAAAATTGGACAGATGGCGTATAGAGTGGAGTTGCCCGAGAGACTTAGTGGTGTACACGACGTATTCCATGTGTCACATTTGAGGAAGTGCTTGCACGAGACCGCAGAAGTGGTAGAGCCGAGCTTTCTTAGAGAGGTGGAGATAGAGCGTGATGCGACAATTCGACGAGCTCCTACGCGCATTCTTGGGTCGGAGATCAAGAAGTTGAGGAATCGAGAGGTCAGACTAGTCAAAGTGCAATGGGGAGATGATGAGAGCAACGCTACTTGGGAGACAGAATAGAAGATGCGTTCACGATACCCTTTTCTTTTTTAGGGTATGTCTTTTAATTTCTCCTTTATCGCTTAGCTTGTACTTATCTTGTCTTTAGTATATCCTCTCGCTAGTATCTTTGACCTTTAGTTAGGATAATCCTATGGTTGAAACATGTGTTTGAGACATGTTATGTATGATGGATGCAAAGTGGATGCAAGTGTTTGCTAGTGGTTGCTCGTGGATGCATATACACACACTATTAGGCACCAGATCGGCTCAGTCACTTCATATTGCATATTGCATATATATGGATGTATTTAGTAAAATGGATGTATAATGGTTGTATTATCATATAGTTGCTGCATTCGGGTGGATGGTTATGCATGCATATAGAATTAATATGTATCATTAGGAATCTTTTGCATACATATTGGACGCATGGCACTATCATGAATTGCACTAAGGAGGTCGACTGAATCAGTAGACCGCCTAATTTTGCATTAGATATGGACATATACACACACTGTGCATATAAACATTAAAGCATTAGAAGTCTTTTAAGGACAATGGATGCTGGTGTTTGATGGTTGAGTAGATGGACGATTAGATGGTAGGATATACATTCTTCTTGACTTGGAGATTTCGGGGACGAAATCCTTTAAGGAGGGGAGAATATAACACCCCGTAATTTTATAACATTAAAATTCACAAATTAAAGTATACTTAATTTTTAGAAAAGAATTAAGTGAAATGGGTTGCGCAGAGAAATATATATATTGATATATATATATATAAATTAAAAATTAAATAAATAAATATGCGAAAAAGTTCAAAATAGCGAATTGGGAGGGGGAATAACCGAACCGGCCCATTTTTGAGGTCGACCCAAGCCCTGCTGGGTCGACTAGGGGTTAATCCAGGGTGTTTGGCTGTCAACCCGTGGGCCGATTCGCTCAAATGCAGATTTTGCATTTGATTGGTTCTCATGGTTCAGGGTTAATCTAATGGTCCTAAATAACTTCCTACACCTATAAATACATCCTAATGCTAACCCTAAACCTAATTAAAATAGAATAGTTACCGTCATACCATCGCCATGGAAATCAATGGAGCCGCCGCCAACTAAGAAAGAAGAAAAGCAAATTCAATTCTAATTCTCTCAACCCTAAAGCAAAGCAAAACTCTCTCTTTTCTTCTCTAAATTGTGAGTATGATGATCTTAACAAGATTATTATCATTTTAATTAGATTGAGTTATGAATGGATTATGAGTAGATGATGTGAATTATCATATATGTTGTTGTAAACCCTTTTTGCTATCATGTATGTTGTAAATCCAATGTTATGTGATGATGATATCTTATATGTTGTAAATCATGCTATGGTGATGTTATGTACGTTGAAAGTTTCTATGCTAAGTTGTGATAAATCATACATGTTAAAAAAGGCCATGATGTTACCATCTATGCTAGTTAGTTCATATTAATTAAATCATCATGTTTGGGCTATGTTGATCTATATGACAAGTTACATATGCAAGTTAGATTGATTAGAAAAGCTATGAACATATGCCATGACATCTATTATGACATCTAGAATTATGCTATGATATATGTGATATCTTATGCTAGTTCACACCATCATTATGTTGCCTAAAAACCCCATATGCAAGTTTATGTATAGATTTGGGCTATGATCATATCATGTAAATTGTGACCTTTAACAAGTTGACACCTTTAGATCCTTAACATGTGTAGTTTATGCAAGTTTCACCCCTATTATGATTAGATTCATTTTAATTGTCCATATGTTGTGATAATTTATTTTTGTGCTATAAGTTAGACTATTCGAGTCTAACGTATATTCTGCGTTGAATAAGCGAACGTATAAACGTGGGTAGGGGTAATATTAAGGATTTAATAATAAGAAGTTGGGGTGCAATTGATATGATTTTGCATGCCATAAGTGGATGGCCATAATTGAGTCAATTATGGACATCATTAAAAGTTGACTTAATTAATAATTTGAATAGGGAATTATTAAAACTGGGGTAAAAGATTTTAAGTGTTAATCAATGCTTAGGACACGAGGTTGGACTCGTTTGTGACGTAAACCTGCCCGGACCCACCCGGCAAATCCAGTGGTCACAAATGTCAGCCCAATGTGAGAGGTCCTAGGCCTAAACTAAAGCATAACAGTTGTAAAGACATGAGGTTAGACTTTTTTATGGTGTAAGACTGCCCGGACCCGCCCGGCAAATCCAGCTGCCATAAATGCCAGTCTAATGTGCGAGGTCTTTATGAGGTTATGGCCTGAATGAATTAAGAAATACTTAACCAGATAAACATGTAAAGTGGGACATGGGGGTTAAGTAGGTGCCTTGGGTGGCACGAGGAATCTAGGGGGTGCCCTTAGTGGCATGTGAAATACGATTAGTAAGACTTAACCAAACACACATGTAAATGAACATGACTAAGAGGGTTAAGTGGGATATATTAGTGACAAGCTTAGGTGGGTAGCTTGTGGGGGCCCATTTCGACCAGTATCCCAAACGTATCTTTGTGGGCTCGACCCAAGTCGAGGACGGGACACGCATGCTGGGTTCGACTGTAAGAGACCAAAACGGGGAGAGGTGGCAACGCAAGTCCAACGGGTTTCGTATGCGTGTGTGGACCCGGGCTGGTAGGTAAGACGTTGTTGCATCGTGTAGGTATAAGCCGTGCATTCTCAAGTTGTATCGGGTTGCCACTTTAGGGGAGTGATACACCCCACTGTAGGGCCAACACGGGTATCTACGAGTAGGGAGCCGATCGAAAGTGGGTAGTGGGGTACACCTAGTGGAGATAGGGGCAGACGGCACCTATGTAGTCAGCTAGGGGTACGTAAGGCTATTTATAAAGTTTCTGTGTGAAGCAAGTGGGATCAAACAATAGGGTAGTAATGTGCGGTGCAGTGTAGTAATCATTCGTTAGTAATTAGGTGTGCCTTTACCGTTATCTTTAACGTTATCTTAAACGCTATCTTTATCTTCCTAAGAGTTCATAGACATTTACTTGTCTTCCAGCTTATGCCTTAGTCTAGTTATTTTGATAATAGTATTGTTAGAATTATCATACTCGTCAGACTTTATGTCTGACCCCCTCTATTTCTATCCTTTTTCCCCCTCCAGGTCCTCAGGTTGGGCCCAGCTCTAGTGGAGTTTGATTGAATTGCTTCATCTCTCTTTGGAAAGCTTGGACTGTTGAAGTAAATTCCAGCTTGTTATCTTTTTAATGGCTATTTATGTAATGGGATTATGTATTTTGTTTTTATGAAGATGGATATTATACTTGGTTATGATCTATGGTTTTATGATGTAACAAACATGTTTAATTTCCGCTGCAATAAAATGAAGTTTTAGATTTCCAAGTACTATTTATTATCTGTCTTGTTGTAATTTTTCTGTTCTATATTCACTTATAACCTCCATGGAAGTTAATGCATTCCCTTTGTGAGTGACATTAATGGACGTGGGGTGTTACATAACCGGAATTTCCAGTATATGAATTGGAATGGATTTGAATCGAAATTATCTTTGGAATATTTCGATATGGGATTCCGTGATTATACAGACGTTGTGGAGGAATTTGGAAGATATATATATATATATCGTTATTCCAACACGATATTTATTGATTTCAGAATTTGATATTGAATATAAGCCGATATATTTTCTATTCAGAGTCCTGTATTTAATATTGAATTGGATTATGGGTTTGTTGTGAATTGTGTTTTAAATGACATTGTTCTTAAACCCAGTTGAGAAAAGAATAAGTCTTTTAAATAAGATGTAGAGAAGAATTACCGATTAATTAACATTTAATTGGATTTGAAATGGAATGTGAATTGGGTTTATTGTGAACTGTGTTTTAACGACATTCGTTCTTTAACTCGATTCACAATGAAATATGATTTGGAATTTATAAATCTTTTAATTAAGATTTAGGGGAAATTTCCAAAGAAAAGTTTTCCAATTTAATAAAATAAATTGGAATGGAATGGAATTCGATCCAGTAATAATCGAAGTGAACTCCTGATGAGGAAGACTGTTACTATAGATGGAATTTAAAAGGCTTTGCCGTTATTCCATTTATATTATCGGTTGGATACGGAAGTTCATATCGATTATTAATGGAATGTGATTTTGGGTTTATCGCGAGTTGTGTTTTAAATGACATTAGTCCTTTAACCCAGTTAAAGATAAGATTAATTTCTTAACTTTAAAAAATCATTAAGTAATGATTTTTTGAAATTAAAACTGAATTAGAGTTTTAATGAATCTTTAAATAGATTGAAAGGTGAATTTGATAACTAAAATTATCAAATTCAAGAAATGATCGAGAATGGAGTATCACCAGTTTTGCTCCAAGCGATAGTTAAATCTTTAATTAGATTTGAACGTGAAATGGTAATTAATTCTACCGATAACACCGTGGTGTTAGATATGAAGTATTACTAGTTTTGCTTTATGGGATGAATAGGTTGGGATTGGGAAATTAAACAAATGATTATTTCGGTAAGGGTCGCTAATCCCGACTAGTTTGGATAAACCATAATTTGGTTTGAATTGATATCCAAAGGAAGATTAAAGAATAAATTTAAAGAATTTTTCTTTGATAAAATTAATGGGAACCTTTCCCAAAGTATAAGAATATTCGAATAAAGGAATATTCTGGATTGAAATGAGGCGTATGTTGTGTTTTTATAGCAATTGTTTATTATATACGTGAATTACTCAGAAAAACCGGGTTTATCCCATTCTGAATAACTGATTCGACGATGTGTCGAGGATGAAGACGGTGGTTGAAGACCGGAGGTCTTCACATCGTTTGGATGATTACTGATGTCTTGATTGGGCTGTACACCCAAGACAAGGTAATAAGTGGTGATCGTCCAGACGTACTTGGAGATCGACTGGATATGCGAGGACCTCTCTCCTGTATTGTACATATGGAACGAGGAGTAAGGTGCCTCCGGTTTCGTTCAAACCCATAACGAACTTGTAAATGGATGTGTGTCTGACATCGGATTTCATTCTATGTGATTTATAAACATCGGTTGCATAGCATGAATTTCCTGCGTGACATGCTGAGATGCAAATGATCAAGGCTTCTGTTGAAAAGCAGAGTCTTGTGGTTGTAGATCAAAGCACAGCTTTAATATAGCATAGCTTTGTGTAGCGTTAATTCGCGAGCCTCACACCCCGGTACGAACCAGAAACGGAAGAGGACATCAGGGAGGGCATGCGTTTCCTTCTAGCTAGGAGTGATGTCTTGGTTTTGCACGCCCAGGCATTTTACTTATGTGGATGATGGATAGCGAGGCGCCTCGGTTATATTGGTCTCTGCGGAGCCGACAGATGGTATGGTCTTTATACAGACCAATTTTACGCCCCATAAGGTAGGAAAACGCAGTGTTCTGGTATTTTAATCCACTCTGTGTGGACCAGCCCTGACGATCCAAGGTGCAGTTGCGGCTGTTACTGAGACATGGGCTAGATTGTATCGAAGTAATAAGGACGATCGCTTGCCTTGGTTCATAGATGGAAATCCAACTTCCAATACGACATTTTGCGGTTTTGATTGTAGAGCCTAGTATGGCGACATAGTGGGACGTGGCACTATGCTGTCTATGATTGATACATTTATATCTCAAGTTGTTTTCATACACTTTATACTATAATAGTATCAAAATGATTTGTTTTAAACGTACCAAGCATGTTTGGCTATTATAAGGTAAAATTCTATCCACCGGCTTGCGTTGCATTGTGTGATGGGACCTGAGTCTTATAATAGCTTCATTGTTCTTTATTTAGCATTGCGCTATTTGTTTTATGCATGGTATTCTTGGGGGTAAACCCGTTCCGTGTTATACGGCATAGTCCCTTGATTTACCTAACTTTAAAAATCAAACTAATAATTGTTTTAGTTCTCACACCAGTCACATGACTGACCTGGATTTTATTGTTTTAACCTAAACTCTGAGTGCCCCTATTTTCCACACCGGCAGCTTATAGTTTTGGTTTTGAAGATTTACATTGACAGTATCCTGGTTTACAGCTGGAATGATATTCGGAAAGCTCTGTATCCGTATATTCTTTTCAGTTGTGTTTTGTATTATTTTCCGCTACATTGTAACTTGTAAATCTCTGATATTTACTGAATGTGTAATATTTATTCTTACTCTGTATATTCTTGTATTCTGATGAAATTGTTGTAATAAGCAATGAAATGTTCTTCTATTAGTGTTCTGATTCGTCTTTTTCTCAAAGTAATCCGCCTTCTTGTTCGGTTTAGGCCGGCCGGGAAGTTCGAGTCGCTTCATTTGGTATCAGAGCTTTGGTTTACAGAGCTCGGAGAACAAGGCAAATTAGAACCAAATGAAAGAATTCATCAGAGATTGGATTAGTAATATCCAATGAGAATGGCTCGTTAGAGATAGGATCAGTAGTATCCTAGAATGAGTCGGAAGAGTGTTATTTTAAAATAAAAATGAAAACAAAATTTGTTTTGAAAATTTAAATCTAATTTTAGTATTTGAATATTTATTTTAGATTGATTTGGACAATCGAGTATATGGAGATTTTGAATATACGCATAATTAACGTGTACTCGAAGCCTTAAATATACTGGATAGATATAGAATCACACTCTAGTCGCCCGGAGATGATCCTGATGATCGCTATAGCATCATCAATGCTTGTGTTCGAGTTTCAAAGGTGGGATATCTATATATTTCCATTAGGCTGGTGTGAGAACCAAAACTTTCATAGGGTTATTGTTGTGAATTTGCATCAAAAACATGATTTTTTGACTATGTATAAAAATTATGAATTTGAAAAGCTAATTAACCAATTGATCAATGTTTGTGTTATATGATTATTCATTTAAACCAACATATAAAACCGTTATGTGAATGAACGATGAATATAACCAAATTGTGTCGAATATTAGACTAATTTGAAAATTATTTGAAGTTGCATGCATGTATGTATGTGTATATATATATATATATATATATATATATATATATATATATATATATATATATATATATATATGTGAACATGTCATAGCAAGGAGGCTAGAGAAGAGGAATAAAATTGTATGCCCAACAAGTAGGTACATATTTACAGTATTTCTTGGGTGATGATGATTTTTGAGATTAGAGGGCCTGTGCGGCAATTTGGGGATTTTCCCGGTGCTCCCCGTAGAAAGGAGGATATGGCGAAATTTTTCGAAAATTTAGGTTGGTAGCCAAATTTTTGAAGAATTTGAAAATTCTTCGAAACTGAAAAGTTGAAGAATGAACGCCAGAATGTAAGTTGAGTTGGTTAGTTAAACAACTTTCGGCTCCGTTCCTTTTTGAGGATGAAAAGATTTTAAGTGGGGGAGATTGTAACAACCCGGAAAATCAGAACCAAATTAAAAATTTTATTTTGGAAATTTTAATGGATTTTGAATATTTAAAATGAATTATTTTAAATAATAACGATGAAAAATTTATTTTCGACGAAGTTAAAACGAATAAATTTATTTTAATTATAATTCGAGCCTGAAAGGGCGCGGGAGTTTGAAAATTCGATTTCAAATTTCAAATGTATGTACATGATTCAAAATAAATCGGATTTCAGCGAAACAAGAAATATTTGAATCTAATTAACAATATCTTTCTAATAGATGTAAGAAACTGAGATTTCGTTTTATAAACTGAGAGTTGCATCTAGTTTAAAATTCAGAAAAGTCACTGTAGAAATTATATATTTTTTAATGTATAAATAGCCCTTAAAAATAGCCGTTTGGCAAACGACCTCCGTTTTCGATGAAACCACATTTGTTGGATCCGGAATATTAAGTTATTGCTAGATTCCAAAATTCAGAATTTTTGGGATTAATATGTGAGATGGAAAAAAGAAAACGTGTTTTAACAGTTTCAGTTAATTTGGATCGACCAGAAAATGGCCATTTTTCAAACGGTCTTCAAATTTGACGAAATTAGTTTTGTTAGGACCGTATCGTCAATACGAAGCTAGAAATTTTTTTTCTGGGATTTTCAGAGTCAGTATGTGGCCCTGGTAAATTGAAATGTACGTTTGAATTGAATATATATAGATTTATATTTTAATTTAAATGAAAAAACTGATCAAATAGCTGAATTGGATTACGAAACATATCCCATTGTGTTCGGAATGGGAGTGATTAGCTAGTGGCGACAGTAGTTGGGTCCGGTTTGGAGTTAGAGGCATTAAATTTCATAAAGAAGAAAAAAATAGAATAAAATATTAATATAAAATATTATAAATAACTCTAAAACCCTAGTCCAGGTATCACAACGCAGCGGCCACAGCTTTGAAATGAACGACGATATTGCTCCCAAATTCAGTCGCCAAATTCTCCTTCCACAATCAATATTCTTCGATCCTTCCAAAGCGAAAATGAAAGGGAAGAGTGAGATCTTCGAAGTTGTGGTGGTCTGATCGTTCCTGGTGCCGTACATTTAGAGAATCGAGCCTATGAAGTTGGCCACGTCGACAAGAATCGCGCCTCCATCGTCGACTCCAACTCGACGCCACCACTCTCACCAGGAAGCACTCTCGACGCTCTATGGCGTGGATTGGTCCGATCGACGGCTAGTGGAGGTATGGAGGCGCAAGTTGAAACCCTAGTTTGGAACCCGAAACTTAAACCCGCGGCAGTGTATTGATGAAGAAGAAAGGTCCTTTTTAATTTAGTTTTTCTGTTTTATAATTATCATTGGGTTAAAATCAGAATTATATATAAATGATTTTGTTTAAAAATATGAAATTTATATATATAGTAAAGATAGAGTTTTTTTGAAATAAAAGATAGAGTTTTTTTGAAATAAAAAGATGGGGTTTTTAGAAATAAAAAGATAAGATTTTTATTAATATAAAAATAATATTCTGAAATATAAATTTCTTTTTCTCTGAAATATAAATTTCCTTTGTTCTGAAATATAATTTTCCTTTGTTCTGAAATATAATTTTCCTTTGTTCTGAAATATAAATTTCCTTTGTTTTGAAATATAAAATGCTTTGATTTGAAAATATTCAATACTTTAATTCGAAAATATACGATATTTTGATTTGAAAATATAGAACAGTATAAAAATATGATTTTTTTTTTAAAGATATATAGAACAGTTTAAAAATGTGATTTTTATCGATAGCGTTGTCAAGATAAAAATGTGATTTTAATATGAACTATGTGAAATAGATTACGATGGAACTATCAGGAAACACATCGGAATCCAAACCGTTCAGAAATAAAGAATGGAGGAGTGGATCCCAAAGGTGAGAACTCCTCACTATAATTTTCTTTATATAGTTATTTATTTTATAACTGCATATATGAACTGCTCCCCGTCGTCCACAGACCATGGACGACTTGTTTGTTTGATTGTATTGTGTTGTTGTGATGGATTGTGATGTGGAATGGAATGTAAAATATTCATGGTTAAATAAATATTTTATAGTTACAAATATAATTTTTAACGTATATATGAATAAAATAAATATTCATTTACAAATCGGACGATTTGTTTATGTACACCCATTTGACTGATATGGATTGGGACGATAAATTTTACACATCGCCCAACTGCACAAACAACATCTGTGCTTGTGGATTGAAACCCCACACGGGTGTTGGGATGATATTTGATGTACACTAATCCCAACTTTTTAGTTGTATGTCAATTGATAGGTTGACAGACGGTTGTAAGCGTTAAATATTTATATTTAATGCTTATACAGTGTAGAATGCACTCTGGATGATGGTTGATTGTTTATCATGGTTGTTGTATACATGTGTTGTATGAAATCCATATAATAAAATTATATGGTAATTGGCTGTGTCTGATTCCTGTTCAGAAAGAATGAATATTTTAAAATAACGAATATTTTAAAATAATGAATATTTTAAAATAATATTCAGTAAAAGATCAAAATCTGATTTTGATGTCCGATTTGGGACGGACACGAATATATTTAAATATATATAGCCGTGTTGATTAGATGTGCGCCTTTTTGACGTGAACGATATTAATTTCGATTTTATTCATTTATATAATGAATAACGAAAAGGAAATGATTTTGGAATATAATGTTTTGAAAATACTATCATTTATAAATCGATGATAAGGAATATTAAGTTTTGATTTGAAATTGAATATGAAGTTGAAATCATTTTTAAAACGAATTTAAAACAATTTATAAAATACGTTTTGAACGGAAATCGACGAAATATATATAATATATATATATATAATGGCCTGAATAGAACGCGCCGCGCCGCGGCAGTTCGCGAATTTCGACCATTGACTTCGAATGGACATTACGGGAGATTCGACCGTCGGATTCTCCTAAAACCGGAACCGTTGGGGAAAAGAGATTTCTGAAGAATATAAGGGATTTGAAATCTAATGGTTGGATTTGGAATTATGTCCAAATCAAATTTGGAAAAGGTCGCTGTATGTGCAGTTCGATGACCGTTTATGGAAATCGACTGTACGAGCCTTGATAAAATTATTAAAAATATCAATAAATTGTGTAAAATCATAATAAAAGACTTGGAAAGAATTGGGATGAAAAATCCCATATTTGAAAAGATAAAAATATATTTTTATCAAAATGACCTGGTTATGAAGTAGAATTATAATCCAATATTTTTAAATAAATAAATTGGATTTGAAATGGTTTTAAAAATAATAGGAATTTCCAATATATGAATTGGAATGGATTCGAATCGAAATTATCTTTGGAATATTTTGATATGGGATTCCGTAATTATACGGACATTGTGGAGGAATTTGGAAGATATATATATATCGTTATTCCAACACGACATTTATTGATTTCAGAATTTGATATTCAATATAAGCGATATATTTTCTATTCAGAGTCTTATATTTAATATTGATTTGGAATTTGGGTTTGTCGTGAACTGTGTTTTAAATGACACTGTTCTTAAACCCAGTTGAGAGAAGAAAAAATCTTTTAACTAAGATGTGGAGAAGAATTACCAATTAATTAACATTTAATTAGATTTGAAATGGAATGTGAATTGGGTTTATTATGAACTGTTGATTGACATAGAAATATGTTTATTTTATGCTCTTATTTCTTTTTTTTTGTATATAAATAAATATTACTTGGGTATTGTTTTGTTACTTTTACAGATATTCCAACCCAGCCCGCATGCAACCAGAAATGTAGAAAAATAGAGTTCAATTTGCTGTGTATTTGCATTTTGAAGGATTGTAGATGAAGATATCACATCTAGTTGCTGTTGGACAAGAAAAGGATTGATAACAAGGCTTTGCACATCACAAATCAATGAAGAAGTGTCAAGGAAACAAGAGGAAAAGAGAAAAGGCCCAAATTTGCTTTATTTATCTAAGGCCCATTTATGTTTCTCATTGCAAACTAATTAGTGATGTAATGACCAGGCCCAGTTATCATTAGGGTTAGGGTTAGGGTTTAGCTATCTACCCTATATATACCCTTGTAATGGCATTGTAGCCACCATCTCATATCCTATATCCCATTTTCTATTTCTAATAAAGTTTCTAGTTCTTCTTCTTCTTTTTATTTTCTGCATTTTTTTTCTATTTCTTAGCAATTAGTGTGTCTACACGATTAGATTCGGTAGAACACTATTTGTGTTTTGCATTTCTTTTCATTAGTGATTGACCGTCTGATTAGATTCAGCGGTAATCCTAATTTTATTTCCTGTTGTTATTTATATTCTACACTTTTATTTTCTGTATTTTAATCGCGTTCATAGGTTAAATTGGATTTGATTAGATTTGAATCTGATTTATAGTTTCATTGCTTTCCATTGAAATTGTGATTTGATCGTCGGTTCAGTTAGATATGTTCTGAATCAAATTACAGTTTTAATTTTGTTTTGTTTTGCAAAATCAACCTCCAGCTTCGTCTAACTCGCCCAAGAGATTAGATAAATAATTTGATTTAATTCACCTCCCTGTGTTCGACCTGTATGCTACACACCTGTATGCTTGCAGAATTTATTACAAATGTCGCGCTTTTCAAATTCATAGACTAGCGTCGATCAAGTTTTTGGCGCCGTTGCCGGGGAGGTAACGATTAGATTTTATTATTTATTTAATTTCCGATTCGTGTTAATTTTTATTTTTTTCCTTGTTTATTTCTTTCCATTGTTCTATTTCTGATTCATAAATAAAAAAAAATCCAGTTTTATTTGATTTCTTTCTTTTTTCTCTACCTCTTTCTCTTCTTCTACAACTCTTACAAAAAAAAAAAATTCTTGATTGGCAGATTTGATATTAATTATTGATATTGCAATCCCCAAAAACAAGGAAAAAAAATATCTTGCTAGTTTTGTTTATTTTATTTTATTTTTTCTCAATCTCTTTCCTTGCTTTTACAATTTCTAAACCCAAAAAAAAAAAATATCCTTCTGCAAATTTTTTTTGATTGTTTCCTTCTCTTGCCTTCTGCATTCTCTTTTACATACCATACGACCCTTTCATCCACTACAGATTCTAAAGCCAAGCTTTTTCTTCCAACTTCTACTGCACAAAAACCAGGCCATAGCTGCTGTAGCCGGTTCCATCATCCCCTACCCAAAACCCAGATCATCATATCACCCTCCACCTTCAATACGAGTTTGTTGACACTTTTTTAACGTGGGTCACCATGATACAACTAACGGTGTTAGTGGTGTAATGCTATGATTGGCCCCTGAATTCCACCTTTTTGATCCTAGCCACACAATCACTAACACCGTTAGTATGTCATGGTGACACACGTTAAAAAAGTGTCAACAAACTCACTCTCCTCCACCTTAGCTTCCATCCAATCCATAAATCCCTCGCAAATCCCCCAACACCAAATTCCCACAACAAACTTCCTTTCAGAGCAACCGCATTCTTCTGCCTCTTCCCTAACTTCACAATTCAAACTCCGCAAACAACACCATTCACGTCCTGTACCCAAGACCGAAAGTTTCACCTTACAAAAACCAGCAAGCCTGTCCATCACCGCAACCTTTTCATCCACCAAACCAGTTTTTCGTTCACTACAAACACCTACCGCCCCTACAGCAAATCCCAAACCCACTTTGCCACATCCGCAAGACCCCTCTTCAATCTCGCAATCCCCATCACCAGTCAACCATCCTCCTCAACAAACCAAGTTCGGCTCATCCCCTTCCGCCATTACCATCATCTGCCTCCACAAATTCGGACAGAATTCTTCCACCATCTCACAGTCGCAACAACCAATTTGACACAATACCCTATCTCTTCACACCAGACTGCAATATTCAAAAACCCACACTTCACAACAAAATCCACGTTCCTCCATTTTCATCACCATACCAGTCTGCATATTCAACCTCCACGTCAATCACAGCATCACCCCCCAAATTCTGCATAACTCCACTGCAAATTCCAACAGACAAAATCAAATCGCCTAACCAATCGAACATCACGCAAGTTCCATCCCCACAATCCCTAGCAAACCGCATACCCAAATAGCACTCGATTAAAACACCAGGAACCCAATTCGATTTCGAACAGAAAAGAAACGAAAAAGAAATAGAGAGGAGGCCCAAATCTTGTTGATTCCTGTTCGGTCGATTTCTTTCTTTTTTTTCTGGGAGATAGCATTTGCGTTTGTGGCATATAAAAAAAACAAGGGGAAAAAATTCATTACCTTGTTCCATTGAGTTAATCTGAGATACAAATAAACTGATTGGGGCATAAGATATTGGTAAACGCATAGGGCCATGTTGACCTGGTGATCGAATTTTTTTTAGTTATTTATCTTGAGGAAGTCCACAAGCTATTTCGGTTTAGTCTACATCAAGCAATTAATAGAAGGGGACAACAACAGAAAGCAGCGGACGATTCAGATGGGTTGGAGCGGTTGCACACCGAGTGGGGTGTGAACGCACTAGCGCTTCCCAAATTCACTGGAGGACTGCCGATCAAGGTGAAAACTTTTAAAACTCTACAGGTGCTCTGCCGCAAAGAAAAAAAATATATAGACAATTGTTGTAAAAAAAAAAATCTGCAGGGGCAGCGGCTTGAATGTAAAAAAATTTAATTCTGCAATTTATATTTCTGTGACTGTAATTTCTGAATTAATTTGGTGCGGACTGACATTTCCATAACTGAAATCTTCATTCTCATTGTTTTCAACAATAAAAATAGACGCTGCAAAATAATATAATTAAAAAGTGATGTTTTGTGAAGTTGACTGTCTCGTATAATTGGATCGCGGATATATAGTAGTTCAATTTATTGAACTATTAGCAAAAGAGGTTGCATACTACCCGTAAAACATTGGTCGTATCCCTTAGTTTTATACTATACGTGAACGGCCATAAGTCCCTCTTCCCCCTTCCAATTGAGTCAGTTAATTAATAGAGCACAACTGAGTATTTTATATTATTTTGAAGTGAGAATAATTTTTGTCTTCTGCTGATTTCATTTCAAATGTCTGATTCGAAAAAATCTTTGAGAGAATTGTGGGATAATAATCGGAGTAGACGTCCTCTTGAAGAGTATGAATACGAATTACAACTCATGAGGCAAGATTTTCCAAAATTTCTCGAGCCAAATGTCAACAATTTTCAAAATTTTCAAAATGACCAACATTTTCAAAGTTATGATCGAAATGACGACTTCAATTCAAATTTCAACAATTTCGATTATGGGCCACATCCACATGAAAATAGTTTTGAATCCCAATATAACTTTGATCCACATCAATATGGGGTTGGAAACCAATTCGAAAATAATTTTGAAAATGGTTTTCAAATCGATCAAAATTTTCAAAACTACAACCCATATCCACATCTTGAGAATGACCAAAATTGGAATTTTCGAACCAATTTTAACAATTTTGGTTGCGAACCTAATTTTCAAAATCAAAATGATTTCCAATATCATTGTCAGTTTTCTGAAAATTCAAACAACTACCACATTGAAAATAATATTGATTGTGAAATTGATGTGGATTATAATTTTGAAAATCAAGAAATCCAAAACGAGAACTCTCGAATCAACGATCGTCTTAACATTCTTAGAGAGAGGGAAGAAAAACTAAATGAAAAGGCCGATGAACTTCTTTGTTTATTGACATCTTTGAAAGAACAACAAGAGCAACAGAATCAAATTCAAACAAGCCTTGAATCAGAAAATAATCCAATTTCTACTGACATTGAAAATTTTCAAATAACGACTTTGGAAATTGAGAATAATCATCTTGATGAAACTTTTCAAAATTCAACAAATGATTTGGACTTCAACTCTTTTCCGAAAAAAGATTTAAGCTCGGATTTTGATCTTCCACTTTCAGGCTGTGAAAAACTGGAAATTTTAGAATTTGAACATAATAAAGATGTTGAATTTTTCAAAAACTCAGAAGTGGAAATGGATTTGGATGAACATGAATTCTTTGGATTGTATGAGAATGAGTTGCCAAATGAGGAAGAAGTAGATTCAAGTCACAAGTTCGAAAATTTTAACTTTGAGGAAATTTCAAACGAACATGAAATTGTCAGTGTCGAAAATACCTTGTCAATAGAGGAAGGTGATCACATAGTCTTGAACAACAGTCAGATTTCAACTTTCACGGAATTTATATACGATCACAAATTTTTGAAAAATTACACTGACAAATTTGTTGAATACATGACCTATTTTTGGAATGTTAGCTTTGTTGAAAAACTTCGTGTTAGGACAACCCTGAATATTCATTTACTGGACTATAAATCGAGGTATAAAGACGAGATGGTTTTCAAAAACTTTTGCTTGTTAGAAAATATGCCTAGACATAGTGGGAATGGGATTCATCGGGCTAGAACCAAGTGTGGGGGGAAAAGTTGGTGGAACTCTTTGCATCGCATACATCGCAAACACATATATCATTGTACATATGATCCATTTCTCCATATAGTTAAACTGCATTTCATTTTACAAATAATTTTGCATTTAATCCATCTTTGGGTACGATCTTTCAAATTTAGGAAACGTTACAGTGTGGACACTGTATAGTTCAAGTGTGGGGGGGAGTCTGCATTTCATCCATTTTCATTCTTCTTTGTTTTTATTTCTTTTTATTTTCAGCCATTTAAGTAGGACCATCATACATTTTAGATTGTAGTAACATACCATAATTTTTTTTTTTTTTTGGAAAATACGACTCATTTTCAATTGATACAACAAAATAAGTTTACAATTTTTAGCCAGTTGATAGTATTTTCTCTCTCAACTTAGATCGAATAGGAAATATAATGAAAAGTTTAATCTTGAGGGATAATAGTGTAACCAGTACATAGGGAGATTCTTAGGTGATGGCCATGAAATCTATTCTATATTGTAGACTTTGTTTAAATAAGTGGAGAACTTAAAATACTTATATTGGCTTTTCAAATCTTTAAAACTAAGTTGTGTTAAGTTGAATTCGCGTAACTCTCTTTTGTGCTTATATTTTCGATAATAATAATAATAATCCAAGGGTATCCAACATTGCTTGTATATCAAGCGTTGGTGTGCAAACCCGCCAAGCTCTATCCGACATGTTGTTGACAAAGTCAGTGTTGGAATATCTTGGTCTCATTTTATAAGATTGGACACCTAAGGATTACCGACACGTTGTTGACAAAGTCAAAGTCGGCCTGCACAATCCGCCAAGCTCTTTACCCACTCTCCGTTAGTCCGCGAGGCAGTGCATGGGTGGTAAACCTTGGTCTTTTTAGTTAGGTGCATGTACTTAATCATAAATCTTAAAATTTTATAGAATAAAGAATAAGCGATGATACCCAAACACTTCTTGACCTTATTGATTTGACTAGCCATACATGAGAAAAATTAGAATACCACTTTGCAAACTGTGCCAAGCAAACTAAGAATTTATTTCATGGCTGCACTATGTTATCGACCGAACTAACTGGCCAAACTGGAATTTCACATTTGAAAACTTGATTTATATTGAAAATTTGTGACAAGTCGAGGTATCTAAAATAAAATCAACTGACTAGAAATTGTTAACTTAATTTGTTGTACCACTTTCCTGAAACAAGTCATATTTTCATTTTTCGTTTTTATTTGCATATGTCCATTGCATTCATGTAGTTTCATTAGAATCATAGCATATTACATTTGGATTTTGTGGGTAGTATCCGCTGAAAACCCTCACGAGACACCACTCGTCCTACTAGGGACACCTAGAGGTTTAACGGCTTGTTGCATACGCTCAATGCAATCGTGTTTCCTACGAAAGTGTGACCTATCTAGTTAGTTTTCCATTTCTTGTTTTACTCGAGGACGAGTAAAAGATAAGTGTGGGGGTATTTGATTGACATATAAATATGTTTATTTTATGCTCTTATTTCTTATTTTTTTGTATATAAATAAATATTACTTGGGTATTGTTTTGTTACTTTTACAGATATTCCAACCCAGCCCGCATGCAACCAGAAATGTAGAAAAATAGAGTTCAATTTGCTGTGTATTTGCATTTTGAAGGATTGTAGATGAAGATATCACATCTAGTTGCTGTTGGACAAGAAAAGGATTGATAACAAGGCTTTGCACATCACAAATCAATGAAGAAGTGTCAAGGAAACAAGAGGAAAAGAGAAAAGGCCCAAATTTGCTTTATTTATCTAAGGCCCATTTATGTTTCTCATTGCAAACTAATTAGTGATGTAATGGCCAGGCCCAGTTATCATTAGGGTTAGGGTTATGGTTTGGCTATCTACCCTATATATACCCTTGTAATGGCATTGTAGCCACCATCTCATATCCTATATCCCATTTTCTATTTCTAATAAAGTTTCTAGTTCTTCTTCTTCTTTTTATTTTCTGCATTTTTTTTCTATTTCTTAGCAATTAGTGTGTCTACACGATTAGATTCGGTAGAACACTACTTGTGTTTTGCATTTCTTTTCATTAGTGATTGACCGTCTGATTAGATTCAGTGGTAATCCTAATTTTATTTCCTGTTGTTATTTATATTCTACACTTTTATTTTCTGTATTTTAATCGCGTTCATAGGTTAAATTGGATTTGATTAGATTTGAATCTGATTTATAGTTTCATTGCTTTCCATTGAAATTGTGATTTGATCGTCGGTTCAGTTAGATCTGTTCTGAATCAAATTACAGTTTTAATTTTGTTTTGTTTTGCAAAATCAACCTCCAGCTTCGTCTAACTCGCCCAAGAGATTAGATAAATAATTTGATTTAATTCACCTCCATGTGTTCGACCTGTATGCTACACACCTGTATGCTTGTAGAATTTATTACAAATGTCGCGCTTTTCTAATTCATAGACTAGCGTCGATCAACTGTGTTTTAACGACACTCGTTCTTTAACCCGATTCACAGTGAAATATTATTTGGAATTTATAAATCTTTTAATTAAGATTTAGGGGAAATTTCCAAAGAAAAGTTTTCTAGTTTAATAAAATAAATTGGAATGGAATGGAATTCGATTCAGTAATAATCGAAGTGAACTCCTGGGGAGGAAGAATGTTACTATAGATGGAATTTAAAAGGCTTTGTCGTTATTCCATTTATATTATCAGTTAGATACGGAAGTCCATATCGATTATATATATTGATCTGTTTTCTGTGAAGATTCCATTATTAATGGAATGTATTTCGGGTTTGTCATGAGCTGTGTTTTAAATGACATTAGTCCTTTAACCCAGTTAAAGATAAGATTAATTTCTTAACTTTGAAAAATCATTAAGTAATGATTTTTGGAAATTAAAACTGAATTAGATCTTTAATGAATCTTTAAATAGATTGAAAGGTGAATTTGATAACTAAAATTATCAAATTCAAGAAATGATCGAGAATGGAGTATCGCCAGTTTTGCTCCAAGCGATAGTTAAATCTTCAATTAGATTTGAACGTGAAATGGTAATTAATTCTACCGATGACACCGTGGTGTTAGATATGAAGTATTACCAGTTTTGCTTCATGGGATGAATAGGTAGGGATTGGGAAATTAAACAAATGATTACATCGGTAAGGTTCGCTAATCCCAACTAGTTTGGATAAACCATAATTTGGTTTGAATTGATATCCAAAGGAAGATTAAAGAATAAATTTAAAGAATTTATCTTTAATAAAATTAATGGGAACCTTTCCCAAAGTATAAGAATATTTGAATAAAGGAATATTCTGGATTGGAATGAGGCGTATATCGTGTTTTTATAGGATTTGTTTATTATATACGCGAATTATTCAGAAAACCCGGGTTTATCCCATTCTGAATAACTGATTCGACGATGCGCCGAGAATGAAGACGGTGGTTGAAGACCGGAGGTCTTCAAATCGTTTGGATGATTACTGATGTCTTGATTGGGTTGTACACCCAAAACAAGGTAATAAGTGGTGATTGTCCAGACATGCTTGGAGATCGACAAAATATGCGAGGACCTCTCCTATATTGGACATATGGGACGAGGAATAAGGTGCCTCCGATTTCGTTCAGACCCAGAACGAACTTGTAAACGGATTTGTGTCTGACATCGGATTTCATTCTATGTGATTGATAGACATCGGTTGCATAGCGTGAATTGCCTGTATGGCATGCTGAGATGCAAATGGTCAAGGCTTCTGTTGAAAAGCAGAGTCTTGTGGTTGATGATCAAAGCACGACTTTAATATGGCATAACTTTGTGTAGCCTTAATTCGCGATCCTCACGCCCCGGTGTGAACCAGAAATGGGAGAAGACATCAGAATTTGATATTCAGTATAAGCCGATATATTTTCTATTCAGAGTCTTATATTTAATATTGAATTGGATTTTGGGTTTGTCGTGAACTGTGTTTTAAATGACACTGTTCTTAAACCCAGTTGAGAAAAGAATAAGTCTTTTAACTAAGATGTAGAGAAGAATTACCAACTAATTAACATTTAGTTGGATTTGAAATGGAATGTGAATTGGGTTTATTGTGAACTGTGTTTTAACGACAATCGTTCTTTAACCCGATTCACAGTGAAATATGATTTGGAATTTATAAATCTTTTAATTAAGATTTATGGGAAATTTCCAAAGAAAAGTTTTCTAGTTTAATAAAATAAATTGGAATGGAATGGAATTCGATTTAGTAATAATCGAAGTGAACTCATGAGGACGAAGACTGTTACTATTGATGGAATTTAAAAGGCTTTGCCGTTATTCTTATATTATTGGTTGGATACGGAAATTCATATCGATTATATAAATTGATCTGTTTTCCGTGAAGATTCCATTATTAATGGAATGTATTTTGGGTTTATCGTGAGCTGTGTTTTAAATGACATTAGTTCTTTAACCCAGTTAAAGATAAGATTAATTTCTTAACTTTGAAAAATCATTAAGTAATGAATTTTGGAAATTAAAACTGAATTAGAGTTTTAATGAATCTTTAAATAGATTGAAAGGTGAATTTGATAACTAAAATTATCAAATTCAAGAAATGATCAAGAATGGAGTATCACTAGTTTTGCTCCAAGTGATAGTTAAATCTTTAATTAGATTTTAACGTGAATTAGTTCTATCGATAACATCGTGGTGTTAGATATGAAGTATTACCAGTTTTGCTTCATGGGATGAATATTGGGAAATTAAACAAATGATTACTTCGGTAAGGTTCGCTAATCCCGACTAGTTTGGATAAACCATAATTTGGTTTGAATTGATATCCAAAGGAAGATTAAAGAATAAATTCAAAGAATTTATCTTTGATAAAATTAATGGGAACATTTCCCAAAGTATAAGAATATTTGAATAAAGGAATATTCTGGATTGGAATGAGGCGTATGTTGTGTTTTTATAGCACTTGTTTATTATATATGCGAATTATTCAGAAAAACCGGGTTTATCCCATTCTGAATAACTGATTCGACGATGTGTCGAGGATGAAGACGGTGGTTGAAGACCTGGGGTCTTCACATCGTTTAGATGATTACTGATGTCTTGATCGGGTTGTACACCCAAGACAAGGTAATAAGCGGCGATCGTCCAGACATACTTACAGATCGACCGAACATGTGAGGACCTCTCTTTTGTATTGGACATATGGGACGAGAAATAAGGTGCCTCCGATTTCGTTCAGACTCAGAACGAACTTGAAAATGGATGTGTGTCTGACATCGGATTTCATTTTATGTGATTGATAGACATCGCTTGCATAGCGTGAATTGCTTGTATGGCATGCTGAGATACAAATGATCAAGGCTTATGTTGAAAAGCAGAGTCTTGTGGTTGATGATCAAAGCATGGCTTTAATATAGCATAACTTTGTGCAGCGTTAATTCGCGAGACTCACGCCATTGTGTGAACTAGAAACGGGAGAGGACATCTGCGAGGGCATGCATTTCCATCTGGTTAGGAGTGGTGTCCGGGTTTTGCACGCCCTGGCGTTTTACTTATGTGGATGATGGATAGCGAGGCGCCTCAGTTATATTGGTCTCTGCGGAGCCCATGGATGTTACGGTCTTTATACAGACCAATTTTACGCCCCATAGGGCGGGGAAAAGCAGTGTTCAGGCATTTTAATCCACTCCGTGTGGACCGACCCTGACGATCCAAGGTGCAGTTGCGGCTGTTCCTGAGACATGGGCTAGATTGTCTCGAAGCGGTAAGGACGATCCCTTGCCTTGGTTCATAGATGGAAATCCAACTTTCAATATGACATTTTGCGGTTTTGATTGTAGAGCCTAGTATGGCGACATAGTGGGATGAGGCATTATGCCGTCTATGATTGATACATTTATATCTGAAGTAGTTTTCATACACTTTACACTATAATAGTATCAAAATGATTTTTTTTAAACGTGCCAAGCATGTTTGGCTATTATTAGGTAAAACTTTATCCTCCGGCTTGTGTTGCATTGTGTGATTTGACTTGAGTCTTATAATAGCTTCATTGTTCTTTACTTAGCATTGCGCTCTTTGTTTTATGCACTGGTATTCTTGGAGGTAAACCCATTCCGTGTTATACGGCGTGGTCCCTTGATTTACCTAACTTTAAAAATCAAATTAATAATTGTTTTAGTTCTCACACCAGTCACATGACTGACATGGAGTTTATTGTTTTAACCTAAACTCTGAGTGCCCCTATTTTCCACACGGGCAACTTGTAGTTTTGGTTTTGCAGATTTATATTCACAGGATCCTGGTCTACAGCTGGAATGATTGTAACACCCCACCTCCGTTAAAGTCACTCACAAAGGGAATGCCTTAACTTTGGTGGAGAATTTTAGGTAAAAGATGCAGATAAGTTACAAGACAGACAAATAAAGCAGCAGATCATTTTATAAACAACTTAATTCAGTCAAGCTCTTACAATAATTGTCTCAATCATACTTAAAAGTAATACATAGAAATTCTGTCTTGATTCAAAAACTTCCAAGTATAAAAGAAGCACAAAAATAACAATGGTATTCCCCAATAAACGGTGAACCAGCCATAGCAGTGGAAGAGAAAGCCCAAAGCAATACATCGACTATCTTCGAGCTTGGAAAGAAAACAGAGCTAAGTGACAACATTTCCTTCCTGTGAACCTGGGGGGGGGAGGACGGAAGAAAAGAGGCAGAAAAAAACTAGGTCAGACATGAGTCTGGTAAGACAAGTGACTCTCAGCATATAAACAGGCAAAAGCATCATGACATGAACAAACGGAATATAAGACAATACCGTGATAACAGGGATAACAAGATAACAAAGGATAAGCATAAGGTATGATAAGGCAAGATAAACTGAATGCGCTTCTACTCTTTCTCTGCTTCGCTACTACTTTGTTATTCTGATATATATATATATATATAAGCACCACCTAACTAGCGTCCCAACTAGTAATCTGTATAAAATGATAACGTGATCCCAATCCGTGCAAATTGTGGTAGCCTTCAGGTGTACATCTATCGTGAGGATTCCACCTCAATCGGCCTAATTGCTATGAACAAGTTAGATGTACCCTTACTACCCTATCGATCGGCTCCCTTACTTGTATTCATGTTCCATGTGTCTGTGTCAATCAGCCCTCTCTTGGGTGTAGATACCCTGTGCTGGTCCCACCATAAGGTGTATCAATCCTTATGATAGAGACCCGACACGATTCAAGATGCATAGTGTATAACTACTGGTACCCAGTGCCTGCTTTTTCCCACTCCGGAGTACGTGCATGCCCGTAAACCGTCGGAACCTATACTGACGTACCCACTGTCGCTATTTTGACTGCTTATAATCAGCCCAGTAATCGTGCCCCACCCTGCCTAGTTCAGGGTACCATGATACATCTATGTGGGTTACTACTGAAATGGGTCCCCGTTACTAGGGTTTCCTACTGGTTAAGTTTTGTGGGCCTATATATACAAATATTACCCACCTACACGAGATGTACTTAACCCACCCACCGATTCAAACATGTTTATTTAATGGTTAAGTTTTATAAGCCTATATTTACAAATATTACCCACCAACCCAACATGTACTTAACCCTCCATAGATTCAAGCATGTTTATTTAACGGTTAAGTTTTGTGGGCCTATATTTACTACTATTACACACCAACCCGACATGTACTTAACCCTCCATAGATTCAAGCATGTTTATTTAACGGGTAAGTTTTGTGGTCCTATATTTTCCAATATTACCCACCAAGCCGACATGTACTTAACCCTCCCGCACATTATATCATATTGGTTAAGTGTATTCCGTTCATGTTAACTTAACCCGCCCAGTCATCGTGTCATGTTGGTTAAGTGTTTCTTATTAACTTAACCCCGTTCGTTCATCAAGTTATATTGGTTAAGTGTTTTCTTGTTAACTTAACCCCACGTGTTCATCATGTTGTATTGGTTAAGTGTCACATCAATTCAAGTTAACTTAACCCACCAACTGTCATGTCATGTTACTTTGGTTAAGTGTTGCCTTCTTGTGTTGACTTAACCTTACCACAAATCAAGTTATATTGGTTAAGTGTTTTTCTCTTGTTTTAACATACCTTACCAAAAATCAAGTTATATTGGTTAAGTGTTTCTTATTACTTAACCCTACCCATTCATCTTGTTATATTGGTTAAGTGTTTCTCATTAACTTAACCCTAGCCATTCATGTTATATTTGGTTAAGTATTCCTATGAACTTAACCCTAGTCATTCATCTTGTTCATTAGCATTAATTGATTTATTATTGCACCAACCTCTCACATTAGATATGTGTTGTTGCGGTTACTGGATGTGCCGGGAGGTTCTGGGCAGTTTTACACCAAAACTCAATCTAACCTCGGGTTTTTCTTGGGCATGATGCACTAACCTCTCACATTAGATAGGTGTTGTTGTGGTTATTGGATGTGCCGGGCGATTCCGGGCAGTTTTACACCACAACTCAATCCAACCTCGGGTTAGGCATGTTCATCTTTAATCTACACATTTATCGTATATACCCAAATCTAGATTTTTCATGCTAATTACCAAATTCACCAAAACTAGTCATGTTACATTTTACCCCCAATCTAGATTTAATGCTCAAGTTACCCCAAATTCGCAACAGTAACAATTTTTGCCCAAAACTTGATTTATATGCCAACTTCATACTTTGTCGTTCGTGGCAATTCTAGGTTCAATATGTCAAATTACATATTCCATAATTCATGTCAAATTACCCCAAATTGCATCTTAACAATTATGCCATATTACATGTTCCAAATTATGCTAAATAATGTCAATTTCGTGTTATACCCAATTTCCCCCGCATTCATAACATACGTATTTTGAGATTCAACTCAAGATTCATAATATAAGGGGAGATGCAAGATGGAACATCGTAAGAATAGGCATAGTCATATGATGATAAGAACTACTGGTCCAATAAACTTGATGTACTAAAAAGACAAGTTTTGCAAGGAATACATCGCAGGCATGTAGATATGATAAGAATTATATCAAGAACTTAAAAAGGATTGCAATTTCGATATACAACAAGGATAGATATGATTGGACCAATTTCATAGTCAAAAATGATTCCCAAAGATATGTATACTCAAGCGCAGATTTCAATGAAAGGATAGCTTACATCAGGCATATTCTCATATCCATTTTATTACATGTCATAATTAGAATTAGGTGTTCAAATCTAAAAAGTAACTGACTTACAAAACAAAGGCAAATCTTGTTTTCATGCCTAAGCCATACATCACTATACACCCTAATCTTCCAAATCATAAACTATCATATATATATATATCCCAATTTTAGATCTTAGAAGACAACATGTACTATGCCTTATATTTACAGTTTAATTTACGCCCCAAATCCCAAGTCATATGTCCAATACTTTATGCCTCAAATCTCAAGTCATATGTCCAATACTTTATGCCTCAAATCCCAAGTCATATGTCTGATACTTTATGCTTCAAATCCCAAGTCATATGTTCGATACACTTTATGTTTTGAATACAACATGTGTTATGTCCTCAAATCAGTTACAACTCAGTTATGCCCTATTTTATTTCCAACATACGTTCATCTATTATGAGATCTGGCTCAGGCTCGCAGTAGCCTGGCTATAAAACAAAAAGGGAAGAAGGAAAGATGAAACAAAGAACGGACATAATATTATCAATGAGATAGATCCAAAGGATATAGAAAGACAGGCATAATCTCAGATCCAGATTTATTACAGTGTCATAATCACAATTAACTTTTTTTTTAAAGTAACATTAACTTACAAATTATAGAACGGTCTTGAATTCTGGGATCTGTATTCTGAAACTGAATAGCTTTCCCTTGAAGTAAACTAATTTAGATTTGATTTGATTCTTAGAAATAGTTGTTGAAGTCGTTGAATTAGCCTTTGAATCTCTACTTGAATTCTAAACTTGATTTCTACGAAAAGCTTGAGCAACATAACCCCGTCTTTGATTTATTTTGATATGAATTAGGGTAAAGTATAGGAAAAATGAAGTTGTGTGGAGAGAAAGTGAGGTTTGGGGGTGTTTAAATAGCTTAGGAGCAACGAATTTGGTCAGAACGGGCGTCCAAATGCAGAAAAACGAATCTGTCCACGGATCTAGAAAAGGGGGGAGGTCGACCCCATGGTCGACCTGCTCTACCCAGGTCGACCACCAGGTCGACCCCCTGGTCGACCTGGGTCTTGGGTGGGAAATTTCCCGCCCAGCCCGCGTGTGCGATTTGAATTTCGAAACTTTAAATTTGAATTCGGGCTGGTTTTTATTTAAACCCCTGAAACTTCTGAAGGTCATAACTTCTTCATACAGAGTCCGATTTACGCAAACTCGGACTCTATCTCAAGCAGAATTCCAAGATGAATGCAATGGCATACCCCGTTTCCCTTAATTCTTCTCTTAAAAATTTAGTATACATTAATTTGTTACTTTAATGTTCACAGAAAATACGAGGTGTTACATTCTCCCCTCCTTAAAGGATTTCGTCCCCGAAATCTTCAAGTTAGGAAAAACGTATATCCTAACATCCAGCATCCATCTCCTCAAACATTCAATCGCAGGCATCCATTGTCCTTATAAAATTCTAATGCTTTCATGATCATATGCATAGTGTGTGTACATGTCCTTATCTAATGCAAAATCAGGCGGTCTACTGATTCAGTTGACCTCCTCAATGCGAATTATGTCAGTGTCATAAGTCCATCATGTATGCAATTATTCCTAACCGTACTTTATAACTTCTACTTGAGTGCACAATCATTCATACAAATGCAACATCCATATGATAACACATCAAGTTTCAATTCATATATTCACTCATGCATATGCAATATGAAAGTGAATGAGTCGATCTAGTGCCTAATGTGTGTATATGCATCCACGAGCAACCACTAGCAACCACTTGCAACCACCAATCATAAAATGTTTCAAACACATGTTTACATCCATTGGCTTCTACCTAAGGATTGAAGATATGACCTAGAGGATATACCTAAAAAGATAGAAACAAACATGCATAGAATTCCTAGAAAAAGAGATCAAGGATAGACCCTCAAGAAAAAGGGTATGATGCGCGTGTCTTATCTTCAGTCTCCCACGTCGCATCGTCTTGAGCTTCACTCCACTGTACCTTAACTAATTTGACGTCACAGTTGCGAAGCTTCTTGACCTCCATTTCCAAAACCCACTAGCAAAAATAGGACCTCGATCACTTACTATGCCAGAGGGTATCCAATGTAGTCGAACTATCTTCCCAAGATAAACAGGCGTTAGCCATGATACCAAGTGTATATACTAAGATGATTAGAGGTCTCTCCTCTACTTAGCTTATCCATCATGTCACAAATCTGAGGGTCTAAAGCTAAAGGTTGCTATGTGCTTTTTACCTCTCTTAAGGTCAGTCTTACTTAGGGTGCCTGCCACAACCATTTATTTCTCACGCAAACCATCCTAGTCGAACTCGACATCCCTCAAGTACAAGCCCCAAAGGCCTAAACCAATATAAGACAAGCACCCAAGGAATACCTCCTCCGAATTTGGACGATTTACTTGAGATGATACTAGCAAAACAACCAAACAATTGAGCACTTAACCGACTCTTGCTATCCTCGCCAATCTTGCTCTAAAACCATCGTTGATCGCATAACTGGCTTTGCATTGTCAACTAGATATATGTAGAAGTCTATCTCGAGTTTTAGGGGGAAAATCCCTACTCTAATCAAAACAGCTTGCGTACTCATGGACTACTACACCGGGTCGAAAATCGTCGATAGATACATAAAGTGATTCTAGGTAGCTAAGCCTAACTGATCCCTTAGGATCGCATGAAATCTCGAGGGTACTCCCGAGGCAAGTAAAAGGTCTAACTACCCTCCTTTCGCAATTACTAGCTAACCATCCCATGCCTAGAATCAACCCATAGCCTATGGAACCAAAAACATAAGCATTAATATAGCTATTCTCATATCCTCACAAACCAAAGATAAATGAGCCGAACCAGCAATTGGATTTGAGACAATAATGGGATCCTCTACTATACAAGTTCTAGGGTGCAGAGACTCAGCTATGGAAGCAGATATAAACGAATGTGAAGCACTAAAATCAAAAGAGTAATAACATGATGATCAAAAAGAAAAACTAAACTCTTTCAACAGAAACCTTACTACCTCTCTCCTAGGTACATTGGCGGTGAGAGTACACATTTTCTCTCCTAGAAATCCTGTCGTTTGTTCTTGTCCTTATCCTTAATTATACGACCCGTTATACCATAATAAAGATACTTCCTCTTGTTTTAGGTTTTACTATTCTTTCCTCCCCTCCTTTGTGAACCAAATCTATATCCATGAGTTCTTCATCCTTGGGTTGTGCTCCTTAGCTAAACTCCCTCATTCTCATCTTTTCCATCCTTGTGTAACTTGTTGACATGTCTCTTGACTCCATCGCACGGAAAATCCTACAAAGCTTGAAGGAAATTAGCCGCAGGTGAAACTACAGCGGCTATAGATGGAAGTTGGGCACTTCTTCGCCCTTTGACAGGTATTGTAGTCTCATCAAGCCTACGGAACCATGCCGCGATGAGGTTACCTCCCAGAAAGCCAGGAGCCCCGGAAACTCAGTAAAGAAAGAAAACAAGGATTCAAATAGAGGATCAAAAGATAATGCATATGGCCTTGGGGAATATGCCTTTAAAACAAAACTTTTCCTTTGAAAATGCTTCTTTTAAAATTGTTTTGAAAACAAATTTTCAAATCTTTTATCTGATCCGGTAACCTTCAGCTCTGATACCAGCGTAACACCCCACCTCCGTTAAGGTCACTCACAAAGGGAATGCCTTAACTTTGGTGAAGCATTTTAGGTAAAATATGCAGATAAATTACAAGACAGACAAATAAAGCAGCAGATCATTTTATAAACAACTTAATTCAGTCAAGCTTTTACAACAATTGTCTCAATAATACTTAAAAGTAATACACGGAAATTCTGTCTTGATTCAAAAACTTCCAAGTATAAAAGAAGCATAAAAATAACAATGATATTCCCCAATAAAGCGTGAACCAGCCATAGCAGTGGAAGAGAGAGTCCAAAGCAATACATCGACTATCTTCGAGCTTGGAAAGAAAACTGAGCTAAGTGATAACATTTCCTCCCTGTGAACCTGGGGGGGGGACAGAAGAAAAGAGGCGAAACAGAACTAGGTGTCTGGTAAGTCCAGTGACTTTCAGCATATAAACAAGCAAAAGCATCATGACATGAATAAACGGAATATAAGACAATACCGTGATAACAGGGATAACAAGATAACAAAGGATAAGCATAAGGTATGATAAGGCAAGATAAACTGAATGCGCTTCTACTCTTTCTCTGCTTCGCTACTACTTTGTTATTCTGATATATATATATATATAAGCACCACCTAACTAGCGTCCCAACTAGTAATCTGTATAAAATGATAACGTGATCCCAATCCGTGCAAATTGTGGTAGCCTTCAGGTGTACATCTATCGTGAGGATTCCACCTCAATCCGCCTAATTGCTATGAACAAGTTAGATGTACCCTTACTACCCTATCGATCGGCTCCCTTACTTGTATTCATGTTCCCTGTGTCTATGTCAATGGGCCCTCTCTTGCGTGTAGATACCCTGTGCTGGTCCCACCATAAGGTGTATCAATCCTTATGATAGCGACCCGACACGATTCAAGATGCACAGTATATAACTACTAGTACCCAGTGTCTGCTTTTTCCCACTCCGGGGTACGTGCACGCCCGTAAACAGTCGGAACCTACACTGACGTACCCCCTGTAGCTATTTTGACTGCTTATAATCAGCCCAGTAATCGTGCCCCACCCTGCCTAGTTCAGGGTACCATGATACATTTATGTGGGTTACTGCTGAAATGGGTCCCCGTTACTAGGGTTTCCTACTGGTTAAGTTTTGTGGGCCTATATATACAAATATTACCCACCTACATGAGATGTACTTAACCCTCCCACCGATTCAAACATGTTTATTTAATGGTTAAGTTTTGTGGGCCTATATTTACTAATATTACCCACCAACCCGACATGTACTTAACCCTCCATCGATTCAAGCATGTTTATTTAACGATTAAGTTTTGTGGGCCTATATTTACTAATATTACCCACTATCCCGACATGTACTTAACCCTCCATCGATTCAAGCATGTTTATTTAACGGTTAAGCTTTGTGGACCTATATTTTCCAATATTACCCACCAACCCGATATGTACTTTACCCTCCCACACATTATGTCATATTGGTTAAGTGTTGTCCGTTCATGTTAACTTAACCCACCCAGTCATCGTGTCATGTTGGTTAAGTGTTTCTTATTAACTTAACCCCGTTCGTTCATCAAGTTATATTGGTTAAGTGTTTTCTTGTTAACTTAACACCACGTGTTCATCATGTTGTATTGGTTAAGTGTCATCAATCAATTCAAGTTAACTTAACCCACCTACTTGTCATGTCATGTTACTTTGGTAAAGTGTTGCCTTCTTGTGTTGACTTAACCTTACCACAAATCAAGTTATATTGGTTTAAGTGTTTCTCTCTTGTTTTAACTTAACCTTACCACAAATCAAGTTATATTGGTTAAGTGTTTCTTATTACTTAACCCTACCCATTCATCTTGTTATATTGGTTAAGTGTTTCTCACTAACTTAACCCTAGTCATTCATGTTATATTTGGTTAAGTATTCCTATGAAGTTAACCCTAGTCATTCATCCTGTTGATTAGCATTAATTGATTTACTAATGCACCAACCTCTCACATTAGATATGTGTTGTTGCGTTACTGGATGTGTCGGGCAGTTCCGGGCAGTTTTACACCATAACTCAATCTAACCTCGGGTTTTTCTTAGGCATGATGCACTAACCTCTCACATTAGATTGGTGTTGTTATGGTTACTGGATGTGTCGGGCGGTTCCGGGCAGTTTTACACCACAACTAAATCCAACCTCGGGTTAGGCATGTTCATCTTTAATCTACACATTTACCGTATATACCCAAATCTAGTCTTTTCATGCTAATTACCCAATTCACCTAAACTAGTCATGTTACATTTTACCCCCATCTACATTTAATGCTCAAGTTACCTCAAATTCGCAAAAATAACAATTTTTGCCCAAAACTTGATTTATATGCCAACTTCATACTTTGTCGTTCATGCCAATTCTAGGTTCAATATGTCAAATTACATATTCCATAATTCATGTCAAATTACCCCAAATTGCATCTTAACAGTTATGCCATATTACATGTTCCAAATTATGCTAAATAATGTCAGTTTCAAGTTATACCCAATTTCCCCCACATTCATAACGTACGTATTTCGAGATTTAACTCAAGATTCATAATATAAGGGGAGAAGCAAGATGGAACATCGTAAGAATATGCATAGTCATATGATGATAAGAACTACTAGTCCAATAAACTTGATGTACTAAAAAGACAAGTTTTGCAAGGAATACATCGCAGGCATGTAGATATGATAAGAATTATATCATGAACTTAAAAAGGATTGCAATTCCGATATACAAAAAGGATAGATATGATTGGACCAGTTTCATAGTCAAAAATAATTCCCAAAGATATATATACTCAAGCGTAGATTTCAACGAAAGGATAGCTTACATCAGGCATATTCTCATATCCATTTTATTTCATGTCATAATTAGATTTAGGTGTTCAAATCTAAAAAGTAATTGACTTACAAAACAAAGGAAAATCTTGTTTTCATGCCTAAGCCATACATCACTATACACCCTAATCTTCCAAATCATAAACTATCATATATATATATATATATATATATCCCAATTTTAGATCTTAGACCACAACATGTACTATGCCTTATATTTACAGTTCAATTTACGCCCCAAATCCCAAGTCAGATGTCCAATACTTTATGCCTCAAACCTCAAGTCATATGTCCAATACTTTATGCCTCAAATCCCAAGTCATATGTCCAATACTTTATGCTTCAAATCCTAAGTCATATGTTCGATACACTTTATGTTCTGAATACAACATGTGTTATGTCCTCAAATCAGTTACAACTCAATTATGCCCAATTTTATTTCCAACGTATGTTCATCTCTTATGGGATCTGGCTCAGGCTCGCAGTAGCCTGGCTATAAAAAAAAGGGAAGAGGGAAAGAAGAGATAAAGAACGGACATAATATTATCAACGAGATAGATCCAAAGGATATAGAAAGACAGGGATAATCTCAGATCTAGATTTATTCCAATGTCAGAATCATAATTAACTTTTATTTCTGAAAGTAACGTAAACTTACAAATTATAGAACGGTCTTGAATTCTGGGATCTGTATTCTAAAACTGAATAGCTTTCCCTTGAAGTACACTAATTTAGATTTGATTTGATTCTTAGAAATAGTTGTTGGAGTCGTTGAATTAGCCTTTGAATCTCTACTTAAATTCTAAACTTGATTTCTACGAAGAGCTTGAGCAGCATAACCCCGTCTTTGATTTATTTTGATATGAATTAGGGTAGAGTATAGGCAAAATGATGTTGTGTGGAGAGAAAGTGAGGTTTGGGGGTGTTTAAATAGCTTAGGAGCAACGAATCTGGTCAGAACGGGCGTCCAAATGCAGAAAAACGAATCTGTCCACGGATCTGGAAAAGGGGGTGGGGAGGTCGACCCCATGGTCGACCTGTTCTACCCAGGTCGACCCCCAGGTCGACCCCCTGGTCGACCTAGGTCCTGGGCGGGAAATTTCCCGCCCAGCCCGGGTGTGCGATTTGAATTTCGAAACTTTAAATTTGAATTCGGGCTGGTTTTTATTTAAACCCCTGAAACTTCTGAAGGTCATAACTTCTGCATACGGAGTCCGATTTACGCAAACTCGGACTCTATCTCAAGCAGAATTCCGAGACGAACACAATGGCGTAACCCTTTCCCTTAATTCTTCTCTTAAAAATTTAGTATACTTTAATTTGTTACTTTAATGTTCATAGAAAATACGGGGTGTTACAATGATATTCGGAAAGCTCTGTATCCGTATATTCTTTTCAATTATGTTTTGTATTATTTTCCGATGCATTGTAACTTGTAAATCTCTGATATTTAGTAAATGTGTAATATTTATTCATACTCTGTATATTCTTGTATTCTGATGAAATTGATGTAATAAACAATGAAATGTTCTTCTGTTAGTGTTCCAATTAGTCTTGTTCTCAAAGTAATTTGCCTTCTTGTTCGGTTTAGACCGGCCGGGAAGTTCGGGTCGCTTTTTTAAAATTTATAAATATGTTTATATAGTTTATATTTATGATTTCATATGATTTTCTACTTTATAATACTTATTTATATTACTCTGTTTTAATTCATGAATTTCCAGAATTATATAGATATTTAAACACTTTAAAAATGCTTAAAATTCAAATTTATGAAGGGATTTGTCGACATACAGTATTGGCCATGTCGACATATAACTCTCACATTTTTCATTTTGAAATGAAGTGTCTTTTCACTATTTGTAACGTTCTAAAAGCGTTGCAACTTTTCAAATCTTATAAATAGGGGTTAATTTCGAATTTTTTCATCATTCTTCTTCTCCATCTTCATCCCCTTTCTTTACCCCATTAATATTTCATATTTTTATGATTTCTGCATTCTATCGAATTCAATTCTATTTATATAAAACATCTTCTCATCTCACTCCCGACTCATTACTCTTTGAATCGAAGTGTTATTGAAGTGTTATAGGACTATTGTAATTGTTTGGGAAGTGTTTGGGGAAAGTTGTGTTCCTTGTAGCCTTGAAATTAAGGAAAGGAATCGGTGGTAACCATGTAGCCGGGGAAATCAAGGGAAATATACTTGATCTAGGGTGTTTGGAGTCGGTAGTAACCTTGTGGCCGTGAAATAAAGGAGATTTACTTGGATATTGATATAATAATAAAACTCTGTGCAATCCAGCGTTGCGTGAGACTGGACGTAGGAGTAATCCAAACCAGTATAAAATCTGGTGTGTTCTTTCCTGTTCTGCATTTTATTTCTATTTATTTTTGTGTTTGTGTTTGATTCTTAGTCTGTGATCGTCTCTGTTTGTGTTATTCATATAGTAGATCATATTAGTTTTAGATTTTTTTAATTCTTTGAAAACATTATTCACCCCCTCCCCTTTCTAGTGTTAGTTTTGCCTTAACGATTCCTTTCGCATTCCTTAACAATTGGTATCAGAGAAAAATCTTTCAAAAAGTTCATAATCTGATTTTTGAAATTTTTTAAAAGATGGCAAATTTTGAAATAATTGTTAACACTAGTGTCAATTCGTGCATTGTACCAGTGTTGAAAGAGTCTGCATATAATCGTGTTGAAAAGTCAAGTGATCTACTGAAATGTTGTCCAATACAGGAAAAGGTGTGTTATATGGCTTTTGAAAATTCAAAAGTTGAAAATATAGGTAAAGTGGCTGTTGGAATTTTAAATTCTGAAATGGTGGCTATTAAAAATTCAAATTCTAAAAAGGTGGGTATTGAAAATTCAAATTCCGAACTAGTGTGTTACATGGTTGTTGAGAATTCAAATTTTGGCAAGCAAATGGTGGAAATAAAAAAGGATAAATGGATACTGGAAAGTGGTTGTTCGAGACATATGACGGGAAATCCTGAATTACTAGCTAATCTGGTATATAAAGATGGTGGAATGGTGAACTTCGGAAATAAATCTGAGGGATATATTATTAGGATCGGTAATATTTCAAGAGATAGTGCATTCATTAACATCATTTGGAAAAACTTATTCTAAAGAAGACCAAGTCGGAAAAATATTTAGTTCATTAACTTCAGAATGGGATTAGAAAACTTTAGCGATTGAAGAAGCCCATAATGTCAGTGAAATGAGGATTGAGGAGTTAATCAGAAATCTGATGTCTTTTGAAGTTCAATTACAGAAAAGAAAAGAAAACAAGCCAACTGAAAAGAAATCTATCGCATTTAAAGCAACAACAAATGATTCTGACTGAGTAGTGAAGACAATGAACAAACAACCCTAATGACAAGACATTTAAGAAAATTTCCGAGAAATAGAAGGAAAAATTATTTTCAAAATAATAACCAAGGAAGTTCAGGAAGAAATGATGGTCGATTTTATAACTTCAACAATCCAGGCAGCTCATATAAAGAGAATGTGCCCATATCCAAATAAATCGATTCAACAAACGGACAATATCAATTCATTAAAGAAAAGAAAGAGAGCATATGCAACAATGTTAGATGATTCAGATTCATCATCAAGTGACGAAGAGCCAGAAACCGAAAAATCAAATATGTGCTTCACGGCAATTCAGAATTTAGAAAATTTAGAAGAAAAGGATCAAAAAACCGGGTACGCCTTAATTAATTTTCAATTTTTTTGTGGTTGAACGGTTGTATTGATTGTTTGCTTTGTTTTGTCTTTGAAATTTAAAATTTAAACTTGAAATTTAAAATTCAAGTTTGAAATTTGAATTTTGAAATTCAAATTCAAATAATAATAAAATAATAAATAAAATAATAATATAAATTTTGGATGTTTGCTAGGATTCGAATTTCTTCAGGAAATAGTTAGACCTGAAATATAAATCGATAATTTGAATCAAAAGTCACAAAAACCAAATGCCATTTGAAATTCAATACATATGTTGACATGCATATGTCCATATGTCGACATATCAGCCTGTAATTTGAAATTCAAATTTTGAATTTCAAAGGTTTAGACATTCAAACTTCCATTCAACTTTTCACCAACTCCGAAGGTCTATGTCACTGATTTCTGAAAAGTTGTGCCTATTCCATTCATATTCTTTCAATTTCTATATATACATTTATTCTCTCTACCTTTCATTCACAATTCAAACTATATTCTTCATATCTATACTCTTCAAAACAATTACTTCAATGGCTTCCTCAAGTTCATCTCAGAAACTGAAGTTAACTAAAACCATCAAAGGTTATCTTCATAATAATAGAGATGCTATCAAAACCTATGTTGACTATCTAGCAAATGCTAAAGTCAATACGGGTGTTTTCGCGGCCTTTGGAGACTTTCCTTCCTATGATTTAATCTCTCACTTCAATCACATTGAGGTCTTGAGTCTAATTGATTCTCGGGATAACGACGAAGTGTGTTATCCTAAGCTTGTCAAGATGTTTTATGCGAATCTTAATTGTGGATTTTATGAAGGCAATAAAGACCAAATTTGGAGTAGCGTCAAAGGCACGCAAATTGTTCTAGATGCCGAAATCTTGGGCAATATCTTAAATTGTAGAAGCATGGGCTCAGATTTTTTGGATTTCAAAATTGATGAAACCGATTTAGAGACTTATCATGACATATTTGAAAGCGATACTAACATAGAATTCAAAAATCACTTTTTCCGTCCAAAAACAAGAATCGTAAACCTTTTCCTTCAACATACCCTCACTCCTCGTTCCGGAAACTTTAACAACCCAACTCTCAAGGTCCAAAAAGCACTCTTTGCTATTATTGGTGGCTAGGAGATCAATTGGGCCGATATGATCTTAAGAGAGTTCATGCCCATAGAAAGTTCATCAAGGGAGAACACTCTTTATTATGGAGTTTATCTCACCCAAATTTTCAAATATTTCGGAGTTAATCTTCACGGAGAAGAATTTGTGTCAAGAAAGGTGTTTGACTCCACAAACATACACCTTATGCAAATTTCTCTCACTTTCAAACCATATGAGACATTTGAAAACAAACAAGCTCGAATGCAACAAGAACAAGCATCTATGGAAGTTGAAGAAGAAGAAACTTCTTTAGAAAGTGTTGAGTTTCCAATCAACACTAGAACCATTTCCAGAGAGATGATTGTTCAAAACCAAGTGAAGATTGTCAACAATCAAAAGAAGCTCAAAAGGAACTTTTCTAAAATGACTAAGTTCATGGTTAAGATTGGAATACAGCTTGGAATTTCATCTTCCTCTTCATCATCCGCTAAAAACTAACCTATGTAGTTTAATTTATCTTTAATATTTGCTTGTATTTGCTATCGAATCTCGTATTTAGTGTGTCTTAATTAGTTGGATGTATTTGCTTTTATGAAGTAATGAATGGAGTTTTATGATATCAAAATCATCTTTAAGTTACTGTAAAAACTTAAGAATTAAATATAATATAATATAATATAGAAACAAAAGATTAAAAATTTGAAAAGTTTCAAAAAAATTCAAACAAGTATGTCGACATACATACTTTGCTATGTCAACATATAACTGCCATATTTTAAAAACTTATCAAAATTTAAAATTAAATAATTAACTCATGTCCATTCAAAATCCAACGAATTCTAGACCCTATTTAAGCCTATTTCTTCCAAAAAACTTCATTATATCATTTCTCCTTCTCTTTATTCATTTCTAATCAAAACTATAGAAAATCCAATTCATAATCTAAGGAAAAATCTTGAAGAAACAATGAATTCCTTCAAGAACATCCTCTCTATAATACTACGAAACCATCGTCATCTTGAATTAAGCCAAATAAAGATGTTTGAACAGCAACAGAAGCATTTTGATGCAATTCGGTGGCTAATGTCCTCTCTTTTAAGAGATGAAGAGAACAATCACGCTAAGACATCACCAACCAAAGAAGATGAAGATTGGGAGGTCATCAAGAAGGATCCGATCATTATAGAATACGGTTAGGTAGAAGTCCCAAGAAACGTTTAATTGTTTGGTATGTTTGATTGATCTGATTTGTTTGGATTGTTTGACTTAAAACATGTATATATTAAACATATGTAAATATTACTTGGTGTGGTGTGCTTGGATCGATTTGTATATAACTCAAAACATATGATACTTGGATTGGTTTGTTTATTTACTTAGTATTGATTATGTTATAATCATAAATTTATGGGGAGTATGTTATGATTATAAATTTAGATTTAAGGGGGGTACTTTATTTTAGTATAGGAGTTACTTAGATAGTTATAGGATTTAGGGGGAGTATTTTTAGAATTTCTTTTTGATAATGACAAAGGTGGAGAAAATACAAAATATAGACTTAGTTTATGTAGAATATACAGAATTCATATAGACAGGGGGAGTATTAGAAGGATCAACATCAACAGATATGTACAGGTATGATACTTTACAAATTAAGGTTGTCATCATCAAAAAGGGGGAGATTGTTGGAGAATGGAGTTTTGATAACAACAACCTTATTTCAATATTAATTGGTTATAAAATATATACTAACATCTCTATCTAGAATATATATATACATACATACATATGCATGATTTGTACACGGGAATTAAGACTGTACAGTTTAAGAGCTTTTAGGGATTCAGAATTCAAAGAAGATTCAAGACTCATGAGTAATCAAGATTTCAAGAATTCAAGAGTTCAAGATAAGTATAGTAATAGAGCCTAGTTTATGTAAGACTCGGAATAGCACTCCAGGTTCAAATTCAAATTTAAAATTCTATTCTAATTTTTCAAATTCTATTTTCAAATCCTATTCTAATTCTAATTCTATACTTTTGATTTTTAACTCAACTTTTTAAGTCTATAAGTTTTATAAAGTTATATACTTTTATATACTTTATATTTGTATAGTTTTAAACTTTATAATTTTATAAATATGTTTATATAGTTTATATTTATGATTTCATATGATTTTCTACTTTATAATACATATTTATATCATTATTTTTAATTCAAGAATTTCCAGAATTATATATATATATATATTAAAACACTTTAAAAATGCTCAAAATTAAAATTTATGAAGGGATATGTTGACATACATTATTGGCCATACCGACATATAACTGTCACATTTTTTATTTCGAAAGGAAGTGTCTTTTCGCTATTTGTAACGTTCAAAAAGCATTGCAACCTTTCAAATCTTATAAATATGGGCTGATTTCGAATTTTTTCATAATTCTTCTCCATCTTCATCCCCTTTCTTTACACCATAAATATTTCATATTTTATTTTTTAATAATTCTTGTGATGGCCCGCCCCGCACCAACCGACATTTACTCCAATAGTGCGCTGTACACATGTCCAGTTAGCACGGAACGGTCGTCAGAAGGAAAGGAAAGAAGGAAAGAAGGAAATGAACTAACAAGGAACCTATAGAATGTCTCACAGCGCATGGAATAAAATATAATAACAACATACTTGACATAAAACAGGTGAGACAGTGAATAAGCTGAAAACAAACTATCATAGCAGCGGAAAATCAAAATACAGCTTATGTTTCACAACATCATTATTACAACTTTTAAAACTGTCTCTAAAAGCAAAGCAAGATAAGGAAGGTACACTACTAATGCCCAAGTAGTGACCACCAATGACACAGGGAGAATATCTATATATATCATACATGGAAGCCTCCTGCTCGCCTCCAGATCATCTACTCGTGCATCACCAGATAACCTGTCTCTAGTCTGCTCGTGTGAGCACCCAGAGTAATAAGAAGAGACATAAAACTCTGGGTCAGACAAAAGTCTGGTGTGAGCGATAATGTAACACCCCGCCTCCGCTAGGGTCACTCGCAAAGGAATGCACTAGCTTTAGAGGGGCATTATTGGTAAATATGCACAGAAATATCACAAGACAGAACATATGAAATAGCGGAAGTAAAATCAAACTTTCATAAATTCAATAATTAAGGTCTAAAGCCTTTTACATCAGAGTACATCAAAACCTGTCTTGCAATAGTAAAGAAGCATAAAGACTTTTTAATAAATTATTCCCCAAGTAAAACAGTAAAGTAGCCATAGCCAAGAGAAGTCCAAGCCATCCATGATGACCTTCAAGCAGAAGAAGTCCGAACTAAACAGCATTGTTTCCTCCCTGTAACCTGGGGGGAAACGGAAGAAAAGAGGCGAAACAAAACGGGTCAGTCAAAAAGACTGAGTAAGTCCTATCTACTTCCAGTATAAAAACAGGTAAAGGTAACATGACATGCATAAACTGAAAGTAAACATAAGGATAACTACAAGATAGATAAACAAAACCAGGGTAGCCGGTTGAACTGCTGTGGCAAGGTAAACTAAGGTATCATGATAAACTACAGTGTTATGATAAGTCAAGGTATCACATCGTCAGATTTCTATCGAATACATCATCCCAAGGTATCCGCCCCGTCTAACATCCCAAGGTATCTATTATGTATATTCTTTCTAGTTCTAATCATGTATATTTGCTCTGCACCCTTCGTACTAGTATCCCAGCCTTGTTAGGTGTTAACCATGAATGTCCCTTACTCAAAGTCGTGTAATGGTCCATGTCAACCCAATATATCGCATATATAGGTTACTCAAATCATATGTTTCTTTCCATGTATATAAGTTCAGTCCTTTGCCGTACCTCGTACGGGCTTCCTCATGTCGTATTATCCTTGAAATCGTTTGGACTGTCACCCTTGTTCTAGCTAGGCTCTTCCATATGAATCATCGTTTGAACTACTAGGACTTACGCCACCTAGCACCACTAGGGATTACGCTTACCTATTGCACGCTTTCGTATTTCGGTTTGGGTTAAACCACCTAGCACCACTAGGGATTACGCTAACCCTCAACCGCGCCCTTTTTCCCACGCATTCATCGTGAATCGTTTTTCTATAACTGTATGCACATGTATCACATCGTGCCATCCGAGTCCTGTCACAGGGCAAACCAAGAAATACAGGACTCGGTCGGGAGCTTTAGATTTATCTGCCGATGCAGATACTAAGGTCTGCTTTTCTACACGTGGCTATGGTCCCACGAGACCCCTCCCTCAACTAGTGAAAGGCAACATAAGAGAAAATCTTGCATGAGAACTACACTCCGGCCAGCCCACATCCTACGGCCTACCTCACCCATAATTAGATAGCAATCATGGTCTGTTGGGTGTTCCCTGCCTTTCCGTACGTACACGCTTGACTCAAGATGGTAGATGATCGACGAACTTGCTATCTCGGGCACCTTGGGTATTCGTCGACTCACTGCTATCCACCCCAGTCTTTAGGTCGCTCGCATAGCAACCAAGGCATATTCTTGGTTCTTCTACCGCAGACCTCAACCTCTCGTGAGCCTAGTATAATGACCTGGCAGCTCACAGAGGGATCCCAAGAATATCCTCACGTTCCCCGAAGCCGCTGCTTCGTTACCCAGTTCGTTGGAGCCTTTATCTAAATCAGATAGCCTGCTCCTACACGCATACTTAAACGTTGACCTAACGTATCGGGTTACTAATCTATCTAAGAAGTGGTCCAAATTTCTTTGACTAAGAATTATTACTTAGTTTCCCTTAACTAAGGTTTACCACTTAGCCTTATTTCCATTATCCTTGTTAACTATGGTTATTTACCTAATCCTCCGAATTAGGGTTTATCTAATGGGTTAAGTGTCACTTAAGTTCATAACTTAGCCCGTCTACAAACCATGTCAAAATTGGCTAAGTATCCAAGTCCAAGACTTAACCCTACAAACCATGTGTCAAGTTGGCTAAGTATATTAAGCAATCCATAACTTACCCTCGTCTAATTATCATTTTAGATTGGTTAATTTTATAAATTAACTTGACCTTGTCAAATTACCGAGTCAAATCGGTCAAGCGTATTCAAGCGATTCATGACTTAGCCCTATCATGTTTTCACGTTAGATTGGTTAAGTATAGGTCACTTAACCACATCAAACTAACGAGTTGGATTAGTTAAGTGTAAATTAACTTAACCCCGTCCAATTACCATGTTTAGATTAGTTAGGTCTGAGTTGACTTAACCCCATCCTTTAACTGTATTAAGCGGTTAAGTGTTACTAAGAAAATTTACTTAACCTTGTCAAGTTATCGTGTTGGATTGATTAAGTGTTGGTTAACTTAATCCCGTCCCCTCTCGTATAAAAATGGTCAGGTGTCGTTAGGCAAATCAAGTTACTTAACCTACCCAACCCTGTCATGTTTTGCTAAGTATCATTAGCCTAATCAAATTACTTAACCCATTTGTCCATGTCATATTTGGTTAAGCCTCATTAATCAAATTAACTTAACCCTATTATGTGGCATTAATTATTTAATGCACCCCAACCTCTCACATTAGACTTTGTTGTGGTTACTAGTTAAGCCGGGCGGTTCCGGGTAGCTTTACACCACAACTTGGTCTAACCTCGGGTTCAAGCACAACATGACCAACTTCTCACATTGGGTCCTATTGTTTGCAACTACTAGTTAGGTCGGTCGGTTCCGGGTAGTTTTACGTTGCAAACTCAACCCAACCTCGAGTTGGCCACTTTCATGTTTAGTCTAGTGTCATGTTCATAGTCAAGTTTTCAAGCAATTGGGTAGACCTAACTTAATAGGTAAATTCCCAATGGGTAGACCTAACTTAATAGGTAAATTCCCAAGCTTATGTTTATGCATATTTACATGTTAACTTACATGCTATATTCAATGTTGCGTGTTGTCATGTTATACCCATTTAACCCAAATCATGTTTCACATCATATTTCATGGAACTTCAAGTTAAGTTTCTCATGTATATTCACGCTCGTCTAACCTAACCCCAAAACGTGTTTCCAACGTAAGTATAGACGAGTCAACATAGTAGGAATACTATGACTACAAATTGGCCTCGAACATGCATAGTGTCATAAAAAGGGTTTTGGCCACAAACACACAAAATGTCACAAGGGAATTCGGCCACAACATGCATATTATCAAAAAGGGTTTGGCCATAAACATGCACAACTTAAAAGAGGGGATTGGCCATAAGCATGCATAATCTCATAAAGGATTTGGCCACAAACTTGCATGATAACATAAGGGGTTTGGGTTCATAAACATGCATAAGCCCCAAAATCTTGTCTTAGCCAATGTTTCACACATAAAGTGGTTCCTAAAGGTTCATGCTAGCATTTCATGCATAAAGATCCAAACTTGCAAGTTAAACTAGGTTATGCATAGCATGAGAGGCATGATTAAGTCACTCACATGGCCTAAAATCGTAATCATGAACATAAGAGGCAAGGTAAGGTTCATATAGGTTCGCATAATCATGTTTAGCCTCATTTTATCCCATGTCATTATCAAAACTACCGTTTCCATCTAAAAGTAGCTAGAACTTACTTAGGCAAGGCTTAGGAAAGGGATCATGCATCATCTTGACGAAGAAAGGTGGCTCCTTTGAAGAAGAACCATCATGAAACTCGCATAGAAATGTTGATTTGGCCTCTATTTGGTGTAGCAAGCTTGCATCTTTTGATTTGAACCCGATTTGAATGCATAGACTCTAGGGATTTGAGATGGAGGCCATGATCACTTTGCATTTGGGCAGCACTTCGTGGAGAGGGTGAGTTATGAGGGTTTAAGGGGGGGCTTAGGGGTGTTTTTATAGAGATTAGGATAGTTTTAGGCCCTTAGATTAACCCTAGGATAGATTAGGACCATCAGATCTCGGAAGCTTCCAGAACCAGCCCAAGAACAAGACCAGGTGAGACAAGCAGGTGCACCAAGCAGCTTGCCCCGGCCACCCCCTGTCGACAGGCAAGTCGACAGGGCTGTCGACTTGGTCTGGGCCCAAGTCGACAGGCCTGTCGACATGGCCTAGGCGGGAAACTCCCCGCCTAGCCCCAGATCTGATTTTCCAAGGCTATTTCCGAAGTTCAAATTTCCAGAAATCTTCTTTGGGCCTTTAACGGGTCATACGGACTCCGATTCTCGAAAACTCGGACTCTATTTCGCGTATTTTTCCGAGACGAACGCAATGGCGTAGCCCGTTTTACTTGATTCAGAATTTAAAATTAAATCCTGCCTTGATTCTTGATTTAACGTGTTGTTGAAATACGGGTTGTTACATTCTCCCCACCTTTTAGGATTTCGTCCCCGAAATCTCTAAGTTAGGAAGAACATATCCTACCATCCATCATCCATCTACTCAAACCATCATCCACAAGCAACCATTGTCCTTAGACGACTCCTAATGCTTTATGAATGTATGCAAAACGTGTGTGTACATGTTCCTTAGCTAATGCTAATGATCAGGCCTGAAAAATCTTTTGAATGCAAAAATATGTTTAGTGCTATGAATCCATCATGTATGCAAATAGTCCTAGTCATATACACTATATGCGTGCACAAACATTCAACCATATGCAACATCCGCATGATAACACATTCAATTTCATCCATAAACAAATACTCGTGCATATGCAATATGAAATGTGACCGAGTCGAGCTAATATCTAACGTAAATTCGCGCATCCACGAGCAACCACTTGCAACCATATCAACCATAACATGTTTCAAATACATGTTTACATCCATAGGGTTCTACCTAAGATTCCCTGAAACAGGGTCGAGAAGATAAACAAAACAAACTCCGTACGGGGTTTGTAACAGAAATAGGACCGAGGGGATATCCATAAAAGATAGCCTACAAGCAAGCTCAACAGAAAACAGGGATCGAGGATATACTCATAAAAAGAGATATCATGCGCGCATCTAGTCTTCAGTCTTTTGAGTCGCATCTCCTTGAGCTTAGTTCCATCGTGCCTTGACCGTCCCATGACTTCATGATTTCCCGTTTCCATAACATGGGTTGGAACTCATTCCCTCGTCGCCTCCCATTCCACTTGCACTTCTTCTCCTTCTAGAACACTTGGCGCAAACAGGACTGCGTACTCATGATTCCACGTAAGCTTTCCAAAATTTCATTAGTGAATCCTGGACCTTGTACCCCAAGGTATTCCACGTAGAAAAACTTTCTCTTGAAAGTAGACAGGTTGCCATGCGCACTTACTAGGGTAATTCCCATAACCCATACATAATCGAAGTAAACCATCCGTCTTATTAGCGAACCCCATTCGATCGGGTTTCTAATTTCCAACAAAGGCATCTAGGGATTCTAAGTAACCAATCATGACAGAACCCAAAAGGTTACGCGATACTTCAAGGGTATTACCAAAGCAAGCCAAGAGTCTAACTACCCTCCTTCTAAAACCGAGAGTGGCACCCCTTACTGGATAACCACTTCATCCCTAGAATCCATCCACAACTTATAAACATAAGCATTATTTCCAAGCTCAATACTTGACATAGACATTCTCAAATCCAAACAAGTCATGAATAAATGGACCGATCTTCCAATAGGACTTGAGACAAAAACGGGATCCTCTACTACGCTAGTACTAAGGTGCAGAGACTCAACTATCGAAGCGGACTTAAAAGATGCGGTGATCAAAACAAAGTCCCGACAGGATGATAGAGAAGAAAAGCTAAACCTTTAACAAGATCGTTACCCTCCTTCTGAGGTACCCTAGAAATGAGAGCATACTATTGCCCTCCCGATGATCTTGTCCTTATCCCATGATACTTAACTATCTATCCCGTTTCACTATGCCAAAGGTACCCTCTTGTCATGGGTTTCATTGTTCATCTTTCTCCCTCCTTTTAGGACTCAGTCATACCAACATGTTGCTTATCCCTGAACTCGTATCCTTTATCCTTGTTCTTACTATCCTTTCATGCATAACTCTGCAACGGTCTCTCGAGAACCACCTCCATCGTACGGGAAACACTTACGCAGCTAGAAAGACTAGTCGCAGTCAAAACCACTGTGACTACAGATGGGGAAAGAAAGGAAAAGAGATTAAATCAAGGAAACAAGGATAATGCTAATGGCCTTTGGGGAATAGCCTTTTTCTTAAAAGAAAATTTTCTTGAAAAATGCTTCTTTGTAAACGGTTTTTCAAATAATTTTCAGAAGGTCTTTAAAAACTTTTGCCCAGTCTAGTAACCTTCTGCTCTGATACCAAATGTAACACCCCGCCTCCGCTAGGGTCACTCGCAAAGGAATGCACTAGCTTTAGAGGGGCATTATTGGTAAATATGCACAGAAATATCACAAGACAGAACATATGAAATAGCGGAAGTAAAATCAAACTTTCATAAATTCAATAATTAAGGTCTAAAGCCTTTTACATCAGAGTACATCAAAACCTGTCTTGCAATAGTAAAGAAGCATAAAGACTTTTTAATAAATTATTCCCCAAGTAAAACAGTAAAGTAGCCATAGCCAAGAGAAGTCCAAGCCATCCATGATGACCTTCAAGCAGAAGAAGTCCGAACTAAACAGCATTGTTTCCTCCCTGTAACCTGGGGGGGAAACGGAAGAAAAGAGGCGAAACAAAACGGGTCAGTCAAAAAGACTGAGTAAGTCCTATCTACTTCCAGTATAAAAACAGGTAAAGGTAACATGACATGCATAAATTGAAAGTAAACATAAGGATAACTACAAGATAGATAAACAAAACCAGGGTAGCCGGTTGAACTGCTATGGCAAGGTAAACTAAGGTATCATGATAAACTACAGTGTTATGATAAGTCAAGGTATCACATCGTCAGATTTCTATCGAATACATCATCCCAAGGTATCTGCCCCGTCTAACATCCCAAGGTATCTATTATGTATATTCTTTCTAGTTCTAATCATGTATATTTGCTCTGCACCCTTCGTACTAGTATCCCAGCCTTGTTAGGTGTTAACCATGAATGTCCCTTACTCAAAGTCGTGTAGTGGTCCATGTCAACCCAATATATCGCATATATAGGTTACTCAAATCATATGTTTCTTTCCATGTATATAAGTTCAGTCCTTTGCCGTACCTCGTACGGGCTTCCTCATGTCGTATTATCCTTGAAATCGTTTGGACTGTCACCCTTGTTCTAGCTAGGCTCTTCCATATGAATCATCGTTTGAACTACTAGGACTTACGCCACCTAGCACCACTAGGGATTACGCTTACCTATTGCACGCTTTCGTATTTCGGTTTGGGTTAAACCACCTAGCACCACTAGGGATTACGCTAACCCTCAACCGCGCCCTTTTTCCCACGCATTCATCGTGAATCGTTTTTCTATAACTGTATGCACATGTATCACATCGTGCCATCCGAGTCCTGTCACAGGGCAAACCAAGAAATACAGGACTCGGTCGGGAGCTTTAGATTTATCTGCCGATGCAGATACTAAGGTCTGCTTTTCTACACGTGGCTATGGTCCCACGAGACCCCTCCCTCAACTAGTGAAAGGCAACACAAGAGAAAATCTTGCATGAGAACTACACTCCGGCCAGCCCACATCCTACGGCCTACCTCACCCATAATTAGATAGCAATCATGGTCTGTTGGGTGTTCCCTGCCTTTCCGTACGTACACGCTTGACTCAAGATGGTAGATGATCGACGAACTTGCTATCTCGGGCACCTTGGGTATTCGTCGACTCACTGCTATCCACCCCAGTCTTTAGGTCGCTCGCATAGCAACCAAGGCGTATTCTTGGTTCTTCTACCGCAGACCTCAACCTCTCGTGAGCCTAGTATAATGACCTGGCAGCTCACAGAGGGATCCCAAGAATATCCTCACGTTCCCCGAAGCCGCTGCTTCGTTACCCAGTTCGTTGGAGCCTTTATCTAAATCAGATAGCCTGCTCCTACACGCATACTTAAACGTTGACCTAACGTATCGGGTTACTAATCTATCTAAGAAGTGGTCCAAATTTCTTTGACTAAGAATTATTACTTAGTTTCCCTTAACTAAGGTTTACCACTTAGCCTTATTTCCATTATCCTTGTTAACTATGGTTATTTACCTAATCCTCCGAATTAGGGTTTATCTAATGGGTTAAGTGTCACTTAAGTTCATAACTTAGCCCGTCTACAAACCATGTCAAAATTGGCTAAGTATCCAAGTCCAAGACTTAACCCTACAAACCATGTGTCAAGTTGGCTAAGTATATTAAGCAATCCATAACTTACCCTCGTCTAATTATCATTTTAGATTGGTTAATTATATAAATTAACTTGACCTTGTCAAATTACCGAGTCAAATCGATCAAGCGTATTCAAGCGATTCGTGACTTAGCCCTATCATGTTTTCACGTTAGATTGGTTAAGTATAGGTCACTTAACCACATCAAACTAACGAGTTGGATTAGTTAAGTGTAAATTAACTTAACCCCGTCCAATTACCATGTTTAGATTAGTTAGGTCTGAGTTGACTTAACCCCATCCTTTAACTGTATTAAGCGGTTAAGTGTTACTAAGAAAATTTACTTAACCTTATCAAGTTATCATGTTGGATTGATTAAGTGTTGGTTAACTTAATCCCGTCCCCTCGTCGTATAAAAATGGTCAGGTGTCGTTAGGCAAATCAAGTTACTTAACCTACCCAACCCTGTCATGTTTTGCTAAGTATCATTAGCCTAATCAAATTACTTAACCCATTTGTCCATGTCATATTTGGTTAAGCCTCATTAATCAAATTAACTTAACCCTATTATGTGGCATTAATTATTTAATGCACCCCAACCTCTCACATTAGACTTTGTTGTGGTTACTAGTTAAGTCGGGCGGTTCCGGGTAGCTTTACACCACAACTTGGTCTAACCTCGGGTTCAAGCACAACATGACCAACTTCTCACATTGGGTCCTATTGTTTGCAACTACTAGTTAGGCCGGTCGGTTCCGGGTAGTTTTACGTTGCAAACTCAACCCAACCTCGAGTTGGCCACTTTTATGTTTAGTCTAGTGTCATGTTCATAGTCAAGTTTTCAAGCAATTGGGTAGACCTAACTTAATAGGTAAATTCCCAATGGGTAGACCTAACTTAATAGGTAAATTCCCAAGCTTATGTTTATGCATATTTACATGTTAACTTACATGTTATATTCAATGTTGCGTGTTGTCATGTTATACCCATTTAACCCAAATCATGTTTCACATCATATTTCATGGAACTTCAAGTTAAGTTTCTCATGTATATTCACGCTCGTCTAACCTAACCCCAAAACGTGTTTCCAACGTAAGTATAGACGAGTCAACATAGTAGGAATACTATGACTACAAATTGGCCTCGAAAATGCATAGTGTCATAAAAAGGGTTTTGGCCACAAACACACAAAATGTCACAAGGGAATTCGGCCACAACATGCATATTATCAAAAAGGGTTTGGCCATAAACATGCACAACTTAAAAGAGGGGATTGGCCATAAGCATGCATAATCTCATAAAGGATTTGGCCACAAACTTGCATGATAACATAAGGGGTTTGGGTTCATAAACATGCATAAGCCCCAAAATCTTGTCTTAGCCAATGTTTCACACATAAAGTGGTTCCTAAAGGTTCATGCTAGCATTTCATGCATAAAGATCCAAACTTGCAAGTTAAACTAGGTTATGCATAGCATGAGAGGCATGATTAAGTCACTCACATGGCCTAAAATCATAATCATGAACATAAGAGGCAAGGTAAGGTTCATATAGGTTCGCATAATCATGTTTAGCCTCATTTTATCCCATGTCATTATCAAAACTACCGTTTCCATCTAAAAGTAGCTAGAACTTACTTAGGCAAGGCTTAGGAAAGGGATCATGCATCATCTTGACGAAGAAAGGTGGCTCCTTTGAAGAAGAACCATCATGAAACTCGCATAGAAATGTTGATTTGGCCTCTATTTGGTGTAGCAAGCTTGCATCTTTTGATTTGAACCCGATTTGAATGCATAGACTCTAGGGATTTGAGATGGAGGCCATGATCACTTTGCATTTGGGCAGCACTTCGTGGAGAGGGTGAGTTATGAGGGTTTAAGGGGGGGGCTTAGGGGTGTTTTTATAGAGATTAGGATAGTTTTAGACCCTTAGATTAACCCTAGGATAGATTAGGACCATCAGATCTCGGAAGCTTCCAGAACCAGCCCAAGAACAAGACCAGGTGAGACAAGCAGGTGCACCAAGCAGCTTGCCCCGGCCACCCCCTGTCGACAGGCAAGTCGACAGGGCTTTCGACTTGGTCTGGGCCCAAGTCGACAGGCCTGTCGACAGCCCTGTCGACATGGCCTAGGCGGGAAACTCCCCGCCTAGCCCCAGATCTGATTTTCCAAGGCTATTTCCGAAGTTCAAATTTCCAGAAATCTTCTTTGGGCCTTTAACGGGTCATACGGACTCCGATTCTCGAAAACTCGGACTCTATTTCGCGTATTTTTCCGAGACGAACGCAATGGCATAGCCCGTTTTACTTGATTCAGAATTTAAAATTAAATTCTGCCTTGATTCTTGATTTAACGTGTTGTTGAAATACGGGTTGTTACAGATAAGCAACAAAACAGAACAATAACAGGTATAATCCAATCATACCTGAACCTGGACCTGCAACCAAAGAGTTAGCACTACATACCGTACAATACTCTAAGGTGCCACTAACATACAGTGTAAGAGATACGGGGGTGGGTGTGTGCAAGTCATAGTGATGTCAAACAATCAAGCATAGCAATCATCCTCACATCCCTCACTCAGTGCGTAAAGCATACGATATCCACTACTTTGGTCACCTAATACTTTGGGCCATGACGGAATCCAATCCCGTGTAACTATCACTATAAGCCCACTATCCATCTCTCAGTGGTGAACCAAAGTTATGAATACCGACAACCCCTTTGCACACGTCCCGCAGCAAAGCCCAATCCTGAAGTGAACTCATTGGTTCCCATCTGGATCCTGAGCTCTAACTTCCATTTGGACTACCTTTGCATCTCGGGTTTTAGTCATCATCTTCATTCGGGTCGGTCTTCACTTCACCTTGCTTCGGATCGTGGTCATCACCCTCGCTCGGGTCGGATCGTGGTCTTCAGTTCATGTCCAAGCATCTCGGATTATTGGTTTCCTCCTGTTCGGGTCGGTCGGTCAAGAACCTTTCATTCTGGTCGGTTTTCATCATCTCTACCCTGGTCGGTCGGTATTGCCCCCCTGGTCGGTCGAACACTTCACCATTCCTGGTCGGTCGTACTTCACCATCCCTGGTCGGTCGTACTTCACCATCCCTGGTCGGTCGTACTTCATCATCGTATGGGGTCGGTCGAACATCGCATAGTGGTCGGTCTTGCCCAGCCTGGTCGATCTCCCTAGTCGGTCGAACACTTCATACAGGGTCGGTCGTGAGCTCGGGTCGGTCGGTCTAACTCGACCCAAAGAAAACCTGCACCATTTCAACAAGCTATTTTCGCCTCTCGACGGCGTTTTCAACCATTCCAACTTTATAATGCAATCATAGGTCATACCAAACAGTAGTAGCAACATGTATAATCAACCATAAACACCAAAACAACAATTTAATCATAACAATATGGATCAAATGTACCCAAAACCCATGTTTTCCCCTTAACCATGTTTAAGCATAACTAATGATAGGATTAGCAAAACTTAACCAAATTAACCCAATTTTCTATCAGAGGCCTAAAACAATATTTCTGAATTTCTGAATATTTTTCCAGATTTTTAACATGCATAAATTCGCTAATTTCCACTAATTACCCCTTAATCCCCCAAATTCCGGGATTTGCAAAATTAGTCGAAATTAACCCAAATTCATATCAGAGGCATAAAATGATGTTTTAGAATTTTAGGAATTTTTCTAGATTTTTCTGAGCCATAATTTCGCTAATTACCATAATTAGCCGTAATTAGTGAAAAAAACAATGCAAATCACTCACCTTAGCCACAAATTAATTCTCAAATCTGAAACTTCTCTGATTTGGATCCAATCTCTATGTGTTCCAGCAGCTCTATCCCAATTCTTATGCTAATCCGCCTTAATTTGATGTAGATTAGGCTAATATGTGATTAGAAATGACAAAAAGGTGTTTTGGAGTGTTTTAGAAGATGGAGGCCATTGCTAGAGCTTAAGGGAGGTTTGTGGCGGCTGAGAAAACTGAAATGAAATGATTTTCCTAACCCTTTCAGCCCTCCCATAACCCTAATCCCGAAATGGGTTATGGGCCAAGCTGCTAATCACCCGGTTAAGCCCAATTAAGCTGTTTTTAGCCTTATAAACCTAATTCAGTCATATCTCCCAAACGGTAAGTCCGTTTTTCACATGTGACCACTCTACGGAAAGGTAAACCATCATCTGAAGCCAATGGAAGTGGTTTCAGGTCAAAAATCATTTCCAATCAAAAGTTATGGCCAAAACAAGATTCTCTAGGGGTAAAACGGTCATTTAAAAATCGGCAAAAATCATGAACATGGGAAATGACCCCAATAGTCGTCTCCCAAAGTTACACGACCATACGACTTCGTATGAGAAAGAAAGAAATATTCTACGATCCTCCGATGCGTAGAATGCGGGTTGTTACATTCTCCCCCCCCCCCCCCCCCCACCCCCTTAAGAAATTTCGCCCCCGAAATTCCCTAACCAAAACACACAAAAGGTCCCGCATGCCTACCAGCTATAAAACAATAATCAAACATGCAAAACACGTATATCCTAGCATGCGGAATAACTAAATCGCAAAGAAAATCTTACTAGGCAAAGAGTTCTGGATACTTCTTCCTTATATCCTCCTCTGTTTCCCAAGTACAGTCTTTTTCATTCTCACCCCACTGGACTTTGACTAGTTTCACCGCCTTCCTTCGAAGCTGCTTCGTATCGTTCCAACAATACTTATAGGCTTGCGGTTCTCAACCGCCTCGGGTTCAACCTCGATATCGTCCAACTGATCTGGTGAAATAGCCACATTAGGGTCCTGCACAAACTTCCTTAACTGGGAAACATGAAATACGTTGTGAACTCCCGCCATCTTGTCAAGTAGCTCTACTTCATACGCCAAATTCCCAACTTGCTCAAGGACTGGGAATGAACCAACAAATCTTGGTGCTAACTTACCTCTCCAACCAATATGAATCACATTCTCAATGGAGAGATCTTGACGAACACCAAGTCGTTAATGAAGAATTCCAAATCTCTTCGTCTCTTATCGAGATAACTCTTCTGCCTATCTTGGGTAGCCTTCATTCTCTGTTGGTTAACCTTGATCTTGCCTGAAGTTCCCCTTATTATTTCTGGTCTAAGCTCAAATTTCTCACCATTCTCCAACCAACATGATGGTGCCTTGCACGGTCTTTCGTACAAAGTTTCAATTGGAACCATACCAATACTGGGCTAATAACTATTATTATCCATTTGAGACTTGTTCTCATTTCCATTTAGGAATTTCTAATGGTTGTAACAAACCACTAGGCTTCTTTTGCTCAGCTTTTACTAACTGGCAATTTATGCATTTGGACATAAACTTCCCAACGTCTTTCTTTATCCTTTCCCGGTAGTAGATCTTCTCCATGTCTCAGTACATCTTGTTACCACTGGGATGTATAGTCAATTTCGGGTGATGGTATGCTCTAAGCACTTCATCTCTCAGTCCATCTACGTTGGGTACAACTAGTCCCCCATTCTTTTGAAGCCATCCTTCTCGATCAAGTCCTTACTTGATCATTCTCTTTCCATCGATACTCATCTCTACCCTAGAGATGGTTTCCAATAGATTAGGATCGTCCTTCTAACTGGAACCAATCCACTCAATCAAAATCGATCTAATCGTCAAGCTTACTAGTGTTTCTGAATCCAATTCACTCTTGGGCCTGAAATCATATCCTATGATATAATCTACTTGCTTCCATCCTAGAAACAAAACCCCTAAACTGGCATGTCTCCTACTCAATGCAACTATTACCGCACCCAAATCCTTTACTATGATCACTCTGCCCCATGGAGTCATGGCGACTCCACTGCACTGATCCATAGCCACTAGTCATTTGCTATGTCCACTCTGCCCCATGAAGTCATAACAACTCCACTGCACTGGCTCATAGCCTTACTAATCCTTTACTATGTCCATTTTGCCCCTCGAGTCATGACGACTCTACTGCACTGGCTCATAGTCCTACTACAATCACTTTGTTCCCCATCGCTGGAACCCTACAGGTGATAGTCTACTCAAGGGAAGAAAGATAGGAACAACATAGCAACCATAACATCCATCAAACAAGTCCTACCAATCACATACTAAATTCATAAACACATCGACACCTACATGATTGGTCTAACCAATCCCAATATGTCGATTCTAGTATGTCTGGTCCAACCAACATCAATAACTAATGGAAGCCCAGCCTCCACACATACACCGATGCCTATTTGACTGGTCCAACCAATCCCAGGCTAATGGAAGCCCTGCCTCCCTACGGACTACCGTACGTCCAACGTACGTTTATCCTCCAAGGATAACTAGATCACGTCCAACGGATCCAGGGTAACGGGCGTCCCCAGATACCCCTGCTTTTAGTCCGCCTAAAATACTTGAGTCTAACCCAAGTCTATCCATTATCTTGCTGCCCTCTCGAGTCCAACTCAAGCCAAATCCAATTCCTTGCAGCCTTCTCGAGTCCAACTCGAGTCAATCTATAACTCAGACCCAGTCTTGAGTATCCATTACCGACAAACTCTAGTCCAACGTGAGTCACCGTCTCCTTATTCGTTGCATCTCCAAGATCAACGGACACCCATTTTCCTTTTACGAGTTCAAGTCCAACTTGAATTGCCCTAATCTTCGTTGTATCCTCCATGATCAACGAATACATCCTATTCCTTCAAAGTCCTACTATCCAAAGAAAACATCAACATAGGGTTCTAAACAATCCATTACTTTACATCTTTCTCGAGTCCCAGTCGAGCAATCTCACAACCCTATCGAGTCTAACTCTGGGCAGTCTATACCATTGAACAGTCTTATCATGTTCCGTCTACCCATCACTCCTCGAGTAAACCAAGATATCATCCAATGAAAAATCACAGCAACTATTTACCCCTCACGCAAACCATCCTAGTCGAAATCGACATTCCCCAAGCACAAGCCCCAAAGGCCTAAACCAATATCAGACAAGCACCCAAGGAACATCTCCTCCGAATTCGGACAATCCACGTGAGGTGATACTAGCAAAACAAGTAAGCACTGGAGCACTCATTTTCCTCCCAGAGACAACTAGAACTTATTACAACGATAACTTCTCAGCTTCCTTAACTCCAGTTACTATCGCCATCATTAGGTAGGTACCTAATACCACCCTATTCCTTTAGATTAGATCGACTCCCCAAAATAATGCTAAACCCAGTAAAGCCCAAAACAAAGCAATCACAACAAACATACATCCATGACCCGATAAGACCACATTACAACAAATCATGCCAAAACTAGTCGAACCACCAATCGGGTTCGTTACAACTAGAGGTCTATCGACTATCTCGGGTTTGTCAACCAATACCCGAACAGAAACATCTTAAATAGAAAGCATACCTTTTATAACGACACCCTTTCCCTTTTGCACCGCACTTGGGACATTTGACGAAGAAGGAACAACGTTTATAGCATACGCTTTCACAGTCTGCTTCTCCCTAGGAGGTTGTGGGCAATCATCCTTGTGATGTCCCGCCTGGCCGAAGTTAAAGCACTTCCTTTCCCCAGGCTTTTCTCGACAATCTCTGGCATAATGGCCCTTCTTGCCACAACTAAAGCATTCGCCATCTTTCTTATTTTTCTTATTCTGACCATCCTTGGTCGGGTTCTACTTCCTCTTGCTCTGAGAATTCTTCTTGCCTTCACCGCCTGCTTGCGGCTTCGGCTCCTCTGTAGATGCAATAGCAACTTCGGTCTTCGACTTAGGGAAAAAGCTCTCTGACCTTAATGCCTTTCCTACAATGGATTCGAACGTCTCATCGATATGGTTTATAAGTCTTTCCCCCCAAGTACCCATCCAAGCCAGTTATGAACTTCTCGTTCTTCTTTTCGACTGTATCGATAAGGGACCATCCATATTTCGATAAAGTATCGAATTCTGCGATGTACTCCGAGACTGCCCTACCATTCAGCTTAAGCTCCAAGAACTTCCTGAACAATTCTGATTTATGAGCAGCAGAAATAAACTTATCACAAAAGCGAGTCTTAAACTGATTCCAAGTAACTTGATCCTCTGGAGTAGCTGTCTTAATGGCATTCCACCAATTCATCGCTCGCCCTTGCAACTGACGAGACGCTAGCCTTCTCTTCACCGCATCCTCGATATCCAAGTCTTCGAAGATACGATCACAGCTATCCAACCAATCCTGAACATCCGTGGCCGACTCCGTTCCGTGGAACGGCTTTCCACCAAGGTTAGTGTAATCCTTGCACAACTTAGCAAAATCGGCCCTAGGCGCCTGCACTACTGCACCACCACCATTAGCAGCATTAGGAACGGCTCCCCGAGCATCCCTAAGCATCTCTCTCATGAGGTCAGTGAACATAGTCCTCATGTCAGGAGCATTCCCATTATTGGCTCCTCTACCACCACGTCTCAAATTTCGGCTCATCGTCAAATCTGTAGAGAGAAAACGATTAACTATCTCCATAGTGGTGTCAGTGCAATACGACTTCATCCTTAGCTATACTAATAATATATATAGATATAGCTTTTGAAAACCAAAATAATCACAAATACGCGCTCTCATATACGTACTATCTCTCCCTGGTGTCTTTTCCTAGGTTAACTACGCAACCTAGAGCTCTGATACCAAATGTGACGGCCCGCCCCGCACCAACCGACATTTACTCCAATAGTGCGTTGTACACATGTCCAGTTAGCACGGAACGGTCGTTAGAAGGAAAGGAAAGAAGGAAATGAACTAACAAGGAACCTGTAGAATGTCTCACAGTGCATGAAATAAAATATAATAACAACATACTTGACATAAAACAGGTTAGACAGTGCATAAGCTGAAAACAAACTATCATAGCAGCGGAAAATCCAAATACAGCTTATGTTTCACAACATCATTATTACAACTTTTAAAACTGTCTCTAAAAGCAAAGCAAGATAAGGAAGGTACACTACTAATGCCCAAGTAGTGACCACCAACGACACAGGGAGAATATCTATATATATCATACGTGGAAGCCTCCTGCTCGCCTCTAGATCATCTACTCGTGCATCACCAGATAACCTGTCTCTAGTCTGCTCGTGTGAGCACCCAGAGTAATAAGAAGAGACATAAAACTCTGGGTCAGACAAAAGTCTGGTGTGAGCGATAAGCAACAAAACAGAACAATAATAGGTATAATCCAATCATACCTGAACCTGGACCTGCAACCAAAGAGTTAGCATTACATACCGTACAATACTCTAAGTTGACACTAACACACAGTGTAAGAGATACGGGGGTGGGGGTGTGCATGTCATAGTGATGTCAAACAATCAAGCATAGCAATCATCCTCACATCCCTCACTCAGTGCGTAAAGCATACGATATCCACTACTTTGGTCACCTAATACTTTGGGCCATGACGGAATCCAATCCCGTGTAACTATCACTACAAGCCCACTATCCATCTCTCAGTGGTGAACCAAAGTTATGAATACCGACAACCCCTTTGCACACGTCCCGCAGCAAAGCCCAATCCTGAAGTGAACTCATTGGTTCCCATCTGGATCCTGAGCTCTAACTTCCATTTGGACTACCTTTGCATCTCGGGTTTTAGTCATCATCTTCATTCGGGTCGGTCTTCACTTCACCTTGCTTCGGATCGTGGTCATCACCCTCGCTCGGGTCGGATCGTGGTCTTCAGTTCATGTCCAAGCATCTCGGATTATTGGTTTCCTCCTGTTCGGGTCGGTCGGTCAAGAACCTTTCATTCTGGTCGGTTTTCATCATCTCTACCCTGGTCGGTCGGTATTGCCCCCCCTGGTCGGTCGAACACTTCACCATCCCTGGTCGGTCGTACTTCACCATCCCTGGTCGGTCGTACTTCATCATCGTATGGGGTCGGTCGAACATCGCATAGTGGTCAGTCTTGCCCAGCCTGGTCGATCTCCCTAGTCAGTCGAACACTTCATACAGGGTCGGTCGTGAGCTCGGGTCGGTCGGTCAAAACCTTCCCCTGGTCGGTCTAACTCGACCCAAAGAAAACCTGCACCATTTCAGCAAGCTATTTTCGCCTCTCGACGGCGTTTTCAACCATTCCAACTTTATAATGCAATCATAGGTAATACCAAACAGTAGTAGCAACATGTATAATCAACCATAAACACCAAAACAACAATTTAATCATAACAATATGGATCAAATGTACCCAAAACCCATGTTTTCCCCTTAACCATGTTTAAGCATAACTAATGATCGGATTAGCAAAACTTAACCAAATTAACCTAATTTTCTATCAGAGGCCTAAAACAATATTTCTGAATTTCTGAATATTTTTCCAGATTTTTAACATGCATAAATTCGCTAATTTCCACTAATCACCCCCTTAATCCCCCAAATTCCGGGATTTGCAAAATTAGTCGAAATTAACCCAAATTCATATCAGAGGCATAAAATGATGTTTTAGAATTTTAGGAATTTTTCTAGATTTTTCTGAGCCATAATTTCGCTAATTACCATAATTAGCCGTAATTAGTGAAAAAACAATGCAAATCACTCACCTTAGCCACAAATTAATTCTCAAATCTGAAACTTCTCTGATTTGGATCCAATCTCTATGTGTTCCAGCAGCTCTATCCCAATTCTTATGCTAATCCGCCTTAATTTGATGTAGATTAGGCTAATATGTGATTAGAAATGACAAAAAGGTGTTTTGGAGTGTTTTAGAAGATGGAGGCCATTGCTAGAGCTTAAGGGAGGTTTGTGGCGGCTGAGAAAACTGAAATGAAATGATTTTCCTAACCCTTTCAGCCCTCCCATAACCCTAATCCCGAAATGGGTTATGGGCCAAGCTGCTAATCACCCGGTTAAGCCCAATTAAGCTGTTTTTAGCCTTATAAACCTTAATTCAGCCATATCTCCCAAACGGTAAGTCCGTTTTTCACATGTGACCACTCTACGGAAAGGTAAACCATCATCCGAAGCCAATGGAAGTGGTTTCAGGTCAAAACTCCTTTCCAATCAAAAGTTATGGCCAAAACAAGATTCGCTAGGGGTAAAACGGTCATTTAAAAATCGGCAAAAATCATGAACATGGAAAATGACCCCAATAGTCGTCTCCCAAAGTTACACGACCATACGACTTCGTATGAGAAAGAAATAAATATTATATGATCCTCCGATGCATAGAATGCGGGTTGTTACAATTCTTCTCCATCTTCATCCCCTTTCATAATTCCGGTGTGTTCTTTCTTTTTCTGCATTTTATTTCTATTTATTTTTGTGTTTGTGTTTGATTCTGTGTCTATGATCATCTCTGTGTTGTGTTACTAATATAGTAGATCATATTAGTTTTAGATTTTCTTAAATTTCTTGAAAACACTATTCACCCTCCCCTCTAGTGTTAGTTTTGCCTTAATGATCCATTCTGCATTCCTTAACAACTACTTCACACCGGAAAAAGGATTACACAAAACCAACAAGGATTAAGGGAAGATTTTAAACCACAAAGATCAGCCCAGAATCATATTTTACTGTAAACACGGAACTTTATCTCCTCTATTTACAGTAAACTTGTTTTCCATCTCAAAACCACTAGAAATAATAAAACTGAGACCTACACCGATAATAAGATTTCTCAGGTGATTTGTACAATTCACCTGAGATTGGCAATGTGTCAACTTGGTATGGCTTCAAAGAAGAAGTTTTAGCCATCCAAATGTCTGCAAATTGAAAACCTCTAACATGCAAACAAGAAGTTTTACTGTAAAACTCCAATTTTGAATTCCTGAGATTGATGCATTTAATCCCTAGATGGAGTTTGATTTCAATGAGGTAGAGATAGGCAAGCTTCCATTATTATCAAATTAGCTTGAGTTGCTGGATTTGGAAGAAGCTGCCATTACTCTTAGATTTTCCCTTAGAAAGATAATGTTTCTGTCCTGAAACTACGTACTCGATTCTCATTTTTAGATGTTCTAGAAACCTCTTGGGCTTTGGTTAGAATTCAAAATCAACCCAATAACCCATTAGTGCAAGTGTTACAAATCAGGGTACCGTGTTAACAAATTATCCTCTTTAACACTAACACATACTTAGCATTTCTATAACCATATTTAAATTATGCAACATGTTAAAGTCTATTTAACAAAGATTTAACACAAAATTTTTAACATGTTAGCACCTAATTTCAAAATTTCCACATAAATTGTACAATTTGTTCTTTTATGTACAAAATACACATTTTAAGTTCTAAATTTATACGAACCTCATTATTTTGACATAATTGATTTGTACAATCATATAAAAAATTATCTTGGCACATAAATATTAACTTCAAATCAATATTTATATTTCTTGCTTTAGAAACAACACAAAATCCCATAATTATTGTTGTTACTGCAAAAAATTCAATTTAACAAAAATTTACAATTTACTTCATCTTAACTCAATTCAACATTGTATTATCATTCTATGAATTTATTTAACCAAAACCAAGCACAGTTTTGAACACTATTCTTAATTATTTTATAATTTTAACAACTTACATTTTCCAAACAAAAACTTATAAATTATTAATTATATTGTTAAAACAACTTAACACCACATATTGAAAATACATTTTCACTTAAATATTGATTACTAATCTATATTTTATATTTTCAATTCATTTGAACAATTAAAATACAATTTACAAACACGGATTGGAATACATTTTCTTATTACACCAAATCGATTTTATTCGTTCCAATACACACAAATTCATATAAATCACAAATTCTTTACTCAGTCATTTTAAATTATTATACAAGTTAAGCTCTCAAAGTCGTATTTTATACCTTTTTGGTTTTAAAATCACAAAACACGTTATAATCAACTTACCCCGGGTACCCGAAAACCAGGGTTGTTACATCATAGCCCATGCCGAATCAGACTTCACCGATCCGAATTAGTAAACGTGGGTAACATGACCTACTCTGCCACTCCACTTTTCCCGTTTGCTCGTCTGACCGAAACAAATTCGAACCTCACCTATAAAAGTCACTTTAGAGCACCATTTGAAAGAAATTCAACTTTTTAGCGCTTTGATATTTCTATTTCCTGTTGTACTCGATTTTATCTCGACTCTACTCTCTGTAATCATTAAAATAATCAGAAATTAGTTGAATTTATTAAGTGAACATAGGCAAATCCAAGCCAAACCACTATACATTTTGTGTTCATGTCACTTCACTCGTATTTCATTTATTCTCTTCATTTTATTTCTCTACTGACCCAATTTTGATGTCAATACTTTTTTTTTTGGATCCTTTTATTATTTACCTAATACTAATAAAGACAAGTAAAAAAGGAAACATGGGAGAAGAATCTAATTTAAGAATTTAGAAGGTTCTTATGTCATTACTTCTCATTTAATTCGTTCGTTCTTATATTTGACTATTACCAACACTTTATTATATTATCAGTCTTTATAATCTTGGTTATTTGCAATACTGGTTTCGTCGTCAATTGAAACTTTAGAACATGAAAATTTGCTTAGACAAGTAAACCAAATAATTATGAATTATCACTGGATGAACCTAAGATTTCAAGTTTTTTGCAATGTATTATAATAGCTTAAATTTTATTTTATTTTTTAATTTTTTTAGGGTGTTTGGCATTATTATTTTACACCCACTAATCATACGAAGACTAATTCATAATTTTTTTTCATTATTATGCAATGATAGCCTATGCCCAAATACCACTTTTTATAGTTTTTATATGTGTGCAAATTTTACTAATAATAATCTTTCAAATCAATATTTTAGCTTTATACCTTAAAATTTGACGTGTGGACTTGCAATTATTTATGAGTGTATTATGTTATTATTTTAATTTTTTTTTTGTATGATTCATAGATGTGGTTATACAAACTTACATAATGACATACATACATGTTATTGAATATTCAAAATGTAAAGAATATTTAGATGTAAAATACATATTCGAAATAATGGTTTTAGTTGAGTTAATCATAAAAAGTATTTTCAAGCAGATTTGGAAAAAATATAGTTGCAATTTGTGTGCGTAGTACGGATTCACACTTGTTGATGACCCCATAACAGAACTCCTAAGGTTCAATTAGATGATTCCCTGGTCTAATTCTCAGAATGAAATATGCCTTCATGCGTTTACACTATCTTATTGCCCAAAACAAATCAAACATAAATAGCCTCTAATGAAAAATAAAATAAGAAAAAAACAAAAACAAAAAACAATTAAAAAGGAGGAATTCACTCAAGATGATCATGAGGCCTCAACGACAAGAACAAAGCAGCATACTTCCTCAATCTCCGCTCACCACCACTATCCTCTGAAATCACCTCCTCTCTTTCCTCTCCCTTCCTCCTCCTAAACTTCGTCCATGCCAGCTGTATATTCACTGCTCCCCATGTCCTCCAAGTAGTGGAATAGTATCTGCAAGGTTTTAAAATGGAATTCAAGTTTTGAATCACAACCTTTAAATTTCAGATCGAAACAAGATTAAGTCCTGAATCATAGATTCAAATGATCCATATTTCGGTTATCATATACGTTTTTATGCCGGAAACTTTGTTTGGTGTAGGTTGCCAGATACTATAATGTACAGTTGGTGTTTCTTCTTTTCCCGATAATATCATGTAATTATGAAAATGTTTTTAATGTTTGAGCCTTTACAATCGCAATTAAAAATGGGCATTGTTATTGACACTCCAATTACATTAGAGGGAGACCAAATTTTAAGGATACTCCACTTTTTTTAAATTGTTAAAGGGGTCAACGTAGATGACTATTTTTTTTTACTTCTTACGCTTTTACCCTTACTTCTAAAAAGTACTCACCATAAAATCATCAGTCCCCTAAATCACAAAAACCCTAAATTGTTTCAACTGCAAACTTACGTCAGGGCAAAATCGAAGAAAAAATGGTGAGAACGAAGAAAACATCTCTATTCTCTTTGTGAATTTATAATATATCACGGATTGCTGGAATTCGGCTTTGGTTGAATTAGTCTAACAAGAGAACAAACGTTATTATAATATCTTTGAGATCAGATATAAAAAAATTTGTCTTAACTCCTAGTTTAACATGTGGCCGGTTTAAGGATTAATCTGTAGCCAACAACTCTAATTTTGTCACTGATTTGCTGGAATTTTTGTAAGAACGATTTGAGTGGTAGATGTAGAATAAGAAAACTTTCGTTTACATCTAGCAACTGTGTAGATGCAAATCGTTGTACCCAGATACCGTTTCCATAATCGTCATAAACAATGAAAACGAATTCGCTGTTAAAATCATACACGCTAAGGTGTATACATAATTTGAGTATGTATTTTTGTTGCAATTTGAAATTATATTGAAATAATAATAAAACAATTAAACATTGTGTATGTACGTATAATAAACATATGTATTAATAATATGCATGTGTGTGTTTATGTTTTTTTATGTGTGTGTATATATATAAAGAAAGTCACTTAGACACAAAAAATTGACATAAAATCATAGTCTTTGAATTTCCCTATTATTTCCACTCCTTATATGTGGACAAACAATCCAATTACTGATGACTGGTGATAAACCCCACAATAACGCTCACTCTGCTGTGTAAATATCATATTGTCAATTTACTTCATGTTTTTTTGTTAGGGTTTGATTTGTCCACAGTTAATGGTGTTGATTAACCATTAAAAAATAAATTAATGAACATAAAAGTGAAATTAAGCCTAAATGGGTAATAAGGTAAAATTATATTTATTTGTTAAGGGATTACCTTCCTCATAGTTAACCCCTTAACAATTTAAAATAAAAAAAAAAATTGGCCTTTTCTTAACAATATTTGGAGTGTCAATAACAATGCCCTTAAAACTATGTTTTCTCTTTTATTGTACCTCTGTAAAACACTAACTCAAATGGTTACCTTGTTTTTATTTCAAAATCAACATGAATTGAATGATATTTTTTCTTAATTGATATTTTGTTCAAGTTCAAGTCAGTCATAACATAAAATGAATCGAAATTGGGTACATCCAATTTGAAAAAAATCGGATTAGGAGGAATTTAAGTTTTTTAGTAATAGTTTCCAACAAGGTTGTACTCTCAGATTAATATTGGAAACTTTATACTTTAAATCAAATACACATTTAAGGTGTGAATTGTTGATTCAGATTATTCATATTTTATTGATCTTACGTGCTTTTATGCTAGGAAGTTTGCCCTGCATAGGATGGATGTCAAATACCATTCAAGATGTGAAATCGCCGAGTCTTATTTTCCAAATAAAATTTTGTATTTTCCAGTTTGATTTTGATGTTTCAGTCTCTACATTTTGAATTAAAAACCATACTCTCTTTTTTATTGCTTCCGATTTGGCTAATAAAACACAATTTGAGCTGTAAATTCAAACGAGTATCACTGTATCTTTCAACTTGACATGAACTGAATCACTCTCCGCATTTCAGTAAGGGTTTGAACTGAATCCTAGTAGGAGAGATTCGGCCCGAAACATGATTCAAACCGTAGGATTTAAGTTTCTTAACAAGGTTTTAAAAATGGAATTCAACTCATAAATCATAAACTTTAAATTGCATATCAAAACAAGATTTGAGCCATGAATCGTAAATTCAAACAATTCATATTCAATGATCGAATGCCGGAAATTTCACTTTATCTGTATTGGCAAATACCATTAAAGTAGGTAAAATCAGTGATTCTCCTTTTCCTCATGATATTTTGTATTTTCAAATTGATTTCTTTAAACTTCAACACTAGCACCGAAAACTATATTCCCTCCAATTTTATTGATACTTCATATATAAAACACTGAAAATTGAGTAATAAATTCGAATGATTGATGTGATTTCTTTATCTCTGCACGAACTAGATAAGATTTTTCAATTGGGATTTCGATTGAGGATGGAGTCGTAATTTAAATTGAATTGTCATCGAAGATGTTCAATCTGAAATACGATTCAAATTGTAAGATTTTTGATAACAACAGTACCTGGCCGTCCTCTTCAGTTTCTCGTTCGCGAACTGGTACCTGAAGTGGTCGGTGATGTACCTCAGGTGGGAAGCGTCGAGCGCGAATGCCTCGGTCGGTTCGACGCACTCGAAAGTGGAGGATGAGGCGGGTAGTCGGTCCAAGAAGGGGCGGCGTAGGCACCATGAGAGGAGCTCGTCTCCAAAGAAGTTTCCGGGGCCAAGCATGCATGTGGCGGTTTTGCCCTTGGTTAGGTGCTGGCTGCTTTTTAGGTGGCCTTTTACTATGAATATCATGCGATGCACAGGATCACCTTCTCTTATCACCTGATCCAGTGGTGCACGTATTATGAACAGTGTAAGAAGTGCGAACGTAACATGAACTGGAGCCTTCTAAGTCCTAAGAATGTAAAATTAAGTAAAAGCTAGCTTTCGTGTACCTTTTCCTTTTTGGAGAAGACAAGAGGTCTGACTCTGTCACAGATATTGTCAAGAATGAGTTCATCAAGGTTGTGAAACAAAGGTACCTGTAGAACAAATAACAGTTTTCTTGTTGAAACCTTACCTACGTATAACACTAGTAAATCTCAGTAAGAGTGGCAGTTTGAGGAAGGTAAATTAATGTCGCACCATTTAAATTTTTTTCCCAAATTTTTCTTTATACAGTGAAGGTTTAAAAAGGGTTTTGATATCCATTTAAGTATAACATAAGATTCCAAAACCTAATTCAGAGGTAAATAAGAACTGTTTTTGACACAAAAAGTCTATTTAATAAACCCTGGGGAATTTTGTGAATTTATGTCGCTTTTTAGAAATTACAATTTTAGACATGGTTTGAAAGTTATTATGCCCATCCACTACTTTCTATTCTGCCGAATAGGCGCTGGTTGCATGAAGGTGACTTTTGTATATTCGTCCGTTGATGAATTTTAAAAAACGCCTATATTCTTTTAACTAAAAAGTCAAATATGTCAACTAACTACTTTTCAAAAAGCGCCAAAAGACAAACGATATACTTTTAGGTTAAAAACATAAAGGCGGTTTTTGAAATATCGTCAACCGGTTATGTTTCAAAAATAGCCTTTATACTTTAACTCAGTCGGAATCTACCTGACAGAAAGAAACCTATTAAATTCAAAAGAGGCTTAAACTAGTTAATTTTTCTTAAAAGCTAATTCTATTTCAACCCAGCAATGCTGAGTAGCCCCCAAAAGTTGAAAAAACCGATATACCTTTAATTTTGCTGAGTAGCCCCGCTAATTTAAAAAAAAAAACACCAAAAGTATCCTTTTACGTAAGGTGACGGTGTGGTTTTACTGCGTACCTCGTAGCAGTCCTACGTGGTTTCTTTGTGTACCTCGTAGTTGCTCTACGGGGTACACTAAGAAACCACGTAGGACTACTATGATGTCCACAAAAAAACCACGTAGGGCTGCTACAAGGTGTGCAGAAAACTGGAAAAAAAATATAATAGAGAAAGGGTATTTTCGTCCTTGTCTTTTTGGAATAAAATGGGGCTATTCAGCATTTTTTTGGGTTGAAATAGAATCAGTCTTTCTTAAAAAAGGTCCTAAATCGATAAAATTTCCTATACTCCAAGGACTAAACACTGTTAACAATTACTGAACAAAAAGAAGTGGGTGGAATTCCTGTTTTAGACTTGAAATGCTGTTTTTTATCCTGTTGCTTGTAATATACTTCAAGGTCAAGCTTAAAGCGGATAGCCTTCCTGCTCTGCTCAAAAGCAAGACGGCTGAAGATGGTCTAAATTAACATACAGGATGTATATATGTAGATTAGTACTTTTATTGTAAATCATGAGAATTAAATTTACCAATTGCAAATCAAAAAATAAGCCATACATTGGACACGCTTGCACACTCGCCCACACATAGATGGATTGATATAATTTCAGCTTTTCATCTACAACAAGGTGTCTCCATCTCGCCATTTCTGGATCCCTATGTTTGCCAAACTTGTATTTTGGTATCTTACTACTATTGATTGTTGTTCAAATTTGACAAATTTTCATAGTCGTGGCCTACTTATCACTAATATCACCAACTGACCAGAAGGGGAAAAGGGTACCTTTTTAACTAGATCAAGGCAAAGGTATCGCTTAATATCTCTTCGGATACCTTCAGGTAAATCTTTGGTCATATCCATTTCATCTTCCCCTCTCATTGCGGTCCATCTATGACGTTCATACTGTCGCACCCTCTGCCTCAACCGCGACGGAAGCTGTCGCCTCTTCATCCACCACTCCATATCTCTACATCTCACTTGCATTTTCCTCTTCCTAGCCATTACCGCATGCAAAAACACCTAAAACCCCAATATTCACTTTAAAGTATAATTTATGATAAATATTCACTTAATATCAAAATACTTTCTTAAGATATACCTGAATGTTACCAATTAATAAAGTAAAAAGCATCAGACCACTCAGTGTTATGATGATACTGAATACCACTTCCAACCAGTCACTTGTAGGATCAAGATCGTTTCCAAATGTGCTGCAACAAAGTATTAAGGTTAAGAGGGTACATTTTTGGTCGCTCTCTCCTTTTCTTTTCTTTTTCCTTGTTTTTTGGGCTTGGCACAAACAAGATGTGCCATTACCGTTTTGAACGAATGACGATAATGTTAAGGCTTACCGTGAACAATTTTATAAATATGTATGCAGCGATTTTTTTTTTTTTTTTAACAAATTTTTCCAACATGATGTACCTCAGAGTCATAAGCCCCCAAAAGATAGGATAAAGGATCTTGACAGCAAGAGAGTTACTAGAAACAACCGGAAGCGCCCACATGTATATTCCATAAGGAAAAGAACCATCAACATCTAAGCATACTGAATTACTTTTCACAGTTGAATTGCTAGCACACTGCAGTCCATCGAAGGCCGATAGCAAAGGAATGCTGGCATAGCAGAGTTCTTGAGAGCAGGCTAATGAAACAAGGCCGCAGTTGTTATTTTTCTCACATTGTTGTTGCAGACATGAGGCGACACGTTGAATTGAAAGAAAATACCAACACCCACCAGCTACCTATAAAAAATTGTCAATTACATATAGTAATATATGCCAAGACCATGCAGGTTAAACTCGTACAGTCAGACTGATTAATTAGGATATTCCTTTGGATTAGTGCGGCAAGGCATGCAAGGTTTTTGTAATTAGTACCTTTATGACTCAAATATTCTGTTATTTCACAAGAATGCTACTATATGAAATACCTAATGTAAACATAGGACAAGCAGCAATAACCTACATGAGAAGCGATGAAATACGCAATGAGATTAAGGGCAAAACCCCACCAAATTGTTCCGAATATATAACCGGTGACCTTCTGCATTTTTCTCATTACACAAATGCTATGATAAACCTTAGGTAGGAACTGGAATAGAAACATCATCAAAAGGATTGATATTATCAACTTTATTTCTTCTTCTTTTATCAGTTTTGGCACCACCAACCAAAATACCACCTGAAGACAATAAAAGGTAACAGAATGAATAATCCAAGCAATATGATGTCAAGTTAATGGATGTTATGGAGTGGGACACACATGTTGAAATAATTAAACTTGACTGTTTAGTTGAATAGTCATGTTTTGAAAAGAGAAGAAGAAAAAAAAAAAAAAAGAATGGACATGCTGATTCGGTGAATGGTTAGGAAAAAACCAAAGTGACATGAAAGCATTTATTATTCATGTTTGTTCAGCTAAGGCTATATATATCTTTCATGTATGTTATTTTGTAATGCTGTAAAATATAAAAGAAGCCTCTTCCATATTATTTCTGGACTGTTTTTTCAGTTTATATTTATTTGTTCTACCAACAGAGTGGTATCAGAGCCAAGTGCAGTGCAAAGATGAATACATTTCCTTTTGTTGTTCCCAAACTTACAAAGGAGAATTATGCGCATTGGTGTCTTCGCATGAAAGCATTGCTGGGATCCCAGGAAGCATGGGAGGTTGTAGAAAATGGTTATGAAGAACATAAAAATGTACAAGCTTTGAATCAAAATCAGAAAAATGCCTTGGCAAGAGCTCGCAAGCAAGATCAGCATGCTCTCTCTATTATACACATGGGCTTGGACGATGTCATGTTTGAGAAAGTCGCTGATGTAACAAAAGCGTAGGAGGCATGGGATATTCTTGAGAATAATTTCAGAGGAATTGAAAAAGTAAAGAAGGTTCGTCTTCAAACTTTGCGTATTGAATTTGAATCACTGCATATGAATGAAACTGAATCAGTCCCAGATTATTTTATTTGAGTTTCTTCTATTGTCAATCAAATGAAGCAATATGGAGAGAAGATTGATGATGTTCGTGTCAATGAGAAAATACTTAGATCATTAAACTCAAAGTTACAGCTTGTTGGAATCTCTGTTGAGGAGTCTAACAATTTTGGAAACTATGACGGTTGATGAGCTCATGGGATCATTGCAAGCATATGGAGAAAGACTATTAAAGAAAGAAGTAGCAGATTCTTATGCTCTTCAAACTAATGTTCCTATGGGAGAAAATGAGAAACATGAGTGTTTTCAAGGAAGAGGACAAAATCGTGGAAGAGGACAAAATCGTGGAAGAGGCATGGGATATTCTTGAGAATAATTTCAGAGGAATTGAAAAAGTAAAGAAGGTTCGTCTTCAAACTTTGCGTATTGAATTTGAATCACTGCATATGAATGAAACTGAATCAGTCCCAGATTATTTTATTTGAGTTTCTTCTATTGTCAATCAAATGAAGCAATATGGAGAGAAGATTGATGATGTTCGTGTCAATGAGAAAATACTTAGATCATTAAACTCAAAGTTACAGCTTGTTGGAATCTCTGTTGAGGAGTCTAACAATTTTGGAAACTATGACGGTTGATGAGCTCATGGGATCATTGCAAGCATATGGAGAAAGACTATTAAAGAAAGAAGTAGCAGATTCTTATGCTCTTCAAACTAATGTTCCTATGGGAGAAAATGAGAAACATGAGTGTTTTCAAGGAAGAGGACAAAATCGTGGAAGAGGACAAAATCGTGGAAGAGGCAGGAGTTTTGATCGTGGTCGTGGTCGATCCGATGAAAGTCAGAACTTCAACAATGAAAGGACAGTCAACAATACAAGAGGGCGTGGGAATCACGGAGCCACAAGAGGTGGAAGTAGAAAGCATGACAAATCAAAAATTCAATGTTATAATTATCATAAATATGGCCATTATTCCAATGAATGCAGAAGTACCAGCAACAAACCCGATGAGCAAGCCAATTATGTGGAAGCAAAGGAGGATGAAGAGTTGTTATTGCTAATAGCAGCTAAGGAAGACAAAAACAGAAAAGTGTGGTATCTTGATACTGGTGCAGCAAATCACATGAGTGGAAACAAAGAATTGTTCTCCACATTTACTGAAAAGATGACAGGAAATATTACCTTCGGAGATGATACCAAAGTCCCAATCAAAGGAAAAGGTGATGTACTTATTCATTCTAAAATTGGAAATCATATTTTGATTTCTCAAGTTTATTATGTGCCAAATTTGAAGACAAATATACTAAGTTTGGGACAACTTTTGGAGATGGGCTATGACATTCACATGAGGGATAAACATCTCACTTTGAGAGATAATTCAAATATGCTAATTGTGAAAGTACCCATGGAGAAAAATAGAATGTTTCTGCTTAATATTGAAGTTGATCATCCAAAATGCTTGAAAACTTGTGTTGAAGACACTTCTTGGCTTTGGCATTTGAGATTGGGCCATCTTAATTTTGGAAGTTTGAAGTTGTTGTCACATGAAGATATGGTACGTGGACTGCCAAAGATCGATCATCCCAACCAATTATGTGAAGGATGTCTTTACGGCAAACAAGCTAGAAGAAGTTTTCCACAAAAGGCGAGTTTTAGAGCAACCAAGCCACTGGAACATGTTCATGCTGATGTGTGCGGACCAATCAGACCGTCCACATATGGTAAAGCTAATTATTTTTTGCTTTTTATTGATGATTTTTCTCGCAAAACTTGGGTTTATTTTCTTAAAGGGAAGGATGAAGTTTTTGGAGCTTTCAAAAATTTTAAAGCTCTAGTTGAGAAGGAGAGTGACTGCTATATTAAAACTTTAAGAACTGATCGAGACGGAGAATTCACTTTGAATGAATTCAATCAGTTTTGCAAAGAAAATGAGATTCGTCGCTTTCTTACTGTACCAGGGACTCCTCAGCAGAATGGGGTCGTGGAACGGAAAAACAGAACCATTCTAAACATGGTTCGCAGCATGCTTAAAAGCAAAAACATGCCAAAAGAATTCTGGGCTGAGGCAGTGGCATGCGCAGTATATCTATCAAATCTCTCTGCATTAAGAAGTGTTCAGGGTGTCACACCTCAAGAAGCATGGAGTGGTAGAAAGCCAAGTGTTTCGCACTTGCGGGTGTTTGGGAGCATTGCTTACATTCATGTTCCAGATGAAAAAAGATCAAAGCTAGAAGATAAAAGTGAAAATTTTGTTTTCATTGGCTATGACTATTGCTCAAAAGGTTACAAGTTCAATAATCTTACTAATGGGAAAATTATTATCAGTAGAGATGCTGAATTTGATGAAAAAAGTTCTTAGGATTGGAATGTATCTCAAAATGAAGAATATACTATTTTTCCTCGGCATGAAGAGTCAGCTGGAAGAGAAATTGCAAACACACCAGCTCTCTCACCTGAGAGTTCTCAGTCATCCGATGATGGTTCTCCTGCAGGACCACTTCGTACAAAAAGAATTTCAGATCTTTATGAGGAAACGAATGTTGTTAATGATCCAAATTTCTATGTCGATAACAATCCAAGTTGTTTCTGTTTATTTGCAGACACCGAGCCATTAAACTTTGAAAGTGCAATATTAAATAAAGAATGGAAACATGCAATGGACGAGGAAATTGAAGCAATCAGAAGAAATGATACATGGGAGCTTGCAACACTTCCTAAAGGACACAAAGCGGTTGATGTAAAATGGGTGTATAAAGTGAAGAGAAATGCGGAAGGAAAGGTATTGCGATACAAAGCGAGGCTTATCGCGAAAGGATATAGCCAGAAGCATGGTGTTGACTATGACGAGGTATTTGCCCCTGTTGCTCGTTTAGAAACTATAAGATTAATTATTTCTTTGGCAGCCCAAAACAGGTGGAATATTTTTCAAATGGATGTCAAATCCGCTTTCTTGAATGGCTATTTGGAAGAAGAAATTTATATACAGCAGCCCCTAGGTGTTGAACATGAAGATATAGTCTTGAAGTTGAAGAAGGCGTTGTATGGCTTGAAACAGGCGCCTAGAGCATGGTATAGCAGAATTGATAAATATTTTCAAGATCATGACTTCACCAAATGTCCATATGAACATGCTTTATACGTAAAGAAAGACAAAGATGGAGGTTTCATGCTTGTGTGCTTATATGTGGACGATATGATTTTCACGGGAAATAATTCGCAGATGTTTGAAGAATTCAAGAAAGCAATGAATGCAGAATTTGAAATGACTGATCTTGGTCTCGTGTCCTACTACTTAGGAATGGAAGTAAAACAAAGTGAGAGGCATATTTTTGTTTCCCAAAAAGTTTATGCAGAGAAGATTCTCAAAAGCTTCAAAATGGAAAATTGCAAGCCTACAAGTACTCCAATTACTTGTGGAACAAAATTGTCAAGATTTGATGAAGATAGCAAAATTAATCTGCCACTTTACAGAAGTCTTATTGGAAGTTTGAGATATCTAACATGCACAAGACAATATATTCTATTTGGTGTTGGTCTTGTTAGTAGGTATATGGAAGCACCTACTGTAACACACATGAAAATGGCGAAAAGAATCCTTCGTTACATCAAAGGTACTCTTGATTATGGTCTCATTTATTTTCCATCTAAAAGTTTTAAACTTCATGGTTACAGTGATAGCGATTGGGGAGGAGATATCGACGATCAAAAAAGCACCACTGGATTCATATTTTTCATGGGAGACACTGCTTTTACTTGGTGTTCAAAGAAACAACCAATTGTAACTCTTTCAACTTGTGAAGCTGAGTATGTTTCCGTTGCATCATATGTTTGTCACGCAACATGGCTAAGGAGACTATTGAAGACAATTCACTTTCCCCAAGAAAAAGCAACAGCCATATATGTTGACGACAAGTCTGCTATTGCATTGGCTAAAAATCATGTATTTCATGATCGCAGTAAACATATAGATACCAGGTATCACTATATAAGAGAGTCCATTGAAAGAAAAGAAGTTGAACTGGTTTATGTCAACACTACAGATCAGATTGCTGACATTTTTTATCAAGGCTTTGAAGTTTGAGGATTTTGCAAGATTGCGTGCTTGGATTGGAGTGAAGAAAGAAGATCAAGTTTAAGTGGGGGTGTTGAAATAATTAAACATGACTGTTTAGTTGAATAGTCATGTTTTTTTTTAAAAAAAAAACAAAAAAGAATGGACATGCTGATTCGGTGAATGGTTAGGAGAAAACCAAAGTGACATGAAAACATTTATTATTCATGTTTGTTTAGCTAAGGCTATATATATATCTTTCATGTATATTATTTTGTAATGCAGTAAAATATAAAAGAAGCCTCTTCCATATTATTTCTGGACTGTTTTTTCAGTTCATATTTGTTCTACCAACAACACACAGAGACAAATTGATGGTTTTGTAAATATGCACAATTTATTGTGTCATGCCTAGTATCATCACATTGCATGAGAAAATATCTTCGAAAAGCAATAATTGGAAATATATGGGTTATCACGGAATGAAGTCGCATAGAATGATATATGTATATGAACTACGAGCTAAACTGAAAAGTAAATCTTGAACCTTGCATTTTATTTACACATCTAACCTTCAAAATTAGGAAGAGAGTAAACAATTATTCCACCATGCTTCGAAAATAGAAACTACGAGTTTAATTAATAGCGAGGATAATTCCAATCGTTAAAAGATAGCAAAGAAAGCTTTGTAATTGAAATCAATAGTCATAATTTTCTATGATTTCAAAACGTAAACTATGGGATACACACAAACATAATAGAGATGTGATGCTTATCAAGCAAAACGTCACTATTAATGGGAACTTAACAGCTCGATAATTCCAAGATGAATGGACACCATGACATAACTGTTATGGAAATGGGTAGCACTTTGCGAAAGCTTATATCCATGGATCTTTGTCATCAAAATCACGATGAGATATCTTGAATTAAAACAAGACAGAATTGAACTCAAAACGCATCAAACCCCCATCTTTGTTGGTTTATCAAAATTTTGTTTATAATTTAATAAAACAAAGCTAAAATAAACAAAATACAAATTGAATCAATAACCAAATTGAGAAAGGAACAAAATATCTAAATGACTAAAATTATTGAAGAAGAAGAAGCATGAAGAACGGCGACTAACCTTTGATTTAAAGATTATCATTTAGTTAAGATGCTCTAATTTGGTGTTCTCCTGCTTGTTTCAAACTTGAAAGTAGCTTATATAAAAGAGTTAAAAACTAGATAAATACCCAAATTGTCCTTTCAAAATATCATAAAATATCTCTGCAAAAAGCCCGACCAAGAACATATATTTCTGGGTCAGACGTCTGGGATGAGAGACCAGACGTCTGACGCCTGTTATATCTTCCTCCAAGCTCCGATTTACAAGCCGTTGTCTCCATCACGAAGCTACTTGCATAACTAACACACATAGCCCGCTTCCATGATATGTGATTTAATATCATAAATTTCAATACTCCACCTTGATATAAAATCATCAGAAGTTACAACAAAAACAAACATGTCATCTTTAGATATCTCACAAATCCTCATATCTCAGACATACTAAATTACAAATCACAACCACTGCCTGCAAGTGATGCATCTCCCAATGAGGTGTAGTACACAAATCCGTCTCAAAAAAGTTTGTAATACCATAAAGATCTTCATCTTGTCTTTGTGAGTTTTGCAACTCGACAACCGTCTATCACTCGATCTGAGCTCATTATATAATCATTATCAATCCCTCGAGCATCATCAACACGAAGATCCCTGTCTAAAATTTAATCTTAAGTGCTAGAACCATAAGCAGTGACCACATTAACCTCTCCATCTTGTTGTCGATTAGATTCTTCAATCATCACTCGCTTTCCATAGTCAACTACACCACCAACCAATCTATAAACGTTTCCTTCTTTCAATACTACTCTCATCTTTACATGACTAATACTACTCTCATCTTTACATGACTAATACTACTCTCATCTTTACATGATTATATTTCTTCACTCTTAAAACTCTACCTTGAGTCTCATAAGTGCAACCACAATGATCAAACTAATCGAGAGAAATAAGTTTATGCAAACAAGTGAGTACATGTCTGACTCTAAGGAGTTTTCTAACCACATCGTCATGCATACAAAACCGGATAGATCGGTACCATAAATTGGTAGCTCTTTTTCATTGGCTGTTCTAATCATGTTGACATTTAATTTACATATCCTCAAAAGTGAAAAGTAGCTTCCGAACCTATTTTTCAAGGCTTAATTTCACTGAATAGGACATCACAAAAACATCATTATTGGTACCTTCAGCATAACCTAGATGTGCATCACTACTACCATCATTGTGCGCAGTTTTTTCTTATCTCTTTTATAAGCATAACACTTGTTGCGTGTGTGATCTTTCTTATTACAATAATGACAAGTAATGACTCATTTACCATTAGCTTCTTTCTTCTTCTAAATTGTATCTTTTTCAAGTCTCTTGCCACCATAGTCTTTGATCTGATTTCATGCGTAATCTTTTTCTTCCAAGCTCCCCATTCAAAAAATGTTTCGAACAGCTTCCAAAGAGATAGTCCCATCGGCACTGGAGTTACTTAATGAAACAACCAAAATTCCCTAACTTTCTGAAAGTGAACTCATTAGTAAAAGAAGCCTGTAACGCATCATCAAAACTGACTTTTATATTTTTCAGTTGGTTTATTACATCTTAAAATTCATTCAAATGTTCTACAACAAACTTCTCTTCATCTAATCTCAGTTTTACTAACTTCGAACTAGAAAAAACTTACTAGTAGCACTTTTTGACTCATACCAACTTGTCCCATAAATCCTTCACGGATTCACAACTAATCACATGATGAAAAATTGAATTATCAAAGTACTGGGAAATCAAAACAATAGCCTTGTTATCCATGTTCTTTCATTTTCCCTCATCTGAATCAGAGGGCTTATTTCCATCCTCATTAATCGTATCATGAAGATTATTGAAGTACAGAACATCCTCCATCTTAGGCTTTCAAATACCCAAACTTTTCCAATAAAAAATAGACCACCTTCAAAAACGAAGACATATCTAACATCAATAATTTTTCAAATCAAAAATACTTTAAGCTCTGTGATAATATGCCTCCGATACGAACTGTTATGGAATATGGTAGCGCTTTGCGGAAGCTTATACCAATTGGATCTTTGTTACCAAAATCACACAAAGATAACTTGAATTGAAAACAAGATAGAGTTGAAATTAAAAATCCAATAACACAAGATATTTCATTCAACTGCCCTCTTTATTGATTCACCAAAATTTAGTTTATGATTAATAGAACAAATATAAAGTAAACAAAATACAAATTCAATTAATAAACAAATTGAGGAAGAGAAAAAATAGATGACTAAAATTGTTGGAGAAGAAGAACCATGAAGACCGACGGCTAACCCTAAATCTAAATATTATCTTAAGATTAAGATCCTCTAATTGACAGCTTCTCTCTTGTTTGTTTCAAAATTGAAAGTAACTTATATAGAAGAGTAGAAATGCTAGGCAAATACCCAAATTTCCCTTTATAATATCACAAATCATATATGAAAAAGGTCTGGTCAAGAACATATATTTATTAGAACCTCCATTAGACGGTTTTGATGATAACAACTATACAATTATATATATATATATATATATATGTGTGTGTGTGTGTGTGTGTGTGTGTGTGTGTGTGTTAATCTTACACAGGCAATATAGATTGTGATCAAAGACTTGGGACGAAGAAACAAAGCAGATGCACAAAGTAACCCAGGTCAGACGTCTGGAACCAGAGCATCAGACGTCTGATCTTGCTCTCTGGATTTTTTATATATCCAGGTCAGACGTCTGATACTCATTTCCAAATGTCTGAAATCTGGTTTAGGATTTATTAAATAGAAGTAAAGTCGTTTTTGAAAAGGTGCATCTACATCCTTTCAACGATGAAAGGTAACATCTCCAGGACTAAAGATAAACAAAAGCAACTATCCAAGGCAACTCTACAACAAGTATAAATATACTACTATCAAGATCAAGAGGGACACCTTCTGAACTTGTCTAATTCCCTATTCAATCTCTAGTGCTTCCTGTATTCAAACTTGTAATCATGATCATATATTCTTCCATTTTCTCATATACTATCAAGGCTATAATACTCAAGGAGATCTACGATGATCACTGTACCACTAAACAAAATCTGTATTGCCCGAACACACTATTGTCAAGGAATCTCTTATGTATCAAAGTCTATACCTTCGAGCAAAGCGAGAGCGTTTGGATAGTGAATTAGCAAAAGGGACCTTCAGGACTGGACATAGGACGGAAGGTCCAAACCAGTATAAAAACTCTGGTATGATTACTCCTACTTAATCTACTTTATTATATTGTGTTATTCATATTATTATATGCATACTTGTCATATACTATAGATATGATCCACATAGACTTAACAATTGGTATTAGAGTTTGGTGTTTAATTGATCGTAACAACATTTTGGAACAATGATCAGGAAGAGAAGATCCACTCAGAATTCAAAGATAGAGAAAGAGCCAATTCCGAAAGCAAGCAACAAGATATAGAATCTCAGTACAAGTACAACATGGCTACATACACTCAGATCTAAATTGGTACGTAATGATTCTATTTATAACGATCTTTTAGCATTATATGACAACTTAAAATTTTCTAATTTTTACAAAAGATCAATTGAGCTGCTTTAAATAAAGTAAAAAAATTGTGAACTAAAATATGGTAAACTGAAGGAAGAAATTGATGTTTAGTTAAACAAACAAAGATTTTTGAAACTTCTCTTGAAGAACTTTTTACAAAATAATTTCCTCATAAAAGAAAATGATAAATTGATCGATAATAATAGAAACTTTTCAAAGGAAAATGAATCTTTGCAAAATAAAATTATATCTTTAGAGACTTCCTTAAATAAGTTTATTTCTAATCCTCTGTCTCTTGAAAAAGTGAGTAGTGTTTTAAATAACATAAATTTAGATTTAATTAAAGAATGTGAGCTTTTAAAAGAAAACAATGCTATTTTACAAAATGAATTTTGTAACTTAAAAGAGAATTTTCATGAATTGAATAAAAAAATTACAAAATTCATTAAGAAAAACAATGACTTATGTTCCTTACAAAATGCTAAAGTTTTCAGTAATAAAGGTGATTTATGGTATAAATGCAATAAACATAAAAATAGTGATAGATATGCATAAATGTACACACATTTTAAAACTATTACTAAAATTAGAGATAACCCTAACACATCATATCAAGATGTTATTATATTTAGAAATAGAAACATTTTTTGAATTCTGAATCATTGATAAGAAATACGAATTATATAAGTATTTAGGTTCCTACTAGATGGAAAAATAGAGAAAATATATTGATAATTATTTTGGTAATGTGAATAAGAATGAAAACTATATTTATAAAAGTTCAACTACATCCAAATGGGTATGGTTTACTAAAACTTAGGAAATTATAAGAACCTTGAGTATCGTATGCTTTATTTATTTTTTTATTTTTATTTTTGATACCCTAGTTTGTAAGTAATAATTACTTTTATTTAATAAAGTTGTTTCATTATTTTATCTTAAAGGGGACAAACATATCAGTTGATTAAACATTTTGATACGTATAGTATTGAATGGTCATTATTTTCTCTACTTATGCTATCAAATTTTAAATGTCTCCCTACATTTGAGTGTTCATAACACATCTATATATATAAAGCATGTTATACATGTCATTTGTACTATATTGTTTCTTTTTTATAACGACAAAGAAGAAGGAAAAAGTATAGACTCGTGTATATATATATATATATATATATATATATATATATATAGAGAGAGAGAGAGAGAGAGAGAGAGAGATCATATATTCAGGAGAGCTCAAAAATATATTACATGTTTGGAACTCTAAGTATATTGAACTCTCGAAAGGTAATGATTTTATTCATGTTCATATATTCATTTAAATCAAATTGTATTGTTGTCATCATAAAAAAGAAAGAGAATATTAGAACCTCCATTAAACGGTTTTGATGATAACAACTACAATATAATATTATATATATATATAGGAAAGTCTATTTAGACATAAAATATAGACACAATTGGTTACAGAATTGATCTTCACTGTTAGATTTCCTCCTGAATTCCACCTCTCCATATAAAGATAAAAAGATCTAACGGTCGAGGATTTGTGTCCCTTGATTTGTGTCTAATTTTGTGTCAAATAGCCGCCCCATATATGGGAAAGTCTTATACATGCAATATATATCGTGATCAAAGACTCAAGGCGAAAAAACAAAGCAGATGCACAAAGTAACTCAGATCAGACATCTACGACCACAGGGTTTGACCTACCTCTCTGGATTTATTATATACCCTGGTTAGACGTCTAACAATCATTTCCAAACGTTTGAAACCTGGTTTGAGAATCTTTAAAAAGAAGCAACAATCGTTTCTGAAAAGGTGCCTCTTCATCTCTTCAATGATGAAAGGTAACATCTTCAGGACTGAAGAGAAACAGAAGTAACTACTCAAGGCAACTCTACAACAAGTATAAATATACTATTATCAAGATCAAGAGAGACAACTTCTGCACTTGTCTAATTCTCTATTCTATTCATCTATTCTATCTTTAGTGCTTCTTGTAATCAAACTTGTAATCTCGAACATACATTCTTCCATTTTCTCATATACTATCAAGGAGACATAGAAAGATCATCGTACTAGTAGTCAAAATCCGTATTGCTTAGAACACCCTATTGTCAAAGAATCTCTTATGTATTTAAGCCTATTCCTCCGGACAAAGTGTGGGAGTTTGGTTAGTGTAAGGCTGAAAGGAAGCTTTTGGGACTGGACGTAGGATGAAAGGTCCGAATTAGTACAATATCATGATGTGATTACTCATATTTTATCTACTTTATCATATTATGTTATTCATACTATTATATACATACTTGTCATATACTATAGATATGATTCATGTAGACTTAACAATATTTTCGTCTTAGATGTCTAGGATGATAAACCAGACGTCTAGGATGATAAACTAGACGTCTGAGTTAAGTCTCTGGAATTGTCTGAACGATTGCTCAGACGTATGGTTTCATTCCTCAGACGTCTGAGTTGAAGCAATTCAGCAATTCCTGCTATATCTTACACATCTGAACTCCGATTTGTGAACCATCTTCTCCGTCACGAAGTCACTTTCATAATTAACATATATAGCCCGCTTCAATGCATATGTGATTTAATATCATAAATTTTAACAATAATTGAAAATGCAAAAATACAACGGATCTGATTTTTTTTCCTTAGGACGGTATGTGGGGATCAAGTAATCCAACTTGAATAAGTGTATGAGTTGTGGCGGACAGACATTAACTTATTTTTTCTCAATCGTTTACTGGTCTGTTGGATTTTCTTGAATATATATATATATATATATATATATATATATATATATAGTTTTTAAAATGTGATTCTTAGAGGTTCTACCATTTCCTACGAAGAGATGGTACAGTGGCAGCATTAGCTTTACATAATAAACCAAAATTTTATTTGTTTTTTTGCTGCATTTACAGCAATTATTACGTACAAAACAATGTGTGAGCCTCGTGATCTGTTTTGTCTATGTAGCTACTTCATCTCTTTGATGGCCACCATCTTTGTACTCCGAATCAGATCATAACTCGTTGTGTTCTAGGGGCCCAGTACAAGAAAAAGAAAAAAGAAAAATAAATTTTGACACAACTCGGATCTGTCAGGATATTTCTAGTCCCAGCATCATCTGTCGTAAAATTAATGCTTGATTGCTTACTCGCATTAGATGTCAAAACAAACAATAAAATAGGTTCTTTATTGTCTTCTGTAACTTTAAATACAACGCTTAAGTATGTTCTTTTCTACTGAGACTCTCTGTCCTAAACGGCTAAACCTCAGAAAAAACATGGATTGTTAACTTTAAGAGCTTACCATAATGGCAAATGAGGCAGAGGATAACAACTAATAAAGAAGTACAACAAATTAACTTTAAAAAATAATAACAAATAAACAATATAATAGGTCCTTTGTGGTATATCTTTTATAACTTAAAACACAACTCTAAATACGAAATTGTTTCCATTCTTGTCCTGATACTCTTAATTCTGACCTCAGTATACATGGTTTTGTTCATTTTTGAGAGTATGCTATCGTGATCAATGGAGCAGTGCATGACTAATAAAAGAAATTAATGTAATATAACAAATTAAGTTATATTAAGGACATTAGCTCTGACCTGAGGAATAGGCAGGATGACAAAAACATCGAACCAGAATCCTTTCAAAGATCTCAGATAGTGTTCTGCGATCAACCTGGCATCCCAAACAAGCTTCCCACACCCTACAACAAGCGACTCCCTAGAGACAAAGGCAACCTTAAACTGCAGCCAAACATGCATGATATGCACAACATCAGCACAGGTGTGCAGCACAGTCACAATGATGACCAAACCGACATCCATGTACAAGCAAGGAGCGCCATTCCTCTCAATGGAAAGAGAGTAGAAGAACAAAGGATCAACTGCCAGTGCAACTGCACGGGCTAGCAGTATAAGCCGGTTCCATCTTTGGACCCGTTTGCTTCGAGGATCAAGAACATCCCCAAATATCCACTTATTAGTTGGGTAGCGGCGGGTGCCTGTCGGAGGGATGTTGCTGATAGGTCTTAGGGAAGACCCTGCATTAGCCTCCCACAGAGGCGCATTTATTCTGTCGCACGTTGTAGAGTGGAAAGCAGGTACACCTGCTTGTGTGCAGGCATAGCATTCTACAGGCGGCGATGGAAGCACAAGATTAGTTATGTTTTCAGGTCCGCTGCTTCCGCTATCATTGTTGTTGTTACTGGACTGGTTTTGATGATCGGTAGAAACTCTAATCCACCTGAAAATTGTGGAATCAGTTAGTCTGTGGATAAATGAATTAAAAATGACCTGTACAGATACATACTAGTTAGCCAGGATTAGATAAATAGATATTATAATATTTCTTGTATATATATGGACAGTTCAAAGCTTTATCTTATATAAGATAATAACAAAATTTTGCCTGCTTGCAGGCATAAAACTGCAAATGCAACTCATCCATCTTTTGAAATAAATGAGATTATAATAATACTAACAGCGAGAAAAGAGGGCGATATAGTTTAGATAACAAGGTCGACATTTTCCTCTTCTTCCATAAATGATTTGAACCATGAGAGAGGGAGAGGGGGAAAAAATATGTAAATAAGCATAGAAATAGGAAAAATGAAGAAGAAAGTATAAGAAGTAGAAGAAAGAAAGAGGCATCAAAGTGTATAATTCCACGCATCTTTTAGACACGGGTCCATCGTCTAGTTGGTGTGGCTTAGTGGCTGCCACATGAATATTTTGCCACATAGGCAACAATCAATTTTTTTTGCATTTATCATTGAATTACACAAAATCAAATCAGTGACAAAAATGCAGCACCCTACGTATTATTCTCTTATCTCAGTTTGGCTAAATGACAATCATAGCGTAGATGATCATGGTAGTCTGATATGGGAACTCTTTTCAAGTCGTCATTCAAAAGTTTTATTACTTTTTTACAGTATTGTATCATACAACCTAATTTTATTACTTTTTTTAGTTGAATCTGATTAATAAGTTGCTAGCAGCATTGTATCATACAACCTAATTTTATTACTTTTTTTATTATTGCTTTTTTTCCCCTGCTAGAACGAGCAGCAGAACAATTTTATAAATCTACAATCAATTGGTATACTCGAATTTTCCATAAAAAGTAATTTGCATTTCAACATTCACTGTTTTAAACCGAAGAGATGCTACTTTCAGAGCGAAGTTGTAGTTTGAGAGGACGACGGAGTTTTCAATTATGTTAAAAAGAAACACATAAAGAAGACGGTTAGTGTTTCTATTAAGTTAAAAAGAAACAAAAATTACTAGCACTATAAGTTAATGCATTTTGATTCATGGTTGTTCCCTTTCAATGTTCATCTAAATTTGTATCACATGTACTCTGATGTTGAAAACACCTGAACCAACCAAAATAAGTTATGAGTCCAATCTTTGTTGCTTGCTTAATAGTTCAGTATTACTTATTACATCAGATGAAATGTATAAAAAAGAGTTATCTGCTGCTTTCATTCACCCTCTTAGTCCTTACTCTAAATTGACATTGGAGACTCCAGCAGTCCTTTAACTATTGAATTCTCATCTTAATATTTAAATTCATTCACCGAATGCATTGATCACTAAAATAATACTGTAAAATCTCTTTCAATCAATCCAAGATAATGCAGCAGCTGTTATCAAATAAAACAAGAAAAATAAAGACAAAACTAGGGAGAGGATTTCCTCAATTTGTTACAGATTTCAATTATACCAAACAACGTAATTTGATAAGGCTAATGAAAGATTGTAATAATGTTTTCCTCTAAAACTAGCCAAATGGCATTCATGTAATTCCTCTTACAAATGAAACGTAGGAAGATTATACTATCCATAGTATATCTCCAGCCATTTCTCTATTTATTATGGTTACAACCGGCAGCTTTTATCTAATGTAAATCCATAATGTTAATCAGACCGAACGTATTTACGTCTGCTGAACTGGCAAGAAACAAAAATGGTGGATGGACCCACAAAAGAGCAGTAGGAAATTACAAGACTATCCCCCGTGAATTCAAAATTTTCATCTACCGCATTATTTGACCGAACAATAGTCGGTCCGTACAGCAGCATCCAATGTAAATTGTTGGGCTAGTAAGATCCAAGCTAATTGTAGTAAGTAAGACTAACTTGACGTTTCTATCATTTATACATCTCCGTACCAAATAATTCAGAGCTCAAATGACAAACGCACAAGCACAGAGACGTTACAATACATTTGTACAACACAATCGCTATTTTTATATCGTGAAAAACACAATGCTCTTATAACAGAGATGTAAAATTAGCAGAACGAAGCAGGAGGGAAGACACAGTTAAAAAAAAATACCGCTAACTACTGTTATTTAAATAGTTTGAAAGGAACCTCCTACTTCTATGATGCCTTAAAATGTACTAATACCCACATCAGCATATCTATAGATTAATATGCAGATAACAATCACAGAAAAATGCTCAAGCATGACAGCCGACACTTCAATATCGGGACAATGTTACATACATCACTCAAAATTAATTAGTGCACATTTTACAAAAAATATAGGGTCATTTTGAGTTCCACTGCGATGGAAATATAATCCTTGTGCAAATGAACAACATATTTTTTTACAGTAATATTTCTATGTAAAATTAGCAGAGCTAAGCAGGAGGGAAGACACGAGTTAAAAAATACTGCTAACTACTGTTATTTAAATAGTTTGAAAGGAACCTCCTACTTCTATAATGCCTTAAAATGTACTAATAGTCTAATACGCACATCAGCAATCTATAGATTTTAATGCAGATTACAATCACAAAAAAAAAAACGCTCAAGCATGATAGCTGACTAGAATATTGGGACAATGTTACATGCATCACCCATAATTAATTAGTGCACATATTACCAAAAATGTAGGGTCATTTTGAGTTCCACTGCAATGGAAATATAATCCTTGCGCAAATAAATAACATATTAATGCAAGGCATTCAAATATTTCTTTACAGTAATATATTATTTGATTTATCCCATCAAAGTCAAATACAGGAAACTACTGTAGTAAATAAGCAGGTAACACACACGCATATATATATATATATATATATATATATATATATATATATATATATATATATATATATATATTACGGCATTTAAATAACAGCAAAATTCAGGCCCGCGATAGCAATAATTTCGGTGGCTGCACTGTGAACCACAGGAAAGGTCGTACGAACCCCATCCTACACAAACCGATGAAGTTTACTTACATGTAATATGTGTATTAGATGTTACAGAAACAACCTTTATTTTAACCGGCCATCACAAATGCAGAGTTATCTTTAGTTTAATTTTGAACAACCAACAAAGAGTGCTTATCTGATTGTAACGTTTGCTTGAAAGAGTCGTACGAAAGTGTCACAAAATTATAATCCATTGAATTTATTAGTAATACTAATTAAGAGTCAATAATTACCAGTTCTACTCAAAGGACCCCACTAATATTGGAATTTATAACCAAAATTTTCCTACTGAAAAGAAATAGCCAGAATTCCAGAAGAGCTAAGCTTGTATTTTTCCATACATTATTGAGAGGGAATTTTACTTCTATAATTATGTGGACCTTCTGATTTTGAGGTAGTGGTCCATCACCAAGGTCACTCAACTGGTACAAGAAGCCAGCTTACATCCATGTAAGCATATGAGTATGATTAGTAGCGTGTATTGTTTGATTCTTCGCTCGATATATACAATCAGATTTGAACAGAATAATTTTTATTCTGATTTATATGTAAGTGGCCATTGAGTGAGATAGTAACATCAGATAAAGAAATTATGTTACACACTTACACTAGTCGTGACATTCGTATTTCATTAGTTCACTGTTGTATTCCAAACTTGTTTATTTTCCAGCATCCAATAATATAACAGGAATCATATAAATTAAAAGAAAATATCAAGGTACATTGGGTATCAAGGTTTTATATTTAGGCAACTGTCCATTCATCATGATTTTTATATGGAAACTAAAATCAAATACGTTACTCAAAGATTTCAATGAGGACAGCCCCGTGTAAAGAATAAGACAAGGAAGAAAAAAGAACATCATAAACAGAAACGTAGTTCAACTAGAGAGACAAAATTGTTGTAGAATCAAATAAAGGATAGAACCGTAGACAAACTGTTAAGACACATAACAAAATAAGCAGTACATGTCTGTGAGTGGAGATTTTTCATGTGCACTGCAATTTAACTCAAATGATTGGAAGCAGACAATATTCAAAGAGTCTGAAGATAAAAGCAGTTCCTTAACTCTATATGCTCAGCTCATGCACATTCAACTTACAGGCTCCAATAACATTTATATGGTTTATTGTAGTCTTAATCTCGTATTTTATGATAAAATCTAAGGCAAAGTATAAACAAGTACAATCTTAGGTATGTGTAAATTAGGAACACATCATATCTCCTAAACTTGTTTTGCAACCTTCCCTTTTAGGACTATTTTCTACATCCATCTTATCTTTTCCTTTTTACTTCTCGTTTTCAAAATGAAAGCAGCCGCCCAAAGGTGTACTATGGTGGCTATGCATTATTGACGTACAACGTAAGAGCATTGTTGCTGTGGAATTCCAGTTCAAATCCAAACCATTAGCACAGCGGGAAAACGGATCGTTAATAGATTTGAACAACCAAATCACAATAACTCAAATCACCAAATAACAAACAACCAATCAAAAACAATGGATCCCAATCACAAGCAATCGGTAAAACTGATGGAAACGAAATAAATCACGCGCCGAATTTATAGTGGTTTCACTAACAACTTGTTAGTGTACATCCACTTTGAAGAGAGAATGTTATTACCACAATGAGAAGAGTACAAAAGATTGATACAGTGGTCACTAATAATCAATATAGAATTGAGTTTATGAAAAATAGAATTGCAGAATTAAAACTAGGTTAAAAACCTTATTTTTTTTTTTGGAGAATAACCCCCGATTGAGCAAATTTTCTGAGCCTTCAAATACGAAAATAGCTTATACACGTAAAGATCCCGTCCAAACAAAAGACCATTTTGCCCCTTCACAATCCTAGAAAATATTCTTTCGAAAATAGACAGAAAAATAACTCGAAACTCGATTCAAACTTCTGAATCTATATCCACCATCTGGTCCCCAGTAATCCAGACGTTTGGATTGGGAGTCAGATGTCTGGTTTTACTCGAGAAATTTTCCTGAGAAAATTCAAACGTCTATATTCAAAATCCAGACTTTGGATTTACTTGCAGACCACTGCGACTTGATCCAGTACCATCTGCTTTGTTTCGCAATATCTCAGGTTATCGAACTCCAAATTGCATGTTGTCTTCAACGTTTTAAAACTATCTTCGACCACTTCAATATAACATATAATGTCGTTACAAAACTTAACACTCCACCACGACACTATAACCATATTTAAACTCTAATGCATTAAAGCATTTCCGATTCTACATTCAATCATTCAACATGAATACTTCCCTAACGAGCTTCGACATTGGCACCGCCCATTGCACTCCATTAACGAGCTCCGGCAAAGCCACCGCCCGCTAACGAAGTGTTGACAGTATCTAAATCAAATCAGTGTCACTATAAGACAAACGTACTCGGAAGTGTAAATGGGTATTTACCAAGAACATAGATTTTCAACCTTTCACCGATATTCCTCATCTTCAAACAAACCACCTCCAACCGTATCACCCCCGGCATCAAAGCACCTTAACAAGCGAATTAAGCTCGAGCAATGCTCGAACTTCCCAACCAGCAATGCCTTCATAAACATGTCCGCCGCATTGTCTGTCGTAGGTACCTTCCAAATGTATACTAGCTTATCTTCATTCATTGCTACTAGAAATGACTCTCTCACCTCAAGATGATTAGTACATGAGCTAAACGTCAAATTCTTCGTTAATTGTAGCACTTTTGCTATCACATTGAACATTAATACCATCATGTTTGAATTCCAAGTCATACAACAATCGATTCAAATAGAGTGCTTCATTTGCCGCTCCACCATGGCTATCAACTACGCCTTTGTAGTGGATAAAACAACTACGTTTACAATTTTGATCTCCAACTAATGGTCGTACCATCAACTGTAAAAACATATCTAGAAGTTGTTCCTTACAATCTTTATCATCGGCGTAGTCCGAATCACAAAAACCAACCAACTTGCAACTCATTCCTTCATTACAGCTAAAAACAAGACCATGAGAACATGTAGCTCTAAGGTATCTCAAAATAGCTTTCATGACTTCCCAGTGCGATATTTCAGATTAGCCAATATACCGACTAACTACCTCGCCGGGATTTGCAATATCGGATCTTGTACACACTATGACATATATCAAACTTTCAACTGTACTTGCATATGACACATTTATCATATAAGTCTTGACTTTTCCCTAGATAGGTGATCCCTTACTCGAAAGTTTCACATGCAAATGTAAAGATGTATTTAACGTCTTTGCATTTTCTATGTTAAACCCACAAAGCACTTTTTTAATGTACTCTTTTTGAGTCAATCTCAAATCAAAACGCTTTAGGTTACTCTCAATTTCCATGTCCAATATTTTCTTTGTTTCTCCAAAATCTTTCATTTCGAATTCTGATTTCAAAAGCATCTTGACTTGTCGATTTCCCTCTTGTCTTTAAAAAGAAATAAGCATGTCAAGCACGTATAAGAGTAAATACACTCAACAATCATTTTCTAACCTTCTTAAATAATACAAGCATCACTGATACTCCTATTTAAAAAAAATAAAAAATAAATTCAAGCATAAAATGATCAAATCTCTACCATTATCTAGGTGATTGCTTCAAACCATATAGCGATTTCGTTATTTTGCAAACCAATTTTAACTTACCATCTACCACGAGTCCTTATGATTGCTCCATGTATATGTTTTCATCTAAGTCACCATGCAAGAAGACGATTTTTACATCAAGTTGCTCCAACTCCAAGTCATAGATAACAACTATAGCTAGCAAAACTCGGATCGAAGTATGGCGTACAACCGATGCAAAAATCTCATATACTCCTTTCCTTTTTTTTGTGCAAACACATTTTCCACTAGCCTAGCTTTATTCTTTCATCGTTCTTCACCTTGTATACGTATTTGCATTCTATAGCACAGTTTTCATTAGAAAGTGGAACCAACTCCCAAGTTTGGTTCTTCGTCAACGATTGCATCTCTTCCTCCATGGCACAAATCTATTATATCACTCGAATCCATGACGCCATCAATGCCTATCGGCTCATCTTGAATTGCATGAAGAGCATAATCCAAGTTATCATAAAAGCTAAGATAGTTCGAATCACCATATCTTTCGGTTGGTCTTATTGCACTTCGACCAATCTGAGTAGCAATGTTATCACCCAAACCACTTTTGGCTCCATCTTGAACTGAATCTATTCTAGTATCATTTACATCACCAACATTACTAGAAAGACCATGTGGACTATGTGATGTTCCATCAACCGTTTTCACCTCACGAGCTTCTTCAACAACTCTAATACTACTTGGATGGAATATAAGAATAACTTTCTTCTCCTTTGATTCTCCATGAACCAAATCCGGAACATCCGATGAGCTTTCATTCTCCTTGAATAAAGCCGACTCATCAAAAGTGATATGACGAGAATTCACAACTATCTTTGTTTTTAGATTCCAAATCCAATAGTTTTTTCCATCGTTCGTATAACCAAGAAAAATACCTTTGAAGCTCTAACCTCAAGCTTATAATTTCCCGGGTCATGCACATAAATCGGGCAAACATACACACGAAGAGATCTCAAGTCAACACCATTTCCCTTCCACGCTTCCTTCATAATTTTGTTTCAGTAGTCAATCACAGAATTCGATTCACAATATGCACTGCGGTTGACAAAGCTTCAACCCAATTAAAAAAAAACGATGTCAATCTCAAGCATCGACCTTTATCAAAATAGAATTCGGTTCATTCTCTACTACTCTATTAGATTGCAGATCCCCCGGTACAGTAAAATGCATCTGAATACCATGATGCTACAATACTCCAAGAATTCTTCAGAAACATACTCTCCGTCATTGTCAGTCTTTAAGACTTTCAAAGACTTATCACTCTCATTTTCAAAAAGAGCTCTCCACACTTTGAACTTTGTAAATGCCCCCGACTTGGCCTTCAATACGTACAACTCATACCTTCAGAGAAAAATCATTAATGAAAGAAATATAATACCGTGCTCCACCTAAAGAAGCAACTGGTATTGGTACCTAAACATCCAGATGAATATACTCAAGAACATCTCTTGAATCAACTTTCCTTCTCTAAATGATACATTTGTTTTCTTTTCTATGACACATTCCTCGTAAAACTTTATTGTTGAAACTCTCATCTTTGCTCATCTCCCTCTTCCAGGGTATATCCAAACTTCTCTTCGAGACATGACCCAATCTCAAATATCATAACTTTGTTGCATCCAAGTCACGAGAATTATCAACTCTCACATAAGTTTCATCTTCTACGGTCACTTCTTGAAGCAAATAAACACCATGAGTTCTAGCACCTTTCATGACCATAATTGCAACCTTAGAAACCTCAAGCTATCCTTCTCAATAGTGATTTTGCATCCTAGAGAATCCAATCGTCCCAAACATATAAGCGACTTCCTAAGTCTCGGAACATGACGTAAGTAGTGAACGTGCAAACCACTCCATCAAATATCCTTACACGGAGTCGATTCCCATTGATCTACATATAACATCATTTTCCATAACAATTGTACTTCCCTCTTTGTTTTCATAGAAGGAAAAACAATTCTTATTTGGCGTTGTATGATAAGACGCACCCGAATCGAATACTCACTCGCTGCTTGAAACGCCCGATGTTATCATCATCAATAAATACTCATCCACCTCACCAACACCACTATCCACCGCTACAAATGAAGATATTACGTCCTTCTTTCTATCTTTGTCCGAACATTCATTCTTCCAATATCCAGGTTTCTTGCAAAGTAAATGTCGTTTCTCTTCCTTGGTTTTCCTTTCCAATCAGATTTTTTGATTTAGAACACTCGCAGTTTCTCTTCTTCAATTTTTCTACTTCTCCACAAATAAATTGTAACCATTGTTAGCTCCACCATCGCCCTCACTCTACTCATTCATTTGATCTTTTAACTCCTTACTAAGAAGATCCACTTTGGCATCATCAAGAGACAAAATATCCCGGTTATAGATCATTGTATTGCAGAACCCCGTATAATGATCCGACAATGAACACAACAATACCATCATCTTTTGTTATTCATCAATCTTCAATTTTACCGTCTTCATCTTGATGAGCAAACCATCAAAGGCATTCAAGTGTGCCTTACGCGAATTACAATTACCCTCCTTCATCTTGAAGATGAAAAACATTCGCAATAAGATCAAACGATTTGTGAGTGACGTCTTCATATATAACTCCTCCAAGTTGTCTTGTATACCTTTAGCGCTTGTCTCACCACTATTTCGGAGATTACATTCTTCTGCATAGAAAATTGAAGAATAGTGTAAGCTCACACTTTCATCTCCTCTCTCAACATTCGAGATATCACTTGACAATAAATAACCATCAAATACCACCCGATGCACCCAATTCCTCCTAAGAACTGCTTTCATTTTCCATTGTCACTTCTCGAAGAAGCCATTATCCCCATTACACTTATCTATAACCAGTTGAGATCATGATGCCGCATATGAATCACGTACATAAGGCACTACACTATTTGGACTAACCGTTGAGGGACTACCCAAGCTATTATCTAATTTCGGCATTTTCACGAACACCTACAAATACCTACTACTATGATACCAAATATTGTTGTGGAATTCCAATTCAAATACAAACTCACAAACACAACGGAAAATGGATCGTTAGTAGATTTGCAAAAACAACCAAATCACAATATCTCAAATCACCTAACAACAAATAACCAATCCAAAACGACCAATCAATCACAAGCAATCGATAACAACTAATAGCAACGAAAATAAATCACACACTGAACTTATAGCGGTTTCACTAACAACTTGTTGGTGTACATCAATTTTGGAGAGAGAATTTTAATACCACGATAAGAAGAGTACAAGAGATTGATATAATAATCACCAATAATCAATACAGAATTGAGCTTGTGGATGATAGAATTGAGCTTGTGGAGAATAGAATTGAATAATTAAAACTAGGTTAAAAACTCTAATTCTCTTTGAGAATAACCTTTGATCAAGCAAGCTCTCTAAGTCTTAAAATATGAAAATAGCTTATATAGGTAAGGATCCCGTCCAGACAAAAGATCGTTTTTCCCCTCCACACTCCAGAAAATATACTAAAAACAGTCAGAATCTCGATTCAGACGTCTGCAAATCTGTTCAAATGTCTGAATCTACATTCACCATCTAGTCCCCAGTAATCCAAACGTTTGGACTGGGAACCGGACGTTTGGATTGACTTGCAGACCATTGCAACTTTATCCAAACGTTTGGACTAGGAACCAGATGTTTGGATTGCCGTACACCAAATTGAACACTGCCTTTAACATTTCCAAGCTATCTTCGACCACTTCAATCCAACATATAGTGTCATAAAATTTAACAAGTGCATACCAATGTTGGTAAAATCACCCAAATATCCCTATAAATTTCACAATTTTTTCTGAAAATAAGAATGTAATTTATAAAAGAAAAATGGGAGAGCTTCAAGGCTATTTATAATCACTAAGAATGCTAAACTTTCCCTATTAGTTTATCACAAACATTTAACATTTATAATCAACTTACCTAACAAATAGGAGCCATTTAAATTATGATTTGAACCTATTAACTTAAAATGCTAACTCAGCTTGGTATTGATGAATGATTATGTCCACAAAAGCAATAATGCTTAGGATGGAACTTAATATTTAAATTAAGCATCGCAAATTGGCAAAATGAAGCACCATAGAAAAGAATGCCAAACTTGGAGAACACTTACAAATCGGCCCTCCTATGCTCAGAGTCCGAGTTGAAACCCATGACTCGACTTCTATGACATTTGGCCAAAGAATGAAGAACTAGGAAAAGAGAGACAAAACAAAGACATGCAAGCTAGCACGACGGGAATATCAAAGAACAAAGGATGTTGGAAGGCACAAATGCAAGGTTCAACTCAAATCTGAGCTGATAGGCTCAACTGGGGTCAGAGTTGTGAAACCTAGACTGATTTGATCATGATTTTTTGGGAGAAGTTTGTGCACAACATGGATAACCTGGTCGAGAGTTTTCATGTGATTTTGATGGGCGCTTTCGTTATAAATAGAGAAAGCGATGCAGTTTTAAAGGTGAACTTTTCTGAACTACTCAGAATTCATACGAGTTGAGATACTCTCTTCTGAATTAAAGGCTGTTTAAATCAGTTGTAAATGACCAAGTTGTAAAATATACTTTGTAAACCAAAATAAGTTCAATATAAAAAGCTTAAATAGACGTAGTCTGAAAGTTTTTGTCGAACCAATATAAAAATTGTGTATTCTTCCCTCCTTTTACCCATTTTACAATTGTCATGATTGACTGAGTGTTTGTACCATTTTCGATTCAAATATTCTGATGCTTTCGCTGAGAAATGCTTAAATTTGAAATTTCATTAGGAGAAGATGAAAAGACTATAAAGAAGAAAAGCAATTGTTGGAGGTAGTCAACAAGGATATACGGGTAGTCAACGGAAATAGATGATGAGGGAAATGCAGATAGACCAGCAGCACGATAAAAAGAGAAGATGACTGGATTTTTCAGAAGAACAAAAAAGAACATCCAAAGTGGCTGAAGACCAAAATCAGAAGCAGAGGAGCAATACGGGGACACCAGGAGATGGAGTTAGACAAGTCAACCCCTTAAAGAGTTGAGACAACTTGGAAACAATCAAAGCGGCCCCGGAGGAATATGGGATGAAGAACCGAACAAGATATAATATGTCTGTGAAATGATGACAAGCCATAGAAATGAGATCAGAATACGAATTTATGACAAAACGATGGACCAGTAGTTTCCCGTGGAAATGACGACAATTATTAAAACTTGGACTAGTAACACACGGAGTCGCAGCGATTTCATTGAACTATAATGATAGGATTTCTAAGATGATAAAGAGAGATAATAAAAGGAAGACCACAGATCCAAGTCTGAAGGATACAAACAGAAATTCATTTAACCCAAACATCCACTATGCCGGGAGCCTGTCTAATATTAAACTACCAACGCGGGAAATGTATAACAAAAGGACAAATCCAATGATGAGTTATATCCTATAGACGAGGTATTGGGTGCTTTGGAGGATGTAATGCAATGACTTTTCCCATTGTACTCAATGGATTTGGAGACAATGTTAATGGATTTGGAGAGAATGCGGTTTCATTGGTAGGGTAATGGATACATCATTTCGTAAACCAAATTAGTGGATAAGTTTATGAAACCGTTTAGAGTTCATTTAGTGCTATCAAAGAGTGCGATGACACGTTCGAGAATAAAACAAAGGGATAAAGAGACACCATGGAGTTAATTAGTTCAATGCAGCAAACATAGCAGTGCAAAAATCAAACCAATTAATAGTTTTAATGGTGGTTGTTTTAGAAGTAAGATGGATTTTATAATAGAGTTTGATGGGGATCCACCACTAAATCTGGTGGATTCCTATTATCAAGCTTAGATGTATTTACGCCAGAAGGATGCGAAAGTTGAAAGTGTTGAATTGAACGTTGTGGATGTGGAGGATCAAGGTTATCACGACGTCGAGTCGAGCCACTACCGTCTAGAAGACTAGTCGACAAATCGTCCGACTAGTCATGATTAGTCGACAAGTCTTTTATATACATATATTTATATTAAAACTGTAATAGGGGATTGTTCTAATTATTAAGTAATCATTATTCAATTGAAATAGGCCCAACTCAGTCCAAACATAAAATAAATAAAATAAAAGTTAATTTGCGCAATATAAAAATGACCGAGCCTAACCTAAAACAGCCGAGCCTATGATTCCACTAAACCCTAGCCGCAAAAAATTCATCCTTTCTTTCTGGCTACGTAAGTTTAAAAAAAAACGAAAGAGCAAAAAAATCAGTTCGCTTTCTGCTGTTAAAAAAAAATCAGATAAAGAAAAGTAATGTTCGTTCTTTCTAGCATGAAGTCGACGACCAGATTCCCTTCTTCTCAACCAAAATCAGGTAAGTATATAAGTCTCGATTTGTGTTCGAACCCTAAATCGAAACCTCAGATCGACATCGAACCCTAAATCTCAGTTCGAACCCTAAATCTCAGTTCGAACCCTAAATCGAACCCTAAGTCTCGATGTCGTCGAATTGAACAAGTCGACTGTCGTCGAACTTGATCAACCGACTGGTCGACTTGTCGTCGACTAGTCGTCGACTTGTCGTCGACTAGTCGTCGACTTGTCGTCGACTAGTCGTCGACTTGTCGTCGACGTGATAACAGTGTGGAGGACCATTTAAAACAAGATATAAACATGATCACGGTTACGAAATGCATGCTAAGACACCCACCATGATGCAAGGCACAATGCGACTTTTGCGTCTTTCTATCATATGACTCCATACGAGGCACATGAAAAGCACAGCGAACGACACAAATGGTATGCATCAAAAAAAAATGATGTGTCTTTTCGCTTTTTTTAATCTATTTCTTTTTTGTTATATATGTTTCATTTTTTACACTCCAAACTAATCTTCGACAACAGTTGAATGTATTATATATTTTTTACATGATGATATCATTATGCTTAGAGCTACTGTTTTTCTATTATAGCTCAAACCATTAGTCGAAAACTTCGGCTTCGAATGGACTATCCCTTCCCGTTCGATTTGGACCTTTGTGTAACATCCCATAAGGCACAAAACTATGTGCTAAAAAGGTAATCGTTTATGATATTAGTATCAAGTGTCAGAATTAAGATATGCTAATTGTACCAATATCAACAACATATGAACATGGAATAAATGTAAATATATTTGTTATTTCATGAAGATAATATTTCACATTCATTACATAATCACAAATGTTGCTGAGGTCATGACAAAATATGATAACATAAATACTTCAAAAGCGATATATGAAGATATCTCCTTAGTTGATCAGAGTACTGATACCTAACATATATAAATTATTACATCATTCAATCATCATAACATAAAATATAGAGGAATCAAAAGATAACTCTTAAACAACTAGCATTGCCTCTTGCACATCTTTAGAAGCTTCATTTGCTAGAAACCTACTAACATGAAATTCTTACTCTTGAGCCACTCGAATGAGTACCCAAGAGTCAAAGGGGAATGCCAACAATCTCTAAACAGAAAATAAGTCTGGTATGAATAGTAATATGTATTCTCGATAAATTGAGATCTAGTGATACCATGACTTTGAGCGAAACGGGTTTTTCCATCACTAGTATGCTTATCAAATTAATCTAACTCTGCTTCTACAATCACAATATTATTAAACATAATACTCATAATCAAACAAATGCATGCATGCATGTCAAATGGATAATTTTAACAATTTTTCTCTACATAACTGTTTCACCAGGGTGATTACGAACTTACATTGCGGACTGGAACCTACCAAATATAAATACCTAACTGACTTTAAAAGAAAACCAAATAGTTTATCCAAATATAAACTCTTTATATGACTTCTTATCTACCTCATGGTACTAGACCGACTAAGAACGAAATAGTTTTGTAGTCTCTCAAATGGTCTATCCCATCATGTATTCTTTTCTGTGTGTATCCTAATTTTATTTTCCCTCTAATACAGACCTACGCATTAGAATTTTGGACCAAGATAAGCTAAGAGTGATAGCTAAAGCATAGGGTGCAATCCTACACCAATCTCATCTGGTTTACAAATCGTCTAGGCTAAATTTGTCTCCATCCCATTTAACTAATGGTGATGAGAACATTAATCTTTTTAGTAAAATACTGGGTTAAGCGCTTTTAATAATTCCTTGAAAATATAAACCTTTATAAATATTTCAATTCATTGAAATTAACGCTTTAAAATAAGGAAATCTATAACCATTTAATATTTAAATCATGGACCATGTTATTCTGTCCGGGTGAGAAAAAAAACACGCTCACCCAAAAATTGCCCTTTCGTTGATATCGAGGGGGGGGGTATTTTTGTAAATCTCCCCCTTGCAGCCTTAGTTGCTGACTTAAGTGGCAAATCTAAACTTGCCACTTAAGCCGCACTAACATCTGAAACTTAAGTTTTGTATACTCCAACATTTTTGTTAAATCATTATGCCAAAAATATGCGCTTTATAAGTCAAGTTGTAGCAAATAGAAAGCTAGTATCTTGGTCATATTCAAGTTTTACTAAAGTTAGTAAGCTAAAGATGAGTAAAGCTCACATCTTTAAATTAAAGTTTTAATCTTTAATATATTATATTTACCATGTTGTTAAATTATTGTATGTTTGGATCTTTGTCTTTGATTATATACATGTTATGAACATCATGTCTGTGTTATATACACTTAAAAAGTTAGCATCATTATGTAGTTTTATGACTTGAAATCCTTAGTTAAAAACATGTTTATGCTTTTAAAACTTAAATGCAAACTTTGTTATCATTTCTATAAGCATTTACTCTATGCTTTGAAAAATTAGTAAGCTTTATTGAGTAAGTTTTCAAAAGAAAATTCAATAGCTAAGATTTTGAAATTACGGCTTCTATAGCGATAATCGCTATTAATGCAGTTCTGAAAACGAACTACTTTTGATAAATTTGTTTGTTTTTGACTTAAGTTAGTTTCGAAAAATGTTTCCAAAACACATTTGAAGTGTAAACAAGTAATTATTTTTATTTAATTACTTGATTATCTATTTAATGATTATTTAAATTAATTAAATAGAGTAATCAATACTTAATTACCAATTAATTAAGAAATTTGTACTTAAGTTTTAATCAAGTAAGTTCGATTATAATTTGTATTATTAATAAAATTTAATTATTTCATAATGACTTTAATTAAGGATTAAGTATAATTAAGACTATATAAATTAATTAATTATTTAGGAAGGGTTTTTAATAATTAATTATCAATTAAGTTAAGTTTTAATTTAAGATAAATTTTAATCAAGTAAGTTCGATTATAATTTGTATTATTAATAAAATTTAATTATTTCATAATGACTTTAATTAAGGATTAAGTATGATTAAGTACTTAATTAAGATTATCTTAATTAATTAGGAAGGGTTTTAAATAATTAACTATCAATTAAGTTAAGTTTTAATTTAAGAACTTAATTAAGGTTTGTTTAATTATTAATTCAAATTTAAGTATCTATTTAATTATTAAATGAAGAATAATTTATGTTTTTAATTATTTATTTAAGGAATAATTATTATTTAGTTATCCCTTTAAGGGTTAATTAATATTTAATTATTATTTTAATAATTAAATAAATGTTTAAATATTTATTGAAAGGTTCTTAGTTATTTAATTATTAATTTAAATAATGATTTAGAATTAAATAATAATTAATTAGCATTTAATTATTATTTAGAGGCTTGATAATGGTTTAATAATAAGTTTAAATTTGAATTACTTACTTTATAAAGATGTTTTACTCCAAGGGATATCTTTGCCAACCAATTTTAAGCAGCCCATTGATTTGAAACTAAATGACATTTATTAGCAGAATAAAACAACATTCTGCTATTAATATAATTGATTGGATTGTATGTACACTTATTACCTATTCTGCTAGTTAAACTGAATTGATTTTAATCATCGCTTTAACATGACAAATCATCTTATTACTCTGCTATTATTGTGGATATGTTCATATGTTAGTATTATTATCATGTTATGTATTGAATGATATTTATGGACATCTATAACTTGTTTGTTGATTACGTTTGACATCTTTTAAGTAGAACAAAAACCTATTCTACTACATTGTTAACCAGGATATCTATATATTGGAACAAATCCACATCTGTTATTGTCACTTGAATACTTCATTTTTGTTGATTGGCTGTTATTAACTGATTCTTTATACATATTTGGTTGTATATAAACATCAATATTATAACTTGAATAAATCAAACTTAATTAAATGGGAACCATTGAAATTTCTGAACCTCCTTTCAAACTTCAAAAGTAAATGGATTTTCTTTAAGTAGGCTATAATGGTTAATACTTTACAATATTATTAAACCCATCTTGGTTCAAAGTAAAAAATAATAATTAACAGAGGTTTTCAAAATAGGTTATTATTTGAATTAAGTAAAAGCTTTTAGTTTGATTATTATTTTAGAATTAATAAAGGCGTGGAATTTATTAAATTGATTCATACAACTATGATCAAAAGATTTCAATATAGATTGTTGAAAATATTTACTTGTAAGTTAATTAAAGATCAAGGGTAAAAACGTTGTCATGTCAAGGTATGAGAGGTAATTAAAATACCCCAACTAGATCTACTTCACTGTTTCGAGAGATAATATTGGTTTAAAATCGATGGCTGATGATTAAATTTTGATATCTATAAAGGAATTAAAAAATGGTTGGAAATTCATAAAAGAAAATTATAATTGATTTTGATATTTATAAATAAAGTTAATAGATGATTTTGAATATTCGTAAAAGAAATTATAAAGGATTTTGTGATACTTACAAAAAGCTATAATAGTTGGAATATTTATTTGAAGAATTTTATAACTACACTTGAAGATTGTTTTTAAAATAAAAAGATTTTTAAAGTGGGTTAGAATATAAGAAAAATGAAATTTCCATCAGATAACAAGGATATATTTAAAGGATTTATCGAAGATATTTATAAAGGTAACTGAGATTAGTACTTTCAAATCGATTTTCTTAAAAATGATGATAAGAACATTTGTTCCACACTTAACACCGGAGGAATCATGTTTGGTTTTATTCTTATGTCCGTTCCTTTTAAATAACTTTGTTTGATCTTTTAGTATAATTTGGAAATAAGAAAGCTTTTAAATATACTTATTCAAATTTTATAAGTTATGAATATATTTTCTAGGTATTGAAAAAAAAATTGTGAATATACTTATGCAAAGGCAGTAAGTACATGAATATATTAGAGAAATATTCTACAAGAAACCTTTTGCAAATGAATGATTTGTTTAAATAAGACCTAGTAATTGCCATGTAACGACCAGTATTTTAGTGTATATTTATTTAAATTATTTAACTTTTTTTTATTCGTCTAAAACTCGATATGTTGGATTTTATAAAATAACTATTTTGATTTTTGTTTTAAAACTAAATTTATTTTGGGTTTCATAACAAATGAATTGTTTTGATATGAATATATTTAATAATACAAATCAATATTTGCTATTTCAGATCTTATTATTTTATTAAATTGTATCGATTTTGTTTATTTGAAATTGAATTCAAATACGTAACTCCATTTTTCTCAAATCTGTGAACAACTGGATGCTTTATATCCCACGTTCCTCGTTTGAAGCAACTCGTTCAAACTCTTTTTCCGAAAGAAGGGTTCAAATGGTTCGTGTATATCTTATAAAAAGGAAAAGAGAGAACGTAAGGGCCATTGTGCTTTCCCGCTCCGCCCCTTCTTCTCCTCTAGTTCGCTCCTCCGCACCAGTCTCCTACCTCCGCGTCCATCCCGTCTGAACCGACCCCTCCCTTGCCCAATTACCCCTCCGCCATTTGCCGTCGAACACCCCAAACTCCCAACCTTCGCTCACCCTTCCAACTGCGTCGACCCCCTCTGCTCCTGAAACCGTGCGGAACCCGTCCAGGTGCCACCATCTCCAAGCTCCACCCTCTCTCCCTGTGCCGCTGAACCACACCAAGCCTCCGACAGACAAGCCCGAACCCGCTGACCCACCTTTAGTGACACCCGAGTCTATCTCCACTGACCATAAGCCGAGCTGTCGTGACCCCTTTTATACGAGAATAAGTGTTTTCTTTCTTTCTTTATTTGTTCTGTTGATGTGAATTTTTGTTCTCGTGGCTGCGTGAGTTCCCTTTGTTTTTCTCGAGTATGTTGTATTGTGTTTGTCCATGTGTGTGCCTATTTGTTTATTTGAAAAATACGTATGCACACATATTTGTTTAAAAGTATGTATATGGACATATATAATGGTTTAGAGATGTTCATATAATTTGTAATATATATATATATATTGATTTTGGTGTATTGTGATGTGTGTGTTTAGCGTTGTGTCGATTTAAATATATATATATTTCAAAGCTACCGTGTTTATTCATATATACATATATATATATATATATATTATTGTGGTAAAAGAATTTATTTTGTGTCGAGTTGAAAACCGTTCCTAAACCAATAGTCGTATTGTCCCAAAATCCAATAATCGTACCGATCCTTTGAAATTTATTCCAAGTCGTGTTTGGATATCGTTATTTCAATTATGTGTCAATCCGTCTACCGTCTCATTTCTGTGCTGCGAAAGGTAAGTTTATCTCACACCTGACTTACATTTTTCATGGATGTTAGATCAATAATGAACTGTTATATGAAATGTATAGGATTGCTGATAGAAATTGTTTGATTTAATATATATGCACATTTCATATGTGACACGTCACACGATATATTCATATGACACGTAGTTGCATTGATGATATATATGTTGTGATTGTTGTTATGTGATTGTTGATACCCCTAATTTAGGAAAAATCACTAAGGATTGAAATGATACATACCCGAACGGACATTAGAATAGGAAAAATCGTTATGGGTTAAAATGATAAACCTAAACGATTTTTACTGAATTTGGGATCGCGGGTTGAAATGATAGACATGTAGAATTTTTATAAATCGCGGATTGAAATGATAAATATTTGTATCACTTGACCATAGGGTAGAAAACTATATACGGACACCGTTGGTCGTGTTTTCGAAGTAAAATGATTTGGAATTTGAATTTAATTTAAGATTTTTTTTTATATTTATATTTTAAATATTTAAAAACTAGATTTTTATAAATTTTGAATTATATGTTTTAAAATTATTTTTATAAGTAAATATAGATTTTTAAACTTTTATTTGAGATTTTACTTATAATTTATTTATTTTAAACCATATAATTTAATTATATAAGTCTTTTTATATTATTGTAAATAATTCTTTTAAACCTATTTCCATATTATTTTATCCTATATATGTTTATAATTTATATTCTAATTAATTTTAGAATTTTATAAACTTATATATATATCTATTTTCAAAGTTAAATTTCTTATATATATATATATATTATAAACTTTAATAATAAACCAGGAGTTGGATAAGTTAAGATTTCGCGATTTAAATTCGAGTGTAAAAGATATAAAATTTATATAACGATACTTGATTTAGCGAATGAACTGGTATAAGATATGGATTTGAATTCGAACTGATTTGAACTTATAAGAGATAAACTTGAATTGTGAAATTGTTTTGAATTTGAATGTCCAATTTAAGGAGTGAATTTGATTTTAAATAAACTGAATGCGATTTTGAATTTGGCCTCGAACTTTTAAAGAAATAAACGTTGATTGCGTAAATTGATTTTTATTTGAATCTATAATTGATATGAAATGAATTCGAATTTTTAAGTAATCGAATGTGAATTTAAATATATAAATTTTATATATGGAATCGATTATATAATCGTATGGTTGAAATTAGAATATTTGTGAAATCGAACTTGAAGGAATGGTTTAAATTTGTATGAGCTGTTTGAATTAAAATATAAGGTTTTGGTTTAACTTTATAGTAATAAAATTTGAATTCAACGGCTTGAGTTATAAATTTTGATATGATTCGTTGCAATTGAAATAAAAGATTTAATTTGAATTATATAAAATGGAATTTGAACTTAAGTGATTGAATTTTTGAATCGACTTAAATGAATCCTTATAAAGGAAAATCGGATTATGTGAATTGTTTGAATTTATAAATAACGATTTCGAATTATATTACTTGAATTATAAACAAGATATGATTTGGTTAAATTGATATGTATGTTTTGATTTGAATCGAATATATTGAATTTGAGGCGAGATGTTGGATTTTGAGAATTGACTTAATGGGTTTTATAACAAGTTAAATTTTGAATCATTTGGATGGTTTCGAATTTGAAATTTTGCGAATATAAGCCGAACCAAAATATATTCCAAATCAAATAGTATAGTATTTGCTTATACTATATTTGGAAATCTTTCGATATGGTTTCTAAATCGATTTGATTCAAGCGATTTGAGTTGTTTTCAAATTTAAATATATTCGAAGTTAGATATTTAAATATAATTTCAAATTCGAATATGAGATTTCTTATAAACTATTTTATAAGGTGATTTATAAAATAATGATCACGGTGTGAAAAATGTAAACGATTGGTTGTTAAAGAGACCGGGATTTGTCATACTCTCTGCCAATACCGAAAACCACTTTAACAACTATGTCCGCGGTGGAGTTCCAGAATAAAGGGGATGATTTGGCGAACGACTCCGTTTATTTATTTCATATTAATTACGAGACCCTGACTACCTTGAGTCAGCTTGATGTGGCTAAAACAGGAGTTACGCACGGACCAAGTGAGGTCATACCTCCTATCGAGCACACTTCTTCGATATTATTCTATTACTGTTGAGATTCGATTTGGGCCCTTTTGATTATGGAAGTGTGTATCGAGGTGGGCGGTAGTAGCTACTATGCGTTACCACCAGTCCGGCTCTGCAAACGGTGAATCCACCCTGGCATTCCTTGTGTGCCTTATCACATATCTTATACGATCCCACTACGACTTTGTTTTGTATCGTTTTATATGGAGTGCCCTTTGATCAACCTCCAGTTTGCGGAGGAATCACAGTACTATATATACTATAGGAATATATAAACGGTGTAAGGGTAATCCCGCTTATGCTATTTTGATATTTTATTTTACTGATAGACACTATTGTATATAGCGTATTATACTACATAGTATTAGTTTGACGGATCCTTAAAGGATGGTGATCTCAAACATCCTTTAAGATACTGATTGTGTTTCATCGAACATTTCATTTGAATTGATTTACTTCCATGAGAATGTCAGTCTTGATCCGAGTTGTTTTGTTTTGCATTATTGCTCGGGTCAGATCGAGTATTCCAGTTTCGAGATTCATCTTTGGAGTTTGGAGCTTATATTGGATTTTTGGCTAACCTATATCTATCTGTTGATCAGTTGATTCAGTCGTTCAGTTATTTCTGTCATTCTGTTTCAGACAGTTATCAATTATTTATTTTATTAGATTTCCGCTGTATTATTTATGCAAACTCTGATGTAAAAATTTATTTAGTAGCTCCATGAACTACTATTGTATTTTGTATTTTCCGCTGTGAGATATTATATTACTTTGTATATATGTTTGTGATCTGTGATTCTGTGATTTATTCTATTTACCTCAGAAGCTAATAACAATCTGTTGTTTTGGACGGTCCGAGTTGACATGTTTTGTCGATTCGGCACGGTCAAAATGGCAGGTCGTTACATGCCACGGGTAAATAAATATCTTTATTGATTAGTTGTTTGTTTATTTGATAGTTAAATAACCGAGTATCAAATATGGTCATTTTAACTTTGGAAATTTATCTGACAAATGATAACAACTCATTCTCATAAACGGATATGGGGCGAACTTCACACTTGTGTATTGTCGGTTTATTCTTAAAGAACCGAGTTGTGTTTTTTAGAATCTATCGATTTCGTTCAAAAAAGATCGGGATTGGACCTAGTTGTTTAAAAACTACTTTGATTCAGCTGATGCGTTTCGAACTGGAAATATTTTGAAGATGATTGAAATGGGTCATTGGTTTTGTTCAAACTCAGAACGAACTTGTATGAATGAATGCTAGCATTGCATATCTCATGTAAGGCAATGTTAACATTCCAATATATTCTATTATTTATAAGGTAAACGTAATATTTAATCTCATCACCCAGTAAATGGTTAAAGTAAGGACATGCGAGAGGACTATTTGTGTCGCTCTCGTTAGGATATGGTCATTCCATGTCTAGAGTTGATATATTTGTATGCTTAGGGACTCGTTATGGTTGTTTATTAATCGAATCGATCATATTTGATGTCATCCAGTTTTTAAGGATGATTCCAATCTTGAATACCTAAGGTGCAAATCAATGCATCCGCCCATACTTTTTATCTAGAGATGTACAACTTGGGTGGGTAGACCCTCACCCTTTCAGAGTTGGAATTTATTCTTCAATACGAACTTTCGGTTTTGATCGCATACTTATTATGCTAGAACGTGAGATACAAATATTTCGACTATTTTAATACATTTACTTGTGAATTGTGTACATTATTATAATATCACTGGATATTTATTATAAAAAATTGGTTATCATAAGGTAAAAAACTCGTTCGTGTTTATGTGCGTCGTGGTCTTACAAGATACCATTGATTTAAAAAGATTTCAAAAATATAATAAATAAAGTTCTTTAGGATTTAAGCTTACTCGCGCTAGCATTTTCAGACTGACCTTGGCGTTATTTTGCTATAATGTTGGGTCAGACCGAACATTTTTGTCAAGTTAGATTAAGTCTTTTGGAGCTTAGGAAGGAGTTGAACGCCAGGATGTATTTCCGTATTTCAGCTTTATTTTTCGTTATGTATGTATGTTTGTGTTTAGTTTTCATTATTTGTAAAGACAGTTGTTATTACTGTCCGTAGTTGTTATAGGTTAGTGTTACACTCGGATATGTATGTACATGTAAATCAAAGTTCTTTATTTTTGTAAAGACTTGTTTTATATTATAAAATTTTCATTGCAATATAATATGTTCTTTTATCTCTTTCTTTCACCCCTGATAAACCATCTTTCAAACGACTAGATGATCGACACAGAAATACCTAAAACGTATTAAGTATCACCTTTAGTGGCAAGAAAGTCAGTTTGTTACACGTGGTATCAGAGCTTAGATTAAGCGAACACCTAGGCTTTGGTAGGGGTATGACTCAATATAGATAGGGCTAGTAGTACCCTAAAACGTGTTGAGTGTATTATATATAAGAGCGCTATTTGTTAGTGCTATAAAAGAAAATGGCTTTTATATTGTGTTGTTTTATTTTTTAGGTGAGTTATGAATTATGGTCGGTATGGAATGTACACCTATATCTATAGGGATTTATAAATGCTTGAATAAGGAAAATTGACACGATATTGTTTTAAATAAGTAAATGAAATAAATTTGCCGAAAAATATACTTTATGTATCGATTCAAAATTAATTTTCAAACTAGTATAGTATTTTTGAAGTATTTGTAGCTAAGAAATGATATATTAGAAATAATATATTATTATTATTATTATTATTGAAGTTGTATGAAAACCACTTCGATCCGGCTGATGTGTTTTGAATCAGAAATATTTTAGATGATTGAAGATGAAGTTATTCGGTTTCGTTCAAGCCCAGAATGAACTTGTATGGATGCATGCTAGCATTGCATATTTCCTAAAAGACAATGTTAACATTTCAAGATATTCTGCTATTTATAATGTGAAGGAAACATTTAACCTCATCACCTGGTAAACGACTAAAGCAAAGACATGCGGCAGGGCAATGTGGGTCGCTCCTATTAGGATGTGATCATTTCATACCTAGAGTCAATATCTTTGTATGCTTATGGGTTCATTATGGTTGTTAATCAACCGAGGTGATCATATCCAACGTCACCCAGTTTTTAAGGATGGTTCTGGTCCTGAGTAGCCAAGGTGCAAATAAACGCAGCTTTCTGCACGTTTTATTTAGAGATGTACGGATTCAATGGGTAGACCCTTACCCTTTAAAGTTGAAATCCGTTCTCCAATATAAACTTTTGATCTTGATTGTATACCTATAATGTTGGAACGCGAGATGCAAGCATTTCGATTATTTTAGTATATTTACTTGTGAAGTGTAGACATTATTATATATTACGACATATTTATTATAAAAGTGTTCTGCTTATCGTAAGGTAAAAACCCGTCCATGTTTATGTGATTGTGCGGCATGATCTTACGAGATATCTTTGATTTTAAAATATTTCAAAAATATAATAAATTAAGTTCTTTATGATTTGAGCTTACTCATGTTGGTATTCTAGACCGACTTGGACATTATTTTACAATAATGCTCAAGTCAGACTAAGCATTTCTGCCAGTTTAGCTTAAGTTTTTTGAAGCTTAAAAAGGAGTTAGAGGCAAGCATCTGTATTTTAGTTTTATTTTTCGATGTGTATATGTGCTTACGTTTAGTCTTCATTATTTGTAACCATAACTGTTATCTGTTAGTGTTGTGCTCTGATATGCATGTATATTTAAAATCGAAGTTTTTTATTTTTGTAAAGACTTGTTTTATATAATAAATTTTTCATTGTGATATAAGATTTTGTTCTACCACTTTCTTTCTTTCTTTCACCCCTAATGAACTATCTTTCAGACGACTAAATGATTGGCATAGGAATACCGAGTATGTATTAAGTGTCGTCTTTAGTTGTAAAAAAGTCGGTCTGTTACATTCACCTACAACCATATTTGTTTCCATATCAGCGGTTGCCTCGTTTGAACTTATGTCCATGTTATTTACTTCGATATTAGATTGCATAGCAATCCTTGGACGAGATATCTGAAATTCCCCTAAAACGTTTTTTAATATAATTTTCAATTCTACAACCATAACAATTAATTACATATGATTCACATACCTCTGACTCATATTATATAACTCGGATAGTGCAGGATATACGGAAGGCGACCTATGATAACATGAAGGTCCAATAGTGTTAAATGGTGTTGGTCGATGTGGAACATAGCTACATATAAAACATTAAAACTATCAACTACTAAATAACACAAATTGTTAAAGATCATAAAAATTTCTAAATTATCATTCACATTTTCATTATATGTGTAAAGCTCCCTTAAATCAAATGAGGATACAAAATACCATGCCATAACTCATACATAGCAGATACCCAGAATAACTTTTTTGTCGAATGTAATTCATTGTCATGGATGTAGTATTAAAGCTGGACGATTCATTTTCATGACCAGTTCCGATAGTCTTCACTCTTCTAGTATTGTCTTCAGTTTCATGGTTAACTACATTTGGTGCTATAGGTTTTTCTACTTGCACGCTTTTAGTCTTTAAAATAAACAGCTCTATGGATTTCATTATAGCTGAGAACATTAAGTCTACATCATCATCAACTATTTTAGTGGCTTTCGATCCTTAACCCGTAGGCCGGTTGTACACTAAATCTATATCAAATTCATCAGATTTTATCTTGATCGATTTATATATCGATTCTTTCAATCGAACCAACTTACATCATTTAACAACTTTCGCCAGTTTATTTGACCCTCCAACATACTTTCCAAAATTATCTTCATTTATTATCAATTCACCACGAAAATAACATATTATTGAAACACATTTAGGAGTCATCATACGTTCAAGAAAACAAAATTTTCACTAATTTGATAACGAACCAAACGTCAAACTCTACAAACACCAACACTGCTGAATTAAATTTAAAAAAAAAATTTACCTTCACGATTTGATCGAGGAGAAAAAATTATTGATTCTCAAATAGATCTACTTTCGAACTAATCTATGATTTCGTGCGAAAATAAGGATTTTGGCTGAAATAATATTTTGAATAGAACGAATTTTTGTTTGAATAGAACGGTGGAAGAAAAAGGAGGATGGCATATTATATGTCAAAACCAGATCTCGACGTCATCTGAAATGTCGTCCACTGACAGCATTTCAGATGTCGCATAGGTGAATTTTCGTATAGTAGGCAGCATCCCAAATGCCGTCCACCGTAAAAAAGAAATTACTGACGACATCCGATATGGCAACAGCATCCTACATGATGAAAAACAACATATTTTTGTAATTAATTTAAAAAGTAGTCTGTTTTTATTATAAGTTTTCAAAACCAATCCAAACAAAACAGGATTCCTTTTCAAAACGATCAATTGAGAAGTTTAGCAATGGATAACAATAAAGCTGTATATGAGAAAAAACACGGGAAAAAGGTTACAAAATGCAGGGTTGTGACAATTTCTTAACCAATAAAATAGCATGGAAAGTTTATTATTTTCATTGTAATGTTAACCGGTAAATAAGCCCACACAGCATGGATGCAGCTTTGGATAGTAAGTGGCTTAATAATAGTAATGCAGATTATAGAGTAACCGAAGCCCGAACAGTTCTAGGAGTTCTGAAACAGGCAATACTCCACCCATAAGAAACAGAGGACGATTGGATAAGCAGGAATGAACTAGAAAAAGAAGAAAAAAAGACAGTAAAATGACAACTAATTTTCAAAGAAACTGATCTTCTGGAGTACGTGTCCGGTTATAACTAGCTGATGGATGCAAGCTATCACAAAACTATCATAAAGGTTCATTTACTAGAAATAATCTGATAGAGAAACAACTTACCAGATATCAAGTCAAGTTTGGTTGAAAAAATGTGGAAGGTTTTATTTAGATCCCACCACGCTGTTACTATAATACTAAATAAAACATAATTTAAAGTTTAAACAAAAATTCAATCCTCGAAAAATTAAGGTCCTCGTTTTCAAGAGGTAAACGGGTCGGATCGAAACGAACGGAGGTGTAACATAATCCTATCCTCTATAAAGGTTTTGGACTGGCACGGACCAGACAAACACTAAGTTCAAACACTGTTCGTATAGAGTCGGACAACAGATGGATAATGTTCGAACAATAGAAAAACATTGAATATTTTTTGATCGAACTGAACGGTGATGTGTCCTACTCCTGTTTTATAAGAGAATCATACAGACACAGACCGAACATTTTATGGTCTCGGACCGAGCCGGACAACGGATTATCATATATCCGATAGACAACCCTACTCGTTTTAGCTTGTCAAGTTAATCATAGCAAATACGCATCATAGTTATAAAACCAAATTTAACATCGAGTTGTAAACTAATTACTTGTGGTTCACGTGTTATTAGCTAAAATCAATATAATACTAAATAAATACATGTATAATCAGCTTACCGTGGAGTGAAGTTTATGCCTCGTTATACCTTGTGCTCTGCTGTCCCTTTTTCTCATGCATAATTGCGATGAATTAAAGGTGACTATTATAAGATCCATCTACATAAGTTTGACGTGCAAGCTTCACATCACATATAATCATTAAACTTTAGAATATAATCCTTCCGGGTCTTTTCCTTTTTCCAATTGCAAATTGCAATATAGTGGCTTCTGCTCCAGGTCCACATGCTTGCAAAATTAATAGTTTGACATTACAAACGTAGCAGGCGATCCGATGTCAATTATATCAGCTCCGTATACTGAACAAATTAACACAAATTTACATGTTAACGCCTTTTTGAGAGAGATAATATACCTTTAACTGAATAAAATAGGAGGGAGAATTAATAAACCATGCAGTAAATGAAAACAAACAAGTGTAATAGTAATACAACAGAAAATCAGTCTCTCTCTTGTTTACTGCTTCTTCTTTAAATTTACAAAATGGCTCTGTGATTTATTTATTTATTATTATTTTGCAGATATTTTAAAGCAAATGGCTCTTATACTTTTGGCACCCCTTCTTTGCAACAGAAAAGCGAGACTTATACATGAAAAATTATGTCGCTTGCATGTTTCCCTAGCTTAAAGAATGGACCATCAAAAAGCAAGCAGATCATAATTATTTCATCATGAACAAAGACCATACATGTGGCTATAGTAAAGAATGAAGTAATATATTGAAGTAATACCATTTATTGGTAACTGATAATATCGCAAAGAAGCCAAGGAGATAGGCTGTCAAAATCTTAGTTTTAATTCAATATGGTTAAGGGAATAATCTGTCATGTTAAATATTAAGAATCATTGTATCCAAAGGACAACCAATGTTGACATTAACTCTAAGAAATATGGATGATAGCAAGTGACCCATTACAAGATTTGCTGTAAAAGAAACAAATAATAGTGGCATCATTACAGAAAACCCTTTAATATTATTATTATTTTGAATATACTCCAGAAGAACCCCATGGACCGGTAACTCCCGAAAAGAATTAAATTGTGTTTGTTCGCTTCAACTCATAACACTTATAATTCTCAAGTGCTATTTCTGCGAGAACTGTGTGCAAGACAGAGCTAGAACTGGATCGCTCATCAAATAGGCACTCATTTTAGTTGCACCACGCTTGTGGACTTAAAGGCCGTTTATTAATATTCTTGTCATACAAAAACAGAGGTGATTAATCTACCCTTAAATTTAAAAATAAGCAAACCACATAACCAAGTTAATACAGAAAAATGCAGAAGCAAATCACTTAGTTCTAAATTTCTCCATCCATGTGTACCCAGCCAACAAAAGCATGGAAGTTTTTGCAAAAGAGTACATTGTTCTTCATCTTGCAGATCTTTTTTGCAAAATATAGGATGTGTCAACTTTCATTAGCAAGGTATGCACAAACAGAAAAAAAAAATCTGGAATTAAAGAATCTTGCGTGTATGATTTCATGATGCATGGATGATGGATATTTTTTAAAAACATAAAATTATGATACGTAATATATGAGTCTTATTTAAAGACTATAAAATTTATGATTCCATGGTGATAATGAAATTTCATCGGCTTACGTACAAAATTATTTTAAGTGCCTTGAGTGATGAAAATGAAGTGTATACAACATGATTTTATATAGTAAACTTAAACCATAGATCTATCTTTCAATAGATGCTTATAAGCAGTGGCGGAGCAACATTGAGGCCGGGGAGGGCACGTGACCTCCCCAGGATTCAAGAAAAAAATGCTGATTGAATATAATTATGGAAGCCATAAATTTCCAAACTTCAGCAAATTGATAAGCCTAGGTAACCACATTAGTGTTAGTATTTCATTGTACTAAATTTTGCAAAGGAGGAAAAAAGATTCAAATTTGCAATCTGAAATGTTTCATTGTGCCCTCGCCAACAAAAGTTCTTAGCTACGCCACTGCATAAGATTTGAAACCGTGCCCTATTCCTCCCATCACGGGTCTACATATTTATTATACAACCAGCATAATTGTTGGAATCTAGATTATGTACGATGAGGTTTGATTATCGAGCCCTGCCTTTGATTTGATTTTGTCAATTTTATTCCAACTTCGATGAAATTACACAGTATTCAATGTTGTCTTGAATGCACAATAAGTTTCACATGTCACTCTATTTTTGGTTAAAGCGCTTATTTCTGAATTCTCCCAATTCATGTCAGTATAGTAGATTAGAATAAACAAGCCACTATGTTGTGATTTGTGACATGTAATCACATGGATGTTGAAGACGACAGGAGATTTGGAGATTGGAAACTGCAGATGCAGCTGAAAAGGGCAGAAGTGGACACAGCAGGTATTCAGACGTCTGAAGGCATCAGACCAGACGTCTGAGTTGTCAGAGAAATGGTTCCTGAGGGTTTGGTCAGACGTATGACCATCCCTGTCAAGACGTCTGAGCCGACATGGCCTGTTTTGACCCGGTTTTCTGCGGCATATCTTTTGGAGATTTTTGTGGGGGCAAATTGGGTATTTGCCTAGGTTTTCTATTTTTCTATATAAATAGCTTTCAGGATTGGATTAGGGTATGACCGAATAGAGTGTAGGCTATGTGCCTTTAGGGCTTGTGCCCTAGAGATGAACATTAGGAATTGAGGGCTGAGATAAGCTAATCTTATTGGTGCCTCCAGATTGCCCAAGGATTAGCCGTCGTTCTTCATTGTTCTCCTTCTCCAACAAGTGTTGTAGTCATCTGGATATTCTTTCTTATCAATAAGGTTATTGATTCTTGTAATTTTGTTTAATATTTGTTTTGATCCATTGAGTGTAAACAAAATTTGTATTTGTTGAATTAATAAAGAGGGTGGTTGGGTGAAATATCTTGTGTTTGCGCGTATGATTTCATATCTGTGTTTGTTTCCATAGAAATCATATTTAAGTAACTGGTTGAAGAACATCTCAGTCGCTTCCGCAAAGGCGCAGTTTTCATAACAGTTGGTATCGAAGCTAGATTATCGTAAAACTTAGAGTGATTTTAGATTGAAAATTTTGATTTTTGTTTGGAAAAAATTTGATTTTTTGTTTGAAAAAATCGATTTTTTTTAATGTCGGATATGATGGCGTTTCCGAAAATGACTATTTTTTTAATTGTTGGTTGATGGAGATGAAGAGAAACCCTCCGATGTGGATGAGAGAAGATGGAAGAAGATGAAGAAATTGGCAATTGGTTTGATTTGTTTGTACCTTGGTGATTCACTTCATGTTTTCGACAGGGGTCTTCATGTTGATGATGCTCGAGGGATCCGGAGTGATCGATAAAGAAACTCAGGTCAAGTGGTAGACAGGTGTCGTTGTGGAAGTGCAAGCACTTTTAGACCGTTGGTTGATGCACGGTGCAACTCAGGTGGTAGATGCATCTTTTGCAGACTGGGTCATGTTTGTAAGTAATTGAGGTGTGGCCGTAATCCTTTCAAATCGATTGGATGTATCTCGTTACCCGGAAATCGAGGTTGGTTTTAATTGAGAATAGGAGTCGAAGAAAGAGCTAGATGAGTTTGGTGATTGTTGGAGTGTTGATACGATTTCAGATTAAGGTGAAGCATTGTGATTTATGATATCGCATGTCCATGCTAGTCGGTTGACTTGTTGTTGATGTGATTTCATATTAAGGTGGAGTGTTGGGATTTGTGATATGTAATCACATGAATGTTGAAGACGACATGAGATTTGGAGATAGGTAACTAGAGATGCAGCTGAAAGGGGCAGAAGTGGACATAGCAGGTATTCAGCCGTCTGAAGGCATTAGACCAGACGTCTGAGTTGTCAGAGAATTGGTTCCTGAGGGTTTGGTCAGACGTCTGAGCCGACGTGGTCTGTTTTGAACTGGTTTTCTACAGCATATATTTTCGAAATTTTAGAGGGGGCAAATTGAGTATTTGTCTAGGTCTTCTATTCTCCTATGTAAAGAGTTTTCAGGATTGAATTAGGGTATGACCGAATAGAGTGGAGACTGTGTGCCTCTAGGTCTTGTGCCCTAAAGATGAAGATTAGGAATTGAGGGCTGAGAGAAGTTATTCCTATTGGTGCCCTCAGATTATCCAAGGGTTAGCCGTTGTTCTCATTATTCCCCTTTTCCAACAAGTATTGTAGTCATCTAGATATTTTTTTACTTTCTCAATAAGGTTATTGATTTTTTTAATTTTGTTTATTGTTGGTTTTGATCCATTGAGTGTAAACAAATTTTGTTTTTGTTGAATCAATAAAAAGGATGGTTGGGTGGAATATTTTGTGTTTACGCGTATAATTTTATATCTGTGTTTGTTTCCACAGATATCATCTTTAAGTAATTGGATGAAGAAAAACCTAGTCGCTTCCCCAAAGGCGCAGTTTTCATAACACACTACACAAAATGGCTAAAACTCTTGCTTCCCTTCTTTTTATCGGTAATCTGTCTATATATACATGTTGATTCGCAGGATCAAAAAAATATGGGTAAATATGTCAAAACAGAGTACAAATTATACCTCTTCCCTATAAGATGCTAAAACCTCTCTATCTAATAACCCTGCATAGGATACACATTAAAACAGGAGTACTAATTATATGCATGGAGGGTCCATTGTCGAACATATATCCAAATTAAAAACTATATTTGGTAGCAAAATACGTTTAAGTTGCAGTTGCACTAAATTGGGTATAATAACACATGCAGGTGCCTGAAACATACATATGTGTCTGTACACACACTGTACGCAGATACCCCATTCATATTGTTGAACAGACGTAACAAACTGAAGCAGCAACATCAACAAAGACAACTGACCAAATGCTACTTCTTTTAGCTAAACAATATCTCAAATCTTTAAGCTTTGTTTAACATATAATTCAGTGGAATGACGTTGAAAGTTTAAACTAGAGTAACTTCCACTTGCAAACATATGATTTGTCCGTGATTCACGAAGTTTAGTGACCAGCAACACTTAACAAAGTGCTATTGAGATCACTATTTATCACTGTTTATGACCCAATGTGTAAAGAAACATGATCTACATAGTAACTAAAGCTCGTTTGTTATGGCTTCAGAGTGACGATGCCCAAAAAAGTGGATCTGGATACAAAATGGAAGCACAGTAGATTAAATTGTTAAAATAAAGCATGCATGATTGTTTCAGTCTTTATAATATGCTTTTGCAATTTTTATACATATATGTGTGCTTTGAGACATCGCACTTATATTATTAAATCATATGCAGAGCGTGGACCACAGATGATGTTTTTGCACCTGCTTACATGGTGTTACTATTACTGTCCCTACTGTTACTTTTATGGACATAACCATACAACATGCAGGAAATTTGTGTTTAAAGCTTCGGGTATAACGTAGTAGTAACATATAGAAGTCCTTTTTGCATAACTGGCTATGTGTTATTGCCATGTTCAAGTATTCAGTATGCAAGTTGGTCTTTTCATCTTTGAACGAATTACTTAACTACTTTGTATGATCTTAACTAATCAAACTGTATCCATTAGAATAAAATGAATTGTCATTGTTCTTTGCATATGTTCAATTGTCATGACTTGACAAACGAATGAATCGTGCATGTACAAAAATAAAAAATGCAATATTAAACATACTTCAAATTCATTTTGTAATGTGTGCTCATTGGAAAAGGGTAGTATACATTTTATGATATGTAAAATTCAAATACTCAAGTGATTTAATACAAGCACATACGAACGTGCATATATACTCGGTCTATGAATGTTCACAACTCACCGTAGCTAAAAGAACTTTCAAGTTATTAGTTCTATGAATGTTTTTCAGCTGTCATGGTCTCTCGGTCGTTAATTCAGGTTCTGTTTATGTTGGCATTGGTAGTGTCAAATCTACTTGTATGAACGCAACTATAAATGCTTGCACATTCTGATTAAATGCAGATCCACCTGAACGTGCATACATACTCGTATTTATAAGGGGTCGGCTATTTGCAAAATCAAAATAATTTGTCGTACAATAGATTTGAACCGCTGTATTTCATTGTATTCGCACACAGAGGTTGAAATCGGAAGGCAATCCAAAGATTGTATGAATCATCAGTTGTGGTGCCATTTTGTCCTAAGACTTATATGATTAGTTAAGATCATACAAAGTAGTTTTCAAACTAATTACAAAAATATGCCACTTTTTCTCAGGAATACAAAGTAGGTGCCATTACAAGTCTAAAAATCGCCAATATGTTTTTTTTTTTTTTTTATTTAGGTCGGTTTCTAAGACTTATAATGAAAATAGAGCAGTTTCCAAACTAATTACAAAAATATGCCACTTTTTCGCAGGAATAACAATGGCGGCATCTCGGATGTCGTTAGTTTTTGTTTTTATTTATTATTATTCAACTGGCTCCGTCTCGGATGGAGCCAATAAAAAAATAAAATATTGGCGACATTTGAAATGCTGTCAAATCAACACTGGCCGCATCTCGGATGCCGCCAGATTTTCTATTTTTTTTCAACTGGCTCCATCCAATGTAAAAAAAAAAAAAAAAAAAAAAATTACATTGCCTCCATCTTAGATGGAGTCAGCTGAAAATAAAATAAAATAAAAAATCTAGCAGCATCCAAGATGCCGCCATTGTTAATTTGGCAGCATTTCAGATGTCACCAACAAAATTCTTATTTTATTGGCTCCATCCGAGATGTAGTCAGTTGAAAAAAAAAAAACTGGCGGCATCCGAGATGCCGCCATTGTTATATGGAAGGAAACTGGTCTATTTTTGTAATTAGTTTGCAGACCGATCTATTTTTGTTATAAGTTTCAAAAACCGGTCCAAATTAAAAAAATCACACACACACATGTGTGTGTGTGTGTATATATATATATATATATATATATATATATATATATGTGTGTGTGTGTGTGCGCGCGCGCGCGCGCGCGTATGTGTACGCATATTTGTTCACAACTATTGAGTATTCCATGCCATATCAAGAGAACTGCTGTTGCAAAACTACATATCATATTAATGTACCCCATCTAAGAATCTTTAATAACAAGACCCTCAAAAAGCTATAAAAGCCATAACCATTCACACAAAAAACAATATCCAAACTTCAAAAAATTACAAACAACCATGGTCTCTGAATATATCAACTCCAAGCATGTGTGTGTAATTGGTGCTGGTCCATCAGGCTTAGTGTCAGCTAGAGAACTAAGAAAAGAAGGACACAGTGTCGTGGTACTAGAGCAAAATTTTGATGTTGGTGGGCAATGGCTATATGAACCTAACATAGAAAAAGAAGATGCATTGGGTAGAAAAACACCTTTAAAAGTACACAGTAGCTTGTATGCTTCACTTAGGCTAAATTCTCCGAGGGAGATCATGGGATATACCGACTTTCCATTTCACTCGAAAAAAGGAAGAGACATGAGAAGGTTTCCAGGTCACGCTGAACTTTTATCTTATCTTAGAGATTTCTGTCTGCGGTTTAGACTGAGAGAGATGATAAGGTTCAATACTAGAGTTGAGTATGTAGGCATGACGAATACCAGGGATTTCAGGAATTTAAAATGGATTGTGAGATCTAAGGAGCTGGAAAGGGGTGTGGTTAAGGAAGAAATTTTTGATGCAGTGGTCGTGGCCAATGGACATTACTCGAAACCTAGACTGCCAAGCATCAAAGGTATGCGCTTACATTCTACAAAGTAAAAAATTATGTTCTGTGGTTCTGATTTTCATCAATCATTCTACATAGGAATGGATACATGGACAAGAAAACAGATTCATAGCCATGTATACCGAGTTCCCGGCCCCTTTCGAAATGAGGTTAGAAATTATATTTGTTTTTTGTAATAGCACATACTACATACTTCACATAAGAAGGTGCTCATTCTAATGTGCTTACAGGTAGTGGTAGTTATTGGCAATTCTATGAGTGGCCAAGACATATCCTTGGAGTTGGTGGGAGTAGCAAAGGAAGTACACATTAGCACCAAATCCCTTGACATCTCGGAAGGCCTATCAAAAATAATCGACAAATATCAAAACTTACACATACATCTACAGGTAACATCAAAACTGTATTCCAATACATTAAGAAAATTTTAACCAAAATGGCTCATCCTATGTTGTGAAGTATTTGACAAGTAGAGTTATGTCATTGCAGGTAGACTGCCTATATGGAGACGGAAAGGTTTTGTTTGTTGATGGTACTTGGGTCATTGCAAATTCTATAATTTATTGCACTGGGTGAGTTGATTTTGTGAAAAGTATAGTAGTACGCATTAAAAACTTCAAGTAATAAAGTGTGGACTTTGAACTCTAAAAGTAGCAATATACAAAATTTGAGTCATGATATCAAGTCAAGCTAAAGGAATGAGTAAACCTTGTTTTCCTTTGAAGGTACTCTTATTCATTCTCATTTCTTGACACCAAAGGGATAGTTTCAATCGACCACGATAGAGTTGGACCTTTATATGAACACACTTTTCCACCATCACTTGCCCCATCTCTGTCTTTTGTAGGCATTCCAAGAAAGGTAAATGTTTTTATTTTATATTAATTGTTTCAGGAGAATATAAGCAATTTTCGACAAAATAGGCGTGTCATACACCACGAATCCTCAAGATGATAAACTACAAACCATGCATGCCCATTTGTTACCAGATCGACCTTCATTGCAAGTTATATGTTTGGAAACAACCATTATTATACATTGAACAATTTTTTTTTTTTTTTTTTTTTTTTTTTAACATTGCAGCTCATAGGATTTCCATTTTTTGAATCACAAGCTATATGGATCGCACAAGTATTATCAGATAAAAGAAAACTACCATCATGGGATACAATGATGAGAGCGATTACAGAATTCTATCGGTTAAAAGATGATGCAGGCATACCGAAACACAATACACATGATCTTGCTGATTTTGAGGTAACTATTTAACAAATTATATCTGTGTAGTACAGAACTATCAACTGCAAATAGCTCTGCACGGTTATATAAGTGAAACACTTAAATGACATTTGGTGCACTTCAATTCCTTGAAAATGAAGTCAAATTGTTATAATCGTCATCTCATACAATATCAAATAGGCTACTTCTATTTGTACCCAAAGATTATCCTTCCATTTTTTTAATACATCATATTTTAATACTCATTTTCCCCCACATGCTTGAAATTAACCACACCTAGACCTAACAATAAATAGCTTAGTCACCCTTGTCAGTCACAAGTGTGAGTGATAACAACCCCACCCGTAGTGGGCGTGATTGGTAACAACACCCCCGCCGATAGCAGGCGTGGATGATAACAACACTCCCACTTTTCCCTAGTGAGGGTGTTTTCCTTTCAAAGCAAAGTGGGGCCAAGCGAGAGTACTAGCAAACTCACATCTTTAATCAGTGTGCGGTGAGCGTGGGTGCTAGTATGATCCAACCTCCTGTCTAACATGGTGGGAAAAAAAAAGAATACAGGGGCAAAATTTTAGAATGATGGATTGTGAAAGGAGAAACAATCGATGTAGAAATTCCAAAAAAAAAAAAAAAAAAAAAAATAAAATAAAATAAAATCTGTGGTGCGAAAGGAGAAACTTTGGCTGCAAATAGCCTTGGCCTATCTAATATATGTGTGTATGTAAGAGCAGACAGTGGAACATTAAGACGCATTTCTAATATGCATGGGAAACCGGTTTTAAGAAGCTTTTACTTTAATTTTCCCATTTCGTGCAACGATTTTGTCATATTATGATGTATCTTACATAGATTTCTGGTTAAAGTACTGTGATAGATATGGAGACAACTGCGGATTCCCACACTTGGAAGAATGGAGAAAAGAACTTTGTTTATCTGCTCTAAAAAATGCAGAAATGAACTTAGAAAGTTTTCGAGATATATTTGAAGACCTTGAACTACTTCAAGAAGCGCACAAAAGCCCTCATTTCATGCAGCTAGATCCAGATGTTATTAAAATATGAGGACAAACAAATTCAAGCTCTCTTATGAGCATCAAAGTCTTATGCTTTAATGGACCAATTTCTCATTTGTAAAACACATAAACATTTGTTGGCTATTCTATGATTGGGTTGATATGCAGAGTTTATTGGTATGTAACACAATTAAACATGACATTTTCATGCTTCTATAGGGAAAAAAAATTAAATAAAAAATAACCCTCTTATTTTAAGAGTCCTTTAAATTGTTGTTTTTTCAATCTTTCATTTTTTTCTTTTATTTTTCCTACAACATTATATTGCACACGATATGCATTTATAGAAGCACCAAACACAAAGTGCTTAAAAGTTGAATTTTACGTGTATCCCGAACTTGTACATAAACGATTGATCGTAAGTAAGTATACTAAAATGAATTTAATTATCTTAACTGTACTATTAGCCTCATTTGAATAAAGGTGACTATGGACCATTATTAACCAAGAATTGCATAGCCTAAAAATGTTTAGCTTCCAATTTGGGTTAAGTTAATTTTCACCTGATAAGAAATATATGTGATTGGCAGGTTGAGTTAAACACTTGATGCAAACAGGGAAATGTTTTTCTCCGGAATCAAACAAACCCCTCCTTGAATCCTTTATGATACTGATGTTTCCATTCTTCTTGTTTCAAAAATTAATAACCTAGTACAGTCACTATGTACCTGCATATCCCAAGATTGACATCGCTCCGTATATTTATAAAATTACGAAATTATGTAATGGATTATGCATAGAAAGAAGAAACGCTGATCAACATCATACAGTAATATTTCTATATAAATAGTGAATCAGGGAGAAGAGGGAGAATCATTTCATACCTTGTAATCAATTTGTTACTCCCTATTTTCTTGGTCTTCGGACATTTGATTAGAATAACAGAACCCTAGACATGGGGAGGTCCAGTGAAATACGCAGATAGGGAGGGAAAATGGCAGAGAGGGAAAAACAATCAATTTAGACGTTGGCACTCTTGGAACCGCTCCTTTTTTTTCAAACAAAACTAGAACGGTACTGTCCTGTATGTTGGCACCAGAGTTCCAATTCCAAGAGCATTTCCAACAATTGGAATATAGAAATCCAAATTTCTACACTCCGAATAATTGGAACACTGAAATATCCTAACGGTTATAAGGTCATTCATGGATATACGCACTTATTAAACAAACGCGTAGATCTACGCGCTTGTTAAACAAACGCGTAGATCCAGACGTTTGTTAAACAAACGCGTGGTACCTTTCAACAATTTTGTAAATTATATAGGTTTAAAGTTTCAAAAATATTTCAATAAAAAACTATTTTAATATATTGTATGTAATTATTTTAACCATTCCTATTTTTCTAAAAATATGTTTATATACTGCTTCATATTTGATTTGAATTTATATTCATATTCGAAGAGCATAAATGGTGCCGAAATTTTGACTGCAAAGTTGCTTACAAGGGATCGTAACATGGAAATAAGTACTGAAACTTAGGATGCAACATATACTAACACAGAAATAGATAATACAACTATGGATAATAAAACTTCGTTCATGTTCGTTAGGATTTTAAGTCGTCTAATCATTACGGTTAAACCGTAATTGTTCAATAACGTTTTGAAGACGTCTAATCTCGTGTTCGAGTTCGTTTGCATATGTAATTCCCCTTGGGCACTGAGGTTCGTCTATCCATTCTGCGTAATTGCATCCATTCGGATAGGATGAACATTGCTGAATGAGACGGCCAATATTGTTTCCATCTGCTCGAACCACAAGGTCAACCGGATAACCGCAATAGCAATAAACTTGATAAGAATCACCTTCCTGTTTATAAGGAATTGGAACATGTGGTACTTAATAAGAATCAACTTCATGCCGTGGTAGAACGACAGATTGTTCATTCGTGTGTTGAACGTTTGGTACTTGGGCTTGATGTGGAGGTTGGACGGTCCGTTGTTCGGACGGAGGTTCAACCCGATGTCTCAGTTCGTTTAGAAACTCAAATTCATCTGCAAGCTGCTGAAGGCGCATCTGTTCATACGCCTCTTTATCAGAGTTTGGAGACGATGGCCAAGAAGGCATAGTTGTGGTAAAGTAAAGTGTAGTTGGGAATTGGAATGAGGTAAGTTGTGAGTAATTCGACAGATATATAGCTGCGTAGTGTACTAGTGAATAAAGGGTAAAACAAATAACGATGTGAACGGTCACTGGTACATCTTTCTTTTCCGGTTGTCCATATCAGTGTATCATTAGGGGACAATTTATGAACTGAGCATAGTGAGTAGTCATATTAGCTTTAAACCTATTACCTTTACACAATATTCGAGATTCACTTTCAATTTTCTCTTTTACCATGTGCACTGCTTTAACCTTTAACCATGCACTGACTAGTCTTATCAAGAAAGAGCAATACATCCTTAGTTTATGGGGTCGGCACGTGTAAAGTTAAATGGGATTGATCTTTTCATTTAAATACTAGATAATGGATTGCTCTTCTTTCTTAAATAACGCTATTAGGTTAAATGGGAGATTGGTATATAAGTGATGAACAAATAAAGCAAATGTTCGATGAGTGGGAACAAACCAAAGATCACCAAAATGAGGTAGGATTCGTGCCAGAAACTCAAATAAACGAGGTGCCTGAAGAGGTTCCTGCACCTCAAATACGAGCTACAATGTCACGACCTACTAGAAGCGTACAAGCTCAACCAGTTCGTGCTAACCATAGAGTCACGTCTTCCTTAGGTTCAACTAACGAATGTTCTGCAGATGAATTATACATCCCCATGAAAGCGTATATTGAAGTTGAACGTCGAGATACATTATTGATTAAAGGAGGTGGAGGTTTAAGCCATGAAGAGTTTTGGGCAATGATCACAAGATTACATAACAACCACCGTAGGTGTCCCGTTAGAAGATCAACGGTTGAAACCCATTTAGCTCACCGTCATTTTGTAGAAGCTTACGATCGCTACCATACGATTTTCCAGACAGTGAAAGATGAAGACATATTCAAAGCATCTCAAGCAACTTTTGATACTCGTTACCTGTCTGAACACGGGACGGATTTCATGGGTCACAAAGCTTACAAGCTTCGCTATAGTTGGCTAACCCAATCTCGGGATGAGTAGGTTTATATTGTATATTTACTAAATTTCGTGCTTTTAATTAAGTCTGTCGTGTTTTTAATTCTGGTTAGGAATTTTTATGTTGCTATTTCTACCTTATTGTATCCTAGTTTAAATTTGTATGTTGCTATTTCTAGCATGTTGTAACCTAATTTCTGTGTTATTTAATTAGTTTTGTCTAATCGAACTGTTTATATCAGAACTATGTTGCTTTATGTCAGCAATAAAGTCATTATTCTTTATGTTGTAAGCGAATCTAGCAACATGGGGGTTCTAGCAACATGGTGGGTTCTCCTAATGCAACTTTAAATTTCTTTATTGCTGACATAAAGTCATTATTGCTTTACGTCAGCAATAAAGTCATTATTGCTTTAAATTTCTTTATGGCGAATTAGAACATAGTCATTATTAGTTTAAATTTCTATGTTGCTTTATGTCGGCAATAAAGTCATTGATATAAGGAGGAAAACTTTATTTCAAATGACCACTGCAAAAAATGTTGTTTTATGTCAGTGATACAGCCACTGTAGCTTTATTTCAAACATTTGAATGTGGCAACCAATGCATGACAAAAAGCGGTATCCAATGAGGACCATAATGTAGAAAAGCTATGTTATATAAGGAGGAATACTTGCAGCATTCACTACTCAAACACAGTCCAATATTTTTAGTATATACACTCAAAAAATCAAAAGTCCACAATGGCCACCGAAGAGTGTTTGTTGTTCGATGATACTGACGAAGAATTTGATATTATGGTGGATGATCATTTTCGTCGATAAAGACAGCTAATAGCTGCATTGGGAGATGGCGAATCTAGCAAAAAACATGGGGGTTCTGTTGTAGGCCGTCGATATAAAAATCGACATCATGCATGGCACAACAAGAGACTAATGGAAGATTATTTTGTTCCAAATCCGAGGTGTACAGCGTCAGCTACAGAGTTTAGAAGGAGATTCTGAATGAGGCGTCATATGTTTCTTCGAATCCTAGAATGTATTAAACAACACGATTCCTACTTTATCTACAAACGCAATGCGTCTATGACAATGGGGCTCACCGGAATTCAAAAGATGACAGCTGCACTGCATATGATAGCCTATGGAGGTCCTGTTGACACTCAAGACGAAAATTTGAAAATGGCAGAAAGCAGAGTACTAAAATGCTTGGACCATTTTTGCCAAGCAATCATAGACGTTTACGGTAATCAATACTTGCGTAGACCAAACGAAGCCGACATTGCAATGTTAATGGATATGCATGGTAGCAGAGGATAGCCTGGGATGTTAGGATCTTTAGACTGCATGCATTGGGAGTGGAAGAACTGTCCAAAAGCATTTGCTGGAACTTATCAGGGTAAGTCTCATACATCAACTATTATATTTAAAGTTGTAGCGTCGTACGACTTGTGGATATGGCATGCTTTTTCTGGAATGTCAGGATCGAACAGTGATTTAAACGTAGTTGAACGCTCAACGTTGTTTAACGATTTGGCGAACGGTAGATCAGTTCTATATCATTTTACTTTAGAGGGTCACGTGTATGACCATGGATATTATCTAGGCGATGGTATATACCCACAAATAGAGTACCATTGTCAAAACAATACCGAGCCCACAAAACAATAAATAAGAAAGGTTTGCAGGAATGCAAGAAGGGCAAAGAAAAGATGTAGAAAGAGCATTTGGCATTCTACAATCCATATTTGCCATAGTCAGTAATCCATGCAGACTTTGGTCTCCAAATAAAATGACTAGAATAATGTATACTTGTGTTATTTTACGTAACATGATTATAGAGGACGAAAGAGACATGGAGGATTATTTCAATTACGACTTCCCTACTCCTCCACCTGAGATTTGGCGCGAAAATATGATTGAAAGCGAAATAGAGCTTGAGTTTCACGTCGAAAGCCAGATGTCCTACCGTAACGCTAAAATTCATTGGAGACTCCAGAAAGATTTAACAGATCATCTATGGAACTTTGTTGGAAGTCAGTAAAACTATTTGCCCTTAGTTGTAGTGTTTTCATTGCTTTGGTAGTTCTAATAGTGTACTATAACCTTTACTCAGTATCTGAAACTATGTATCCATTTATTGTTAGTGAAATCATGTATCTTAAGTTTTTTGTAACCGTTGATCGTTTTTGTTTAATTACATCTTTGTGCCTAAATTTCTAAATCGGTTACACAATTTCATCATAAATCAATAATCTAAATTATTACTAATCCACACATCTGTTAAACATACGCCTAGGTACACGCGTTTGTTTAACGAACGCTTAAACACATGTGCTTGTTAAACAAATGTGTGTATCCACGCGCATGTTCAACAGGCGCAGCACGGGTTTGCAGATTCCGAAACTTTTTCCCCCGAAATCCGAACAATATGGTGTTTTCACACACCGTTGGACCTCATTTTGGGGTTAGATTTCATAATTATTGAAATCTTTGTAACTCTTGGACTTGCCCTAAGAGTGCATTCTTACTGACCCTCCGGTTTTCATTAATAGGATACCCAGTTGAAATTCGGCAAGGTACTGCATAACTTATCAGTGAAATTCGGTGAAAATATGTCAAGTTTAGGTCTGAAAATGGTGGACTCGGTTGAAAGTTGTTAACGAACTTATTAGTGAAAATCGACGGAGTTATGTCGAGTTTGGATCTGAAAATTGGCAAAGGATCGTCGAAAATGATTAAAATCGAAAAAACGATAAGGATATACTGAATTTTCGTTTTTGAACGTGACGTCTCTCAACCAAAACTGCAATGTCAATAACAACACCCTTCTAATAAAATAAAAGGCAAAATTTGATAACAGACAAAGTACAATGGTGGGGATGAGGGTTGCTAGAGGGCCTCAATGATATAGGTGGCCAGCGAAGTACGATGTTCCCCTGAATTTACGAAGGAACATCGATTTTAAACTTAAAGTTGTTCCCTAAATACATTTCGCACCAATTTTTTTACTAATATTTCAGTTCTTAGAGCTTTACTAGCTGGGAATACTGTATTTTCAATTGAAAGTATAACAGTACGTACAATATCTGCTAATTACATGATGCACAATTAAAAAATTATTAGTTAGAATGCGTTCAAAATTTGAAATATTTGGGTGTGGGTTGAACAGTTTAGCACATTACAACATATCAATTATTATTAACCACTACCAAATTAAATGGTATCAGAAAGATGGAAATCGATTTGATTGGTATGTTTTACCGAGCCGTAAGAAAATAGGTGGCATGGTCATGGTAACTGTCAACAAATTTCTTTATTAGCTACAGAAGTGTTCAAGAGAGACTAGCTCTTTATTAACGATATCTTATGTAAACCTGAATGATGTGTGCAAGTTTAATAAAGACACTGTGTTCAATTCTTCAAATTACAAGTATGAAAAGTGATACAAAAGACCAAGTCAAATATGTTTTATTTGTTTAGTATATGTTATGCAAAGGCACTCTTATAAGTCTTTGTTACCAAAAAGTCAAGAAATTACAATAGACACAAAATTCCCAGTTCGATTTAAGATTACAAAGTGTAAAAAGTAAGAAATGAGATAGATGAATTCCACCCACTCCACAATGCCCATAGGTCCTTATTTATAGGTGTGGACGTGCGACACTGTAACGACCCAAAAATTTCGGTAATTTGAAATAGAAATTAATTAAGGATTTCACGATAAATGATAAATTTTATATTTGGATTCGAGATTTAAAAATCAAAAGTTATTGATTCGAATAAGTATTTGAATTCGATTTCAGAATGACTAATCGAAAATTGAATATATGTTGTTTTAAGTTAAATATTTAATTCAGAATGGTTGATTGGAATCAAATATGGACTGTTGAATATTTGAATGGAATTTGGTTAAATTGGATTTGAAGTTCGACTGAAGAATTTAAATGGTTGAATTAGAAACAATAAACGTTAAATAAATTGAAATTTTTATTTGTTGAAAATATATGAAAATGAGTCTAGATATGTGTGTATTGGTGTTGAAATTTAACAATTTGAAACTTGGAAACTAACAGAGTATTGGTGAACGAATGAAATTTAAATCAATGAACGGTTAAATAAAATGTAAAATACATTGTATAGAAATGAAGTCGAATTACAATTAAAATAATTTTATTAAGTTCAGAACGTTGAAATATAGAAGAACGTCTCTTTTCGTTGCGTTTGGAAATTTTGTTGATGGTACAAAATTAGAGCGTTCGACGATGGTTCACGGTAGAATTTTAATATTTAATGACACGATAATATCACCTCCCTCAGAACATATAGCGCAAGCCCATACACTACCCTATAAGCTATGATGTAATGTCGTTCTTATCCGTTCGCATTTTCTCTTCTATAAATCATGCCTTTCTTCCTCCTATTTCACTTAGCAAATAAAAATCATAACCTTTCCCAATTTAATGGCCACCGAAATCCCTACTTTTCCAAATCAAAACCAAGCTTTCTTCCTGAAAGCAAATAATTTTTTCCCAAACCAAAATTGATTCTTTCCCCTTCTACCAGATGCAAGCATGATAATCGGTCGCCGCCTCTTCCTTCTGTCGATCGAAAACTGTGTTCACCCACCTAGCTCGCAATCGAAGGAAATCAAAGGCGCTGCTTTCCCTTTCTTAAAGCTCTGTCGAGTCAACGTCGCCTTCAAATTGAAGCCGAGCTAATGTTGTTAGCACCTGTAGAACAAGCAACGCAACACCACGTTTAGACCCCACCAACCCTGCTGCGAAGGTGAGCATCTCACTCACGATTAATCTTAGGTCAAGTAGATTTTAACTCGATATTTAAACTAAAATATAATAGTTGGATTCATTATGATTGTCTGCCTGGAATTGTTGCGTGTTTTGATTGGGTTTTTTGGTTGTGGTTCCATCTGTTCATATCGCATATTGATTTTGATTCGATAAATAAAACTGAAATGAGGTTGTCTGTTCCTGAAAATTTGAACCATACATTTGTTTCAAAACTTGGTTATTTAAAGTGCTGGCACACACTCATGTGTGTATGATATACCAAATTTTGTTTCTTAAATTTTGAGTATTTAACTTAAAGCTATGCCTTAATAAAACTGTTGCACTATATTTTGATGGACATAGTGGATCATTCTTTTATCTAGGGCAAGTAGTTTTTGACAATGAACACCATGACCCTGCTGTTCATATGCAACATTGCTAAATGATGTACCTGAACTTGTTAATATTTGAGTTTATCCATATATGTCATATACTTTAAAAATATGAATTTTTATCCACCTGTTTACGCCCTAGAATGGTCGCTTTGAACCTAAAGCCTTACTTGTTTGTACACTCAGTAAAAACGTTAATGCACTTTATTTGCTATATGGTAAAGGCTTTGTTAAAGCTGAAAACATCCGTGTTGAAAAAGAAAGAAAGTAATATATATGATCACTGTTAAATTTTGGAATACTCAAATGGCTTTCTTTAAACTTAAAAACTATACTGTGATTTTTCAAAAGAGAATATGGAAAATGTGAGTCATCACTCACGATTAAACATAAGTTCAAGTAGGTATAACTTGGTTTTGATTCGGATAAAATTGATGATTGTTGTGTGCTTTGGGGGTTGTTTTTGCGGTTACTATGGGATGATTAGTTACGATATATTGTCAACATTTTACTTGTGACATGACAAACCTGATAAAAATGAATATGCATATGATTGAATTTGACAGATGCTTAGGGAGACAAAACACTCGCATTTGGATAAGCTGGATAAACTGATTTATGCACCACTGTGTTCGAATTACTGATTAAAAACTAATACTATATTTGGGTTTTATGTCCCGTGTTCCTCGTTCAGATTGATCCATATGCATATAGCGCAGTCCTAATGCTTGGGTTATGAATACTTAGATTTTTGACATATTAAAAATGGGAGGGGAATACTTGTTTCACAATTTATAAGACCTGAAGACAAATGTTGAGTTAATCATGAACCAACATTTGAACTAATCCGTGAACTGCTGTTGATTAATTTCCACTGTTTGAACGCACCCTGTAACTGTAGGACTAACCTTAATTGGTTATGGTTTAAGTTCATAGGCACATGTTTCCTAGTAACGGGTTATGACAACATTTTGCATGAGTAGATTTGCAAGCATTCACTCGTCACCTTATGTAGAAAACTTACGTACTGGGAAACATATCGGGATTTATTCAAAACTTGAGAGATACATTTATTAACACTGTGTTTTTGTTATACCCTGGCAAATATTTCCACTTGACTGAACCTGCATATGTATTTATTTATCCTTTATCTGTGACTTATGCTGTGGTTCCAACCTGAGAGCATGCACCTTGTTATTTAATTTGACCATGCTGAAACCATTTGCATACTTAGACGAAAGGGTTAACTTATGTTTATTTTAGTTCTACCTAAGAGTGTTTGCTGCATGTTTATTTCAGACCCACATGAGAGTGTTTGCTTCATGTTTACTTTAGTTCACCTGGGAGTGTTTGCTGCGAGGTGTGTGTATAAATTCAGTAGTCTCTAATTAAATCAGTACGTGTGTGTATAAAATCCAAGTAACATATTTCTCATCCTCGTGTCAATTGAGATTTCCGTGCTAAAAAAATTATTTCATGGACAGTCCCCTTCCTTTCTCTTAGTCGGGAGAATTATTTTAAGACCACTTTCAAATGTTTTCGTACACTAGTAAGACTGTCAAAGGCCTGTGGTATACTGTTGCATTCCATTCGGCATGAAACTCGACTTGCTTAACTGTCTTGATGGAAAATTGTTAAACATGCATGTACGGTCATTTTAATGGAACCTGTACATGGCCTTTGTTTTAGTCTATTCCTTATGCTACCCCTTCCTACTTGTTGTCCACATGAGAATTGACTATATACGTATATTGGCTTTCACCTTTAAGATCTGACCACGTACAAAGTATGGATTGGAAATTTTCACTTTTCTATGAGTATTTAAACACCACTGAGAATGTGCTTAACTGATTTTTACAGATATTACATTTGTTCTTGAACTGATACTACACTAGATGTGTACCTAGTTAAACTACATCGAGCAGATGCTATATATAAGTTTTAACTGTATAGAACAGACACTGCATAGTGATGAGAACAGATACTATACTACTGTTTGTATTTGGTGATAGGATTAACTATTATATCTCAGTTTACATCGAAGTAAATTTACTTGAACTATGATTAATCCTGACTCGAGTGTTTTTTATGTTTTTGCATAGAACGCTCGGGTCAGACCCTGAAGCGTACAGATTTAGAGATTACAGTTCAGAATTCAAAGATTGGCAAAAACTGGGGGTTTCGAAGACGTGCACTCTGGAGTTTTCAAAAAAAAAAGTAAATATTATCTTGTATTAAAGTTGTTTTAAAATTCCGCTGGGTATAGTAAAGTTTTGTATCCAAAAATTCTGATTTATAAATAAAAGTTTTATTCCGCTGTTTCATACTGTGTTTTCCTATTTATTTTATTTTGCATTTCTGTGTTGATTCTATTCTTAAACTCTGTAAGCTAAATATGCTCCATCGATTTGGATGTTTTAAATTGGTTTAATTACCGGTTTGAAGCAGTCAAAAAGGCATGACGTTACAAGTGGTATCAGAGCTTTGGTTTATTCAAAGCATAGCTTTTCGGGTTCAAAAGAATAGGATCGACACTAGAAAAATGGATTTTTGAAAATAAAAAAAAAGTTTTGAAAAATATATTTTGAAGGGAAAATTATTTTGGAAATATTGTATATTTTGAAAATTAGCATTTTGGAACCGATACAGCGGAAGTAAAATTTTAATTTAAAAAAAAATTGTTCGGAATCCCCAGTCTTCGGAAGTCTTCGAATCCAGATATTCAAAAGCTATTCCTTTATAGGGTCCCTCTTAGATTTGAATCTCGAATCCGTGGTCTAGTGATATCTTAAAAAAAGGATAAGTATAAGAGAACAAATTAATCGATTGTGTGTTTTAGCAATCAATGATAGTTAATTGATTGGAAATAAGATACCAGATGGGAATTAAATAGAAAGGGAAGTTTGAAAGCATTTCAAAAATGAAACGATGAAATTTATTTTGATATTCGGATAGAAATAAATAAAAATAAAATTGGAAAAAGGATATAATTGGAGTATGACTATGTTAAATTTGATTAATTTATTCAGAACGTGACAAGAAAAATTATAATTGGTTTCAAACCAATGATGTATGATCGAATACATGGATTCGAGAGTGAAGCATAAACTTGTTAATTATTTAACGAGAAGTGGATTGTGAACGAGATTTGTAAATGGAGCGGAATGTGAAAGAAGATTTTAGGGAGATTTGAACCGATATTTAAATAAAACCAAACTAATTTGATGTAACAAAATCAAATTTCGATAAAGAGAATAATATTTACTTCTTAGAGGTAAATAGCATTGGCAAACAAATGTGTTGAAAACAAAATTGGAAATAAAGGAAATGGAGTTAAACAGTATAGTGAGATTATTCCGAAGTTCAGAATATTTTCCGAAGTTCGGAATGTGGTATCGAATAACAAATTATTCGAAAGGAAGTTACTTAAAGGAGACATTTATGTCGAATTTCAGGGAAGTACCATTTACTTTTCATTTTAATTAAAATTTAATATATTAAATTGTTTATGTATTCAGATAAATGAATAAATAATATTTTAAAATTACATATTTTCGAAGGTGTGAATTGTTGCCATAATTTATGATTTTCGTAAAAGAAGTGAATTTACGAGAATGGATGTTTTGCTGTGAACTTGATCTATTTCGAAGTTAATAATGTTTCAGTTAAGGTCTGAGAGGTAAATATACCCCAACTTGATTGACTTCATTGTTGACTAAGAAATGATTAAGGTTCGATAGCAAGAATCGGTTAAGGAAAGTGCGCTAATGAGTGTCAACAGTAAGAGGGAATAACGATGTTTTATTTAACATCTGTTTTAATCGAATAACGAATGTAGAAATGTTCTCCCCGAGAATAAGGTATATTTTATGGAAGATAGATATTTACAAATATATATAAGTGTTTTCTAGTGGCAATAAGAAATTTTGTAAAATTATGGGAAATAAATATGATAACTGGAAATGTTTTTCAAAAAGACCGTGAGAGGCTAAGGGGGTTTTGATAAGTTCGAATGGCGAGAATAGAAGAACAAAAGGTTGACATCGAGAACGAAGGGCGGCAGAACGTAAAGTGGATTCGAGAGTTGCATAAGAATTGATTGGATAGAAAATTAAGAGATGAAATTAAGGAAATTGAGAAATAATTGGAGATTAGTTAAATTGAATAATTTCTTGAGTGTTGGTCAGATGTTGGTTTCGGCCTTCGGGGTTGATACTTAGGGAGTTGTTCGCTTGCTAATTGATAGTCTAAGAATGTGAATATGGAAGAGAATTAAAGCGTGAATGAGAAATTTAATATAAGGAAAGAAAATTCAAAAATTTTAAGAGAATAAATATGTGAATAAGTGACGAACTTAATAATTGGAAATTTGGAAGGAAATTTGGTTTATAATCAATAGATTCATAAATTTGAGTTTGAAGGGATATTAAATATCTGAAGTGATTATGAGATAAAATTTAAAATTTTGAGATTTGAATGGAAATTTGAGGATATTAAATTGGATACAGAAGTTTCAGAACTTATTTTAGAAATATATAAGAACATGGTGAATTTGAGAAATTACTGGATTGGAAGGTGATCGATTTAAGATAAAATCTTATATAACCGAATTTATATAAGAATGAGTTGTTTGAAGTATGATTTGAAAGGAACTTTTTATGATCTATGAGGAGTATGAAATGAAGTACTACATATACATAGTATTATATGTTTTCAAAACAAAATAAGGAAAGTACCTTCCTTCTTCTTTGAATTTCGAGCTTAGTTGAGATGTGCTGCTGGTGGTAGTATGTTGTCCGGACATAAAACTCGAGTTGTCTAAAAGAACACGACCGTGTAGCGTAATTCGCAGGGCTGTAGATAGCCTACGGCGGACAGATGTTTCTTGGGGGAACCAAGCGTAACCATTGTGTATGCTGCGATCTACAGTCGTGATAAGGGCGTAATCCGCAGAGCTGTGAAAGCTTACGGGTGTGGATGTTTCCTGAGGGAATCAGGCGTAACCATTGTATACCTGCGGTCCCCATGGCATATCTACAAGTGAAAGAGATGTAACCACTAGAGTTACTAAAGGTAGAATGGAGCCATGTAGTGTGTAGAATATCTTAGTGATTGTAAGCCACCTGTTTGAAGTAGCAGTTAGTCTTAGTGACTTGTTTGGTCTTCGTGACCTGATTTTTCCTTGTGACTTGATTAATCCTCATGTCTTGAATTATTTCATAATTTGATAATTTGTTTTTGTGATTCTGAGATAGAGCAACCAACCCTCAGTGACCTAAGATTTTCTTTCGATTCTAAAATATCTTCCGTTGATCCGTCCATGACGAAATTCACAGGGAAGTTGTAACAACCCGTATTTTTATAACATGTTTAAGTCATAAATCAAGGAAGAATTAACTTTTGAAATCAAAATCAAGGGAAACGGGTTGTGCCATTGCGTTCGTCTCGGAATTCTGCATGAAATCGAGTCCGAGTTTTCGAAAATCGGAGTACGTATGACCAAGATATGACCCTCCGAAGTTTCAGGAATTTAAATAAAATAAAACGGCTCGAAAATAAAGCCAGAAATTCGAAATTCAAACCCAGAGAAGGATGGCAGGAAAATTCCCGCCCATATACCCAGGTCGACTGGGGAGTCGACCCCCCAACCAGGTCGACTGGGGTGTCGACCTCCCCATGACCAGGTCGACTGGGGAGTCGACCTGGGGTTCGACCTGCCTCCCGAACCTATTTCCTGAGCCAGATGCATTCTGATGTATTTAGACTTGTTTCGTGACCAGATTTGTCTGCCTAACCCTATATAAGCAGCCCCCTAGCCTCATTCTCTCTATACACCATTTCATTTTGTCCTTACGCTACCTCTGTGGAAATCAAAATGATAATATTTAAATTAAAAGAGACTACTTCTTCGTCAAGACAACATCTAGGAATTGCAAATTGGGGGTTTTCAACTAGAACAAGACTAAACAAATAGAGATTCAACAACTGCAATAACCGTTTCCAGAATCAAATCTCTGCACTCTAATTCTCGATCCACGCTCTGTAAGTTCTAGTTAGTTTGAGATTGAAACTTGTTAAATTTAATATGGACATGGAATAAAATGAAATTGGAGCTTGATTATCTATTTGGATATGTTCTTGTCTCTTCTTGAATCTATGATTTCGGGTTATTTCTTATCGACTGAATCATGCCCATTCATGTTGTTGGACCTAGTTTATTATTCAAACGCTAGATTGTAAAATGAATTCTTGGATCTTGACTTGATGATAAGACTTTTTAATTCAGTTTTCACCCTATCCTCTCTTGAATCTTGAATTTGGGAATATTGCTATGAAAATTAATTTGGGCCTATTCATGTTGTAAATCAAATATTATCATGCCTATGGCATTGAAACTATGGTTAATGGCCAAAGACTATGCCTATGTCTATAACTGAGAACATAAGACTATTGCCTATGACTATGACAAGGACAATTGTGGCTAATCACCTATGACTCGTGACTATGAATTACTGCCTATGATTATGAACAGAAGACTATTGTCTATGACCATGACCTTGAAACTATTATAGTTAATTGCCAATGACTATTTAGGGTAGTTGCCTAGAACTATTTTGGATAATTCATGACTATTGTGATTAAACGCTTATGATTCACTATGACTATGACTATTGTGGCCAATTGACTATTACAGTTGATTATTCACAACACTCTAGTTGAAAACCATGTTGTACACCAAGACCATTGATCCATTATCCTTGTATTTGGCTTGCTTTTGCATGCCTATTCTTTTATGTCAATTTTTATCATGACTATCACCTTATTATGCTAGATTTGAAAGCCTATTATTCTCTATATGCCAGTGATGTTGTAACCCATTTATCCCAAGCTACATCATGCCAGATTTATCACCTTGTGCTCGTTCTTTTGCCTATCATAGTTGGGATATTATTCCCTTTTATTTTGGACCTGGATCTACTTGTAATTTAGATCGATTTACGTTTACATGCGATGGGGATATGAATTGGGTAGGTTAGTCAAACATGAATTGGTATGAATATGAATCATGAACTTGATAATAGGCATAAGTGGAAACCTGAAAACTTGATATGAGAACTTGACATGAAACTCGCTTAGGAACTCGACACGAACTTGACATGAAACTTGCCTTGAAAACTTGACACGAACTTGACATGAATCTTGAACATGGACATGACACTAGAATAAACATGAAAATGGCCAACTCGAGGTTGGGTTGAGTTTGCAGTGTAAATCTGCCCTGAACCGCCCGACAAATCCAGTTACTGCAAACAATAGGATCCAATGTGGGTAGTTGGTCATATCGCGCTTGAAACTCGAGGTCAGACTAAGTTGTGGTGTAAATCTGCCCGGAACCGCCCGGCATATCCAGTGACCACAACAACAGGTCTGATGTGAGAGGTTGAGTGCATTAATGAATTAATGCCACATGATAGGGTTAAGTCACGAACCGCTTGAATACACTTAACCAATTTGACACGATGATTTGATAGGGTTAAGTCATGAACCGCTTGAATATACTTAACCAATTTGACACAGTGATTTGATAGGGTTAAGCCATGAACCTCTTGAATATACTTAACCAATTTAACACAGTGATTTGATAGGGTTAAGTCATGAACCGCTTGAATACACTTAACCAATTTGACACGATGATTTGATAGGGTTAAGTCATGAACCGCTTGAATATACTTAACCAATTTAACACGATGATTTGATAGGTTAAGTCATGAACCGCTTGAATACACTTAACCAATTTGACACGATAATTTGGTAGGGTTAAGCCATGAACCGCTTGAAGATACTTAACCAACTTGACACATGATTCGTAGGGCTAAGTCATGAACTTGAACGACAACACTTAGCCAATTTGACATGACACGTAGACGGGTTAAGTCACGAACTTGAATGACCACACTTAACCAACTTGACATGCTAGACTGATGGGGTTAAGTCTCGAATTTAAATGACAACACTTAACCTGCTGGACGGAAACCCTAGTTACGCGGTCCTTTTCAGCAGTAACCCACTAGATGTATCATGGTACCCTGGAACTAGGCAGGGTTGGGCACGATTACTGGGCTGATTGTAAGCGACTAGAACGACGGCTGAGTTGGTGCGCCATTGTAGGTTCAGGCGGACTATGGTCGTGCACGTAGTCCGGAGTTGAAAAAGCAGGCATTGGGCACCAGTAGGTTTACACTGTGCGTGCTTGATTCGTGTCGGTGGTTGGCACTCTAGGGTTTGATACACCCTATGGTGGACCTAGCACAGGTGACTACATTTCGTGATTGGGCCGTATGACACAGACACATGAACGAGCTAGGACTTGTAGGGAGTCGATCGATTAATAGATCGTTACGTGGAAAAAGGGTGTTGTTCGTTAGGTAGCATAATCCCTAGTGGTCCAAGGTGGCATAAACCCTAATCGAATCTAGAAAACGTTCAATAGGTAGTATAATCTCTAGTGGTCTTAGGTGGCATAAATCCTAGTTGAACACGCGATAGTTCATGATAAGGAAACCTAGCCAGAACAAGGGTGGCAGTCCAAATGATTTCAAGAATGGTGGCACTACGTTGAAGTAGTATAGAAATACGTGATGAAACCTGTACGATATACGGCAAGGGACTGTACATATACATGGAAAGGATGATACGGGTTGGGGTACTAGTACAGTTGGTGCAGAGAATGTTAAACATGCGATGCTATACGTAGTTTATCTAGTTAGTATAGTTTATTTTGTTACCGTAGTTTATCTGGTTAGCATAGTTTATCTTGTTATCGTAGTTTATCGGGTTAGCATAGTTTATCTTGTTATCTTAGTTTAACTTGCCTATCTTGTCATCATCCTTATGTTTACTTTCAGTTTATACATGTCATGTTATCTTTACTTGTTTCTATGCTGAAAGTCACTAGGACTTACCAGTCTTTATGACTGACCCGTTTTCTTTGCCTCTTTTTCTTCCGTTCCCCCCAAGGTTCTCAGGGAGGAAACACTACTACTTAGTTTGGACTTTTTTCTGCTTCAAGATCATCATATATGGCTTGAACCTTTCTTGGCTATGGTTGCTTTACTGTTTTACTTGGGGAATGATTTATGACTATGGTTTTATGCTTCTTTACTATTGTAAGACAGATTTCGATGTAATGGATTTAATGGCATTTTGATGTAAAAGGCTTTAGACCTTTCTAGATTTTAAAGCAATGAAATTTGGTTCTTCTTCCGCTGTTTTATATGTTCTGTCTTGCAATATTTCTGTGTATGTTTACCTAGATAATGCTCCACCAAAGCTAGTGCATTCCCTTTGTGAGTGACCGTAGCGGAGGTGGGGTGTTACATTTGGTATCTGAGCAGAAGGTTACCAGACTAGGCAAAAGTTTTTAAAAACCTTTTGAAATTATTTTCAAAACCATTTACAAAGAAGCATTTTTCAAGAAAAGTTTTATTTTTAAAGGCTATTCCCCAAAGGCCATTAGCATTATCCTTTGTTTCCTTGTTTGAATCCCTTTTCCTTTCTTTCCTCTATCTGTAGTCGCATTAGTTCCATCTGCGACTAATCTTATTTCAAGCTTTGTAGGGTTGCTGTGCGATGGAGGTAGTTCTCGAGAGACTTGTTAACACGTTATATAAGAGGGGATAAGAGTGGTTAAGGCGAATGAGGCTCAGAACAAGAAGGTAGAAATGTTTCTGTAGGAAAGTCTAGTTTATCTTTCTATCCTGTCCGTACCCTTTTTGATTATGGCACATCGCATCCTTTTTATTTCTGCTTCGATAGTTGAGTCTCTGCACCTTAGTACTAGCATAGTAGAGGATCCCATTTTATTCTCAAATCCTGTTAGGGAATCGGCTCATTTATTCATGACTCGTTTGGATTTGGGAATGTCTATGCTAAGTGTGAGTTTAGAAGTAATGCTTATGTTTTTTTGGGCTATGGGTTGATTCTAGGGATGGAGTGGTTGTCTAGAAATGGTACCATTCTTGAGTATGAAAAGAGGGTAGTTAGACGCTTGACTTGCCTTGGTAATGCCCTCGAAGTCTAGTGTAACCCTTAGGGTTCTGCCATGCTTAGTTACCTAGAATCTCTTGATACATCTATTGATCCCGAGTAGTGTTCGCCACCAAGGTGGATGGTTCATTTCGCTTATGTATGAGTTATAGAAAATCACCTTAGTAAGTACATTTGGCAACATGGTTGACATTTGTTTGTTTTCAAGAGATAGTTCTTCTGCATGGAATACCTTATAGTGAGTAAACGAGATCCAGGATTCACTAGTGAATTTTGGAGAGCTTGCATGAAACCATGAGTACGCAGTTATGTTTGAGCCGAGTATACTAGAAGGAGGATAAGGGAAAATGGGACGAGAGACAACAGTGAAATGAGTTCCAACTCATATTTTGGAAACAAGAATTAAGAAGCTACGAAATTATGAAGTTAAAGACGGACAAAGCACAATGGAGTTAAGCTCAAGGAAATGCGACTTAGAAGATTGAAGACTAGATACACACATCATATCTCTTTTTAAGAGTATATCCTTGATCCCTTTTTTCCTATAGAGCTTATTTGCATGCTATCTTTCAAGTATATCCTCTCGGTCCTATTCTCAATCCCATTTCTGTTAGAAACCCCATAGGGAGCATGACTCGTCTGTTAGTAATACATGTTGGGGCTTGAGGGTGTCGTAGGGTTGACTAAACTTTTTGGGCTTTATAGGGTATGGGTTGGTTTTAGGAAGGGATTTCTTGCGACCTAAAAGGAGTTTATCATGCTTGGTTTCCTAGAATTAAATATATTGGATTTGGGCTGGTGTTTAGGGTACAAAGTTTTTCTTTACTTGCTTCTATCATTCGGCTATACCTTTAGGTAGGAACTAATGGATGTAAACATGTGTTTGAGACATGTTATGGTTGATGGTTGCAAGTGGTTGCTAGTTGTTGCTCGTGGATGCATGAACACACATTAGGCACTAGATCGGCTCAGTCACATCTCATATTGCATATGCAAGAATGTTTATACTTGTTGATGGACGGAATTGAATGTGTTATCATGTGGATGTTGCATATGGATGGATGTTTGTGCACACATATAGTGTTTATATGACTAGGACTATTTGCATACATGTTGGATTCATGGCACTAAACATATTTTGCATTTAAAAAGATCAATCAGGCCTGATCATTTGCATTAGATATGGAACATATACACACACTTTCTGCATATGTTCATATAGCATTAGAAATCGTTTAAGGACAATGATTGCTCGTGAATGATGGTTGAGTAGATGGATGATTGGATGGTAGGATATATTCTTCCTAACTTAGAGATTTCGGGGACGAAATCCTTTAAGGAGGGGAGAATGTAACAACCCGTATTTTTATAACATGTTTAAGTCATAAATCAAGGCAGAATTAAATTTTAAAATCAGAATCAAGGGAAACAGGTTGCGCCATTGCGTTCGTCTCGGAATTCTACATGAAATCGAGTCCGAGTTTTCGAAAATCGGAGTCCGTATGACCAAGATATGATCCTCCGAAGTTTCAGGAATTTAAATAAAATAAAACGGCTCGAAAATAAAGCCAGAAATTCGAAATTCAAACCCAGAGAAGGCTGGCGGGAAAATTCCCGCCCATATACCCAGGTCGACTGGGGAGTCGACCCCCCCAACCAGGTCGACTGGGGAGTCGACTGGGGTGTCGACCTCCCCATGACCAGGTCGACTGGGGAGTCGACCTGGGGGTCGACCTGCCTCCCGAACCTATTTCCTGAGCCAGATGCATTCTGATGTATTTAGACTTGTTTCGTGACCAGATTCGTCTGCCTAACCCTATATAAGCAGCCTCCTAGCCTCATTCTCTCTACACACCATTTCATTCTGTCCTTATGCTTCCTCTGTGAAAATCAAAATGATAATATTTAAATTAAAAGAGACTACTTCTTCTTCGTCAAGACAACATCTAGGAATTGCAAATTGGGGGTTTTCAACTAGAACAAGACTAAACAAATAGAGATTCAATAACTGCAATAACCGTTTCCAGAATCAAATCTCTGCACTCTAATTCTCGATCCACGCTCTGTAAGTTCTAGTTACTTGGAGATTGAAATTTGTTAAATTTAATATGGACATGGAATAAAATGAAATTGGACTTAAGCTTGATTATCTATTTGGATTTGTTCTTGTCTCTTCTTGAATCTATGATTTCGGGTTATTTTTTATCGACTGAATCATGCCCATTCATGTTGTTGGACCTAGTTTATTATTCAAACGCTAGATTGTAAAATGAATTCTTGGATCTTGACTTGATGATAAGACTTTTTAATTCAGTTTTCACCCTATCCTCTCTTGAATCTTGAATTTGGGAATATTGCTATGAAAATTAATTTGGGCCGATTCATGTTGTTAATCAAATATTATCATGCCTATGGCATTGAAACTATGGTTAATGGCCAAAGACTATGCCTATGTCTATAACTGAGAACATAAGACTATTGCCTATGACTATGACAAGGACAATTGTGGCTAATCACCTATGACTCGTGACTATGAATTACTGCCTATGATTATGAACAGAAGACTATTGTCTATGACCATGACCATGACCTTGAAACTATTATAGTTAATTGCCTATGACTATTTAGGGTAGTTCCCTAGAACTATTTTGGATATTTCATGACTATTGTGATTAATCGCTTATGATTCACTACGACTATGACTATTGTGGCCAATTGACTATTACAGTTGATTGTTCACAACACTCTAGTTGAAAACCATGTTGTACACCAAGACCATTGATCCATTATCCTTGTATATGGCTTGCTTTTGCATGCCTATTCTTTTATGTCAATTTTTATCATGACTATCACCTTATTATGCTAGATTTGAAAGCCTATTATTCTCTATATGCCAGTGATGTTGTAACCCATTTATCCCAAGCTATATCATGCCAGATTTATCACCATGTGCTCGTTCTTTTGCCTATCATAGTTGGGATATTATTCCCTTTTATTTTGGACCTGGATCTACTTGTAATTTAGATCGATTTACGTTTACATGCGATGGGGATACGAATTGGGTAGGTTAGTCAAACATGAATTGGTTATGAATATGAATCATGAACTTGATAATAGGCATAAGTGGAAACCTGAAAACTTGATATGAGAACTTGACATGAAACTCGCTTAGGAACTCAACACGAACTTGACATGAAACTTGCCTTGAAAACTTGACATGAACTTGACATGAATCTTGAACATGGACATGACACTAGAATAAACATGAAAATGACCAACTCGAGGTTGGGTTGAGGTTGCAGTGTAAATCTGCCCGGAACCGCCCGACAAATCCAGTTACTGCAAACAATAGGATCCAATGTGGGTAGTTGGTCATATCGCGCTTGAAACCCGAGGTCAAACAGAGTTGTGGTGTAAATCTGCCCGGAACCGCCCGTCATATCCAGTGACCACAACAACAGGTCTGATGTGAGAGGTTGGGTGCATTAATGAATTAATGCCACATGATAGGGTTAAGTCATGAACCGCTTGAATACACTTAACCAATTTGACACGATGATTTGATAGGGTTAAGTCATGAACCGCTTGAATATACTTAACCAATTTGACAAGGTGATTTGATAGGGTTAAGCCATGAACCGCTTGAATATACTTAACCAATTTAACACGGTGACTTGATAGGGTTAAGTCATGAACCGCTTGAATACACTTAACCAATTTGACACGATGATTTGATAGGGTTAAGTCATGAACTGCTTGAATATACTTAACCAATTTAACACGATGATTTGATAGGGTTAAGTTATGAACCGCTTGAATACACTTAACCAATTTGACACGATAATTTGGTAGGGTTAAGCCATGAACCGCTTGAAGATACTTAACCAACTTGACACATGATTCGTAGGGCTAAGTCATGAACTTGAACGACAACACTTAGCCAATTTGACATGACACGTAGATGGTTTAAGTCACGAACTTGAATGACCACACTTAACCAACTTGACATGCTAGACTAATGGGGTTAAGTCTCGAATTTAAATGACAACACTTAACCTACTAGACGGAAACCCTAGTTACGCGGTCCTTTTCAGCAGTAACCCACTAGATGTATCATGGTACCCTGGAACTAGGCAGACTGGGGCACAATTACTGGGCTGATTGTAAGCGACTAGAACGACGGCTGAGTTGGTGCGCCATTGTAGGTTCAGGCGGACTATGGTCATGCACGTAGTCCGGAGTTGGAAAAGCAGGCATTGGGCACCGGTAGGTTTACACTGTGCGTGCTTGATTCGTGTCGGTGGTTGGCACTCTAGGGCTTGATACACCCTATGGTGGACCTAGCACAGGTGACTACATTTCGTGATTGGGCCGTATGACACAGACACATGAACGAGCTAGGACTTGTAGGGAGCCGATCGATTAATAGATCGTTACGTGGAAAAAGGGTGTTGTTCGTTAGGTAGCATAATCCCTAGTGGTCCTAGGTGGCATAAACCCTAATCGAATCTAAAAAACGTTCAATAGGTAGTATTATCCCTAGTGGTCTTAGGTGGCATAAATCCTAGTTGAACACGCTATAGTTCATGATAAGGAAACCTAGCCAGAGTAAGGGTGGCAGTCCAAACGATTTCAAGAATGGTGGCACTACGTTGAAGTAGTATAGGAATACGTGATGAAACCCGTATGATATACGGCAAAGGACTGTACATATACATGGAAAGGATGATACGGGTTGGGGTACTAGTACAGTTGGTGTAGAGAATGTTAAAAATGCGATGCTATACGTAGTTTATCTGGTTAGCATAGTTTATCTTATTACCGTAGTTTATCTGGTTAGCATAGTTTATCTTGTTACCGTAGTTTATCGGGCTAGCATAGTTTGTCTTGTTATCTTAGTTTAACTTGCCTATCTTGTCATCATCCTTATGTTTACTTTCAGTTTATACATGTCATGTTATCTTTGCTTGTTTCTATGCTGAAAGTCACTAGGACTTACCAGTCTTTATGACTGACCCGTTTTCTTTTGCCTCTTTTTCTTTCGTTCCCCCCCCAGGTTCTCAGGGAGGAAACACTACTACTTAGTTTGGACTTCTTTCTGCTTCAAGATCATCATATATGGCTTGGACCTTTCTTAGCTATGGCTGCTTTACTATTTTACTTAGGGAATGATTTATGACTATGGTTTTATGCTTCTTTACTATTGCAAGACAGATTTCGATGTAATGGATTTAATGGCATTTTGATGTAAAAGGCTTTAGACCTTTCTAGATTTTAAAGCGATGAAATTTGGTTCTTCTTCCGCTGTTTTATATGTTCTGTCTTGTAATATTTCTGTGTATGTTTACCTAGATAATGCTCCACCAAAGCTAGTGCATTCCCTTTGTGAGTGACCCTAGCGGAGGTGGGGTGTTACAGAAGTGATTTCCTACAGATACAGATGTTTTCTGGGGGATCCAAACGAAACCATTGTGTATCTGCGATTCATGAACAATCAACATATCAATATCACTTTGGTACTTTCCGTATCATTTTTTAAAGAAATTTTTGAAATATTTTCACTGGGAGTTGAAGCAAGAATATTTAGTACTTGGAGATTTTAGTCATGCGCCTGGCCAGCGTATGCCTAACATTTGTGAGGACGACAATAGACTTGTCAAACTTTGAGTTATTAAATGTTTTTAAATAAGTAATTTGAAATTAAAGCATACCTAATTTAATGAGTTAATGAAGAGAATTTTGAAGTACTTCCAAATCCCTAGTTTTATAATAATATAGATATTTTTGTACAAATTTCGTGTTACGTATAAAGATTATAAAAAAAAATTCAAATATTTTAAAAAAAATTCAAGTTAAAAAATTTGTGATTTGAAAAGAAAATGATAATTACACTCTTCAATGAGTGTTTGGGAATTTTTTTTGAATGGATTGAATTGGTTGAACTTAGATTGTTAGGAATAAGTGGAATAATGAATAGTAAATATTGACAGAGGAGTTTGTAAAGGAATTTGAAATAAATTGAGATGCATAAATTCAACTTATGCAGAAATTGAAATTAAAAAAAAATGGAAGGGAATTATCTGGTTTAGAATCTCTTGAGATTGGATGGAATGAGAAATTGGGGAATTATATCAAATTAATTTGAGATAGAAATTGGTCTGAGAAAGTTGGGTACAGTTTAAAGAACGTGGAAATAAATAAAACACCAATTCAGAAGATAAAGGAAACATGTTGATCTCCAATTGTAAGAAATGAAATTGGATTATCCGAGTTAATGGAATATGGTCGCTGGCTTAAATATCGATAATTAAATTTAGTTGTGAAATAATTTCGCCCAAATATGGAAATTTGAAGTATACATTGGTATAGCTATAACGATCTCTCCTTTTCGAGGACGAAAAGTTTTAAAGGGGGGAAGATTGTAACGACCCAGAAATTTCGGCAATTTGAAATAGAAATTAATTAAGGATTTCACGATAAATGATAAATTTTATATTTGGATTCGAGATTTAAAAATCAAAAGTTATCGATTCGAATAAGTATTTGAATTCTATTTAAGAATGACTAATCAAAAATTGAATATATGTTGTTTTAAGTTAAATATTTAATTCAGAATGGTTGATTGGAATCAAATATGTACTGTTGAATATTTGAATGGAATTTGGTTAAAATTGATTTGAAGTTCGATTGAAGAATTTAAATGGTTGAATTAGAAATAATAAACGTTAAATAAATTGAAATTTTTATTTGTTGAAAATATATGAAAATGATTCTAGATATATGTGTATTGGTGTTGAAATTTAACAATTTGAAACTTGGAAACTAACAGAGTATTGGTGAACGAATGGAATTTAAATCAATGATCGGTTAAATAAAATCTAAAATACGTTGTATAGAAACGAAGTCGTATTACAATTAAAATAATTTTATTAAGTTTAGAACGTTGAAATATAGAAGAACGTCTCTTTTGGAAATTTTGTTGACGGTACAAAATTAGAGCGTTCAACGACGGTTCACGGTTGAATTTTAATATTTAATGACATGATAATATCACCTCCCTCAGAACATATCGCGCAAGCCCATATGCTACCCTATAAGCTATGATGTAATGTCGTTCTTATCCGTTCGCATTTTCTCTTCTATAAATCATGCCTTTCTTCCTCCAATTTCACTGAGCAAATAAAAATCATAACCTTTCCCAATTTAATGGCCACCGAAATCCCTACTTTTCCAAATCAAAACCAAGCTTTCTACCTTAAAGCAAATAAATTTTTCCCAAATCAAAATTGATTCTTTCCCCTTCTACCAGATGCAAGCACGATAATCGGTCGCCGCCTCTTCCTTCTGTAAATCAAAAACTATATTAACCCACCTAGCTCGCAATCGAAGGAAATCAAAGGCGCTGCTTTCCCTTTCCTGAAGCTCTGTCGAGTCAACGTCGCCTTCAAATTGAAGCCGAGCTAATGTTGTTAGCACCAGTAGAACGAGCAACGCAACACCACGTTTAGACCCCACCAACCCTGCTGCGAAGGTGAGCATCTCACTTACGATTAATCTTAGGTCAAGTAGATTTTAACTCGATATTTAAACTATAATATAATAGTTGGATTCATTGTGATTGTCTGCCTGGAATTGTTGCGTGTTTTGATTGGGGTTTTTCGTTATGGTTCCATCTTTTCGTATCGCATATTGATTTTGATCCAAAAAATAAAACTGAAATGCGGTTGTTTGTTCCTGAAAATTTGAACCATACATTTGTTTCAAAACTTGGTTATTTAAAGTGCAGGCACACACTCATGTGTGTATGATATACCAAATTTTGTTTCTTAAATTTTGAGTATTTAACTTAAAGCTATGCCTTAATAAAACTGTTGCACTATATTTTGATGGACATAGTGGATCAATATTTTATCTAGGGCATGTAGTTTTTGACATTGAACACCATGACCCTGCTGTTCATTTGCAACATTGCTAAATGGTGTACCTGAACTTGTTAATATTTGAGTTTATCCATATATGTCATATACTTTAAAAATCTGAATTTTTATCCACCTGTTTACGTCCTAGAATGGTCTCTTTGAACCTAAAAGCCTTACTTGTTTGACACTAAGTAAAAACGTTAATACACTTTATTTGATATATGGTAAAGGCTTTGTTAAAGCTGAAAACTTCCATGTTGAAAAAGAAAGAAAGTAATATATATGATCACTGTTAAATTTTGGAACCCTCAAATGGCTTTCTTTAAACTTAAAAACTATACTGTGATTTTTCAAAAGAGAATATGGAAAATGTGAGTCATCACTCACGATTAAACATAAGTTCAAGTAGATATAACTTGGTTTTGATTCGGATAAAATTGATGATTGTTGTGTGCTTTGCGTGTTGTTTTTGCGGTTACTGTGGGATGATTAGTTACGATATATTGTCAACATTTTACTTGTGACATGCCAAACCTGATAAAAATGAATATGCATATGATTGAATTTGACAGATGCTTAGGGAGACAAAACACTCGCATTTGCATAAGCTGGATAAACTGATTTATGCACCACTGTGTTCGAATTACTGATTAAAACTAATACTATATTTGGGTGTTATGTCCCGTGTGCCTCGTTCAGATTGATCCATTTGCATATAGCGCAGTCCTAACTCTTGGGTTATGAATACTTAGATTTTTGACATATTAAAAATGGGAGGGGAATACTTGTTTCACAATTTATAAAACCTGAAGACAAATGTTAAGTTAATCATGAACCAACATTTGAACTAATCCGTGAACTGCTGTTGATTAATTGCCACTGTTTGAATGCACCCTATAACTTTAGGACTAACATTAATTGGTTATGGTTTAAGGTCACAGGCACATGTTTCCTAGTAACGGATTGTGACAACATTTTTGCATGAGTAGATTTGCAAGCATTCACTCTTCACCTTATGTAGAAAACTTACGTACTGGGAAACATATCGGGATTTATTCAAAACTTGAGAGATACATTTATTAACACTGTGTTTTTGTTATACCCTGGCGAATATTTCCACTCGACTGAACCTGCATATGTATTTATTTATCCTTTGTCTGGGACTTATGCCGTGGTTCCAACCTGAGAGCATGCACCTTGTTATTTAATTTGGCCATGCTGAAAACATTTGCATACTTAGACGAAAGGGTTAACTTATGTTTATTTTAGTTCTACCTGAGAGTGTTTGCTGCATGTTTATTTCAGTCCCACATGAGAGTGTTTGCTTCATGTTTACTTAGTTCACCTGAGAGTGTTTGCTGCGAGGTGTGTGTATAAATTAAGTGATCTCTAATTAAATCAGTATGTGTGTGTATAAAATCCAAGTAACATATTTCTCATCCTCATGTCAATTGAGATTTCCATGCTAAAAAAATTATTTCATGGACTGTCACCTTCCTTTCACTTAGTTAGGAGAACTATTTTAAGACCACTTTCAAATGTTTTCGTACACTAGTAAGACTGTCGAAGGCTTGTGATATACTATTGCATTCCATTCGGCATGAAACTCGACTTGCTTAACTGTCTTGATGGAAAATTGTTAAACATGCATGTACGGTCATTTTAATGGAACCTGTTGTGACGACCCCAAATCCCGTACTGACGGTGACCAGGGTTATCTTTGGAATATAACACAGAAACAGATAATAGCAGAACAGAAATAAATAAATACACCAGATAATGAACAATAGATTACACTGGATAAACGTAATCATCATAGTTACACATTATACAGGATCATACTTAGTACAAATACAGTTCAACTATACATATATGTCTACAGCGGAAAACAAACATAATGTACAATAGGAGCTGAACAACATAAAAAGAGATAAATAATAGAATCCATCTTCAGCTCCAGCTATCCAGAAAGAGCCAACAAAAAACCTGAATACAAGGCTGCCCGTGTAGAAAAAGGGGCACCCGAGTTTGAAAGTGAAACAAACCACGAGTCAGTCATGGGACTGGTATGAGAAATCTACTCAACACATTTATAATATGGCTAATCACAGGACCACGCCACTTTCGTGGAACGGGTTTACTCCATCGGACTGCCAGTGCTTAAAAACAAAACATTCTTTTAAACATCGAAATTCTTTTTATAAAAATGAAGCCATTATAAGACTCAGTTCCCATCACACAATGCAACGCAAACCGGAGGATAGAGTTTTTACCTTATAATGGCCAAGATATGCTTGATACGAATAAAACAAAAGCATTTGATATTATTACTAGTGTTTATATGTTTCAAAAACAGTTTAAAATCATAAGTATCAATCATAGACGACATTAATGCCCCATACCACTATGTCGCCATATATAGGTATACATTCAAAACTGCACAGTCACGTATTTGGAAATTGGATTTCCGTCATGAACCGAGGCAAGGGATCATCCTCACCGAATTCGAGACGCTCTAGCCCGCCCCTCAGGAACAGCCGCAACAGCCCCTTGGATCATCAGGGCCGGTCCACCGATGTGGATTATTATGCCTGAACACTGCGTTTCCCCGCCCTATGGGGCGTAAACGAGCCAACGAATGCTCCTTCAGCTTCACATAGTTACCGGTATATCCGAGGCGCCTCGCAACAACAACAACCACATAAGTAAAATGTCAGGCCGTGTAAAAACACCGACACAACTCCTAGCTAGAAAGAAACGCAGGCCCTCCCTGATGCCCTCTCCCGTTTCTGGTTCATACCGGGGTGTGAGGCTCGCGAATTCACGTTATACACAAAGCTACGTCACACAGGCGGTGCTTTGATCATCAATTACAAGACTTTGCTTTTCAATAGAAGCCCTGATCACTGCATCTTAGTATGCCACACAGGCAATTCACACCATGCAACTGATGGCTATCAATCACATAGAATAAATTCCAATGTCAGATACACAATCCATTTGCAAGTCCGTTCTGGGTCAGAACGAAACCGGAGGCACTAAATACCTCGCTTATTCATCGATCCCCACATACGTCTGGACGATTACCACTCATTATCCATATTTCGGGATGCCTCCCAATCAGGACCTCAGTGACCATCCAAACGAGGTGAAGATCGGTCTTCAACCCCCGTCTTCATCTTCGACTTCTTATCGTCGATTCAGTTATTCAGAATGGGATAAACCCGGTCTTTCTGAGCAACTCGCGTATATAATAAACAAGTGCAACACTAACATACATACGCATCATTTCAATTCATTAGTCACTAACCGTCAATCAGTAAGAGAACGATTTCCCAAATATTAACCCCGAAGGCCGAAACCAACATCAGATCAACACCCAGGAAACCATTCGACTTAGCCAACCTTCAGATAATTTCTAAATTTCGCATCCATATCGTTTATAATATTTTATAACGATTTATCGCTATTTTTATTTATTTTAAAATAGCCAATTTATTCAAAACGACGCTTCGGGCCATAACGCGGCCGTGGCGCTGTTTTTCTTCAGATTTGATTTACACATATCTGAAAATCTAACCGTTGGATCTTCACAAAATTTACATCATTAGAAAGATCTTTTCAAAACGAATCCAACGGTTCCAGTTTCGGGAAAATCCGACGGTCGGATCTCCCGGTATAATCGTTTGAAGTTTCGTTTTCAAAATACGAACTGCAGCGTCGTTATTCGATTAAATATAATTATATTTATATATATATATATAAATATAATCGATTCTGGCGCTGTTTTTCTTCAGGTTTGAATTAAACATTCCAGACAATCCAACCGTTGGATTTTTACAAAGTTGGTGCCGTTGGAAAGATATTTCCAAAGCGAACCCAACGGTTGCGGTTTCGGGAAAATCCGATGGTCGGATCTCCCGGTATAATCGTTTGAAATCACGGTTTCAAAATACGAACTGCAGCTTTGTTATTCGATATATTTCGATTCTATTTATATATATATATATATCGATTCTTCGATTTCAAAACTATATTCTTTTCATACATTTGATAAAAATGATATTTTTATCCAACTGTCTTCTATTTCAACACTTCGCTATTTTTAACAATTCATTTGTATAATAAAAATGGGATTTTTATTGTAAAACAATTCATTTCAAAACACGATTATTTTATATAGTTAATATAGATGATAAAAATAGGATTTTTATTATAAAACAATTTATTTCAAAACAAGATTATTTTATATAGTTAATATAGATGATAAAAATAGGAGTTTTATTATAAAACAATTTATTTCAAAATATGAATACCATTCAACACATGAATTTCAATTCAACGGATGAATTTCGATTCAACACATGAAGGTTTTCTATAGTTTATATATATAGATAAAAATGTGATTTTTATATTTGAAACACGAATACCATTCAACACATGAATTTCAATTCAACGAATGCACATGAAGGTTTTCTATAGTTTATATATATAGATAAAAATGTGATTTTTATATTTGAAACACAAATACCATTCAACACATGAATTTCAATTCAACGAATGAATATCGATTCAACACATGAAGGTTTTCTATAGTTTATATATATATAGATAAAAATGTGAATTTTATATTTGAAAACACGAATACCATTCAACACATGAATTTCATTTCAACGAATGAATATCGATTCAACACATGAAGGTTTTCTATAGTTTATATATATAGATAAAAATGTGATTTTTATATTTAAAACACGAATACCATTCAACACATGAATTTCAATTCAACGAATGAATATCGATTCAACACATGAAGGTTTTCTATAGTTTATATATATAGATAAAAATGTGATTTTTATATTTAAAACACGAATACCATTCAACACATGAATTTCAATCCAACGAATGAATATCGACTCAACACATGAAGGTTTTCTATTCAACGAATAAATATAGTTTCAACAAATGAAAATAATTCTAACATATGAATATTATTCAAAATTTCGGCAGCATAACGGCAGGGTAGTTAAAACGGGGACCGTCCCTAGTACGGCTCCTCGCTCTACCTTAAAACCTCGCGGTTTTTGACAATGGGGAATCATGCATCTAGTTCGCACGCAGGCGGCATGTATATTTATTTCATTTCCACAAACTAATCCTATGTGGTTTCAACCAAATATTTCTCAACCACAAACGGGTATTTTTCAACCACAATCAATCAATTCCAACCACAAACAATTTCAATCAACCATTCACTATCAATCAATTTTCACACCAATCACAACCAATAAATATCGTCCATGGTTCGTGGACGAGGGGCGTATATATATATATATATATATATATATATATATATATATATATATATATTGCATTTCACTTCTATTTCAACACATATATAATTTTTACAACGCATATATAACTTATACATCAAACGTACAACTTATACAACGCTTATACATGAGGTGTACAACGCTTATATAACCCATACATCGACTATATAATTTATACATCGTCATTTTCCATATCGTTTATAAATTAGAAATCTCACATTGGGTTCCACTCCACCAAAAATAGCAGAAGACTCAGAAAAATATGCGGTCTCTTCTAGAATGTAGAAGACGTCTACACGGTCACGATGTTTCCTGTTTCATCGAATTTCGTCAAGAAACGAAAAAGATATGATTTTTCAAAGTTTGCAACGGTTTAAAGGTGTTAAAACAGTTTAAAATAAATTAGACGAACCTTTTCTGAAATGGTTCCAAACTAGGTTTTGGATTTTCGATCCAACGGTGTTACGGTGTAACGGTTCCATGATCGGGTTGCACGAGGTCTAAGAGGGAGGAGTGGCGCAGCTTCGCCGGAAGCGGGGTCCACTGCGGTGGCGTCTTCTCCTCGCGGCGGCGGTCTGAAGTTGGTAACTTCGGGGACCCGATTCTCTCACAAAACTCGACGAAACTTAGCAAACTTCGTATGGATTTGAAGATCCTGATGAGTACTACAAATTTCTCCAAAGAACTATGGGGTTTTGTTGCGTGGAGGAGGAGAAAAAGAGGAGAGAAGGTGGGAGCAGAAGGCGCCGTCGGGTTTGAGGATCGTCGGGGAGAGAGAAGGCTGATGTGGACCAATGAGGATTTTTTTTATATTTATAAAATTTAAAATCCGAAAATACCCCTTGCCACACACGAACACCAATCCAAACCCAACGACTGTCGTCCCTAGCGTTTTACCCCCATTCCGAACACAATGGAATATGCTTCGAAGACCCATTCGAATGTTTCAGTCAGTTTTCATTCAAATTAAAATATAAAACACTCAATATTTGATTTGAACGTACATTTCAATTTGCCAGGGCCACAAACTGATTCGAAAAATTCCAGAAAAATAAATATGGCTATGTTTTGACGATACGGTCCCAACAAAACTAGTTTTGTCGAATTCTGAGACCGTTTGCAAAAAGGCCCATTTCTGGCCGATCCAATTTAACTATAATTGACCAAAACACGTTTTCCTTTGCCACGCTCACATACTAGCTTCAAAAATTATGAAATTTGAAACCTAGCAATAACTTCACATCCTGGATCCAACAAAAGTGGTTTTGTCGAATTCCGAGGTCGTTTGCAAAATGGCCAATTTCACGGGCTATATAATTTCCATAGCGACCTTTCTGAAAATTCATTTGGCCATAACTTTTGCATCCCGCTATGAAACTTCAATTTTTCAGATTCGTTAGAAAGGTATTCACTAACAGATTTAAATATTTTTGGTTTCACTCAAATCCGTTTTGTTTTGCACCCGGTACAGTCAGTCAAAGTTTGAATTCAAATTCTGAAACTACCGCGCCATTTCACGCCTTGTTTATAATTCAAAGTAATTATATTTATTTTCAAACGTCGATTCAAACTCACTTTTCATTGCTATTATTTAAAATATTTATTTTAAATATTTATAATCCACTATTTTAGCCAATTTTAAAATTTTTAAATTGGTTCAGATTTTTCGGGTCGTTACAATCTCCCCCACTTAAAACTTTTTGTCCCCGAAAAGGAACAAAGTCGAAAGTGGTTTGATTAATCAACTCTACGTTCAATCTGGCTTCAATTCTCCAACTTTTCAGTTTCTGAGAATTTTCAAATTCTTCAAAAATTTGGCTAACACCCGGAATTTTCGAAAAATTTCGCCATAACCTCCTTTGTACGGGGAGAGGTTTGGAAATTTATTGGGCCGTATTAGGTACCCAATAAATCCTAATAAGCATACACATATTTATAGTGATATATTCTGGTGTTTACAGGGGAGCGTGTATAGATAATAACTCCAGAGAATAAATTCTCGTCACCTTATCAAAGCCTGAGGGAGTGTGTATTTTAAATGCTCTAGAGGATAAATCCTCGTCACCTCGTCCCGTGTGGGAAACAAATAGTCCATGTGCCATATCTAATGACTAGAGAGACATGATTATTGTTAACTCCAGACCCGTGTGGTTTTTTTTATTAATTTGGCAATTTAATCGTTACAATTTAAATAGTCCATATCAGTCATCAGTTCAACCTGTAAAATATAGTCATCGCCATACAAGCCTCTCGCTCGTATGGGAAATCTTCCACCTCGTCACACAAGCTCCAAATGCTTATGTGGTATATGATGAAGTATGCCTATCTTCAGAAGTATGCCATGCAGTGTAGTTCAAAATTAATTGTTACTATCCTATGGCGATGTTTATTATTTCACACAGAACAACCAGCACTCCGCATCCAATGGCATTCACAGGAGTTGATATAATAATATTTCGCATCCAACTCATTAAGGTTTACCTATTTGTCGGGCACGCAAATAATTTCTTTACTCAACAGCTATCCAATTACCTGTTCAAACATATATAATGCACAAGTATATATTTCTATCTATTTTTAAATCATTTCAATGTGTGAGTTAATCGAATAAATCCTACCATTCATTCTCTTATTAATTAAATTAACTATCGTTTCAATAATTTAATTAATCCAATTCTACTATCAAACAACACAAACAGCAATCAATTTGTTTTTAACTTTTCAAAAGTATACTAATCAATTTCTATACTCTTTTAAAATCATTCAGACTATAGAATTAAAAGTGCACATCCATGGAAAGAAAATAACAACAGATTAGAGAACTAATTGGAAATGCAAAGTATGGTAAATGTACCTTGCACCGGAGTCAATCAGAGATATCCACTTGGCATCTAGGATAGGCTTTCTGAATGCTCACCTCAGTTTCCCAAGTACAATCTCGCGGATCTCCACTCCATTGCACTTTGACTAAGTGAACCTTCTTGTTCCTCAGCTCTTTGGTTTCTTTGCCGATAATCTTTAGCAGCTCTCTCCTCACAGCCAATTCTGGGGTAATTTCAATATCCTGTTGAGCTGCTTCTTCTACGATCAAGTCTGGATCATGAACGTGCTTTCGAAGTTGAGATATGTGAAATACATCATGAACTCCAGGCAACCAATCAGGCAATTTAACCCTATAAGCGGGAGTTCCAATCCGTTCCAGAATAGGAAACGGACCAATGAATTTGGGCGCCAATTTCCCAGTTTTACCGAACCGGATAACTCCTCTCATCGGCGATACTTTCAAATATACATAGTCGCCAACAACAAATGATATATCTCTTCTTCTCCTATCGGCATATCTCTTTTTTCGACTTTGAGCGGCGAGTAATCGCTTCTTAATAAAGTCGACTTTGTCGGTAGCTTCTCGGATCATATCTGGCCCCAACACAAGTCTATTACCAGGTTCGACCCAACAAGCAGGAGATCAGCACGGTCTACCATACAATGCTTCGAATGGTGACATTGTCAGGCTCGCCTGGTAGCTGTTGTTATAGGAGAATTCAGCCAAATGTAGATGGTCTTCCCATGATCCACCGAAATCTAGAACACAAGCCCGCAATAGATCTTCTAAAATATGATTCACCCTCTCAGTCTGACCATCTGTCTGAGGATGATAGGCGGTGCTTAGGTTTAGCTTAATTCCCAGCTCTACTTGAAATGCCTCCCAGAATTTACTAGTAAATATTATATCTCTATCACTGACTATACTGAGCGGCACTCCATGTAGTCTAACTATTTCCTTGAAATATATCTGCGCCAGACTCTGAGCAATTCTGTTTGATCTGACAGGTATGAAATGGGCGGTCTTCGCGAAGCGATCTACGATCACCCAAATACTGTCATTTCCTTTTCTGGTTCTGGGCAAACCATCAATGAAGTCCATGGAAATATGTTCCCACTTCCAACCAGGAACGTCTAGCAGTTGTAACAATCCAGCCAGTTTCTGTTGGTCGCTCTTGACTAGCTGGCAAGTAGGGCATCGGCTAACATATATTGAAACGTCCCTTTTCATAGCCTTCCACCAGAATGTTCGCTTGAGATCGTTATACATTTTGGATACACCAGGATGGATACTCAGCTTGGACTTGTGACACTCGTCTAACACTTCCCTTTTGAGCTCGGGGATGCCAGGAACACAAATCCTTCCTTTCAATCTCAGGATTCCATCGTTATCTATTTGAAAACACGAGGGTTCTCCTTTTTGAATCCTTTTGATCATATCCTTAATAAAGTTATCCTCCTTCTGAAGAATAGATATTTTGTCAATCAAGGAAGTCGTAATAATAAAGCTGGCGATCATTACATTCTTTCGACTCAGTGCATCGGCCACGACATTGGCTCTCCCTGTAGTGTATATAATTTCAAAATCGTATGCTGCAAGGAACTCTAACCAACGTTGCTGCCTCAGATTCAAGTCTTTCTGGGTGAACAAATACTTTAGCGACTGGTGATCTGTAAACAGTTCAAATCTCTCACCCAGAAGATAATGTCTCCAGATTTTCAAAGCGAATACTATAGCCAATAACTCAAGATCATGAGTGACGTAGTTTTTCTCATGCGGCTTCAGCTGACGGCTAGCATAAGCAATCACTTGACCTCTTTGCATTAACACTGCGCCAAGGCCTTCTCTAGAAGCATCAGTCCAGACTTTTAAATCCTGATTGCCGTCGATAATGGTTAACACTGGAGCAGTAGTTAATCTTAACTTTAGCTCTTCAAAAGCCTCCTCACTTTCTGGAGTCCATTTAAATTTTGAGTGCTTCTTTGTAAGCTTCGTTAAGTGACCAGATATCTTCGAAAAGTTTTTAACGAACTTCCGGTAATAACTAGCCAATCCGAGAAAACTGCGGACTTCTGTAGGAGTACTGGGCTGTTTCCAATTCTGAATAGCTGTGATTTTACTTGGATCCACAGCAATTCCTTCTTTTGATACGACATGGCCCAGAAATTTCACTTCCTCTTGCCAGAATATACATTTGGACAGTTTGGCTTTCAATACATTCCTTCTCAGAATTTATAGAACCTGTTCCAAATGCTTTTCATGTTCGGCCTTTGATTTAGAGAAGATTAGGATATCGTCAATGAAAACCAGAACAAATTTATTCAAAACTCCTCTGAACACTCTATTCATCAAATCGACGAAGTATGCTGGAGCGTTACATAAGCCGAACGGCATTACTAACCACTCGTAGAACAAGTCGGGACCTCTGAATGCTGTCATTGGAACACACTCTTCGGCAATTCGAAGTTGATGGAAGCCTGTAGCTAGGTCCATCCTTGAGAATACTTGTGCTCCATTCAGACGATCCAATAAAACATCGATTCGCGGCAATGGATATTTGTTCTTTATTGTCTGCTTGTTCAAATCCCGATAATCCACACATAGCCGTAGAGTACAATCAGATTTTGGGACAAATACCACTGCTGCTCCCCAAACAGAGAAACTAGGCCTGATCAGACCCTTCCATACGAGCTGTCGTGTTTGATTGTCTAATTCCTCTTTCTCTTTCAAGGACATTCTTCGAATAGCGTGAACTACCGGCCTTGCATTCAGAATTAAAGCAATTTTGAAATCAATTTCTCTCTGCGGAGGTAAGTGAACAACTTCTTCAAACACATCCGCATAGTTCTGGACGACAGGAATATCTTTTATGAGGTCGGGAATATTCTCTGTAACTTCAGGAATACCTTCTATTTGGGCTGGAGAAACATCGAGAGCTGCCCAGAAGTCTTTTCTATTAGATTTCTGACCTTCACACGGTATGGTTATATAATTCCCTGATTTAATCTTAGCCCTAACAACTCTCTCGGCGCATCTAACCTCTGCTTCATATTTGGTTAGCCAATCCAATCCCAGAATAAGATCGAATTCATTAAAATTCATGACGATAGAGATAGTAGGGAATTTATAGTAGGAAAAAGAGACAGGTACTGCACAAACCCAACTGAGATCGATGGAACCCCCAACCGGATTTTGGACAGTCATTGGTTCTTTGAGCTTCTTCACATTCAAATTCAACTTCTTAACTGCATTCTTGGCAATGAAACTTCGTGACGCGCCTGTATCAAACAGCACTTTAACTGGAATGTTTTTGACATTAAGCGTGCCTTCTAGAACATCAGCCCTTTCCTGACTTGCTGAGGGTGCTGAAGTTTCTGCCACTTCATTTACTTGAACCACATTGGTCTTTTTTAACATCCAGCAGTCTTGCTTTACGTGACCAGCCCGATGACAAAGATTACATTCTCGGGCTGAATGAAATTTGTTCTTGGATTTAGATTCATCCTTTCTTCGTTTGTTCGAAGACTTGTAATTTATCGCCAAATGTCCCTGCCTATTGCAGCTTGAGCATATGGCAGTCATTATTGGTTCTTTCTCGGATCTAGTCCTCTTCCTCATGGCTCTGGGCTTCTTACTGACCTCTGACATTGTACTGGCTTCAGGACGATCAGTTTCAGACTCAATTTTATTACTAGAGCTGACTTCGTCTTCGTACTGTAACATTCCTTTCTTGTCGAGATCCTCGTACTGGTAAGCCATGTATATCATTTCAGAAAAGGGGAGCTTCACGTTCCTCATTACACTGTTCTGATATTTTCTTTGAAGCCCGTTGATAAATCTCAAATTCTTCCTCTTCAGATTTTCAATTAGATGAGGGGCAAAGTGAGAAAGTTCATTGAATCTTTTATGATATTCGGGAATGGTCATATCTCCTTGTATCAGATAAGAAAATTCATCACATAGTCGCTCAATCACTTCAGGAGGAGTAAATCTTACCAGGAAAATCACTTTGAATCTATCCCAGGTGATATCACCTTCTGGATTATCCTTAATAACCGAATCCCACCAGAACAAAGCTTCGTCTTTGAGTGCCCAGGAGGCCAGTAATCTTTTCTGGTCATCCCTCAGCTTTAATCCTTCAAAGATTTTCTCAGCCGAACGAACCCATGCTTGTGTTTTCATAATTGATTCTTCACCCGAGAAGGGTTTTCCACCCAGATTTCTATATTTCATAAATAGAGCTTCTATATCCAGGTCTGTATTACTTCTTCTATTTCTGGCACTCATTTTCTAGAGCGTCTGCAATTAGCAGACAAAGTGTCAGGTCAACAGAAAAGATATTTCAAAATATAGAGACAAATACTTGAATGTAAATGTGTCAATCTAGGTATTATTTCATTCTGTTTCTCATACTAGGATATTACTGATCCTATCTGTAATGAGTTACTCGTCCTAGAACACTACTGGTTCTATTTCTGACGAGTTCGTTAATATGTTAAATTCCAGAACTAAGCTTAACCAAAGCTCTGATACCACGTTGTGACGACCCCAAATCCCGTACTGACGGTGACCAGGGTTATCTTTGGAATATAACACAGAAACAGATAATAGCAGAACATAAATAAATAAAAACACCAGATAATGAACAATAGATTACACTGGATAAACGTAATCATCAGAGTTACACAGTATATAAGATCATACTTAGTACAAATACAGTTCAACTATACATATATGTCCACAGTGGAAAACAAACATAATGTACAATAGGAGCTGAACAGCATAAAAAGAGATAAATAATAGAATCCATCTTCAGCTCCAGCTATCCAGAAAGAGCCAGCAGAAAACCTGAATACAAGGCTGCCCGTGTAGAAAAAGGGGCACCCGAGTTTGAAAGTGAAACAAACTACGAGTCAGTCATGGGACTGGTATGAGAAATCTACTCAACACATTTATAATATGGCTAATCACAGGACCACACCACTTTCGTGGAACGGGTTTACTCCATCGGACTGCCAGTGCTTTAAAACAAATCATTCTTTTAAACATCGAAATGCTTTTTATAAAAATGAAGCCATTATAAGACTCAGTTCCCATCACACAATGCAACGCAAACCGGAGGATAGAGTTTTTACCTTATAATGACCAAGATATGCTTGATACGAATAAAACAAAAGCATTTGATATTATTACTAGTGTTTATATGTTTCAAAAACAATTTAAAATCATAAATATCAATCATAGACGGCATTAATGCCCCATACCACTATGTCGCCATATATAGGTATACAATCAAAACCGCACAGTCACGTATTTAGAAATTGGATTTCCGTCATGAACCGAGGCAAGGGATCGTCCTCACCGAATTCGAGATGCTCTAGCCCGCCCCTCAGGAACAGCCGCAACTGCCCCTTGGATCGTCAGGGCTGGTCCACCGATGTAGATTATTATGCCTGAACACTGTGTTTCCCCGCCCTATGGGGCGTAAACGAGCCAACGAATGGCTCCTTCGGCTTCACATAGTCACTGGTATATCCGAGGCGCCTCGCAACAGCAACAACCACATAAGTAAAATGTCAGGCCGTGTAAAAACACCGACACAACTCCTAGCTAGAAAGAAACGCAGGCCCTCCCTGATGTCCTCTCCCGTTTCTGGTTCATACCGGGGTGTGAGGCTCGCGAATTCACGTTATACACAAAGCTACGTCACACAGGCGGTGCTTTGATCATCAATCACAAGACTTTGCTTTTCAACAGAAGCCCTGATCACTGCATCTTAGTATGTCACACAGGCAATTCACACCATGCAACTGATGGCTATCAATCACATAGAATAAATTCCAATGTCAGACACACAATCTATTTGCAAGTCCGTTCTGGGTCGGAACGAAACCGGAGGCACTAAATACCTCGCTTATTCATCGATCCCCATGTACGTCTGGACGATTACCACTCATTATCCATATTTCGGGATGCCTCCCAATCAGGACCTCAGTGACCATCCAAACGAGGTGAAGATCGGTCTTCAACCCCCGTCTTCATCTTCGACTTCTTATCGTCGATTCAGTTATTCAGAATGGGATAAACCCGGTCTTTCTGAGCAACTCGCGTATATAATAAACAAGTGCAACACTAACATACATACGCATCATTTCAATTCATTAGTCACTAACCGTCAATCAGTAAGAGAACGATTTCCCAAATATTAACCCCGAAGGCCGAAACCAACATCAGATCAACACCCACGAAACCATTCGACTTAGCCAACCTTCAGTTAATTTCTAAATTTCGCATCCATATCGTTTATAATATTTTATAATGATTTATCGCTATTTTTATTTATTTTAAAATAGCCAATTTATTCAAAACGACGCTTCGGGCCATAACGCGGTCGTGGCGCTGTTTTTCTTCAGATTTGATTTACACATATCTAAAAATCTAACCGTTGGATATTCACAAAATTTACATCATTAGAAAGATCTTTTCAAAACGAATCCAACGGTTCCAGTTTCGGGAAAATCCGACGGTCGGATCTCCCGGTATAATCGTTTGAAGTTTCGATTTCAAAATACGAACTGCAGCGTCGTTATTCGATTAAATATAATTATATTTATATATATATATAAAAATATAATCGATTCTGGCGCTGTTTTTCTTCAGGTTTGAATTAAACATTCCAGACAATCCAACCGTTGGATTTTTACAAAGTTAGTGCCGTTGGAAAGATATTTCCAAAGCGAACCCAACGGTTGCGGTTTCGGGAAAATCCGATGGTCAGATCTCCCGGTATAATCGTTTGAAATCACGGTTTCAAAATACGAACTGCAGCTTCGTTATTCGATATATTTCGATTCTATTTATATATATATATATATATATCGATTCTTCGATTTCAAAACTATATTCTTTTCATACATTTGATAAAAATGATATTTTTATCCAACTGTCTTCTATTTCAACACTTCGCTATTTTTAACAATTCATTTGTATAATAAAAATGGGATTTTTATTGTAAAACAATTCATTTCAAAACACGATTATTTTATATAGTTAATATAGATGATAAAAAAAGGATTTTTATTATAAAACAATTTATTTCAAAACAAGATTATTTTATATAGTTAATATAGATGATAAAAATAGGATTTTTATTATAAAACAATTTATTTCAAAATATGAATACCATTCAACACATGAATTTCAATTCAACGGATGAATTTCGATTCAACACATGAAGGTTTTCTATAGTTTATATATATATATATATATATATATAAATGTGATTTTTATATTTGAAACACGAATACCATTCAACACATGAATTTCAATTCAACGAATGAATATCGATTCAAAACATGAAGGTTTTCTATAGTTTTTATATATAGATAAAAATGTGATTTTTATATTTGAAACACGAATACCATTCAACACATGAATTTCAATTCAACGAATGAATATCGATTCAAGACATGAAGGTTTTCTATAGTTTATATATATATAGATAAAAATGTGATTTTTATATTTGAAAACACGAATACCATTCAACACATGAATTTCATTTCAACGAATGAATATCGATTCAACACATGAAGGTTTTCTATAGTTTATATATATAGATAAAAATGTGATTTTTATATTTAAAACACGAATACCATTCAACACATGAATTTCAATTCAACGAATGAATATCGATTCAACACATGAAGGTTTTATATAGTTTATATATATAGATAAAAATGTGATTTTTATATTTAAAACACGAATACCATTCAACACATGAATTTCAATCCAATGAATGAATATCGACTCAACACATGAAGGTTTTCTATTCAACGAATAAATATAGTTTCAACAAATGAAAATAATTCTAACACATGAATATTATTCAAAATTTCGGCAGCATAACGGCAGGGTAGTTAAAACCGGGACCGTCCCTAGTACGGCTCCTCGCTCTACCTTAAAACCTCGCGGTTTTTGACAATGGGGAATCATGCATCTAGTTCGCACGCAGGCGGCATGTATATTTATTTCATTTCCACAAACTAATCCTATGTGGTTTCGACCAAATATTTCTCAACCACAAACGGGTATTTTTCAACCACAATCAATCAATTCCAACCACAAACAATTTCAATCAACCATTCGCTATCAATCAATTTTCACACCAATCACAACCAATAAATATCGTCCATGGTTTGTGGACGAGGGGCGTATATATATATATATATATTTATATAACATTTCACTTCTATTTCAACACATATATAATTTTTACAACGCATATATAACTTATACGTCAAACGTACAACTTATACAACGCTTATACATGAGGTGTACAACGCTTATATAACCCATACATCGACTATATAATTTATACATCGTCGTTTTCCATATCGTTTATAAATTAGAAATCTCACATTGGGTTCCACTCCACCAAAAATAGCAGAAGGCTCAGAAAAATATGCGGTCTCTTCTAGAATGTAGAAGACGTCTACACGGTCACGATGTTTCCTGTTTCATCGAATTTCGTCAAGAAACGAAAAAGATATGATTTTTCAAAGTTTGCAACGGTTTAAAGGTGTTAAAACAGTTTAAAATAAATTAGCCGAACCTTTTCTGAAATGGTTCCAGACTAGGTTTTGGATTTTCGATCCAACGGTGTAACGGTTCCACGATCGGGTTGCACGAGGTCTAAGAGGGAGGAGTGGCGCAGCTTCGCCGGAAGCGGGGTCCACTGCGGTGGCGTCTTCTCCTCGCGGCGGCGGTCTGAAGTTGTTAACTTCGGGGACCCGATTCTCTCACAAAACTCGACGAAACTTAGCAAACTTCGTATGGATTTGAAGATCCTGATGAGTACTACAAATTTCTCCAAAGAACTATGGGGTTTTGTTGCGTGGAGGAGGAGAAAAAGAGGAGAGAAGGTGGGAGCAGAAGGCGCCGTCGGGTTTGAGGATCGTCGAGGAGAGAGAAGGCTGATGTGGACCAATGAGGATTTTTTTTATATTTATAAATTTTAAAATCCGAAAATACCCCTTGCCACACACAAACACCAATCCAAACCCAGCGACTGTCGTCCCTAGCATTTTACCCCCATTCTGAACACAATGGAATATGTTTCGAAGGCCCATTCGAATGTTTCAATCAGTTTTCATTCAAATTAAAATATAAAACATTCAATATTTGATTTGAACGTACATTTCAATTTGCATGGGCCACAAACTGATTCGAAAAATTCCAGAAAAATAAATCTGGCTATGTTTTGACGATACGGTCCCAACAAAACTAGTTTCGTTGAATTCTAAGACCGTTTGCAAAAAGGCCCATTTCTGGCCGATCCAATTTAACTATAATTGACCAAAACACATTTTCCTTTGCCACGCTCACATACTAGCTTCAAAAATTATGAAATTTAAAACCTAGCAATAACTTCACATCCCGGATCCAACAAAAGTGGTTTCGTCAAATTCCGAGGTCGTTTGCAAAATGGCCAATTTCACGGGCTATATAATTTCCATAGCGACCTTTCTGAAAATTCATTTGGCCTTAACTTTTGCATCCCGCTATGAAACTTCGATTTTTCAGATTCGTTAGAAAGTTATTCACTAACAGATTTAAATATTTTTGGTTTCACTCAAATCCGTTTTGTTTTGCACCCGGTACAGTCAGCCAAAGTTTGAATTCAAATTCTGAAACTACCGCGCCATTTCAGGCCTTGTTTATAATTCAAAGTAATTATATTTATTTTCAAACGTCAATTCAAACTCACTTTTCATTGCTATTATTTAAAATATTTATTTTAAATATTTATAATCCACTATTTTAGCCAATTTTAAATTTTTTAAATTGGTTCAGATTTTACGGGTCGTTACACCTGTACATGGCCTTTGCTTTAGTCTATTCCATATGATACCCCTTCCTACTTGTTGTCCACATGAGAATTGACTATATATGTATATTGGCTTTCAACTTTAAGATCTGACCACGTACAAAGTATGGATTGGAAATTTTCACTTTTCTATGAGTATTTAAACACCATTGAGAATGTGCTTAACTGATTTGTACAGATATTACATTTGTTCTTGAACTGATACTACACTAGATGTGTACCTAGTTAAACTGCATCGAGCAGATGCTACATATAAGTTTTAACTGTATAGAACGGACACTGCATAGTGATGAGAACATATACTATACTACTGTTTGTATTTGGTGATAAGATTAACTATTATATCTCAGTTTACATCGAAGTAAATTTACTTGAACCATGATTAATCCTGACTTGAGTGTTTTTTATGTTTTTGCATGGAACGCTCGGGTCAGACCCTGAAGCGTACAGATTTAGAGATTACAGTTCAGAATTCGAAGATTGGCAAAAACTGGGGGTTTCGAAGACGCGCACTCTGGAGTTTTCAAAAAAAAAAAAACAGTAAATATTCTCTTGTATTAAAGTTGTTTTAAAATTCCGCTGGGTATAGGAAAGTTTTGAATTCAAAAATTCTGATTTATAAATAAAAGTTTTATTCCGCTGTTTCATACTGTGTTTTCCTATTTATTTTATTTTGCATTTCTGTGTTGATTCTATTCTTAAACTCTGTAAGCTAAATACGCTCCGTCGATTTGGATGTTTTAAATTGGTTTAATTACCGGTTTGAAGCAGTCAAAAAGGCGTGACGTTACAAGTGGTGTCATAGCTTTGGTTTATTCAAAGCATAGCTTTTCGGGTTCAAAAGAATAGGATCGACACTAGAAAAATGAAATTTTGAAAATTTAAAAAAAGTTTTGAAAAATAGATTTTGAGGGGAAAATTATTTTGGAAATATTGTATATTTTGAAAATTAGCATTTTGGAACCGATACAGCGGAAGTAAAATTTTATTTTAAAAAAAAAATTATTCGGAATCTCCAGTCTTCGGAAGTCTTCGAATCCAGATATTCCAAAGCTATTCCTTGATAAGGTCCCTCTTAGATTTGAATCTTGAATTCGTGATCTAGTGATATCTAAACAAAAAAGATAAGTATAAGAGAACAAATGAATCGATTGTGTATTTTAGCAATCAATGTTAATTAATTGATTGGAAATAAGATACCAGATGGGAATTAAATTGAAAGGGAAATTTGAAAGCGTTTCAAAAATGAAACGATGAAATTTATTATGATATTCGGATAGAAATAAATATAAATAAAATTGGAAAAGGGATATAATTGGAGTACGACTATGTTAAATTTGATTAATTTATTCAGAATGTGACAAGAGAAATTATAATTGGTTTCAAACCAATGATGTATGATCGAATACATGGATTCGAGAGTGAAGTATAAACTTGTTAATTATTTAACGAGAAATGGATTGTGAACGAGATTTGTAAATGGAGCGGAATGTGAAAGAAGATTTTAGGGAGATTTGAACCAATATTTAAAAACTAATTTGATGTAACAAATTCAAATTTCGATAAAGAGAATAATATTTACTTTTTAGAAGTATATAGCATTGGCAAACAAATGTGTTGAAAACGAAATTGGAAATAAAGGAAATGGAGTTAAACAGTACAGTGAGATTATTCTGAAGTTCAGAATATTTTCCGAATTTCGGAATGTGGTATCGAATAACAAATTATTCGAAAGGAAGTTACTTAAAGGAGACATTTATGTCGAATTTCAGGGAAGCACCATTTACTTTTCGTTTTAATTAAAATTTAATATATTAAATTATTTATGTATCCAGATTAATGAATAAAGAATATTTTAAAATTACATATTTTCGAAGGTGTGAATTATTGCCATAATCAATAATTTTCGTAAAAGAAGTGAATTTACGAGAATGGATGTTTTGCTGTGAACTTGATCTATTTCGAAGTTAATAATGTTGTTCAGTTAAGGTCTGAGAGGTAAATATACCCCAACTTGATTGACTTCATTATTGACTAAGAAATGATTAAGGTTCGATTGCAAAAATCGGTTAAGGAAAGTGCGCTAATGAGTGTCAACAGTAAGTGGGAATAAAAATGTTTTATTTAACTTCTGTTTTAATCGAAATACGAATGTTGAAATGTTCTCCCGGAGAATAAGGTATATTTTATGGAAGATAGAGACTTACCAATATATATAAGTGTTTTCTAGTGGTAATAAGAAATTTTGTAAAATTATGGGAAATAAATATGATAACTGGAAATGTTTTTCAAAAAGACCGTGAGAGGCTAAGGGGGTTTTGATAAGTTCGAATGGCGAGAATAGAAGAACAAAAAGTTGACGTCGAGAACGAAGGGCGGCAAAACGTAAAGTGGATTCGAGAGTTGCATAAGAATTGATTGGATAGAAAATTAAGAGATGAAATTAAGGAAATTGAGAACTAATTGGAGATTATTTAAATTGAATAATTTCTTGAGTGTTGGTCAGATGTTGGTTTCGGCCTTCGGGGTTGGTACTTAGGGAGTTGTTCGCTTGCTAATTGACAGTCTAAGAATGTGAATATGGAAGAGAATTAAAGCGTGAATGAGAAATTTAATATAAGGAAGGAAAATTCAAAAAATTTAAGAGAATAAAGATGTGAATAAGTGACGAAATTAATAATTGGAAATTTGGAAGGAAATTTGGTTTATAATCAATAGATTCCTAAATTTGAGTTTGAAGGGATATTAAATATCTGAAGTGATTATGAGATAAAATTTAAAATTTTGAGATTTGAATGGAAATTTGAGGATATTAAATTGGATACAGAAGTTTCAGAACTTATTTGAGAAATATATAAGAACATGGTGAATTTGAGAAATTACTGGACTGGAAGGTGATCGATTTAAGATAAAATCTTATATAACCGAGTTTGTATAAGAATGAGTTGTTTGAAGTATGATTTGAAAGGAACTTTTTATGATCTATGAGGAGTATGAAATGAAGTGCTACATATACATAGTATTATATGTTTTCAAAACAAAATAAGGAAAGTACCTTCCTTCTTCTTTGAATTTCGAGCTTAGTTGAGATGTGCTGCTGGTGGTAGTATGTTGTCCGGACATAAAACTCGAGTTATCTGAAAGAACACGACCGTGTAGCGTAATTCGCCGGGCTGTAGATGGCCTACGGCGGACAGATGTTTCTTGGGGGAACCAAGCGTAACCATTGTGTCTGCTGTGATCTACAGTCGTGATAAGGGCATAATCCGTAGAGCTGTGAAAGCTTACGGGTGTGGATGTTTCCTGAGGGAATCAGGCGTAACCATTGTGTACCTGCGGTCCCCATGGCATATCTACAAGTTAAAGAGATGTAACCACTAGAGTTACTAAAGGTAAAATGGAGTCATGTAGTGTATAGAATATCTTAGTGATTGTAAGCCACCTGTTTGAAGCAGCAGTTAGTCTTAGTGACTTGTTTGCTCTTCGTGACCTGATTTTTCCTTGTGACTTGATATATCCTTATGTCTTGAATTATTTCATAATTTGATAATCTGTTTTTGTGATTCTGAGATAGAGCAACCAACGCTCAGCGACCTCAGATTTTCTTTCGATTCTAAAATATCTTCCGTTGATCTGTCCATGACGAAATTCGCAGGGAAGTGATTTCCTACGGATACAGATGTTTTCTGGGGATTTAGACGAAACCATGGTGTATCTGCGATTCATGAACAATCAACATATCAATATCACTTTGGTACTTTCCATATCAGTTTTTAAAGAAAATTTTGAAATATATTCACAGGGAGTTGATGCAAGAATATTTTGTACTTGGAGATTTTAGTCATGCGCCTGGCCAGCGTATGCCTAACATTTGTGAGGAGGACAATAGACTTGTCAAACTTTGAGTTATTAAATATTTTTAAATAAGTAATTTGAAATTAAAGCATACCTAATTTAATGAGTTAATGAAGATAATTTTGAAGTATTTCCAAATCCCTAGTTTTATAATAATATAGATATTTTTGTACAAATTTCGTGTTTCGTATAAAGATTATAAAAAAAATTCAAAATTTGAAAAAAAAAATCAAGTCAAAAAATTTGTGATTTGAAAAGAAAATTATAATTACACTCTTCAATGAGTGTTTGGGAATTTTTTTTTGAATGGATTGAATTGCTTGAACTTAGATTGTTAGGAATAAGTGGAATAATGAATAGTAAATATTGATAGAGGAGTTTGTAAAGGAATTTGAAATAAATTGAGATGCATAAATTCAACTTATGCAGAAAATGAAATTAAAAAAAAGGAAGGGAATCGTCTGATTTTGAATCTCTTTAGATTGGATGGAATGAGAAATTGGGGAAATATCTCAAATTAATTTGAGATAGAAATTGGTCTGAGAAAATTGGGTATAGTTTAAAGAACGTGGAAATAAATAAAACACCAATTCAGAAGATAAAGGAATCATGTTGATCTCCAATTGTAAGAAATGAAATTGGATTATCCGAGTTAATGGAATATGGTCGCTGGCTTAAATATCGATAATTAAATTTAGTTGTGAAATAATTTCGCACAAATGTGGAAATTTGAAGTATACAATGGTATAGTTATAACGATGACGAAATGTTTTAAAGGGGGGAAGATTGTAACGACCCAGAAATTTCGGCAATTTGAAATAGAAATTAATTAAGGATTTCACGATAAATGATAAATTTTATATTTGGATTCAAGATTTAAAAATCAAAAGTTATTGATTCGAATAAGTATTTGAATTCGATTTCAGAATGACTAATCGAAAATTAAACATATGTTGTTTTAAGTTAAATATTTAATTCAGAATGGTTGATTGGAATCAAATATGTACTGTTGAATATTTGAATGGAATTTGGTTATATTGGATTTGAAGTTCGACTGAAGAATTTAAATGGTTGAATTAGAAATAATAAACGTTAAATAAATTGAAATTTTTATTTGTTGAAAATATATGAAAATGAGTCTAGATATATGTGTATTGGTGTTGAAATTTAACAATTTGAAACTGGGAAACTAACAGAGTATTGGTGAACGAATGGAATTTAAATCAATGAATGGTTAAATAAAATCTAAAATACGTTGTATAGAAACGAAGTCGAATTACAATTAAAATAATTTTATTAAGTTCAGAACGTTGAAATATAGAAGAACGTCTCTTTTGGAAATTTTGTTGACGGTACAAAATTAGAGCGTTCGACGACGGTTCACGGTTGAATTTTAATATTTAATGACACGATAATATCACCTCACTTAGAACATATCGCACAAGCCCATACGCTACCCTATAAGCTATGATGTAATGTCGTTCTTATCCGTTCGCATTTTCTCTTCTATAAATCATGCCTTTCTTCCTCCAATTTCACTCAGCAAATAAAAATCATAACCTTTCCCAATTTAATGGCCACCGAAATCCCTACTTTTCCAAATCAAAACCAAGCTTTCTTCCTGAAAGCAAATAAATTTTTCCCAAATCAAAATTGATTCTTTCCCCTTCTACTAGATGCAAGCACGATAATCGGTCGCCGCCTCTTCCTTCTGTCGATCGAAAACTGTATTCACCCACCTAGCTCGCAATCGAAGGAAATCAAAGGCGCTGCTTTCCCTTTCTTGAAGCTCTGTCGAGTCAACATCGCCTTCAAATTGAAGCCGAGCTAATGCTGTTCGCACCAGTAGAATGAGCAACACAACACCACGTTTAGATCCCACCAACCCTGCTGCGAAGGTGAGCATCTCACTCACGATTAATCTTTGGTCAATTAGATTTTAACTCGATATTTAAACTATAATATAATAGTTGGATTCATTGTGACTGTCTTCCTGGAATTATTGCGTGTATTGATTGGGGTTTTTGGTTGTGGTTCCATCTGTTCGTATCGCATATTGATTTTGATCTTATTGATTTTGATTCAAAAAATAAAACTGAAATGAGGTTGTCTGTTCCTGAAAATTTGAACTATACATTTATTTCAAAACTTGGTTATTTAAAGTGCAGGCACACACTCATGTGTGTATGATATACCAAATTTTGTTTCTTAAATTTTGAGTATTTAACTTAAAGCTATGCCTTAATAAAACTATTGCACTATATTTTTATGGACATAGTGGATCATTCTTTTATCTAGGGCATGTAGTTTTTGATATTGAACACCATGACACTGCTGTTCATATGCAACATTGCTAAATGGTGTACCTGAACTTGTTAATATTTGAGTTTATCCATATATTCATATACTTTAAAAATCCGAATTTTTATCCACCTGTTTACGCCCTAAAATGGTCGCTTTGAACCTAAAAGCCTTACTTGTTTGTACACTCAGTAAAAACGTTAATACACTTTATTTGCTATATGGTAAAGGCTTTGTTAATGCTGAAAACTTCCGTGTTGAAAAAGAAAGAAAGTAATATATATGATCACTGTTAAATTTTGGAACACTCAAATGGCTTTCTTTAAACTTAAAAACTATACTGTGATTTTTCAAAAGAGAATATGGAAAATGTGAGTCATCACTCACGATTAAACATAAGTTCAAGTAGATATAACTTGGTTTTGATTTGGATAAAATTGATGATTGTTGTGTGCTTTGGGGGTTGTTTTTGCAGTTACTGTGGGATGATTAGTTACGATATATTGTCAACATTTTACTTGTGACATGCCAAACCTGATAAAACTGAATATGCATATGATTGAATTTGACAGATGCTTAGGGAGACAAAACACTTGCATTTGGATAAGTTGGATAAACTAATTTATGCACCACTATGTTCGAATTACTGATTAAAAACTAATACTATATTTGGGTTTTATGTCCCGTGTGCCTCGTTCAGATTGATCCATATGCATATAGCGCAGTCCTAACGCTTGGGTTGTGAATACTTAGATTTTTGACATATTAAAAATGGGAGGGGAATACTTGTTTCACAATTTATAAAACCTGAATACAAATGTTGAGTTAATCATGAACCAACATTTGAACTAATCCGTGAACTGCTGTTGATTAATTGCCACTGTTTGAACGCACCTTATAACTGTAGTACTAACCTTAATTGGTTATGGTTTAAGTTCATAGGCACATGTTTCTTAGTAATGGATTGTGACAACATTTTTGCATGAGTAGATTTGCAAACATTCACTCGTCACCTTATGTAGAAAACTTACGTACCAAGAAACATATCGGGATTTATTCAAAACTTGAGAGATACATTTATTAACACTGTGTTTTTGTTATACCCTGGCAAATATTTCCACTCGACTGAACCTACATATGTATTTATTTATCCTTTGTCTGTGACTTATGCTGTGGTTCCAAACCGAGAGCATGCACCTTGTTATTTAATTTGACCATGCTGAAACCATTTGCATACTTAGACGAAAGGGTTAACTTATGTTTATTTTGGTTCTACCTGAGAGTGTTTGATGCATGTTTATTTCAGTCCGACATGAGAGTGTTTGCTTCATGTTTACTTTAGTTCACCTGGGAGTGTTTGCTGCGAGGTGTGTGTTTAAATTCAGTAATCTCTAATTAAATCAGTATGCGTGTGTACAAAATCCAAGTAACATATTTCTCATCCTCATGTCAATTGAGATTTCCATGCTAAAAAAATTATTTCATGGACTGTCCCCTTCCTTTCGCTTAGTCGGGAGAATTTTTTTAAGACCAGTTTCAAATGTTTTCGTACACTAGTAGGACTGTCGAAGGCCTGTGATATACTGTTGCATTCTATTCAGCATGAAACTCGACTTTCTTGACTGTCTTGATGGAAAATTGTTAAACATGCCTGTACGGTCATTTTAATGGAACATGTACATGGCCTTTGTTTTAGTCTATTCCTTATGCTACCCCTTCCTACTTGTTGTCCACATGAGAATTGACTATATATGTATATTGGATTTCACCTTTAAGATCTGACCATGTACAAAGTATGGATTGGAAATTTTCACTTTTCTATGAGTATTTAAACACCACTGAGAATGTGCTTAACTGATTTGTACAGATAACACATTTGCTCTTGAACTGATACAACACTAGATGTATATCTAGTTAAACTGAATCGAGCAGATGCTATATATAAGTTTTAACTGTATAGAACGGACTCTGCATAGTGATGAGAACAGATACTATACTACTGTTTGTATTTGGTGATAGGATTAACTATTATATCTCAGTTTACATCAAAGTAAATTTACTTGAACTATGATTAATCCTGACTCGAGTGTTATTTTATGTTTTTGCATGGAACGCTCGGGTCAGACCCTGAAGCGTACAGATTTAGAGATTACAGTTCAGAATTCGAAGAGTGGCAAAAATTGGGGGTTTTGAAGACGCGCATTCTGGAGTTCTAAAAAAAACAGTAAATATTCTCTTGTATTCAAGTTGTTTTAAAATTCCGCTGGGTATAGGAAAGTTTTGTATTCAAAAATTCTGATTTATAAATAAAAGTTTTATTCCGCTGCTTCGTACCGTGTTTTCTATTTATTTTATTTTGCATTTCTGTGTTGATTCTTTTCTTAAACTCTGTAAGCTAAATACGCTCCGTCGATTTGGATGTTTTAAATTGGTTTAATTACCGGTTTGAAGCAGTCAAAAAGGCGTGATGTTACAGACACTTTAACTTGTAGTGGACAAGCCATACTTTTGTATCGACACAATTGAGTGTCGACGTGCTTTATGATGAAAACGGTGTGGTACCGAATTGCTACTATGGACAAAGACTCGACGCTTAACAGTCAACGTAGCTTGGGAATAGTGCAACGATATTGACATAGCGGCATGGATAAAGAGGACACCAGTATGTGTCATCATGCTTCTTTACTTGAGAGATGCCACACCGAATAAAGTTGATGTAGTAAAGGGAGACTACCATCTAAGTCGACACTGTTGAGTATTGACTTTTTTCCCCTAATGAGAAGGTGGCAACATCGACTGAGCTTCACATCAACAAGTGTCAATTAGAGTGGTTTCAACATTATACTAATAAATTATGATGTTGTCTATACTAGGTACTTCTTTTTCCTTGAAGATATAGAACCAATGAAAGTCGGCATATGAGATGAGAGACATTGAAGAATAACGATACTAACCAGAAGCATCAATAGTGCAAGTCAACATGAATAATAATGATATACGTGAAAGTCGGTAACCTTTGAAGGTGGTACCAATGAATGACACTGATGAGAAGCGACACTAATGAAAGTCGGTGTTGATGATGAAAGTCGATATACATCAAAGACGGTAGCAACCCGTGGATAACAACGCTAATGAAAGGTGATATAGTCTCATTGAGGGTCTATACTCATTTTTGATACCCTGGACATAAATATGGTGATAAACCCCCTCCACCCCCTTCCCTCGAAGTATAAAAGATTCATTGACTTTGCAAGGGGGAAGAAGTCTGATAGAATATCTTACGATACATAAATAAAATAAAACCATAAGAAAAAGATTGAAAAACTATAAAAAATAACTTTATAGAAAAAGAGTTACAGAAAGTACTAACTTACAAAAAAAACTGTAAGAAAACTATAAAGAAAAACTACATAAAATGCTACAACTACTAGGAACCCTATTTTCCTACTTTATCAGAAACTAAATAATTACCAATTCATTGCGGTCAAAGCGTACCTCAATGGTCTTTGTAGATCCCATCTTCAAAAGGGTGTGTATATATATGAATATATATATATATATATAATAAATCGTTTCCCTTAAAAATTTAGGTCAGGTCTGTCTCAAAATGGAAGAACCCAAAGGGGAAGAGATTGTGTTGTGAGGAATGAGTGTGGCCCAGAGGTCTATTTATAGGTTAGGCTAGAGATCTTAGTTCATTGGATATATGAATTAAATTTAGGCCAACCACATCATATGACTAATTAGAACAAGCCACGTCAAAAAAGATTTAAAAGCAAACCAATAAGAACAAGCCAACTCAGCAACAAAACGTATAAAATAAATGGTTGTTTGAATTTCTCATGCTTGGGCACGATTTGCACCCAAACGAGAGGGCGGTCGACCCATTTATCACCCAGGTTGACCTGGCTATGGGTCGGGTCGACCCGACCTTAATTTTTTTCTATGTTTCCTTCTTATTTTGTTTTCGTGATATCTCTCTCATACGAATTCGGATTTTGACAAGTTATACATGGAGTGATCCATAAAATGGTAACGGATGCAATGGAGAAGGTTCCATAGTCAAATTCGATCATTTACGGAAAAAAATCTTTTATTGATTTTATATAACTTATAACTTGTCTATTTTATAATTTTTCCATATTAGCTCTGTTTTTTTACAAATCTTATATGTAATTGCTCAGGAAATTATCACATATCGTAGCCAAATTCCAATAATTTTTTCAACTTATTATTTTATTAATTAATTATTTAATTGATAACTATGCCATATAAAATCGAGTTGTTACATTCTCCCCTCCTCAAAAGATTTCATCCCCAAAATATCCAATGTCAAAAGAACGGTATAAGTATTTTCATACAAATATCTACAATCATCTACTCAAACATCATCCATTCGCATCCATTATCCTTAAGTTTTCTAATATTATTATGCAATAGTGTAGTGTATATGTCCTTAATTAAGGCAAAAGATTAGACAGTCTACTGATTCAGATGACCTTCTTTTATGCAATTATGCTTGTGCAATGTATCCGTATATATGCAAAAATCCTAATGATAACATATGGTTTTATATGCGTGTTTTAAACATTATTTATATGCAACAATCATTTGATAATCATTCATTATATCAACCACGAAAATAGAGTAAAAACGCACACACATCCATATGCATATGCTGGTGTCTTAGTTACCTGATCATTTATAGTGCCTAGTGTGTGCACAAGCATTCATTGTATCCACTTGCAAATACTTACAGCCACTTGCTTACATCATACATAACATTAACTATCAACATGTATACAATCAATCCATTCATAGGCTTAATCCTAAGACATACCCTTTCAAAGGATATCTAAAAGAAAGATCCTAATAGTAGGAAAAAAAACTAATGATAGGATGTTTCGATATGTTTGTCAAAAGAACATGGGTAAGAAATATGAACTTTTCTAAGAAATAAGTTAACATAACTAGAAGTTCTCCCTATGAGATAGAAGACATTATAGTTGAATTTATTAATGCCTCACACATGATGACTCACTAGCAACTTGTATTTTTTCTCAAAATTACCAATTTGAATGATTTCACTTATAACGACCGAGTCATCCTAAATAGATCCACTAGAGAGCTCTTCGTCTTACCCATCCAAAAAACTTTAGGAAGAAACCTTCCAATTAAGGTATCCACTTATCTTCCAAGTTTTCCATTTGTTTCCTCTTTCTCTTTAAACTAGTTTAATACAGCTAACATGTTGCCACAACTTGCTTTAAAAATTCTAGAACCTACTCTACCCTCCAAGTAGAGTCACTTTTAACATATCCATATTTCAATTTTAAATCTTTACCTTTATGATGTTATATTCCTCTATTTGTTCCACTTATATTGTTGAACCCCATAAGGACATTCTTTTTTATACTTTATATATATATATATATATATATCAAAAATTGATTTTTAACCTTTTGAAATTTCATCTGAAAAATATTAGTGAGAAGACTTATTATTCATAGAGTTACAGATCAATTTATTTTCAAAATATATATAGTCATTCCCATGAAATTCCCAAAAATAAAAATTTCATAACATAACATATTATCCCTTTAAAAATTGTTTCTAGAACCATATATGTATGCAGGGTTTAGACTTAAAGTAGACCAAAAGTTTCCTTTTTCCTCGAAGTACCCTTAAAAAATCTTTACATCGAACATAATTAATTCACCCTATCATTTAATCAATTTGAAATTTTTATATCCTTTTATATAAAAATTTAACCACTTATCCACTAGCCAAACTTATTGTTTACTTCTATCTGGTTGTCATATAAAGATCTGTTATATCAACTTGATTCGTACAATTAGGCATTAGCTTATCCTTTATAAGTCATTTTCTTCAAACGGAGTTTCTAGGAACCTCATCTCATTCCACTACAAGAAAAATACCCTATTGCAACTAGCTATTTGCAACAGGCTGCAAATGACAGTTGTAGTAAACGATGTTTAGCAACAGACCTATTATAGCAGTTGCAATAGATTAGATTTAGCAACAGGCCTTTTATTTCTGTTGCAAAAGGCATATTTTTAGCAACTGCGCTTTCCTTCCTGTTGCAAAAACATACTTTTCGCAACTGTGCTTTCATAACAGTTGCAACAAACATATTATTTGCAACTGCACTTCCAAGCCAGTTGCAAATAAATATCTTTAGCAACTGTTTTCACCACGTGCAATAACTGTATTTTTTACAACTGGTAAAACCAGTTGCGAAAAACATACTATTAACTTTTAAAAATTAATTTTAAATAGTTATTATTAAATAATTAACAATTAGTAATTATTGTAAATGATTAATAATTAGTAATAAAATTTAATTAGTATAAATTAATATTTATAATTGATAATTAAAAATAATAATTAATAATTAACAAATAATAATAATTAATAGCTAAAAAATAATAATTATAATTATTACTTAGTATTTAATAATTGTAATTGATAATTATATTAAATATTCAATAATTTAAATAATCCTAAACTTATAACTAAAACAAAACTACAAAATATTCACAAAATTTTAATTTTTTTCTTTAAAATTTTAAATTTTCTATGAGAAGTTACATTTTAAAACAAAATTTGTTCTAACGTGTATGGGAGCCTTACAACTTTGGATTATAGAAGACACTACAAGTTTTTTAATTCAGCATGCTTTTTTGGCTTCATATCTAAATGCTTTAATTCCAAATAATTTTACAATAATTTATTTTTAATTTGTTCGTAACTATATTTTCTCGTTGTCTTTACCTCAATAATTTCGTTTCTCGCTTTTACGTCTGAAACCCTATAATCTTGATGCTTTGCTAAAAACAGTTTATTTATATATATTTACAAGCAAGTCGGCCCTTCTACTGTTTCTCCCCTTGTATTATTCGACCTGTTCACTTTCAGTTTAAATGCTCGATATCTTTGTGAAAACCCAAAATTTTATGACCCTAAAATTATATTAATCTCAATTGTATATATTTATGTAAATTAATATATATATATTTAGGTTGAACAACTAAATAAATCATTTGCGTGTATAAAATGTGTATATAAAATATGTGTGTTTTATTTGTGAGTAAACACATATGTTTGACATTTTAAATAAAGTATACATGTTTAATTGTTTATTGGGTGTAGCATGAAATTGGCTAAGAGTTATAACGGTCCATATTAACACATAGCCATCGGGGGCAAAATGGGAATTGGCTATGAAATGAAACCCTAGCCGTATGCATCAATGCAAACTAAAGAAAAAAGGCCGACCCTTTTCATTTTCTCTCGTTCACCAGAAACAAAAGAAAAAAATGGCCGAACCCTAGGAGAACAAATTAGGGGAAATCAATAAAAATCCACCGTCTCGCATCAATGGAGCCGATTCGTGAGGGAGATGGATGTTAGAGGGGAAAGCGACATCGGATCTGAGACTTCGAGGCCAAATCTAAGGGTTCGAGAGCCAATCAAAAATCTGAGAGGATGAAATCGAGACTTAGGTAAGTGTATTTTTCCTCCTCTAGGCAATAAGACCTTTTTATAGGCAGCTAATTTGTGTATTTTGTTTCATTGAATGCTCTGCATGATTTAGTTTTGGACGCTGCTGAATTCCTGAAACCCTAGAAATTAATAAAAACTAATCTCGTCTATTTTCTCTTGCGTGATGGTTGATTTATTGCCGTGAACCACCTATTTGATTTCTGGAAATTAATCTGTATTATTTTGCCATTTTCTGGAAACATTTGATTGTCTTCATGCTCAATACACCCACTGTAAGATTGAAAAATGTCATACGGTTACCTGGAAAGATTTAAATTCTTGAATTTAACTTTGCCGAGAATAAATCATGCTAAGTTGTGAAAATTGGGACACCTATGAATATTGAATCTCATGACATCCCAGATTTTAGCCTTCATGATATTTCATACTATATGCATGCTGTCATATACATTTCATGAACCCACTTAGTTGCCATTTGACGGTTTGACTTTCCTGGCCTTGGTATTTCTGTTAACATTGACATTTTTGACTCAACATTATGCTAGATGAAAATGGAAATGGATATATATATATATGTATATATGCATGTAAATGTGTATATATATGTATATCAAAGTGTCAGATGCTGATTAGATAGTACAGGTAGATGAATACTTAAATATAGCTGTGAATAGCGGATATAAATAATTAAGTGAAACTGGAATTAAGTTGAAATGTGTGTGTGTGTGTGTATACATGGAAAGGGATGTGTGTGTGTGTGTATTGGACAATCTGTCTCATTATTCTGAAATTTGAATGGATATGTATATATGTATACATGCATGCATGCATGAAGATGTGTGTGTGTGTGTGTATATATATATATATATATATATTGGAAAAAGTACACACCTTGATTGGCAACACATAAGTTGTTATATAAATATACTGCATGTGTGTATATGCAACTTTGTTGTGCATGTTTTTGTGCTTACTGATATAGTTCTGTATATCGTGCTAGTTGTAAAGAAATCATCAAGTGTGAAGGTTATTATGACCATGTTAGCTTAGATACCACCATATCATCATTTGGAAGTCATGTAGTATAGTTTACTAGCTGCTATATGCTTATCAAGACAGTAGGAAATATGTGCTTTGTTCATGGACGAATAATTGGACTATATCATGGTTTGGACAGCTCAATCTATCGGTAGAATGATTAGTTTAAAACTGAGCATTGCAATAAAGATTTGTGCGTCGAAGTGTTGAAATTGCTAAATGACGTAAGGATAAATTGCCCAGTAAGAGTGTAGATGATTAACTGAAATTGAACTTCCGATTGTCACAGGTCGGTTGATTATAGCAGTAGAAAGCGACTTAATGGAACTTCCGATCGTGATACTTCGGTTGATTTTAGCATAGGTGAGTTATTTCTATGTAAATTTTACTTTGTTTAACGTTTTCAGTTTGGAACGTATGATTATAGATATGGTTTCAATTTAGGTTTCCATCCGTCCCTTCCTCCCAGAAGATCAAAAATTATAGAAATTTAATTCCAGTCGATCATTATTTTACCCCAAAGGCTAAAAACAGTTTTTTTATTTGATTTTCTGTATCCTTAATTAGCGAAATACAAACTAAAACTTCCTTTCTTTTATATCACCTTCAGCCCTGTTCTTAATGAGCTGAAATTTTGATTTTGGGTTCCTGAGTATGTTGTATACTGCATTTAATTTGGCTAGGAATAAGAATTTTCAATGGAAGCGAAATATTGGTTGTGAAATTTACATTTTTGGAAAGCACTTAGTTTAGCTAATGTGAATAATCTGCACATTTTGTTATATAAATTAGCCATTTTGACTAACCTCTGCATCTTTGATTGGTGATATTTTAATGACTGTACTGAAAAAAGAAAAGCAACGCCATGTTTTCAAAAAGAAAAGAAAAGCAACACCAGTTCGACTTTGACTTTTATCTTCCATACTAACCTTGTTGACTGTAATAGACAAATATTAAACCCATTAGTTGAGGTCTTAGGTTTCAATGTATAATTACAACTGAATATGTAAATCAACATTGTGAGGTCAATACTCTGAAATGTCAAATGATAAATGAGTTTAGATGCTCTACGAGGGCTGAATATCTTTAAAACAATAGAGTAATGTGGTGTTGAGTTTGTAAATATATTAACAGTTTAATAAACTTCCAAAAAAATAATATGTAAATTTTGAAATGGTTAAACAAGTGGAATATGCTAGAACTTGTTCAAAATATAGCAAAAGAGCAGCAGATATTGTTCTTCTTCCTTTTGTAGCTCTTATCGATTTATCACCATCTCTTGAAATTCTGTAATAATATGAGTTTTCTGTGTTATACACTGTACACTCGAATAGCTGGCAGTCTGGCAGTATACTACGCTACACAAGCATTTACTCAACTGTGCGGCTTTGGGTCAGCTTGAAATTTCTAGGTAAAAAGTGATAACCACCATAATTGTGTGTAACTTACCAATGAATTACAGTCAACATGACGACGCTGTTAACTGAGCTCGAGCACAGCGTCTTAGTAGAGCGACTCTCTATTCGATTTGGCAGATTACTAGCTAAATATGTGTGTTTTTGTCGATCAGAATTGAGTCATTTGACCCTTCCTCCCAGACAAAGGTTTGTACATTCCGCACAGCATGTTTTTCTAGATTTTACTATCCATATTTGTGTTTTATTCTTCAGTTGAATGTTTAATTTTGCACGTTTACACACCACTTCACTGTAATCAAGTATACGAACTAAATGACTTTTTCCTTGACTGATATATTATTGCTCCCTCTTGTTTCTATTAATCTACTTGCAATCCACTAGCCTTCTTGAATTATATGAAAAGATGTGATATTTGAGAAATTCGGCAATCTACATTTATATCCACTATTATTAGTTTTAGCATCGTGTACTGTATCCACTATTGTTTAATGATCTTTGTTCTCATTTACTTCACTGCTGGAATTTCTGGTAGCTTGCTTGGTAGACACTTCATTATCTTACGATTTGTTTTGCCTTTGCAGGTTATGATATTCAGATGTGATTATGTATTGCTAACACTGGGTGGTGCATGTTCATGATCGACAACAAACATGGAGCATGAACTGCAGATTTGTTCTAGTGAACCAATGATATTTATTTTCTTGTTATAGTATATGTATGATAGAGTAGAAAATACTCTATTCGAAACAAATGTGTTGTATAAGAGAAGAAATTGTTATACATGAATGAATGGTGTATGAAAATTGTAGAAATTTTTGTTGTAATTGTTTGTACTGTTAAAATTTTGTTAAAATAAATTTTTTATTTGTTTATTTCATTTTGTGATATATGCTAATACTAAAACGAATACATTTAATATGTAGTATCTATATGTTGTAATTTTTTTTTATAGATTTAGAAATCTATTGCAACGGGCATGTACTGTTGCAAAAGGATCTGTTGCAACAGAAAAAGCCTGTTGCAAAAAAGTATACCGCAACGTCTTATTGCAACAGGCGAAAAATGTTGCAGACCTTTGGCAACTTTGGCTATACCAACAGGCGCTGGCCTGTTGCAATAGACCTACTGCAACAGATTTTGCCTGTTGCGATAGGGTATTTTTCTTGTAGTGTTCCCAAATGACATAACATTAATGAATACCAAACCCTCGATCATTGAATCATAACTAACGGTGAAATTCATCCTTGTATCCTATCAAAATTTCAAGGTATAATTTCGACTTAAATCTTTTTAGATTCTGATTGTTATGCTTAGACTTAGTCTTGGTTCTTCTTCATTCTTAGAGTTCTTACAACCGCTAATAAAAGATATGCAGTTTAGAAGACCAGATCAAGCTTCCTTCGGGCGCCTTATTGGTTGTCTAATTCCAAAGAAAGTTAGCAACGAGTTCTTTCTTTATCCCCTTCCTTCGATCGAATGATTCATTGTCAGAGGTAGGATCCCAGGTTGGTTGAGAGAGGGAAATGGACTCTTGTGCAAACAGACTAATGTGATTAAATGTATTTCTCCCGGCACCTGTCTTCATCTGTTGGTATCTATTAGAAGAGCATGTCTGCAGAAGCTACATATATTTCAATGTTTCCATCCCAAGAATTCTAATACCAAAGTCAAGAATTTAATGTCAACTACGTTCTTATTTTTACAAAGCACAAGAAAAACCAAAAATCATTGGACACTCGAACTTAATTAACCTTTATTGGATTAAGTTCCAATTTCTTATAGGGACAACAAATCAACAATCTATGATCACTGAAGTTTCAAGCCTTAATTATAATTGGTAATGCATGACCTAACTGAAAAACTAACGGTAGTTATTCCAAGGTAACTACCCTCGTGGGTCCTCTACTAATGTTACTAACCAGAACTGATACCAACGTATTAATTAGACCTCTAAAAATAAATATAGATTCTCAACGTGTGTCCACGAAAGGCAAACTTTTCTCATTGAGGTAGGTCAAGAAAATCTTTATCTTGGAAAAGCTATTAATAACTTTTCCATAATAATCCACTAATCCATGGAAATTCCTTACCTTCCAAAAGTGATTCCTAGAGAACTTGGTCTTGGGTCCATGTGCTTATATGTTATTGAATTCCTTATATAAATATCAATTTTATCCCCTATCTTTAGTTTGCCCAACATGTCATCTACACAAACCCCTACTAACTTACTACAAAGCCTCACCAATCGTCACACCACACAAGTCAGTAATTAGATTTAGGCACGAGCTAGTCCATGAGGTATGGAAATTGATCTTAAAATCCATTGGATGTTCTACGAACAACACCATCTCTAATCCTTTCCATTACTTAAAACCTAGTGGAAATAACTAGCAAATAAATATTTCTATCGAAAGAACTGGCTCGCTCTAAATAAACAACGAGACTATTTCAAGAAGTGAAGAGTAATGGTTCTACTGAAATAATTTACTTGTAATCACTATGATGTCAAAGAAACTATTCATCATTGTAGTAAGACGAGTGATGCCTCTCATCCAAGAATGCATAATCTTATCAACCTTTTCCAAAGGTTCCTTAATTTGTTTTCCTAAAATATTATGCTATGGATGAATCCCAATGACTTCCTCATAATACATCCCGGAAAACTCCTATCATAGGTACTAAACTCATGCTACATAAAGATAGGTCTAAGGAGTAAAATAATCCGTTTTAGTTGATTTTTCATTGGTTAATCATAGGGTGTGTCAACCATGAATACCCCCACGTAACCATCCTCCTCTCAATATATGAGATGGCTCTCCATATAGCTAACTTGTCTAACCTCCAAACCAATTTATATCTAGTTATGCTATAAGCATCACTCCATATCTAGAAAATCTTCCAGCCATATATATGAAACTCTACTCTCACATTTCCCTTAGAATTATGTCCTTTACTTGTACTGCTATAGACTTTGTATTTCCATAAATATAAATCTGAAAACCAATCTCTCTTTTAGGAGGTAACCTTCTAACCTCTTCCAATATTCGAAAAATCTAGCACAACGGGAACTGGATCGATTATGCCTAGAGATGCACTAATGAAAATAGGAAAATCAACATGACTGACCGATTAAGCTGAAAAAATCTCAAGAGTTTGTTAACTTCATATCCCAGACTGTTAACTCTCCTCTTGCAGTCAAAATAGCATGATATGTGGCCAACCAGTTCATCCTCAAAAAAAGATGTTTAGAAAAACTTAGAACATAAGCATCTCAATAAAACTCTACTACTAGTGTCGAAATATGAGATAACCAATCATATGGCTAACCTATCTAGATCTGAAACCAACCCATGCCCAGAAATACCCCAAGCATTCCCCATACCTAGAATCTCTAGCTTCAAACCCTGACTTATCATAAATAACCATGTTGATTCTTCTACGGGGTTGAGAAACCATAACCAAGCCTAGTAAAGAGCCAAAGTGAAAACAATCAACTAGTGTCAAAAATGCACACTCAGGGATTTACTGTATCTGTAAAGGAAAACTTTGTTAGGCCTACAATAAAAATGCCTTACATGGTCTGTCTTGTATCAGTGTGGCAATGGCTCCACTCAAGTTCCCCAAACTAGTGAATCAAAGTTCAAGGAATGGGTTACTCTTTAAATCATATAAAATAGGAGAACTATAAAGAACAAGAGGGATAATACTTCTTTCACCAACCTTACTCATTCTCATTAATTGATCCTTTTGATCAATGCCGTCCCTATAGAACTCTCGCATAGTGACCACATAAACTATTTCATTTTTAAAGCTGATAATACCTTCCAGAATACTTACGATAATACTTCTTAAGTCATCACGCAATCCTTAGCCTCTAAGCTTTCCTTATCCATAATTAATGCTACTAAATATATGTAAAGTAGCAAGTTTATCTCCTAACTATGGTTTCACAAAGAGTTTATCCACAAATATAAACTCCAACCTGTAATGATCTGAGAACCTAATGTACGTATGTAAGCTTAGATAGGTTGTCCTATAGATAACTCAACGAAGAAGGGAGAGAATAGGATAAAGAAAGGAGATTGACTTAAAAAAACCTTTTATTTTCAAAAATACCTTTTATTTTGAAAATAAACTTTTCTTTGGAAAAATACTTTATATAAAGCAAATTTTTAGGAATCCTATAACCTTAGGCTCTGATACCAAATAAAACACCCCGTACCCCTTAGTATTACCAATTAAGGCTATACTAAGGAATGTAGAGCATTATAGGTACAAAGAAATTAATCGCAGAAACTAAGATTCACAAGACACAAAAACCAAAATCAGCGAAAATATTTAATTTTCAATAATTTGTCAATACAAAAAATACTTTACACAAGACAAGTTTAATACAAAATATGTGTCTCATATAATCTTAGCTCAAATTATAGTATACAAATAACAATTTCCCCTCCCAGGTACAAATCCAGGTTATGATAAATATGTTATCATAAAATTAAGTATGAACAAAGAGAAATAAAAATAGGATCTTCAACTGTAATCTTCCCAAGCTGCTAAAATCAATCAAACCCCTGCTCTGTGAGCCTACTAGCAGAAAAGAAAGATAAAGAAAGAGGAGTGGGTCAGACATAAAGCCTGGTGAGTGTTGTAATTACTAGCTTGATTTAGTAATAGAGGAAAGATAGACTCAATAATAGTTCTTGTGTTAGATAGGGTAAGTGTTCGAGCACAACTACAAAAGTGAACATGCTAGAATAATATATGAAGAAATATACTGAATTTGTACTAGTCTATGAGTATAGATTTATTCGAGTGTTCATCTAGTTCAACTAGTCTCGATTGCTTGCACTTTCTCAATTACTAAATGTAGTAAGCATATGTGACGACATCCCCATAACTCCTGCACCGAACCATGGAAAAAGGTGTGTTGTATGACATGCCAGGCCGATATGGGACGATCATTAAGGAAGAATAACTCAAAATAAATTCGTCGTATAACTCACAACGTATGGATAACTTATAATAGAAAATATATATCAGGATATAGAAGTAAGGAATAACATAATAGAAATTCAAACTTATAACACCTCAGAGTCACCAGTACAAATCAAATATATAAATGAGTAATCCGTACACCAGGCCTCACTATATATCTCTCAAATCATTTATAAAATCTCAAAAGACAACGGAAATAACAAAAAATCAATATAGTAGCAAAAAATCAATATAGTAGGTAGTAGTAATACGCTAGCCTCCTGCCTGTTACCACACAGCTTCATCGGCACCAAAACCTGCTACCTGTTATCTCAGTCTGCTCACCATTAACGTTGATGAGCAACCCAAGATAATTAGAGGGAAACCTAAAATCTTGAGCCAGACAACAGTCTTAATGGGCGATAAAATAACTAACAGCAGTTACACGGGATATATGAGTATAGACGGTTCAATCATCTGATCCGTCTTAACAACCAAGGATTAGCAAAAGATGATCATCCATCATATGCCACTCCAGAATTGGAAAGGACATCCCCTAATTCCACTTTTATTCGATAGCCTACAGTGATAGCCTACCCAGAGAAAAACAAAGTAGAAAGCACACAATCAACCATAACATCAATAACAACCAATATCCCGGCTATCACCGACCAAAGTCTTGAATACATCAATCATCGAATGACTGGTTATTGTTGTCCATCAAGGGCTAATGGAAAACCCTAGTTCTAGACAGATTACCATACATCCGTCTTATGTATGTTTGCCTCCATCCAAGACAACTAGATCACACCTAGAGATCGATCTAGGGTATATGATCCTACTTTATCATAGGGCATCCTCACAATACTCATGCTTTGAGCCTGCTAGAATCTTCGATAACCAATGATTCCTTAGCACTTCAAAATCTGTCACGATCACATCTTTAGTTTGAGCGACTTCTCAAACCAATTTCATTATCATCCATGATCAACTCCTACCTGAGTCATTCTATCATCTTACTGGATCGTACATTATCCCGTGACCATTATCACATTAATCCATCTCTGACCACTACAATTTGAGTTCACAATCAAAGCACCATCCATGTTTGAGTCGCACACTGATCATCTAAAGTCCATTTATCACCAAACTTCATTAGCAACTTCTAGAAGCCATCGCAACTGAGCTTCCCAAAATTAAGTCTCATCTATCTCAACATGATGGATCGGTACCGGTCCATCGGCCATGGACCGATACTAGTCCATATACTTAACCAAAAATGGCTATGTACTTGCATCTCGATGATCCTCGTACCATGTATTCCCTAACGGTCCATTATTGAAGCATTTCACCCATCCAGTTGATACCTTTGTTGGTCCATCATTACACTCGAGCAATCAATCTTCAACCCATCTAATATTTCATTCAAATCAGTTGAAAATTTGTATGCAGCCTCAAAATGATCCCTCGAGGCCACGCAATAACCTCCAAAGCCAATCCATTAACGCTGATACCAGTCCATATACTTAGCATATTTTCCGATGAAAATTTTCGAGCATCGTCTCGATACCCTCCAGAGCTCTCCCGCCAAGTTTCGTCTGAATCCGATCATCTGAACCTTCGATTTCCTCTATTTTTCAAACCTAAGATCTACGACACACAATTCTAATAAACAATTCAAGCAATGCATTCAATTTAATTAAAAAAACAGCGATTCATCAAATCTTGAACATATAAACATTCATATATCATAAACACAACATAAATCGATTGACCTAACATGAATTGGATTTTAAGATATGCAAAAAACATGATAAAACTAATGAATTGCGGATTCATATGATTTAATTAGATTTTCCTAAGACGTCTAAATCTGAGTTAAACATATATGATCAGATCTAAGATAATTTTAACATATGAATATGATCCGAATTTACCCATATAACCCATACTTTCCATGTGAGGGATATTTGTCACTCATAATTTCTAGATTCAGTGCAATACCGATGAGATTAGATCTAGAGAGCTTTGAAAAACACCAAAAATGATGCAATTTAATGTGATCTGTTCTTTTTTGATGACGGTTCAGCCTCTGGATGTAATCTATGATGAATTAGGATGAAGAAATTAGGGATTAGGTTGAATAGGAGAATCATAGGCATCCAACCTAATGTTTGAATGAAGAGAGAAACCTAATTCCCTCCCTAGACCCCTCTATTTATAGCTGCATTTCATTTAGGCTTGACTAATCGACATATTAGCATCTAATAAGTCCACCTAACAGAAATTATAATTTAAAAAGTGATTTCTCCCAAGCCGCTGAACCAAATCTTTTATGTGACCACTCTACGGAATCATAAACCACCATTCCGATCCAATAAGACCGGATTTAGCACTTGATTCGATCCCTATCAAAAGTTATAGCTAAAACAATATTCATAAGAGAAAAATGGTCACAAGTCGACTCGGTAAAAATCATGCACATGTCTCACATCCCCATAAACAACATATTAAAATCTGAGAATGATCCAACCACAAGGGAATTAAATATAATTATTTTACGATCATTTTGATATGTAAAGTACAGATCGTTACATTCTTCCCTTTTTGGAATTTCCCCCCTAACATTCCAAGCAAACACGAATAACCGTAGTATCTCGCATTCCCATCCACAAGTATCCAGTCTACCATCCAATCTAGCATCTAACAATCCATGCATCCAAAATTCTATCCTAGCATGCGGAACTCCTAGTAGTGTAAGACACGATGGCATAAGTAAGTTACAATATATGGGACATACCACTCGAAGATTCTAGATGGGTCGACCTCATACTCTCTTCTATTTCCCTTGTTTAATCATCATCGTCATCGCTCCATTGTACCTTGACTAGCTTAAAAACTTTCCTCTTAAGCTGTTTTGTGTCACTCCCTGTGACGTGAAGCGGCTTACGAGGCATAGAAATTTCAGGCTCGACCTCTAAATCTTCAAGTTGATTAGGAGATACCACAACATTCGAGTCAGTCACAAACTTCCGTAGAAATGATACATTAAACACATTATGCACACCCACCATCTTCTCAAATAAATCCACTCTATAAGCGAGCTTTCCAATACGCTCGACAACTGGAAACGATCGAACAAAACTTGGTGCAAACTTTCCTTTTCTCCCAAATGAACCACGTTCCTTAGAGATGAGACCTTAACAAACACTAAATCTCAGATTGAAAATTCCAAATCTTTTCATCGCTTATCGGCATAACTCTTATGACGATCTTGGTTGCTTTTATTCGTTACCGAATGATCTTAATAATTTCCATCGTCTCTCTTATCATCTCAGGCCCAAGTACCAACTTCTTGCTAGTCTCTAACCAACATGATGAAGAATTACACGGTCTACCATACAATGTCCCATATGGTGTAATTCAAATACTCGACAGGTAACTGTTATTATAAGCAAACTCGACCAAATGCAAATGGTCTTCCCATGATCCTCCAAAATCCAATACATAAGCCCTAAGAAGATCTTCCAATACTCGATTAACCCTCTCATTCTGACCATCTGTCTAGGGATGACAAGACATGCTCATACATAGCTCGATACCCAATATCTCTTGCAAACTCTTCCAGAAATCCACTGGTAAACAATGGATCTCAATCACTAACAATACTCTTCGTAATTCTATGGAGCTATCCACTTAAGATATAACTCAACTAACTTTGATGTCATCCAAATCGATATGACAAGAATAAATCTCACGTTTTTAGTCAAACGGTCCATGAAAACCCAAATACTATCATTTCCTACCCACGTCCTATGTAATCTGTGACGACCCCAAAACCCGTACTGACGGTGTTAAGGGTAATCTTTGGAATATAACACATAAACAGATAATAGCAGAACAGAATTAAATAAATACACCAGATAATGCACAATAGAATATACTGGATAAACGTAATCATCAGAGTTACACAGTATATAGGATCATACTTAACAAAAATGCAGTTCAACTATACATAAATGTCTACAGCGGAAACAAACATAATATGTACAATAGGAGCTGAACAACATAAAAAGAGATAAATGGTAGAATCCATCTTCAGCTCCAGCTATCCAGAAAGAGCCTGCTAACCTGAATACAAGGCTGCCCGTGTAGAAAAAGGGGCACCCGAGTTTGCAAGTGAAACAAACTGCGAGTCAGTCATGGGACTGGTATGAGAAATCTACTTAACACATTATATAATTTGGCTAATCACAGGACCACGCCACTTTCGCGGAACGGGTTTACTCCATTGGATTGCCAGTGCTTTAAAACAAGTAAATCTTTAAACATCGCAATGCTTTTTATAAAAATGAAGCCATTATAAGACCCAGTTCTCATCACACAATGCAACGCAAACCGGAGGATAGAGTTTTACCTTATAATGGCCAAAATATGCTTGATACGAATAAAACAAAGGAATTTGAGATTATTGCTAGTGTTTATATGTTTCAAAAACAATTTCAATCATAACTATCAATCATAGACGGCATGGGTACCATATATCATGTCGCCATATATATATATATATATATATATATATATATATATATACACAATCGAAATCGCACGGTGTCGTATTTGGAAATTGGATTTCCATCATGAACCAAGGCAAAAGATAGTCCTTACCGACTTCGAGACGCTCTAGCCCGCCCCTCAGGACCCAGACTAAGGTGGGCCCTTGGATCGTCAGGGCCGGTCCACACGGAGTGGATTAAAATGCCTAAACAATGCGTTTCCCCGCCCTTTGGGGCATAAATGAGCAACGAATGACTCCATCGGTCTCGGATCGACCGATATATCTGAGGCGCCTCACAACAGCAACAACCACATAGGTGAAAAATAGTATAAATGTCAGCCGGTTTAAGCTCCGACACCACTTCTAACTAGAAAGAAACGCATGTCCTCCCTGAGGTCCTCTCCCGTTTCTGGTTCATACCGGGGTGTGAGGCTCGCGAATTAACGTTATACACAAAGCTCTGCCACACAGGCCGGGCATTGATCATCAACCACAAGACTTTGCTTTTCAACAGAAGCCCTGATCACTGCATCTTAGCATGCCACACAGGCAATTCACACCATGCAACTGATGGCTATCAATCACACAGAATAAATTCCAATGTCAGACACACAATCCATTTACAAGTCCGTTCTGGTCTGAACAAAACCGAAGGCACTGTATACCTCGCAAACCCATCGATCTCCACGTACGTCTGGACGATCCCCACTCATTATCCATATTTCGGGATGTCTCCCAATCAGGACATCAGTTACGATCCAAACGAGGTGAAGATTTCCGGTCTTCAACCACTGTCTTCATCTTCGATTTCTTATCGTCGATTTAGTTATTCAGAATGGGATAAACCCGATCTTTCTGAGCAACTCGCGTATATAATAAACAAGTGCTACACAAACACAACATACGCATCATTTCAATTCATTAGTCACTAACCGTAAATCAGTAAGAGAACGATTTCCCAAATATTTACCCCGAAGGCCGAAACCAACATCAGATCAAAACCCAGGAAACCATTCGACTTAGACAACCTTCAGTTAGTTTCTAAATTTCACATCCATATCGTTTATAATATTTTATAATGATTTATCGCTATTTTTATTTATTTTAAAATAGCCAATTTATTCAAACGACGCTTTGGGCCATAACGCGACTGTGGCGCTGTTTTTCTTCAGAATTGATTTACACATATCTGAAAATCTAACCGTTGGATCTTCACAAAATTTACATCATTAGAAAGATCTTTTCAAAACGAATCCAACGATTCCGGTTTTGGGAAAATCCGACGGTCGGATCTCCCGGTACAATCGTTTGAAGTTTCGATTTCAAAATACGAACTGCAGCGTCGTTATTCGATTTAATTTAATTATATTTATATATATATAAATATAAGCGATTCTGGCGCTGTTTTTCTTTAGATTTGAATTAAACATTCCAGACAATCCAACCGTTGGATCTTTACAAAGTTGTTGTCGTTGGAAAGATATTTCCAAAGCGAACCCGACGGTTTCGGTTTCGGGAAAATCCAATGGTCGGATCTCCCGCACTAATCGTTTGAAATCACGGTTTCAAAACACAAACTGCAGCTTCGTTATTCGTTATATTTTAATTATATATATATATATAAATATATTCGATTCTTCGATTTCAAAACTATATGCTTTTCATACATTTGATAAAGATGATATTTTTATCCAACCAACATTTATTTCGACACTTCACTATTTTTAACAACTCATGTATATAGTAAAAATGTGATTTTTATTGCAAAACGATTTATTTCAAAACACGACTATTTTATATAGTTCATATAGATGATAAAAATAGGATTTTTTTTATTATAAAACAATTTATTTTAAAACACGAATACCATTCAACACATGAATTTCTATTCAACGAATGAATTTCTATTCAACACATGAACGGTTTTCTATTGTTTGTATATATATATATTAAAAATGTGATTTTTATTGCAAAACAATTTATTTCAAAACACGACTATTTTATATAGTTCATATAGACGATAAAAATAGGATTTTTATTATAAAATAATTTATTTCAAACACGAATACCATTCAACACATGAATTTCTATTCAACAAATGAATTTCTATTCAACACATGAACGGTTTCAACATATGAAAATAATTTCAATAAATGAAAATAATTCTAACACATGAATGTTTCAGAAAATTTCGGCAGCATAACGGCAGGGTAGTTAAAACCGTGGCCGTCCCTAATACGGCTCCTCGCTCTACCTTAAAGCCTCGCAGCTTTTGACAATGGGGATTTCATGCATCTAGTTCGCACGCAGGCGACATGTATATTTTTTTCATTTCCACAAACTAATCCTATGTGGTTTCAATCAAATATTTCTCAACCACAAACGGGTATTTTTCAACCACGATCAATCAATTTCAACCACAAACAATTCTAATCAACCATTCATAATCAACCAATCACAACCAATAAATATTGTCCATGGTTTGTGGACGAGGGGCGTATATATATATATATGTATATATTTTTATATATATATATGTATATATTTATATATATATATGTATATATTTATATATATATATTTATATAAGCATTTCACTTCTATTTCAACACATATATAATTTTTACAACGCATATATAACTCATATATCGAACGGACAACTTATACAACGCTTATACAAGAGGTGTACAATGCTTATATAACTCATACATCGACTATGTAATTTATACATCGTCTTTTTCCATATCGTTTATAATTTAGAAATCTCACATTGGGTTCCACTCCACCAAAAATAGCATAAGGCTCAGAAAAATATGCGGTCTCTTCTAGAATGTAGAAGACGTCCAACGAGTCCACTATTTTTTGTTTCACTGAATTTCGTCAACAAACGAAAAAGATATGATTTATACAGTGAAATCAAAAACCGTAGTGCTTTAAACTGCTATTAAATAGTTTAATATATAATCAGCCATTACCTTTCAAAGATATTCAAAACTAGGTTTGGATTTTCACGCAAATCCGTGTAGCGGTTGGACGATCGGAGTGCGCAGCATCGTAGGGGGGCGTGCGGCGCACGTGCGCCTGAAGGGGGGGTCCACTTTGGTGACCAGAATCGGCCTCGGCGGCGCTGGAAAGACGGCGACTTCCCGGGGGTGGTTCTCCTTCTACGCTCAACGATAAATGATGCTCCTTATATGGATTTAAAGAGGATGGAGAGAGCTTCAAAATCCCCCAAAGGGCGCTCGATTTCGTTGAGAAATAGAAGAGAAATCGAAGAAAGAAGTTGGGAACCACTTTCCGTCGTTGAGCCAGAAGGATTTGTCGGGGAGAGAGAAAAACGATGGCCAATAGGATTTTTTCTTTAATTTATATATTTTTAAATTTCGAAATTACCCTCTTTCACACACGAACCCCAATTCAAATCCAACGACTGTCGTCCCCAACATTTTACCCCCATTACGAACACAGTGGGATATGTTTCGTAGGCCCATTCGACTGTTTCAGTCAGTTTTCCTTCAAATTAAAATATAAAACATTCAATATTTGATTTGAACGTACATTTCAATTTTCCGGGGCCATATAATGATTCTAAAAATTCCTGAAAAATAAATCTAGCTATGTTTTGACGATATGGTCCCAACAAAACTAGTTTCATCGAATTCTGAGAACGTTTGAAAAATGGCCCATTTCTGGTCGATCCAATTTAACTGTAATTGACCAAAACACGTTTTCCTTTTCCACGCTCACATATTGACTTCAAAAATTATGAAATTTTAAACCTAGAAATAATTTGACATCCCGGATCCAACAAAAGTGGTTTCGTCGAATTCCGAGGTCGTTTGCAAAATGGTCATTTTCTGGTCGACCCAATATAATAGAAATCGACCAAACTCATTTTCCTTTGCCACACTCACATACTAGCTTCAAAAATTATGAAATTTGAAACTTAGCAATAGTTTAACATCCCGGATCCAACAAAAGTGGTTTCGTCGAATTCCGATGTCATTTGCAAAATGGCCATTTTCACGGGCTATATAAACTCCATAACGACCTTTCAGAAAATTCATTTGGCCATAACTTTTGCTTCCCGCTATGAAACTTCGATTTTTCAGATTCGTTAGAAAGGTATTCACTAACAAATTTAAATATTTTTGGTTTTACTCAAATCCGTTTTGTTTTGCACCCGGTACAGTCAGTCAAAGTTAGAATTCAAAATTTGAAACTACCGCGCCATTTCAGGCCTTGTTTATAATTCAAAGTAATTATATTTATTTTCAACTTCGATTCAAACTTACTTTTCATCATTATTATTTAAAATATTTATTTTAAATACCTAAAATTCACTATTTTAGCCAATTTAAATTTTTTAAATTGGTTCAGATTTTCCGGGTCGTTATATAATCCATCAATAAATCCATCGACACTTGCTCTCATTTCCACATAGAAATTTCCAATGGCTGCAAAACCCACTCGGCTTCTTCCGCTCGTCTTTATCCTACAGACAGTTCATACACTTAGAGATATATTTCCCAACGTCCCTATTTATACCTTCCCAACATTAGGTTGGCTTCATATCATGATACATCTTATTACCACCAGGATGAATCGTTAATCTATAGTGATGACATTCCCTCAGAACCTAAACCCTCAATTCATCTATATTAGGTACAACCATTCGTCCACTTTTACGAAACCAACCATATCGATGGACTTTGAAATCCTTAACTTCCTCGGGTTTCACTCTCATCTTTAATCTCTATATGATTTCCATAAGCTTACCGGATCCTTTGATGAGAATCAGCCTAATCGATAAGCTTGCTAACATCTTGGGCTCTAACTCACAATGAGATTTAAAATCAAATCTTGCCAAATACTCGAGATGATTTCATTCCGTAAACATAGCTCCCAAACTTGCATGTTTTCGACTTAACGCGTCGGCCACTGCGTACCTTTACCTGAAGTATAAGTTATACTAAAATCATATAACGCCAAAAACTCTAACCATGACTGCTACCAAAGATTCAAATCCTTCTAGGAGAAAAGGTACTTTAACGACTTATGATCTGTGAACATCTCAAATCTAATTCACAACAAATAATGCCTCCAAATCTTCAGAGCTAACACTATTTTCATTGTTGTGAGTAGAAGTTGTATATATGTAAATATGTATATAGTATCATGGTTTGTAAATATGCTATCAACATCAAGCTGTCGGAACAAACAGCTTGGTGCCGACACCGAAGCTAAGATGTCAACACTGTAGTTAAAGTCAATACTAAGGATGCAACACCAAAACCAAGAAGGTAATATCGAAGCTGAAGGTAGTATTGAAGCCGAAGAAGGTAACACCAAAGCCAAAGCCAATAAAAGGCAACACCGAAACTAAGAAGTCAAAACCAAGAAACTAGAAATAAGAAGCCGAAACCAAAGAACCAATAACAAGAAGCCGAAACCAAGAAGTTGAGATGGCGAAGCCAATAATGAAGCTGTGGCTATGCCAATAATGAAGGTAATACCAAGAGCAAGTTTATGCGGTACCGGAAGAAAGATACCAAGGAAAAAAGGATTGTGGCATTAGTGTAAATAGTTATCCATTGTATTTTGCTTATAAATATAGGCAGGGTACCTCAGATTTGACCTTAATGAGAAAATTTTATTTTCTCTTCAATTTTCATTTCCCTGTCGATGTCCATGTCTTCTTAGTTTATAACATGGTATCAGAGCTTCGATCCTTGAATTAATTTCAAGATCTCAAACCATTTTCCAATCTTATTCATGAATCTTTATTTATGAATCATAGGAGAAACCAAATCCGTGATGGAAGTCATGTCAATGATTTCTAAGATAATTGAGCACAAGTTGAGTGAATCGAATTACTTCGATTGGAGTAAAGCAATTCGACTGTATTTACGAAGTATTGATCTAGATAATCATCTAGTTGAAGATCCACCAAAAGCTGATCCATCTGATAAGGATGCAGTACTGTGGCTCTGGGATGATGTTCGTTTGTTTCTTCAAATCCGAAATACAATTGAAAGTGATATCATTGGTTTGGTGAATCATTGTGAGTTTGTAAAAGAACTTATGGATTACGTAGAAGTTTTACTTTTTGGAAAAGGAAATATAAACTGGATGTACGAGATATGTAAGTCATTTTATCAAGTGTAGAAACAAGATCAGTACTGATGAATTATTTTATGACATTCAAGAAGACTTATGAAGAGTTTAATTTGCAACTTCCTTTTAGTGTTGATGTTAAAGTACAGTAGAAGCAGAGGGAACAAATGGTTATTATGAGTTTTTTGGAAGGTCTCCCATCTAAGTATGAATTTGCTAAATCTCAAGTTTTATTTGGATCAGATGTGACATCATTACATGATGTGTTTAGGAGGATTCTTAGAACCGAAAATTAAATCTCAAGTTCAAATTTAACTCCATCAACTCACATTACAAGAAAAATACCCTATTGCAACTAGCTATTTGCAACAGGCATCAAACGACAATTGCAGTAAATGATATTTAGCAATAGACTTTTTGTAATAGTTGCAATAGATGAGATTTAGCAATAGACCTTTTGTTCCTGTTGCGAAAAACATATTTTTTGCTTCTGCGCTTCAATGCCTGTTGCAAAAACATACTTTTAGCAACTACGCTTCCATAAACGTTGCAACAAACATATTATTTGCAACTGCACTTCCAAACTTGTTGCAAAAAAATATGTTAGGCAACTGTTTTTGCCAGTTGCTTTAACTATAATTTTTTACAACTGGTAAAGCCAGTTGCGAAAAACATACTTTTAAAACTTATTATTTTTCCTCACCTTTGGTAAACATAATTATTATTAAATACAAGAGTACGATGTTACAAGTAATATTTAGTTATATTATAAGAAGTATATTTTTAGATATATTATAAGAAGTACTAAGTAATAATACTTATTAATAAGAATTAATACTTTAATAATAAACAAACACGAAGTAATTACTTAATAATTGATATAACTTTTGATAATTAATACTAAATATGTAATAACTAATAAATCTTAATATCACTTAAAATATTATCTAATAAATAAACATTGTTTACAACTTTGTTTTTGATAAGTCAATAACATAGACAAATAATTAAAGTAATAAAAAAATTAGATCATTACAAGAAAAATACCCTATGGGAACTATTTATTTGCAACAAGCGACATATGACAGTTGCGAAAAATGATCTTAAGCAGCTATCATTTATTAATAACATTTAATAATTATAAATTTAACTAATAATTAAAAACTATATTAAATAATTGATAATTTCTATCAAATAATTAATAAATAAATTTTAATTATTGATGTTCATGTTCGATACTGAATTAATATCTAATATTAATAATTATGTAGTAATGTTTAATGTTTAATAATTAATTTAACAATTATTACTAATAATCACCATCAAATAATTAAATATTAATAATTATGTAATAATTAAGACTAAAATTAATAATTAATAAAATTTAATAACTAATAAGTGACATTTAGTATTTTTATACTTTATAATCATAATAAAAATTATATTTATTATTTATTGTTATTTTTAAATGAAAATTTTGAAATTTACAAATTAAACCAAAATATAGTTAGTAATAAATTTTTTTATAATTTATTATTGACAACTAAATTATAGTCCATAAATTTTGAATAATAATGTAGAAACAAAAATATAATATATATATATATATTTAATATTTAATAATTTATGTTTGTTAAATTTTCTTTAGCAAAATTTTAGTTTCAATTTTTCTTTGTGCTGTGACCACTTAGGCAAATAAACTTTGTTTCGATGCTCACACAATAAGATGCGCGCCTCAAACATTTCGTTTCCCTCCAGACCCTTCGCTTTTACAAAACCATAATTATAGATACTCCTTTCAGCCGCATCAAGTTTCAGAAGAAACAAAATCAATATCACCAATCCGAGCTTCTTCTCTACTTCTCCTCCAAATTTCCTTCTTATACCTGCTCTAATCGTTGGTGGAATGCCTGGTGCTCTTATATCTGCGACTGACAAAAAGAATAGGCAATACAAGTGGGAAGAAGGAAATGAAGGAAATAGTATTGATGTCAGTGATCGGAAGACGAGATGAGTCGCAGCCAGCCACCACCAAGATGGCCACTCCAACGGCAGCTCTAGTCGATCTTTTGCCTTTTGGGATGAGCTTTCTCCTTAACACAGAGATCTACTTGTTAAGGACGTTCATAGCTTAGATCTTGCAAGGATTGATAGGATCATTCGATGTTCGCTTGGATCTCAAGGTAATCCTATACCTACGATCGAACCAGTGCAAGAGTCTTGTGTTTCGACTATAGAAGAGAGAACCATGGATAATAAAGAGAAGTGGTGAAGAAAGGGTAGAAATCCATCTCTGAAGGAAAATTAGCAGTTGCATTGTTATCAGGTGGACAGGGAACACAGCTTGGGAATTCAGATCCTAAGGGTTGTTGTTCACTACTTTCATTCAAGAATATATTTTTTGTTCATTTTTGTTATTTAACACTTAGCAATTGTCCAACTAACGTTAGTGTCAATTGAAGAGTAGTTGTTTAGTCAAGGTCATTATTTGTGGAGGAGCTTTATCAATCATTTTCCCCATAAGAAAATACTCGTGTATATTTGTCTTTTGCATCTATATAACCATAGATTCATCTCTTTAACATGGGGAGTCACATAGATGACACAAGTAGGTATTAACTTGGATAATTTTATTCCTTCCAACATAAGAGTCATGAACTAACTATAACAGTTTATGAGGTTAAACGTGGGCTTATTTTACTAAGTTGGCTGGAATTTCAAAACAGCAAAGTTTGTCAACTCATTAAGGTATATTAGTACTGTAGAATACATATATTTGATATAGTGTACTACATACTTAAGAATTTAACCTTGTAAACTTCAGCAGGAAGAAGAAGTGGGTTTGGAAGCCAGCGTCGATTAAGCCATGGATAAAGCAAAGTAAATAAGGCTGACATTACATGCGATAAGGTGACTGCATGGTTAACATCCAGTGTAATACTTGGCAACCCATATTCCGGATTTTTAAGTAAGGTGACTGCGCTGGTTACTTAAGAATGTGAATGGAGTGAGCTATGATGCTCCAGACAGTGCTAGGCTCATGCTTCTCCACCTTCATAGTCGATGGGTGGTTGCCGCTCGCGGCTTTTTGACCCATTCCATGCCATAATATCTTACCGGTGTGGAGATCTCACCTTTTAGTTCCTATGGAAAAGAAAACCTGGAAGTTATATGCCGTGGAAGAACTTTTCATGCACCGAGTGAAATATCCTTCTAGCTAGCTAGGTTGGACTGGTTAGTATACTGTTCTTTATCCGAACTATGAGTTATTCATTTGTTTGTTTACCTTTACTTTCTCATCTGGAATGTACAAGTTAAATGCATTGAAGTCAAGTGTGAAAAAAATAAAAAATTTGCGACCGACCTGGTTACTGCTTTATCCATATTCTCTCATAACTAGGCACTGACACAAACCTTTATGCCTTGTTGTTTGGAGAGTCCGTCCTAAATGATGCTGTAAAGGCCCGCAAATCCGTATTATCTGAGTTGACTAATAACACCACACGTCCAACCCAAATTGCACAGAAATACGAATCATTATTAGAAAGAAGTTAGAGGATGAGAAATAGAAAGAAAGAAATATTGGAATAGAAGAAAACAAGAAGACAAATCTCACAGCGGAACGAATAAAATATATTATATAACATAACTTTTTGAAATACAAATCAGTAACTTTATATACATACCATCATCAGAGCACAACAGTAATTCCTGGAACAGTTATGAACACCTGTTTCCAGATACAAACATGGTTCACAGCGGAATATAGGATGGTCTAGAGCTAACCGGCGAAGCCTCCTGCTTCCAGCTCTTCCAAGTGAATCTGAAAAATCCCGACTACTTGACTGCCTGTAAAAATTTGGGCACCCAAGAGTTTAGGGAAAACAACAAAATGAACTCTGGGTCAGTCATGGGACTGGTGTGAGTAAACTCCTACCACTTGTTTAACATTCAAAATCCTTTCGAAAGAAAAGATGATAGTAAGACCAGCCCACACATAAACATGGACGGTTTTTACCTTAATATAACCCAAAACACTTTGATATCAAATCCAGTGATATTATAATAATGTCTACATCAAATAAATAGAATCTAGCGGAACGCTTGCATCTCACGCTCCATATATAATATAAAATCAAAAACCGCATGGCGCTTATTGGAGATTGGATTTCCAACATGACAAGGTATGGAGCCACCTTCCGATCAGTGTACTCTAGAGACGATACACTGGGGTTCAACAAGAACATCTTGCAACCTGGCCCACATATGACCGACCACTCATTTCGCTTGAGTGTATCGAATGTAAATCACCAACGGTTGGGATCAGCAACCGTTTCCCGGTTGGGACAACATCAAATAGAATAAGAAATTAAATGAACCTCTAGATAGGTGATTATACATCCTAATGGGAGCGATCCACATAGCCATGCTGCCTGCCTAATTTTTGTCATTTCCCGGTTGTTGAGGCCAGAGGCTGCGATTACGTTCTATCCATTGATAGCACAATCACTTTGAATGCCACATTGTCAGATCCGTTAATCACTAGTTGATTTGCACAAATATTCTGGATGTTATGCTAAGGGAATAAATCTGTTGCCACCATATATATTTATACAGACCAACATATTCGATCATTGGAAATACTTTGTCAGACATTCGTCCATATACGTTCGTTCTGGGACTGAATGAAACCGAAGGCGCAATTTCTATTAATAGAAAAAACCCTTGCACTTTACACCGTCTTCGATTATCTTCATATAATCGGATTCGCAATGCTACTGCCAATACAGAGTGGTTCACGGATAATAATCCAACCGGTCTCTCTATATCAACAACGATATTGGCAAACACTTCGACAGTCGGTTATCTAACTATCGAAGTAAAAAAAACATCCATTCACAGCATCAAACAAATCACTGGGCCTTTGATTAATATTTCATTAATAAATTCACTTCTTCATATCCCTATCAAATATTAGTTAACCAAATAATTCAAGAAATCTTATTGATCTCTTACGCTAGTTGGAAAAACATTTTCCTATATCACCTTCTTTTATTTTCTATACTTAGAAAATATATTCTACTCGCAATTGAAAACATTTTCAATAACTTATCTCTTTCCCGACTGCTTTAATTATACTCAGGAAATATTTACTTTTACATTTTTCAAAATTTCATCACTTGGGTTAAAACGAATGTTGTATACAACATCGTTACAAACAACCCAAAATATTTTATTTAACCAAACTATTATTCAAACACTTCTCTTCGAAACTGGATCTTGCTATTTATCAATTAAAAATGAAATCAATAAAGTTAGGGTAAAATTACCTCTCAGACCTTAACTGAAAACATCATCAACTTCAAAATGGCAAAACCACTTACCTCGAATAAACACACTATAAGACCCAATTATTCATTTTTAAAACATGTATACGGTTCGCCTTCTATTTCTAATTTATAGATTCCCTTTTTGTTTAAAATATTCTATTTCCAATTTCGTTTTCTTATCGAATTCTATATACATCGATAAATTGATTTCTAATTGTCAAATTATCTTTAAAAATATTCTAACTCCTTAAATTCCAGGAAAAATTCGCCATAACCTCCCTTGTACCGGGAGCTTCGGGATATTTCAAATAGCCTCCCATGGCCCTTTCCAATCCAAAAGAAAAAGAAAAATCCAAGCGGCTTGCTGATACAGCGCATAAAATCTCATATATGAATTTAAACATGTACCTTTTTGTCGGGCACATAAATTAAAATATTCATATACTTCATCCCATACCTGTCTAATCACATGTTCACCTGTTTCAATTTAATTCAACTCAATCCAATCGTTTGAATTCAGTTTCGCTCAATTATTCTTTAATTAGCTATTTTGCCTATTTCACTTCTTTGTTTGAATATAACATGTTCAAATAAAATATTTAACTTGCTTATAATCAAATTGAATTCTATTTTCAACTCGAGTTATATATTCGATTTCGAATATAAATTCTCAATCACCTTCACTTATCCAAAAACCCAATTACGATTCAAATTTCCTTTAACTAATTATTTTCCAATTTAGTTAATTCTATTTGATAGTTAAAAATATGATTTTTGTCTCAAAAATCATTCCACTTACTTCACTGGAGTTCATATTTATTTTGTATCTCCTGTCTGGATTTTTCTAATGTCAATTCGGATTTTATTTCTTTAAAATCCTTTTATTTCTATAAATAAACCGTTATGGTTTTTAAACGATTATGGCGCTGCTTTTCAAAAAAATTGATTTTGACATAACTCAAAATCTAAACGACGAAATCCAGATTTTTCTCTTCCATTAGAAAACTATTATCTAATCGGTCCCGACATTTCTTGTTTCAAAGAATTCCGACTTCTATTGAGTTTTGTATACTCGATTGAAGTTCAAATCGCCAATTTACGAACTGCAGCGCTGCGGCGAGTTCGTTTTAATTATATATATAAATATAAACGTTTAAACTTTGTCTATAATAAATTCCACTTCATTCTGATATATTTTAATATATCAAATCAATTTTTTTTTCCAATATAGTATTTCCGATCTATTTCACTTCTATTTGAAATTCTATATTCAAATTTCAATTCGCTTCTATTTTTTTCAAATTCTATTTGAATTTCTATATTCGAATTTCCTTTATTCAAATCCCATTTGAATTCTACGTTCAAATTCTATATTTGAATTTCCTTTGTATTTCATATATTCAAGCTCCATTTGAATCTCTATATTCAAATTTCCTTTGAATTTTTTTATTTGAGTCCTATATTCAAATTCCATATTTTAAATTCCATTTGAATTCTCTATTCAAATTCCATTTAAATTCCTCTTATTCAAATTCTATATTAAACTCCATTATTTTCAAATCTCTATATTTGAATTTCATTTGAACTCCCTTTCTTCAAATCCATTTGAATTCCTTTGAATTCAAATTCTATTTGAATTCCTTTGAATTCAAATTTCTGTATATTCAAATTCTATTCGAATTCAATATATTCAAATTCTATTTAAATTTTCTATATACAAATTCTATTTAAATTTTTCTATATACAAATTCTATTAAAAAATTTCTTTTCAAAATTCCATTTTAACTCTATTTGAAACTTATTTTCAAATTTCATTTTAACTATTTAAATTCTATACTCAAAGTCTGTTTCTATTTGAATTCTATATTCAAATTCTCGTTTCAATCTGTTTGAATCCTATATTTGAATTCCTTTATATTTTCTATATTCAATTTCTATTTGAATTTTTATATTCAATTTCTATTTGAATTTTTATATTCAATTTCTATTTGAATTTTCTTTATCCATTCTTTAAACAAGTCTCGATTTCAATTCCCTTTGAAATCGATATTTCTATTTTTTTTGAAAATAGTTTTTTTTTTTCAATTTCACACTTGTATTTTTATTTCTGAATTACCAAATGATAATTCTTTTCACTTCATTTATAACTTCAATATAAAAGAACTATTTATAAACTTCGTTTATAAAGGAACTACTTGTTTTATTTTTCAAAACAAGTTTATATTTTTATTCCATTCAAATTTCAAATTCTATTTAAAAATAGAATTTTCCCTTTTTAATCTAAAATATCCTTTCCACGATATTTTAAATAAATTAACACTTAGCCCAGTGATATTTAAAACAATCAAATCACCCAATTTTCAATCATTTTATTTTTAACACGTCATATATGAATATATGAAATCAAGTAAACAAATAAACAGATAATATATTTTTGAGGAATCCAGTTGGATTCCTCCAACCTGTTTTCCTGCATCCACAGACGTTAGTCAACATAGTAATACCCATCCTTCTTCGTGGCAGGACATCGCGGTATAAAAGGGGATCCACTTATATACGTGGGCGTAGGGTCATCCGCTAATGATACTGCAGGCATCCGCTAATGATATTGCGGGAACAATCAAATCACCAAACCAATATATATGTAATAGTCAACCCTAAATAACTAATATTTTTAAATCAACTAGAAAGCATTTCAAACTAGCATCAAACAATTATTTTTAACGAATAAAAATAATTCTAAATAAAAGGTGAGTGAGATTTACTCACCGTGATTTCATTTGCTGATCGACTTGTTCTGAAAAAAATTCCAAAGGGACTCTAAAACCAACTCTAGTTCATTTCTCTCGCAGCTACGAATTCCAGTTAGCTTGGTTCTTGATTTTTCTTTGAACCGGTCTACATTTTATATTGCATTATAAGTTAACATGCTTATATAATAATTTTTTTGAATATAATTTAAACTAATTAAATTTTAAATAAGAAAACCATTTTAATTAAATTACCTAAATGTCGAACACATTATGCTACATGTTTAACATCTTCATTCGAACGCCTGTGGCCATCGATCAAGGCTAGCACCATCACCATCGTTGTGAACACAGTCCATCTTCATCCTCCCAAAATTCACTACGACCCTAACACCAAAACCCATACACTCGAACACCTGAAACAAACTCATCGTTCCTTCGTCCAAGTCAACGCGGCTGCTGCAAAAACCAATGGAATCCCATCGTCGACCCCTACTCTCGAAATCACCAGACCCAATCTCGTCAATCTTCTTAACTTCTGACTACTGAACCCCTTCAAGCGACGAGTCTAGATTCAAATTGAACTCGTTGTATTTGTTTCTTCTTCGTACCCTCACGTCCCCTCCTAGATTTTCAATCGCGGTGAACCAAAGCCCACCCTTCCATCGCCCTCCTCCAGATTCTGATTCAAATCGCTTATCCGTGAATCGATACCCCATAACCCTCGCGACAAACCATATGAACTCCAGAAAATGGCATCGCGCCTTCCTGAGTTCCAATTTGAACCCAATCATGCGTTGCTGATTGAATCGAGATTTCGATTTCGATCTTGATTTGGAATTCTATATTTTTTTCCATATCGGAGGATGGTTTACAATTGACAAAGGAAGAGAGGAACGAAGGCAAGAATCGAATTGTGTTTCAGGAAGAAGTAACACAGTATTAAAGAAAAGGGGAAATGGAAACTGTTTTTGTTTTTCGATTGTCAGAGAATGAATTTAAAAGAGAAGCCTTTGTATGTGATTTATAAGGGAGAACGGAAATACCGAAGTACACAAGATCATTAATTTCTCTGATTACTTTAGGTTGAAGGCATACGTGATTAGAAAGGGGAAGAAGGTATAGCTAGGGTAGGTTGATTAATTTGATTTGATTTAAAGAGATTTTTTATTTCTTTTAAACAGATTCTGATTTGATCTTTGATTCGATTTCGATCTTATCCATTATAAATATCTCGGGGTTCACAATTAAAAATCGTGAACCGCTATTTTAGCGTACCGACCGTCGTTCCAATGTTATAGCACTATTTTGAATTCAACGAAATAGATTATACAATTAAATTTGAACGTATATTTAAAATAGCCATGTTAAATCAATTTAAATTCAAAACAAATAATTTCTTCAACAATAAATTTCTATTATCATCGTTCATATTTAAATAGTATATATATTGATCATCTGAACCGTTTCGATTCAGTCTTGTCTTTGAATTAAATTATTTCAGTTCTCGTATTTCGATTATTTAATCGATAACCCAATAAAATACCATTTATATTATAAATTCAATATTTAAAACCATACTAAATATTAAAAATAAATCGACCAAAAATCCGGGTCGTTACATTCTTCCCCCCTTAAAATAATTTCGTCCTCGAAATTGCTAAGGTAGGAAAAATGGTACAAATCCATTACTTTTCAATATCTCACTTATGTTGAAACTCGTCTCTCCTTATTTCAACAAATTTAATTCCACCAAAACTTTTGGATTTCACACATTTAATCTAAATGATTTACACCCAATTCAAATTCTATTCAATCTTATTCAATTTGAATTTCATTAATTCATTTATCTCGATCCATTAAACTTGCTTAAGTTAAATTTAAACTTCAGAATTCAAATTCCTGGGTTTTTCTTTCGAATCCTTCTGAAATCACGTAAACATGTACATATATTTATAATCTTTTCAAATTCAAAATATTTGAATTTTCCAACTAAACTTGTTTTCTTTCAAACAAATTCCCATCAAAACTTTTCTAAGGTAGCAATCCATCACTTAGAAACTCGGAAATGAACACTGATGATGTCGCGATCATCATCAAAATTATTTCCCAGCCACTGAAGTAAGTTTAGTGCTTTATTACTTTAAAAATCAATTCAAAATGATTTCCATTCAAAAACTCTTTCAAAATAAAACTATATTATTTTGATACATTTCGAAAATATTTTTCCAAACACTAGGATTTAAAAATCTAAATTCTAATTCAAATTCTGAATCTAATTTTTAATTCATCTCGTTTGTATATTTAATTCATATACAAATTCATTTTGGTTATAAATAACCATTCCAATTTTTATAATCGCATTTGATTATAACAATAACATCCAACACATCCATATATTATAATAATTTCAAAAAAATATTCTTTCTATATCAAAATAAAATTTTGGGTAAAATACTTCCATTCACGCACTTTAAAACAATTTCGTGTTCAATCTTATGTTCAAGTGTTTAGAAATTCCTATCGACTTTGTGGCGTCCCACTATTCGATCAGAATTCATAAACCACTCAACAGACTAGTCAACATAATATAAAACGGTTTTATATCAAATAACAAATACGCGCTCTCGTATATACACTCAACTCATTCTAGGGTGCTACTGACCCTATCTCTAATGAGCACAACACCACAGCCTAGGTATTCGCTCAACCTAAGCTCTGATACCAACTGTAAAGGCCCGCAAAACCGTACTATCTGAGTTGACTAATAACACCACACGTCCAACCCAAATTGCACAGAAATACGAATCATTGTTAGAAAGAAGTTAGAGGATGAGAAATAGAAAGAAAGAAATATTGGAATAGAAGAAAACAAGAAGACAAATCCCACAGCGGAACGAATAAAATATATTATAGAACATAACTTTTTGAAATACAAATCAGTAACTTTATATACATACCATCATCAGAACACAATAGTTATTCCTGGAACAGTATAAACACCTGTTTCCAGATACAAACATGGTTCACGGCGGAATATAGGATAGTCTATAGCTAACTGGTGAAGCCTCCTGCTTCCAGCTCTTCCAAGTGAATCTGAAAAATCCCGACTACTTGACTGCCCGTACAAATTTGGGCACTCAAGAGTTTAGGGAAAACAACAAAATAAACTCTGGGTCAGTCATGGGACTGGTGTGAGTAAACTCCAACCACTTGTTGAACTTTCAAAATCCTTTCGAAAGAAAAGATAATAGTAAGACCAGCCCATACATAAACATGGACTGTTTTTACCTTACTATAACCCAAAACACTTGATATCAAATCCAGTGATATTATAACAATGTCTACATCAAATAAATATAATCTAGCGGAACGCTTGCATCTCACGCTCGATATATAATATAAAATCAAAACCCGCATGGCTCTTATTGGAGATTGGATTTCCAACATGACAAGGTATGGAACCACCTTCCGATCAGTGTACTCTAGAGACGATACACTGGGGTTCAACAAGAACATCTTGCAACCCGGTCCACACATGACCGACCACTCATTTCGCTTGAGTGTATCGAATGTATATCACCAACGGTTGGGATCAGCAACCATTTCCCGGCTGGGACAGCATCGAATAGAATAAGAAATTAAATGAACCTCTAGATAGGTGATTATACATCCTAATGGGAGCGACACACATAGCCATGCTGTCTGCCCGATTTTTGTCATTTCCCAGTTGTTGAGGCCTGAGGCTACGATTACGTTCTATCCATTGATAGCACAATCACTTTGAATGCCACATTGTCAGATCCGTTAATCACTAGTTGATTTGCACAAATATTCTGGATGTTATGCTAAGGGAATAAATCCGTTGCCACCATATATATTTATATAGACCAACATATTCGATCATTGGAAATACTTTGTCAGACATTCGTCCATATACGTTCGTTCTGGGACTGAATGAAACCGAAGGCACAATTTCTATTAATAGAAAAAACCCTTGCACTTTACACCGTCTTCGATTATCTTCATATAATCGGATTCGCAACGCTACTGCCAATACAGAGTGGTTCATGGATAATAATCCAACCGGTCTCTCTATATCGACAACGATATTGGCAAACACTTCGATAGTCAGTTATCTAACTATAGAAGTAAAACAAACATCCATTCACAACATCAAACAAATCATTGGGCCTTTGATTAATATTTCATTAATAAATTCACTTCTTCATATCCCTATCAAATATTTGTTAACCAAATTTCCAGAAATCTTATTGACCTCTTACGCTAGTTGGAAAAACATTTTCCTATATCACCTTCTTTTATTTTCTATACTTAGAAAATATATTCTACTCGCAATTGAAAACATTTTCAATCACTTATCTCTTTCCCGACTGCTTTAATTATACTCAGGAAATATTTACTTTTATATTTTCAAAATTTCATCACTTGGGTTAAAACGAATGTTGTATACAACATCGTTACAAACAACCCAAAATATTTTATTCAACCAAACTATTATTCAAACACTTCTCTTCGAGACTGGATCTTGCTATTTATCAATTAAAAATGAAATCAATCAAGTTGGGGTAAAATTACCTCTCAGACCTTAACTGAAAACATCCTCAACTTCAAAACGGCAAAACCACTTACCTCGAATAAACACACTATAAGACCCAATTATTCATTTTTAAAACATGTATATGGTTCGCCTTCTATTTCTAATTTATAGATTCCCTTTTTGTTTAAAATATTCTATTTCCAATTTCGTTTTCTTATCGAATTCTATATACATAGATACATTGATTTCTAATTGTCAAATTATCTTTAAAAATATTCTAACTACTTAAATTCCAGGAAAAATTCGCCATAACCTCCCTTGTACCGGGAACTTCGGAATATTTCAAATAGCCTCCCATGGCCCGTTCCAATCCAAAAGAAAAAGAAAAAGCCAAGCGGCTTGCCGATACGACGCATAAAATCTCATATATGAATTTAAACATGTACCTTTTTGTCGGGCACATAAATTAAAATCTTCATATACTTCATCCCATACCTGTCTAATCACATGTTCACCTGTTTCAATTTAATTCAACTCAATCCAATCGTTTGAATTCAGTTTCGCTCAATTATTCTTTAATTAACTATTTTACCTATTTCACTTCTTTGTTTGAACATAACATGTTCAAATAAAATATTTAACTTGCTTATAATCAAATTGAATTCTATTTTCAACTCGAGTTAAATATTCGATTTCGAATATAAATTCTCAATCTCCTTCACTTATCCAAAAACCCAATTTCAATTCAAATTTCCTTTAACTAATTATTTTCCAGTTTAGTTAATTCTATTTGATAGTTAAAAATATGATTTTTGTCTCAAAAATCATTCCAAAAATCATTCCACTTACTTCACTGGAGTTCATATTTATTTTGTATCTCCCGTCTGGATTTTTCTAATGTCAATTCGGATTTTATTTCTTTAAAATCCTTTTATTTCTATAAACAAACCGTTATGGTTTTTAAACGATTATGGCGCTGCTTTTCAAAAAATTGATTTTGACATAACTCAAAATCTAAACGACGAAATCCAGATTTTTCTCCTCCATTAGAAAACTATTATCTAATTGGTCCCGGCGTTTCTTGTTTCAAAGAATTCTGACTTCAATTGAGTTCTGTATACTCGATTGAAGTTCGAATCGCCAATTTACGAACTGCAGCGCTGCGGCGAGTTCGTTTTAATTATATATAAATATAAACATTTAAACTTTGTCTATAATAAATTCCACTTCATTCTGATATATTTTAATATATCAAATCAATTTTTTTTTCAATATAGTATTTCCGATCTATTTCACTTCTATTTGAAATTCTATATTCAAATTTCAATTCGCTTCTATTTTTTTCAAATTCTATTTGAATTTCTATATTCAAATTTCCTTTATTCAAATCCCATTTGAATTTCTACGTTCAAATTCTATATTTGAATTTCCTTTGTATTTCATATATTCAAGCTCCATTTGAATCTCTATATTCAAATTTCCTTTGAATTTTTTTATTTGAGTCCTATATTCAAATTCCATATTTTAAATTCCATTTGAATTCTCTATTCAAATTCCATTTAAATTCCTCTTATTCAAATTCTATATTAAACTCCATTATTTTCAAATCTCTATATTTGAATTTCATTTGAACTCCCTTTCTTCAAATCCATTTGAATTCCTTTGAATTCAAATTCTATTTGAATTCCTTTGAATTCAAATTTTTGTATATTCAAATTCTATACGAATTCAATATATTCAAATTCTATTTAAATTTTCTATATACAAATTCTATTTAAATTTTTCTAAATACAAATTCTATTTAAATTTTTCTTTTCGAAATTCCATTTTAACTCTATTTGAAACTTATTTTAAAATTTCATTTTAACCCTTTAAATTCTATACTCAAAGTCTGTTTCTATTTGAATTCTATATTCAAATTCTCGTTTCAATCTGTTTGAATCCTATATTTGAATTCCTTTATATTTTCTATATTCAATTTCTATTTGAATTTTTATATTCAATTTCTATTTGAATTTTTATATTCAATTTCTATTTGAAATTTTATATTCAATTTCTATTTGAATTTTCTTTATTCATTATTTTAACAAGTCTCGATTTCAATTCCCTTTGAAATCGATATTTCTATTTTTTTTTGAAAATAGATTTTTTTTTCAATTTCACACTTGTATTTTTATTTCTGAATTACCAAATGATAATTCTTTTCACTTCATTTATAACTTCGTTATAAAAGAACTATTTATAAACTTCGTTTATAAAGGAACTACTTGTTTTATTTTTCAAAACAAGTTTATATTTTTATTCAATTCAAATTTCAAATTCTATTTAAAAATAGAATTTTCCCTTTTTAATCTCAAATATCCTTTCCACGATATTTTAAATAAATTAACACTTAGCCCAGTGATATTTAAAACAATCAAATCACCCAATTTTCAATCATTTTATTTTTAACACGTCATATATGAATATATGAAATCAAGCAAACAAACAAACAGATAATATATTTTTGAGGAATCCAGTTGGATTCCTCCAACCTATTTTCCTGCATCCACGGACGTTAGTCAACATAGTAATACCCATCCTGCTTCGTGGCAGGATATCGCGGTATAAAAGGGGATTCACTTATATACGTGGGCGTAGGGTCATCCGCTAATGATACCGCGGGCATCCGCTATTGATACTGCGGGAACAATCAAATCACCAAACCAATATATATGTAATAGTCAACCCTAAATAACTGATATTTTTAAATCAACCAGAAAGCATTTCAAACAAGCATCAAACAATTATTTTTAACGAATAAAAATAATTCTAAATAAAAGGTGAGTGAGATTTACTCACCGTGATTTCATTTGCTGATCGACTTATTCTGAAAAAAATTCCAAAGGGACTCTAAAACCAACTCTAGTTCATTTCTCTCGCAGCTACGAAATCCAGTTAGCTTGGTTCTTGATTTTTCTTTGAACCGGTCTACAATTTGTATTGCATTATAAGTTAACATGCTTATATAATAATTTTTTTGAATATAATTTAAACTAATTAAATTTTAAATAAGAAAACCATTTTAATTAAATTACTTAAATGTCGAACACATTATGCTACATGTTTAACATCTTCATTCGAACACCTATGGCCATCGATCAAGACTAGCACCATCACCATCGTTGTGAACACAGTCCATCTTCATCCTCCCAAAATTCACTATGACCCTAACACCAAAACCCATACACTCGAACACCTGAAACAAACTCATCATTCCTTCGTCCAGGTCAACGCGGCTGCTGCAAAAACCAATGGATTCCCATCGTCGACCCCTACTCACGAAATCACCAGGACCCAATCTCGTCAATCTTCTTAACTTCTGACTACTGAACCCCTTCAAGCGACGAGTCTAGATTCAAATTGAACTCGCAGTATTTGTTTCTTCTTCGAACCCTCACGTCCCCTCTTAGATTTCCAATCGCGGTAAACCAAAGCCCACCCTTCCATCGCCCTCCTCCAGATTCTAACTCAAATCGCTTATCCGTGAATCGATACCCCATAACCCTCGCGACAGACCATATGAACTCCAGAAAATGGCATCGCGCCTTCCTGAGTTCCAATTCGAACCCAATCCTGCGTTGCTGATTGAATCGAGATTTCGATCTCGATCTTGATTTGGAATTCTATATTTTTTTTCCATATCGGAGGATGGTTTACAATTGACAGAGGAAGAGAGGAACGAAGGCAAGAATCGAATTGTGTTTCAGAAAGAAGTAACACGGTATTAAAGAAAAGGGGAAATGGAAACTGTTTTTGTTTTTCGATTGTCAGAGAATGAATTTAAAAGAGAAGCCTTTGTATGTGATTTATAAGGGAGAACGGAAATACCGAAGTACACAAGATCATTAATTTCTCTGATTACTTTGGGTTGAAGGCATACATGATTAGAAAGGGGAAGAAGGTATAGCTAGGGTAGGTTGATTAATTTGATTTGATATAAAGAGATTTTTATTTCTTTTAAACAGATTCTGATTTGATCTTCGATTCGATTTCGATCTTATCCATTATAAATATCTCGGGGTTCACAGTTAAAAATCGTGAACCGCTATTTTAGCGTACCGACCGTCGTTCCAATGTTATAGCACTATTTTGAATTCAATGAAATAGATTATACAATTAAATTTGAACGTATATTTAAAATAGCCATGTTAAATCAATTTAAATTCAAAACAAATAATTTCTTCAACAATAAATTTCTATTATCATCGTTCATATTTAAATAGTATATATATTGATCATCTGAACCGTTTCGATTCAGTCTTGTCTTTGAATTAAATTATTTCAGTTCTCGTATTTCGATTATTTAATCAATAACCCAATAAAATACCATTTATATTATAAATTCAATATTTAAAACCATACTAAATATTTAAAATAAATCGACCAAAAATTCGGGTCGTTACAGATGCTATAGCGATTTACTTATGCAGAACAAAGTCGTTGGTAAGAGGTCAAGATTCTGGCCAAAATATCATTATGTTAATTGTTAGATTTCTTGAGACATTTATTGGTTCAATGTCTTTAGGGGTGGGATTTCTTTTTATGTTATCAATTTGTATAAATGTAAACAAATATATAAATTTTATTTTCGACATTTAGGTTTAGTAAAAACTTAACAACAAGTTCCTAACTATTAATAAATTTCATTAGAATCTATACTCAAGTTATTATTTGCTGAAACACACTAACTACTAAAAAATGTACAGGCAAAGTCGCATGCAACAGCCCAAGGTAGGGAATTATTAACAACATCTAGAGTTAAAATTGTCCACATATGAGTTCTCACCTAGTTGAAGTGTTTAGCATGTTCAATAATGAAATACAATCTCATTTCACCTTTGTTAAATGAGTTTACATTTATTTCCATTGGTTTAATCCCAATCTTTTATGTACACAAGAGTTGAAGTGTCCACATATGAGTTCTCGCCTACAAAATACCCTTTTCTGTACACAAGAGTTTATCTGGGAGGGTTTCACATGTAGAGGATATTAGCTTGGAGTGGTAGCATTTATGGGTTAGGTTATGCACAAACACAATCTTTGCCAATAGAGTGGGGCATTTGATAGTTTTACATCTAGAAATGAGTGAAATTGAGTAAATGAAAATTGGAGTGGTCCAATTTTGTTTTCCCTTATTTGTTTTTCCCTGCACCTGGCTCAAGCTCTAGCCATTCCTTACAGTCCAATTTTTGTACTATTCATTTTTGCCTACAGAATTAGGGATGTGGCTCATTTGGTTGCACGCTCGTTTAGCATGTGAGAGGTACAGGGATTGAAGTCCCACATATCCAATTTTTTTTTTGCTGTTAGCTGAATTTTGTGTGTAATACAGTGAGATGAAGGCATGTAGTAGTGCTGGGAAAATGATGATGCCAGATTCAGAATCACTCATGATGATGAGGATAAAGCTAAAATTTTTGTTGTTGTTAGAGAATGAAAGGTTTGTTATCTACCCAATTGATTTTTCTACTTGAGTTACTGCATTATGCTATATAACGTAGTTTCTAGAGGAGGGTATATTTTTTCCCTTTCTATTAATTCAAGATTTTTTTACTTGAGTTAGCAACAACATTCTTCTATACAAGATGAAGGACAAGTTCACTGCAATTGATTTTGGTCCCCGCCAGGTAATTTACTTTCTTTATTTGTTAAGAAAGCATCATAGACTTGTTGAAACAAGTTAGTTAAAAAAGTTGGATTTTGCAGTATTGAACATTAATGGGTTACAAGGAAGCACAGAAGGTGTTGTCAGTTCTAGGTTTTTATTTGATGTAGAGCTCGCTGGAATGACATACATATTCCTGGATAGGCATGTGCATGTTCATGATCGACAGCTAACTTGGAGCATGAACTGCTGATTTGTTCTAGTGAACTGATGATATTTATTCTCTTGTTATAGTATATGTATGATATAGTAGAAATATGATTAGAAAAACTCTATTAAAAAAAAATGTGTTGTGTGAGAGAAGAAATTGTTATACATGAATGGCGTACGAAAATTGTAGAAATTTTTGTTGCAATTGTTTGCAATATTAAAACTTTGGTAAAATAAAATTTTTATTTGTTTGTTTCATTACGTGACATACACTATTACTAAAACGAATACATTTAATATTTAGTATCTATAAGCTGCAATTTTTTTATAGATTTATAAATCTATTGCAACGGGCATATACTGTTGTAAAAGGATATGTTGCAATAGCAAAAGCCTGTTGCAAAAAAGTCTGCCACAACAGGAAATAGCCGTTGCAAAAAGTATCAGTTGCAACAGCAAAAGTCTATTGCAAAAAAAATCCCGCAACATCTTATTGCAACAAGCATAAAATGTTACAAACTTTTTACAACTCTGGCAATACCAACAGGCGCGGGTCTTTTGCAATTGGTCTACTTCAACAGATATTGCCTGTTGCGAAAAGTGTTTTTTTGTTGTAGTGTCAACACAACAGTGTTGTGATTGTTATAGATAATAAACATGAACTATGGAATCCTAATCATAAATCATACAAAAGGGAGGTTAATATGCCTCGTTATGAGAATCAGATAGTGAAGTCATGTGCATAAGAAACAAGGGAATACTAAATTTGAATGTTGGAAGCTACAAAATAAGCAAAAATTTGCTGGAAATCAACAAGCAGCTAATGTTGTAAAGACTCAAGATCAAGCTAATCAGAATGTCATGGTTTTAGCTGAGGAATTTGCAAAATTTACCGAATATGAAAATGGGATCAAAAATTCAGTTCAATCCATTTTAACCAGTGTAGATAATAGCAATCTTGCCAATCTAGTGAGAGATCGATGGGTCATTGATTCTGGTGCTATAGATAATATGATAGGCTCTTTTCTCGAGCTTTCAATCATGAACTCCTACTCATAATGTCACTTTAGCTGATAGTTCCTCTTAAAACATTCAAGGGTTTGGAACAATAAGTCCAACATATTCATCTTCTCTATCAACATCTGCCTTATATATACCTAAACTTGCATTCAATCTGCTCTCTGTCAATCAAATAACAAAACAATTAAATTGTTCTATCTCATTCTTTCCATCTTATTGTATAGTTCATGATCTTGTGACTCAAGAAATCAATGGTGGAGGGCGCGAGTCAAAGGCACTGTATGTACTTGATGTTCCTTCTGCAAATCAACAACCATTTGTTTGTTCAAGTATTTCTCAAGCCTTGAAGAGACAATGTCAACTAGGTCATCAATCTTTACCCTTTCTAAAGAAACCGTGTCCACGGTTTAAATCATTATAGTCTTTGAACTGTGAATCATGTCAGTATGTTAAACATCATCGTGTAAGTTTGAGTCCTAAATGAATAAAAGAGCTAATTGTCCCTTTGAAATTGTTCATTCTAATATTTGGGGTCCATCATCTGTGATTTATAATCCAGGGTTTAAATACTTTATTACCTTTCTAGATGATTATTCAAATATGACTTGGTTATTTCTTATGAAATACTGATCGGAGTTTTATTCAATATTTTTTCATTTTGTGCTGAAATCAAAACTCAATTTAATACTTCTGTTAAAACTCTAAGGAACGATAATGCAAAGGAGTATACTTCAAGTTTATTTCAATCTTACATGAGTCAAAATGGAATGTTACATGAAACATCTTAGGTTGATACTGTACCTCAAAATGGAGTTGCTAAAAGAAAGAACAAACATTTGCTTGAAACAGCACAGGCACTGTTTTTCCATATGAATGTGTCTAAAATTATCTGGGCTGATGTTGTTTCCATGACATGCTTTTTAATAAATTGTATGCCTTCAACTGTTCTTAATGGTGATATATCATACTCAATTCTCTTCCCTTACAAATCATTATATCCTATTAAGCCAAAAATATTTGGGCGTACATGTTTTGTTTGAGATGTCAGACCACAAATATCCAAACTTGATCCAAAATCTGTCAAGTATATACTCTTTAATTATTCTCGTTTGCAAAAAGGATATGAATGATTTTGTCCCTCTCAAAATAAATATCATATATCCATTGATGTTACTTTCATTGAAGAAACACCATTTTTCAGTCATCGTCAAGCTTACCCTATGAGGAAAGTTAGGGGGAGAATGATGATTTTCTTGTGTATGAAATAACACTTCTATACAATAAGAGAACAATATTAGTGTTTCCATTGAAACAAGTCTATCACCTTCCCGTGATACATCTGATGCAATTCCTCCACTTGAAAATGAACCTGTTTCTACATTTAATCCTGAAACTGATCTTTTCATTGCTCTACGAAAGGGAAAACATCAGTGTACATATCCCATTTTCATTTGTTTCATATAAACATTTGTCCTCATCAACTCATTCACTTATAACTTCTCTTGAATTTGTTTCTACACCTAAAACTATTGGGGAAGAGTAATCAAATCCTGGATGGCAAGCTGCTATAGTTGAAGAAATGAATGCTCTTGAAGAAAATAAAATATGGAGTCTAGTTCGGTTACCTGAAAATAAGAGACCTATTGCATGTACGTGGTCATTCACTGTAAAAGCAAACTCTGATGGTTTAGTTTCTAGATTGATGGCACAATTGGTTACAAAAGGATATGCACAAACTTATGGAGTGGACTATTCTGAAACTTTTTCCCTGTAGCAAAGTTAACGTTTATTCGAATGTTTACTCCATTAGCAGCAACACATAACTGGAAATTGAATCAGCTTGATATAAAGAATGCATTTCTTCACGTTGACTTAGAAGAAGAAGTCTACATGCTCCAGCTTATGGTTTCATTGCACAAGGGAAGAGTGGTCTAGTGTGCAAGTTGAAGAAGACACTCTATGGATTAAAACAGAGTCCTAGAGCTTGGTTTGGAAAGTCCAATAATGCAATAGAAACCTTTGGAATGGTAAAGAATGAATGCAATCATTCAGTGCCATAAGAACACTAAATCTAGCATAATTTTACTTATGGCTTTTGTTAATGATATTCTGATAACTGGTAGTGATGAACATGGTATTTCATCTCTTAAAACCTTTATTCACAACCAATTTCACATTAAAGATTCACGAGACTTGAATTATTTCCTAGGTGTGAAAATTACAAGAAGTAATGGTAGTGTCGTTATGTCTCAACGAAAGTATGTTCTTGATTTGATGGAAGAAATTGGAAATCTAGGTTTTAATCCAAGCACTATTCCTATTCCATTGAACTGTAATATTATAGAAAACAGTGAGTCGTTCAAAGATCCAAAAAAGTATAGAAGGTTGGTAAGAAAATTATACTACCGAACTGTGACACGACATGACATTGCTTTCTTTGTTAGTGTTGTAAGCCAGTTTATGGCATCTCCTACTGTTTATCATACTAAACATATCTTGGGTTAACTTAAGGGAACTGTTGGACAAGGAATTGAGTACAAGAATCATGGACATGCAATAGTTGAGTATTTCTGCGATGCTGATTGGGCAAGAACAAAGCTGGATTGGAAGTCTAACCTAGATTTTGTGTATTTCTAAGAGAAAATTTGATTTCTTGGAAAAACAAGAAATAAATTGTTATCTCTAGATCAATGTTGAATCTGAATATAGAGCTATGGGCAAGGAAATTTGTGAAGTGATGTGGGTGGACCACCTTATGCATGTAGTTGGAATAAATATTGTTAAACCAATAACCCTATATTGTGACAATCAGATTGCAATCCGTATTGAATCTAATCCAGTGTTTCATGCGAAAACAAAGCATATTGGAGTGGATTGTCACTTCATTAGAGGGAAGGTTCAACAGGGTCTTGTCTGACAGAGCATGTCAAGACTGAGGAACAGGTGGCTGGTATATTTACAAAAGCACTGAGCGGTGCTAGAATCAAGTATTTGTGTAACAGGTTGGGCATGATGAATGTATATGCACCAACTTGAGGGGGAGTGTTGTGAGTAGAAGTTTAAATATGTAAATATGTATATAGTATAATGGTTTGCAAATATGCTATCAGTATCAAGTTGTTGGAATAAATAGCTTGGTGCTGACACCGAAGCTAAGAAGGCAATATTGGAGTTGAAGTCAATACTAAGGACGTAACACTGAAACCAAGAAGGCAGTATCGAAGCTGAAGACAGTACTGAAGCCAAAGAAGGTAACACCGAAGCCAAAGCTAATAAAAAGGCAACACAGAAACTAAGAAGCTGAAACCAAGAAACTAGAGCCAAGAAGCAGAAACCAAAGAACCAATAACAAGAAGCCGAAACCAAGAAGTTGAGAAGGCGAAGCCAATAATGAAGCTGTGACTATGCCGACACTGAAGGCAATACCAAGAGCAAGTTGATGTGGTATTAGAAGAAAGATACCAAGGGAAAAAAGGATAGTGGAATTAATGTAAATGTTTACCCATTGTATTTTTCCTATAAATATAGGTGGTGTACCTCATATTTGAACTTAATGAGAAAGAGTTTTTCTCTCTTCCATTTTCGTTTCCATGTCCATGTCTATGACTTCTTAGTTTATAATAACACCTAACTCCAAATCGTGATTCGGGTAATTCCTTTCGTGCAGCTTCAGTTGTCGACTCGCATAGGCCATAACTATATCCTTCTGCATTAGCAACACTTTAAGTCCTAAGCCACATGCATCGGTATATACCACCGTCTCTTCATTTTCACTCGGAATTGTCAACACAGGAGCCCTCGTCAACCTTTCTTCCAAAATTCTGAAAGCTTGCTCACAATTTACATTCCACATGAAGACCTGATCCTTCTTCATTAATCCAGTTAATAGTGCAACTATCTTCGAGAAATGCTTGATAAATCGTCGATAGTATCCAGCTAAACTAGGGAAACTTCTAACATACGTCACACTCTTAGGTTGATTCTAATCCCGTATCGCTGCCACTATATCGGGATCCACCCCTATTCCTTGTCCTTACACGACATGATCCAACAATCTCACTTCTCCTTCTAGAAGTGACACTTTGAAAACTTAGCCTTTAGCTAAGGCTTTCACAAGATTTCCAAAACAATTCTCAAGTGCATCTTATGTTCCTCCTCAGTCTTGAAATAAACTAATATATCATCCATGAACACAAGTACTAACTTGTTCAACTGATCCCTAAAAACTCGACTCATAAGATCCACAAAATACGTTGACATGTTAGTCAGCCCTATTGGCATCACCAACCACTCATAGAATCCGGATGGTGTCCTAAATGCAGTCTTTGGCACACTGTCCCTTACCACTCTCAGTTGGTGAAATCCTATCGTCAAATCCATTTAGGTAAACACCTTGGCTTCATGAGCTGATCAATTAAGTCATCGATTCTCAGCAGTGGAAACTCGTTCTTCTTAGTCACCTTATTCAACTCATGATAACCCACATGCAATTGCAACAATCCATTGGCCTTGGTCGCAAACGCAACTAGTGCACCCCATTCGGATATGCATCTCAGAATTAATTCTTGCTCAAAAGATCATTCACTTGCACCTCCAACTCTTGCTGTTTCTTAGGCACCATCCTCCTAAGGGGCATAACAACACGTCTGGTTCCATCCACTAAATTAATTCGAAACTCAACCTCTTGCTGCAGTGGCAATCCTCTGACCTCACGAAAACATTAGAAAACTCTCGAACGATTGGCACAGATGACAACCCATTCCATTTAATCACAAGCAAATATAAAAAGATAATCGGAAATCCATCCATTGGTAGACAACGTATCACCATTGTTCGCCCTTCCACATTCATGATTGTCACCGTAATCCTCTCGCAATCCATAATAGCTGCATACCTCTTGAGCCAGTCCATACCCAGAATAATCACAAATCCAATGAAGTTCAAAACAAAGCAGTCATACACAAAAGAATAACTATTACTTGATAAAACTAGACCACAACAAAGCATACAAAGACTAGACGAACCCCCTACTGGATTAGTCACTACCAATGGTCTAACAACAATCTCAGGTCCTAAATCTAACTTGCAAACAAGCTCATTACAGATAAAGGAATGTGATGCTCCATTATTAAACAAAACTTAAACTGAAATTTCTCTGATAGAAAGCGTACCTTGCACAACAACAATCGTCCTCTTTTCTACAGCAGTAGGACCCCTCGAGGAAGACAACACAACATCCAAAGCATATGCTTTCATAACCAACTTATTCCTCGGTGGTTATGGACAATTCTTCTTCACATACCCAGGCTTATCACAGTTAAAGCACTTCCTTTCCCCCTTTGCATTTTTACAATCCTTGAATAATGACCCTTCTCTTTACAGTTATAACAAGTAACCTTACCCTTTGGTTTCTTCTGGCCATTCTCCATTGTTGTTGTTGTTTTCGTTTACAATTCCACTATTTCTTATTACCGCCACCTTTTTGTGGCTTCGACTCCTAACTCTCCCAACCGCTTCTACCTTTTATGAAAACAAGTTTTCCTTTCTTGAAGTCTTCTCGACCAATTTCTCATAAGAAAAATCAATATTTTCAGTCAATTGTTTCCTAAGTCCTTCATCTAGACCTAATATAAACTTCTCGTTCTTCTAATAATCTCAATATACGAACAAGCATACTTAGTGGAGCTTCCAATCTAGTCACGTACTTAAACACAGCTCTACCTCCTTGCTAAAGCTCAAAAGAATTCTTAAAGAGTATCGACTTCTGGACCATAGAAATGAACTTCTCCTCGAACTTACTTCTAAACTGATCCCAAATGATATGGTCCTCTTGAGTCTTCAAAGTAATAGAGTTCCAACAATCCATTGCTTGACCTAAAAGCTGCCTCGATGCTAGCTTCCTATCAATCGCATTGTTAATTCCCAAGTCTCAAAAAATCTGAACACAAATATCCAACAAATTCTGGATCTCAACAGTAGGCTTCGTACCAACAAATGGCTTGCCACCAAGAAAAGTGTAGTCCTTGCAGAGCTACGTCAAATCAGCAACCCTAGGTGCCAACATAGGAAACCACACTCTTTTGTCGCTTCTAGAGTGGGCATCCTCCTTATGATCGCTGCCATCATGGCCTCGAACATAGCAGGATAATTGGACATAGCTGCTGCAGCCCCCGAGTGGCTACCTTCTCCTACTACTCTAGCATCAGGCTCATCCCTAGTAGTGTGTCTTGAAGTTCATCGACTCGTTCTCTATTGAAACGAGAATGATCAATCCATATTGAAGAAAGGCCGCATTGGTGTTCAAGTGCTTACTAACCTACTAAACTATATATTCTAATATAGTAATCATCCATTAAAAATTACTAATACATCTCTCATATGCTTTTATGCTCATGAACTTTGGGTAAAACCAATTAACCAAAGATCTAATACAAAATGTTACGAATTACCCATAACTCCGACTCCGAACTATGGAAAAGGTGTGTTGTATTATGTGCCAGGCTGATATGGGACAATCATCAAGGAAGAATAACTCAAAATAAACCTATCATATAACTCATAGTACATGGATAACATATAATAGAAAATATGCAACAGGATATATTAGTGAGGAATAACAGAATAGAAACACAAATCTTATAACACCTCAGAGTCACCGGTACAAATCAAATGTATAAATGAGTAATCTGTACATCAGGCTCTATTACATATCTCCCAGAGTATCTATAAAATCTCAAAAAACAGCAGAAATAACAAAATATCAATATAGTAGGTAGTAGTAATACGCCAGCCTCCTTCCCACGACTACACAACATCATCGGCACCAAACCTGTTATCTGCTATCTTTGTCTGCTCACCATCAACGTTGATGTGCAACCCAAGGTAATAAGAGGGAAGCATAAAACCTAGGGTCTGACAACATTCCTATTGAGCGATAGAATAACTAATAAAAGTTAAGTATGATATGTGAGCATAAACGGTTCAATCATCTGATTATCAACCAACGATTAGCACAGGATGATCATCCATCATATTCCACTCCAGAATAGGAACAAACATTCACTAATCTCACTTCTCTTCAACGACCTAACGTGATAGCCTACCCAGAGAAGATAGAGAAGAAAGCTCACAATCAACCATAGCATTCATAACAACCAATGTCCTAGCTATTACAGACTAAAGCCTTGAATACATCGATCATCGAATAACCGGTCGTTGTCGTCCATCAAAGGCTAATGGAAAACCCCGGTTCTAGTCAGACTACCATACATCCACCTTATGTATGTTTACTTCCACCCAACTCCACTAGATCACTCCCAAAGCTCTATCTAGGGTATACGATCCTATTTGATCCTAGGGAGTCCACCATGATACCCCTGCTTTGAGCCCATTAGAACCTTCGATAACCAACGATTCCTTGGCACTTAAAAATATGTCACAATCACATATTTAGTTCGAGCGACTTCTTAAACCAATTTCATTATCATCCACGATCAACTCCCACTTGAGTCAATATATCATTTTACTGGATCGTACAATATTCCGTGACTAGTATCACATTAATCCAGCTCCGACCACTCAAGTTTGAGTTCATAATCGAAGCGCCATCAATCTTTGAGTTGCACACTGATCATCCGAAGTCCATTCATCACCAAACTTCATCAGCAACTTCTAGAAGCCATTGCAATTGAGGTCCCCAAAATTGAGCCTCATCTGCCTCAACATGATGAATCAGTACTGTTTCATTAACCATAGACCGATACTGGTCAGTATACTTAACCAAAAATGGTTAAGCACCTGCATCCCCATGATTCTCCTACCATGTATTCCCTACCAGTCCATTATAGAAGCATTTCACCCATCCAGTTAAAACCTCTGTTGGTCCATCATTACACTTGAGCAATCAATCTTTGAACCATCCAATATTTCATCCAAATCACTTGAAAATTTGCACGTAGCCTCAAAATCATCCCTCGAGCCCACGCACCAACTTCCAAAGCCAACCTATCAATGCTAATGGATTGGTATCGGTCCATCGTCCATGGCTCGGCACCGGTACATTTACTTAGCATATTTTTCGGTGAAAATTTTCGAGCATCGTCTCGGTACCCTCCAGAGCACCCCCGTCAAGTTTTGTCTTAATGCAATCATCTATACCTCTGATTTTCTTTGTTCTTCAAACGTAAGATCTACGACACACAATTCTAACAAACAATTTTAGCAATGCATTCAATTCAATTAACTCAAACAATGGTTCATCAAATCTTGATCATACAAACATGCACATATCATAAAAATAACATAAATCAATGGACCTAACATGAAATGGATCTAAACATATCCAAATAGATGATTGAACTAACAAATTGTTGATTCGTATAATTAAATTAGGTTTTCCTAAGACGTCTAAATCTTAGTTAGACATATATGATTAGATCTAAGGTAATTTATCATATATCATATGAATATATCCTAATCTACCCATATAACCCGTAATTTCTATGTGAGAGATATATATTACTCACTAGTTTCTAGATCCAATGCAACATCAATGAGATCAGATCTGGACAGCGCTGAAAACCCCCAAAAATGATGCAATTTGATGTGATCTAATCTACCTTGATGATGATCTAGCCTCTAGATGTAATCTATGATGAATAGGATGAAGAAATTAGAAATTAGGTTGAACCGGAGAATCACATGCGTCCAAACAAATGTTTGAATGAAGAGAGAAATCTAATTCTCTCCCCAAACCCCTTTATTTATAGCTGCTGGTCTTAGCCTAATGGGCTTGACTAATCAGCCCATTAGCAGCTAATTAGTCTACCTAATAGAAACTGAAACTTAAAACAACGATTTTTTCAAAATCGTTGAACCACATCTTTCATGTGACCACTCTATGGAATAGTAAACCACCATTTTGATCAAATAAAATCAATTTTATAACCTGGTTTGATCCCTACCAAAAGTTATAGCTAAAAAAATATTCATAAGGGTAAAATGGTCACAATTCGACTTGGTAAAAATCATGGACATGTCTCACATCCCCATAAACAACATACTAAAATTTGAGAATGGTCTGACCACTAAGCAATTAAGTATAATTAATTTTTGATCCTCTGATACATAAAATACGGGTCATTACAACATAATTCGAATAATTTTCTAATACTACCCATCGTTGGGTACTAATCTACCATTTTACATAGTAGTTTATGTCACTATGCGCCTCAGGCTTTATCTTATCCAACCCATCAGTGAAGGCATAACAATTTTATTGTTGGTCGTAGTAATGGCTTATTTTTCCTCGTCGATGCACATGCATGCTCATTGCAGCACTGGAATGCACCTACACACGACCTTGTCTCTGTTGACCTCTTATTTACGTACCTCGATCAGCATAAGCATGCTTAGCCTTCACTATCCATAGTTTGTGAGATCATCAGTGATAAACCTGAAAGGTAATGTTACCGGTATGGGTGAAGCAAAAAAATATACTAATTTGCTCCCCTGTCTATACTCCCCGTGATCGAGGCCTTACTCTTTGGCCACTTATTTCCCCAATCAACCCTATGTTACTGGAACGGATCACAACTAATATGATTATTAACATAGGTCGCTTATTTTCTATAATCAGCCAATTATTGTTGGAATGGACCATAACCAGTGTATGTAATTTAACTTAACCACAATTTTAAGTTCATGTCAATGATAAGCATTTTCATCGTTTCTTTCAACTATAACCTTCGTTGTATAATTATATTTGCAATCAAGTTCGCCCTATCGATTATGATTTGCATGTGTATCTGTACAAATTATTGTAATATTACTTTGCAAATATGTTCAGTCTTTTCTAATTACGACATGTGTCATAATTTAATTAAATATACTCTAATTTTCCTGTCTCAGTCAAATCCCCTTTTAATTAGAGTTATATATTTTATGTTCACTATTTGTAAATTTAGCCTTAATCCTTTGATCCACTTTTGCATAATTTTAGTTTAATTCTATTTTCCATACGCGCAAAATAAAAGGATTAAATCAGTCGTATAAATCAGTTGCTTAAATCAGTCTCTTGGATCAGTCGTTTATATCTAACATTTACAGATTCAAGTTTGTTTTGGACATAAACTATAAATAAATATAGAAACTGTAAACTAACCGATAAATGCAGAAAGAGGAGAAGAAAACTGAGGTAATTCTTACAATACTTGAATAAAACAAAACAATAAGAACCGAAAACCATTAGAAAATAACCTTACAGAAAGTACTAACTTACAGAAAAATAATAAAAACTATAAAGAAAAACTACATAAAACTCTACAACTATTAGACACCCTATTTTCCTAAATTATCAAAACTCTAGTTAATTACAAACTCACCGTGGTCAAAGTGTTCCTCCGTGGACTCTGTAGATCCTATCTCTAAAAAGGTTGGGGGTGTGTGTATGTATATATATATATTAATAAATATATAAAAAAATCTTTAACAATAAAAATTTAGGCTTGGTTCATCTAAAAAAGGGCTAACTTAGAGGTGAAGATATTCTGTTGTAAGGAATGAGTGTGGTCTAGAGTTCTATATATAGGTTAGGCTGGGGAACTTTGGCCATTGGATTTATAAATTAAATCTTGCCAAGCCATGTCACATAACCAATAAGAACAATCCATGTCGGCAAAGGTTTAAAAATGAACTAATAAGAACAAGCCAACTCAGCAACAAAATGTGTAAAATAAACATTCGCTTGAATGTCTCTTGTCTAGGAATGATATGCACCCAAACAAGGTGGCAGGTTGACCCATCTATCACCCATGTCGACCTAGCTATGGGTCATGTCGACCCGATCCTTATTTTTTTCTATGTTTTCTTTTGATTTCGTTTATGCAATATCTCTCTCATGCGATCTCGGATGTTGACAAGTTATACATGAAAATGACCCAGAAAAGTAACAGACACAATGGAGAAGGTTCCACTGTCAATTCGGTCACTTACAAAAATTTCTTTTTAGCTTCTTTTATTAATTTTAGAATTATACTTATAACTTGTCCACTTTATAACTTTTCCATATTAGCTCTTTTTTTTTAAAACTTATATGTAAATTGATCATATAATTGCCACATACATAATGGTGCAAATTTTGTGGTTAAATTCTGATAAATTTTCAAATTTATCATTTTATTAATTAATTCTTTAATTAATTATTGTGTCATAAAAATTCGAGTTGTTACAACCATCAATTAACCAATATCTTCAAATCCATAAGTCACTTAATACTTCCTATAAAAATAAATCTTTCACTTATTATACAGATAGTCTCATCTGCCTTTTTTAAGAATTGTTGAGGTAGTTCTATAATAATATTATTTCTCGTCAAGGGACACTAGGTACAAAGGCCTAAGTGCTATTTAAGTCTTTTATCCCATAAAGAAAATAATGAGTAATGTAAGAGATAGAAGTGGTCAATTACTACCTACATGATAGGTAGACTCCTCGCCATTTAAGGCCTTCCCATGATGGACCCTCTGTTACTACCTAGTTTATATTATATGGTAATTCGCTTAGCCACTCAACACGATAGGTAATCCCGTTGGTCATTTAAGTCCTACTCCCTAAGCAGAATCTAACACTATCACTTAATACCTAACAAGAAGTGGACTCTTCCAGAGATATCACTATCCAGACTTATGCGACCATTTGATACTTCGATTTGGAAAAAGGAAGGTCCAACAATCACTTAATACCCGGTGAGCCAAATGACCACTTAATACTTTAAAGTGGGTCCAACCACTTAATAGCTCAATCCTGAAGCATGCCTTCGATCATTAAAAACTCCTTAGGTTTCTTCCTTTTATAGAGAGGCGAACCCTATAGCCACTTAACACCTCAACGCTTGAAGTAAACATTTTTAGAGATATTTCTTACTACCGTAATATCTTTTGGAACATTTAATACCTTAAAAAGGATATATCCCAACTGTTACATATTAATTGGTTATTGACTAGTAATGTATCACATCAGTGGTAAGTACACCTAATTTCTTGTAGTCTAAAAGTGAAGGGTAGATTTCCTTCGAATGACCCTACTAACCTAGCATCACTAATCCATTAATTTCGATTAATTATCCTATGTTTGGATTACTTATATGATGCTTTAACATTAGAATTAGCAATAACTTATTTTATTTAAAATAGTAATGTTTACCTCAGATATTTATCAGTCCATAAATCCTCATTAATTTTCTTCCATGAATGTCAGTTTGTCCACAATAAATTTAATGGACTTCTGCTAAGACATTTACGTTAAATTACTAATATTACAATTATTAATCTTTTTAACTACCAATCCATTTTTCCTGTAATGACCTGCCTTTTTGACCGCTCCAAGTTTGTAATTAAACCAACTCGGAACGTTCAAAACGACAAATTGTTATTCAGCTTATCAAGTTTAAACAGAATAAACACAGAATCACAGAAAGAAAATAGCAGCGGAATAAATTTTTATACATATTAGAGTTTTACATAATTTTTGTACAGCGGAAGATTCATAAATAAATACATAAATTTTAAAATAAATAAAAGTTTTACATTTCAATCGAGCCTTGCACGCGCATACGCGTCTTCACGTTCCTCTCTAGTTTGCAAGCTAAAATCTTTAAATCTGAAACACTTCGGATCTGACCCGAGCGTTCCATGTAAAAACATAAAACACTCGAGCCAGGATTAATCATAGTTCAAGTAAATTAACATCAAATAAATATTGAAATATAATGGTTAGTCCTAACAAAATTTGAAGTTATTTAACACGTTTTCAATCCATATGATTTCCAGTCAACCAAGGCGCATGCATTTCTTAGCATTGAAATTTAATACAGTTTTACAGGTTTAAATTGTTCCATATGCGAGTGATTAGCGAATGTTACAAGTAATTTATATCATAATTCAACCACAAAACAAGGAATCAAAATAAAGTATACATGTTCTACTTGCATTGGTATCACAAGAAAAAAAATTCTATTTTAATAGTTTTAAAGTAACCCATATGATACTCGGGTTATAATTTGTGAATTGCGAGCATATACTCCCAAACATATTCTCCAGTTAACATATAAGTCAGTATATGTTAGTTCAAATACATCCAGTTCAACATATACATATTAACCAGCATATAGAATCCAACATATATCCGAACTTGAAGCATATATAGTTATAACTCTATATTTTGTAGTTTGTTTCACGCTACTTTTTTTACTTGAAGTGAATTTAGTAAACGATTACCTACCCGAGGAGTATTGACTTATAAAGTGAGGCGTTAATCTATTATGGTAATATAATCTTCATGCCACTAATTGCAATGCTTTAACGGCCCATTACCTTGCTTTTGTGTTAACCAAACAATAATTGGAGAATGGTTTAAATTTTATACATCATAAATGTTTGTAAACACTAAAAAAAATGTCAAAGCTGTATTGTCTCTCAGTTAGTATTAACCAAAAGATAGTTTACAAGCGTTGACATACATAAGTTCAAGAAGCTTCTAATGGGAACATATGAAAAATGAAGGCTAAAAATACAGTAGTGAATTTAAATTCTAAATTTAATCCAACTTCCCATGTTTCATTAAACAATTCTTTCAGGAAAATATAAAAATTAAACATTTCAACATTTTATAAATTGACTTGCAGAAGTGAACAGACAAGACCAACAAAAAAAACATGATAGCGTGTGAACGTAGAATATGGACCAAAGAATCAAGCAATCGTTAAGATATATACACACTAACCCAAACATATCAAGAGATTTGCCAAACCGTAAGAAACCTTTTTCTACTAAACACCCAATTCTAAACAGCAAGAAACTAAACCAAACACCAAATTTTAAATAGTTAAAATACTTTTAAAAAAAATTAATCGTGAGGCAAAACTCACAATAGATAGCGGTTGATTCACGAGGGGGAAAGCAACGGCTTCGATTTGCTGGTGCGATCTTGGTGGTAGTGAACAACTATAATCTCGGGTTTCTAGTGTTCTTCAATGGTGGCGAATGTAGGCGGTGATTGATTTGAGAGGCTCACTTGTATTAAGGAGAACGACGCAGCAACATTCTTTCTTTTTTTTCTTTCTATCTCTTATGTTTTTGTTGAAGAGGGGAGGCAATAGATTAGGATTTTAGGAATAAGATGGTGACTTACTGAGAGAAATGGGGATTTACAAAGGAGATGAAGATTTGCAGAGAGAGATCTAGGTTTGGGAGAGAGAAGAGGGATTATAATTTATGTTTAGAAAGAGAAACAAAGGGAATATGTGGTTCCTTGTTTTTTGAAATAAAATGAATGGATGAGAGGAACGTGAGAAAGAGGAAGACTTTAAGAGCGTAGGAACGTGAACAAAATGACTGTTGGGTACATGATTTAAGGTAGGTAGCAAAATAAGTGGAAAAAAATAAAGAAGGGAAGACTAAAGGCCATATTTTTGAAATTAGATGCGTGAAAATAAGATAAAGAAATTAATGTGTGATTAATGATGAAATAGAGTGGAAAGCAAATATGTCATAAATTTTTCTAAGATGTCTCTTCTAATTAGATTACGTTACACAGATATTAAATTGACTGAGTAAAAATGACATGGAAATCTAATCTAGTATTTATTTTCCTCAATTAATAACAGTTTACAGATAAAATGGTTAATGTTATACATATGTTATTTGGCAGTTTTTCGAGTTTTTTTTCATTATTTTTTCTATTTTGAATGTAACAAGAGAAGCAATATATATATATGGATATATTTTTTTGTTTTAGGAAAAATAATAATGTGAAATAAAAGGAAAAAGGGAAAAACAAGGAGATGGAAATAAATTGTAGGAATGACAATAAGTACATGACATAAGATGCATAAATAGAGTGAAGGGAAAGAAATTAATACAATGAAGAGAAGTAAATTAATATAATGAAGGAAAGAAATGGATGTGTTATTCACATTGCAAATTAAAAAATATATTATGGAATTTGTAATTTAACAATTGGCCTAATTTATTTAAATTAAACTAAGCACAAGCAATTCAAAATCTAGTTCGAAGTTAAAGTTTTTAAGTCTCACGTCAAAACGTTTCTATATCGTTTACAGGTATTATTCAATGACCATAAAATATTGTTTTAGAATTTTGAATTTATTATCTTTGCAAAATTATACTTATGTTTAAAAATAAAATGTATACTTCATTATTATAAATGTTAGCATTAATTTTCATTAACTACAATAGTTAAAACGTACATTATATACCGTTGACACTTCGTTTTGTTATAATTCATCCTATACAAAATTAAACTGGAAATAATCACAAATTTATTTTCAATTATCACATTAATTCCTCGATTTTATGATGTTTTAATGAATGATTTAAATATTTATTTGTGATAAACAACAATTTATAATTTGTTAAATTATGATTGATAATGATGAAAATTATCAATTTGTATGTGCATTTGGAATAACCAACTTTAAGTTATTATCAATAAAATTTAATAGTTGAATCCTCGATTTTATCTAAAGGTTCAATATAGGAATTAATGTGATAATTGAAAATAAATTTGTGATTATTTCCAGTTTAATTTTGTATAGGATGAATTATAACAAAACGAAGTGTCGGGGATTTTTGCCACAAGGACAAAAAGAGCAAAAAGTTTGCTCAAAAGGACAAGAGGCAAAAAATTTGCCCAAAAGGACATTTTCTAGTGCAAATGGTGGATTTCAGGTGGGGCCCTTGTTTTTCCACTTTACACTAAAAGTTGGCCTTTTGAGCAACTTTTTTTCCTCTTGTCCTTTTGGGCAAATTTTTTAGTTTTTTTTGTCCTTTACACAAGTTTCCTATTAAAAATTTAATTCAATAGCTTAAATGGTCGAAATTTTAAGGGATGTTACATTTCCCTTTTTATTTTAATCTTTTAAATTCAATCTTTTTATTGGCTTATTTATTTGTTACTTTTAATTTTAAATTACAACAATTATTCCACTTAATTAATTACAATGTTGAATCCAATTTCCATTGATTACATAATTATGGTTGCAATCTTCATTTGCTATAAATCCTATAACACTCGCCAATTAGTAAGAATTATTAACCCATTAATTCCTAAAATTAACTTATTTATTCTTAACGATTAATTTATTTCATAAGCACTTGTTATACATGTGTAATTTGGAATTATTTTACCTTAATTTTCTTTTTATTTAATTAGTTAAATTCTCTTTCCATTTTATTACGTAATAACTATGCATAGAATCTTAATCTTATCAAAATCTACCTTTTCTAATTGCATATGGCTACTAGAATATGCTTCCATATTGAATTTGGGCATTGTTACACTCCAAGCATTGATAAGATAGTCAATTTAAAAAAAAAAGGAATTTGCTAAGGGGAGTACCAATGCAGAGAGCACCCCTTTAACAAATAAAGTTTATTTTACCAAATTAGCCTTTTTGCAATAGTCTCTTTATTAGTTGCTAATCAAAAAAATTTATATAATATATTAGTCGAACTACATCAGATTTTTATACCAAATTATTAATAATTTCATTTGTCGATATGCATCGTGTCAAATGAAAATATATCATTGATAGGAAATCGATATACATATATCAAACAATTTTTTTATACATTATCCCACCGCCGAATTTGTCGATACACCCCATATTCTCAACTTTGACAACCCAACAACGAATATGATTTTCAAAAACTATGAACAATGTCGAACAAAAATGTATAATGTGGCAGACCTACGTTCTTTATGTAGTTATGCAGTAATTTAGCTATTTCGGCGATGACGAATTTAAAAAAACAAAACGACCATCTTCCATCGAATAAAATTTGGCACTACGGTATTTGGCTCTTAAGACTGACATAATAAAAGCCCTAACCTTCATCATTTCTAGGAAATTATACAATCGATTTCACATACCTTATTAATAGCTTCTCCATTACCTTAAGCATCTTAGGAGAAGTGTTTCACATTCATCTTTTGCACCATTATTTCTCCCCAAATAGTTGCTTTTTTTATTTGCAAATAATTTAAAATTTTGGTCTTTTTTGTGTTTGAAATTAATTGAGATTTGAGATGTAAGGTTAAAAAGGGGAACATAAAAAATTAAGTACATGACCCTCCTAACATTTTTTAAGTGTGCCGCCATTGGCACCCATATTCCTCTTTTTGCCACTTTTATAATTTTAATAGAAATGATTACTTTGTGTATGCTTTTGGTCACCACATCATATCTCTTCATTTAGTCATTTACAGTTCTTCCTCTTCTTCTTAAAATAACATGTATTTATCTAAAAATTCAATTTTAGACCCTTAAAAAAGAAATACTCTCATTCGCCTATTAGACGATTGAAGGGGAAGATTAAAATGAGTTTTTTTTGCCAAAACCAACCGGTTTTTATAGTGATCCGTAACACTTAATGAGGTTATTTCTTTTTCATGTTTTTAGGATTTTCGATTGCTTTTTAAGAAATGTCAACGGTTTTCCATTGTTTTTTTATGATTTCTTCTAATTTCTGGCTGATTCAAACTTTGAGGACATTAAAATTGACGATGTTGCAATAAAAAATGTCAACACAAATGATTGATTTTTAGGTTTTTTTTTATCATACAACTTATATGTTATGTTTTACAACTAGATCACATTAAATTTGTTTTTCGATTTCATAAACGGGGAATTTGAATGATAATAAAATTGAGAATGGTTTTATTGTTTTGAATGATAAATGCATGAATCAGATAATTCAAAAGATAAAAAATTGATTTGATGGATAATTTTACAACTGATCAAGTAAGTGTTCATTAAAAAAAAATCACTAATGTATTTGTAAAAATGAAATATGTTATTTTTTTTGTTTCTTTTGTGATTTTAATTATTTAATCATTGAACAAGTTGATTTGATGATGTAAAGTACCATTTGCAATCATTGTACACAAAACTTAGGGAAACTAGGGTTCGACAACCATGAACAAAGAGAAAAATAAACTTTTGAGATTGACTTGTAGACATTGATTTCTTTCTTAGTTGACGAGAGTGACCAGAGTTTCCATTGTGGACATTGACTTTATGGCGACCTATGTTGATTTAAGATTTAAGACGAAGAATGAGAGAGATACAATGCTTTGAATTGTTTTATGTTTGGGTGCCTCGTTATTAAAAAAATGAAAATGGTGTTAGGAAGTGGAGAGGCTATGTTTTTGAGGTGGTCTTTAGTGTTGTTGGCCAAAAGAAGAAATTGGGGTGTCAACAGCAGCACACATTTTTAATGATTGGAATGTTTTTAAAATTTGACCTCCCTTTAACAATACTTGGAGTGTCAATAATAACACCCTTGAATTTGCTGAGAAGATGTTTTCTAGTAAGTTTTCTATATGATTTTCGCAAATTCATTCAAAAATGTTAGTTCCATTAAAAATCACAAGGCGTATATATTTCTTTTTATTTGGAATAGACATGGAAACTACGGAGAAAATCACATACTTTACACATCTTTTCCTTCTTATTTATGTGCATTCCTCGTCAAACCAAATGTCATATTTTAAAAAGAGAAGAGAAAAACATAAATAAATTTATAGAAACCAACAGATACCCACAAATTAAACAATGGAAAGACCTTAAATATAAAAAATTGGATAATAACTTTAATCATGTTTTTATTATAATATCATCACAAATTACAGGTCTTGATCAAGACAACAAATTTTACAAAAACTAGAAAAATCTTTGGGATTGATTTCTATATCCTAGTGAAAATAATTTTTAAACAAGATCTATAAAGAATATATAGGCCAAAGATCTGTGCTAACAAAAAATAAGTCTATAGCTGAGACCAACAAATGATTTAGGCATAAGAATCAAATGTATGCCGAGGAAGTAAATTTATTTTGTAAAATATAAATATAATTTTCCATTTACATTGGAGAAGTGTTCTTAAATTCCATATCTGAATTGTAATCCTTGGTTCAACTTCAGTCACTTTTAAATTCAAGAAATATATATAAAAAAATATACATATATTAGAATTAGAGATCCAAGAAGAGATCTGGTATTGGAAGATAAAACATAATAAATATAGATCTAAGGGATATTACCTCAAATGTGTGGAAGTTGATTTATTATTCCTCTTTTTATTTTAATTTCTTATCCTTCTTCAATTTGTATATACATGGACAAAGAAATCTAATTTCATAAATTTGAAAAGAAAGTGGAGAGGATTAAATGGGAGAGCTTTGATCTAATCTCTAAGAAAGTATGAGAAGAGAAGGATGGTTTATGACTTAATTTATAGTCATAAGAATCTACTACATTTCGTTATTATATGAAATATGGACCATTAGGCCATATCAAATATTAGCCAATGCACCGCGATGAATCAACCACTTCATTAACATTGGTCGACCTATGTGCGTGGTCATATACGTTAACTTTTAATATTTATTTATTTTTATTTCATATTTGTTTTATTTCATAACTTTTTCTAATTTACTACTTTTGCGAAATTCCCAATATGAAGATTGCTTAAAAAAAATTCTTAAACGCAATGGTGTAAGTTTCATGTTCCATCGTTTGCACAAATTCCCATTTGAAACATAATTAATTAACTAACACTAAAAATACGAGGTGTTATAGGGAAATTTCCCTACGAATGGAGAAAACAAATCACCACGAGATAAAATTTGGAAGGAAAATATAAAATTTATGGTACTGTTTTGGATGCTGATCGAAGATAGTTATGTTCTGAAGGAAACTCTTGTTAGGTGTGGCTCACATTGGAATGGAGTGGGTGCGTGGATTGAACGGACGAATAGTCCCACATCGTAAGAAATTAAGAAAGATCGTGATATATAAATATATGGTGTTGGTGGCATGTAACATTGGGGATTCCTTTTGTTACAACAAGTGTTTGCCAATACCAAATTATATGCTCAATGGGAGGCGATAGGGATGTTCAATAGGGACGCCGACATGGGAGACTTTGACAATTGACCCCGGATAGACACAGTGAAGCGTGTACGGTACACAAGAAATGCCGAAATTCAACATGGTATCAGAGCTCTATGGTTCGAGGGGACCGATATATGGTAGCATGACTGAAGCATAGTTCAAAAGGGGCTTAAACATGGGATGCTCATCAAGGTGTAGATAAGGTTATAAGCAGTCTGCCTCCACCGCTGCTTATGAGAACACGGGGTAGCAGCCTGACCAACAGTGAAGAGGACTCAAGGTGTAACTCCAAGGTGACTTGAGCAGTGCTCGCCAATGTTGAGATTGTTAGGTGTGGCTCGCATTGGAATGGAGTGGGTGCATGAGTTGAACAAACGAATAGTTCCACATCGTAAGAAATTAAGAAAGATCGTGCTATATATATGGTGTTGGTGGCATGTAACATTGGGGATTCCTTTTGTTACAAAAAGTACTTGCCAATACCAAATTATATGCTCGATGGGAGGCGATGGGGATGTTCAATAGGGATGGCGGCATGGGAGACTTTGACTGTTGACCCCGGATAAACACGGTGATGCGTTGCGGTACGCAGGAAATGCCGAAATTTAACAACTCTTACAATAATTACTACAAGAACCTACTCACTAACCTTTTTTATTAAATGAATAATCGTGGTGGCTTACTTATGCCTTTCCACCATAGAAAATTGGATGAACTCGGGTCTGGTCCTCATAATAGGGCATGTTGGAATCTTTTAAGAGTAAACCGCGTCATCTTCTCATATTTAGAAATTTAAGTACAATAGAAAGAAAATTGTTTATTATTTTTATAAAACGAAAATATTGTATGAACCACCATTACAATAAAAGAGCCTATTTACCATGGGTAAAATCCGTTGTAATAGGGGTTTCGCAACGGGATTGAAACCAATGTTTTAACCTCCATTGTAAAACAAAAGATATTACAACATTCTAAGACAACAACTTTAACCTGTTGCAGTATAATATTTTACAACGGTCGATACAACTTGTAAAACTATTTATATGAAAAAGCACTATAATACAACTGGCTTAACCCGTTGTATTATTGTGACCCTTATAACAAAGTCTTTTACAATGATGAATTATCGCTTTCAACTTCTGCAGTACACCTACAAATTTATAACCAATTTGCAACCAAAACCAAAATATTAAACTAATATCAACAATATTCATTCATATTTACTAAAAATAACAAAAATATTCATTTTTTAAAGAGAAAGTCTATTTGAACACAAATGGTGATACAATGAATCTCCACTATTAGATTGTTCCCTGATTTCCACTCTTCACATAAAGACAAACCGATCCAACGAATCATATTTTTGTCTTTAAGTTTGTGTCAAATTTTATGTCCCAATAGACACTCCCTATTTTAAAATACCTAAAAGATTCATGTAGTCACATCATTCATGAAGTTTTACATAATTACAAAACATTGTATTCAAACCTAAACTAACATAACATATAATAAAAATAACACAAGATTTAAATTTTAGACTGAACAACATTGAAGCAATATTCGAACCATAATATTTAGTTAAAATAAAACCCGCATCAACCCCTCTTTTCATTAAGAATTCCTTTGCTTTTGTTATGCCCTGCAATGCACACAAATATAATGTAAACAACAAATATAGTCTACTTTATAGAGTCGATATCAGTATTTCAAATAATTAGTACATTGTGCTAAAAATCATGGTATCTAAGAGCATTTATATCACCAATTTTTAGTACAATTTTATGTCGTGCACACCCAAAAAGTACCATAAGATCTGATTGAGTAACATTACTGTAATACCCCGTAATTTTATAACACATTAAAATGACGAACTAAGGAATACCTAATCAAATATTTGGAATTAAGTAAAATGAACTGCGCCATTGCGTTCGTCTCGGAATTCTTCTTAAGATAGAAAACAAGTTTGCATAAAACATACATCGTATGAGAAAGATATTAAGGTTAGAAGTGTGTATATACATAAGAGAATTATATATATAAAAAACCAATCAAAACATTCAAATTAATTCAAAATCAGAGACGCAGGGTAGGGCGTAAGTTCGGCTCGTTAGGGGTCGACCCCACCCTAAGGGTGTCGACCCATGGGTCGACACCAACACAGGGGTGTTGACCCCCCCCCCCCGAGATTTGGGCAGAATTCATTTTCTGGACGTGGACTTGTTTCTTGACTAGATTCGTTGACCCTAGACTATAAATAGGATCTTAATCCCATTGTTTTATCCGTCTAAATCAATGGCGAAAATGATGTATTGCCCGACTCAGAGTAAAATAGCATATTCTTCTTCAACAACAAGTTATACGTATTCAAGGATCTGTGGTGCAACATCTGCAATCAATTCCCTGTTCTTTAGATCTAATCACAATGAGTCTATGTTATTTTTAGATATAAACACCTAAAATGTATTTTTGATATGTTTATAAGTTTGGATCTAAACCTATGTCTGTTAGTAAACTGAATCACGACAGATCTTCCATTACTTATATATCTAATTTACTGTTTAGATCTCGTATGTCTGTTTATGATATCCTTATCCTATAGGTTTTCCTAATCATGTCACCATATGCCTATTATGTCATTTCGCCTAATCATGCCATTATATGCCTATTATGTTAGTATGACCAGTTCTATCATCATATGCCAGTTTTGTTCATTATGCTTATTCTTGTTCTCTTCTTTCCCTCCTTCCCTTTTTGTTTTTATAGCCAGGATACCTTCAAGCCTAGGCCTATTTCTTAAATACCCGAACGCACGAAATTGGGAATGATTAATTTGGGGGCATAATTCAAATTGTATAATATGATTCGGAATTTCGGGCATAATTTGTACCTTGAGCCAAAACTTGGGATTTTGGGGCATAATCTATATCATGATCTAAACCTTAGTCTGGGGCATAACTTGTATCGCAGAATGGACGTGGATTTTTGGGCATGATAAAACATGATAATTGGTTAATAATGAAAATGCCTAGATTTTTAGTAATTAGAAACTGTAACCGTGCTTAGACACGAGGTTAGATTACACTTGTGGTAGAAGCCTGCCCGGAACCGACTGGCATATCCAGCGTCCACAAGTGGTAAATCTAATGTGAGGGGTCTAAGTGCATAAACACGTAATGTGCTAAGACACGAGGTTAAGTTCGACTTGTGGAAGAAGTCTGCCCGGACCCAACCGGCATATCCAACATCCACAAGTTGTAGACTTAATGTGGTGGGTACTACACCATAATGGTCATTAGGTAACCCTTATTTTTTCTAATTGCCAACACTTATTTGTGTTGTAGGGGTTAGTAACAATAATATGCGTTGTTATGTTAAAAAAGTGTTGCCAACAATACATGATTAATTTTTTTTATTGCCAATGCTTATTTGTGTTGGTAAGGCTGGTTACTGAGGGGAAAAACGTAAACTAACAACCATAACCCTATTTCCATTTCTCATTTATTTGCCCAATGCTTTCACAAAGAACGGCTGGCTAAATCAGAACATCCCACGACTTCAAAAAAAAATTATGAATCCTAGAATCACGAAGAAGTATTCGAATCCATTCTTCTCTAATCGGTCATCTTAGAATTGGATTTTGGGGGTCGCATTGAATTTCAACATCAGAGAATCCCCTTTCGATTTCAGGTATCCAAGGACATCAAAGAATCGGTTTTTGTTGATTTCAGGTATCCGATTTCAGTTTTGATCTTAGGTTAGAATAACATTGTTTGAATCTGAACTACTTTTTATTCCTTTAAATCCCCTTTAGACTCCATATAAACTCACATCATTTTCTTTGTTAACTGATGTAAAATATAATAAAATATGAATATGGATCTATTTGTTCTAGATTCATTAGCATTATAGAAATGGTTAATTCTGTTTGGTAGTTATGTACACTTGTAATATATAAATTGCATTTCCATTTTGTACCAATAACATTTATGTGATAATAAGCTAGTACTATTATTGATAAATGAGCCCTCGCCACTTTGAACATTTAGCCATAATAGGAAGTAGAAAACACGTTATTTCCAACTTGAAAAAAAAATAGTGTGTAACTATTGCATTTTTTCACGGATCATAGTAAAAAATATTACTCTATCGTATGATTTCTTCTGATAATGTACTTAATGACTTGACGAGGATAGCGGTAAAAATACTACTATAATATTATAGCACATGATTATTAATGATAACATACTTAATGACTTGGTGTAGATCATAATAAAACTATTGCAGTAGTGTATGATTATTAATAACAAACATACTTAATGACTTGTTAGTCAACATATGCACATTTTTGCTTGCACATGTATGTAAGTATGGAAATACTGTTTCATTAACGAATATGAAGTTCACTTTTTTAATTTCTAGTTTATTTGGGTTGAAGTTCATTTTAAGCATGAAAATATATTTGAATTTAAGCTTAATTTATGTAAAATTCTTACTTACTAGTACATTTGGCCAGATAATGTTTAATCAACTTTTTTGTTTGAAATATATTTACTATTAAAAGAAATCCACTTTATGTCTGTGTCTTTTAAACTAGTTATCATTTTTGAGGAAATTAATTGGTTTTATTATTATCTTAATGTTAGATATTTCCAATTTTAAGTTAGAGATACTATTAAATAGTAAATATATATTGTTATAGATTTTGTCATGGCAAACTAAAGTAATATTCAAGTAGTCAAATAATATCTTAGTGGTCAGTAGGCATCCTAATTCTAAAGCATTTAGCATGACAAGATAAGTACATAAAATGACCAGTCACTTGTCCTCAGTAAAGAAAAGAGAAATGTCATTAATGGCCAATATTGTTTTTAACTCGATACCAAAGTCACAAACTTGTTCTTTGCTAAATCCGAACTCAAAACAATTGAGTTTTATTCACTCTTCTTTGTCTATTTCTACGATTCGTTTCACTGATGTATGCAGAGTAAACAATAGAATATGTCTTCAATTTAAAAGTATACAAGTTGTTATACCTGATATTGTTTTGACCACAGATTTCAATCTGCTGATTTGGGATTGGTTTGGAAGTGGATCATTGAGAAGACACAGTCCACGGTGAATAATTTTGGATGTTATACTTTATGTTATGGCAGCTAGAAAACCTGAACCACTTTAAATCATGATATCTGGAGCTTCTGCATTAGGAAAGGGAACACAATGCGAGCTCATAAAAAAGGGTTATTGATAAACGCAGTATCAGCTAGTACATATTGCTGCCGGCGATTTACTGAGAGCAGAAGTTGCCGCTAGATCTGAAAATGGCAGGCGTGCTAAAGAATTCATGGAAAAGGGAAAGTTGGTTGCTAATTAAATTGTTGTCATGGTGGTGAAGGAGAGGCCGCTTCAAAAAGACGCTCAAGAAAATGGTTGGCTTTTGGATGGTTATTCAAGAAGCTTGTCTCAAGCAAAAGCATTTGAAGATCTCGACATCCATCCTGATCTTTTTATTTTATTACATGTATCAGAAGATATTCTTGTTGAAAGAGTAGTTGGTAGAAGATTTGATCCTTTTTGAATTTGTTCAGAAGGGAAACCGACTGGAGTCATTAATAAGTGGATGATTTTAGCGTATGCACATGGTAAGCATTTAGCATGCCATTCCGGGTTTCGAACCCACACCAATGTTACCATGGTGCAAGTACTTAGTAATACAGAGCCTAATGACTCGGTTTTATTGAGCCATTGGCTCTATAATACTGAGGCTAATAGGCTTAGTTTAACTGAGCCATTCAGCTCAGTAAAACTAAGTCACTTTGAGCTTACAATTTAATGTTTTTTGTTCGTGATACATACTCATGTTTTTTTTAACAAGGAACTTTTCAATTTAATGTGATATTCAATTGATGCAGACACTTTTATAAGTGGTGGAAGAAAAGAGGAAATTGGATGGTAGTTCTAATAGTGTAGTAGATGATTTTGAAAATGATCCAACTGCAGAAGTAGCGAAATGTTATGTTGCAACATAAACAATTTGTCATTTTAGGAAGGTGATACCGAATGTAGAGAAAGTAATTTGGGTGGTTGATGTTCTTGAACCGGATGCACCAATTTATGATGGTTCTCAAAATGGAATGTACAAGTTATGTGAATTTTCAGATGGAGGCTTCTTTTTATGGCCGGAGTTTCATATTCGGTATTTTGTAGAATTTTATTTATATATTGAATTTTGCAATCTATTTATGTATTGAATTTAACAATTTAATTATGTATTGAATTTGGCAACTTAATTATGTGTTGTACTTGTCTGTTAACTGATATTCTATGTCGTTATGTGATTATAGATGTTGTCTGTAACACCCCACTTCCGTTAAGGTCACTCACAAAGGGAATGTCTTAACTTCGGTAAAATGTTATAAGTAAACAGAACAGAAATTTACAAGACGGTTATGTAAAGTAGTACTTGAAAAATTTATAACTTTATTACAACTGAAACAGAAATAAGTTTGGTTACATCACAATATCAAAACCCAAGTACACAAATACCAGTCTTATACAAAATCCTTCAGAATGCATGATTTTAAAGCCATAATCCCCAACAGAGAATGCCATAAATAGGTAGAATCAAAGCCAAGCAATATTTCAAGCACTTCTAGCACTTTAAGCAGATGGAACCTGAATCAAGCTCCTATGTTTCCACCCTGAGAACCTGGGGGTGGGGGGGGGGGACGGAAGAAAAGAGGCGAAACAAACTAGGTCAGACATAAGTCTAGTGAGTCCAGTGACTTTCAGATTATAAACAGATAACAATATCATGACATGTAAATAAAACTGGATGAGAGATAACCATAACAGGAGTAGCAGGTTAACAGAAGAGACAGAATGACATAGGCTAAACTAAGCTTCTTACTTGGTTTTCACTTCTCTGCACTAATACTAGCATAACAGAATTAGGTGTTGTCCTAATGTCTAAACAGAAAACAGAACGATCTCTTCAGAAACATGATGCTAGTAATGGGCCTTTACCACCCTAACAGAAATAGACGGTACAGAAACAGAATGCTAGTAATGGGCCTTTACCACCCGAACAGAGACAGACGGTATAGAAACAGAGGCAGAAACGGAATCAGAGACGGAAACAGAATATTCCCTACGGAAACAAAATATTCCCTACGGAAACAGAATATTCCCTACGGAAACAGAATATTAGAATTAGGTGTACACTAGTAATGGGTCTTTACCACCCCAACATATGGTACCACACAGAAACAGACAGGTGTTACCACCCCGACAGAAATAGACGGTATCCTAACAGAAACAGACAGAACTAAGTGTACCCTAAATTCTACCCCATGCGACCGGCTCCCTAATACATAAATACCCTGTACCGACCCCACAAAAGGGTGTATCACTCCCTAAAGTGGCAACCTATAGACACAAACCTATTTACAGATGTCACGGTGACTTACATCCTCAGAGCAGACCGGATCCATGCACGCACATGATCCGGTTGGAATGCGCCATCAACACTCCTCGCCATTATCAGAGTGAACCTCTTACAATTAGTTCAGTAAGCGTGCCCGGACCCCTCTTAGTGTTGGGTCATAGTTCTTGATACCAGAAAAAGGTTACTGACTAATATGGGTCCCAAACAACAGATGACACAAGTAATTACCCCTCCTAACCTTGTGTCTCCAGACTAACAGATTTCAGATTAACTTGCTTACAGATTTCATATGTACAAAGTTCAGATTAACTAGTTCTTAGATCAGACATACAAGTTAACAAGGCTTCAGACTAACGGATCAGATATACAGATTAACAAGTTTTCAGACTAACAGACCAGACATATAGATTAACAGACTTACAGATTGTTACACCTAACCTTGTATTGGGCCTACAGATTTACGAAACGGGTTTATTAGATTCATCAGTCCAGTTGTTTTAACCCTATCCACCCAACACGTTTTAGGTATCAAATATATCTTAAATTTGCGTTAATTAAATATTAATGCACAGACCTATTTCATTAGGTCGATAGCTTGTGGCCGCTGGATGTGCCGGGCCGACTTCTGCCATAAGCCAGACGTAACCTCGTGTCTAAGCATCTTTATGCCTACGACCTCTCACATTAGAGTGACAGTTTGCGGTTGCCGGTTAAGCCGGTTGGGTCCAGGAAGGCTTCTACCGCAAACAGAGTTTAACCTCATGTCTCAGCATTCTAATTTTAGCTAAAGTATTCATTCACAGATTATGCTAATATCAGACTAATTATGCCAATTCAACAAATTAACCTCTTTACAAGTTATAGCGGATTATCTAGAGTTCTATTAACATGTTTTGCTCAATTTTAGATCGAGCCTACAGATTTCCATACCCCAAATTGCTGTATTTAGTTTCAACAGATTTAGCAAATTAGACAATTTAACAGATTTAATCATCCCTTAAAATTCCATTGACATACCTCGCTTAATCATAAAATTAAGCCTAATTTTACATGCCCAAATTATGGTCATAATTCACAGTATAACATATGCCCCAAATTTTTGTTAAATTTACACAGTACAGAATATTCTCCAAAAACCCCAAATCATGATATACAATGCGAATTATGCCAAATTATAGCCTTTGATTTCAGCGTATGTAATATCCAAAAATCCGAATTAGGCGTATTCACATTTATAATTATCCCTATTAGAATATAGGTTTTTCAGGCCTAAGTCACATATCCTTTTCTTCCAAGTCATAGATCGTCATATAAAATACGCCCCAAATCTAGATCTTAAATTACCACATGTATTATGTCCTCAAAATCAGATCTTGAATTATAACATGCATTATGTCCCCAAATTACAAGTCATATGTTGTTATACAATAATTCTCCTTCTTCCAAATCATAAATCGTCATATATAGTATGCTTAGATCTAAATCTTAAATTACAACATATACCCTTTTCTTAAATCAATCATGTCCAATTATGCATCATTCATTATTTTCCCAAATTTAGCGTTCGTGCGTCAATCTCTTATGAGATTTGGCTCAGGCTCGTGGTAGCCTGGCTATAGAACAGAAGGAAGGAAGAGATACAGAATAGATAATATTAATAAGATAGATCTACACAGAAAAACAGATATGATAAACAGGAATAAGATATATCTACATAGAAAAACATATCTGATAAACATGAATATGCATAATCTCCAATTTAGATTTATAACCATGTCAATATCATAATTAAATTTCATATCTGAAAATAATTGTACTCACCTTGGTTGGATTCTAAAAGAAAAAGGGTTGTAGTTGTTCTCTTTTAATCCTATTTAGATTGGAAGAAGAAGGAGCACTTGTTCTAGCTTAGGTTTCAGTAGAGTAACGACACCATTGATTTACATTAATATGAATTAGGTCAGAGTATAGGCGTAATGAAATTGTGTGGAGAGAAAGTGAGGTTTGGGGGTGTTTAAATAGATTAGGAGCAGCGAATCTGGTCAGAACGGGCGTCTAAATGCAGAAAAACGAATTTGTCCACGGATCTGGAAAAGGGGGGGAGGTCGACCCCATAGTCGACTTGTTCTACCCAGGTCGACCCCTAGGTCGACCTGTTCTACCCAGGTCGACCCCCAGGTCGACCCCCTGGTCAACCAGGGTCCTGGGCGGGAATTTTCCCACCCAGCCCGGGTGTGTGATTTGAATTTCGAAACTTTGAATTTGAATTTGGGCTGATTTTTATTTTAAATTCCTAAAACTGCTAAGTGCCATAACTTCTTCATACGGAGTCCGATTTATGCAAACTCAGACTCTATCTCAAGCAGAATTCCGAGACGAACGCAATGGCGTAACTTGTTTCCGTTAATTCTTCTTTTAAATATTAATTATACTTTGTTTTGTTACTTTATGTTCACAAGAAATACGGGGTGTTACATTCTCCTCTCCTTAAAGGATTTCGTCCCCGAAATCTTCAAGTTAAGAAGAATGTGTCCTACCATCCAATCACTCATCTACTCAGCCATCATCCACAAGCATCCATTGTCCTTAGAAAACTTCTAATGTTGTATGAACATATGCAAAAGTGTGTGTATATGTCTTTTATCTAATGCAAAGATCAGGCGGTCTACTAATTCAGTTGACCTCCTCGATGCGAATTATGTTAGTGCCATGAGTCCAATTATGTACGCAAGAAATCCTATTTGATACACATCATTTCTATATGAGTGCATAAACATTCATCCAAATGCAACATCCATGTGATGAGTCAATCATTTTGCATCCACAAAAATCGAAAAATGCACACACATCCATATGCAGTATGAGAGTGTTTTTAAGCCGATCTAGTGCCTAATGTGTGTATATGCATCCACGAGCAACCACTAGTGTTAGACCAAAAAGTGGTTCTAACACCCAAATTGACTAAAATCAGAATAAAATAAGATCAAAAGTAAAATGGAGACACAAAATTTATAGTGGTTCGGCGTTAAAAAGCCTACGTCCACTTGTCAATCACTATTCTCGATGATAGAGTTGCAATTACAATGAGATATTCACTCAATTTCACTCACAACTCACATACATTCACTCAATTGTCTCAAAACAAATGTTGAAAGACGATTTGGATTATCCGGGAGTGCTGGAATTCGGTTTATGAAAGTGGTTGAACTCTCAAAGTGCCAAAAAGAAGATCCTTTTAATTGTCTCCAGACAGGGTATTTATAGGTGAAAATTTGCTCAGAACCCGATCCGGATCGGATCCACGTGTCTTCCATCCCATCGTCCTCGGGTTCGGATGGGTTCTAGTGTTGACAGCGCATCAGAGTAGTGGTTTTCGTGGGTTGGAACTGGTCATAACCGCTCCGAATAACCAGGCGATCATGGGGGAAAGTGATATGGAATATGGGTTCAGATCGGAGGAGCCTGCAGAGGGGGTTCGGATCGGGTTAACCGATCCGACCCGGATTAACCTAAAACTAAATCCTCATCCACTTTGCTCTGCTCCGTTCCGACCCGATAGTAGGTAGCCCTCCGATCCGATTGACAGTAGGTAGCTCTCCGATCCGAACAGCAGTGCCTCTTTGATTCAAACAGTAGCAGCTCTCCGATCCGAACAGCAACATCTCTCCGATCCGATCCGCAACATCTCTCCGATCCGATCCGTTATGATGCTTTCTAAGTTCTTCAACGTTTCACATCTCGACTTTGTGTTGCCCAGTTCACAAAGTGGACTAACATTTTGCCCCCTCAAAGGATGCTTCTATTGGAGACGGAGCATGCTTTGATTATCATTGCACAGCGTCTTCTAGGTAATTTTTCCTTTGATTTTCCTTGTGCTCTCATCCTCTTCTTCGAATTTTAATTCAATTTACTGCTGAGTCGCTACGTTCTGTTCGGTTCGGATTCCGACCCGAACGGATCTCCTTCTTCTTCTATTTCGTATTGGACTATTGGGCCACGCTGCGTTACTGGGCTGTCGAGCCGATCCGAACGGGGATACGAATGGTCACCTTGCTTTTATATAAGCCCAGCCTTCATTTTTCTTTCACTTTCTTTTTATTCCATCGTTTTGCAAGTTCTTCTCTGAAACTCCAGGATTCAAAAGAGAAAAACCCTTTACAATTCTCGTGTGAATCTCCAACTTATATACTCTGGTAGGTTTAAATCCTTGATCGGTTCCATGATTTTAATTGAAATTGATGGTCAATTCGACCGATATGGACGTGGTTTCCACGCTGCAGTCTCCTCTTCCTTCGTTATTGTCGTTGGTGGCTTCGTTGCTACTTCGAGGCGTTGGAAGAGGGAGTCGTGGTTTGTTCGATCATGACTGGGGCGTCGGAGATGATATTGGGTTTAAGGCTAAAAAGGAAGAAGATCATAGGGGGTCGGTTCGGGCGGTGGAGTATGGATAGTGGAGAAAGGGAAAAAGAAAAGAAGTCCAGAATGTCAGATCGGGTCGGGGCAAGTGGAGAAAGGAAAAAGGAAAATAAGTTCAGAAGGTCGGATCGGGTCGGAGCAAGTAGTTAAAGAAGGGGGAATGGAGCTTGCCTAACCGGATCGGGTCGGACTGTAAGATAAAGGAGGAGAAGCGTGACTACGTGATCCGACCCGAACCGTTAGGGAAATCTATCTCCGAGCCGACCCGATTTTGATTCCTGAGCTTCAAAGTTTATCCGAGCCCAAGGCGAGGCTACGCCCCCGATCCGATCCCAATGAATGCGCCCGAACCGAACCGAAGGCCAGTCCATCTTAATGCATAAAAACTTGTTTAACTGGCCCAATCAACTCTCGGCATAATCTTCAACTTAATGGACAGTTAGGATAGTGCCATGCGAACATAACTGGACATCAAGAACCGCTTTGATCCTTATTACTTTGCCAAAATTTTGCGTCGCACTTTCAAATATTAACTTTACACTTTCCGCATACACTGTTTACACTTTAGTTTGCACACATGCACGGGGGGATACGGGCTAATTTACTCTAATTTGTGCTATTGCTTCTTCAATAGTTTTGTGACCATGAGACCCAGACGCTCTTCTAGACTTGCTGAGAAGAAGGAGGCCCCGGAGACATCCAACAAAGTTACTCTCGAAGACATATCTTCTCCCTCGGATCCAGAATGGAATGATGAGGGTTCAGACTACGAGGTTGGAAATCGCGAAAGTGACAATGTGTCTTCAGAGAGTGGAGTTTCTCTAGGTTGTGAAGAGGAAGGAGGGATTGGCGACGATCGAGCTCCTGATGAATTTGAATCTGCCGCCATATTGGAATCACCCCAAGATTCTGTTGAATCGACGATTGACAACGACAGACTTATCCGAATTTGTCTAAAATACGGGATACTAAAAAGGGACACCCTAGTGCCTTCGAGAACTGACCGTCCCCATAACCCTCCAGAAGGATATATGGCAATTACTCGGTTGATGTGCATGATTGGGGCTATCCCTCCATTTTCTCCTTTCGTCGTCGATTTTCTAAGACAAATGCGGATTGCCCCCATGCAGCTACACCCTAATTCTTATGCTTACTTGCACACCTTATATGTAGCGTACCGTGAGATCTTAGGCATAGAGATCACCTTCGATGACGTTCATTTCTTCTATAATTTCAAGCATCAGACTCGAGAGACTCCTTCTTTCTGTTACTTTGAATCTGTGCCTAAGAGGAAAATAATTCCAGCGCCATTCAGTAGTAAAGCTGGGGATTCCAGGCTGGAATGGTTTTATGTGAAGCGACAACCAGGGTGCGCTAGGAGGTGGACGAAATCAAGTAAAGCACTGGTTCTCTAAATCTCAACTCTATACATTTAAGCCATCGCCTTAACTCGTTTTTCTTCTTGTTTGCAGTCGATAACCCAAAACAAATATCAGACCAAGTATTCTTTGACCGGATGAACCAGCTCCTTAATGGCGATCAAAAGTTTTTGACTATTGACGAAGTCCTTAAGGACGAATACCTTCATTTTCATGGGTTGCTATCTGTTACTCGTAGCATTGGTCACGGGACGGCTCCATATGTTTATATTCCCCCAGTGGACGTAATCCCCGAAACGGGTGAAAGTTCAAGAGCTCCTACAGTGCCTCTTCAAGCTTCACCCTCTCCTTCTTCTACCCAAGATGACGAATTGGCTAACATGGCTGAAAAGCATCGCGAATGGTATACTGTTCCCGAGACTGCCATTTCTCCGGAAAGGTCGACGTCTTCCCAAGAGTCTCCGATTGATGCTTCTGAGGGAGATGTCCCTAGCACTGATGACCCACTGTTTCAGGGTTTGGGGGATCTCCCCTTACCTGAAACCATTTACACTTCAGAGGATTTTAGGAGGAATCCTTTAGTTTTCACTTCTTCCGAAGAAATCACTCCTGCTAAGGCCAAAGAGCCTGCCCATACTAGTCTAGCTTCGGACTCGGGTTGGTTGGGGGGAAACACACCACTTAGGACACACTTTATACAATAGCATTACCACTCATTGCATCTTTCTCTCTGTGAAACTATTGATTCTGAATTTCATTTGTCTTATTGTGCAGGCACGATGTCCCGATCTTACTATGATATCAGGAAACTCCGCCGCAGCATGTCTAATCCACCTTACGATACTGAGTATGATCGCCGTGACGATCGCAGTAAGGAGGAGAGAAGGCCTTATGAACCCTATCGCTCTCGAACCTCGCGTTCTCGCTCTCCTGTTCGGACGGACCCAGAGAGATATAAAGGTTACCAAGGTCGTCGGGAAGAGGACAGGCCGCAACCAAAAGACTCCACCTCTTCTCAAGAAAAGCGCAGCAGGGAGAGAAGTCCGCCAAAAGATACTGAGTCGCGAAGTAAACGCAAGGTCTCTGCTAAACGGCCTAGAACAGATAAAGAAACTATTGAATCCTCCACACACAGGGACACTGAACTGACGATCCTCGCCCCTCCACCACTAGATGCTGAAACTGCAGTCAAGCGGGCGTATCTGGAGGAGCAATTTCCCGAACATTACTTCGAGAACTTGACTTTTTTACCTGCTCTTGAGCCTATTTCTTCCAGGTGGGCAGATGAGGCCAAAGCAAAGATAGATGCGGTCGAGAAACAGTATTCTGAAATGTTCAAGTATTCACGCAACCTTTCCAGAATCATCCGTACTTTAATTACGAATGCTGACTCGATGCAAAAAACCACTGAAGATGATGCAAAGGCCTTAAAGAATCTAGGAAAAGATTTGGAGGACACACAGGCCCAGCTTGCTGTTGCTCAAAGGGACGCTACTAGCTTCAAACAACAATTTGAAGATATGCAAAAACGTTACCATGATTTGCTCGAATCTCATACTCAAGAGCGTTCTGAGTTAAAAAAGCAAGCCGAAGATGCTAAGTCAGATGCCGCTAAAACGTGCCTTGCTTACGCTGACCTTGAACGGAAAAATGCCGAGTTAGCAAGGAGGAATGCTGAACTAGAAAAGAAAAATGCTGACTTGGCTTCTAAGCTAATGGAGGTGGAGAACAGAGCTTCCCTAGTGGAGGGTAACGTCGAATGTGCCATCAAATCCGCTGAGGAGGCCCGCAAACAATTGTCAGAGGCTGAGGAAGAGATTCAGGGTTTCGGCGAATTAATGATTGAATTCTTTGCGCATATCATCTGTCGCCAGAACATTTCTTGGATTGAAGATTATCCATCTACTCTAGTCCAAGTATGGAGTCAGATCATTGAGTGGGAAAAAGAGGAGCTCAAGGTTGATTCCATTGACGAGGACAAGCTGATGGAGAAATATTTAAGGGATGATGAGCCAGAACGCCTAGCTGAAGGGCGCCGCCTCATTGCTGCTGCCATGGATGAAGAGAAGCGGAGGGCTAAGCAAAAGAACATTCCCGAGGCTGGTTCCTCTTCTACTGCCCCCGCAACTTCTGAAGTATAGGGATATGATCCTGAAAACCCGGGGATCCCTCGAACAACTCTGTTATCCCCTATTCCCGAAATGGCATCAGAGACAGCAGTTACCCCAGCCGAGAAGTCTTCGGAAGGTATCTCTACATTTTCACCTCAATTTGTCAAGGCTATCTCTACCTTTCGCCACGTGATTGAACAATCGATGAAAAACCCATTATTTTCTCCTGAGTTGATAACTGCTGCTCCTCACTCTGTAGGTATTGAGCCACCCGGAAAGACAGATGTGTCCCAAGGAACCGCCTCTGGGGCGGAGCCTACAGAGAAGGCAAAAGGGGGAAAGGACAAGGCTGCTCCCATGGATTTGGGAGCAGGAAGCGAACCGTCCAAGGCCGACACTCCTCGTGATGACGAAATGATAGATGCCTTAAAGGATGATTGCGGCGACGGAGGACATGAGGAAGATCCGGAGGTGGCAATAATCGGGGAGTCGAAAAGCGCAGATGATGTTACTTTGGCTGCACTGAAAGCTGACCAAGATAAACACTTGCAGTTAAAAGCTGAAGACTTAGACCCTGAAAGCCTCAAGCCCCTCGCTGTTGTGGATGCGGGATCAAGGTTAGTTGTTAAGCTTTCAACTAGATCTATTACAGAGGAACTCGCTAAAAAGTCTTCTCTTGATTCCAGCGCTCCGCCCTCCGGGAAGAAGTCGACCGATTCCAGCACCACAACCTCAGGAAAGAAAAAATCAAAACGCATCTTGACGGAGGCCGAGAAAGAGGCGAAGGATGCAGAGAAAGCCGCCAAGAAGTCCAAGCCTCCCTCGAAGTCTAAATAGTGGGCTGTCTTGCGTTATTTTAGCAATTGGTTGACCAATAATTGTTGCTATAAGGGTGACTCTTGCACCTTCTTTTTGACTGTTTTCCTGTACAAATTCATTCATTTGAAAATAAAAAATAATTCATTTTCTGCAATGTCTGTTAGTCATTAGTTTTGCACTTATGTAAGAATGCATGTCTTACTATAGTTGGGTAGTGAAGCTATGGTGGGGAAATATGTATGCACATATATGCCCCCAGTCAATCTCAAAAAACTATTCAAAACTTAATCAAGTAGTCTGAATGTCCCCGATTCTTCGACGGGAATGCATTCTCTGTACCGTCAATGCCTGTCGTTTTTTTTTCTGGCATTTTTTATACTCTCCTATCTTATACTCAGGTTAGAGTTCTTACTGAGGCGGTCTCTTGTCTGGGTGCACCTTCACGCCTCAGAGGACGTCGTCTTCCCGTCCTTTATACTCTCTCTCAATTTCCGAGAGTTAGAGTTAAGAATGTCGTCTTCCCATTCTTTTATGTCTTATCGCACAAATAGTCGTTGTGCTTTTTCTTGCGTATAAACTGTTCTCAACCTTTCAGGTTTTAAATCATCTTATATTCCATAATCAAAACAGAATAGTAGATGAAAGTATATATATAATGCACGAAAGTAAATGACACACGATATTTTTATAGTGGTTCGGCTAAGTCGTAGCCTACATCCACTTTATAGTTCTTTATTCATATCATCAGACTTTCCTAAGGCAAGTCGTGCCTTTTTACAGAGTTCATAAGAAAAATAGCAATGAGTACAACATTTCTAATCCAGATATCGCATCAAGTGTTGGGCATTCCATGCTCTAGGTACCTCTTCGCCATCTACGGTCGTTAACTTGAAGGTTCCTGTTTCAAGTTTCCGTTGGATGACAAAGGGTCCTTCCCACTTTGGACCGAGGTGAGGAAGGGATGGAAAGACTCTCTTTAGCACCAAATCTCCTGGTTCAAAAGGCCTAAGGCGAACTTTTTTGTCGTAATAGCGTGCCATCTGACGTCGATGTCTTGCCGCGCGCAAATCTGCTTCGTCCCTTTTTTCTTCGATTTCATCAAGAGACTCGAGTAAGAGCGCCCGATTCGTCATCAGGTCATAATACGTCACCCGGTGGGAAGGAACTTCAAGCTCTACTGGAATAACTGCTTCTGAACCAAAAGAGAGAGAGAAAGGGGTATGACCAGTAGCGGTCTTAAATGTTGTTCGATATGCCCACAAAGCTAAGGGCAATTCGTCAACCCATTTTGCCTTTGCGCGCTCTAACCGTTTCTTGAGGATGGATTTTATAACTTTGTTTATTGCTTCAACTTGCCCGTTCGACTGCGGATAGGCAACCGCAGTATACCGTTTGTCGATCATATATTTCTGGCAGAAATTTCTGAATTCAGCACCATCGAACTGGGTTACGTTGTCAGTTATAATGGTCCTTGGGATCCCGAATCGGCATATAATATTTCTAACCACAAAACTTATCACCTTTCTTGCCGTGATTTTGGTTAGAGGCTCAGCTTCCACCTACTTCGTGAAATAATCCATAGCGACTATTGCATATTTCGCTCCTCCTTTAGCAATTGGCAGAACTCCGATGATATCAATTCCTCACGTGGCAAAAGGCCAAGGACTCACCATTGATTTGAGTTGGGTCGACGGTGCTCTGGGGATTTTGGCGAATCTCTGGCACTTATCGCAGCGTCGGGAATAATCAGCCGCATCTTTATTAATTGTGGGCCAGAAGTATCCATACCGTAATAACTTTTTCGCTAAAGTCTGACCTCCTGTATGATCTCCACACTCACCTTCATGTACTTCTCTTAGTACACGTTTGATGTCGTCGTGTGCTATACATCGTAACAGGGGCATAGAAAATCCTTGTCTATAAAGAGTATCATCTTGAAGGACGTATCTGGTAGCCTTGTGAACTATAGCCCGTCTCTCACTCTTCTTTGATGGGAGTGTCCCATTCTTGAGGAAGTTCTTAATTGGGGTCATCCACGACTCCTTTTCCGGTTCTGCTTCGAAAGCGAACTCAATTTCCATCGACTCAAAGCTTGGCGATTCCAACGTTTCAATTGGAATTATTTCAGTTTCTTCCGGGTTATCGGAACTAGCTAGCTTTGCCAGCCTGTCTGCCTTCTGGTTCTCGGCTCTTGGGATGTGCGTTACGTTGTACCGTTCCAGGCTGCTCAACAGCTTTTACACTTTCCCGAGGTAGGCAATAAGTCGAGGTCCCCGAGCCACAAACTCCTTTCGCACTTGGCAAACAACGATTTTGGAGTCGCAGAATATGTCCAATGTTTTTATTCCGAGGTTTTAAGCAAGCTTTAGCCCAGCAATCAGGGCTTCATATTCAGAGTCATTGTTAGTCGCCGAAAATTCTAATCGTAAAGCGTAATATAACGACCGTCCTTCAGGAGTGACTAAGACGATTCCAGCTCCGGACCTTCGGTCATTCTTGGCTTCGTCAGTGTATAGCTTCCAAGGATCTAATTTTAACTCATCTTCGGACTTGACCACTTTGTCATTGATTATTTCCTCCTCTGGGATTGTGAATTCTGCTATAAAGTCAGCCAGAGCCTGCCCCCTGATCGACCTCCGCGGCTGAAAATTTAAATCAAACTGACTTAATTCAATATTCCATTTGATCAATCGTCCCGATGCTTTGGGTCTCTGCAACACCTGCCTTAGAGGTTGGTCAGTGTATATAGTTATTGGGTGAGCTTGGAAATAGTGACGAAGTTTTCGGGAGGCGATTAGGAGGCTGTAAGCGAGCTTCTCAATCTTTGGGTAGTTGCGTTCTGCCGCTGCCAATTTCTTGCTTACATAATATACCGGCCTTTGCACTTTGTCTTCTTCTCGAACCAAGGCTGTGCTAACAGCGTGAGCCGAAACTGCCAAGTAAACAAATAACTCTTCGTGATCCACTGGCCTTGACAAAATCGGCTGTTTTTCTAGCAATTCCAATAAATTTCGAAAGGCCTCAACACAGTCCTGAGTCCACTCAAAGTTCTTCTTTCCCCTTTTAATCAAATCAAAAAATGGGACACATTTGTCCGTGGCTTTGGAGATGAACCTACTCAACGCGGCTACTTTCCCCACAAGACTCTGGACATCTTTAATCCTCCTCGGTTCTTCAATACTTCTTATCGCTTGTATTTGGCTGGGATTGATTTCAATCCCTCGGGAGCTCACAATGAAGCCTAGAAACTTTCCCGATGCCACCCCAAACGAACATTTCAAAGGATTCAACTTCATTCGATACTTTCGCAGGATACCGAACATTTCGGCCAAGTCCTGCGTATGGCTGGAGGATTGTTTCGACTTGACAAGCATATCATCCACATAAACTTCCATAGTCTTCCCTATTTGATTATAAAACATCCTGTTCACCAAGCGCTGATAAGTGGCTCCAGCGTTTTTCAATCCGAACGGCATGACCACGTAACAGTATAACCCCAAGTTTGTAATGAAGCTCGTGTGTTCTTGATCTGGCACGTGCATAGGAATTTGGTTGTACCCGGAATATGCGTCCATGAAAGAAAGAAGTTCGTGTCCCGCTGTCGAATCTACAAGTTGGTCAATCCTGGGAAGTGGGAAACTATCTTTCGGGCAAGCTTTGTTCAAATCTGAAAAATCAATACAAGTCCGCCACTTTCCATTCGGCTTCTTTACTAAGACGGGATTCGATATCCAGTCGGGATATGTCGAATCTCTAATAAATCCATTTTGTTTCAGCTTCTCCACTTCTTCTTTCAGAGCGGCCGACCTCTCTGGGCCCAGCCTACGTCTCTTTTGCTTTACAGGCGGGTGTTTCGGGTTTACATTTAGTGAATGACTTATTACGGATGGCGATATCCCACACATGTCGGCGTGGGTCCAGGCAAACACGTCCAAGTTTGCCTTCAGGAAGTCAGTTAGTTCTTTGGCCCGACGTGGATCCAACTGGGATCTAATCTTCAAAACTCTTGTTGGATCAGCTTCATCAATGGGGATGTCCACTGTCGCTTCATTAGGAGTTGCATTTCTAGTCTCTGGTTCCTCGTCTTTTCTGGGATCCAGGTCTTCAAGCGTTCCTTTGGGCAACTCCTTCGGGGCCGATCCCTCTAATTGCTACACCGAGCCCTCCTTTGGAGGAGGCGAGGCACCTTTACTCTCGCTGTTAAGTCCCTTCATCAACATCTTCAATTCGGCAACATGGCAGGCACGTTCGGAGACTTGATCTCCTCTCATTACTCCGGTTCCGGCTTCAGTTGGGAACTTAAGCAATAAACACCAAGGGGCGATGCAAGCCCTGAACTCAGCAAGGGCAGGCCTTCCCAAAAATGCATTATAAGGCGAATCTACGTCCAATACTACGAACTGAAGCATCCGTACTCTTCGGCCTTCTCCTTGCCCCAAAGTTACGGGCAATTCTATGTACCCCATTGGAGCTGTTGATGCTCCGTTGAAGCCTCGGATCCAACCTTCACATGGCTTCAAATCTTCAGACTCAAGCTTCATCTGATCGAATGACTTTTTAAATAAAATATTAACAGAACTTCCATTGTCTACTAACACCTTATGAACCAAAGCCGGCCCAATGGTGGTGGTAATGACCAACGGATCGTCGGTGGGTGACTGGATCCCGGTATTATCTCTGCTACGGAATACCACGTCGTCAAACATTGTCTTTTGTTGCTTTATGGGAGCGATATCTTCCAGATCATCACATTCATCCACATCTACGTGCTTAGCTGCGTTTACATATTGATCCATTGCTCTAAAACTGTGGATCGCTGGGTGAGGTCCACCCACTATGGAGTTGATAACAATTCCCTTGCCTTTCTGCTGCGCTGTAGGCTTGGGAGCTGATTGGATCTGTTTCGGAGCCTGTTCTCCTTGCCCCCTATCTCTCGGGGCGACCTTATATTCATCTAATTTCCCTTCGCGTAGCAGCTTCTTAATCACGTCTCTCAAATGTCGACATTCATTGGTTGAATGCCCATGAGTTCCATGAAACAAACAAAACTTTCCAGTTGCCATTTCTTTCTCCGTTGAGTCGCGAGGTGGCGGTCTTCTATATTGCAAAACATTGTATGTATCCAAGTAAATGTTCTCCAGAGTATCGTTCAACGGTGTATAATTCTCATAAGTCTGGAACCGGGGTCTTTTGTTAGGATCACTTCCCCTATTTCTATTTCTTCTGTTACCATTCGCGTTACGGTTGTTGTTGTTGCCCCCGTTTCCATTATTGTCGTTTCCACTCTTGTTTCCCACATTCACCTCAACTTTTCCGGAACTTTCTCCAGACTGCTTCACGGCGACATTACTCTGAACATTTTCTTTTGAAGCTGCTCCAGACTTTCTCTTTCGGTTTTCCCTGGCCTCCTCTCGTCTCAACTGAATATCGGCCTTTTCATAAAATAACTCTCTCGTGGGAGGTGGCTTCCCAGAAAGGTAATCTCCAAACTCGGAGTCAGGATCGACTCCTTCCATCAAAGCCATCAAGATGGTGGGCTCGTGCGGGTCACTAACTTCAGTCACAGCTAAGTTGAAACGGTCGAGATATGACCTCAAAGATTCTCCCGGTGCCTGCTTAATTCTTGATAATTCAATAACACTTTTAGACTTTCGGGTATGGAGTCAGAATTGATTCATAAAACGTTCGCTCAATTCCCTATAATTTGATATCGAACGAGGGGGAAGTCGGGTAAACCATAGCAGCGCCACATCTTCTAAATAGATCGGGAATGCTTTACACTTCACTGCGTCAGGAGCTGCAGCAGCATTCATGAGCCACGAGTATCGCATCAAATGCTGTCTCGGATTGGTTCTTCCATTATACTTGTCCATCCCCGGCAAGTTAAAACGTCGGGGAAATTGAAAGTTGAGGATGTCATCAGTGAAAGGAGTATGGCTTCGCTCAATGCCATAATCTTCATTGGTGTAGTTCCGGCTTTCAGACATAATCGGGCGTACCATCGCCCATACGTCAGCATTAGTCAGGGGTCGTTCAGGCTCCCTGGCCCTGGTATCCGGGTTCCTTCTGGGCTCTTGTTCAGGAGATGCCCTTCTTCTTTGAGCTGCTTCTGCTCTGCTTCGTTCCCTACGCTCTCGGTCGATCTCGGGAGGATGGGGCTGGAGCATCTGCCCCTGATTGGGATTGGTAAGGTTAGGGTCTCTCAAGCTTGGATCATTGGTTCCTAGTACTCGTGCCACATCCTCGCGGGACCCCAAAGATCCGAACGTCAGCTGCTCCAAATTCTGAGGTCGTTCGAGCGGCCTTCTTTCACGGGGCCGTTCTTCCTCGGAAGAAGAAGACTGATCCATTGGTGTGTGGTGAACCGGGGATGGGGTTCTCTGTCTACGGAGTTCGCTAATTTCCCTGCTCATGAGTCTCATGTTTTCTTGCATCATGAGATTGGTGCGCTCGTGGATTTTCATAGCCTCCCTAGTACTCTCAAGCATGTCAAGTAGGCGCGAGAAATCTCCTTGAGTAATAGGCACAGATGGATTGACCTGATCATCGACCCTGGTGGCTGAAGTCGGAGCATTTGTGGGGGCTCGAGTAGAGGTTCCAACATCACCAAGTGTCGGGTCGGTTCGGAGATTTGCGAACGGTTCGGGTCGGAGCTGGGAGACTGGTTCGGGTCGGAGCTGGGAAAACTGTTCGGGTCGGTTCAGGTTGGGCGAGTGCACTGCTTCAGACTCTCCTACCCGGATCGGATCGGAGCTCTCCCCTTGGGTGCGGTTCGGATTTCCTGCATCAGTTCGTTCCACTGCTGAGCTCTGTCCACGAGACCTTGTCACAACCGCATTTTGCTGATCTTCACCAACTCCGTTTCCTCAACTAGTTTGAACTTCCTTGCCTTTTCCTTTGGCCATAGTTCTTCAACAATCAATCAACAAATATTCAAGAGCGTCGAAACTTGAGGATTAACTTCTTTGAACTCAACGGTCCAAAAAGTAGAACGATAATCCCGAAAAACAGAGAATTCAGATGATTCTCAGTGAAAGCACCAAAATGTTAGACCAAAAAGTGGTTATAACACCCAAATTGACTAAAATTAGAATAAAATAAGATCAAAAGTAAAATGGAGACACAGAATTTATAGTGGTTCGGCGTTAAAAAGCCTACGTCCACTTGTCAATCACTATTCTTGATGATAGAGTTGCAATTACAATGAGATATTCACTCAATTTCACTCACAACTCACATACATTCACTCAATTGTCTCAAAACAAATGTTGAAAGACGATTTGGATTATCCGGGAATGCTGGAATTCGGTTTATGAAAGTGGTTGAACTCTCAAAGTGCCAAAAAGAAGATCCTTTTAATTGTCTCCAGACAGGGTATTTATAGGTGAAAATTTGCTCAGAACCCGATCCGGATCGGATCCACGTGTCTTCCATCCCATCTTCCTCGGGTTCAGATGGGTTCTAGTGTTGACAGCGCGTCAGAGTAGTGGTTTTCGTGGGTTGGAACTGGTCATAACCGCTCCGAATAACCAGGCGATCATGGGGGAAAGTGATGTGGAATATGGGTTCGGATCGGAGGAGCCTGCAGAGGGGGTTCGGATCGGGTTAACCGATCCGACCCGGATTAACCTAAAACTAAATCCTCATCCACTTTGCTCTGCTCCGTTCCGACCCGATAGTAGGTAGCCCTCCGATCCGATTGACAGTAGGTAGCTCTCCGATCCGAACAGCAGTGCCTCTTTGATTCAAACAGTAGCAGCTCACCGATCCGAACAACAACATCTCTCCGATCCGATCCGCAACATCTCTCCGATCCGATCCGTTATGATGCTTTCTAAGTTCTTCAACGTTTCACATCTCGACTTTGTGTTGCCCAGTTCACAAAGTGGGCTAACAACTAGCAACCATTTGCATCCACTTGCAACCATCAAACAAAACATGTCTCAAACACATGTTTACACCCATTAGTTTCTACCTAAAGGTCGAAGAATCGATCGATAGGATACAGCCGAGTGATAGAAGCAAGTACAAAAGTTTTGTTCCCATTAGACATCGGTTAAGAGAATAAATCCCTAAGTATCAACCCCAAAGACCGAAATCAACATCAGATGGACACTCAGAGAATTATTCCCATTAAACATTGTCAAAACTGGAAATCTACTTCACCCTTCGAGTAAAAACCCCTATCCTTTTCAGAAATATTCAGATACTTACAGACCACTGGTATATTTTAGATTATCAAATGATTCTTAGGAAACTAAGCATGATAAAACCCCACCATATCTCACAAAACCAGAATGTATGCATCATGGTCAACTTAACGCCTTAACACAGATACCCTCAAACCCCAACTTATCACAAACAGATGAGTCGTAACCGTTATGGGGTTTGAGACCATAGCGGGATCAGAAACAAGACTAGTATTAAAGTGCAGAGTCTCAATTACAGAATCAAAATGCCAAGATCAAAAAGAGTTTTATCTCAATAATCAGATAAGGAAATTAAACCTTCTACAGAAATTTTCCTATCTCTACTCTATCTACCAGTCACATGAGCATTCGCCTGCCCTCTAGAAGTAGGTTCCGCCCTCTGCCCTTGCCCACGTTTCTTCGGGCAGTCCCTAGTGAAGTGTACCATTTCTCCATAGTTAAAGCAAGCGCCCTTCCTCTTTCTGCGATCCTTGTTCAGATGAGTCAAGCTTCCACAAGTAAAACACTTTTTCTCCTTCTTTTGTGTTTCCTTTTTGGGCCACGCTTTCTTATTCTTTGGTCCTTCGAGCTTTTCTTCTTTCTTCTCACTTTTGGCTTCCTCTTCATGCATTAACGCCATGTCAACCAATTTCTCGAAGGTAGCCCCCATAGGAATGTGGATCATAGCCAACCCATGTAGCGACTCATTCAAACCTTTAACGAATCTCAGGGCCTTCTTCTCAAGTGTGTTCACCAAGTCTAAGCCGAATCTCGCCAACTGATTGAACTTGTTGACGTACTCCTTCACTGATGAATTCCCTTGCTTCAATGCTAAGAACCTCTCCATGTATAAATTCTCTTCCGTTCGTGAGAGGAATTTCATCTCGAACCTATGCCTGAAATCCATCCATGTCTCTACCGGACGCTCTCCATTCGTGACCACCCACCAAAATGAGGCTTCGTTCTTCATTAACCAAGCAGCTAATTAGACCTTTCTTCCATCTCCTATCTCGAAGATACCAAACAAATCTTCCACCTCCTTAAGCCAATTTCGAGCTTCAACAAACGTCTCCGATCCGTGAAAAGGTTTTCCGCCCATTGCTCGAAAGTCTTTGCATATCTTTGAAAAAGTATCAACATGGGGAGGGGGAAGGAGGAGCGGCTGCAGCTGGGGGATGAGGGATGTCTGCTGGGCCTGTTGTGTTGGCCCTAGCCTCCAGATATGTAACACCCCACCTCCACCAGGGTGGCTCTTGCGAGCAACTCTGACTTTGGTGGGGCGTTTTTAAAACAAGGTAAACATGCATAATGATATAGCAAGGCAGGACATGACATATATATATGTAAATAAACAGAGTAAGTAGATAAAACAGCGGAAGATTTTTAAACCATTTCAAAACACAAGTCTGGTACATCAATTTCCCAAAATTACAAGTCTAGATAAATACATCATCTGATAAACTGAAATACATAAGTACTATCCCCAAATAAGAGTGATAAACCATAGCGGCTCAAGTCCAAAGCATACTTGAGCTATCCAAGGAAGCAGCTAAAATCCAAGCTAGGCTCTAGTATTCCCTCCCTGAGAACCTGGGGGGGGGGAAACGGAAGAAAAGAGGCGAAAGAAAACAGGTCAGTCAAAAAGACTGAGTAAGCCCTGCTATGATCAGTCTATAAACTAATAAAGTTAACATCATGATGGAAACTGAGATGATCATAGATAACAACATACTGGCATGATAAATCAACTACAAGATAGATAGAGGTGTCATCGCATAAAACAAGGTTAAGTTTTGCACCATGGTGTACTAGCAAACCAACATAACAGGTATTGATCCCTTGGCCCAAGCTCTAACCCAATAACATGAAGTGACCTTAATATAAGGTCCAGCCCAACGGTCTAGTCGATCGGCTCCCTATAAACCTAACACGTCAAGTGTTGGTGTCCATATGGCCCACATATGGTTGTAGTTAGTCTGTGCTGGGTCCCCCTTTGGGTGTATCAAGCCCTCGGGTGTCAACCCCGGACACTTAAGCAATAATGCACAGCCCTAACCTACTGGTACCCGTGCCTCGAGTTTGTCCAACACCGGACTACGTGCACGTCCGTAGCCCGCCTGAACCCGCACCGCTGTACCACTCAGCCATCGTCCTTTTGGTCGCTTACATCCGTCCAGTAATCGTGCCCCGCCCTAGCCTAGTCCTCTAGGGTTGTGATGATACCGAACTGGGATTACTGCCGGAACAGACCCGCTGCTAGGGTTTTCTAAGAGGGTTAAGTGTGATTTAACCCTTCACTAATCATGGATTAAATTGGTTAAGTGTAACTTAACCCCATTCTAATCCCTCGAACTCCCAAATTGGTTAAGTATTAGTGGACCCTGACTTAACCCTAATCATGAGGCATTAATTAATTTAATGCACCTTAACCTCTCACATTAGACCTTGTTGTGGTTACTAGTTAGGCCGGGCGGGTCCGGGTAGGTTTACACCACAACTCAGGCTAACCTCGGGTTTTGGCACCACATGACCAACTTCTCACATTGGGTCCTATTGTTTGTAGCCACTAGTTAAGCCGGTCGATTCCGGGTAGGATTACGCTACAAACTCAACCCAACCTCGAGTTGGCCACACTTATGTTTTCTAAGTGTCATGTCCACTTTATTTTCAAACTATCATTACAAGTTTAACAAATACTTGGGTAGACTCAACTTAATAGGTAAATTCCCAAGGGGTAGACCTAACTTAATAGGTAAATTCCCAATCTTATATTTTCATGTATTTTAAGTTTACCCAAACCCCCAACGTCATTCTATCGCTTACATATTCGTAATAACGCATAATGGATAGGAAGAGGGAACTTGGCACAACATACATGATCAACTTGCTTATCACAACAAACATGCATAACATGTTAGACTTGCATAACTTAGCATAGTGAACTTGCATATTACCATAAACATGCATAACATGTTAAACTTGCATAACTTAGCATAGTGAACTTGCATAAACATGCATAACTTGTCAAACATGCACAACTTGTCATTTTAAACTTGCATAACGTGTCAAACATGCACAACTTGTCATTTTAAACTTGCATAAGCATGCATAACTTGTCAAACATGCACAATATGGCAAAATGAACTTGCATAAACATACATAACTCATTTAACTTGCAAATCATGGCATAGTGGACTTGCATAAACATGCATAACTCATTTAACTTGCAAATCTTGGCTTAGCAAACTTGCATAAACATGCATAACTCAATAAACTTGCAAATCATGGCTTAGTAAACTTGCATAAACATGCATAACTCATTTAACTTGCAAATCATGGCTTAGTAAACTTGCATAAACATGCATAACTCAATAAACTTGCAAATCTTGGCTTAGCAAACTTGCATAAACATGCATAACTCAATAAACTTGCAAATCAAGGCTTAGCAAACTTGCATAAACATGCATAACTCAATAAACTTGCAAATCAAGGCTTAGCAAACTTGCATAAACATGCATAACTCAATAAACTTGCAAATCAAGGCTTAGCAAACTTGCATAACTCAATAAACATACATAAATCCCAACTTGCATCACATATTAACTTTAGAGTTTCTAAAATGAAGGTAAGAGGGCTTACAAATATTATGAAGACATAAATCTACTAATAAAGATTGAGAAGCCCTTTATATGCAAGCATAAAACCCCAAAACAAAGCTCCAATAAGAAAACACCCAAAAACACTAGCTTAGCAAATAAAACTTGCAACTTGATGATGTATGCAAGCTAATGATCATTCATACACTTAGAAATGCTTGTATGAACATCAAAATCTTCATAGGAATGATACATGAAGAGGGTGGAGGCCATGAGAGTTTGGATTTTGGCATAGTTTTGTTGCTAGAATGAATAATAGGGTTTTAGGGTAGGATTAGAGGCTTATTTATAGAAGATTAGAGTGTTTCTAGCCCTAGGATTAACCCTAGATGAGTTTTGGCCCGTCAGATCTCGGAATTCTCTAGAACCAAGCCCCAAGACCCAGCCCAAATCAAAATGGTGCGCCAGGCAACATTGCCTGGCTACCCCCTGTCGATAGGGCTGTCGACAGGGCAGTCGACTCCCCTAGACCCCTGTCGACATGCCTGTCGACTTGGGGGTCTTGGCGGGAATTTTCCCGCTGACGCCAGCTGTGCCCTAATCCTTGTTCTTAATTTAAATTTTAAATCTGTTTTTACTTAGGAATTTTCTGAAAACTTCAATGAGCCTTAACTGGGTCATACGGACTCCGATTTTCGAAAACTCGGACTCTATTTCGCGTATTTTTCCGAGACGAACGCAATGGCATAGCCCGTTTCCCTTGATTCAGATTTTATAATTAAATTCTGCCTCAATTTACGTTATAACAGGTTATTTGAAAGTACGGGTTGTTACATTCTCCCCTCCTTAAAGGATTTCGTCCCCGAAATCTTCAAGTTAGGAAGAACGTATCCTACCATCCAATCATCCATCTACTCAAAGCATCATCCACGAGCAATCATTGTCCTTACAAGATTCTAAATGCTGGATGAACATATGCAAAAGTGTGTGTATATGTACTTACCTAATGCAAAAATCAGGCGGTTACTGATACAGTAAACCTCCTTAATGCATATGTATGTAAATCAGGCGGTTACTGATACAGTAAACCTCCTTAATGCACATGTATGTCAGTGAAATGAATCCATATGTATGCAAATTCCTAAATTCATAGCATCTATATGAGTGCACATAACATTCATCCATATGCAACATCCATGTGGTGGCACAACAAGTTTCAATCATGAATAAGCATAAACACTCATGCATATGCAACATGAAGAGTGTGTGAGCCGATCTAGTGCCTAATGTGTAAAATGCATCCACGAGTAACCACTTGCAAACACTTGCAACCACTTGCAAACATCAAGCATAACATGTTTCAAATACATGTTTCATCCAAAGGGTTTCTACCTAAGGTTCTCATGACAAGATAGACACGGTAAAACTAGATAAACTAGATAAACTCCTTTTTGGATTACAAGAAATCCATTCAAACTTTGACATATAGTACTAACCGATGAGTCTTAACCCCCTTATGGAGTTTACAACAGAAATAAGATCGAGAATGGGACCGAGAGGATATATACAAAAGATAACTTGCAAGCAAGCTCCACCGGAAAACAAGGATCAAGGATGCACTCTTAAAAAGAGATATGATGCGCGTATCTAGTCTTCACTCTTCTTAGTCACGTTTCCTTGAGCTTAACTCCACTGTGCTTTGACTATCATTCACTTCATGATTCCTTGGCTTCCTAACTCCTATTTCCCAAATTCGAGTTGGAACTCATTTCATTATCGCCTCTCGTCTTTCTTTTCCACTTATTCTTCCTTCTGTATACTTGGCTTAAACATACTATAACCTCATGATCTCATGCCAGCTCTCCAAAATTCACTAGTGAATCCTGGTTCTCGTCTACTTACTATAAAGTATTCCATGCAGCAGAACTTTTCTTGAAAATACCAATCCACGTTGCCAATTGCCCTATAAACGTGATTTTCTATAACTCATGCTTAATCGAAATGAACCATCCGCCTATGAGTGATAGGCCGTACCTAGATTCAGTTGCCTACCCCTGGCTTCCTGTAGGCCATTTCAAAACTGGCCAACTTTTTGAGGATAAACCGTTGCTAACCATGATGCAGTCCTCTTGCTCTTCACCGGACTGAAATGAGCACTCTTCGTGAGTCTACCTATTATGACCCTCATACCCGTATTCCCTTTCTTTGATCTAGGTAGTCCATCCACATAATCTATCGAGATGTTTTCACACTTCCCCTGCGGAACCCCCAATAGAGGTAATGACCCACTGGGCTTCTATGACTTGGCCTTAACTTGGTGGCACAACATGCATCCCGAGACCAACTCGGCCACCTCCTCGAGTGATGCGCATCTGTAAGAACCTTCTTTACCAGGTCTTTTACTCGAGGAACACATAATCTCTCATCGTGCCTCAGTCATCCCTTGTCATCTATAATATATCTAGTGAGGTGACTTAACATCTCGCCTCGAACTGATTTGTCCATGTTCTTGACCAACTGCGGGTCTTCTTTCTGTGAAACCCCCTTCTTGATCCAGAAGAGTAAGTCTAAGCTCCGGGAATGCTAGCTAACTAGCCAAACGGAGAAAGCTTCTTACTTCAATTGCCCTCCTCAGAGTTTTCCGGTCTTAAACCACAACCACTTTAGCGGAATCCACCGCTAAGCCTTACTTAGGAACTATGTGCCCAAGAAATCCAACTTCTTTCCTCCAAAGTAACATTTGGAGAACTTGACCTTCAACTGGTGGCTCTAAGCGTATCCATCACCTCCTTGAGATGTCTAGCATGCTCTTCCTCGTTCTTTTAAGGAGATCAAAATATCGTCTACGACGACCACGACAAACTTGTTCAAGGACTCCCTAAACACCCTACCCATCAAGTTCACGTAATATGCGGGTGCATTAGTCAAACCAAATAGCATGACTAGCCATTCTAAAAATCCATCTAGAGTCCTAAACGCAGTCTTGTCAATTCCATCCTCAGCCATCCTAAGCTGATGGAATCCGGTAGCTAGATCAAAAGAAAACAGATGCTCCTACAAGCTGATCGAACAGATCATCGATCCTTGATAACGGTTGTCTATTCTTCTCATGATAATCAACACATAAGCGAAGCAAATTGTCCACATTAGTAACGAATACTACTGGAGCACCCTATTCGAAAATGCTTCGTCTCAGGAAGTTCTTCTCAAGCAACTCCTTGACTTGCTTTCTTAACCCTCCTCTCGCGAGGTCATGTGCCTAACCGGCCACGAAACTGGCTTGGTATTACCAAACAGATAATGCGGAAATCTATCCCACGTCTAGGGGTAACCCCTTTACTTTCCCAAGATATCAGGATATTCCCGGACCACCCTCACAGATTGCAAACTATCGATAGACGAGTCGAGGGATTTCAAGATAACATAACATGACGGGACCCATAGGGTTACTAGAAATTTCTAGGGTATTACCGAGGTGGATCATGAGCCTCACACCCTATATACAAAAACCCAGAATGGCCCAAAACAGGACAACCATTCCATGCCCAAAACCAACCCATATCCCCTGAAACCGAGAATATAAACATCCCACGAGAATTCTATACTCAAGATAGAAATTTCCAAATCCACTCAGACCACAGACGAACGGGCAGAACCCCCAATTGGATTTGAAACACATACGGGATCATCAACCAAACTAGTACTTAGGTGCAAAACTTTCAACTAGATCGGATGAAATAAAACTATGCGATGTGCCAGAATCAAACAAAATTCGAACAGGGAAAATCAGAAAATGTAAACCAGATTTTCAACAGAAATGCCACCTCTATCCTGAGCTGGAAGCACGGTGTTGAGGGGATGAACTCGCCCTCCAGATAGTCCTGCTCACTGAGTATGACCTTGCCCTTGTTTCCTCGGGCAATCCTTGCTGAGATGTCCAAACTCACCACAATGAAAGCATTCGCCCCGCTTTCTCTTCTCCTTCTTCCTACATTCCCTGGCTATATGTCCAACTTCACCACAGAAGTTACATTTCATATTCTTGCCCCGTTTCCCGGAATTTACTCTCTTGCCTTGAGACTCATTCGCCTTGACCTCTTTCTTGTCATTGTTATCTTCTTCTTGAAGTAGGGCCATATTCACCAAATTCTCGAAAGTCGCCCCCAAGGGTATATGAGACATGGCCAAACCATGTAATGGCTCGTTTAATCCTAGAGCAAAGTGTAGGGCCTTCTTCTGAGCTGTATTAACCAAGTCTAAATCGACACGAGTCAGTTGATTAAACTTAACTATGTATTCCCTAATAGTCATGTCCCCTTGCTTCAGTAATAAGAACCTCAGTCCAAACCTTCCTCTAAAGTCATCCCAAGTCTCGATTGGCCTAGTAGCGGTGGTGACTACCCACCAACGTGCAGCTTCTTCCTTTAGCAACCATACTGCCAATAAAACCTTCCTGCGGTCACCTATATCAAAGGTGGCCAAAAGATCTTCGGTCTCTTTCAACCAATTCCTTGCCTCTACTAAAGTCTCGGTTCCAAAGAAATTCTTGCAACCCATCATCTTAAAGTTCTTACAAGTTTCCGCAAAATTCGCTTGTGGAGGCTGAGGGAGAAGAGGAACATCAGCTACGGAAGGAGGAGGAGGAGGAACAGCGGCCTTGACTGGAAAGACAACATTAGAGACACCCGGGACCGGTGCCGTGACTTCCAAGTACCGACGAAACCAATCGGGTATTGTTACCCCTTCGGGCAAGATGAGATTATCAGACATGCTGGAAACGGAAAGAAAAGAGTTCAAACGAGGGATCAAAGGATAGTGCTAATGGCTTTTTGGGGAATAGCCTTTAAAATAAACTAGACTTTTCTTTGGAAAATACTTTATACTTGGTTTTGAAAATAGTTTTTCAAAGAGTTTTAAAAACCTTTTTATCCCTTCTCGTAAACCATATGCTCTGATACCAAATGTAACACCCCACCTCCACCAGGGTGGCTCTTGCGAGCAACTCTGACTTTGGTGGGGCGTTTTTAAAACAAGGTAAACATGCATAATGATATAGCAAGGCAGGACATGACATATATATATGTAAATAAACAGAGTAAGTAGATAAAACAGCGGAAGATTTTTAAACCATTTCAAAACACAAGTCTGGTACATCAATTTCCCAAAATTACAAGTCTAGATAAATACATCATCTGATAAACTGAAATACATAAGTACTATCCCCAAATAAGAGTGATAAACCATAGCGGCTCAAGTCCAAAGCATACTTGAGCTATCCAAGGAAGCAGCTAAAATCCAAGCTAGGCTCTAGTATTCCCTCCCTGAGAACCTGGGGGGGGGGGAAACGGAAGAAAAGAGGCGAAAGAAAACAGGTCAGTCAAAAAGACTGAGTAAGCCCTGCTACGATCAGTCTATAAACTAATAAAGTTAACATCATGATGGAAACTGAGATGATCATAGATAACAACATACTGGCATGATAAATCAACTACAAGATAGATAGAGGTGTCATCGCATAAAACAAGGTTAAGTTTTGCACCATGGTGTACTAGCAAACCAACATAACAGGTATTGATCCCTTGGCCCAAGCTCTAACCCAATAACATGAAGTGACCTTAATATAAGGTCCAGCCCAACGGTCTAGTCGATCGGCTCCCTATAAACCTAACACGTCAAGTGTTGGTGTCCATATGGCCCACATATGGTTGTAGTTAGTCTGTGCTGGGTCCCCCTTTGGGTGTATCAAGCCCTCGGGTGTCAACCCCGGACACTTAAGCAATAATGCACAGCCCTAACCTACTGGTACCCGTGCCTCGAGTTTGTCCAACACCGGACTACGTGCACGTCCGTAGCCCGCCTGAACCCGCACCGCTGTACCACTCAGCCATCGTCCTTTTGGTCGCTTACATCCGTCCAGTAATCGTGCCCCGCCCTAGCCTAGTCCTCTAGGGTTGTGATGATACCGAACTGGGATTACTGCCGGAACAGACCCGCTGCTAGGGTTTTCTAAGAGGGTTAAGTGTGATTTAACCCTTCACTAATCATGGATTAAATTGGTTAAGTGTAACTTAACCCCATTCTAATCCCTCGAACTCCCAAATTGGTTAAGTATTAGTGGACCCTGACTTAACCCTAATCATGAGGCATTAATTAATTTAATGCACCTTAACCTCTCACATTAGACCTTGTTGTGGTTACTAGTTAGGCCGGGCGGGTCCGGGTAGGTTTACACCACAACTCAGGCTAACCTCGGGTTTTGGCACCACATGACCAACTTCTCACATTGGGTCCTATTGTTTGTAGCCACTAGTTAAGTCGGTCGATTCCGGGTAGGATTACGCTACAAACTCAACCCAACCTCGAGTTGGCCACACTTATGTTTTCTAAGTGTCATGTCCACTTTATTTTCAAACTATCATTACAAGTTTAACAAATACTTGGGTAGACCTAACTTAATAGGTAAATTCCCAAGGGGTAGACCTAACTTAATAGGTAAATTCCCAATCTTATATTTTCATGTATTTTAAGTTTACCCAAACCCCCAACGTCATTCTATCGCTTACATATTCGTAATAACGCATAAAGGATAGGAAGAGGGAACTTGGCACAACATACATGATGAACTTGCTTATCACAACAAACATGCATAACATGTTAGACTTGCATAACTTAGCATAGTGAACTTGCATATTACCATAAACATGCATAACATGTTAAACTTGCATAACTTAGCATAGTGAACTTGCATAAACATGCATAACTTGTCAAACATGCACAACTTGTCATTTTAAACTTGCATAACGTGTCAAACATGCACAACTTGTCATTTTAAACTTGCATAAGCATGCATAACTTGTCAAACATGCACAATATGGCAAAATGAACTTGCATAAACATACATAACTCATTTAACTTGCAAATCATGGCATAGTGGACTTGCATAAACATGCATAACTCATTTAACTTGCAAATCTTGGCTTAGCAAACTTGCATAAACATGCATAACTCAATAAACTTGCAAATCATGGCTTAGTAAACTTGCATAAACATGCATAACTCATTTAACTTGCAAATCATGGCTTAGTAAACTTGCATAAACATGCATAACTCAATAAACTTGCAAATCTTGGCTTAGCAAACTTGCATAAACATGCATAACTCAATAAACTTGCAAATCAAGGCTTAGCAAACTTGCATAAACATGCATAACTCAATAAACTTGCAAATCAAGGCTTAGCAAACTTGCATAACTCAATAAACATACATAAATCCCAACTTGCATCACATATTAACTTTAGAGTTTCTAAAATGAAGGTAAGAGGGCTTACAAATATTATGAAGACACAAATCTACTAATAAAGATTGAGAAGCCCTTTATATGCAAGCATAAAACCCCAAAACAAAGCTCCAATAAGAAAACACCCAAAAACACTAGCTTAGCAAATAAAACTTGCAACTTGATGATGTATGCAAGCTAATGATCATTCATACACTTAGAAATGCTTGTATGAACATCAAAATCTTCATAGGAATGATACATGAAGAGGGTGGAGGCCATGAGAGTTTGGATTTTGGCATAGTTTTGTTGCTAGAATGAATAATAGGGTTTTAGGGTAGGATTAGAGGCTTATTTATAGAAGATTAGAGTGTTTCTAGCCCTAGGATTAACCCTAGATGAGTTTTGGCCCGTCAGATCTCGGAATTCTCTAGAACCAAGCCCCAAGACCCAGCCCAAATCAAAATGGTGCGCCAGGCAACATTGCCTGGCTACCCCCTGTCGACAGGGCTGTCGACAGGGCAGTCGACTCCCCTAGACCCCTGTCGACATGCCTGTCGACTTGGGGGTCTTGGCGGGAATTTTCCCGCTGACGCCAGCTGTGCCCTAATCCTTGTTCTTAATTTAAATTTTAAATCTGTTTTTACTTAGGAATTTTCTGAAAACTTCAATGAGCCTTAACTGGGTCATACGGACTCCGATTTTCGAAAACTCGGACTCTATTTCGCGTATTTTTCCGAGACGAACGCAATGACATAGCCCGTTTCCCTTGATTCAGATTTTATAATTAAATTCTGCCTCAATTTACGTTATAACAGGTTATTTGAAAGTACGGGTTGTTACAAGATACCTTCTGAACCAGGTTGGTATTGGTATTCCCTCGGGTATCTCAGGTAACCCAGACATGCTGAAAAGAAAAAGGAAGAGATTCAAAACGGAGAATCGAAAGAAAGATATATGGCTCTTGGGGATTATTTTTTTCAAAATGAACTTTACTTTTGAAAATACTTCCTATTTAAAACCTTTTTGAAAATAGTTTCAAAAACTTTTTGTCAAATCTCGTAACCTTCACCTCAGATACCAAGTGTAACACCCCACTTCCGTTAAGGTCACTCACAAAGGGAATGCCTTAAATTCGGTGGAACGTTATAAGTAAACAGAACAGAAATTTACAAGACAGATATGTAAAGTAGTACTTGAAAAATTTATAACTTTATTACAACAGAAACAGAAATAAGTTTGGTTACATCAAAATACCAAAACCCAAGTTCACAAATATCAGTCTTATACAAAATCCTTCAGAATGAATGATTTTAAAACCATAATCCCCAACAGAGAATGCCATAAATAGGTAGAATCAAAGCCAAGAAATATTTCAAGCACTTCTAGCACTTCAAGCAGATGGAACCCGAATCAAGCTCCTATGTTTCCACCCTGAGAACCTGGGGGGGGGGGGATAGAAGAAAAGAGGCGAAACAAACTAGGTTAGACATAAGTCTGGTGAGTCCAATGACTTTCAGCATATAAACAGATAACAGTATCATCACATGTAAATAAAACTGGATGAGAGATAACCATAACAGGAATAGCAGGTTAACAGAAGAGACAAAATGACATAGGATAAACTAAGCTTCTTACTTGGTTTTCACTTCTCTGCACTAATACTAGTATAACAGAATTAGGTGTTGTCCTAATGTCTAAACAGAAAACAGAACGATCTCTTCAGAAACACGATGCTAGTAATGGGCCTTTACCACCCTAACAGAGACAGACGATACAGAAACAAAATGCAGGTAATGGGCCTTTACCACCCGAACAGAGACAGACGATATAGAAACAGAGGCAGAAACGGAATCAGAGATGGAAACAAAATATTAGAATTAGGTGTACACTAGTAATGGGTCTTTACCACCCCAACGAACGGTACTACACAGAAATAGACAGGTGTTACCACCCCGATAGAAACAAACAGTACCCCAATAGAAACACACAGAACTAAGTGTACCCTAAATTCTACCTTAAGCGATCGGCTCCCTAATACATAAATACCCTGTGTCGGCCCCACAGAAGGGTGTATCACTCCCTAAAGTGTCAACCTATAGACACAGACCTATTTACAGATGTCACAGTGTCTTACATCCTCAGAGCAGACCGGATCCATGCACGCACATGACCCGGTTGGAATGCGCCATCAACACCCCTTGCCATTATCAGAGTGAACCTCTTACAATTGGTTTAGTAAGCGTGCCCGTACCCCTCTTAGTGTTGGGTCATAGTTCTTGATACCAAAAATGGGTTACTGACTAATATGAGTCCCAAACAACAGATGACACAAGTAATTACCCCTCATAACCTTGTGTCCCCAGATTAACAGATTTCAGATTAACTTGCTTACAGATTTCAGATGTACAAAGTTCAGATTAACCAGTTCTTAGATCAGACATACAAGCCTTCAGACTAACGGATCAGATATACAGATTAACAAGGTTTTAGACTAACGGACAAGATATATAGATTAAAAGACTTACATATTGTTTCACCTAACCTTGTATTGGGCCTACAGATTTAAGAAACGGGTCTATTAGATTCATCAGTCCAGTTGTTTTGACCCTATCCACCCAACACGTTTTAGGCCTCAGATTTATCTTAGATTTGCATTAATTAAATATTAATGCACAGACCTCTCACATTAGGTCGGTAGCTTGTGGCCGCTGGATGTGCCGGGTGGCTCCGGGCAGACTTCTGCCACAAGTCAGACCTAACCTCTTGTCTACGCATCTTTATGCCTACGACCTCTCACATTAGACTGACAGTTTGCGGTTGCTGGTTAAGCCGGTTGGGTCCGAGTAGGCTTCTACCGCAAACAGATTCTAACCTCGTGTCTCAGCATTCTTATTTTAGCTAAAGTATTCATTCACAGATTATGCTAATATCTGACTAATTATGCCAATTCAACAGATTAACCTCTTTACAAGTTATAGCAGATTATCCAGAGTTCTATTAACATGTTTTGCTCAATTTTAGATCGAGCCTACAGATTTTCATACCCCAAATTACCGTATTCAGTTTCAACTGATTTAGCGGATTAGACAATTTAACAGATTTAATCATCCCTTAAAATTCCATTGACATACCTCGCTTAATCATAAAATTAAGCCTAATTTTACATGCCCAAATTATGGTCATAATTCACAATAAAACATATGCCCCAAATTTTTGTTAAATTTACACAGTACATAATATTCTCCAAAAACCCCAAATCATGATATACAATACGAATTATGCCAAATTATAGCCTTTGATTTCAGCGTATGTCAAATATCCAAAAATCTGAATTAGGCGTATTCACATTTATAATTATCCCTATTAGAATATAGGTTTTTCAGACTTAAGTCACATATCCTTTTCTTTCAAGTCATAGATCGTCATATAAAATACGCCCCAAATCTAGATCTTAAATTACCACATGTATTATGTCCTCAAAATCAGATCTTGAATTATAACATGCATTATGTCCCCAAATTACAAGTCATATGTTGTTATACAATAATTCTCCTTCTTCCAAATCATAAATCGTCATATATAGTATGCTTAGATCTAAATCTTAAATTACAACATATACCCTTTTCTTAAATCAATCATGTCCAATTATGCATCATTCATTATTTTCCCAAATTTAGCGTTCGTGCGTCAATCTCTTATGAGATTTGGCTCAGGCTCGTGGTAGCCTGGTTATAGAACAGAATGAAGGAAGAGATACAAAATAGATAGATTTACACAGAAAAACAGATCTAATAAACAGGAATAAGATAGATCTACATAGAAAAACAGATATGATAAACAGGAATATGCATAATCTCCAATTCAGATTTATAACCATGTCAAGATCATAATTAAATTTCATATCTGAAAATAACTGTACTCACCTTGGTTGGATTCTAAAAGAAAAAGGGTTGTAGTTGTTCTCTTTTAATCCTATTCAGATTGGAAGAAGAAGGAGCACTTGTTCTAGCTTAGGTTTCAGCAGAGTAACGACGCCATTGATTTATATTAATATGAATTAGGACAGAGTATAGGCGTAATGAAATTGTATGGAGAGAAAGTGAGGTTTGGGGGTGTTTAAATAGCTTTGGAGCAGCGAATCTGGTCAGGACGGGCGTCTAAATGCAGAAAAACGAATCTGTCCACGGATTTGGAAAAGGGGGTAGGTCGACCCCACGGTCGACCCGTTCTACCCAGGTCGACCCCCAGATCGACCCCCTGGTCGACCTGGGTCCTGGGCGGGAATTTTCCTGCCCAGCCCGGGTGTGTGATTTGAATTTCGAAACTTTGAATTTGAATTTGGGCTGGTTTTTATTTTAAATTCCTAAAACTTCTAAGTGCAATAACTACTTCATACGGAGTCCGATTTACGCAAACTCAGATTCTATCTCAAGAAGAATTCCGAGACGAACGTAATGGCATAATCCGTTTCCCTTAATTCTTCTTTTAGAAATTAATTATACTTTGTTTTGTTACTTTATATTCATAAAAAATACGGGGTGTTACATTGTCTATGGTACACATTGAGTTACTAATACATATATTTTTTACTATTAAAATTTATATTTGTTATGAATTAAAATATTGCAACATGTATAAGCGTTGCAAACAATAATATTGCAACATGTATAAGTGTTGCAAACAAAAATCTTCCATTGCTTACAAGCGTTGCAAACAAAATGCTTCCAACGCTTATAAGCGTTGCAAACAAAAATATACCAAGGCTTATAAGCATTGCAAACAAAAATTTTCCCATACTTGTAAGCGTTGCAAACAAAAATCTACCAAGCTTATAAGCGTTGGAAATAAGTTGTTACGCCCTCATAGCAACACTAATAAGCATTGCTGAAATTGTTTGCGATGACTATACTCGTTGGGAATCACCTTTTTTGGTGTAATTATGCATTATAACCATAAGTGAATGAATGGTGATGAACTTGTAATACTTAACCTGTTTGAATCCATAAGAATTACATAAACCTATTAACTGGAATATGGGTTAAGTAAACTTGCTTGAAACGGTGGGAGAGTTAAGTTAATCTTGTTAAATATGTGGGGACGAGTTATACGTATGGACCCGGAAAACTTAACCTGTGGGGTTATGCAACCTTGTTAAACTGGTAGGCCTAACATGTTGAAATCCTAGTAGTGGGTATACAAGCCTAGGGGTAGCTCGTATCATCTGTTTTGTGGGACCCGTTCAGTCAGTAACCCATCTTGATATCAAACGGGGAACCCCGAACTAGGTCGGGTCTTGGCACGCTTACTGAACTGTTCATAAGAGGTCACTTGAGTGAGGGTGTTGACGGCGCATTCCAACGGAGTCATGTGCATGCATAGGTCCACTTGCTAGGGAGGATAAGATGCTATGACATTAGTGGATGGGGTTGTGCACATCTTGTAAACAAAGGGTTGCCACTTTAGAAAGTGCCATCATAGAGTATCTACGAGTTAGGGAGCCGGTCGATAGGGGGTAGTAATTAGGGTACATCTTGTCTTACTTGTTTTAGAAGCCCATTATTGTCGTTGGGGGTTAACACTTGCCAGTTCTATTGGGCTACATGTTATTGTATGGGGTAAAACTTATCACTACAAGTACACATAAGTTTACCATCTTGTACTTGCTGGGATCATCTTGTTCTTGTTATACTATTATTGGTGTAGAGGAAAGTATTAGAGAAGCGCAATACAAGTTTTGTTTTGTTTATCCTATCTACCTTGTTATACCTACCTTATGACACTATTATCTCTCTCCAACTTGTTTCCTTGTCATGATGCTTTTACTTATTTGTATGCTAAAAGTAACTGGACATGCCATACTTTATGTCTGACCCATTTTGTTTTTCTTCTTTCTCTTCCATTTCCACCTCCCTCCCTCCAGGTTCTCAGGGTGGGAATAGTCAAGCTTGATCTCGATTTTTCTTTCCTTCTGCTTGGAGCTTCTTAGATGTATTGCTTGATTTCGTATCTGCTCTAATATGACTATATTTTTGGGATTATGCTCTTTTTATGTATTATTGTACTCTGATAATGACTTTTGTACAAGGCAGAAGTTTTATGTCTTCAGTATTCCAGACTTACTATGTAATTAGGTTTGAACCACGAAGCTTTTCTATTAAATAAAGTTTAAATTCCGCTGTTATTTTATATCTGTCTTGTAATGTTTATGTTTCTGTTTACCTATAACGCTTCACAAAACTTAATGCATTCTGATAAAGAGTGACATTAACGGACGTGGGGTGTCACATTTGGAATCAAAGCCGAAGGTTACCAGATCGGATAAAAGATTTTGAAAATTGTTTTCAAAAAGTTTTTAAAAGAAAGAATTTTCAAAAGAAAAGTATGTTTTGAAAAACATATTCCCCAAAGCCATATGAAATATCTTTCGATTCTCTGTTTGAATCCCCTTTTCCTTTTTTTTCAGCATGTCTGGGGAACCTAATTTTACAAAGGGCATACAAATATCAGCTTGGTTTTGTAGGTATCTGGAGGCTACGACACCTGATGAGGTCCAAGCAGACGCCCCCCTAGCTGCAACTGCTATTCCTCCTCCCCTCCTCTACGTACTGAAAACTTCCCTAAGATATGCAAAGATTTCTATGCCATAGAAGGAAAGCCATTCTGAGGAACTAAAACTTTTGTAGAAGCAAGGATTGGCTTAAAGAGAGAGAGAGGATTTGTTTGGAATTTTCGAAGTTGATGACCGTAGAAAGATTCAGTTGGCCATTTGGCAGCTGAAAGATAAGGCCTCATTCTGGTGGGAAGTGACGTAAGCGGGGCGTCTAGTGGAGACTTGGGATGATTTCCGATAGAGATTCGAAACGAAGTTTCTTTTTCAAGCCGAGCAAAGTATGCAAATGGAAAGGTTTTTAGCACTTAAGCAGGGAGGCATGTCTATTAGGGAGTATGTTAATAAGTTTAATCAATTGGCGAGATTTGATTTGGAACTAGTAGATACCCTGCATAAGAAAGCTTTGAGGTTTGCTAGAGGATTGAATGAACCCCTCCATGAGTTGGCTATGTCACATATTATGATGGAAGCAACTTTTGAGAAACTTGTTGATATGGCATTATAGCATGAGGAAGATATGGGTGAAAAGAGAGGGGCTAAGGTTGAGGAAATACAAAACAAGAAAGTGTGGCCCAAGAAAGAAGAATAGCAACAAAAGAAAGGCGGTAAGAACGGAAAATCTCGAGATAGGAGGAAATGTCATCATTGCGGATGCGAGGCTCATGTGATTAAGGATTTCAAGAAAAGAAATAACGCTTGATTTCATTATGGAGAGGTCGGACATCTTATTAAGGATTGCCCAAAGAAGCAAGGGCAAGGTCAAAGGGCAGGATCTTCTGGAGGGCAGGTGCATGATCTCGTAGCCAGCGCGCCAGATAGTGGTAGGAAAGTTTCCATTGAAGGTTTGATTTGTCTTTCCAATCATCAAGTTAGAACTCTTTTTGATTTTGTCACTTCGCATTCTTTTATATCCGATTATGTGGTTGAGTCTCTACACCTTTGTACTAACATGGTTTTGGATCCCATAGTTATCTTAAACCCCATTGGGGTACGGCCCATCTGTCTATGATTTTTCGGGGTTTGAGAATATTTGTGTTAGGCGTCGCGTTTGAATGCGACGTATATGTGCTTGGTTTCATAGGCTATTGTTTGATTTTAGGAATGGATTGGCTAGCCATGTATGGTGCCATTCTGGATTGCGAGAGGAGGGTCGTTAGACTTTTGACTTGCCACCGGAGGACCCTCGAGATTTCTTGTGACCCTAAAGGGTCTATCATGCTTAGTTTCCTAGAGTCGCTTGATGCATCTATCGATGATTTACGATATGTACCAGTAGTCTGTGAGTATCCTGATGTTTTTGAGGAGGTTCGAGGATTACCTTCGAGGCCCGAGATTGATTTCCATATATACTTAGTGGACAATGCAAAGCCAGTTGCAATGCCTATGCGCCATATAGCTCTAAGAGAAAGGAGGAATCTCAACAAGCAAGTAGGGGACCTACTTGGGAAAGGGTTTATTAGGCAAAGCATATCTGAATGGGGAACTCCAGTAGTATTTTCCACTAAGGAGGATGGTTCACTTCGCTTATGTGTGGACTATAGAGAGTTGAATAAAGTCACTAAGAAGAATAGGCACCCACTTCCAAGAAAAGATGATCTGTTGACCAACTTGTCGGTGCATCTGTTTTCTCTCGGTTAAACTTGGCCATGGGGTTTCATTAGTTGAGGGTGGACGAGGACAGTATAGACAAGACTGCTTTTAGAACTCCAGATGGTTTCTTCGAGTGGCTCATCATGCCTTTTGGGTTGACGAATGCACCCGCCTATTTTGTTGATCTGATGAGTAGGGTGTTTCGGGAGTTTCTAAATAAGTTCGTTGTGGTCTTTGTTGATGACATCTTGATTTTCTCGAAGAGTGAGGAAGAGCATGCCCGACATTTAAGAGAGGTTTTGAAAACTCTCTTTGCGCACCAGCTTAAGGCAAAATTCTCCAAATGCATTTTTGGAGAAAAGAAGTGAGATTTCTAAGGCACGTGGTCTATGAAGATGGGATAGTAGTATATCCCGCGAAGGTAGTTGCAGTTCAAGATTGGCATATCCCAAAGAATGCAACAGAGATGAGGAGTTTGGTTGGTTTAGCGGGCAATCGCAGCAAGTTCATTAAGGACTTCGCAAAGATATCGATCCCACTCACTAGACCAACGAAGAAGAATTTGACATTTTCTTGGGATATAGATTATGACGATGCTTTTCAGCGACTAAAGAGGGATCTGACAACATCCCCAGTCTTGACCTTTCCCGGTGGGAACAAAGTGTTCATAGTGTACATTGATGCATGTGGTATAGGGCTTGGTGCGAAGGGTAGTATGCTATGGAGGTAGACAACTAATAGTTCACGAAAAGAACTACCCTATTAATGACTTAGAGTTAGCTGCCATAGTATTCACGCTTAAGACTTGGCGCCATTATCTACTTGGAGAGAAGTTCGAGTTGTACAACGATCATAAATCTCTCAAGTACTTGTTCTCGCAGAAGGATATTAATTTAAGGCAACAAAGATGGATGAATTTCCTAGCGTCCTATGATTTTTAGATTGCTTATACCCCTGGCAAGGGTAATGTGGTGGCAGACACGTTGAGTAGGTAGAGTTTGACTTTGAGTCCTCTGTTTGTGGAGAGGAAAAGCTTATAATTTATATAGATTTTTAATTTTAGACCCTCCACTGAGTTTACACTTGGTTTATTGGCATCTAGAGGAGCGACCTACTCTGTTAGACCAAATAGGGACTTCGCAGCGAGAGGACCCACAACTAGCATATATCTTGGATAGGATCAGTAGAGGGGAGACTTCTAGTCACCTCAGTAGATATTCCACGGACGATAGAGGGTGGTTGCGGCGAGATGGAAGGCTTGGTGTTCCCCGAATTGGGAGTTTGTTGAAGACAGTCCTTGAGGAAGCCCATCATTCTAAGATGACTATTCATTCCGCGGTGATAAGATGCATAGAGATATGAAGAGGGTTTTCTTTTGGTCTGGGATGAAGAAAGATGTAGCGGAGTTTGTTTCTCGATGTTTGATTTGTCAGCAAGTCAATGCTGAGCAAAGGAAGCCCGGTGGTTTACTTCATCCTTTGGAAGTCCCACAGTGGAAATGGGAAAGCATCTCTATGGATTTCATTGATGGTTTGCCTAGATCAAGGAAAGGCAACATCAGTATTTGGGTGGTAGTTGACAGGCTTACTAAGAGCGCTCACTTCATCCCTATTAAGAGTACGAGGACAACAATATGGTTGGCAGCAGTTTATCTTTGTGAGATAGTCCGTCTTCATGGAGCACCTTCCAGTATTGTGAGTGATTGTGACCCCATATTCACCAGTGAGTTTTAAAGGAGCTTGCAAGAAGCGTTAGGTACACAGTTATGTTTGAGCACTGCTTATCACAATCAGACAGATGGACAGACGGAAAGGGTAAACAGAGTCCTTGAGGATCTTTTAAGACTGTGTATCCTAGACTTCGGAGGGACGTGGGAAGAGCATCTTCCTTTAGTAGAGTTCGCATACAACAACAGTTACCAGGGTAGTATTAGCATGGCACCCTTCGAAGCATTATATAGACGACCCTGTAGATCACTGACTTGTTGGTGGGAATCTAAAGAAAGGCTTCTACTTGGACCTAAGATGGTTAGAGAAACTTCAGAAAAGATTGGTCTTATCCATAGGCGCATGAAGACAGCTCAGGACAGGCAAAAGTCCTACGTAGATAGGAGAAGGACTGGCACTGAGTTTGAAGTAGGAGACATGATTTTCATCAAGGTATCATCTTTGAGGAATGTAGTTAATTTTGGATATGTAGGGAAATTGGCACCAAGGTTTGTGGGGCCATTTCCCATAACAGAAAGGATTGGCTAAATGGCCTATAGAGTAAAGCTACCAGAGAGATTGTCCGACATTCATAATGTTTTCCATGTTTCTCATTTACGGAAGTGCTTGCATGATACCGCAGAAGTACTCGAGCCGAGTATGACTGAGGAAATAGAAGTGAAATGGGAGGCGACAGTTAGACGAGTTCCTACACGTATTCTTGGATCAGAAATTAAGAAGCTACACAACCGAGAAGTCAATTTGATGAAAGTTCAATGGGGATATAACCCAGAGGATGCAACTTGGGAGACTGAAGACAAGATTCGTGCTTCGTACCCTTTTTTTCAAGGGTATGTTCTTAACTTTCTTTCCAAAACTTTTATTCATGCTTGTTTTTATCGTTTAAGTACACCCTATCAATTGAATTTTTGACCTTTAGGCAGGAATCCCATGGATGTAAACATGTGTTTGAGACATGTTATGTTTGATGGATGCAAGTGGTTGCTCGTGGATGCATACATACACACATTAGACACTAGATCGACCTAATCACTCTCATACTGCATATGAATATGTGTCTATTTTTCTTCTTTTAAAGGATGAAAGTGGGTGTATCATCATATGGATGTTGCATTTGGATGAATTATTGCGCACACATATAGAACTTACATGTTATAATAGGATTATTTGCATACATGTTGGATTCATGGAACTAACATACATTTCATTAAGGAGGTCAACTGAATCAGTAGACCCCTTGATCTTTCGCATTAGTATTGGGACATACACACACACCTTTGCATATGCTCATATAAGCATTAGAAATCTTTTAAGGATAATTGATGCGTGTGATTGGTGGATAAGTAGATGGATGATGGATGTTAGAGTATACATTCTTCTTAACTTGGACATTTCGGTGATGAAATCCTTTAAGTAGGGGAGACTGTAACACCTCGTAATTTTATAACACATTAAAATGATGAACTAAGGAATACTTAATCATATATTCGGAATTAAGTAAAACGGACTACGACATCACGTTCATCTTGGAATTATGCTTAAGATAGACACCAAGTTTGCATAAAACAGACATCGTTTAAGAAAGATATTAAGGTTAGAAGTTTGTATACACATAAGAGAATTATATATTTATACCAAACTAATCAAAACATTCAAATTAATTAAAAATAAAAGACGCGGGGTAGGGGAGTTCGGCCCGTTAGGGGTTGACCCCACCCTAAGGGTGTCGACCCATGGGTCGTCACCAACGCAGGGGTGTTGACACCCATGTCGACCCCCTCCCCCCCTCCTGTGATCTGGGCAGAATTAAGTTTCTGAGCATGGAATCATTTCTTGACTAGATTCGTTGACCCTAGGCTATAAATATGACCTTAATCCCATTGTTTTATTCGTCTAAATCAATGGCGACAATGAGGGTTGCCCCGACTCAGAGTAAAATAGCCCATTCTTCTTCGACAACAAGTTATACGTAATCAAGAATCTGTGCTACAACATCTGCAATTAATTCCCTACTTTAGATCCAATCACAGCGAGTCTATGTTATTTTTAGATATAAACACCTAAAATGTAATCTTGACATGTTTATAAGTTTGGATTTATGCCTATGCCTGTTAATAATCTGAATCACAACAGATCTGCCATTACTTGTATATCTAATTTACTGTTTAGATCTCGTATGTTCGTTCTTGACATCATTATCTTGTTAGTTTGCCTAACCATGTCACCATATGCCTATTATGTTAGTTCTCCTAATCATGTCACTGTATGCCTATTTTGTTAGTATGACCAGTCCTATCATCATATGCCAGTTTTATTCATTATGCTTATTCTTATTCTCTTCTCTCCCTCCTTCCCTTTTTGTTTTTATAACCAAGCTACCTTCGACCCTAGGCCTATCGCTGAAATACGCGAACACTCGAAATTGGGAACGATTGGGAATGATTAATTTAGGGAATAATTCATATTGTAAAACATGATTGGGAATTTCGGGAATAATTTGTACCTTGGACCAAAACTTGGGATTTAGGGGCATAATCTATATCTTGATCTAAACCTTAGTCTTGGGCATAACTTAACGGATAGGGATTTTTGGGCATGATAATTGGTTAGTAATGAAAATGCCTAGATTTACAGTAATTAGAAACTATAACCGCGCTTAGACACGAGGTTAGATAACACTTGTGGTAGAAGCCTGCCCGGAACTGCCCGACATATCCAACATCCACAAGTGGTAAATCTAATGTGAGGGGTCTAAGTGCATAAACACGCAACATGATAAGACACAAGGTTAAGTCTGACTTATGGAAGAAGTCTGCCCGGACCCAATCAGCATATCCAGCATCCACAAGTGGTAGACTTAATGTGGGAGGTCTAACGCATCATAACCATAAATGAATGAATGGTCATGAACTAGTAATACTTATCCTGTTTGATTCCATAAGGATTACATTAACCTGTTAACTGGAATAGGGGTTAAGTAAACATGCTTGAAATAGTGGGAGGGTTAAGTTAATCTTGTTAAATATGTGGGGACGGGTTATACGTATGGACCCAACAAACTTAACCTGTAGGGTTATGTAATCTTGTTAAACTGGTAGGCATAAGCTATTGAAATCCTAGTAGTAGGGATGCAAGCCTAGGGGGAAGCTTGTATCATCTGTTGTGTAGGGCCCGTTCAGTCAGTAACCCATCTTGGTATCAAACGGGGAACCCCGAACTAAGTCGGGGTCTGGGCACGCTTACTGAGCTGATTATAAGAGGTCGCTTGAGTGAGGATGTTGACAGCGCGTTCCAACGGAGTCATGTGCATGCATGGGTCTGCTTGCTAGGGAAGATAAGGCGCTGTGACATCAGTGGATATGGTTGTGCATATCTCATAAACAAAGGGTTGCCACTTTAGGAAGTGATACATCCTACCGTGGGGCCAGCACAGGGTATCTACGAGTTAGGGAGCCGATCGATTGGGAGTAGTAATTAGGGTACATCTAGTCTTGCTTGTTTAGGAGCCCATTATTGTTGTTGGGGGTTAACACCTGTCAGTTCTATTGGGCTACCTGTTATTGTATAGCGTAAAACCTCTCACTAGAAATACACCTAAGTCAACCATCTTGTACTTATTGGGATCATCTTGTTCTTGTTATACTAGTATTGGTGCAGAGGAAAGTATTAGAGAAGTGAAATACATGTTCTGTTCTATTTATCCTATTTACCTTGTTATACATGCCTTATGACACTGTTATCTCTCTCCAACTTATATGACTGTCATGATGATTTTACTTATTTATATGCTAAAAGTAACTGGACTCGCCAGATGTAACACCCCGTAATTCTGTAACATTAAGTTTCACAAATTGAAGTATAAATAATTTTTAGAAGAATAATTAAGGGAAATGGGTTACGCCATTGCGTTCATCTCGAAATTCTGCTTGAGATAGAGTCCGAGTTTGCGTAAATAGGACTCCGTATGAAGAAATTATGGCCTTCAGAAGTTTCAAGAATTTAAATAAATAAAAACAGATTCAAAATTCGAATTCAAAACACACACCCGGGCTGGGCGGGAAATTTCCCGCCCAGGACCCAGGTCGACCTCCCCCCTATAGGTCGACCAAGGGGTCGACCTGCCCTGTTTTTCAAGATCCGAGGAAGGATTCATTTTTATGTATCCGGGCTGATTTCTGGACCAAATTCATGAGTTCTACGCTATATAAATGCCCCCAAATTTCACTTTCTCCACACAAATTCTTTTAGGCGTCTACATGCTGTTTCTCTCTAGCCTCCACCATTAAAATAAATCTTATTCTCCATTAAAACAAGTTATAGTTCTTCTTCAAATTAGAGATTCAAATCAAGTTAAAGCTTCAAGTTGGACCATAGGCAATCCACTTCAAGCAACGTCACTCGAATCATAGCAAATCGCCTTTTCTAAACCGATCACTGTAAGTTCGGTTATTCCTTAGATTTGAATGTGTAATTGGAATTGTGAATGTAATGAATCAAAATATAGAACTATACCAATTTGCAAGTTAAATATCTTTGATTCGTGCTTATGTCAAATCAAAAGTTATCTATGCCTTTGGATCTGATTTACGACTATGACTATGAGACTTTTGCCTAAGACTATGACTATGAGACTTTTGCCTAAGACTATGACTATGAGACTTTTGCCTAAGACTATGACTATGAAACTATTGCCTATGACTATGACTATGACTATGAGACCTTTGTCTAAGACTATGGCCATGAACTGTCGCCTATGAAATTATTGCCTACGACTATGAATCATAACTATGAGACTATTGCCTATGACATGGTTAAGAAATTATTATGATTAGTCACCCATGACTATTGTGGTTAATTGCCTATGACTATTGTAGTTAGCTGCTTATGACTATTCCCATTGTTACAATTAACCGATCATGTTGTACCTTGGACTGGCATTATGTTGGACCAAATCACCTATGCCTATTCCCTTGATTATGTAGATCTCATATTTAGTGTGTTACTTGGCTAGTTTATTATTCCTATTCACTATTACGTACATCGAACCTGTTGGAGCCATTATTTTTGCATTCCTAATCTTTTATATCAATTCTTGTGCTTATCCCCTGTTCCTTTTGATTAGTGTCATTTCATGAGTACATAGAAAACTTGTGAAATCATGTTATACGTACGATTATTATTCGGAGATTGGGCATAGCTTAATTAAGTTAATTTGGCATAATAAATATGTTGGCATAATCTAAATTTGCTATAATAGTGAATGATTTACATGCATATTAGACTTGGGCATAAATTAATAAATTTAATTGGCCACAAAGTGTGTATTTGGTTTGTAAACCAAGTTTTGGACATAAACGGTAAACTAGAATATTAAATCTAGTTTTGACGTGAACCGTAAATTGGAATATTAATCTAGATTGGGCATGAATTGAAGAAGGAGAATATTAAATCTAAATTAGTATAAACTGCAAGTTGGGTTAATTGATTGGTAAATCAAGTTTTGGCATAGAATAAAAGTAATTTAATTGCATGACAGTTGAATATGATCTAGGCTAAATTGATTTACGAAAAATTTACATAAATAGTAAATATGTAAATTTAAAAAAGATGAATATGCCTAACCCGAGGTTAGACTGAGTTATGGTGTAAATCTGCCTGAAACCGACCGGCATATCCCGTGACCACAACAAGACCTGTCTAATGTGGGTGGTTAGTGCATCAAGACCAAAAAGAACCCGAGGTTAGACTGAGTTTGTGGTGTAAACCTGCCCGAAACCGACCGGCACATCCAGTGACCACAACAAGACCTGTCTAATGTGAGTGGTTGGTGCTTTAATAAATTAAAGCTAAGTCAAGATTGGTAGGGTTAAGTCAATTAGGGAAACACTTAACCAATTCAACATGTTAACTAAATGAATGGGTGGGGTTAGGTAAACTTGGACACTTAACCAAATAAACATGTTGATTAGAAAACCCTAGTAACGGGGACCCATTTCAGCAGTAACTCACATAGATGTATCATGGTACCCTAAAACTAGGCAGGGTGGGGCACGATTACTGGGCTGAATTATAAGCGGTCAAAACGTCGGCGGTTGGTGGGCCAGTGTAGGTTCCTACAAAGTATGGGCGTGCATGTACTCCGGAGTGGAAAAATCAGGCACTGGGCAAAAGTAATGTGCACTGTGCATCTTGAATCGTGTCGGGTTACCACCAGAGGGACTGATACACCCTATGGTGGGACCAGCATAGGTAGCTACAGTCAAGCGGGGCCGAATGACACAGGACATGAATGCATGCGAGTAGAAGCCGATCATTAAGGGGATCGTTCGGTATAAACACGTGGGGTTGTTTGAACCAATGGTTAGTAGGTGTAGAGACTTTAGTAATCGGTGCGATCACATGTTCAACTTAATCTTATATTAGGGTATTGTCCTATATTCCGTGCAGAGACTTTAGTAATGGTTAGTAGGTGTAGAGACTTTAGTAACGGAGGTGGGGTGTTTCACCAGACTTAATGTCTGACCCATTTTGTTTCCTTTTCTTTCTCTTCCGTCCCCCCCCCCCCAAGGTTCTCAGGGTGGGAATACTCAAGCTTGATTAGGATTCTTCTCTCCTTCTGCTTGGAGCTACTTAGATGTATTGCTCGATTTCGTATCTACTCTACTATAGCTATATTTTAGGGATTATTCTCTTTTTATGTATTATTGTACTCTGATGATGACTTTTGTACAAGTTAGAAGTTTTATGCTTTCAATATTCCAGACTTATTATGTAATTGGGTTTGAAACACGAAGCTTTTCTATTAAATAAAATTTTAATTCCGCTATTATTTTATATCTATCTTGTAATGTTTCTGTTTACCTCTAACGCTTCACAAAATTTAATGCATTCTGATAAAGAGTGACACTAACGGACGTAGGGTGTCACAATTACTCATTAGCGGTATAAGTTTAGATATTCATTTTCATTTTTATTTCCATTGTGAATTTGTCATAATTAAGCTACATTAGATAAATCCTCCCTAATGATCATTAAAAGCCATAAATTTTTGTTTACAACAAATTCTCTGTAAAATTATTTTGGTTATGTTTAAAATTGACTCAAGTACCTATAGTACTCGCTTTTTAAATATAACATTGTGTAACATTGTCTATATGTTTTCCCATTAAGATGTATTTGTGCAGAAAGAGATAAAATCATGGATAAAAAATGGATTGATCTAAATGTAAGTTCATATGCACTCTAAAATAGGGGAATTGCTCATTGTACATAAAGAGTGAACATACAATTACAACGTTATCTTCTAGTCTCACAATAGATATTATTCGTGTGACCTATCAACCTCATTAAAACATTTAACGATTCTTGAATAGTTTAGGTTACACTCAAATAAGCATTAACCTAAGTAATAATCAGTTCAGCCATTTGCATGCATTTATGACTACTAACATGATTATTTGGTGCTAACCAGACTTGTTATTCCAACCAAAAAAAAAGTTCAAATAGAGAAACATGTGTATGTGAGCATGTATAATTCCATAACACTAACGAATAAACAATTTCAATAAAGAAAATTTTAAGCACATTGAGCTCTCTAATATTACGTTTAAAATGAATACCAACCTTAGCATGGACATATCTCTTTCTCACAACAGCTGATTCTGACTGTGTTAGAGAATGTTGCAAGTCTAAACATTAAAAAATTCTTTATTTTGATTTCCTTCACGGTTTCCTTGATATTTCCTTGAAGTTTTTGAACCTGGTCTCTTACTCTGCAGCCTTTTAGAAAAAGCTCTGCTTTGATAGGCTTTGTTCAAGAAAATAAATAAGGATTTATTATGATTATTCCTTAAGAGCCTTCTTATTCCATACATTTTTTTGGTTGACCAGCATCACTGCAATATTTTGGAATTTGGTTTTAATAACTATATGCTATGATTACGCATTTTTTGTTGTAAAACTAAATTAATGCTACCCTTTTAACATCATATGTAACTTTTTACACTATGTACGTGCACATTCAATATATTTATGCATATAGAAAAGGATCACAATATATTAGCATTTCACCTTCCCACTTATTGTTTAAGCACACGTGATGCAACATTTAACCAATCACATTTCCAATCTAAACCAACTCTCGTGCTCCGTTTGGTGCATAATAGACCAAATCCAAGCTCGTTATGCACAGTGTCCCACTTGAAAACAACTATTTTTTTCATCAACCATGAAAGCCATGTTCTGGAATCATAATTGCCTTCTCACGCGAAGGCATTCTTCCCATTTGCCTGTCATGTAATCTATGCTTCTGCCGTTATTTCAAGGTAAAGTCACATGACAATATTCTTAACCATAATTAAGTCCAGGCAACTCTCCAAGTTTATTATGTTACTTACCCATATATAAGAAGAGATAAAATAGACTGGTCAGCTGTTTTTAAAACAAAGGCAAGGTTTATTTGATGGACGAAATACACCCAACCTGTGCAGTTAATGCCCCGCTATTACCTCATCATATCCCCGCTATGTCATGTAGCGGAATTCTACCACTACACTATTTCCAAATAGCCTATGAAATAGCCTTTCCGCTTTAAGCCCCACTATATTCCGATATATCCCATTATTTTAATTATATTCTGCTATTTCTGCTATACCTTCTATAAAAGAAATGAATTTAAAAATGAAATTTATATATTATAAATATATAAAATTAGTTTTTAATGTAATTTTTAACTATATTTTTAAAATAGACTATACTGCAATATTCTATTAAATTTAATAAAGCTAAATAAAAGTTTACATTTGTTTGCATATAATTTTATTTAAAATTAATAACGTACTAATTATAATTAAGTTGAATGTTAAATTTCGATTTATTTATCATTAATATATTCGTAAAACATTAAATATGAGTTTTATATGCTATTGTGGACTCATCCGCTATATCCCGCTACTTCCTTGCTTTATCCCTGCTACAACTTTTTGTACTTCCGGCACATTGGATCCGCTGAGCACTTCAATGAATAGCTCTTAAAGAACAAGCTTACCAAACAGATATGGAGGAAAATAAAGGAATATTAATAACCGACAATCAAGTAAATTTTGGACCTCTAAACAATTAATCAAATGCAATAATTGAAGTATTTTAGGTTATAGAGAAACGAAATATAAAGTAAGAAAAAGAGTCTGAATCCGAAAGTGATGAGAAATGATCAATAATCTCATTTTGAAAAGGTAAATATTCTTTTTAACGTTATACTATTTCCATTAAAAATGATATGTTATGCAAATACGATATGTATCGCGTAGTCTTTTCATGTTATGCCATAATCATAGCCCTTTTATGTTCTACTATATTGTTTGTCTGTAATAGGTACTACAGATATGTTGTCACGTAGACGTACCTTTTTCACATTCAGGTTTGCTTCTTCCTCGCAGACAAGGACTAGTCCTCCTGCGGGTAGTGATGGAGGTGGTCCATCACAGGAGCTAGCGCGTCAAGTGGTTTGGGGCAACTTAAAGAAAATGGAGGATAAATATTAAGTTTCAAAATCAAATTGTATTTCTGTACAATATATTACAAATATATATATATATATATATATATATATATATAGTGGTCATGAAATATGAAAAAAAGTCATTTTTAACACAGTGGATTTGAGTTAGAGCCATCTAACATAGTTCTTGGGATATCGCGACAAACATATGAGAGTCACATGATGGCATGCTGACCTAAATGGACGTTAATTCCAGATAACATGAAGGAGACTATTTGCCATGACTTTTTGGCACGTGTGTTATATCAATTATTACACTATGTAGTCATGTACACTAATTTGCTATATATTTTACTTCTTAGGTTTAAGTATCAATTCATGTTTATAAGGAACACTTTTTGCATTTTAAAGTTATTTATAGAATACTTTATACATTGCCATGTTGTTTACATAACACTTTATATAATGTCATGTTATTTGTAAAACATGTTTATTAGGTAAATTTATATAATGTCACTTTATACATTAGGAACATGTTATATCAATTAATATTTATAGGATATGATCTATTGGGGAAAAGTTTCCCAAAAAACGCCTTGGGAATAAAACCCAGCCTTGCGGAAAAAACATATAGGAACGGATTGATCGTGAGGCAAAACAAACAGCAGATGGTCACCAGCAAAACAATCACAGATCAAGCAATAAAAGAAAGAACACTAGAAATTTATATTGGTTCCACTAACATTTTGTTAGTGTACGTCCACTCGGTGAGAGGAGATTTTATTACTTTTCTAAATAAGAAAATGTTACAAGACTAGTAATAGAGAAGAAGAAGTACAACTTTTAGAGATGCATCTCACATTTTGAGATGACGCATACATTTACTTAATCCCTATCCTTATATAAGGATTAATACTTGGGGTTGAAGTAATTGATTTATGGTTATAAATCAATGCCTAATTAATTTATTTGCTCCCAATCAGAGAATTAATTCCTTACTTCAATATCCAAAAAAAAAACTTCTTCATATTCTTCCACTTATGTAGGTAATTTATTGACCTATCTAATTTTACAAAAAAGGCAATAAATTTTCCGATATCTTCCAAATCTTATGCAGTTGGAAATATTATATTACTCAAATTAACAATATTTCCCAAATCTTCTCTAAATGGAAATATTGTATCACCATAATCAATAATATCTTCCAAATCTTCTGCAAATTGAAATATTGTATCACAAAATCTAACAATCTCCACCTTGATACTATATTTCTTTGAAAGCATACCAACTCCACCTATATCCTCTTAATCTAAGCATCTTCTCGGACAGGCTACCATGGTTAGTTCCCCCAATGAGCTTCGGTATGGCCATCACCCATTGCATTTTGTCAACAAACTCCGGCAACGCCATCGCTTGCCAACAAAGTGTTCAAAGTACCACCTTCATGTAAGGCCTATCAATCTTTACCATGAAAACAAAAGTTTCCCTAAACCATCTCAACTCTCTCCCCACACCGCGCCATGGCGTGGCACATAGCATTTCGATAAGTGATTCCAGCTCGAGCAATGCACAAATTTAACAGTCTGCAAACACTTATGCATATCCACTGCTTTCTCCTTTGATCTCTGACCAACTTCAGACGATCCATTCTTCCGCTTATCAAGCATATCCTTTTAGCAAAATTCCACCTTGTTGAAGCTTTCCCCTTTGATCATATTCTTCCTATAAGGAACTCAAAGTCCCTTCTCGTATGCCTAGCTTTGACAGCTTTTCCGCGAGAACTGTAGACTCCAACCCTTGACTCTCCAAGTATAGTGCTTCCCTTCAGGAGATACAAATTATGAAACATATCTCCCTTCATTACTACAAATGCACCCTTATAAACCCTTAGACTATCCTTATCAATAGTCACCTCGCATGCTTTGGACGCCAACTTCCCAAGAGATATCATTGACTTCTGAAGACGTGGAACATAACGGACACCTGTCAAGGTGCGTATTACCCCGTCATACACGCGAATCTGCACAATACCTTCGCCCATAACTCTACAATTAGAATCATTTCCCATAAGAATCAGTTTCCCTCCTTTTCTTTTAAAAGAACTGAAATAATTCTTATTATGTGTCATATGAAAAGACGCCCCTGTGTCTAGCAACCAATGGTGTGATACATCTGATACTACCACTGACAACAAGTCATTAGACAAAACTTCCTCCATCGCAATCGATGAATTTCCAACATCAATTTTTTTCTTTAAGTCCGAACAATCTCTCTTCCAATGGCTTGGTTTCTTGCAAATGTAGCACTTCCCATCTCTTGATTTTATTTTCGCTTCTTCTCCCATCTCTCCATACCAGTTAATAAGGCTTCCGTACTACTTCCTCCTCTACCTTCATTCAACCCCATCATCTGATCCCTTAAGTCCTCAGATAGAAGACCTGCCTTCACATCAAGATGTGCCTTCACTGAAGTACCCTCTCTCATTCACATGGTTAAATACATCTTCAGAAAAATCAGATGGTTGGTTAGTGACTTCTTTAAATAAAGTTTTTCCATCTTGGTCCAAATGTCCTTAACAGCGGTCTTACCGCTAATCTCTAAAATGACATTTTCTCCTATTGCTAACTGTAAAGTATTAAATGCCCATTGTTCTAACTCCTTCCTTTCCACGGCTGAAATATCATCCATCAACTCCTCAGGAGAAAACACCACAGGATGAACATTATTCCTCATCAGAACAGCTTTCAACCTCCGTTGCCACTTCTCGAAGTCTTTATCCCCATTTTATCTTTCTGTTGCTAACTGAGATCCTACTGCCATATATGTCCCATTAACATACGACCTTGATACAATTGTTGAATTCTCCTCATCTCCTGCCATAATGCCTAACAACCTTTCTCAATCAACCTCGTAGCTCTGATACCAATTGTTGGGGAAAGTTTCCCAAAAAAGGCCTTGGGAATAAAACCCAACCTTGCGAAAAAATCAAATAGGAACGGATTGATGGTGAGGCAAAACAAACAACAGATGGTCACTAGCAAAACAATCATGCATCAAGCAATAAAAAAGAACACAAGAAATTTATAGTGGTTCCACTAACGTCTTGTTAGTGTACGTCCACTTGGGAAGAGGAGATTTTATTACTTTTCTAAATAAGAAAATATTACAAGACTGATAATAGAGAAGAAGAAGAAGTACAACTTTTAGAGATGCACCTCACATATTGAGATGATGTATACATTTACTTAATCCCTATCCTTATATATGGATTAATACTTGGGGTTGAAGTAATTGATTTATGGTTATAAATCAATGCCTAAATAATTCTCCAATTTATTTGCTCCCAATCAGAGAATTAATTCCTCACTTCAATATCCCAAAAAAAAACTTCTTCATATTCTTCCGCTTATGTAGGTAACTTATTGCCCTATCTAATTTTACAAAAAAGGCAATAAATTTTCTGATATCTTACAAATCTCCTACAGTTGGAAATGTTATATTACTCAAATTAACAATATTTCCCAAATCTTCTCTAAATGGAAATTTTGTATCACCATAATCAATAATATCTTCCAAATCTTCGGTAAATGGAAATATTGTATCACGAAATCTAACATGATCCATTCATGTTTATATATTTATAACAATGTATAACTCTTATTTTCTCAAACGTGCAGGGTTCAATGGACCATTAAGATGCTGATATTTTCGTCGTACAGTGTCAATGGAGTAATATAATTGCAAAGATCTATAGGAAAACTATAAATATCCTAAAAACAGCCGAAAGAAGTCGAATTAGATGAGCACTTGTAACGACCTAAAATTTTAGTCAATTTAAAAATTGAATAAATAATATTCGATAATTTAATATTATTTTAATAGCCTAAAAATAGACATTTTGCAAACATTCTTGGATTTTGACGAAATCAGTTCCATTTGATCTGAAAAGTTAAATTATTATAAGATTTGAAATTTTGTATAAATCAGAGTTAGTACGTGAGCGTGCGCAATATAAATGTGTATCGGAAAATCAGTTGAAATTTAATAATAGCTCAGAAATCAGCTATTTTTCAAACAGTCTTAGAATTTGCCGAGTCCAGTTTCATTGGATCTATATCGATGAAATATAATTCGATTTTAAATTTTGTATCGATCAGACTTACGTTTTGATCGTACGAGCTGAAAACGTATAAACGTCGTTTAATTAAGCAAAGCATAAAATAAATCAAATCACTAATTCCTAAATCTCATCCGTCCTTGACACCTAACCATCAGTTACTTACACTCCACTTAAGCATGATGGCATGCCATGTAATGATGGTTTAGTGCCACAAAAGATAAGAAAGTGGTACAAAATATTAGGCAAGCATTTAACTTAGTACCTTTAGTAGAAATTGTCAACAAGTCCATTACTTCACCACCAAGCTATCTCCCCTTGTGTTGACACCTCACCATGGCATTTTGCACGTTAAACCCTTGCATTTGTGCAAAGATAGAGCCACTTCCATTAACATTTCCTTCCTTTTCTTCTTCCTTTTTTCTTTTTCTCTCTCCTCCCCTCACACTTGTGGACCCAACCCATAACCTCCCCCTTACCTGTTACGTCAGGCGCAACCTCCCCCCTTGTCATGGGCCATCTCTCTCCTAAACTCCTCCACATCCCTTAAACCTCTAAAAGCCATCTCCTTTACCCCCTTCACCTCAAACTCCAACACCAAAACCTGACCCCACAAGCACCCCCCGGCATTACCAGCTCAACACGTGGACCCCACCTCCTTGGCTAAGCCCCCCCTTGCTAAAAATCCCGCGTTTATCCCCTTAAACACTCAAAGCTTCCACCTTTCCACTTCTAAATACAAACGAAGGTATATCTTGAGTTAGTAGCGATGTTGAGTTAAAAGAGTGGTTGGTTTGCTTGCCAAGTGAACTTCGAGGTAGTAGTGAAGTAAAGGTGTCTTACGTTTAAAGTTATGAAGGAGTGGTGTAACACCCCACCTCCGCTAGGGTCACTCACAAAGGGAATGCACTAGTTTTGGTGGAGTATTATCCAGGTAAACATACACAGAGATATCACAAGGCAGAATATAAATAAAGCAGCGGTAGAAAATAAAATCGAATTTCATTACTTTCAAGAAAAGAGTCAAAACCTCATATTTTCAAAGTACAAATTATTCCATTACATCAAGTTATAAATAAAGAAGCATAAACTTAAGATAACAAAGGTAAATTATTCCCCAAAAATAGCAGAAGTGCGGCCATAGCATAGCTCAAGACCAAACCGTACATGAGCTGACAGAAAGCAAGCTAAATCCAAGCTAAGAGCTAGCGTTTCCTCCCTGAGAACCTAGGGGGGGACGAAAGAAAAAGAGGCGAAAGAAAAAGGGTCAGTCATAAAGACTGGTAAGTCCTAGTGACTTTCAGTATAAAAACTAGTAAAGTTAACAAGACATGAGTAAACGGAAAGTAAACATATGGATGATAATAAGTCTAGCAAGTTAACAAGATAAATCAAGTCTAGCATCGCATATTCAAGATTCGTTGCACCAACTGCACTAGTATTCTAACCCATGTCAAGTATTAACCATGAAATGATCCCTTGGCCCAATATCATGAAATGACCCATTACGGGATCCTACAGTACGACCTACTAATCGATCGGCTCCCTACAAGTTCTAGCTCGTCATGTGTCTGTTTCATACGGCCCAATCACGAAATGTAGTCACCTGTGCTAGGTCCACCATAGGGTGTATCAAGCCCTAGGGTGCCAACCACCGACACGAATCAAGCAAGCACAGTGTAAACCTACTGGTGCCCAATGCCTGCTTTTTCAACTCCGGACTACGTGCATGACCATAGTTCGCCTGAACCTACAATGGCGCACCTACTCAGCCGTCGTTTCGGTCGCTTACAATCAGCCCAGTAATCGTGCCCCACCCTTCCTAGTCCCTTGGTATCGTGATACATCTAAGTGGGTTACTGCTGAAAAGGACCGCGTAACTAGGGTTTCTAATGGGTTAAGTGTTGTCATTCAAATTCGTGACTTAACCCTATCCAAATCATGTATCAAGTTGGTTAAGTGTGTTCAAGCGGTTCACGACTTAACCCTATCAAATCATCGTGTCAAATTGGTTAAGTATATTCAAGTGGTTCATGACTTAACCCTACCCTGTAGCATAAATTCATTAATGCACCCCAATCTCTCACATTAGACTAGTTGTTGTGGTCACTGGATTTGCCGGGCGGTTTCGGGCAGATTTACACCACAACATAGTCTAACCTCGGCTTTTAGGTGCGATATGACCAACTACCCACATTGGATCCTATTGTTTGCAGTCACTGGATTCGCCGGGCGGTTCCGGGCAGAATTACACTGCAAACTCAACCCAACCTCGAGTTGGCCATTTTCAAGTTTATTCTAAGTGTCATGTCCAGGTTCAAGTTTCGAGTCTAAATTCATGTCAAGTTTTCATGTCATGTTTCATGTCAAATAGTGTCAAGTTCATGTCCCTATCCAGGTTCAAGTTAAAACAATGTTCACGTTTCAAGTTTATAGTAAATTCAGGTTTGCCTAAACTATAGTAAATTCAGGTTTGCCTAAACTACCCAAATCGTATTCCCATCGCACGTGAATTCGAATCGACACAAACAAATCTAATTAGGGAATAACATAGAAAGAACGGGCATAAGGTGGCAAAAGTGATTATAAGTCAAGCATGGTATAACTTGAGATAAATGACTACAACAATACTGGCATATGGAATAGTGGTCTTAAATATCTAACCTAGCAAAATAGGGTGATAGTCATGGTAACAGTTGACATAAGATAATAACCCCAAACTTGTGGATAACAACTAGTTCAACATCACAGGCATGTTAACATCATGGACATGAGGGGTTTAGGTTTACAACATGTTTAGGCCCCAAATCAATTTCATATAAATATTCCCACAAGTTAAGATTCAAGGTGAATAGATCCCAGGTGAATAATAGTAGATCCAAAAGGAACAATAATAGACCCAAGATATACAATGACAGATCCAAGATAATTATCATACTTAGGTTCAATTTCAATTTACAACATGTCCATATTAAGTTTAAAGTTTAGATTTAAAAGTAATCGGGGCTTACAGATCGTGGTTTGAGAATTAGAAAACAAAGAGGCGATGCTGAATCTCGAGTCTAACAGAAATCCCCCAAACAACAATACTCTACATGTAGCCTTGTTGGAGAAGAAGCAATTACTTTTTCTCTAACTTTTCAACCAGAGTTTTAGCAGCATAAGACCAGAGAGAATTTGTGTAGAGAGACTAGAGTTAGGGGCCGTTTATATAGGGTCAGAACAACGAATTTAGACAGAAATCGGACTAGAAACATCAGACTGAACTCTGACTCAAAAATGGGCTCGGCAACCAGGTCGACACCCAGGTCGATACCCAGGTCGGCTCTATGGTCGACCTGGTCCTGCGCAGGTCAGCACTATGGTCGAACCCTAGGTCGACCTGGTCCTGGGCGGGAAATTTCCCGCCCAGTCCGTTCTGGGGTTTGAATTCGAAATTTGAATTCGAATTCTGAGCTGTTTTTGAACTTGAAATTTCTGAAACTTTGAAGGGTCATAACTTGGTCATACGGACTCCGATTTTCGAAAACACGGACTAGTTTCCAAGCAGAATTTCGAGACGAACGTAATGGAGTAACCCGTTGTGCTTGATTCTTATTTTAAAAATTAATTATGCTTTGATTTATGCTTATAACACGTTATTAAAATATGGGTTGTTACATTCTCCCCTCCTTAAAGGATTTCGTCCCCGAAATCTCTAAGTTAGAAAGAATATATCCTACCATCCAATCATCCATCTACTCAAAACATCATCCATAAGCAACCATTGTCCTTAAAATATTTCTAGTGCTATATGAACATATGCAGTAAGTGTGTGTATATGTACTTATCTAATGCAAAAGATCAGGCGGTTACTGATTCAGTAAACCTCCTTAATGCAAAATATGTTAGTGTAATGAGTCCAACATGTATGCAAATTCCTAACATAATTTATAATCTCCACATGAGTGCACATAACATTCATTCATATGCAACTTCCAAGTGATAGCATAACAAGTTCCATCCATGTACAAGTATAAGCACTCATGCATATGCAACATGAAAATGTGACTGAGCCGATCTAGTGCCTAACGAGTGTCATGCATCCAATAGCAATAACTTGAAAACACTTGCAACCATTTGCAAACATCAACCATAACATGTTTCCATCACATGTTTACATCCATATGGTTCTACCTAAGGTTCTCAAGATAAGATCGAGAAGATAACAAGGCAAACATAGGTAGTAAAAGCATGTTATGAAAGGTTTTCAAGTTTATAGGAAAAGAGATCGAGAATGTACCCTAAAAAAGAAATGGGTAAAGCGCGCGTATCTTCTCTTCAGTTTCCCAAGTTGCGTCTTCTTGGGCTTCACTCCACTGTACTTTAACTAGCTTGACCCTTAGCTTCTTGATCTCCGTTCCTAAGATACGAATCGGAACTCGCCTCAATGTTGCTTCTTTTTCCACTTCTACGCCTTCAAGGATGCTTGGATCAACCACTTCGGCTGATTCATGTAAGAACTTTAGGAGATGCGAGACATGAAAGACATTGTGTACTTCAGCCAGCCTCTCGAGTAATTCTACCTTATAGGCCATCTGCCCAATCCTCTCAGTGATAGGGAACGGTCCTACGAACCTTGGTGCTAGCTTTCCAACCGCTCCAAAACGAACCACATTGCGTAAAGGAGAAACTTTTATAAAGACCATATCTCCGACTTCGAACTCTAGGTCTGTCCTTCTCTTGTCCGCATAAGATTTCTGTCTATCTTGGGACGTTTTCATCCGTCTTCGTATCAACTCAACCTTCTCAGAAGTGTCCCTTATCATGTCGGGCCCAAGTATAAGTCTGTCTGTCGTCTCCCACCAACAAGTTGGCGACTTGCACGGTCTTCCATATAGGGCTTCGAACGGTGCCATTCCGATGCTAGCTTGGTAACTATTATTATATGCAAACTCCACGAGAGGAAGATGGTCTTCCCAAGTACCACCAAAGTCAAGAATGCATACTCTCAAAAGATCCTCTAGTAACCTATTTACCCTTTCGGTTTGTCCATCCGTCTGCGGGTGATAGGCCATGCTTAAAATCAGTCGTGTATCAATTTCTTCTTGCAGACTATTCCAAAACTGGCTATTGAAAATCGAGTCATGATCACTAACTATACTAGAAGGAACTCCGTGCAACCGTACTACCTCTCGAAGGTAAATAGACGCTAGCCATGATGCAGTCCTCTTGCTTTTCACCGGAATGAAGTGAGCACTTTTCGTGAGTCTATCAACTATGACCCATATGCTAGTATTTCCCTTCCTTGACCTAGGCAGTCCATCCACGAAATCCATCGAGATACTCTCCCATCTCCATGGCGGAACCTCCAAAGGATGTAATATCCCACCGGGCTTCTTCGACTCGGCCTTTACTTGTTGGCACACCATGCACTTTGAAACGAACTCTGCCACGTCCTTTTTCATTCCAGCCTAAAAGAATATGTGTTTCATATCTCTGTACATCTTATCCCCTCTGGGATGTATAGTCATCTTCGAGTGGGGCGCCTCTTTGAGAACTTTATTTACTAATTCTCCCACTTGTGGGACACATAGCCTTCCATCGCGCCTTAGCCATCCCTTGTCATCTATGGCATACCTATCGAGGTGACTTGATGTCTCACCACTAATCAACTTGTTCATAATCTCGACTATCTGTGGGTCTTCCTTCTGTGAAGTCCCTACTTGATCTAGAAGTGTGGGTCTTAACTCAAGAGATGCTAACGTAATAGTATATGACTCAACAGCAGGTGTAAAATAAAAGGTTGCTATAAACTCTAGACTTTTCCTTTCAACAAACAAGGGGCTCAAGGTCAACCTTTTCCTACTTAGCGCATCTGCCACCACGTTACCCTTGCCAGGGGTATAAACTATATCGAAGTCATATGATGCCAAGAATTCCATCCACCACTGTTTTCTCAGATTCAAATCTTTCTGTGAGAAGAGGTACTTAAGCGATTTGTGGTCGGTATACAGCTTGAACCTCTCCCCTAGAAGATAATGGCGCCAAGATTTAAGTGCAAAAACGATCGCCGCCAACTCCAAGTCATGTGTGGGATATTCTTCTCATGAACTTTAAGTTGTCTACCCCCGTAGCAAATCACTTTCCCTTCTTGCATTAGGACTGCGCCTAATCCCGTGCCACATGCATCTGTGTACACCGTAAACATCTTACTTCCGTTGGGTAATGCCAAAACTGGAGTTGTGGTGAGGACTCTCTTGAGTCTCTGAAAAGCAATCTCACATTCTATGTCCAATGCAAACGCTAGGTTTTTCTTCGTTAACCTAGTAAGAGGGGCTGAAATCTTAGCGAAGTCCTTAATGAACTTCAAATAGTAACCTGCCAAACCGAGAAAGCTTCTCACTTCAGTTGCGCTCTTAGGAACTTTCTAGTCTTGCACCGCAACTACCTTTGCGGGGTCCACGGCTATGCCTTGCTTAGAAACTACATGTCCAAGAAACCGAACTTCCTTCCTCCAAAAATGGCATTTGGAGAACTTAGCCTTTAACTGGTGTGCTCTAAGCGTATCCATGACTTTCTTGAGATGTCTAACATGCTCTTCTTCATCCTTTGAGAAGATCAAAATATCGTCTATGAAAACCACTACAAACTTGTTAAGGAACTCCCGAAACACCCTACTCATCAAATCTACAAAGTACGCGGGTGCATTCGTTAATCCAAACGGCATGATGAGCCACTCGAAGAACCCATCTGGAGTCCTAAACACAGTTTTGTCAATGCTATCTTCAACCACTCTAAGCTGATGGAATCCTGTGGCTAGATCGAGTTGAGAGAAAACATATGCTCCCACAAGCTGGTCAAACAAATCGTCGATTCTTGGTAGTGGGTGTCTATTTTTCTTAGTTAGCTTGTTTAACTCACGATAATCTGCGGATAGACGAAGCGAACCATCCGCCTTAGTAGCGAATACCACCGGAGCACCCCATTCAGAAATGCTTCGTCTTATGAAATTTTTCTCAAGCAACTCCTTAACTTGTTTACTGAGCTCTCTTCTTTCTCGGGGGCCATGTGCCTAACGGGCAATGAAACTGGCTTGGCATTATCAACAAGATAAATACGGAAATCTATCTCGCGTTTAGGGGGTAACCCCTTCACCTCATCAAAGACATCTGGATATTCTCGGACCACTCTTACAGATTGCAAATTGTCGATGGACGAGTCAAGAGATTCAAGATAACACAACATGACCGGACCCTTAGGGTTACAAGAAATTTCAAGGGTATTACCAAGGCGAGTCGTGAGCCTCACTACCCTTCGTTCACAATCAAGAATGGCTCCATAATTGGACAGCCAATCCATACCTAAGATCAAACTGTATCCTATAAATTCGAGAACATAAGCATTACACGTGAATTCTACGCTTAAGATAGAAATCCTCAAATCTACACACATCATAGAAAAATGAGCGGAGCCCCCAATTGGATTTGAAACACTAACGGGATCCTCAACTAGACTAGTACTTAGGTGCAGATTTTCAACAATATCAGAAGAAATAAAAGTATGCGATGCGCCAGAGTCAAATAAGGTTCAAACAGGAAAGTCAGAAATGTAAACAAGGCTTTCTACATAAATATTACTACCTCGGTCAAGAGATGGAGTGGTGTTGAGTGCATGCAACTACCCTCCAAAAGGTCCTGCTCGCTGGGTCTGCCCTTGCCCCTGTCCTTGCTTCTTAGGGCAATCCTTGCTGATGTGTCCAATATCTTCACAATGAAAGCATTCACCCAACTTTCTCTTCTTCTTTCTACAGTCCTTGGCTATATGCCCCGTAATCCCACAAAAGTTACACTTCCTTGTCTCACGTGCCTTGTTATTATTGTTGTTGTTGCCCTTGTTATTCTTATTGCCTCCCTTCTTGAAGTCAACGTTCTTATTCTGAGTCTCATTAGGCTTAACCTCCTTCTTGCTATTCTTGTCTTCCTCATGAAGTAGAGCCATATCCACCAAGCTTTCAAAGGTCGCCCCCATGGGTATATGAGTTATGGCCAAACTGTGTAGTGGCTCGTTCAATCCTCGAGCAAAGCGTACAACCTTTTTCTGGGCCGTGTTGACCAAGTCCAAACCTAACCGAGCAAGCTGATTAAACCTGTTCACGTACTCCCTAAAAGACATGTCCCCTTGCTTGAGTGCTAGGAACCTCTCCATCTGAAGGTTCTCTTCTGCTGACGATAAGAATATAAGCCCAAACCTCTCTCTAAAGTCTGCCCACGTCTCAACTGGCCTGGTAGCGTTGGTGACTTCCCACCAAAATGCAGCTTCCTCTTTCAACAACCATGATGCCAACTGAACTTTCCTATGATCCTCCACATCGAAGATAATAAACAAGTCTTCAGTCTCCTTTAGCCAGTTTCGTGCCTCAACGAAGGTTTCAGTTCCAACGAAGTTCTTGTCGCCCATTGCTTTAAAGTCCTTGCATATTTTGGCAAAGTCGGTACCAGGAGGAGGAGGAACCGCGACCACTGGGGGAGGAGGAGGAGGGATGTCTGTCGGGCCCGCGCCGTTGGCCCTAGCTTCTAAGTACCTTCGGAACCATGCAGGTACGGGTACTCCCTCAGGAAGGTTAAGATCAGACATGCTGAAAAACGAAAAGAAAAAGATTCAAACGGGGAAACAAAGGAAAGTGCTAATGGCTTTTGGGGAATAGCCTTTTTAAACATAAAACTTTTATTGAAAAATGCTTCTTTATAAACGGTTTTGGAAAATAGTTTTAGAAGGTTTTTAAAACTTTTGCCCCGTCTGGTAACCTTCTGCTCTGATACCAAATGTAACACCCCCACCTCCGCTAGGGTCACTCACAAAGGGAATGCACTAGTTTTGGTGGAGTATTATCCAGGTAAACATACACAGAGATATCACAAGGCAGAACATAAATAAAGCAGCGGTAGAAATTAAAAACCGAATTTCATTACTTTCAAGAAAAGAGTCAAAACCTCATATTTCCAAAGTACAAATTATTCCATTACATCAAGATCTAAATAAAGAAGAATAAACTTAAGATAACAAAGGTAAATTATTCCCCAAAAATAGCAGAAGTGCGGCAATAGCTTAGCTCAAGACCAAACCATACATGAGCTGACAGAAAGCAAGCTAAATCCAAGCTAAGAGCTAGCGTTTCCTCCCTGAGAACCTGGTGTGGGGGGGGGGGGGAACGAAAGAAAAAGAGGCGAAAGAAAAAGGTCAGTCATAAAGACTGGTAAGTCCTAGTGACATTCAGTATAAAAACTAGTAAAGTTAACAAGACATGAGTAAACGGAAAGTAAACATAGGGATGATAATAAGTCTGGCAAGATAACAAGATAAATCAAGTCTAGCATCGCATATTCAAGATTCGCTGCACCAACTGCACTAGTATTCTAACCCATGTCAAGTATTAACCATGAAATGATCCCTTGGCCCAATATCATGAAATGACCCATTACGGGGTCCTACAGTACGACCTACTAATCGATCGGCTCCCTACAAGTTCTAGCTCGTCATGTGTCTGTGTCATACGGCCCAATCACGAAATGTAGTCACCTGTGCTAGGTCCACCATAGGGTGTATCAAGCCCTAGGGTGCCAACCACCGACACGAATCAGGCACGCACAGTGTAAACCTACTGGTGCCCAATGCCTGCTTTTTCAACTCCGGACTACGTGCACGACCATAGTCCGCCTGAACCTACAATGGCGCACCTACTCAGCCGTCGTTCTGGTCGCTTACAATCAGCCCAATAATCGTGCCCCACCCTGCCTAGTCCCAGGGTATCGTGATACATCTAAGTGGGTTACTGCAGAAAAGGACCGCGTAACTAGGGTTTCTAATGGGTTAAGTGTTGTCATTCAAATTCGTGACTTAACCCTATCCAAATCATGTATCAAGTTGGTTTAGTGTGTTCAAGCGGTTCATGACTTAACCCTATTAAATCATCATGTCAAATTGGTTAAGTATATTCAAGTGGTTCATGACTTAATCCTACCCTGTAGCATAAATTCATTAATGCACCCCAACCTCTCACATTAGACTAGTTGTTATGGTCACTGGATTTGTCGGGCGGTTCCGGGCAGATTTACACCACAACATAGTCTAACCTCGGGTTTTTAGGTGCGATATGACCAACTACCCACATTGGATCCTATTGTTTGCAGTCACTGGATTCGCCGGGCGGTTCCGGGCAGATTTACACTGCAAACTCAACCCAACCTTGGGTTGGCCATTTTCAAGTTTATTCTAAGTGTCATGTCCAGTTTCGAGTTTCGAGTCTAAATTCATGTCAAGTTTTCATGTCATGTTTCATGTCAAATGGCGTCAAGTTCATGTCCCTATCCAGGTTCAAGTTATAACAATGTTCACGTTTCAAGTTTATAGTAAATTCAGGTTTGCCTAAACTACCCAAATTGTATTCCCATCGTAGTGAATTCGAATCGGCACAAACAAAACTAATTAGGGAATAACATAGAAAGAACGGGCATAAGGTGGCAAAAGTGATTATTAGTCAAGCATGGTATAACTTGAGATAAATGGCTACAACAATACTGGCATATGGAATAGTGGTCTTAAATATCTAACCTAGCAAAATAGGGTGATAGTCATGGTAACAGCTGACATAAGATAATAACCCCAAACTTGTGGATAACAACTAATTCAACATCGTAGGCATGTTAACATCATGGACATGAGGGGTTTAGGTTTACAACATGTTTAGGCCCCAAATCAATTTCATATAAATATTCCCACAAGTCAAGATTCAAGATGAATAGATCCCAGGTGAATAATAGTAGATCCAAAATAATAGATCCAAAAGGAACAATAATAGACCCAAGATATACAATGACAGATCCAAGATAACAATCATACTTAGGTTCAATTTCAATTTACAATATGTCCATATTAAGTTTAAAGTTTAGATCTAAAAGTAACTGGGGCTTACAGATCGTGGTTTGAGAATTAGAAAACAAAGAGGCGGTGTTGAATCTCGAGTCTAACAGAAATCCCCCAAACAGCAATACTCTACACGTAGCCTTGTTGGAGAAGAAGCAATTCCTTTTTCTCTAACTTTTCAACCAGAGTTTTAGCAGCATAAGACCAAAGAGAATTTGTGTAGAGAGACTAGAGTTAGGGGTTGTTTATATAGGGTTAGGCCAGCGAATTTAGATAGAAATCGGACTAGAAACATCAGAGTGAACTCTGACTCAAAAATGGGCTCGGTAACCAGGTCGACACCCAGGTCGACTCTATGGTCGACCTGGTCCTGGGCAGGTCGACACTATGGTCGACCCCCAGGTCGACCTGGTCCTGGACGGGAAATTTCCTGCCCTGTCCGTTCTGGGGTTTGAATTCAAATTTTGAATTCGAATTATGAGCTGTTTTTGAACTTGAAATTTCTGAAACTTTGAAGAGTCATAACTTGGTCATATGGACTCCGATTTTTGAAAACTCGGACTCATTTCCAAGAAGAATTTCAAGACGAACGTAATGGCGTAACCCGTTGCCCTTGATACTTATTTTAAAAATTAATTCTGCTTTGATTTATGCTTATAACATGTTATTAAAATACGGGTTGTTACAAGTGGACCCCTCAGTGAGAAATCTAAACTTTTAAATATAGTTGTGAGAAACTATGCACTTAAATGGTTAAGCAGTTAATGGTTATTAATATTTGTAAGTTGGTAGTGGTTAACTCTAGGTTCATCCGAAAGCTCTAATTAAATTGAAATTCTATATAAACAACCTAATACTCAACCTAAAATCACACAAAAATAATATTGGAACTGTCATGCCGTCAATAGAGAACTTGGAGTAGCCGTCACCGCTTTCAATTCAAAGACAAGATAAAATCCTACATCAACATCAAATTAAAACTAATCTAATTCAACGATCTACATCAAAGGCGAGCATTACAACTTTAGAATTCAGATTCCAAAAATCAAGAATTCCTTTTAGTTTGTAAGTTGGTTATTACGTAGATTTAAACGTTCTTTTAAATGAAATCATGACATGTTGTAACTCGAATATAGAATGATGCTTATGTATAAAATAAATAAACTTTGATTCTAATTTATCATAAATTACCGTTGTGATTGATCATGCCTATATGTTTGTGGTGATGAATGTACAAAATTGTATGGTATTATTGGAATCTATTATGATTGGATGATGAACTTATTATGCTAACTTAGTGATGAACATGTCATGTTATAATTTGGTGGTTACTTGCAAGTTTATGATCTAAATCACATGCCTACATGTTTAGATCAACATTTATGTATATTTAGAACTTTGTTAAGTTGAACCTATTTATGTTGCAAGTTGGATTTGTGGCCCTCTTATGTTTTAACACACATAAGTTATCATGCTAAGTTGTGATTTAAATATGTTTATAGTAGTTTTCTTATGTTTTCACATACATAAGTTAATATGCTAAGTTGTGGTTTAAAATTGTGTTTATATGTTAAACCTCCATGTTAGACCTATATCAAGTTTACATGATAATTAGATCCAATTTAGTCACAAGTTCACCCTTACATGTTTAATTAAGTTAGTGATGCTTCTATGCCAAGTTACACATGATAAGTTAAAAGTATGTTTTTTTTGAGGAAAACGGGTGTGTAGCGGGCACTACACAGCCGGATACGCGTAGATGCAAAAGAGCTAGTAATAATATCTGGTTGACAGGCCCAACCAGTAGCAGTCTAAGAACAGACCAAGATGGTCATATATATTACAGTCTAAAGAGTACTATTAAGATGTACATAATGCAACCACAACACCGCTGAGTGATAAGTACACTACCAAAATAGAGCTACATACTTAGACTTCGTTACAACCAGATCACAGAGGAAATAGCGAGCTGCTTTCTTCAGATCCAGGCGAGCGAGGCTGGGGGAGGGAGAGTCTGAAACGAGCATGCCTGGCCGAGCCTGTCCATAATTCGAAGAGATGCAGAATATGAAAACAAGTTCCCCAGAATAACTTTTTGGGTCTTCCGAATACGCATGCATTTCGTTCTAACCAGATACACCAGTAGAAGATCGCTACCAGAGAGTCAGACGAGGGATTAGGGGGATTGTGCTGCCAGTAATCGAAGAAAGAGCAGAAAGAAGGGACGAACCCGAGAATGAATGAGCTAACCGCGGCCCAAACCGCAAAAGAAAAGTCACAATCAAAGAAAAGATGGGTGATGGATTCATTACTCAGGTTACAATCACTAGCCCAACATTTTATGTAATTTATGCGAACACACCACGGGGGTAGCATTGGGAAAACATGAAAATTTCATGGCATAGATTGGTTCATGAAATGGTATATTTGGTACACCATTTATTGTGAGCATAATCAAAAGAATAATTATGGCATGATTAGATTAAGATTAATTTACATATAAAAATTAGACATATATAGAAAATACGTGAATTTAGAAAAGACGAATATGCCTAACCCGAGGTTAGGCTGAGTTGTGGTGTAAAACTACCCGGAAGCGACCTGCACATCCAGTGACCACAACAAGACCTGTCTAATGTGGGTGGTTAGTGCATCAAGCCCAAAAAGGACCCGAGGTTAGACTGAGTTGTGGTGTAAAAATGCCCGGAACCGACTGGCACATCCAGTGACCACAACAAGACCTGTCTGATGTGAGTGGTTGGTGCTTTAATGAATAAATTAAAGCTAAGTCAAGAATGGTAGGGTTAAGTTGATTAAGGAAACACTTAACCAATTCAACATGTTAACTAAACCGATGGGTGGGGTTAGGTAAACTTGGACACTTAACCAAATAAACATGTTAATTAGAAAACCCTAATAAAGGGGACTCATTTCAGCAGCAACCCACATAGATGTATCATGGTACCCTGAACTAGGCAGGGTGAGGCACGATTACTGGGCCAATTATAAGCGGTCAAAAACATCGGCGGTTGGTGCGTCAGTGTAGGTTCCGACGAAGTACGGGCGTGCACGTACTCCGGAGTGAAAAAAGTAGGCACTGGGCATCAGTAGTATACACTATGCATCGTGTCGGGTTGCCACCAGGGGGACTGATATACCCCATGGTGGGACCAGCACAGGTATCTACAGTCAAGCGGGGCCGAATGACACAAGATATGAATGCATGCGAGTAGGAGCCGATCATTAAGAGGATCGTTCGTTATGGATACGTGAGGCTGGTTGAACCAATGGTTAGTGGGTGCAGAGACTATAGTAATGGGTGCGATCACATGTTCATCTTATCTTATATTAGGTTATTGTCCTATGTTATGTTATTACTGTCATGATCCCTTTCCTTGTTTAAATACTAGTAATCACTAACTTACCAGACTTATTGTCTGACCCGTTTTCTTTCGTCCTCTTTTCTTCCGTTTCCCCCTCCCTAGGTCCACAGGGAGGGAATACTCCAGCTTAGTCAGACTCTTTGCAAGCCTCAAGAAAGTAGATGTATGATTGGGACTTTCTTACCTTGGCCATGGCTTTTGGACACTACACTTGGGGATTTTTGCAGTTTTATTTATGGTTTATGCTTCTTTATTAAATAACAAGACAGAAATTATGATGTAATGTTTTGGAAGTTATTTTGAGACAATTTGCTGTAATGCTTTTATATTGAACCACGTATGCAATAAATGTTTGATTTCCGCTGTTTATATTTATCTATCTTGTAAAATTTTCCGTGTCTTGTACCTATAACCCTCCACCAAAGTTAAGGCATTCCCTTTATGAGTGACCTAAATGGAGGTGGGGTGTTTCACTTATTATTAGAGCAAAGGTTTACCAGATCAGAAAAGAGTTTTTAAAAACTATTTTCAAAAGAAATATAAAGAAGCATTTTACGAGAAAAAGGGTTATTTTATTTTAAAATGCATAATCTATGCCCTATCTTTCTATCCTTTGTTTTGAATCTTTTCTTTTTCGTTTCAGCATGTGTGGGAATCTTAACCTTCCAGAGGGTGTGCCGATACCTGGTTGGTTCAAGAGGTACTTAGAGGCTAGGGCCAACGATGCGGGCCCAACAGATATTCCTACTCCTCCAGTTGCAGTGGTTCCTCCTCCTCCTCCTATGCAAATGCTTTCTCAAAGATTTGTAGAGACTTTAGGGCCATGGGTGGAAAGGATTTCAAGGGAACTGAATCATTCGTAGAAGCAAGGAACTGGCTCAAAGAAACTGAGGATCTATTCATTATCTTCGAGGACGATGGGCAGAAGGTACAGTTGGCTGTATGGTTGCTCAAAGACGAAGCGTCCTATTGGTGGGACGTCACTAACGCTAAAAGACCAGTTGAAACATGATGGATTTCATAATAAGGTTTGAGATGAAATTCCTCTCACAAGTTGAACGAAGCTTACAAGTGGAGAAGTTCTTATCTCTTAAGCAAGAAAGTATGACGGTCAAGGAGTACATCAACCAATTCAATCAGCTGGCCCGATTTGGACTGGACTTAGTGAATACTCCTCATGAGAAGGCTCTCCGTTTTGTCAAGGGATTGAGTGAGCCACTTCACAGCCTGGCTATGACCCATGTACCTATGGGGGCTACTTACGAGAGGTTAGTGGACATGGCACTCTTACATGAGGAAGACAAGGGCAAGAAAGAGGCAAAAGTGGAAGTGCCTCAAGAGAAGAAGGTGGAGGGGTCACAGAACAAGAAGGTTGATTATAAGAAAGGCGGGAAGAACAACAAACCCCATGACAAAAGGAAGTGTAATTTTTGTGGCATTCCTGGACATTTGGTCAAAGACTGCAGGAAGAAGAAAAGGAAGATGGGTGGTTGTTTCCATTGTGGAGAAACATGACACATGGCTAAGGACTTCCCAAGGAAGCAAGGGCAGAGAGCTGGACCTTCTTCTGGAGGACAAGTTCACGCTCTCACAGCACCTCCGCAAGAACGAGGTAGAAATATTTCTATCGAAAGTTTAGTCTATCTTTTTGATCATCCTGTTCGTACACTATTTGATTCTGGCACATCGCACTCATTTATATCTACTTCCTTAGTTGAATCTCTGCACCTAGACACCAATATAGTAGAAGATCCCTTGGTTTTTTCAAATCCAATTAGGGGATCGGCTTATTTGTCAATGGTTTGTTTAGATTTGGAAATTTCTATTCTAAGCGTTGGGTTTAGATGTAATGCCTTTGTTTTGGGCTTCACGGGCTATGGATTGATTCCAGGCATGGAATGGCTATCCAGTAATGGTGTCGTCCTCGATTGTGAAAAGAGAATGGTTAGACTCATGACTTTCCTCGGTAACACTCTCGAAATCTCTTGTAATCCCATGAATTCTGTTATGCTAAGTTATCTAGAATCTCTCTTGATGCATCTGTTGAGAACTTGCAGTCTGTAAAGGTAGTCCGTGAATAATCGGATTTGTTTGAAGAGGTAAAGGGCTTACCTCCGAAGCGGGAGATAGACTTCCGCATATACCTCGTTGACAATGCAAAACCTGTTGCCTTACCCATTAGGCACATGGCTCCAAGGGAACGGAAAGAGCTCAGCAAGCAAGTTAAAGAGCTCCGAGAAAAAGGGTTTATAAGGTGGAGTATTTCTAAATGGGGTGCTCCAGTAGTGTTCGCAACTAAAACGGACGGTTCGCTTCGCCTGAGCGTTGATTATAGGGATCTAAACAAGCTGATCAAGAAGAATAGGCATCCACTCCCAAGAATAGACGATTTGTTTGATCAGCTTGTAGGTGCATCGGTTCTCTCCCAATTAGATCTAGCTACCAAGTTTCATCAGCTAAGAGTGGCTGAAGACAACATTGATAAGACCGCGTTCAGAACTCCGGATGGTTTCTTCGAGTGGATTCTCATGCCTTTTGGCTTGACAAATGCACCTGCTTACTTCGTTGATTTGATGAGTGGAGTGTTCAGGGAGTTCCTTAATAAGTTTGTGGTGGTCTTCGTGGACGATATATTGATCTTCTCAAAGAGTGAGGAAGAGCATGCTCAGCACTTAATGGAAGTCATGGATACTCTCCAAATGCCATTTCTAGAGAGAAGAAGCTAGGTTCCTTGGACATGGGTGAAAGCCAAATTCTCCGAATGCCATTTCTGGGGAGAAGAAGTTAGGTTCCTTGGACATGTGGTGTCCAAAGAGGGGTTAGCTGTGGATGCCGCAAAAGTGGTTGCTGTGCAAGATTGGAAGGTTCCGCGGAACGCAACCGAAGTCCGAAGCTTTCTCGGGCTAGCAGGCTTTTATCGAAAGTTCATCAAAGATTTTGTAAAAAATCTCAGCTCCACTTACAAGGTTAACAAAGAAGGACCTAGCTTTCAATTGGGATTTGGATTGCGATATTGCCTTCCAACGATTAAAGAGGGCTCTGACAACAGCCCCAGTTCTGACATTGCCAGATGGGAGCAAGATGTTCACCGTATACACGGAGGCCTGTGGTACGGGACTGGGTGTTGTCTTGATGCAAGAAGGAAAGGTAGTAGCTTATGGGGGAAGACAATTGAAAGTACATGAGAAAAACTACCCAACCCACGATCTAGAGTTGGCTGCCATTGTTTTTGCGCTTAAGTCTTGGCGCCATTATCTCCTAGGTGAGAAATTTGAATTGTACACTGACCATAAATCGTTGAAGTATCTTTTCTCGTAGAAAGATCTCAACTTAAGGCAACAAAGATGGATGGAGTTTCTTGCTTTGCATGATTTTGAGATTTCCTACACTCCGGGCAAGGGCAATGCAGTAGCAGATGCCTTGAGTAGAAAGAAACTGACCTTAAGCCCTCTCTTTGTAGAAAGGCAAAGCTTGGAGTACATAGCCAACTCCGGCTTTAGGCCCTCCTCTGAATTTGTACCTGGCCTATTAGCAACGTTGGAAGTGTGGCCTACGCTTTTGGACTCAATAGGGATCGCGCAACGTGAAGACCCTCAACTAGTTGATATAATAGATAAGCTGATTAGGGGTGAGACTTCGAGTCACCTCAATAGATACTCCATCGATGGTAAGGGATGGTTGAGACAGGATGGAAGACTATGCATCCCACAAGCAAGGGATTTGGTGAAGAAGGTTCTTGAAGAGGCACACCATTCCAAGTTGACCATACACCCCGGTGGAGACAAAATGTACAAAGACATAAAAAGGGTTTTCTTTTGGAGCGGCATGAAAAGAGATGTAACTGAATTCGTCTCCAAGTGCATGATATGCCAGCAAATCAAGGCGGAACAGAAGAAGCCAAGAGGTCTTCTTCATCCTCTAGAGGTCCCACAATGGAAATGGGATAGCATTTCAATGGACTTTTTTGACGGGTTGCCTAGGTCAAGGAGGGGCAATACCAGTATTTGGGTAATAGTGGACAGGCTCTAAAAAAGCGCCCACTGTATACCCGTCAAGAGTAGAAGGACTGCCTCATCTCTAGCATCCATATATCTTAAAGAGATAGTTCGACTCCATGGGATACCCTCCAGCATAGTGAGTGATCGAGATCCTATCTTCACGAGCGAGTTTTGGAAGAGTTTAAAAGAGGTTATAGGCACACAGTTATGCTTAAGCACGGCCTATCACCCCTAAACCAATGGCCAGACGGAAAGAGTCAACAGAGTATTAGAAGACCTCTTGATATGCATTCTTGACTTCGGAGGTACATGGAGGATCATTTACCTTTTAGTGGAATTCTCTTACAACAGTAGCTACCAAGCCACCATAGGCATGACTCCTTTCGAAGCGTTATATGGAAGACCGTGCCGGTCACCAACTTGCTGGTGGGAGTCCACAGACAAACTCATACTTGGGCCAGACATGATTAGAGAAACTTCAAAGAAAGTGGACTTGATACAAAGAAGAATGAAGACTACCCAAGATAGACAGAAGTCCTACGCAGACAAAAGAAGAACCGACCTTGAGTTCGAAGTTGGAGACAAGGTGTTCCTTAAAGTATCTCCTTTGAGAAACGTCGTTCGCTTTGGATCCGCAGGAAAGTTAGCACCAAGATTTGTAGGGCCATTCCCTATCATCAAGAAAATTGGGAAGATGGCTTATAGGGTATAGCTGCCCAAAAGATTGGCTATAGTTCATAATGTCTTTCATGTTTCTCACCTGCGAAAGTGCTTACATGAGTCTGCGGAAGTGGTGGAACCAAGCGTGCTAGAGGAAGTAGAAGTTGAACGAGAAGCAAATGTGAGGAGAGTTCCAACCCGTATCTTGGGAACAGAAGTCAAAAATCTACGCAATCATGAAGTCAAGCTTGTCAAAGTTCAGTGGAGCGACGCCGAGGAAGACGTGACTTGGGGAACTGAGGACAGAATACGTGCAGCCTACCCTTTTCTTTTTGAGGGTACATCTTTGATCTCTTTTTCCTTAAGTTTATGCTTGTATCTATCTATTTAGGTATATCTCCATGTCCTTATCCTTATCTTATCCTTAGGTAGAAACCTATTTGGATGTAAACATGTGATTGAAACATGTTATGGTTTATGGTTGCAAGTGGTTGCAAGTGGATTGCTAGTGGTTGCTCGTGGATGCATATACACACACATTAGGTATTAGATCGGCTCAGTCACTTTCGTATTGCATATGCATATATGTATTTGTATATGGATTGAAACTTGATGTGTTATCATATGGATGTTGCATTTGTATGAATGATTGTGCACTTATGTAGGAAATTTTGAGTAGGAAAAATTGCATGCATAACGGACTTATGGCACTGACATAATTTGCATTAAGCAGGTCAACTGAATCAGTAGACCGCCTGATCTTGCATTATATAAGGACATGTACACACACTATGCATATGATCATGAAGCATTAGAGGTCTTTTAAGTACAATGGACGCCTGTGTTTGATGGCTGAGTAGATGGGTGATTGGACAGTAGTATATAAGTTCTTCTCTACTTGAAGATTTCGGGGACGAAATCCAAAAAGGAGGGGAGAATGTAACACCCCGTATTTTCTGTTAACGTTATAATAACGAATTAAAAAATATTTAATTTCAAATGTGAGAATTAAGGGAAACGGATTACGCCATTGCATTCGTCTCGGAATTCTGCTTGAGATAGAGTCCGAGTTTGCGTGAATTGGACTTTGTATGAAGAAGTTATGGCCTTCAAAAGTTTCAGAAATTCAAATAAATTCAAACAACTCGAAACCGGATTCAAAATTCAAAACAGAAGTCAGAAGCGGCTAGGCGGGAAAATTCCCGCCTAGGACCCAGGTCGACCAGGGGGTCGACCCTAGTGTCGACCTCCCCTCTACAGGTCGACCTGGGGGTCGACCTGCCCCCCTCGGCCAGATCTGAATTTCGACGACTTCTGACTTGTTGCTGAGTCACCAGGGTTTCTGGATAGTTCTGATCTGGTCTGAATGGTTGTGGTTAACTCTAGGTTCATCCGACAGCTCTAATTAAATTGAAATTCTATATAAACAACCTAATACTCAACCTAAAATCACATAAAAACAATCTTGGAACTGTCATGCCGTCAATAGAGAACTTGGAGTAGCCGTCACCGCTTTAAATTCAAAGACAAGATAAAAGCCTACATCAACATCAAATTAAAACTAATCTAATTCAACGATCTGCATCAAAGGCGAGCATTACAACTTCATAATTTAGATTCCAGAAATCAAGAATTCCTTTTAGTTTGTAAGTTGGTTATTACATAGATTTAAACGTTCTTTTAAAGGAAATCATGACATGTTTTAACTCGAATATAGAATGATGCTTATGTATAAGATAAATAAAGTTTGATTCTAATTTATTTTAAATTACCGTTGCGATTGATCATGCCTATGTGTTTGTGGTGATGAACGTACAAAATTGTATGGTATTATTGGAATCTATTATGATTGGATGATGAACTTATTATGCCAACTTAGTGATGAACATGTCATGTTATAATTTGGTGGTTACTTGCAAGTTTATGATCTAAATCACATGCCTACATGTTTAGATAAACATTTATGTATATTTAGAACTTTGTTAAGTTGAACCTATTTGTATTGCAAGTTGGATTTGTGGCCCTCTTATGTTTTAACACACATAAGTTATCATGCTAAGTTGTGATTTAAATATGTTTATAGTAGCTTTCTTATGTTTTCACATACATAAGTTAATATGCTAAGTTGTGGTTTAAAATTGTGTTTGTATGTTAGACCTATATCAAGTTTACGTGATAATTAGATCCAACTTAGTCACAAGTTCACCCTTACCTGTTTAATTAAGTTAGTGATGCTTCTATGCCAAGTTACACATGTAAGTTAAAAGTATGTTATTGTATGCTTATTTCATGTCCCTTGCTTGTTACCCTTTTTGTTTATGGGTTTGGGCTAATTTACTAGCCCAACATTTTATGTAATTTATGCGAACACACCACGGGTGTAGCGTTGGGAAAACATGAAAATTTCATGGCATAGATTGGTTCATGAAATGGTATATTTGGTACACCATTTATTGTGAGCATAATCAAAAGAATAATTATGGCATGATTAAATTAAGATTAATTTACATATAAAAATTAGACATATACAGAAAATATGTGAATTTAGAAAAGATGAATATTCCTAACCCGAGGTTAGACTGAGTTATGGTGTAAAACTGCCCGGAACCGACCGGAACATCTAGTGATCACAACAAGACCTGTCTAATGTGGGTGGTTAGTGCATCAAGCCCAAAAAGGACCCGAGGTTAGACTGAGTTGTGGTGTAAAACTGCCCGAAACCTACCGGCACATTCAGTGACCACAACAAGACCTGTCTAATGTGAGTGGTTGGTGCTTTAATGAATAAATTAAAGCTAAGTCAAGAATGGTAGGGTTAAGTTGATTAAGGAAACACTTAACCGATTCAACATGTTCACTAAACCGATGGGTGGGGTTAGGTAAACTTGGACACTTAACCAAATAAACATGTTAATTAGAAAACGCTAATAAAGGGGACCCATTTCAGCAGCAACCCACATAGATGTATCATGGTACCCTGAACTAGGCAGGGTGAGGCACGATTACTGGGCCAATTATAAGCGGTCAAAAACATCGGCGGTTGGTGCGTCAGTGTAGGTTCCGACGAAGTACGGGCGTGCACGTACTCCGAAGTGAAAAAAGTAGGCACTGGGCATCAGTAGTATACACTATGCATCGTGAATCGTGTCGGGTTGCCACCAGGGGGACTGATATACCCCATGGTGGGACGAGCACAGGTATCTACAGTCAAGCAGGGCCGAATGACACAAGATATGAATGCATGCGAGTAGGAGCCGATCATTAAGGGGATCGTTCGTTATGGATACGTGAGGCTGGTTGAACCAATGGTTAGTGGGTGCAAAGACTATAGTAATGGGTGCGATCACATGTTCATCTTATCTTATATTAAGGTATTGTCCTATGTTCTGTTATTACTGTCATGATCCCTTTCCTTGTTTAAATACTAGTAATCACTAACTTACCAGACTTATTGTCTGACCCGTTTTCTTTCGTCCTCTTTTCTTCCGTTTCCCCCTCCCTAGGTCCACAGGGAGGGAATACTCCAGCTTAGTCAGACTCTTTGCAAGCCTCAAGAAAGTAGATGTATGATTGGGACTTTCTTACCTTGGCCATGGCTTTTGGACACTACACTTGGGGATTTTTGCAGTTTTATTTATGGTTTATGCTTCTTTATTAAATAACAAGACAGAAATTATGATGTAATGTTTTGGAAGTTATTTTGAGACAATTTGCTGTAATGCTTTTATATTGAACCACGTATGCAATAAATGTTTGATTTCCGCTGTTTATATTTATCTATCTTGTAAAATTTTCCGTGTCTTGTACCTATAACCCTCCACCAAAGTTAAGGCATTCCCTTTATGAGTGACCTAAATGGAGGTGGGGTGTTTCACTTATTATTAGAGCAAAGGTTTACCAGATCAGAAAAGAGTTTTTAAAAACTATTTTCAAAAGAAATATAAAGAAGCATTTTACGAGAAAAAGGGTTATTTTATTTTAAAATGCATAATCTATGCCCTATCTTTCTATCCTTTGTTTTGAATCTTTTCTTTTTCGTTTCAGCATGTGTGGGAATCTTAACCTTCCAGAGGGTGTGCCGATACCTGGTTGGTTCAAGAGGTACTTAGAGGCTAGGGCCAACGATGCGGGCCCAACAGATATTCCTACTCCTCCAGTTGCAGTGGTTCCTCCTCCTCCTCCTATGCAAATGCTTTCTCAAAGATTTGTAGAGACTTTAGGGCCATGGGTGGAAAGGATTTCAAGGGAACTGAATCATTCGTAGAAGCAAGGAACTGGCTCAAAGAAACTGAGGATCTATTCATTATCTTCGAGGACGATGGGCAGAAGGTACAGTTGGCTGTATGGTTGCTCAAAGACGAAGCGTCCTATTGGTGGGACGTCACTAACGCTAAAAGACCAGTTGAAACATGATGGATTTCATAATAAGGTTTGAGATGAAATTCCTCTCACAAGTTGAACGAAGCTTACAAGTGGAGAAGTTCTTATCTCTTAAGCAAGAAAGTATGACGGTCAAGGAGTACATCAACCAATTCAATCAGCTGGCCCGATTTGGACTGGACTTAGTGAATACTCCTCATGAGAAGGCTCTCCGTTTTGTCAAGGGATTGAGTGAGCCACTTCACAGCCTGGCTATGACCCATGTACCTATGGGGGCTACTTACGAGAGGTTAGTGGACATGGCACTCTTACATGAGGAAGACAAGGGCAAGAAAGAGGCAAAAGTGGAAGTGCCTCAAGAGAAGAAGGTGGAGGGGTCACAGAACAAGAAGGTCGATTCAAAGAAAGGAGGGAAGAACAACAAACCCCATGACAAAAGGAAGTGTAATTTTTGTGGCATTCCTGGACATTTGGTCAAAGACTGCAGGAAGAAGAAAAGGAAGATGGGTGGTTGTTTCCATTGTGGAGAAACATGACACATGGCTAAGGACTTCCCAAGGAAGCAAGGGCAGAGAGCTGAACCTTCTTCTGGAGGACAAGTTCACGCTCTCACAGCACCTCCGCAAGAAAGAGTTAGAAATATTTCTATCGAAAGTTTAGTCTATCTTTTTGATCATCCTGTTCGTACACTATTTGATTCTGGCACATCGCACTCATTTATATCTACTTCCTTAGTTGAATCTCTGCACCTAGACACCAGTATAGTAGAGGATCCCTTGGTTTTTACAAATCCAATTAGGGGATCAGCTTATTTGTCAGTGGTTTGTTTAGATTTGGAAATTTCTATTCTAAGCGTTGGGTTTAGATGTAATGCCTTTGTTTTGGGCTTCACGGGCTATGGATTGATTCTAGGCATGGACTGGCTATCCAGTAATGGTGTCGTCCTCGATTGTGAAAAGAGAATGGTTAGACTCATGACTTGCCTCGGTAACACTCTCGAAATCTCTTGTAATCCCATGAATTCTGTTATGCTAAGTTATCTAGAATCTCTCTTGATGCATCTGTTGAGAACTTGCAGTCTGTAAAGGTAGTCCGTGAATAATCGGATTTGTTTGAAGAGGTAAAGGGCTTACCTCCGAAGCGGGAGATAGACTTCCGCATATACCTCGTTGACAATGCAAAACCTGTTGCCTTACCCATTAGGCACATGGCTCCAAGGGAGCGGAAAGAGCTCAGCAAGCAAGTTAAAGAGCTCCGAGAAAAAGGGTTTATAAGGTGGAGTATTTCTAAATGGGGTGCTCCAGTAGTGTTCGCAACTAAAGCGGACGGTTCGCTTCGCTTGAGCGTTGATTATAGGGATCTAAACAAGCTGATCAAGAAGAATAGGCATCCACTCCCAAGAATAGACGATTTGTTCGATCAGCTTGTAGGTGCATCGGTTCTCTCCCAATTAGATCTAGCTACCAAGTTTCATCAGCTAAGTGTAGCTGAAGACAACATTGATAAGACCGCGTTCAGAACTCCGGATGGTTTCTTCGAGTGGATTCTCATGCCTTTTGGCTTGACAAATGCACCTGCTTACTTCGTTGATTTGATGAGTGGAGTGTTCAGGGAGTTCCTTAATAAGTTTGTGGTGGTCTTCGTGGACGATATTTTGATCTTCTCAAAGAGTGAGGAAGAGCATGCTCAGCACTTAATGGAAGTCATGGATACTCTCCAAATGCCATTTCTAGAGAGAAGAAGCTAGGTTCCTTGGACATGGGTGAAAGCCAAATTCTCCAAATGCCATTTCTGGGGAGAGGAAGTTAGGTTCCTTGGACATGTGGTGTCCAAAGAGGGGTTAGCTGTGGACGCCGCAAAAGTGGTTGCTGTGCAAGATTGGAAGGTTCCGCGGAACGCAACCGAAGTCCGAAGCTTTCTCGGGCTAGCAGGCTTTTATCGAAAGTTCATCAAAGATTTTGTAAAAAATCTCAGCTCCACTTACAAGGTTAACAAAGAAGGACCTAGCTTTCAATTGGGATTTGGATTGCGATATTGCCTTCCAACGATTAAAGAGGGCTCTGACAACAGCCCCAGTTCTGACATTGCCAGATGGGAGCAAGATGTTCACCGTATACACGGAGGCCTGTGGTACGGGACTGGGTGTTGTCTTGATGCAAGAAGGAAAGGTAGTAGCTTATGGGGGAAGACAATTGAAAGTACATGAGAAAAACTACCCAACCCACGATCTAGAGTTGGCTGCCATTGTTTTTGCGCTTAATTCTTGGTGCCATTATTTCCTAGGTGAGAAATTTGAGTTGTATACTGACCATAAATCGTTGAAGTATCTTTTCTCGTAGAAAGATCTCAACTTAAGGCAACAAAGATGGATGGAGTTTCTTGCTTTGTATGATTTTGAGATTTCCTACACTCCGGGCAAGGGCAATGCAGTAGCAGATGCCTTGAGTAGAAAGACACTGACCTTAAGCCCTCTCTTTGTAGAAAGGCAAAGCTTGGAGTACATAGCCAACTCCGGCTTTAGGCCCTCCTCTGAATTTGTACCTGGCCTATTAGCAACGTTGGAAGTATGGCCTACGCTTTTGGACTCAATAGGGATCGCGCAACGTGAAGACCCTCAACTAGTTGATATAATAGATAAGCTGATTAGGGGTGAGACTTCGAGTCACCTCAATAGATACTCCATCGATGGTAAGGGATGGTTGAGACAGGATGGAAGACTATGCGTCCCACAAGCAAGGGATTTGGTGAAGAAGGTTCTTGAAGAGGCACACCATTCCAAGTTGACCATACACCCCGGTGGAGACAAAATGTACAAAGACATAAAAAGGGTTTTCTTTTGGAGCGGCATGAAAAGAGATGTAGCTGAATTCGTCTCCAAGTGCATGATATGCCAGCAAATCAAGGCGGAACAGAAGAAGCCGAGAGGTCTTCTTCATCCTCTAGAGGTCCCACAGTGGAAATGGGATAGCATTTCAATGGACTTTTTTGACGGGTTGCCTAGGTCAAGGAGGGGCAATACCAATATTTGGGTAATAGTGGACATGCTCTAAAAAAGCGCCCACTGTATACCCGTCAAGAGTAGAAGGACTGCCTCATCTCTAGCATCCATATATCTTAAAGAGATAGTTCGACTCCATGGGATACCCTCCAACATAGTGAGTGATCGAGATCCTATCTTCACGAGCGAGTTTTGGAAGAGTTTAAAAGAGGTTATAGGCACACAGTTATGCTTAAGCACGGCCTATCACCCCTAAACCAATGGCCAGACGGAAAGAGTCAACAGAGTATTAGAAGACCTCTTGATATGCATTCTTGACTTCGGAGGTACATGGAGGATCATTTACCTTTTAGTGGAATTCTCTTACAACAGTAGCTACCAAGCCACCATAGGCATGACGCCTTTCGAAGCGTTATATGGAAGACCGTGCCGGTCACCAACTTGCTGGTGGGAGTCCACAGAAAAACCCATACTTGGGCCAGACATGATTAGAGAAACTTCAAAGAAAGTGGACTTGATACAAAGAAGAATGAAGACTACCCAAGATAGACAGAAGTCCTACGCAGACAAAAGAAGAACCGACCTTGAGTTCGAAGTTGGAGACAAGGTGTTCCTTAAAGTATCTCCTTTGAGAAACGTCGTTCGCTTTGGATCCGCAGGAAAGTTAGCACCAAGATTTGTAGGGCCATTCCCTATCATCAAGAAAATTGGGAAGATGACTTATGGGGTATAGCTGCCCAAAAGATTGGCTATAGTTCTTAATGTCTTTCATGTTTCTCACCTGCGAAAGTGCTTACATGAGTCTGCGGAAGTGGTGGAACCAAGCGTGCTAGAGGAAGTAGAAGTTGAACGAGAAGCAACTGTGAGGAGAATTCCAACCCGTATCTTGGGAACAGAAGTCAAAAAGCTACGCAACCATGAAGTCAAGCTTGTCAAAGTTCAGTGGAGCGACGCCGAGGAAGACGCGACTTGGGAAACTGAGGACAGAATACGTGCAGCCTACCCTTTTCTTTTTGAGGGTACATCTTTGATCTCTTTTTCCTAAAGTTTATGCTTGTATCTATCTATTTAGGTATATCTCCATGACCTTATCCTTATCTTATCCTTAGGTAGAAACCTATTTGGATGTAAACATGTGATTGAAACATGTTATGGTTTATGGTTGCAAGTGGATTGCTAGTGGTTGCTCGTGGATGCATATACACACACATTAGGTATTAGATCGGCTCAGTCACTTTCGTATTGCATATGCATATATGTATTTGTATATGGATTGAAACTTGATGTGTTATCATATGGATGTTGCATTTGTATGAATGATTGTGCACTTATGTAGGAAATTTTGAGTAGGAAAAATTGCATGCGTAACGGACTTATGGCACTGACATAATTTGCATTAAGCAGGTCAACTGAATCAGTAGACCGCCTGATCTTGCATTTTATAAGGACATGTACACACACTATGCATATGATCATGAAGCATTAGAGGTCTTTTAAGGACAATGGACGCCTGTGTTTGATGGATGAGTAGATGGGTGATTGGACAGTAGTATATAAGTTCTTCTCTACTTGAAGATTTCGGGGACGAAATCCAAAAAGGAGGGGAGAATGTAACACCCCGTATTTTCTGTTAACATTATAATAACGAATTAAAAAATATTTAATTTCAAATGTGAGAATTAAGGGAAACGGATTACACCATTGCATTCGTATCGGAATTCTGCTTGAGATAGAGTCCGAGTTTGCGTGAATTGGACTTTGTATGAAGAAGTTATGGCCTTCAAAAGTTTCAGAAATTCAAATAAATTCAAATAGCTCGAAACCGGATTCAAAATTCAAAACAGAAGTCAGAAGCGGCTAGGCGGGAAAATTCCCACCTAGGACCCAGGTCGACCCTAGTGTCGACCTCCCCTCTACAGGTCGACCTGGGGGTCGACCTGCCCCCCTCGGCCAGATCTGAATTTCGACGACTTCTGACTTGTTGCTGAGTCACTAGGGTTTCTGGATAGTTCTGATCTGGTCTGAATGGTTGTGGTTAACTCTAGGTTCATCCGACAGCTCTAATTAAATTGAAATTCTATATAAACAACCTAATACTCAACCTAAAATCACATAAAAACAATCTTGGAACTGTCATGCCGTCAATAGAGAACTTGGAGTAGCCGTCACCGCTTTAAATTCAAAGACAAGATAAAAGCCTACATCAACATCAAATTAAAACTAATCTAATTCAACGATCTGCATCAAAGGCGAGCATTACAACTTCAGAATTTAGATTCCAGAAATCAAGAATTCCTTTTAGTTTGTAAGTTGGTTATTACATAGATTTAAACGTTCTTTTAAAGGAAATCATGACATGTTTTAACTCGAATATAGAATGATGCTTATGTATAAGATAAATAAAGTTTGATTCTAATTTATCTTAAATTACCGTTGCGATTGATCATGCCTATGTGTTTGTGGTGATGAACGTACAAAATTGTATGGTATTATTGGAATCTATTATGATTGGATGATGAACTTATTATGCCAACTTAGTGATGAACATGTCATGTTATAATTTGGTGGTTACTTGCAAGTTTATGATCTAAATCACATGCCTACATGTTTAGATCAACATTTATGTATATTTAGAACTTTGTTAAGTTGAACCTATTTATATTGCAAGTTGGATTTGTGGCCCTCTTATGTTTTAACACACATAAGTTATCATGCTAAGTTGTGATTTAAATATGTTTATAGTAGCTTTCTTATGTTTTCACATACATAAGTTAATATGCTAAGTTGTGGTTTAAAATTGTGTTTGTATGTTAGACCTATATCAAGTTTACATGATAATTAGATCCAACTTAGTCACAAGTTCACCCTTACCTGTTTAATTAAGTTAGTGATGCTTCTATGCCAAGTTACACATGTAAGTTAAAAGTATGTTATTGTATGCTTATTTCATGTCCCTTGCTTGTTACCCTTTTTGTTTATGGGTTTGGGCTAATTTACTAGCCCAACATTTTATGTAATTTATGCGAACACACCACGGGGGTAGCGTTGGGAAAACATGAAAATTTCATGGCATAGATTGGTTCATGAAATGGTATATTTGGTACACCATTTATTGTGAGCATAATCAAAAGAATAAATATGGCATTATTAAATTAAGATTAATTTACATATAAAAATTAGACATATACAGAAAATATGTGAATTTAGAAAAGATGAATATTCCTAACCCGAGGTTAGACTGAGTTATGGTGTAAAACTGCCCGGAACCGACCGGAACATCTAGTGATCACAACAAGACCTGTCTAATGTGGGTGGTTACTGCATCAAGCTCAAAAAGGACCCGAGGTTAGACTGAGTTGTGGTGTAAAACTGCCCGAAACCTACCGGCACATTCAGTGACCACAACAAGACCTGTCTAATGTGAGTGGTTGGTGCTTTAATGAATAAATTAAAGCTAAGTCAAGAATGGTAGGGTTAAGTCAATTAAGGAAACACTTAACCGATTCAACATGTTAACTGAACTGATGGGTGGGGTTAGGTAAACTTGGACACTTAACCAAATAAACACGTTAATTAGAAAACCCTAATAACGGGGACCCATTTCAGCAGTAACCCACATAGATGTATCATAGTACCCTGAACTAGGTAGGGTGGGGCACGATTACTGGGCTGATTACAAGCGGTCAAAAACGTCGGCGGTTGGTGCGTCAGTGTAGGTTCCGACGGAGTACGGGCGTGCACGTACTCCGGAGTGGAAAAAGTAGGCACTGGGCATCAGTAGTATACACCGTGCAACGTGAATCATGTCGGGTTAACACCAGAGGGACTGATACACCCCAAGGTGGGACCAACACAGGTATCTACAGTCAAGCGGGGCCGAATGACACATGATATGAATGCATGCGAGTAGGAGCCGATCATTAAGGGGATCGTTCGTTATGAATATGTGAGGCTGGTTGAACCAATGGTTAGTAGTGCATAGACTATAGTAATGGGTGCGATCACATGTTCATCTTATCTTATATTAGGGTATTGTCCTATGTTCTGTTATTACTGTCATGATCCCTTTCCTTGTTTAAATACTAGTATTCACTGAACTTACCAGACTTATTGTCTGACCCATTTTCTTTCGTCCTCTTTTCTTCCGTCCCCCCTCCCAGGTCCACAGGGAGGGAATACTCCAGCTTAGTCAGACTCTTTGCAAGCCTCAAGAACGTAGATGTATGATTGGGACTCTCTTACCTTGGCTATGGCTTTTGGACACTACACTTGGGGATTTATGAAGTTGTATTTATGGTTTATGCTTCTTTATTAAATAATCAAGACAAAAATTATGTTGTAATATTTTGGAAGTTATTTTGAGGCAATTTGCTGTAATGCTTTTGTATTGAACCATGTATGCAATAAATGTTTGATTTCCGCTGTTTATATTTATCTATCTTGTAAATTTTTCCGTGTCTTGTACCTATAACCCTCCACCAAAGTTAAGGCATTCCCTTTGTGAGTGACCTTAATGGAGGTGGGGTGTTTCACTTGTTATCAGAGCAAAGGTTTACCAGATCAGATAAGAGTTTTTGAAAACTATTTTCAAAAGAAATATAAAGAAGCATTTTACAAGAAAAAGGGTTATTTTATTTTAAAAGGCAAAATCCCCCAAAGCCATATGCCCTATCTTTCTATCCTTTGTTTTGAATCTTTTCTTTTTCGTTTCAGCATGTTTTGGAATTTTAACCTTCCAGAGGGTGTGCCGATACCTGGTTGGTTCAAGAGGTACTTAGAGGCTAGGGCTAACGATGCGGGCCCAGCAGATATTCCTCCTCCCCCAGCTGCAGCGGTTCCTCCTCCTCCTCGTGCAAATGCTTTCTCAAAGATTTGTAGAGACTTTAGGGCCATGGGTGGAAAGGATTTCAAGGGAACTGAATCATTCGTAGAAGCAAGGAACTGGCTCAAAGAAATTGAGGATCTATTCGTTATCTTCGAGGTGGACGATGGGCAGAAGGTACAGTTGGCTGTATGGTTGCTCAAAGACGAAGCTTCCTATTGGTGGGAAGTCACTAACGTTGAAAGACCAGTTGAAAGATGGATGGATTTCAGAATAAGGTTTGAGATGAAATTCCTCTCACAAGCTGAATGAATCTTACAAGTGGAGAAGTTCTTATCTCTTAAGCAAGGAAGTATGACGGTCAAGGAGCGCGTCAAACAATTCAATCAGCTGGCCCGATTTGGACTGGACTTAGTGAATACTCCTCATGAGAAGGCTCTTCGTTTTGTCAAGGGATTGAGTGACCCACTTCACAGCCTGGCTATGACCCATGTACCTAGGGGGCTACTTACGAGAGGTTAGTGGACATGGTACTCTTACATGGGGAAGACAAGGGCAAGAAAGAGGCAAAAGTGGAAGTGCCTCAAGAGAAGAAGGTGGAGGGGTCACAGAACAAGAAGGCTGATTCAAAGAAAGGCGGGAAGAACAAAAAACCCTGTGACAAGAGGAAGTGTAATTTTTGTGTCATTCTTGGACATCTGGTCAAAGACTGCAGGAAGAAGAAAAGGAAGATGGGTGGTTGTTTCCATTGTGGAGAAACAGGACACATGGCTAAGGACTCCCCAAGGAAGCGAGGGCAAAGAGCTGGACCTTCTTCTGGAGGACAAGTTCATGCTCTCACAGCACCTCCGCAAGAACGAGGTAGAAATATTTCTATCGAAAGTTTAGTCTATCTTTTTGATCATCCTGTTCGTACACTATTTGATTCTGGCGCATCACACTCATTTATATCTACTGCCTTAGTTGAATCTCTGCACCTAGACACCAGTATAGTAGAGGATCCCCTGGTTGTTTCAAATCCAATTGGGGGATCGGCTTATTTGTCAATGGTTTGTTTAGATTTGGGAATTTGTATTCTAAGCATTGGGTTTAGATGTAATGCCTTTGTTTTGGGCTTCACGGGCTATGGGTTGATTCTAGGCATGGACTGGCTATCCGGTAATGGTGTCGTCCTTGATTATGAAAAGACAGTGGTTAGACTCATGACTCGCCTCGGTAACACTCTCGAAATCTCTTGTAATCCCATGAATTCTGTTATGCTAAGTTATCTAGAATCTCTTGATGCATCTGTTGAGAACTTGCAGTCTGTAAAGGTAGTCCGTGAATACTCGGATGTGTATGAAGAGGTAAAGGGCTTACCTCTCAAGCGGGAGATAGACTTCCGCATATACCTCCTTGACAATGCAAAACCCGTTGCCTTACCCGTTAGGCACATGGCTCCAAGGGAGCGGAAAGAGCTCAGCAAGCAAGTTAAAGAGCTCCTAGAAAAGGGGTTTATAAGGCGGAGTATTTCTGAATGGGGTGCTCCAGTAGTGTTCGTAACTAAAGCGGACGGTTCGCTTCTTCTGTGCGTTGATTATAGGGAGCTAAACAAGCTGACCAAGAAGAATAGGCACCCACTCCCAAGAATAGACGATTTGTTCGATCAGCTTGTAAGTGCATCGGTTTTCTCCCAATTAGATCTAGCTACCGTGTTTCATCATCTAAGAGTGGATGAAGACAACATTGATAAGACCGCGTTCAGAACTCCGGATGGTTTCTTCGAGTGGATTATCATGCCTTTCGGCTTGACAAATGCACCTGCTTACTTCGTTGATTTGATGAGTGGAGTGTTCAGGGAGTTCCTCAATAAGTTTGTGGTGGTCTTCGTGGACGATATTTTGATCTTCTCAAAGAGGGAGGAAGAGCATGCTCAACACTTAAAGGAAGTCATGGATACTCTCCAAATGCCATTTCTGGAGAGAAGAAGTTAGGTTCCTTGGACATGTGTGAAAGCCAAATTCTCCAAATGCCATTTCTGGAGAGAAGAAGTTAGGTTCCTTGGACATGTGGTGTCCAAAGAGGGGTTAGCTATGGACCCGCAAAAGTGGTTGCTGTGCAAGATTGGATGGTTCCGCGGAATGCAACAGAAGTCCGAAGCTTTCTCGGGCTAGCAGAATTTTATCGAAAGTTCATCAAAGATTTTGCAAAAAATCTCAGCTCCACTTACAAGGTTGACAAAGAAGAACCTTGCTTTCAATTGGGATTTGGATTGCGATATTGCCTTCCAACGATTAAAGAGGGCTCTGACAACAGCCCCAGTTCTGACATTGCCAGATGGGAGCAAGATGTTCACCGTATACACGGACGCCTGTGGTATGGGACTGGGTGTTGTCTTGATGCAAGAAGGAAAGGTAGTAGCTTATGGGGGCAGACAGTTGAAAGTACATGAGGAAAACTACCTAACCCACGATCTAGAGTTGGCTGCCATTGTTTTTGCGCTTAAGTCTTGGCGCCATTATCTCCTAGGTGAGAAATTTGAATTGTATACTGACCATAAATCGTTGAAGTATCTTTTTTTGCAGAAAGATCTCAACTTGAGGCAACAAAGATGGATTGAATTTCTTGCCTCGTATGATTTTGAGATTTCCCACACTCCGGGCAAGGGCAATGCAGTAGCAGATGCCTTGAGTAGAAAGAAACTGACCTTAAGCCCTCTCTTTGTAGAAAGGAAAAGCTTGGAATACATAGCCAACATCGACTTTAGGCCCACCTCTGAATTTGTACCTGGCGTATTAGCAACGTTGGAAGTGCGGCCTACACTTTTGGACTCAATAGGGACCGCGCAACGTGAAGACCCTTAGCTAGTTGATATAATAGACAAGCTGATTAGGGGTTAGACTTCGAGTCACCTCAATAGATACTCCATCGATGGTAAAGGATGGTTGAGACGGGATGGAAGACTATGTGTCCCACAAGCAAGGGATTTGGTGAAGAAGGTTCTTGAAGAGGCACACCATTCCAAGTTGACCATACACCCCGGTGGAGACAAAATGTACAAAGACATAAAGGGCTTTCTTTTGGAGCGGCATGAAAAGAGATGTAGCTGAATTCGTCTCCAAGTGCATGATATGCCAGCAAGTCAAGGTGGAACAGAAGAAGCCTGGAGGTTTGCTTCATGCTCTAGAGGTCCCACAATGGAAATGGGATAGCATTTCAATGGGCTTTTTTGATGGGTTGCCTAGGTCAAGGAGGGGCAATACCAGTATTTGTGTAATAGTGGACAGGATCACAAAAAGCACCCACTTTATACCCGTCAAGAGTAGAAGGACTGCCTCATCTCTAGCATCCATATATCTTAAAGAGATAGTTCGACTCCATGGGATACCCTCCAGCATAGTGAGTGATCGAGATCCTATCTTCACGAGCGAGTTTTGGAAGAGTTTACCAGAGGCTGTAGGCACACCGTTGTGCTTAAGCACGGCCTATCACCCCCAAACCGATGGCCAGACGGAAAGAGTCAACAGAGTATTAGAAGGCCTCTTGAGACTATGCATTCTTGACTTCGGAGGTACATGGGAGGATCATTTACCTTTGGTGGAATTCGCTTACAACAATAGCTACCAAGCCACCATAGGCATGACGCCTTTCGAAGCGTTATATGGAAGACCGTGCCATCACCAACTTGCTGGTGGGAGTCCATAGACAAACTCATACTTGGGCCAGACATGATTAGAGAAACTTCTGAGAAAGTGGACTTGATACGAAGAAGAATGAAGACAGCCCAAGATAGACAGAAGTCCTACGTAGAAAAAAGAGTAACCGACCTTAAGTTCGAAGTTAGAGACAAGTGTTCCTTAAAGTATCTCCTTTGAGAAATGTCATTTTCTTTGGATCCGCAGGAAAGTTAGCACCAAGATTTGTAGCGCCATTTCCTATCATCGAGAAAATTGGGAAGATGGCTTATAGGGTACAGCTGCCCAAAAGATTGGCTGGGGTTCATAATGTCTTTCATGTCTCTTACCTGCGAAAGTGCTTACATGAGTCTATGGAAGTGGTGGAACCAAGCGTGCTAGAGGTAGTAGAAGTTGAACGAGAAGCAACTGTGAGGAGAGTTCCAACACATATTTTGGGAACATAAGTCAAAAAGTTACGCAACCATGAAGTTAAGCTTGTCAAAGTTCAGTGGAGCGACGCCGAGGAAGACGCGGCTTGGAAAACTGAGGATAGAATACGTGCCACCTAACTTTTCTTTTTGAGGGTACATCTTTGACCTCTTTTTCCTTAAGTTTATGCTTGTATCTATCTATTTAGGTATATCTTCTCGACCTTATCCTTATCGTTAGGTAGGAACCTATTTAGATGTAAACATGTGATTGAAACATGTTATGGTTGACGGTTGCAAGTGGATTGCTAGTGGTTGCTCGTGGGTGCATATACACACACATTAGGTATTAGATCGGCTCAGTCACTTTCATATTACATATGCATATATCTATTTGTATATGGATTGAAACTTGATGTGTTATCATATGGACATTGCATTTGTATGAATGATTATGCACTCATGTAGGAGATTTTGAGTAGGAAAAATTGAATAAATAATGGACTCATGGCACTGGCATAATTTGCATTAAGGAGGTCAACTGAATCAGTAGACCGCCTGATCTTGCATTAGATAAGGACATGTACACACACTATACATATGATCATGAAGCATTAGAAGTCTTTTAAGGACAATGGATGCCTGTGTTTGATGGTTGAGTAGATGGGTCATTGGACGGTAGGATATAAGTTCTTCTCTACTTGAAGATTTCTGGGACAAAATCCAAAAAGGAAGGGAGAATGCAACACCCCGTATTTTCTGTTAACGTTATAATAACGAATTAAACAATACTTATTTCAAATGTGAGAATTAAGGGAAACGGGTTACCCCATTGCATTCGTCTCGGAATTCTGCTTGAGATAGAGTCCGAGTTTGCGTGAATTGGACTTCGTATGAAGAAGTTATGGCCTTCAGAAATTTCAGAAATTCAAATAAATTCAAACAGCTCGAAACCGGATCCAAAATTCAAAACAGAAGTCATAAGCGGGCTGGGCGGGAAAATTCCTGCCCTGGACCCAGGTCGACCAGAGGGTCGACCCTAGTGTCGACCTCCCCTCTACAGGTCGACCTGGGGGTCGACCTGCCCCCCTCCCCCGGCCAGATCTGAATTTCGACGACTTCTGACTTATTGCTGAGTCACTAGGGTTTCTGGATAGTTCTGATCTGGTCTGAATGGTTGTGGTTAACTCTAGGTTCATCCGACAGCTCTAATTAAATTGAAATTCTATATAAACAACCTTACACTCAACCTGAAATCACATAAAAATAATCTTGGAACTATCATGCCGTCAATAGAGAACTTGGAGTAGCCGTCACCACTTTCAATTCAAAGACAAGATAAAAGCCTACATCAACATCAAATTAAAACTAATCTAATTCAACGATCTACATCAAAGGCGAGCATTACAACTTTAGAATTCAGATTCCAGAAATCAAGAATTCCTTTTAGTTTGTAAGTTGGCTATTACGTAGATTTAAACGTTCTTTTAAATGAAATCATGACATGTTGTAACTCGAATATAGAATGATGCTTATGTATAAGATAAATAAAGTTTGTTTCAAATTTATCTTAAATTACCGTTGTGATTGATCATGCTATATGTTTGTGGTGATGAACGTACGAAATTGTATGGTATTATCGGAATCTATTATGATTGGACGATAAACTTATTATGCCAACTTAGTGATGAACATGTCATGTTATAATTTGGTAGTTACTTGCAAGTTTATGATCTAAATCACATGCTTACATGTTTAGATCAACATTTATGTATATTTAGAACTTTGTTAAGTTAAACCTATTTATGTTGCAAGTTGGATTTGTGGCCCTCTTATGTTTTAACACACATAAGTTATCATGCTAAGTTGTGATTTAAATATGTTTATAGTAGCTTTCTTATGCTTTCACATACATAAGTTAATATGCTAAGTTGTTGTTTAAAATTGTGTTTATATGTTAAACCTCCATATTAGACCTATATCAAGTTTACATGATAATTAGATCCAACTTAGTCACAAGTTCACCCTTACCTGTTTAATTAAGTTAGTGACGCTTCTATGCCAAGTTGCACATGATAAGTCAAAAGTTTATTATTGTATGGTTATTTCATGTCCCTTGTTTTTTACCCTTTTTGCTTATGGGTTTGGGCTAATTTACTAGCCCAACATTTTATGTAATTCATGCGAACACACCACGGGGGTAGCGTTGGGAAAACATGAAAATTTTATGGCATAGATTGGTTCATGAAATGGTATATTTGATACACCATTTATTGTGAGCATAATCAAAAGAATAATTATGGCATGATTAAATTAAGATTAATTTACATATAAAAATTAGACATATATAGAAAATACGTGAATTTAGAAAAGACGAATATGCCTAACCCGAGGTTAGACTGAGTTGTGGTGTAAAACTGCCCGGAACCGACCGGCACATCCAGTGACCACAACAAGACCTGTCTAATGTGGGTGGTTAGTGCATCAAGCCCAAAAAGGACCAGAGGTTAGACTGAGTTGTGGTGTAAAACTGCCCGGAACCGACCGGCACATCCAGTGACCACAACAAGACCTGTCTAATGTGAGTGGTTGGTGCTTTAATGAATAAATTAAAGATAAGTCAAGAATGGTAGGGTTAAGTCAATTAAGGAAACACTTAACCGATTCAACATGTTAACTAAACTGATGGGTGGGGTTAGGTAAACTTGGACACTTAACCAAATAAACATGTTAATTAGAAAACCCTTGTAACGGGGACCCATTTCAGCAGTAACCCACATAGATGTATCCTGGTACCCTGAACTAGGCAGTGTGGGGCACGATTACTGGGATGATTATAAGCGGTCAAAAACGTCGGCGGTTGGTGCGTCAGTGTAGGTTCCGATGGAGTACGGGCATACACATACTCCAGAGTGGAAAAAGTAGGCACTGGGCATCAGTAGTATACACTGTGCATCGTGAATCGTGTCGGATTGCCACCAAAGGGACTGATACACCCCATGTTGGGACCAGCACAGTTATCTACAGTCAAGCGGGGCCGAATGACACAGGATATGAATGCATGCGAGTAGGAGCCGATCATTAAGGGGATCGTTTGTTATGAATACATGAGGCTGGTTGAACCAATGGTTAGTAGGTGCAGAGACTATAGTAATGGGTGCGATCACAAGTTCATCTTATCTTATATTAGGGTATTGTCTTATGTTCTGTTATTAATGTCATGATCCCTTTCCTTGTTTAAATAATAGTAGTCACTGAACTTACCAGACTTATTGTTTGACCTGTTTTCTTTCGTCCTCTTTTCTTCCGTCCCCCTCCCTCCCCGGTCCACAGGGAGGGAATACTCCAGCTTAGTCAGACTCTTTGCAAGCCTCAAGAAAGTAGATGTATGATTGGGACTCTCTTACCTTGGCTATGGCTTTTGGACACTACACTTGGGGATTTATGTAGTTTTATTTATGGTTTATGATTCTTTATTAAATAATCAAGACAGAAATTATGATGTAATGTTTTGGAAGTTAATTTGAGACAATTTGCTTTAATGCTTTTGTATTGAACCACGTATGTAATAAATGTTTGATTTCCACTGCTTATATTTATCTGTCTTGTAAATTTTTCCGTGTCTTGTACCTATAACCCTCCACCAAAGTTAAGGCATTCCCTTTGTGAGTGACCTTAACGGAGGTGGGGTGTTTCAACTGGCGCAAATTTAATCGGATTTCTTCAAAATATTTTTTTTCTTTCTAATGATAATAGGTTTCAGATGAAAGACGAATTTCAAAAGATAGTATTAATATTTCAAGTTATATGTAAAACAGTTTTTGAAAAGGTCGCTATAGGTGAAGTTCAGTGGCCAAATTTAGAAATAAATAAAAATTGCTTTTTAAAAAATTATTAAAAATAGGGGAAGTTCTTATAAATCATAATAAATTGTTTTAAAGTGATTCGGACCAAATTTATGAAGACTTAAAGTTGATTCAATGAAATTTGCAAAATTGTCTATTTTGAGTAAACTTTGGTTATGTTTTAAACGCTATTACCCAAAAAGGAATTTAAACTTCATATTTATATTCCCAAACTTTGAGAAATGATTTAAGACGAATATTGTAATATTTAAATGAAGTTGAAGTTAATATTTAAATGAAGACTTATACATCCATAAGTTTTAAAAGAATAATCCTTATTTGGAAAGATTGGGATTAGACTTAGGACCAAGGACTATTCCGAATAAGAATGAGACGTGATGAAAAGTTTTGAAGAAGGTGTTGAAAACCGGAAATCTTCACATCGAAAGGTGGCTTGTTGATTTTCTCATCATTGGGTTGCTCCAATATTGAGATGTTATAGTGGCGGCACGTCCAGACATATTTGGAAAGTTTCCGAATTACAAGGACCTCTCTCCTTTAATGGACGAGGAATAAGGTGCCTTCGGTTCCGTTCAGTTCTAGAACGAACATGTATGGATGTGTGTTTGACATTGTATTTTGTATCGTACTGATTGGTTTTTATTAAACATATTCCTGTTGGTGGTTGAGAGGTTATCTCAACTTAACACCCACTTTGTGTTGTACAAGCTCAAATGTTATATTGTTAGTGATTATCAATTATATATTATGGAATGACAGTGTGGCACGCTAAGTGATATGTTAGTGACGATCAAAGCATGGCTTAGTGAAAGCGTAGCTTTGTGTAACGAGACTTTTACAAACCTCACACCCCAGTAAATGACCAAAACAGGAAAGATGTCGCAAGGTATGGGTTATCATCTCCTTCTAAATAAAAAGTGTACCATGGTATGGAGCTCAGGTATTACTTATGTGGTGACTTCTACTTTTTGTGGTTGTTGATGTTGTAGGGCCCCGGTTTATAGGTTGGTAATGACTGGGAGATGATATACTCAGGGTTGATCCAGGTAAGGAGATCCCGCCTTGTGTTGGCAGAGAACAGATCTGGTGTTCCAGAGTTCTCGGGACACCCCTATAGTGATATACCCATCTGTAAGGAAGTTCCTTAGCCCGGTCATTTGATGGAAATCCATTTTCCAATACAAGTGTATACGTTTTAGTTACAAACCTATATGAAGACAAATATATGGTGCCTATGCCGTCTAGGATTGATACATTTATTTGTGAAAGAGTCTTCTACACTATGCACTAATAATAATAAAAGATAATTTTACATATCAAACATGTTTGGCTATCATAAGGGGAAAGCTCTCCTAATATGTGTTTGCATTGTGTGTGTGTGTGTGTGTGTTTGTGACGAAAGACCTTATGGTAACCTCATTTTCAAAAAGATTTTGAGTTTTATGACTGGTATCATAAGGGGAACCCGTTCCGTGTTATATGGCGCGGCCTTATGATTTAACTAAAGTTTAAAATGAATGCGAATAAGTGTTTTCTTTCTCATACTGGTCCCATGACTAACCTCGAGTTTATCTTTTCGCCTTAAACTCTAGGTGCCCATATTTTTGCATGGGCAACCTAAGAGTCAGGTTGTAGCATTATTTTGGAGCACTATCTTTTGTGGAGAACTTAGCTTTGTGGACTATCTTTTGGATCTTAGAGGTGAAGATGGAGCATGTTTTGGATTCATTCTCTTTTTGTTTAATTTCGCTATTACTTTTGTCTAGTAGTTCATGTAATTATATATGTACATTACTCTGATGTAATTGATGATGCAACTCTAATGTACCTTGTATTATGTTAATGAAATGTTGTTTTATTTCATTGTGATTTCAAAAGTATTATAACCCTATACAACCAGGGATTAGGCATTTGGATCTCTGACATCTGATGCTTGAGTTGTGTTAGATTTCGATTTCCAAAGTCCGAAATCTAGGGTTGTTACAGTTGGTATTAGAGCTTTGATTTATATTTGGGGTATAACTCGCTAGGAAGATCATTAGAAGTGGGTTAATAATATCCTAAGATGAGTAAAACCCAATGAAATATAAAGACTCTCAACTATTCCATAATCCCAAAAATAGTTCGTTTGTATACCCTAACGAGCATTTTCTTACTATTCACAGATAGCGAAAAATGAGTGGTAACAGAAGACATAAGAAAGGAGGCAGTACCACCACCAATGGTCACACTACAATGGTTGAAGAGGATGCAATTATTGCTCAAAGCCGATTCATTCTTCCTACTCTCAACAATCATTTTTCGAATCTGGATTGAAATCCATTTAAAGGAAATGGTGATATCATAATGGCTCAAGTGTGGATAACTTCATGCGAGAAGATTTTCAAAAGTTTGAACTTGAAGGATGATAAGAAAAGGATATTGGCAACTTGGCAATTTCAGGATGGAGCTGCAGCATGGTGGCAAATGATCATTCATCGAAGGCTAGAAGACAACATTTCATGGGAATAATTCAAGGAAATCTTTAAGGAATGGTATATGCCTTCGTTGAGAATCTCCGGAATGTATGGAGAATTCATGGATCTCAAGCAAGAAAATATTTCTTTTAAAGAATACTTGAACAAGTTTAATGAACTTTCTCATTTTAGATCGAACCTGATCAATACTCTTCTTAAGAAGAATGAGAGGTTTATCAAAGGAATGAAGCAAAAGTACTATGAGAGGATGACAACACATGTGAAGCAGTCGTTTGTATGCTTTGTAGATATAGGCTATAAATATTGTACAATTGATAAAGCATCAGAAGCAAGTGGGCGCAACAACAACAATAACTGGAAGAAAAGGAAGATTAATGGAAAGATGCCCAGCCAAAATAAGTGACAGAATGAATCTAAGAATGATCATCTTAAGGATGTCATATGTTACAACTGCCAAGAGAAAGGGAATTATTCAAGCAATTATAGTAAACCAAAGTGACTGAAGCCAAATCAGGAGACTAGATAATGCTATAACCGCTACAAGTCCGGACATCTTGCCAAGAACTGGCCCATAATGAAGAAAGAAGAAGTAGCAAAGGTTTATGCTACCAAGGATGATCCCCCAACTTAAAAGGATATCAAAGGGAAAGGAGTATTGGAATGTAGCATTTTTGTTTGCGATAAATTAGTTCTAGTTTTGTTTGATATTAGTGCTACACATAGAGTCATTTCTAGATATACAGTAGACAAGTTTAACCTAAAGGCAAAATTCGTTAAGGAACCCCTTTGTGTGAAAAATCCAATAGGACGCTCTACTACTCTATGTTTATATTGTAAAGAAGTCCCTATCTTATATTCACATCACCAATTCCCTTTCGACCTATATATTCTTGATTTTGAAGAATTTGAAATTATACTTGGAATGAATTGGTTAACTGGGTATGAAGCAAAGTTAGATGTGTAAATAGAACAATATCAGTAAAAATGAAGTTTGGAAAGATTATTGAATTTTCTTCTGAAGACCCTAGCCAAAAACGAGATAGATCAATGTATACTTTGGGTTACCCTATTACTGACATCAGAACTATACCCGTCATCTGAAAATTTCATAACGTATTTGAAGAAGTCAAAAGTCTCCCTCCTTATAGAGAAATTGAATTTAGGATTGACTTAATACCTGACGCTCGACTAGTTGTCCATCTTAGTCGGAGAATGGCACTAAAGGAGAAAAGAGAACTAGAAAAGAAAATTCAAGAACTCTTAGAGGAAGGATTTATTCGGCCAAGTCGTTCTAGTTAGGGATTAGCTGTGGTATTTGTAGCCAAGTCTAATGATTTCTTAAGGTCGTGCTTGATTATGGAGACCTAAATATACAAACCCTTAAGAACAAATACCCTTTGCCTCGAATAGTTGACCTATTCAACTAATTGAATAGGAATATATTTTTCTCTAAAATAGATTTAGCCACAGGTTTTCATCAACTTAGAATTGCTGAAGAACATATTCATTTAACTACCTTTAAAGGGCTTGATGCTTTTTACGAATGGTTAGTTATGCCATTCGGATTGACTAACGCCCAGTTTTTTTGTATCTAGTTACTAGAGTATTTCAGGAAGTGCTGAAAAAATTTGTATTAGTTTTCATTGATGATATTCTCGTTTATTCAAATACCGAAGAGGATCATGCAGAACATTTAAGGATTATTTTGGAGATATTAAGAACGAACGTGCTTAAAGCAAAACTTTCCAAAATCTATTTATGGGAAAAAGAAGTCAAATTTCGTAGGTGTATAATATCTGAAGATGGAATCTCAGTGGACCCAAGAAAGATATCTACTATTATGGATTGGAAGCGACCTTCAACTCCAAAAGACATCCATAGTTTCTTAGGGCTAGCTGGATACTACAGGAAGTTTTGTTCAAGATTTTTCTAACATAGCCTCACTATTGACGAAGCTGATAATAAGAAGGAAAAGCTTTTCTGGTCTCCCAAGTGTGACGACGCTTTTGCAGAGTTAAAGAAAAGGTTGAGTACTGCCCCAGTCTTAGCCATTTTTGATGGGAACCAAGGATTATCTATTTATACATATGCTTGTAAAGAATGAGTCGGTGTTGTATTAATGCAAAGAGGCAGAGTTGTTGCTTATATAGGTAGAAATCTGAAGCCACACGGAAAGAATTATCTAACTCATGACTTCGAGCTATTAGCAGTGATATTTGCTTTGAAGATATGGAGACACTATCTACTAGGAGAGAAGTTTGAATTGTTCATGGGTCACTAGTCCTTGAAGTATCTATTTACTCAAAAGGCTCTAAGTTTCAGACAATAATGTTGGTTGGAATTTCTTGCTTTTTACGATCTGGATATTCAATATACTCCCAAAAAAGCCATCGTAGTCAACAAGGTGAATGTCATTGTTTACCTAGTTGTCACTCCAACTCTTATAGAGAAAATTTCTAGTAAGAAAAGCAAAGATGAATTTATACAGAGGATTGATAAAAGTATTCAACAAGGTGAAAGTTCAAGTTTCTAAGTCGACGATAAAGGCATTCTGTGATTGAAAGGGAGAATTTATGTCCCTAATATTAAAGAACTCCAGAAAGAAGTATTGGATGAGTATCATAAGTCCAAATTTTGTATCCATCCCGGAGTTAACAAGATATATCCAGATATTAAACGTACTTTCTGGTGGAAGACGATTAAGAGAGGCATATCTATGTATGTTAGCCGGTGTGCTACTTGCTAACAAATTAAAAGTGATCAGCAGAAGATCACTGGATTACTTAAGCCCTTGGAAATGCCAGAATGGAAGTGGGACCAAGTTTTGATGGATTTTCCCGTACTCATAGGGGAATGAAGGTATATGGTTTATTGTGGATCGTCCAACTAAGAGCGCCTATTTCATCCCAGTAAAATCGCCCTGAACAGCTGCAAGTTTAGCATATATATAAGATATTGTGAGATTGCACGGCTTGCCGATAGCATAGTGAGCGATCGATATCTGATCTTCACTAGCCATTTTTCGGAAGCTTTCCAAACTGCCTTGGGAACTAAATTAAATCTCAACACGACATATCATCCACAGTCAAACCGGAAAACAGAAAGAGTTAACCGTATATTGGAAGATCTTTATGTGCTTGCATTCTTAACTTTGGAGGATCATGGGAAAGTCATTTATCTTTGATTGAGTTTTCTTATAACAACAGTTATCAATATTGTATTAAAATGGCACATTTTGAGGCATTGTATGGTCGTCCCTGCAAGTCACCTACTTGTTGGATAAAATATGGAGACAGACTTGTTCTTGGACCAGATATAATTAGAAAGGCCAAAGACAAAATGGACTTGATTAGAAAGAAGTTAAAAATGACACAAGTTTGATAGAAGAAGTATGTCGATCGAAGAAGAGCCTTGGACTTCGAAATCGGAGATTCAGTATTCTTGAAAGTTTCTCCATTGCATGGAGTTATCTGGTTTGGAGAGACGGGGAAGCTAGCACTCTGATATATTGGACCTTCTCCTATTGTGGAATGAGTTGGACCTCTGGCTTATACATTTCAGCCACCCGAATGGTTGTCTGGAATACATGATGTTTTGCATGTGTCTAGTTTGTGGAAGTATGTGCACAATCCGAATCAAATTAATGTTGAGGCTGCTCAAAAAGACTAAGAGAGTTCACCCAACTTAACAGTTTAAAGAGAGCCCCTAAAAAATTGGTTGCGATGAGAAGAGACTGAGAAACAAGATAGTAAGGCTTGTCAAGGTTTAGCGGGGTGGTGATCCAAACAATTATACTTCAGAAACTAAGAAGCATATGCAGAAATTTTATCCCGAATGTTGTATGGATATCTAACTCCTGGGTAAATTTGTCTCCTCTACCTATTTACTTTTCACTGTTCCCTTCATATTTCATTTTGAGGACAAAATTCTTTTATTTATGGGAGGTTGTAATGACCTGAAATTTTAGTCAATTTAAAACTTCAGTTAAAAGTAGAATATATTAAAATTCAATAATTTAATATTATTTTAATAGCTTAAAAACAGACATTTTGCAAATGATCTCGGATTTCCATTGGATTCGGAACGTTAAACTTTTGTAGGATTTCAAATTTCATATCAATCAGAGTTAGTATGTGAGCGCGCACAATATGAACATATATCGGAAAATCAATTGAAATAATAGCTCAGAAATAGGATAATATTAAATAGTCTCAAAATTCAACAAGACCAGTTTCATTGGATCCGTATCGATGAAATATAGTAGGATTTCAATTTTCGTATCAATCGGACTTACGGTTTGATCATATGAGTTGAATACGTATAAAGGTCGTTTAATTAAATGAAGCTTAAAAATTGAGAGGAGAATTTCCTTCATGTTATATTATCTTCCCATGTTGATAATACTATTTGTGTATTACTAATGTTTATGGTCCTAATACTAAAATTAAGAGGAGAATTTTGTGGGGTGAATGTTCAAATTTTCGAGAACTTGCCCCAAGTCAATGGATTGTGTATGGTGATTTTTAATATTATTAGGTTTTTGTGGGAGAGATCACCTCGTGAAGTTCACTTCTCTTATATGGAGGAATTTAACGAATTTGTTTTCACTAATAATTTGATTGAAGTACCTTTAAATAATAGGTCGTTTACCTGGTCTAATGTTAGAGATTTTCCATATTTTCCTCTTTTAGATAGATTATTCATTAGTAATGAGATTGAGGATATGTTTTCTTTTGCGAAGTAAAGGGTTGCCTTTTGTATTCAGATCATTGTCCTATTATTCTTTTATGTGAGTCTAATTTCTCCATTAGCAATAGCTTTAAATTTGAGAAAATGTGGCTATTAGATGCTTGTTTTTCTAATTTGGTTGCTTTTATATGGACATTTTGTTTTATTATAATAATATGTATGATGGTAATTCTGCTAATATTTTTGTTTCAAAGCAAGGCAAACTTAGTTTTTTCTCAAACTTTCGAATAAGTATGTATTTCGCAGTGTTAGAGTTAGGAAAGATAAGATTATGAGTGAGATGTTTGATTTAGATAAGGTTAGTGAGAATAGCTACTTAGTCCTAATGAGCGTGATAAACTTTGTTGTCTCAAGAATGGTCTTAAGTTGATTCTTGAGAAATAGGAGGTCATGTGGAAGCAGATGGCTCATATTCAATGGAATAAAGAGGATGATAATAATACGAAGTTTTTACATAATGTGGCTAATGAGAGGAAGCGTAACAATTATATTCATTCTATTTTTGTTGATGACATAGATTTGTTTGTTCAGAAAGACTTAAACGAAGCTTTTACTAACTATTATAGGCATATTTTTGGACCTAAAATAAAAAGGAGGATAAACGTTAGATAGAACGATATTTATCCTTCTCATTCTAAGATTTAGACAAGCCGTTCACCGAATAGGAGATTTGGAAGGCTATTAATGATATGCCTAGTGATAAACTCCTGGTCCAGATGGTTTTCCCATTCTTTTTTATAAACATTCTTGGTATGCTTTGAAATATGATATTATAAACTTATTTAATGATTTTTATAATGGAAATTTACAGATTGGTAGATTTAACTTTGTGAATGTTATTCTTATTTATAATCAATTAGGAGCTAATAAATTAAAAGACTTTAGACTCATTTCTTTAATCAGTTGTTCTGTTAAGGTCATTACTAAGGTTTTGGCTAATAGACTTAGTCTCAATATGAATGATCTCATCGATTGATCTTAGATTGCATTTATAAAGGGTAGGAACATGGTGGATGGTGAAACCATTGTCCAAGAATATATTAATTTGTGTTGTAAGAATAAATTTTCATGTGCTGTTTTGAAAATCGATTTTTAAAATGCTTTCAATTCTGTAGATTAAGATTTTATTTGTGATTTATTATTAGATAGGGGCTTTATTATGAGGTGGGTTAATTGGATCATAATATTACTAAAATCCGATTGTTCTAATAGAGTAGATAACGGGGTTGTAGGGAAAACAATTCAGTCTAGGAGTGGGCTTAGACAAGGAGATCCTTTATTCGTTCTTTTATTTAATCTCTTTGTTGATGTATTCACTAAGATTATCAAGAGAGCAGTGGGGAATGGAGTTCTAGGTTTTATACATAATAGGGTTTTTAGTAACGAATTATATATTCTTCAGTTTACTGATGATACTTTATTATTTTCCTCTCATTTACCCAAATATATTATTGCCTTGAAATTTATTCTTTATTGTTTTGAGATGCTTTTTGGTCTCAAATTAATTTTGATAAAATTTCAGTTATGGTTCTAAATGACTTTGATAATGTTGAGAATCAAGTTGCTAATAATTTGAATTGTCCTATTATGAGTTTTCCTTTGAATTATTTGGGCTTTATGATTAGACCATCTAAGCATGATGATTGATTGATTATTATCGATAATATTAATAATAGACTCTCTAGTTGGAATAGCAGATTTTTATCTGGAGTTGGTAGATTAGTTCTTATTAACTATGTTTTATTTGTCATTCCTACTTACTAGATGGCTATGCATCGTCGTCCTAATTGGGTGATTGAAAAGATTGATAGGATTAGGCGTAATTTTCTTTGGTGTAGGGAAAACATTTGCAGTGGATACAAGTGTTTGGTTAATTGGGATGTTGTTTGTAGATCCAAGAAGGATGGTGGACTTAGGGTTATTAATTTATATAATTTTAATTCTTCTTTGTTAGCTAAATGGTTACGGAAATTTAGAAATTCAGAAGTGTCTGCGGTTTGGAAGCAAATAGTATCTAAATTTTATTATGATGGGGGTAAAATTAAAATTTTAACTCAGGTTTTAATTTGACTATCCATTCAGGTGATAATACATTTTTTTCTTGCATGATTCTCGGATTTCTCGATTGCCTTGAATTTAAAGAACTCTTTGAGATTAGTTACTTTAAGAACGCCTTGATTAAGGATGTTATAGGGAGTGTTTAGATCCTCCGTGGGGATTTACATTTGAGGATATTTTAGATGGCTTAGTGTTCAAGCAATTTTCTTTGTTACGAACCAAGCTGTCATTGTATCATTTTGATAATGTTTGCGATAATATATATTGGGGCCTTGATAAGAGTTTGAAATACTCTTCTAAATCTATGTATATGCTCCTTAATTTTACAAGTATTTCAATTTTACAATTCAAGTTTATTTGGAAGGCTAATTCTCTACTTAAAGCTAAACTCATATGTGGTTGATTATTCATAAAAAACTAAATACTTTTGAGAAATTAAGAAATAAAAATATTGTTTTTGATTCTAAATGTTGTTATTGTAGTCTATTTGATGAAAATGTTGATCATTTATTTTTTTCATGTGTAAAAACTTTCTATATTTTAAATATGGTTTTAAGGATTTTTGTTTTTAACTTTTCTCATAATTATATGCATTGTGATTTTTACTATAAAAAAATTAGATTTGATTTTAATTTAAAATATAGATATGTACTTGGCTTTAGTAACTATTATATGTTAGTTTATTTGGTTTGATAGAAATAAGCGAATGTTTCATTCTGATTCTACTACTGTAGATAATTTAGTTATTAAGATTGGTTATTTTTGTTTAGATTGGATGTCTAACCCTTATTATAAGAAGATTAAGGATCCTATGTTTGACATATTTCTTGTTAAGGTTAGAAATAATTTGTATTTATTTACTAGGATTTCTAAGCATTTTAGTCATAATAGAATCTGTATTTGTAATTGATATCTGATTTAGTGGTTCCTGTAGTTGTCTCTTTCTATCCTATGTTGTTATATTTTCCATATATATATATATATATGTGTGTGTGCATATATGTGTGTGTTGTTAGCTTACTTTTGTTTAGTCCTATTTCAGGAGACAGATCGGTTGATTTTTGTCGAGGAGCTTTCTGGAGATCAGTTTCAGAGAGTCCTTTCTTTTATTATGTTGTATTGTTCATATGTTTGTATTATTTAGGAGTAAATATACTTCACAATCGGGTGGTGGACTTGCCAGAACTCGATTTTGAAGTATGATGGGCAGTGGTTTTTCCGGAGCTTATCCATCTACCTTCAATACTTACGGCCATAGTCTGAGTTGATCGTTTATTATTGGTAACCTGCCAGGCATGTTGGCAGTTATTGTCACTTGTTTTTTTATATATGTATGTGTGCTCTCTTCTTTTTAGAGGATCGCACATTTTTGTTTTCAAAATAAATTAAACGAAGCTTAAAATAAAGGATAAATTGACACAATTAATCTAAACTTTCACGTGTCTTCCCATATTAATCCAGAGTTCGGGTTATTTTTAGTTCATCGCAAGTATTGGATGTCCCTTCCCATATTGATCCCATTTACCTATTAACATGTTTAGCCGGTTTCAAGCTTTTAACTTTCTCAAAATCAAACATCAATTTAACATTACCACACACACACTCTTGAAAATTAAGATGCAATAAGATCAACACCCAAAAGGCACTATCCTTTTCTCAACCATTGGATTACTCTATTACGGCTTCGATATCTTCTATGTCCACCTCGCTTCCAACTCCGAAATTCGCTTGACATATGCAGTCTCCATTAACTTCAACTGACAGTAATCAACAATTCATCTTAATCTGTCGCCTTCGTCTTCGAATGCTCTGGTTCCAGCCATCTGTACAGAACCAATCCCTTAATTAAAAACACCGAACTACTGCCTAACATGTTGGAGAATGGAGTTTTGATGACAACTTTATTTCAATATTAATTGATTATAAAATATATACTAACATCTCTATCTAGAATATATGTATAAACATATGTGCAGGATTTGTATATAGGAATTTATACTGAAGACTGTACAGTTTTAGAGTTTTAGGGATTCAAGAAATTCAGAGAAGATAAATGACTCATGAGTAATCAATAGATCAAGAGTTCAAGATAAATATAGTAATAGAGTCTAGTTTACATGTAAGACTCCGAATAGCCCTTCAGATTCACATTAAAATTCTGATTTTTTTAATTCTATTTCAAATTCAAATTCTAATTTTAATTAAGTATTTTATTCTTACCTTTGATTTTAAACTTGAGTTTTAAAGTTTATAAGTTTAAATATATTTATATACTTTTATACTTTATATTTATAATGTTTTAACTCTATAATTTTACAAATATGTTGATATAGTTTATACTTATGACTTTATATGTTTTTTTTACTTTATAATACTTATTTATATCACTATGTTTTAATTTAAGAATTTCCAGAATTATATATATATATATATTGTTAATACCAAAATTATCTTGGCACAAGATAGTGGGTGAAGGGATGTTAAGTAAATATAAGGAGTGAATAAGGAACTCGAAAGCAACCCAAGTCGATACCCCCTTCGGAGAAAAGGGACCAGAAACCTACCAGGTATCGGCAAAGGTTCATCCGACGGGATACGCTAAGAATCAACAAATGGACACCAACATAGTAAAAGAGGAAGAGCATTGGGATGGAGCATCTGGATGATTTGGAACCAATCCTTGAAGAACAACTTCATGGATATAGAAAGGGGTTACTTTCGTAAGTAACACAAATATCACCGAAAGCTACCCTCCCGGGAGCTAAAATGGAAGGCTAAACCGAGACTCAAGCAAGGATACAGGCCATTCGTACTAATACACTTAGTACTTGAACCATCAACGGTTTTAAATCAGCAGACATTTACGTAGGCATGAGGGCGGGTCCCTTTGAGTACCCATAACAAAGCCGAAAGCCCGCAGCAAGGGACCGACACTGAGAGCATTCGCCAAGACATCCGAAATGTCCCTGCAATCTGTTGTGGCAACAAGCCCCTTCTGCCTAGAAGAAAGTACAATTCACCCGGGCCCATCCTTTCGAAAAATGTAAATGGCACTGCGAAGAGGACCGACAGGCCAATACCCGAAATCGGAGGAAAAGGCGGCCGACAGGGATCGCCCAGGCCCAACAACCTATCGATGGAAAGACACCGGATTCTCTATAAATAGGTCTTTAGATACTCCGTAAAAGGGGACGAACCTTTCATTTCTCAATTTAGCTCCTTCTTTCTCAAGGAGAGCAAATCATCAATTCTTGTAATATATCTACAATTTATAAAATGGAGAATTCAGAGTCCTATATATCCTGCGATTTGATAATCTTGTAGTATTATAATGATGAAACAGGGAGTTAACACTAATCTTTCTGATGAGGGGATCAATCAAGGTGCTCCAGTGGCGGAGAAATGGGGCTTTGTAGAAATATGAAACCCCCCTTTCTTCTCACCTTATAGGACCGCCATGATTGATCCATGCCCTTATACTGAGCCTAACGCTTCCCCAAGCATTGCTGTGACAGAACCATGTATGAGTTCTTAGCTGATCTTTGTTGTACTTCAGACTCCTCCCTCAGGAAAGTGTAGTACAAAGGAGTTATCGAAGTTAGCGAATATTGCGAGGCTTTTATCCATGAACTCACGGGAGGCATTAGCCTGTTTTCTTCTTATTGAAATATACAAAGCAGATGAATCCTATCCATCCTAAATCCAGGATCATTACCTGAGGATTCTGAGTCATGGCCGCTGCAAACTTCATGGATACACATATTACACTTTGTAATTTGGGTGTTGACAAAAAATATCGTTAACATTTTGGTGCTAGAAGGAGGCATGAACCTCCGACCTTGTGGTTAATTTGTTTAAACTAAATGGTTGAATTCATCGTTCCATGGTAGGAAACAATGAAGACGAAGAAATTGAAGGAGCAAAACAAAGAACTGGACCCCAATGTCATCCTTAAAGGAAATGAGGTCCCAGCACTCAACCCAAATAATAACGAAAAAGAGACCACGTCCAACCCACAGCTGCTACTAGATCCGAACGCCACGGGGGATAATGTCGCAAGGATTTTAGCCTTGGAAGAGAAACTCCAAGAAATGCGGGCTCAGGTCGACGCAGTACAGGCACAGAAGTCCTCGGGGCTCACCAGATCTAGCTTGAAAGAGACAGATGAATCTCCAAAAAGGAAGGTCCCCGTTTAACCGTCAGAAGCGAAAGGGAGGCCCAAAGCAACCTCTTCCAAGAAAAGGAAGTCTCATCTGATGGGAGTAGATCATTAAGGAAATCAATGCGACCAGGAATTGTCCGGGAGCTCCACCTCCAAAGGCTATGACCCCAAGAGAGAAGATTATGACAACACGGAGGCCTACATCAAAGATGTAACTCAGAAACCATCAAGGACTTGTTGGAAAGCAAGGGGAAGAGAACCCAGGATGACAAGGTTAACGACAACGAGAGGGTAGCACCATTCATTGATGAGATTATGAACACCGTGATACTGTCCAGAGTCAAAGTCCCAACCATGAAATATCTAGGAACCACTGACCCCGATGACCATTTGATGGCTTTCGACAACCAAATGGATCTTTACAATGCTTCCGGAGCAATAGATGTTGCCTTTTCCCTGTAACCTTCCATGGTGCAGCGGAAAAATGGTATCGCCAGTACAGGGAAAACACCATTTACTCATGAAAAAAATTCTCTTACGAGTTCTCCACACAGTTTTGTATCTGCAAAGATCCAACCATAGACTATACGGTCGTCTCCAACATCAAACAGAGACAAGGGGTCGGGGACTACCTCAATAGGTTGAACATCGAAGCCTTAAAAGCCAAAAATATGAACGACCGTGACAAGCTGATCGCCGCGCATTCAGGGTTGATAGAAAACACCCCCTTTTGGAAGGAGTTATATATCCATGGCTGTAAGGATTTACAAGATTTCCATTTCCAAGCTGACAGGTCTATCCGCCTGGATGAACTTTACTTCACAAAAAGTAAATTTGGACCTCGGAGAGGAGGAAGGCCAAACTTTGGACAAAAGCTCCCAGAAGGAAATTAGAGGAGATCGAGATGGGAAGACTCTAACACGAATTCGATTGCCCTGAACAAGCCCATCTCGTATGTGTATGTTGTCGCAAAAGAATGGGTCAATAATTTCCCAGTCTCGTTCAAAGCCAAAAATTGCCCCAAACCTCATGCTGGCGGTAAATACTGCGAGTTCCATAAAACCAACGGGCACAAGACGGACGAGTGCAAGGTCTTATACAGGATTATCTAGAAACTAATCCAAGAAGGGCACCTGAAGGAGTTCATCTCAATTGAAGCAGCACTAGCTCAACATGTAGAAGGACAACAGAAGGTTGCGGTAAACACGACGAGAGTCATTACAGAGGAGATTAACCTGGATTTGGGCCTCCCGTGAACCGAATCAATGTGATTCATGGGGGACGGCATCCTGCCGGAAGCTGTTTGAAAGCCAGGGACCAATACATGAAAGAAGCTTTGGAGGGAATCTTCTCCATCCATGAGGAACCATCATTGAAGAATGCGCGTTATGCCCTCAAAATGCATAACCTCGTGGTTTCCCTGGAAGAAATGAAGAAACGGGTCTGTCACCCACATAACAACCCCCTCGTGATAACGACGCAGTTAATTTCTAAAATATCGGTGGACACTGGAAGCGCTACCAATGTTATCTTCAAGCATGTCTTCGATCATATGGGAATTTCCGAAAAGAAGCTGGAGCCTAGTAACGAGCTGATTTTCGGGTTCAACAATAAAGGGTCAACTCCAGTGGGTCAAATCAACCTCCTGGTTCAAGTAGGGCCATCTCCTCTTCACAGGACTTTCAAAACTCTCTTCGTCGTAATTGACCAGCCATCCTATTACAATGCCTTCTTCGGGCGACCAACTTTAGAGGAGATGGATGCTTTTGTTTCTTCCAAATATCTTATGTTGAAAGTTCTAACCAAACAGGGATGGGATACCATCCGGGGAGAATAATTTAGCTCCTGAGAATTGTACTTTGCCCGGTCGAAAAATACAAAAGGGAGTATTCTTCTTATTTTGATTCTTCCACTATTTTTATGCCCTTAGATAAGGTATTCCTATGTCCTATCTGAAACCAAGTTAAAAATAAATAAGACTGACAAACGCACTAATGGTAGGTACGCTTTTCTGAAAAGGAAGAGGAAAAGGTCCAATGAGGTGAACTCGACTGAAGACAAAGAAATAATCATAGATTTAGACTCTAGAGGAGACATCGAGAGGATCACACCAATAGAAGAAGTATAAGAAGTAAACGTCGTCTCGAAAGATAAATCGAAGGTTATCAACATAGGGAAGAGGCTAATGGAACCTCTCCAAAGTGATTTAATCCACTTTCTGCAGCTCAACAAAGTCGTTTTCGCTTGGGCCCATTCGGACATGGCTGGTATTGACCCTTCAATCATGAGCCATGCATTCAACATCGACCCCTCAATAACCCCGATCTGACAGAAGAAGAGGCAATATAATAGGGACCGAATTGAAGCCTTGAAGGAAGAAGTTAAAAGGTTGGAAATTAACGGATTTATCTGAGAGGTCCATTACCCGAAATGGTTAGCCAATCCCGTGCTAGTGAAGAAGTCCAACGGGAAGTGGAGGATGTGTGTCGATTACACATATTTAAACAAAGCCTATCCAAAGGACTGTTACCCTCTTTCACGAATCGATCAGTTGGTCGATGCTACGAGTGGGCACAAGATACTATCCGTTATGGATGCTTGTTCGGAGTACAACCAAATCCCAATGCATAAACCCGACGAGGAACATATGAGCTTTATTACCAACTGGGGAACATTTTGTTATAAAGTAATGCCTTTCGGTTTAAGGAATGCAGGGGAGACATACCAAAGGCTAGTGAGAAGGATGTTCCAAGAGAAGATAGCGCGCAATATGGAAGTGTATGTCGACGACATGGTAGTTAAGTCCACCGAAACAGAGAATCATCTAAAGGAACTGGAGGAGATGTTTGGTATCCTGAGAAGCTACTAAATGAAGTTGAAACCTCAAAAGTGTTTCTTCAGAGTTCAATATGGGAAGTTTCTAGGATATGTAGTAAGTGAGCAAGGAATTGAAGCTAGACCCGACCAAATACAGGCCATTAAGGACATGGAGGAACCTAAAACCAGCAACGAAGCCATGAGCCTGAACGGGAAGGTAGCGACACTCAGCAGGTTCATTTCTAAAGCCATCGATAAATGCGTTCATTTCTTCAATATCATAAGGAAAAAGAAGAATTTTGAATGGAACGAAGAATGTAGGAAGGCATTCCAAGAATTGAAAGTTTACATGAGAACACCTCCGGTTCTGTACAGTCCCAAGAAGGGAGAAACTCTATACCTGCACATGGCAGTTTCCGAATATGCAATGAGCTCAGTACTGATAAGAGAGAATAAGAGGACTCAGCACCCCATCTATTAGGTTAACTGGAGGCAAAAAGAGGCGGAAACTCGATACCCTGTCATAGAGACACTGGCGTATTGCTTAATCCTTATTGCACGAAAGCTTAGAGGTTATTTCCAGTCACACCCTGTTAAAGTCCTAACCAATTTCCTGCTCAAACAAGTGTTCAACAAACCAGAAACCTCAGGGAGGATAATTAAATGGGGTATTGAGCTCAGCCAATATGAAATCGAGTTCCATCCTCGAGCAACAATTAAAGGGCAGGCTCTCGCAGATTTCTTGAATGAGTGTATGAATTTCATTTCAGAACAGTCGGTCAAAGAAAATGGTTCGAAGGTCAAATGGAAACTCTTTATAGATAGAGCTTCCAACAAATAGAGGTGGGGGCATGTTATGTTATAATCACCCTTGATGGACATCGCCTGCACTACGCCATGAAATTAGGGTTCCCGACAACCAATAATGTGGCTGAATACGAATCCATGATAGCTGGTCTGGATCTGGCGTTACAGTTAAAGATACCAAGGGTAGAAATCTTCAGCGACTCACAACTAATGGTAAACCAAATAAAATAGACGTATCAAACCAAAGATAAGAGCCTCATATTATACGTGAAAAAGGTAATAAAGATGCTTTCCCTGTTTGAAGATTTCTCAGTTCATCAAATACCCCGCGGGGAGAATACCCAAGCGGATTCGCTAGCCAAATTAACCAGCTCCCGAGGAGCCCCTGAAACCCAGATAGTGCCGGTGGGATATCATGAGATACCTAGCATCAAACAAGAAGAATAGGAAGTAGGAAAAGAGTCGTTAGTCTTGAATCGATCCCAAGCCTTGAGAAGGGGAGAAGGAGAAGGCCAAGAAGGAAACCCCGATAGGGAATTTCCCATGGCGTAAACACGCCCCCGACAGGAAAATACGTGGATGACACCCATGGAGGAATACCTCTTAAAAGGGATGTTACCCCTTGATAAGAAAGATGCAAGGAAGATAAAACACCAAGCTGCCACATTCACGATCGTAAACAGTGTACTCTATAAAAGGGGACATTCACTTCCTTATCTAAGGTGTATAAGTTTCGAAGATGGACTCAACCTTTTAAAAGAAGCTCATGAAGGATGGTGTGGGGTCCATTCCAATGGGATTAAACTGGCCGAAAGGGTCATGCGACAGGGTTATTATTGGTCACGGATGGTTAGTCAAGCAGTCGAATACGTCAAGAGATGTGACAAATGTCAGAAGTACTCAAAGGTACCATGACTTCCTCCCAGTAACCTAACCACTATATCGATCCCCTGGCCTTTCAACGTATAGGGGATAGATTTGATCGGGCCCTTAACACTCGCCAAGGGAGGAGCTAAGTATGTCGTAGTAGCTATTGACTATTTCACCAAATGGGTGGAGGCGGAACCCCTTCCGGTTATCACATCCAAGTGTTAAGATTCGTAATAAAAAATATCGTTACCCGCTTCGGGATTCCCCATAAAATCGTATCGAATAACGGAATACAATTCGAGAGTGAAGAATTCACCCGATTCTGTGAGAAAAATGGAACCATCAAAAGTTTCTCCTTAGTGGCCCATCCGAAAGCCAGCGGAGTTGTGGAAACCGCAAATAAGACCATTAAGACAATCCTTAAGAAACGCCTAAATCAGGCTAAAGGGAATTGGGCAGAGGAGTTGCCTCTGGTGCTATGGGCATACATAACTTTCACCAAAACAGCTACGGGACACACTCCCTTTTCCCTGACATATGGTTGCGAGGCTATGCTTCCGGTTGAGGTCGAAGTTCTGTCACATCGAAGGATAGCATATGATTTTGACACCAATTAGGAATTAAGAAAGGAGTCATTAGATTTGATACAGCAACTAAGGGATGAGGTTGCAGTCAAAATCGCCGAGTACCAAAGAAGAATCACATAATATTACAAATTGAAGGTCAAAGTTAGGACCCTCGATAAGGGCGATTAGTACTACGAAGAGTAATGGCTAACACCAAAGATCCAACTGATGGTCCTCTCGGGCTGCATTGGGAAGGGCCCCTGATTGTCCATCAAGAAGTCATACCTGGCACATATCGGCTATGCAGGCCCAACGGCAATCTTGATCCAAGGACATGGAACTCGGAACATTTGAGGCCATATTTTCCAACCATAAAGGAATAGTGGATAAGATCTTTTTCCTAAGAAATCGTCGTACAACTAGAGGTATGGAAGCCTTCCCGATAGCTCATAAGAAACCCAAAAGGGGGTCGAGTTGGAAAAAGGATTGAATCCCACGTCATCACCAAGTTGGTCGGGAAGAGGCATCCCCCCGAAGGGGGGATGATTGTGTTAATCTTTCTCCTTGCCCAAACCAGAAGGGGCAGGGTTAATGCATCAAAAGCTTAAGTCGCCGTTTCACACCAGAAATGGTCGTGGCGCTGCATCTAAAAAGTAGCACACCCTGCCTCTACTCGCAGAAGGGTACGCCCTGCCTCTGCTCGAACTAAGCACGTCCTACCTCTGCTCGTAGAAGAGCACGTCCTGCCTCTGTTTATGTTCCGTGTTACCCGCAAAAGGGAGCGCAAACCCCTATCATCGCCTACGATGGTCAGGATAGGACACCCCTTGGAGGGGGGTGGCGTATAAGCCTCTATCAGTGCCTACGATGGCCCATGTAGAGCGTCAAAAGAGTAAACCTTAGTTCTGTGCCTATGATGGCCCCATCTAAGTTTCTAAGCCCTTATCATCGCCTACGATGGTCAGGATAAGGAGCCTCCTGGAGGGAGGTCGGGTAAGTCCTTGGGCCCTACTTGTGGATAAGCTAGCCAAGCGCACAGGACGCACAGGCCCAGTGAGTGGCCAACAAAGCACGTACATCCTTTGCTTTGACTATGAAAGCCCAAAGGGAGGCTCAAGAAGCACGTATAACCTCTAATTACAAAATCAAATCCGAAGGGGATACTCGCTCTATTAATATCGAAAGAGGTTTCGATTCTCTATGATAAATGTAACACCCCGTGAATTCTATAACGCTAAGCTTCAAAATTTAAAGTATAATTAATTCTAAATGAAAGAATTAAGGGAAACGAGTTACGCCATTGTGTTCGTCTCAGAATTCTGCTTGAGATAGAGTCCGAGTTTGCGCGAATCGGACTCCGTATGAAGAAGTTATGGCCTTCGTAAGTTTCAGAATCAAATTTAAATTCAAACAGCTCAGTTTAATTTCAAAATTTCGAATTTCAGGTTCAAACTGGGCTGGGCGGGAAAATTCCCGCCCAGAGACCAGGTCGACCATAGGGTCGACCATGGTGTCGACCTGGTCAACCCAGGTCGACCATGGTGTCGACCTGGTCCCCCCAGGTCGACCATAGTGTCGACCTGGGTGTCGACCTGGCTGGCCAGGTCTGACTCTGGCTCGAATTTCTGAGGCCCTATGTGTCACTAGGGCTGACGTGTCACCTCTTGATTGGCTCTCTGAATTTTGAATGGCCTAGATTCCTCCTATCTTCATTTGACGGCTCAAAACAACTTAAAAATCTATAAATACACCCTAACCCTCAACTGAAAATTCACACAAAAATATGAGAAAGGAGTCGTCATACTGCTAGGGAGGAATTGAACATAGCTGTCAAGAGAAAATCCTAAGAGACGAATCAAAACTAAGAAGAAGATTAAAGTTTAAACAAATCAATCAACGCAACGTTGGTCTACCCAAAGGAGCGCATCTCAATTTCAGAATTCAGAATCCAGAATTCAAGATTCTGCATTCGTTGTAAGTATAGCGACCTTTCAAAATATGAATAAGAATTGCGATGTGATCCGATATGAATGAAAATAGAATTGTGTTATTGTATTGTATAAAATTCTATGTATTTTGATGGTTCTATCATGACTTATGTATTGATGTTGGTGGCATAAATTGATTGATGCAAGCCTATTGAACAATTGTATATGAAAACAATGGCACTTGCAAGTTTGTGGCAAAAATTAGAAACTGATCCTTTTATGTATATGTCGATGGCATGGACTATGTATATTCCCTTAGTCTAAATTAGAATTTATGTAAACATGATTTAGACTTGAAACCTTTTATGACTACATGACCCAAAAACTATGATATCATTTTTCATGTATAATTGCAAGTATAATTGGTTCTATGTTAAGCATCGTTTGGGTTTCATAAATTATGCAAGTTCATGTTTATAATTGGATCTATGTTAAGTATCGTTTAGGTTTCAAAAACTATGCAAGTTCATGTTGAAATAAGCTATGGGATTAGATGTTAAAATTGGACATTTTGGTGAATATACAACATGCTAATTTTGTGTTTGACATTATGCCAAGTTAAACATGTTTAAACACAAGTTTGTATTAGCCTAAACTATGCCATTTCATATGTCACCTACTTAGTTATATTTTGATTTTAATGCAAGTTCACATGACCCATCATTTATGTAATATCGCTAATTTGCAAGTTCATGCGCCACACACCCTTATATGTTGTCAACTATTACATGTTCTTGATTTCCCCTCTTTCTTACGCTTATAAAGTTGGGCTGAATTGAGTCAAGCCCAACATTTGTTATAACGTTGCGAACGTATAAACGGGGGTAATAACGTTGGGTGTAAAACATGAAAATATATGTTGGCATGTTTGGCACATGCCAATGACAATGACGTTTAAAGCGATATGAATTGTTATACCAAAAATAAAAGATATGGCATTTACATATATATTTGAGAAATAATAAAAATATGTAAATTTAGAAAACACGACGTGCTTAACCCGAGGTTGGATTGAGTTGTGATGTAAACCTGCCCGGAACCGCCCGGCTGTCCAGTAGTCACAACAATACCTATCCAATGTGGGTGGTTAAGCATTGAGCCCAATAATGACCCGAGGTTAGACTGAGCTACGGTGTAAACCTGCCCGGAATCGACCGGCATATCCAGTGACCGTAGCAATACCTATCTAATGTGAGTGGTCAGGTGCTCCTAAGAGGCTAAGGACAGATGGTAGGGTTAAGTCAACTATAACACTTGACCAAATTCAATATGTTAACAAGAATTGATGGGCGGGGTTACGTAAATACAAACACTTAACCACTTAACATGTTTGACTAGAAAATCCTGGCAATGTGGGACCCGTTTCAGCAGTAACCCAAGTTAGGTATCAACGGTACCCTGAAACTAGGCAGGGTGGGGCACGATTACCGGGCTGATTGTAAGCGGTCAAAACGACGGCAGTGGGTGCACAGTGCAGGTCTACCGGGGTGTGGGCGTGCACACACTTCGGAGCAGACAACCAGGGCACTGGGGACACCAGTAGTATAACCTATGCCTTCTAGAATTTGTGTCAGGGCCGCCACCATGGGTCTTGATACACCCCATGGTGGGACCAACATAGGTATCTACAATTCTTGGGGGCCGTATGACACATGTTAACGCGAGTAGGAGCCAATCTTTAAATAAAGTTGGGGATCACTTCACCCTCACCATGGGGTTCCAGTTAGGGTAAACTCAAGTAGATGCAGAGATATATAGTATGGGTGCGATAGTACATTCGACACTTCCTTAGCTTGTGACACCATCCTATTTTCAGTATATATCTATCATGCCCTTTTCTTATTCACATACTGAAGAGTTACTAGATTTACTCAGGCTTTATGTCTGACCCTATTTTCCTTTCGTCTTCTTTTCTTTCGTTTCCCCCCAGGTCCACAGGGAGGAAACAGCTCAGCCCAGTCAGGCTCTGTACAAGCTCCAAGAACGTAGATGTATGATTTGGGTCTTTTTTGCTCGGACTATGGCTTTGGATATCACTATGGGGATTTTCGTCACTTTATTTATGTTTTCTGCTTCTTTAATTATCAAAACAGTAATGATGTTGTAATGTTGGAAGTATTTTGAGACAATGTTTGGTTTTGAACACGTATTGATGAATAAAAGTCTATTGGTTTCCGCTATTTAAAATATGTGTATTTATATCTGTCTTGAGTTTATCTGTGGCTTTTACTTATAAACCTCCACCAAAATTAACGCATTCCCTTTGTGAGTGACCTTAACGGAGGTGGCGTGTTTCACTTGGTATCAGAGCATAGGTTTACCAGATAAGATGAAAGTTTTTGAAAATTGTTTTCAAAAAGAAAGTTTAAAGAAGCATTTTTCAAGAAAAAAGTGTTATATTTATAAAAGGCAAAATCCCCCAAAGCCATGTGCCCCATCTATCTCTCTCTATCCTTCGTTTTGAATTTTTCCTTTCTGTTTCAGCATGTCTGGAGACCTTAACCTCCCGGAAGGAGTGCCAATTCCCGGCTGGTTTAGGAGGTACTTAGAAGCAAGGGCCAATGGCGCGGGCCCAGCAGACATCCCTCCTCCAGTGGCCGCGGTTACTCCTCCTCCTCCTCCTCCTCGTGGAAATGCCTTCGCAAAAACATGTAGAGATTTTAAGGCAATGGGTGGAAAAGACTTTTATGGGACAGAATCCTTTGTAGGGGCAAGAAACTGGCTAAAAGAGACTGAGGGTCTGTTTGTTATCTTTGGAGTGGATGACAGGCAAAAGATACAACTAGCGGTATGGTTGCTTAAGGATGAGGCTTCCTATTGGTGGGAAGTTACCAATGCTCAGCGGGCGGTGGAAACATGGGAAGACTTCAGGACAAGGTTTGAGATGAAATTTCTCTCCCAAGCAGAAAGAAGCCTGCAAATGGAAAAGTTCCTAACTCTGAAACAGGGGAGCATGACGATCAGGGAATATGTTAATCAGTTTAACCAGCTGGCCAGATTTGGGTTAGACTTAGTAAACACCCAACACAAGAAGGCACTTCGCTTCTTCAAGGTTTGAATGAGCCTCTACACAGCCTTGCTATGACCCACGTATCTACGGGAGCGACTTATGAAAGCTTGGTGGACATGGCGTTGCTACACAAGGAAGACCATGGCAAGAAAGAAACTAAGGTGGAAGAGAAGTAAGAGGGTCTACAAGCAAAGAAAACAGACTTCAAGAAAGGAGGGAAGAACAATAAGCCCCGTGAGAAGAGAAGGTGCAATTTCTATGGCATTGTGGGCCATATATCAAAAGACTGCCGGAAAAGAAAGGCGAAGATGTGTGGTTGCTTCCATTGTGGAGAGACTGGGTACCAAGCTAAGGACTGGCCAAAGAAGAAAGGGCAGGGACAGAAAGCTGGATCCACTTCAGGGGGTCAGGTTCATGCGCTAGTGGCACCTCAGCAGGAACGAGGTAGTAATATTTCTGTAGAAAGTGTAGTCTATCTTTATGATCATCCAGTTCGTACACTTTTTGACTCTGGCGCATCGCACTCTTTTATTTCATCTGCCTTAGTAGAATCTCTGCATCTAGACACTAGTATGGTAGAAGATCCCTTAGTAGTTTCAAATCCAATTGGGGGCTCCGCTTACTTGTCAATGGTTTGTTTGGGTTTGAAAATCTCTATTCTCAACATTGAGTTTAGTTGTGATGCCTTTGTCTTAGGCTTCTCGGGAAATGGTTTGATCTTAGGCATGGACTGGTTATCCAGTAATAGTGCCATCCTTGATTGTGAGAAAAGAGTGGTTAGACTCTTAACTCGGCTTGGTAACACTCTAGAAATTTCGTGTAATCCTTTGAATGTTGTTATGCTTAGTTATCTAGAGTCGCTTGATGCTTCTAATGAGAATTTGCAATCAGTTAGAGTAGTCCGGGAATATCCGGATGTCTTTGAGGAGGTGAAAAGCTTACCTCCGAGGCGGGAAATAGACTTCCGCATATATCTTGTGGATAACGCAAAGCCTGTAGCTTTACCTGTCAGACACATGGCTCCAAGGGAGAGAAAGGAGCTCAGTAAGCAGGTTAAAGAACTTCTCGAAAAAGGGTTCATTAGACGGAGCATTTCGGAATGGGGAGCTCCAGTGGTGTTCGCAACCAAAGCGGACGGTTCGCTTCGCCTTTGCATCGACTATAGGGAGTTAAACAAATTGACCAAGAAAAATAGGCAACCTCTTCCCCGAATCGACGATTTGTTTGATCAGCTTGTAGGTGCAACGTTCTTCTCCCAACTTGATCTGGCAACTGGGTTCCATCAGCTAAGAGTAGCTGAAGATAGTATTGATAAATCGGCGTTCAGAACCCCAGACGGTTTCTTCGAGTGGCTTGTCATGCCTTTCGGCTTGACAAATGCACCCGCTTATTTCGTAGACCTAATGAGCAGGGTGTTCAGAGAATTCTTCAATAAATTTGTGGTTGTCTTCATAGATGATATCTTAATCTTCTCAAAGAGTGAGGAAGAGCATGCTCAGCATTTGAAAGAAATTATGGAAACTCTTCGAGCTCATCAGCTAAAAGCCAAATTCTCCAAGTGTCACTTCTGGAGAAAAGAAGTGAGATTTCTGGGGCATATAGTGTCTAAAGAGGGGTTGGCTGTGGACCCCGCGAAAGTGGTGGCAGTGCAGGATTGGAAGACACCAAGAAATGCAACCGAAGTTCGAAGCTTTCTTGGGCTAGCCGGTTTTTACCGAAAGTTTATTAGGGATTTCGCAAAAATCTCAGCCCCACTCACAAGGCTGACAAAGAAGAATCCGGCGTTCACTTAGGATTTAGACTGCGAGTTTGCTTTCCGACGATTAAAAATGGCTACAACATGCCAGTTCTGACCTTGCCGGATGGAAGCAAAATGTTCACAGTATACATGGATGCATGTGGAACGGGACTAGGCGCTGTTCTAATGCAAGAAGGAAGGGTAGTAGCATATGGTGGAAGACAATTAAAAGTTCATGAAAAGAACTACCCAACGCATGATCTTGAGTTAGCCGCCATCGCCTTTGCGCTTAAGTCTTGGTGCCATTATCTCCTAGGTGAGAAGTTTGAATTATACACTGACCATAATACGTTGAAATATCTATTCTCGCAGAAGGACCTTAACTTGAGGCAGCAAAGATGGATGGAGTTTCTTGCCTCGTATGACTTTGAAATTTCCTATACTCCCGGCAAAGGCAACGTAGTAGCAGACGCGTTGAGCCGAAAGAAACTGACCTTAAGCCCTCTCTTTGTGGAAAGGCAAAGCTTGGAGTATATAGCCAGTTTTAACTTTAGGCCCTCCTCAGATTTTGTACCGGGTTTGTTAGCATCTCTCGAAGTACGCCCTACTCTCTTTGACTCAATAGGGGCTGCACAACGTGAAGACCCTCAGCTTGTTGACGTGATTGATAAACTTATTAGGGGTGAGACTTCCAGTCACCTCGGTAGGTACGCCATCGATGATAAGGGTTAGCTGAGGCGAGATGGAAGATTATGCGTCCCACAAGCAAGGGAGTTGACAAAGAAGGTTCTCGAGGAAGCACATAATTCCAAGATGACTATACACCCTGGCGGTGATAAGATGTACAAGGATATAAAAAGGACTTTCTTTTGGAACGACATGAAACAAGACGTGGCAGATTTCGTTTCTAAGTGCATGACCTGCCAACAGGTCAAGGCGGAACAGAATAAACCTGGAGGACTACTTCATCCATTAGAGGTCACACAGTGGAAGTGGGAAAGCATTTCAGTGGACTTCATTGATGGACTGCCTAGGTCGAGAAGAAGCAACACTAGTATTTGGGTAATAGTGGATAGGCTTACTAAGAGCGCCCACTTTATACCCATCAAGAGTAGAAGGACTGCCGCATCTCTAGCATCTCTTTATCTCAAGGAAATAGTTCGACTCCATGGGATACCCTCCAGCATTGTTAGTGACCGAGACCCTATCTTCACAAGTGAGTTTTGGCGGAGTCTGCAAGAAGCTGTAGGCACACAGTTATGTCTGAGCACGGCCTATCACCCCCAAACTGATGGCTAGACGGAAAGGGTGGATAGAGTTTTAGAGGATCTTTTGAGACTTTGCATTCTTGACTTTGGAGGGACTTGGGAGGATCAACTTCCTTTAGTGGAATTTGCCTACAACAATAGCTACCAAGCTACCATTGGCATGGCGCCCTTCGAAGCCTTGTATGGAAGACCGTGCAAATCACCAACTTGTTGGTGGGAGTCTAAAGATAAGCTTATACTTGGGCCAGACATGATTCGAGAGACTTCGGAGAAAGTGGACTTGATACGTAGGAGAATGAAGACTGCCCAAGACAGACAGAAATCCTACGCCGACAAAAGAAGGACCGAACTTGTGTTTGAGGTTGGGGACAGGGTTTTCCTTAAGGTATCACCTTTAAGGAACGTCGTTCGTTTTGGATCCACAGGAAAGCTAGCACCAAGATTTGTAGGACCGTTTCCTATCATCGAGAAGGTTGGAAGGATGGCCTATAGGTTAGAGCTACCCGAGAGACTGGCCGGAGTCCACAACGTCTTTCATGTTTCTCACCTCCGGAAGTGTTTGCACGAGTCATCGGAAGTGGTGGAACCTAGCATTCTAGAAGAAGCCGAAGTGGAACGTGAAGCAACTGTGAGGAGAGTTCCAACCCACATCTTAGGAATTGAAGTGAAAAAGCTACGCAACCGCGAAGTCAAACTCGTTAAAGTTCAGTGGAGCGACGCCGAGGAAGACGCGACTTGGGAAACTAAGGACAGAATACGCGCTGCCTACCCACTTCTTTTTGAGGGTACATCTTTGATCTCTCTTTTTCCTTAAGTTATGCTTTATCTATCATTTTAGGTATATCTCCTCGGTCCTTTTTCCTAACTCCCTAGGTAGAAAACAAATGGATGCAAACATGTATTTGAAAACATGTTATGGATGATGGCTGCAAATGGTTGCTAGTGGTTGCTCGTGGATGCATATGCACACACACCCTAGGCTATAGATCGGCTCAGTCACTTCATATTGCATATGCTTATATGTATTCTCATTTGTATATGGTTGAAAACTTGATATGTTGTCATATGGTTGTCGCATTTGTATGAATAGTTGTGCACTCATGTAGAATTATGAGTAGGAAAAATTTGCATACATAATGGATTCATGACACTTACATGATTCGCAATAAGGAGGTCAACTGAATCAGTAGGCCGCTTGATTTCTGCATTAGATAAGGACATATACACACACTATGCATGTGATCACGAAGCATTAGAAGTCTTTTAAGGACAGTAGATGCCTGTGTTTGCTGGTTGAGTAGATGGACTGTTGGATGATAGGATATACATTCTTCCTAACTTGAAGATTTCGGGGACGAAATCCTTTTAAGGGGGGAGAATGTAACACCCCGTGAATTTTATAACGCTAAGCTTCAAAAATTAAAGTATAATTAATTCTAAATGAAAGAATTAAGAGAAACGGGTTACGCCATTACGTTCATCTCGGAATTCTGCTTGAGGTAGAGTCCGAGTTTGCGCGAATCGGACTCCGTATGAAGAAGTTAGGGCCTTCGGAAGTTTCAGAATCAAATTTAAATTCAAACAGCTCAGTTTAATTTCAAAATTTCGAATTTCAGCTTCAAACTGGGTTGGGCGGGAAAATTCCCGCCCAGAGACCAGGTCGACCATGGTGTCGACCTGGTCACCCCAGGTCGACCATGGTGTCGACCTGGTCCCCCCCAGGTCGACCATAGTATCGACCTGGCTGGCCAGGTCTGACTCTGGCTCGAATTTCTGAGGCCCTGTGTGTCACTAGGGCTGACGTGTCACCTCTTGATTGGCTCTCTGAATTTTGAATGGCCTAGATTCCTCCTATCTTCATCTGACGGCTCAAAACAACTTAAAAATCTATAAATACACCCTAACCCTCAACTGAAAATTCACACAAAAATATGAGAAAAGAGTCGTCATGCTGCTAGGGAGGAATTGAACATAGCCGTCAAGAGAAAAGCCTAAGAGACGAATCAAAACTAAGAAGAAGATTAAAGTTTAAACAAATCAATCAACGCAACGTTAGTCTACCCAAAGGAGCGCATCTCAATTTCAGAATTCAGAATCCAGAATTCAAGATTCTGCATTCGTTGTAAGTATAGTGACCTTTCAAAATATGAATAATAATTGCGATGTGATCCGATATGAATGAAAATAGAATTGTGTTATTGTATTGTATAAAATTCTATGTATTTTGATGGTTCTATCATGACTTATGTATTGATGTTGGTGGCATAAATTGATTGATGCAAGCCTATTGAACAATTGTATATGAAAACAATGGCACTTGCAAGTTTGTGGCAAAAATTAGAAACTGATCCTTTTATGTATATGTCGATGGCATGGACTATGTATATTCCCTTAGTCTAAATTAGAATTTATGTAAACATGATTTAGACTTGAAACCTTTTATGACTACATGACCCAAAAACTATGATATCATTTTCATGTCTAATTGCAAGTATAATTGGTTCTATGTTAAGCATCGTTTGGGTTTCATAAATTATGCAAGTTCATGTTTATAATTGGATCTATGTTAAGTATCGTTTGGGTTTCAAAATCTATGCAAGTTCATGTTGAAATAAGCTATGGGATTAGACGTTAAAATTGGACATTTTGGTGAATATACAACATGCTAATTTTGTGTTTGACATTATGCCAAGTTAAACATGTTTAAACACAAGTTTGTATTAGCCTAAACTACGCCATTTCATATGTCACCTACTTAGTTATATTTTGATTTTAATGCAAGTTCACATGACCCATCATTTATGTAATACCGCTAATTTGCAAGTTCATGCGCCACACACCCTTATATGTTGTCAACTATTACATGTTCTTGATTTCCCCTCTTTCTTACGCTTATAAAGTTGGGCTGAATTGAGTCAAGCCCAACATTTGTTATAACGTTGCGAACGTATAAACGGGGGTAATAACGTTGGGTGTAAAACATGAAAATATATGTTGGCATGTTTGGCACATGCCAATGACAATGACGTTTAAAGCGGTATGAATTGTTATACCCAAAAATAAAAGATATGGCATTTACATATATATTTGAGAAATAATAAAAATATGTAAATTTAGAAAACACGACGTGCTTAACCCGAGGTTGGATTGAGTTGTGATGTAAACCTGCCCGGAACCGCCCGGCTGTCCAGTAGTCACAACAATACCTATCCAATGCGGGTGGTTAAGCATTGAGCCCAATAATGACCCGAGGTTAGACTGAGCTACGGTGTAAACCTACCCGGAATCGACCGGCATATCCAGTGACCATAGTAATACCTGTCTAATGTGAGTGGTCAGGTGCTCCTAAGAGGCTAAGGATAGATGGTAGGGTTAAGTCAACTATAACACTTAACCAAATTCAACATGTTAACAAGAATTGATGGGTGGGGTTAGGTAAATACAGACACTTAACCACTTAACATGTTTGACTAGAAAAGCCTGGTAACGTGGGACCCGTTTCAGCAGTAACCCAAGTTAGGTATCAACGATACCCTGAAACTAGGCAGGGTGGGGCACGATTACTGGGCTGATTGTAAGCGGTCAAAACGACGGCGGTGGGTGCGCAGTGCAGGTCTAACGGGGTGTGGGTGTGCACACACTTCGGAGCAGACAACCAGGGCACTAGGGACACCAGTAGTATAACCTATGCCTTCTAGAATTTGTGTCAGGGCCGCCACCATGGGTCTTGATACACCCCATGGTGGGACCAGCATAGGTATCTACAATTCTTGGGGGTCGTATGACACATGTTAACGCGAGTAGGAGCCGATCTTTAAATAAAGTTGGGGATCATTTCACCCTCACCATGGGATGCCAGTTAGGGTAAACTCAAGTAGATGCAGAGATATATAGTATGGGTGCGATAGTACATTCGACACTTCCTTAGCTTGTGACACCATCCTATTTTCAGTATATATCTATCATGCCCTTTTCTTATTCATGTACTGAAGAGTTACTAGATTTACTCAGGCTTTATGTCTGACCCTATTTTCTTTTCATCTTCTTTTCTTTCGTCCCCCCCCCTAAGGTCCACAGGGAGGAAACAGCTCAGACCAGTCAGGCTCTGTACAAGCTCCAAGAACGTAGATGTATGATTTGGGTCTCTTTTGCTCGGACTATGGCTTTGGATATCACTATGGGGATTTTTGTCACTTTATTTATGTTTTCTGCTTCTTTAATTATCAAGACAGTAATGATGTTGTAATGTTGGAAGTATTTTGAGACAATGTTTGGTTTTGAACACGTACTGATGAATAAAAGTCTGTTGGTTTCCGCTGTTTAAAATATGTGTATTTATATCTGTCTTGAGTTTATCTGTGGCTTTTACTTATAAACCTCCACCAAAATTAAGGCATTCCCTTTGTGAGTGACCTTAACGGAGGTGGGGTGTTTCAATAATACCCGAATTTGGGTCGATTCGGCGCTCTATTAATACCGAAAGAGGTTTCGGTTCTCTATGCTAATACCCGAATATGGGTCGATTCAGCGCTCTATTAATACCGAAAGAGATTTCGGTTCTCTATGATAATACCTGAATCTGGGTCGATTCGGCGCTCTATTAATACTGAAAGAGGTTTCAGTTCTCTATGCTAATACCCGAATCTGGGTCGATTCAGCGTTCTCTTAATACCAAAAGAGGTTTCGGTTCTCAGTGCTAATACCCGAATCTGGGTCGATTCGGGGCTCTATTAATACCAGAAAAGGTTCCAGTTCTCTCTACTAATACCCGAATCTGGGTCGATTCAACATTTTATTAATACTGGAGGAGGTTCCGGTTCTCCTTACTAATACCTGAATCTGAATGGATTCGGCTCTTCATTAACGCCGGAAGGGTTTCCAGTCCTTAATCTAAAAGCACCTAAATCTGGGTGGATTCGGCCATCCATTAATACCGAGAAGATTCCTGGACTTCGGCCTTTAAGTTCCTAAATCTGGGTGAATTCAGCTCTTACATCTTGGTTCGTCAGAACTTGGATGGTGTTCGACTCAACATCATGATGAGAAAAGGTTTTCAACCCTCCATTAAAACCTGGATTTAGGACACTTCATTCCTCTACATGGCGTCGAAAACAGATCACTTTGGCGAGACCCGTGACATAGCTTAGCGTTGGAAAAATAATTGGCAAGCAAACAGGAAAGGGTCAGACAAAAGAAGCTTGACTTGAAAAGTCGAAGACACCCCTTCACAAAAAGGAGGGGCAAATGTTACTACCAAAATTATCTTGGCACAACATAGCGAGTGTAGGGATGTAAAGTAAATATAAGGAGGCAATAAGGAACTCGAAAGCAACCCAGGCCGATAACCCCTCTGGAGAAAAGGGACCCGAAACCTACCAGGTATCGGCAAAGTTTATCCGGCGGGGTCTATCCGCCAAGAATCAACCAATGGACACCAACATAGTAAAAGAGGAAGAGCATTGGGACAGAGCATCAAGATGATTTGGAACCAATCCTTGAAGAACGACTTCATGGATATAGAAAGGGGTTACTTTCGTAAGTAACACAAATATCACCGAAAGCTACCCTCTCGGGAGGTAAACCGGAAGGCTAAACCGAGACTCAAGCAAGGATACAGGTCACTCGTACTAATCCACATAGTACTTGAGCCATCAACGGTTCTAAATCGGCAGACATTTATGTAAGCATGAGGGTGGGTCCCTCTGAGTACCCACAATAAAGCCGAAAGCCTACATCTGAAAGCCCGCAGCAAAGGACCGACACTGAGAGCATTCGCCAAGACATCCGAAATGAACCCGCAATAAGTTGAGGCAACAAGCCCCTTTTGCCTAGAAGAAAGTCCAATTCACCCGGGACCATCCCTCCGAAAGCTGTAAATGGCACCGCGAAGAGGACCAACATGCCAATACCCGAAACCCGAGGAAAAGCGGCTGATAGGGATCGCCCAGGCCTAACAACCTATCGATGGAAAGACACCTGATTCTCTATAAATAGGATTTCAGATACTCTGTAAAGGAAGATGAACCTTTCATTTCTCAGTTTAGCTCCTTCTTTCTCAAGGAGAGTAAATCAGCAATTCTTGTAATATACCTACAATTTATAAAATGGAGAATTCGGAATCCCATATATCCCGCGATTTGATAATCTTGTAGTATCATAATGATGAAACAGGGAGTTAACACTAATCTTTTTGATGAGGGGATCAATCAAGGTGCTCCAGTGGCGGAGAAATGGGACTTTGTAGAAATATGAAACCCCCTTTATCCTCACCTCATAGGACCGCCATGATTGATCCATGCCCTCATACTGAGCCTAATGCTTACCCAAGCATCGCTGTGACAGAATCACATATGAGTTCTTAGCTCAATCTTCGTTGCACTTCAGACTCCTCCCTCAGGAAGGTCGAGTACAAAGGAGTAATCGAAGTTAGCGTATATTACGAGGCTTTCATCCATGAACTCATGGGAGGCGTCAACCTAATTTCTTCTTATTGAAATATACAGAGCAATTGCCATGGCTTAGAATCCTATCCATCCCTAATCCAAGATCATTGCCTAAGGATTCTGAGTCATGATCGCTGCAAACTTCGTGGATACACATATTACACTCTGTAATTTGGGTGTTGACGAAAAATATTGTTTATATATATATATATCAAAACACTTGAAAAACACTTAAATTTCAAATTTACAAACATATATGTCGACATACATATATAGGATGTCGACATACATATATAGGATGTCGACATACAACTGTCATATTTTCAGTTTTGAAAGGAAGTGTCTTTTTACCATTTGTAACGTTCCAGAAGTGTTGCAACCTTTCAAATCTTATAAATAGGGTTGATTTCGAATTTTTTTTATTCATTATTCTTCTCTATCTTAATCCCTTTTCATTCCTCTATTATTATTTCATATTTTTATGATTTCTACACTTATATTATGTCGATTTCTATTCTAAATACATAAAACTTCTTCTCTTCTCACTCTCTACTCATTACTCTCTGAATTGAAGTGCTACTGAAGAGTTATAGGGCTGTTGTAATCATTTGGGATTTTTTGGGAAACGATGTATTCCTTATAGCTGTGAAATCAAGGAAAGGAACCAATGTTAACCTTGTAGCAGGGAAATCAAGTGCGGTGGAAACAAGGTTAACCTTTTAGTCGGGAAATCAAGGCGGTGGAAATGTTGTTAACCTTGTAGCCGTGAAATCAAAGGGATTATAACTAGATATTGATAGTAAAAAAACACTGCGCAATCCAGCATTGCATGGGACTGGATGTAGGAGTAATATGAATCAATATAAAATCCAGTATGTTCTTTCCTTTTCTGCATTTTAATTTTGTTTATTTCTGTATTTTTGTTTGATTCTGTGTCCATGATCCTCTCTGTGGTATGTGATTCATATAGTCGATCATATAAGTTTTAGATTTTCTTAAATTCCTTGAAAACACTATTCACCCCTTCTGGTGTTAGTTCTTTCCTTAAAGATCCATTCTACATTCCCGAACAACTGGTATCAGAGCAAGGTTTTTCAAAAAGTTCATAATTTGATTTATCAAAATATTAAATGGCAAATTTTGAACACTAGTTTATATTTATGCATTGCATCAGTGTTAGATAAGTCTGCATTACATTCTATTGAAAATCCAAGTTATCGTGATATGATTTCTTGAAAAGTTTAAATGGATATATCATAGAATCATCATGATGTTATTATTTCAAATTACAATTAGTTATTTTGAGAAGTCACTTGACTCTTTGAAAATCTATGTTATTTTTTAGGAAATGAAGTTAAATTTGATGATTGTTGGCCAAAAGACACTTAGATGATCATTCATCAATCAAGAAAAGTAGAGTTTATGAAGGGATATGACTTTTGGGCTTATAGTAGTTGAAGTGTCCATTCATTCAAAATTCAAATTCAAAATTTTGACGCCAAGTTGGTTAAACTACTAAATCACAGATCTTATCGTCAAATTCTGGAAGACGTAAATGTATGGTTCATGACAGTGGAAGAAATGAAGTTAGATGTTATAACTGCAACAAACTAGGGAATACAAAGAGAATGTGTACATATCCAGATAAATCAAATCAACATACAAACAATAGTAATTCATCAAAGAAAAGAAAGGGAGCATATGCAACAATTTTAGACGATTCAGATTCATCATCAAGCGATGAAGAGCCAGAAACCGAAAAATTCAAATATGTGTTTCACAGTAATTCATAATTTAGAGAATGCCGAAGAAGTTGATCTAAAAACTGGGTATGCCTTAGTTATTTTTTTTTAATATTTTGGTTGAATGGATGTTTTGTTTGCTTTGTTTTGAATTTGAAAATTAAACTTTAAAATTCAAACTTGAATTTACAATTCAAATTTAAATTTGAATTTTGAAATTCAAAATAATAATTAGTAAAATAATAAAATAAATTTTTGATGTTTGATAGGATTAATATTAATTCAGGAAATTATAAAACCTGCAATATAAATTGATAATATAATCAAAACATGTCTTTTGGAATTTTCTATGTCTATCGACATACATAGAAGGGCATGTCGACATATGTACCAATAAATTCAAATTTTAAACTTTCAAACTTCCCTCCATCTTATCAATAAGAAAATTCCAGTTCAAACTCTAGTTATTAACTTTGTTTGTCTACTTATTTTCTTATATCTTGTTTCAAAATATATATATTAAAAGCAAATAAATTAATAAAGTTATATAGACATGTTAATATGATATAAAAATTAATATAATTTTTTTTTAAACATGCATAGTTTAACTTATATATTATTCATATGATTTCATAACAATTTTGGGTTACGTTATCACAAATACTATTTGTAACTTAAATACTTATTTTAATTTCTTATTAAGATTTATAAATTCTTGAATATTTAACCTAATATTTTGGTATATAAATAATAATATATATGATCTTATGTCTTAAATATGTAATTTAAATATAACAATTTATAGTTTTATGTTTAATTTATATCCAGATTTCATAATTTTGTTATGAATATAGAATTCTTTTTAAAGTTTTAACATATAAATGGTCCCTTAGCAAATTAATAAATTTTGATTTCTAAAAGTTTAAATTTAAAATTGATTTGTATCAAAAGATTGATTTATATTTCATAATAAATTGAATTTGAAGTCCTTTTTTAAAAAATAGTTTTTATACATACAATTATGAATATATGTTTACTTCATATGATAAAATTATATATTATCTTTAAAAAAGATCTTCAATATTTACTACATTATTAAAGAAGCACCCTGTAAGATTATTTAACTCCACATTTCTCATAAAATTATTCTAAATATTTTATTATCTATTATGAATACCATAAAACTTTTATCTTTACTATCTTTTCAATCTCTTTCATAAGTATCATTAACCTAAGCCTAGAAATTAATATATATTACCCTTGTTTAATTCAAATAATTTATAATATATATATTTATATGCATAATAGTTAGATAGTACTTTGAATATATTTTACCTAAATAGATATAATCACCAAATCATTCTGCATGCTATCATTACACATCTTATTTCATATCATATATCATTATTATAAATTATAGTACATCTCAAACTAAAATCATTCACATCACAAACTGCATTTCATTTAATATATCATCTCATATTGCTTTGCATATGAATTATAGTTCATACTACATTATAACCAATATACTACACACACTACATTACATATTAACATTTAACTCCACACATAAAAAGCATATTATATGGGGAATTATTGTCCTAGAAATACATAGGATTATCAAATACATAAAATATTTACTTTGTCTTGATTAACTTGATAAAATTTCTTTTTAGCTTGATTAAATTGATTGGCTTGGTTGAATTGATTGGATTGATTGACTTGTTTGGTTTATTTGATTTGTTTGACTTGAAAAACTTGATTGACTTACTTGACATGGTTAAATTTCATTAGTGGTTGATAGGTTTGTTAAAAATACTTATGCATTTGTTGTTGACAGGAGCTTTATAGGAAAAATAGAAGTTACAAGAAATGTTTGGCTTTATGTTTTGATTTTTTATGACACCAAAACTTAAACTGGTTGATTGTTTGGATTAAATTGCTTGAATATTGACTTATCATTACTTGACTTATATTACTTTAAGTTGTATCATGGATTTAAGGGTATCTTATCAGAAATATTTTTTAGTCTAGATTAAAGTCTTAAGGAAATTAGAGTTTAGGCTAGGTTTAGACGTGTATTAGATTAAGGGGGAGTTTTATAGTTTATAGGATTAGTTGAAGTCTCAAGAAGTGTTTTCGAATAGACTTGAATTGCTTGTTTGGATTGATTTGCTTGTTTCAATTGATTATAAATATTGGTTGGTTTACTTTGTTTTATTTTATTAGACTAGTATAGCCATAATTTTACGAGGAGTTATAATAATTTAGATTTAGAATCATAGATTTAAAAGGAAATATAAGGTTATTCAATTCACGGAGTATTATATAGTCATTTATAGCATAGGTATAGGGATTAGTATTAGAATGGTTATAATAGAATAAGGATATAATATAGGCATAAATTTAGGGGAAGTTATGTATATTAGTACTTTAAGGGAATATGTATAGTAGTGCTTTAGTATAGAATTAAGTATTATAATCATAAAATATATAGATAAATATAGGTTATAGATATAGGGGGAGTACGTTTAGAATTTATTTTTGATAATGACAAAGGGGGAGAAAAGATAAAATAGGATATAGTTAAGATAGACATAGTTTAAGGGGGAGTTAAGGAATTCATGGTAAAAAAGGGAATAATCACAAAATCAGATTAACAAGTATGGATATTTTACAAAACAAGGTTGTCATCATAAAAAAGGGGGAGATTGTTGGAGAATGGAGTTTTGATGACAACAACCTTATTTCAATATTAATTGATTATAAAAATATGCTAACATCTCTATCTAGAATATATATATACACACACATATGTGCATGATTTGTATACAGGAATTAATACTGAAGATTGTACAGTTTTAGAGATTCAAGAAACTCAGAATTCAGAGAAGATTCAAGACTCATGAGTAATCAATAAATCAAGAGTTCAAGATAAATATAGTAATAGATCTAGTTTATATGTAAGATTCCGAATAACACTCTAGGTTTAAATTCAAATTCTGTTTTTTTAATTCTATTTTCAAAATTCAAATTGTAATCTTAATTAAGTTTTTCCATCTTACCTTTGATTTTAAACTTGAGTTTTAAAGTTTATAAGTTTATATATATTTATATAGTTATATACATTTATAATTTATATTTATATAGTTTTAACTTTATAATCTTACAAATATGTTTATATAGTTTATATTTACGATTTTATACGTTTTTTTACTTTATAATACTTATTTATGTCACTATGTTTTAATTCAAGAATTTCCAGAATTGTATTTATATATATATATATATCAACACACTTGAAAAAAACTCAAATTTCAATTTTATAAACATATATGTTGACATACATATATAGGGATGTTGACATACAACTGTCATATTTTCAATTTTGAAAGGAAGTGTCTTTTCATCATTTGTAACGTTCCAGAAGTGTTGCAACCTTTTAAACCTTATAACTAGGGGTTGATTTCGAATTTTTTATTCATTCTTCTTATCTATCTTCATCCATTATCATTCCTCCATTATTATTTCATATTTTTTTTATGATTTCTACACTTGTACTCTGCTGATTTCTGTTCTAAATACATAAAACTTCTTCTCTTCTCACTCTGTACTCATTACTCTCTAAATTGAAGTGATATTGAAGAGTTATAGGGCTGTTGTAATCATTTGGGATTGTTTGGGAAACGGTGTGTTCCTTATAGCCGTGAAATGAAGGAAAGGAAACAGTGTTAACCTTGTAGCCAGGAAATCAAGAGTGATGGAAACGTTGTTAACTTAGTAGCCGTGAAATCAAGGGGATTGTAATTGGATATTGAGAGTAATAAGACTCTGCGCAATCCAGCATTGCGTGGGACTGGACGTAGGAGTAACCCGAGCCAGTACAAAATCTGTTATGTTCTTTCCCTTTCTGCAATTTATTTTTGTTTATTTCTGTATTTGTTTTTGAGGATGCAAAATTCGCATGCCAAAAATGAAGCCAAAAACCAAGCCAAAGTCAAAAAATCACATCCCCGGCCTTGTAACACCCCATGAATGGCCTGAAAAAAACGCGCAGATCAGGCAAAAACGAGTGATCCACATTGTAACACCCCGTGAATTCTATAACATTAAGCTTCACAAATTAAAGTGTAATTAATTTTAAATGAAAGAATTAAGGGAAATGGGTTACGCCATTGCGTTCATCTCGGAATTCTGCTTGAGGTAGAGTCCGAGTTTGCGTGAATCGGACTCCGTATGAAGGAGTTATGACCTTCGGAAGTTTCAGAATAAAATTTAAAATTCAAACAGCTCGGTTTCAAGTTCAAAATTCGAAAAACAGGTTAAAACTGGGCTGGGCAGGAAAATTCCCGCCCAGGGACCAGGTCGACCATAGGGTCGACCATGGTGTCGACCTGGTCACCCCAGGTCGACCATAGTGTCGACCTGCCAGTCGACCTACCTGGTCGACCTGGCTGGCTGGGTCTGGCTCTGGCTCGAATTTCTGTGGCTCGGTGTGTCATTAGGGCTGACATGTCACCTCTTGATTGGCTCTTTGAACTTTGTATGGTCTAGATTCCTCCTGTCTTCATCTGACGGCTCAAAACAATTTAAAAATCTATATATACACCCTAAGTCTCAACTAAAATTCACACAAAAAAATAAGATTGGAGTCGTCATGCTGCCAGGAAGGAATTGAGCGTAGCCGTCAAGAGAGAGGAGCTTAGAGATGAATCAAATTAAGAAGAAGACTAAAGCTTAATCAAATTAATCAACGCAATGTTAATCTACCCAAAGGAACGCATCTCAATTTCAGAATTCAGAATCCAGAATTCAAGATTCTGCATTCGTTGTAAGTATAGTGACCTTTCAGAATATGAATAAAATTGTGACGTGATTCGATGTAAATGAGAATAGAATTGTGTTATTGTATGATAATGATATAAATTCTGTGTATTGTAATGATTCTGTCATGACTTGTGTATTGTTATTTGTGGCCTAAATTGATTGATGCAAGCCTATTGGACAATTGTATATGAAAATAATGGCACTTGCAAGTTGTGGCAAGAACTAGAATTTGATCCCTTTATGTTTATGTCTATGGCATGGACTATATACATTCACTAAGTCTAAATTAAGGCTTATGTAAACATGTTCTAGATTTGAGACCTTTTATGCCTACATGACCCAAAACCTATGAACACATTCTTATGTTTATTTGCAAGTATAATTGGATCTATGTTAAGTATCGTTTGGGTTACATAAACTATGCAAGTTCATGTTGAAATAGGCTATATGATTAGATGTTAAAATTGGACATTTTGGTGAATATAAAACATGTTAGTTTTGTGGTTGACATTATGCCAAGTTAAACATGTTTAAACCTAAGTTTGTTTAAGCCTAAACTATGCCATTTCATATGTCACCTACTTAGTTATACTTTGATTTGAATGCAAGTTCACATGACCTATAATTTATGTTAGTTGAATCGCTAAATTGCAAGTTCATGCGCCACACACCATTATGTATTGTAAAATATTACATGTTCTTTATTTCCCTTTTTCTCACGTTTATAAAGTTGGGCTGAATTGTGTCGAGCCCAACATTTGTTATAATGTTGCGAACGTACAAACGGGGGTAATAACGTTGGGTGTAAAACATGAAGAAAAATATATGTTGGCATGTTTGGCACATGCCAACGACAATGACATTTAAGCGGTATGAATTGTTATACCCAAGAATTAAGGACATGACTTTTACATATAAAGTTAAGAAGTGATAAAATATGTAAATTTAAAAAACACGGTATGCTTAACCCGAGGTTGGATTGAGTTGCGACGTAAACCTGCCCGGACCCGCCCGACTGTCCAGTAGTCACAACAATACCTATCCAATGTGGGTGGTTAAGTATTGAGACCAATAAGGACCCAAGGTTAGACTGAGCTACGGTGTAAACCTGCCCGGAACCGACCGGCACATCCAGTAACCGTAGCAATATCTGTCTAATGTGAGTGGTCGGTGCTCTAAGAGGCTAAGGACAGGTGGTAGGGTTAAGTCAACTAAAAACACTTAACCAAATTCAAAATGTTAACAAGAATTGATGGGTGAGGTTAGGTAAATACAGACACTTAACCACTTAACATGTTTGACTAGAAAACCCTAGTAACGAAGGACCCGTTTCAGCAGTAACCCAAGTTAGGTATCATGGTACCCTGAAGCTAGGCAGGGTGGGGCACGATTACTGGGTTGATTGTAAGCGGTCAAAACGACGGCGGTGGGTGCACAGTGTAGGTTCTAACAGGGTGCGGGCGTGCACACACTCCGGAGCAGACAAAAAGGGCACTGGGGCACCAGTAGTATAACCTATGTATTCTAGAATTGTGTCGGGGCCGCCACCATGGGTCTAGATACACCCCATGGTGGGACCAGCATAGGTATCTACAATTCTTGGGGGCCGTATGACACATGTTTACGCGAGTAGGAGCCGATCTTTAGGAAATAGGGATCACTTCACCCTCAGCATGGGGTGCCGGTTAGAATAAGCTCAAGTAGGTGCAGAGATATAGTGTGGGTGCGATAGTACATTCGATTCTAAACTACACTTCCTTAGCTTGTGATACTTTACTGTTTTCAGTTTATATCTATCATGCCCTTTTTCCTATTCACATACTGAAGGGTTACTAGATTTACTCAGGCTTTATGTCTGACTCTATTTTCTTTTCGTCTTCTTTTCTTTCGTTCCCCCCCCCAGGTCCACAGGGAGGAAACAACCCAGCTCAGTCAGACTCTTTGCAAGCTCCAAGACCGTGGATTTATGGTTTGGATCTCTTTTGCTTGGACTATGGCTTTTGTTATCACTATGGGGATTTTTTTGTTACTTTATTTATGTTTTATGCTTCTTTAATAATCAAGACAGTAATGAGGTTGTAATGTTGGAAGTATTTTGAGACAATTATGGAAATGTTTTGTTTGAACACGTATTGATGAAATAAAAGTCTGTTTGGTTTCCGCAGTTTAAAATATGTGTATTTATATCTGTCTTGTGTTTATCTGTGACTTTTACTTATAAGCCTCCACCAAAGTTAAGGCATTCCCTTTGTGAGTGACCTTAACGGAGGTGGGGTGTTTCACTTGGTATCAGAGCATAGGTTTACCAGATAAGATAAAAGTTTTTGAAATTGTTTTCAAAAGAAAGTTTAAAGAAGCATTTTTCAAGAAAAAGTGTTACATTTTTAAAGAGGCATAATCCCCCAAAGCCATGTGCACTATCTCTCTCTATCCTTCGTTTTGAATCTTTCCTTTCTGTTTCAGCATGTCTGGAGACCTTAACCTTCCGGAAGGAGTGCCGATACCCGACTGGTTTAGGAGGTACTTAGAAGCAAGGGCCAATGGCGCGGTCCCAGCGGACATCCCTCCTCCAGTGGCCGCGGTTCCTCCTCCTCCTCCTCCTCCTCGTGGAAATGCCTTCGCAAAAACATGTAGAGACTTCAAGGCTATGGGTGGAAAAGACTTTTATGGGACAGAGTCCTTTGTAGGAGCAAGAAACTGGCTAAAGGAGACCGAGGATATGTTGGTCATCTTCGGAGTTGATGACAGGCAAAAGATACAGCTAGTAGTGTGGTTGCTTAAAGATGAAGCTTCCTATTGGTGGGATATTACCAATGCTCAATGGGCAGTGGAAACATGGGAAGATTTCTGGACAAGGTTTGAGATGAAATTCCTCTCCCAAGCTGAAAGAAGCCTGCAAATGGAGAAGTTTCTAACTCTGAAACAGGGAAGTATGACAATCAGGGAGTAAGTTAATCAGTTTAATTAGTTGGCTAGATTTGGACTAGACTTAGTAAACACCCAACACAAGAAGACGCTTCGCTTCGTCAAAGGTTTGAATGAGCCTCTACACAGCCTTGCTATGACCCATGTATCCACGGGAGCGACTTATGAAAGCTTGGTGGACATGGCGTTGCTACACGAGGAAGACAACGGCAAGAAAGAGACTAAGGTGGAAGAAAAGAAAGAGGGTCTACAAGCTAAGAAAACAGACTTCAAGAAAGGACGGAAGAACAATAAGCCCCGTGAGAAGAGAAGGTGCAATTTCTGTGGCATTGTTGGACATATATCGAAAGACTGCCGAAAGAGGAAGGCGGAGATGGGTGGTTGCTTCCACTGTGGAGAGACTGGGCACCAAGCTAAGGACTGCCCAAAGAAGAGAGGGAAGGGACAGAAAGACGTATCCACTTCAGGGGGTCAGGTTCATGTGCTAGTGGCACCTCCGCAAGAACGAGGTAGTAATATTTATGTAGAAAGTGTAGTCTATCTTTATGATCATCCAGTTCGCACACTTTTTGACTCTGGCGCATCACACTCCTTTATTTCATCTGCCTTAGTAGAATCTCTGCATCTAGACACTAGTATGTTATAGGATCCCTTAGTAGTTTCAAATCCAATTAGGGGCTCCGCTTACTTGTCAATGGTTTGTTTGGGTTTGAAGATCTCTATTCTCAGCGTTGAGTTTAGTTGTAATGCCTTTGTTTTGGGCTTCTCGGGATATGGTTTGATCTTAGGCATGGACTGGTTATCCAGTAATGGTGCCATTCTTGATTTTGAGAAAAGAGTAGTTAGACTCTTGACTCGGCTTGGTAACACACTAGAAATTTCTTGTAATCCCTTGAATGCTGTTATGCTTAGTTATCCAAAGTCGCTTGATGCTTCTGATGAGAATTTGCAGTCAGTTAGAGTAGTCTGGGAATATCCGGATGTCTTTGAGGAGGTGAAAGGCTTACCTCCGAGGCGGGAAATAGACTTCCGCATATATCTTGTGGATAATGCATAGCATGTAGCTTTACCTGTCATGCACATGGCTCCAAAGGAGAGAAAGGAGCTCAGTAAGCAGGTTAAAGAACTTCTCGAAAAGGGGTTCATTAGACGGAGCATTTCAGAATGGGGTGCTCCAGTGGTATTTGCAACCAAAGCGTACGGTTCGCTTCGCCTTTGCGTCGACTATAGGGAGTTAAACAAATTGACCAAGAAAAATAGGCACCCTCTTCCCCGAATCGACGATTTGTTTGATCAGCTTGTAGGTGCGTCGGTCTTCTCCCAACTTGATCTGGCAACTGGGTTCCATCAGCTAAGAGTACTTGAAGACAGCATTGATAAAACGGCGTTCAGAACCCCAGACGGTTTCTTCGAGTGGCTTGTCATGCCTTTCGGCTTGACAAACGCACCTGCTTACTTCGTAGATCTAATGAGCAGAGTGTTCAGAGAATTCCTCAACAAATTTTTGGTTGTCTTCGTAGACGATATTGTGATCTTCTCAAAGAATGAGGAAGAGCATGCTCAGCATCTGAAATAAATCATGGAAACTCTTCGATTTCATCAGCTAAAAGCCAAATTCTCCAAGTGTCACTTCTGGAGAAAAGAAGTAAGATTTCTTGGACATATAGTGTCCAAAGAAGGGTTGGCGGTGGACCCCGCGAAAGTGTGGCAGTGCAAGATTGGAAGACACCAAGAAATGCAACCGAAGTCCAAAGCTTTCTTGGTCTAGCCGGTTTTTACCGAAAATTCATTAGGGATTTCGCGAAAATCTCAGCTCCACTCACAAGGCTAACAAAGAAGATTCTAGCATTCGCTTGGGATTTGGACTGTGACATTGCCTTCCAACGCCTAAAAAGGGCTCTTACAACAGCTCTAATTCTAACTCTGCCTGACGGAAGCAAAATGTTCACAGTATACACAGACGCATGTGGAACGGGACTAGGCGCTGTTCTAATGCAAGAAGGAAGGGTAGTAGCTTATGGTGGAAGACAATTGAAAGTTCATGAAAAGAACTACCCAACCCACGATCTTGAGTTGGCCGCCATCGTCTTTGCACTTAAGTCTTTGTGCCATTATCTCCTAGGTGAGAAGTTCGAATTATACACTGACCATAAATCATTGAAATATCTCTTATCGCAGAAGGATCTTAACTTGAGGCAGCAAAGGTGGATGGAGTTTCTTGCCTCGTATGATTTTGAAATTTCCTATACTCCCGGCAAAGGCAACGTAGTAGTAGACGCGTTAAGCCGAAAGAAACTGACCTTAAGCCCGCTCTTTGTAGAGAGGCAAAGCTTGGAGTATATAGCCAGTTTTAACTTTAGGCCCTCCTCTGATTTTGTACCGGGTTTGTTAGCATCTCTCGAAGTACGCCCTACTCTCTTGGACTCAATAGGGGCTGCACAACGAGAAGACCCTCAGCTTGTAGATGTGATTGATAAACTTATTAGGGGTGAGACTTCTAGTCACCTCAATAGATACACCATCGATGATAAGGGTTGGCTGAGGCGAGATGGAAGATTATGCGTCCCACAAACAAGGGAGTTGACAAAGAAGGTTCTCGAGGAAGCGCATCATTCCAAGATGACTATACACCCTGGCAGTGATAAGATGTACAAGGATATAAAAAGAACTTTCTTTTGGAGCGGCATGAAGCAGGACGTGGCAGATTTCGTTTCTAAGTGCATGACCTGCCAACAGGTCAAGGCGGAACAGAAGAAGCCTGGAGGACTACTTCATCCTTTAGAGGTCCCACAGTGGAAGTGGGATAGCATTTCAATGGACTTCATTGATGGACTTCCTAGGTCGAGAAGAGGCAATACTAGCATTTGGGTAATAGTGGATAGGCTTACTAAAAGCGCCCACTTTATACCCGTTAAAAGTAGAAGAACTGCCTCACCTTTAGCATCTCTTTATCTCAAGGAAATAGTTCAACTCCATGGGATACCCTCCAGCATTGTTAGTGACCGAGACCCTATCTTCACAAGCGAGTTTTGGCGGAGTCTGCAAGAAGCTGTAGGCACACAGTTATGTTTGAGCACGGCCTATCACCCCCAAACCGTTGGCCAGACGGAAAGGGTGAATAGAGTTTTAGAGGATCTTTTAAGACTTTGCGTTCTTGACTTTGGAGGGACATGGGAGGATTACCTTCCTTTAGTGGAATTTTCCTACAACAACAGCTACCAAGCTACCATAGGCATGGCGCCCTTCGAAGCCTTGTATGGAAGACCGTGCAAATCACCAACTTGTTGGTGGGAGTTTACAGATAAACTTATACTTGGGCCGAACATGATTCGAGAGACTTCAGAGAAAGTGGACTTGATACGGAGAAGGATGAAGACAGCCCAAGACAGACAAAAATCCTACGCCGACAAAAGAAGGACCGACCTTGAGTTTGAGGTTGGGGACAGGGTTTTCCTGAAGGTAACTCCTTTAAGGAACGTCGTTTGCTTTGGATCCACAGGAAAGTTAGCACCAAGATTTGTAGGGCCGTTTCCTATCGTCAAGAAGGTTGGGAAGATGGCCTATAGATTAGAGCTACCTGAGAGACTGGCCGGAGTTCACAACGTCTTTCATGTTTCTCACCTCCGGAAGTGTTTGCATGAGTCTGCGGAAGTGATGGAACCTAGCGTTCTAGAAGAAGCCGAAGTGGAATGTGAAGCAACTGTGAGGAGAGTTCCAACCCGCATCTTAGGAACCGAAGTGAAAAAGCTACGCAACCACGAAGTCAAACTCGTTAAAGTTCAGTGGAGCGACGCCGAGGAAGACGCGACTTGGGAAACTGAGGACAGAATACGCGCTGCCTACCCTTTTCTTTTTGAGGGTACATCTTTGATCTCTCTTTTTCCTTAAGTTATGCTTTATCTATCTTTTTAGGTATATCTCCTCGGTCCTTTTCCTAACTCCTTAGGTAGAAAACAAATGGATGCAAACATGTATTTGAAAACATGTTATGGATGATGGCTGCAAATGGTTGCTAGTGATTGCTAGTGGTTGCTCGTGGATGCATATACACACACACCCTAGGTTTTAGATCGGCTCAGTCACTTCATATTGCATATGCATATATGTTTTCTCATTTGTATATGGTTGAAACTTGATATGCTGTCATATGGTCGTCGCATTTGTATGAATAGTTGTGCACTCATGTAGAATTATGAGTAGGAAAAATTTGCATACATAATGGATTCATGACACTTACATGATTCGCATTAAGGAGGTCAACTGAATCAGTAGACCGCCTGATTTCTACATTAGATAAGGACATGTACACACACTATGCATATGATCATGAAGCATTAGAAGTCTTTTAAGGATAGTGGACGCCTGTGTTTGTTGGTTGAGTAGATGTACGGTTGGATGATAGGATATACATTCTTCCTAACTTGAAGATTTTGGGGACGAAATCCTTTTAAAGGGGGGAGAATGTAACACCCCGTGAATTCTATAACATTAAGCTTCACAAATTAAAGTGTAATTAATTCTAAATGAAAGAATTAAGGGAAACGGGTTATGCCATTGCGTTCGTCTCGGAATTCTGCTTGAGATAGAGTCCGAGTTTGCGTGAATCGGACTCCGTATGAAGGAGTTATGACCTTCGTAAGTTTCAGAATAAAATTTAAAATTCAAACAGCTCGGTTTCAAGTTCAAAATTCGAAAAACAGGTTCAAACTGGCCTTGGGGGAATTCCCGCCCAGGGACCAGGTCGACCATGGTGTCGACCTGGTCACCCCAGGTCGACCATAGTGTTGACCTGCCAGTCGACCTACCTGGTCGACCTGGCTGGCTGGGTCTGGGTCTGGCTCGAATTTCTGTGGCTCGGTGTGTCATTAGGGCTGACATGTCACCTCTTGATTGGCTCTTTGAACTTTGTATGGTCTAGATTCCTCCTGTCTTCATCTGACGGCTCAAAACAATTTAAAAATCTATATATACACCCTAAGTCTCAACTAAAATTCACACAAAAAAATAAGATTGGAGTCGTCATGCTGCCAGGAAGGAATTGAGCGTAGCCGTCAAGAGAGAGGAGATTAGAGACGAATCAAATTAAGAAGAAGACTAAAGCTTAATCAAATTAATCAACGCAACGTTAATCTACCCAAAGGAACACATCTCAATTTCAGAATTCAGAATCCAGAATTCAAGATTCTGCATTCGTTGTAAGTATAGTGACCTTTCAGAATATGAATAAAATTGTGACGTGATTCGATGTAAATGAGAATAGAATTGTGTTATTGTATGATAATGATATAAATTCTGTGTATTGTAATGATTCTGTCATGACTTGTGTATTGTTATTTGTGGCCTAAATTGATTGTTGCAAGCCTATTGGACAATTGTATATGAAAATAATGGCACTTGCAAGTTATGGCAAGAACTAGAATTTGATCCCTTTATGTTTATGTCTATGGCATGGACTATATACATTCACTAAGTCTAAATTAAGGCTTATGTAAACATGTTCTAGATTTGAGACCTTTTATGCCTACATGAACCAAAACCTATGAACACATTCTTATGTTTATTTGCAAGTATAATTGGATCTATGTTAAGTATCGTTTGGGTTACATAAACCATGCAAGTTCATGTTGAAATAGGCTATATGATTAGATGTTAAAATTGGACATTTTGGTGAATATACAACATGTTAGTTTTGTGGTTGACATTATGCCAAGTTAAACATGTTTAAATCCAAGTTTGTATAAGCCTAAACTATGCCATTTCATATGTCACCTACTTAGTTATACTCTGATTTGAATGCAAGTTCACATGACCTATAATTTATGTTAGTTGAATCGCTAAATTGCAATTTCATGCGCCACACACCTTTATGTATTGTAAAATATTACATGTTCTTGATTTCCCCTTTTCTCACGTTTATAAAGTTGAGCTGAATTGTGTCGAGCCCAACATTTGTTATAATGTTGCGAACGTACAAATGGGGGTAATAACGTTGGGTGTAAAACATGAAGAAAAATATATGTTGGCATGTTTGGCACATGCCAACGACAATGACATTTAAACAGTATGAATTGTTATACCCAAGAATAAAGGACATGACTTTTACATATAAAATTGAGAAGTGATAAAATATGTAAATTTAGAAAACACGGTATGCTTAACCCGAGGTTGGATTGAGTTGTGACGTAAACCTGCCCGGACCCGCCCGGCTGTCTAGTAGTCACAACAATACCTATCCAATGTGGTTGGTTAAACATTGAGCCCAATAAGGACCCGAGGTTAGACTGAGCTACGGTGTAAACCTGCCCGGAACCGACCGGCACATCCAGTAACCATAGCAATATCTGTCTAATGTGAGTGGTCGGTGCTCTAAGAGGCTAAGGACAGGTGGTAGGGTTAAGTCAACTAAAAACACTTAACCAAATTCAACATGTTAACAAGAATTGATGGGTGAGGTTAGGTAAATACAGACACTTAACCACTTAACATGTTTGACTAGAAAACCCTAGTAATGAGGGACCCGTTTCAGCAGTAACCCAAGTTAGGTATCATGGTACCCTGAAACTTGGCAGGGTGGGGCACGATTACTGGGCTGATTGTAAGCGGTCAAAACGACGGCGGTGGGTGCATAGTGTAGGTTCTAACGTGGTGCGGGCATGCACACACTCCGGAGCAGACAAATAGTGCACTGGGGCACCAGTAGTACAACCTATGTATTCTAGAATTGTGTCGGGGCCGCCAACATGGGTCTTGATACACCCCATGGTGGGACCAGCATAGGTATCTACAATTCTTGGGGGCCGTATGACACATGTTTACGCGAGTAGGAGCCGATCTTTAGAAAATGGGGATCACTTCACCCTCAGCATGGGGTGCCGGTTAGAATAAGCTCAAGTAGGTGCAGAGATATAGTGTGGGTGCGATAGTACATTCGATTCTAAACTACACTTCCTTAGCTTGTGATACTTTACTGTTTTCAGTTTATATCTATCATGCCCTTTTTCCTATTCACATACTGAAGGGTTACTAGATTTACTCAGGCTTTATGTCTGACTCTATTTTCTTTTCGTCTTCTTTTCTTTCGTTTCCCCCCCAGGTCCACAGGGAGGAAACAACCTAGCTCAGTCAGACTCTTTGCAAGCTCCAAGACCGTAGATGTATGGTTTGGATCCCTTTTGCTTGGACTATGGCTTTGGATATCACTATGGGAATTTTTTGTTACTTTATTTATGTTTTATGTTTCTTTAATAATCAAGACAGTAATGAGGTTGTAATGTTGGAAGTATTTTGAGACAATTATGGAAATGTTTTGTTTGAACACGTATTGATGAAATAAAAGTCTGTTTGTTTTCCGTTGTTTAAAATATGTGTATTTATATCTGTCTTGTGTTTATCTGTGACTTTTACTTATAAACCTCCACCAAAGTTAAGGCATTCCCTTTGTGAGTGACCTTAACGGAGGTGGGGTGTTTCACGCATGGTGAAACGTCCATGCCACGGGATCTGGCATTTGCCAGATTTTCGAATGCCTTGCCAGAAAGCCAAATTTCGCATCCCTACTATGCGATGCGAAGACATGAAAACACAAGATCCACCCGGGTAGATGTTGTGATTTCGAGTTGCACAATTTCAGGTTCCTCCGCCTTGCCAACTTCGCATCCCAAAAGCCATGCATCGGACATTGGAAAATCGCATCCCATGTCGATCTACCTTTTTTCGCAACCCTTCCTGATGCAAAATTGGCAACTCAAATTTTCCAAATCCAAATACCAAAATGCCAAGCCTGATCGGCTCGATGCACGCATGGTGAAAACGACAGTTTTCCCCGTGTTAATCATTGCATTTTCAACGTGCCAAGCCAAATAAACGACCAAATTCCAGATGTGATCAGCTAAGCACAAACACGTGGTTTTCGACGTTTTCACGTGTTGATAACCAATTTTTGGATACGTCAGACTAGAAGTTTGTCAAGTGCTAGATTTTGATGTCATTAGTTGCGCAAGCCATTTTTCGTGATCGTGCCATGTCCATCAGCTATTTTTGAGTGTGCAAAACCAGATTTTATTGAAATTCATATATTTTTTCACGATGAGTTTTACTATGTGATCGGACCGACACACTCAAGTATTTCGAGCTAATCAGACTAAGTTGATAACGTATTTTTAACATGCCAGTTTTTCCAAGATTATTAACAATGATTTTACAAATCAACGTTATTTATAACAGTTTCCGGACATGCCGCGAGTTCGACCAAATTGCTTTGTTTTTTTTTTGACGATGTTCTCAAAACGTGAGCGCGTCGCTAACCAAAATCATGATGTGTGACTGTTTTGCCAAAAAGATGGTCAACAACCGAAAAATCAAAAAGGGAAAATTGCTTTGGTGGCTCGGTTTTGGCTGAGGAAGAGCGAGGGTAGGGAGGGTTTATATAGCCAAATGATGAAATTTCATCCGTTGGCTTGCCTAGCTAGTTGGCCATCCCGAACGACACCTTAATCTAAGTTGTAGCCGTTATTGATTGATGTGGCTGAAGATCGAAGGGTTTTGGATGTTAGTACCATGGATGGTAGTTTTGATGATAAAAACATCAAGTAATGAAATAAAATATATTTACACATGTTACTAATGATTATATAGAAATATATTATGCATAGAACATGTTATTAGACAATTGTTGATAATGAAGACTGTACGGTATCAAGATAGATGACTAGAGTGGTGCTCAAATAAATATTCAAAAGTCGGAGAATGAAAACTCATGAGTATTGAAAAGTTTAAGAATTCATGATGTTCAAGATGAGTTATTGAGTCTTAAATTAAATGTAAAAAACTCTAGTTGCACTTATTTGATCTAACCTCTTACAAAAATATTTCCAAAGTACTCCTATTTTTTATTATTTTCAAAGTGTTTCAAAAAGGAATTTTAAGCTTTTAATAACTTTACTTTGAAATACATTTATGTACTTTTTATAGTGTTAGACCAAAAAATTGGGCCTAACACCCAAATGCAGATCGCATATCACAAAATGCAGAAAAGAGTAAATAAAGAGGAGACACACAAAGTTTTTATAGTGGTTCGGCTGTAGATGTAGCCTACATCCACTTTATAATCTTATTGTTATACTGACAGATTACAAGAATCGGTTACATGTAGACACACAATCCGTGTGTTAATTGAGATTAGAAGAGGAGAATTTATGTGAAGAAGGGTGCAAAATCCTTGCACTTCAGTAATGGTGGAAGCCGTGAGGAAGAATGGCCAAAAAGATCCTTGAAAATGCCTTCAAATGGTGTATTTATAGCTGTAGGAGGGCTCCTGAGTTGACCGGTTCGTGATCATGTACGTGGCAGGCGATCCATAAAAGTAGGAGCGAAAGTAGCCTCGAGAACAGGTCAAAACAGTGTGCGAGTCTGCAGGTCAGGAGATCGGTTCGCGGTCCAGGGTCGGATCGTAATGGGAGCTTCACGAGTCGAGGCCTGGTCACGAACTAGAGTAATGGAGTTGACGTCCACGATCGGGTCGTGGTCTGGGAGGCCACCACGAACCGGGGGGGCGATTCGAAGAGAGGCGATCCGATGGTGCTTCACGGATCGAAGTGGGCGATCCAAAAAGGGGTGATCCGATCCGGGAAATAGCCAGTTTACACCAGTTTACGGAAACGGGCATAACTTTCAAACCGTAAGTCCGATTGAGCCAAACCGAAGCTCAAACTGAAGCTAACTCGGAGATCTACAAATGTTACGAAGCTTAGCTCCGTAATCGCTGTTTTCGCGCCCAAAAGAGGTCGTCTGATAGGAGTTTCGGGCATGCTTATGTTGAGGATGTGATTTTGTCCAAATCTCTCAATGTCTTCTGACGTCGTTTCTATCGCTCGAGCATGTTATCATTCAGGAATCCCATGTGTGACAGCTTTTGCCAAAAAATATGTCAACATGTTTGCCCCCCAGAACATATCTTGCAGGTTGAAGGAAGATGTGTTCTGGATAATCTGAGAAATCCAAATTCAGAATGCGACGATCACGCCGGATCGTATTAAGGCCAGGAGTTTGTACCTGCAAGAAGATAAAACAAATAATGCAAGAATATTTCCTAGATGGCCTTACCGGAGTAAACCATCCGGGGAGATGTTAGAGGGGTTCCAAGACGGCCTTACCGGAGTAAGACGACCAAGGAAAAGCAACGAAGGTTCCAAGACGGCCTTACCGGAGTAAGACGACCAAGGAAAAGCACATGAAGGTTCCAAGACGGCCTTACCGGAGTAAGACGACCAAGGAAAGGCACATGAAAGTTCCAAGACGGCCTTACCGGAGTAAGACGACCAAGGAAAGGCACATGAAGGTTCCAAGACGGCCTTACCGGAGCAAGACGACCAAGGAAAAGCACATGAAGATTTGTTTATACTGGACGGATCCAGTTAGGAGCCGGAGCTCATGTTCATACTGGACGGATCCAGTTGGGAGCCGGAGCAATGCTTATTGTTAATTCATGAAAACGCAGCGGTCGTTTGCCGGACACGACCGGAGACCACAAGTAGGTTCCGTGTGTGTGGGCTGATGTGACGGCTCTTATTACATGCAGGGAAAACAAAGGAGGGCGAGAAGTTGCCTAAAAACCTAAAAACATGAACTGTGAACCGGAGTTCAGCAAACTGAAGAGATCCGCTGAGTGGGATCAGCGAATGATAATCCCGCGATTGCTCGATCCAGGATCGTTCCCTCTCTGGGGAATAGATGGTGGCAACGCAGGTGTAGGCGTTGTTGGTCGAGTGACATATTCGGGTAGCTCTCCTCGTCTGACCCGATCCTCAATAAGATCTTGCAGATGTCTGCAGTCATCAGTGTTGTGACCGTCTATGTCATGAAATATGCAATGTCTGCCAGAATTGCGTTGTGCTAGCGTCGACTCCCTCTTGGGAGGCCTTGGATAGGAGGCGGCACCTCCTGTATCCAAGTAGATGTTGCTCAGAGTGTCATTCAGTTCAGTGTATTTGTCGTATCTGGACCCTCTCCGGGGTGGAACATTACGATCATTTGTAGCAGGGGTCTTTCCTTTACCCTTGTCATTGCCCTTTCCAGGGTTGGGCGGTTCTCCATCCCCGAGCATGTTGACTTCGAGGGTTTTCTTCTCGGAAGTTGCATCTTCTTCCCGCAGAAATCTATCTGCTTCAAGGTAGAATTCGCCGAGATTTCGCGGTGGATCTCTGTACAAAGACTTTTTGAACTCCGAGTTATCTAGAACGCCGGATACTGCTGCCATCAGTACCATCGATGGTTCAGGACGATCAACTGATGCTGCTGCAACGTTAAATCTTTCCAGGAATGAACGTAGAGTTTCTCTGGACCTCTGCTTGATTGTGGTGAGTGACATGACGTTCTTGGGTCGTGCGATGTGGACACGAAATTGTTCAATGAAGCGTGCGACCAACACGTTCCAACTGTTGATCGATTCTGTTTCCAGCTGCCGAATCCACATGGCTGCTATGTCAGTTAGAAAGAGGGGAAAACATTTAGCCATGACGTTTTCTGATGCCGATTGAACTTCCATATGCCGTTTGTAACGCATCAGATGCACGGTAGGATCTGTCCTGCCGTTGTAGGGCTCTAGTTGTGGAAGTTTGAAATCTGGGGGATTGCGTGAATTCCTGATTTCCTGAGTGAACGGATTGTGATTGACGTCGTCCACGTCATTCTGATAGGTGCGGCCTCTCGAGAGGCGTTGAATGAGATCAGCGAGTCGATTGCCCTCAAAAAGCTGTTGTAAACTACTAAAATCAGAGCTGGTGCCCCCAGCGTTGAATGCAGGAGAAGATGGAAGTTGGTGAGCTATCGCCTGGGGATCGCGGCTCGCGGATCGTGGATCGAGGGGAGCGACCCGACCCGGTTCGAGGGGGACGGTTCGTGAGGTAGGTTCGTGAAGTCCAGCTCGTGAGGCCGGATCGTGGAGTAGGGGGGCGATCCGACTGGGTCCTGGAGGTAGGTCACGAATTGGTTGTTGTTGAGCAGGCGGGAGCGAGTTGTTGGGATCGGTTCGTGAGCCTAGTAGTGTTCCACGATCCGGGTCGCGGTGCAGAGGTGTATCACGAGACGAGTTCTGCTGTTGAATGGGGGGGTTGCCCCCGAGTCCGGGTGATACTCGAGCCGCGTCAATGGCTTCGTTTCCAGTGATTTGGGCGTTGCTCGGCCTTCCATCCATCCGAGCGAAGAATTGGTTGATCATTTCCTGTTGTTTCTGGAGGAGATCGTCCTGCCTTGCCATCTGGGTCCTCAATTCAGCGAGAACTCCATCCATCTCGTCTCTAGTCAGGTATGCTGATGGGTCTTCATGAGAGGAAGCTTCCTGGCTTGCCTCGTTCCTTGTGCCTTCAGCGTCATCGGCATGAGAAGAAGTTCCAGTCTTCTTCCTTTTGTTCGCCATTGAGTTTCCTTTCAAGCTAGAAGTTGAAGTTTTTGTGTGCCCCCCTTCCTGGCGCGCCAAAATGTTAGACCAAAAAATTGGGCCTAACACCCAAATGCAGATCGCAGATCACAAAATGCAGAAAAGAGTAAATAAAGAGGAGACACACAAAGTTTTTATAGTGGTTCGGCTGTAGATGTAGCCTACATCCACTTTATAATCTTATTGTTATACTGACAGATTACAAGAATCAGTTACATGTAGACACACAATCCGTGTGTTAATTGAGATTAGAAGAGGAGAATTTATGTGAAGAAGGGTGCAAAATCCTTGCACTTCAGTAATGGTGGAAGCCGTGAGGAAGAATGGCCAAAAAGATCCTTGAAAATGCCTTCAAATGGTGTATTTATAGCTATAGGAGGGCTCCTGAGTTGACCGGTTCGTGATCATGTACGTGGCAGGCGATCCATAAAAGTAGGAGCGAAAGTAGCCTCGAGAACAGGTCAAAACAGTGTGCGAGTCTGCAGGTCAGGAGATCGGTTCGCGGTCCAGGGTCGGATCGTAATGGGAGCTTCACGAGTCGAGGCCTGGTCACGAACTGGAGTAATGGAGTTGACGTCCACGATCGGTTCGTGGTCTGGGAGGCCACCACGAACCGGGGGGGCGATTCGAAGAGAGGCGATCCGATGGTGCTTCACGGATCGAAGTGGGCGATCCAAAAAGGGGCGATCCGATCCGGGAAATAGCCAGTTTACACCAGTTTACGGAAACAGGCATAACTTTCAAACCGTAAGTCCGATTGAGCCAAACCGAAGCTCAAACTGAAGCTAACTCAAAGATCTACAAATGTTACGGAGCTTAGCTCCGTAATCGCTGTTTTCGGGCCCAAAAGAGGTCGTCTGATAGGAGTTTCGGGCCTGCTTATGTTGAGGATGTGATTTTGTCCAAATCTCTCAATGTCTTCTGACGTCGTTTCTATCGCTCGAGCATGTTATCATTCAGGAATCCCATGTGTGACAGCTTTTGCCAAAAAATATGTCAACATATAGTATTAATTTTGATTTGATATTATACATGTATTTCTTATTTCAAGATTTATACTTTGGTTTTTATACTTATACTTTGATTTTAAATTATACTTTAGACTTTGATTTTATATTATAATTTAGCCTTAATAATTATCATTTGATACTATAGTTCGATACCATAGTTTTAATATTTATATTTTAAGTTTAATATAATGGCTATATATTGTTTTGAGTATATATATTGTACTTTATTTTAAATTCTTGAAAATTATTTTTCCTAAGTTTTATTATATTTGTAATCTACAGTTACTATGTTTAAATAGTTTCACAAAGTTTCAAATCATCATATATAGTTTTATAGTTTCAAAAAAAAAGTAAACAAAAATTATTTTCAAATTAAACTGTACATATGTCGGCATATGTATGACGAGTATGTGGATGTAGTTTACTAATATTTTTAAAATCCAAATTTGAATTGAAGTATCTTTTTCCGTAACCTTTCGTGAAAAGTCATTTCGCTTCACTCCTAAATATATCATTCTTTTAGAAATGAATTTTAACAATAAGTTTACTCTTTCTTCAACCCTCTCTCTTCTCCCTCGTTTTTATAAGAAATCTATGACTAAACTTTGTCAATTTTCAAATCGAGTTAGGTCAACTCAACTGTGATTTGATTTTACATCACTTTCTCATCATTCTCTCAAGATCAGAGTACAGTGAGTAATAAGTGCAATTGTAATCAAGATCGAAAGATCTAAGTCTGCAAATTTTGTAAAATCATTATCAAAATACTTATGAGGGCGTGACTTGTTAGCCTTAAAATCTAGTTGGGTTTGATTGGGCTTGAAAAACAAGTGGAAGCGACTTGTTAGCTAGGAAATCAAGTTAGCTATGCCTAGAGGTCTGAGATTCTAGAAGGTAACTTTTTATAACCTTAAAATCAAGAAGTGTAATTGAAACGATAGCGAAAAAATCCGTACGAAATTTGTGTAGGACTAGTTTCGAACCAGTATAAAGATTCGGTGTGTTCTTTCATTTTACTTTACTGCATTTACTTTACTTGTTATCTGATTTTGTGGTTGTTTCTATGATCATTAAGTACATAGTTATAAGCATAATCCAAAAAAATCAAAAAGATTCATAAGCTTAAATAAACACTATTCACCTCCCCTATCCTCCATTGTTAATATAACCTTAAGCTCCTTCTGCATCACTCCAATTGAAGGGATTTATGCATGCTTGTATGTATGTATGTATGTATACGTGTTTACATATATAGTGGGTTTCGTTAAGGTCGTATGTTGTATCTATATACTAAATAATAAAATTATTTATTTTATTTACCGAATTAAACCTTGCAACATAAACAAGATAGAACTCAAAGGGGGTTGAGGGACTAAAGGAAGGGTGTGTTGTATAATTTCGTAAATATCAAACGGGCCCTTAAGATGGAAGATAATATTTTCCTTTTTCAACATATGACTTCTTTGCAAATTATTTTGTATCCTTAACATATAGTTCATGTAAATGATGGTTGCCAAATAGGATTCAGTTCCTCGATTAATTTTTGAACGGTAAAAGAAAGAAAGAATTGCCGAAAAGATTTCGCTGCATTACTTAAAGAGCACCCAGAACAAAAACAAACAGATCGCATCGCACGAGATGAACAAGCAAGATCCAACCGTCCAAAAATTACACAATCCCTACAACAGCACCAAGCGAACCACGACGCAAACCCACCAACAACCAAAATCAGCCAACCGACTCGCCGCGGACGGTTCCGGTGTCGGCGGCGGAGAAGGCGGCAACGGCTCGGCTTTTACGGCCAGTTTCATGCCCTGGTAGCAGTACCCGCGACTGCATATGAAGTAATAACGCCCCGTTTCGTTCAGCTCGAACGCGTAGCTGCGCCCTTTGCTGTAGTTCGAGATCGGATGCGACGCGTCGCATCTGTTGTACGCCGCTTCGTCCACCTGCACCACGTCCGCCATTCCTTCACTGTAGTAGAACACTGCACGTTTGGTTTAAAAGCTAGAAATTAGGGTTTTAAAATTCGAAATTGAAAGATGGATCCGGGATTTACCGAGCCAGTCGCCGACGTAAAAGGGCTTGTGTTTGTCGACCCAGAGAGTGTAGTTGACGTTAGGGTTCCACAGCTGGGCGTCGCCGACGGTGTACTTGGCAGCGTACACTAGCGAAGTGGCGGGGAAGGATAGCGATAGTAGAAGAATCAAGAAGGTAACATGCGCCATGGAAGAGGAAGAAGATGAAGTAAAATCTGAGTTGTTAGGATTATTCGTTAGGCGTAATAAATGAATGGTTTGGATACTATTGCACCTGTGCTGCTGCTAGTCATGCCTTTTGTTTTCGTTCCATGTGATGCAAATTTGTAAATTGAACTTTGGATGAATGCATGAGTCGGTCTGGAGAAGTCTAGAAAAGCAAAGGTAAACAGAAAATAGAAGTATGTTGAACTCATTTCCATTGGTACAACCAACAGAGAAAAAATATATAAAAGAAAATATGTTTGTCGCACTCGATAGGGAGAAAAATAGTGGAATTGGTTGGCATGGAATAACAAGAAGAGTAATTGTACTTAGAAAAGAAAAATGACATAAAATAAGTGTGTTGCTAAGGGCATCGCGGTTTGTGCTAGAGGCTACCGCGGTGTCCTTTGATCGGCGGTTAACCGCCGATCGAACACCCAGCTGGCAGCCCCTACCAACCAGTGGGGTGCCCTTAGCAACACACTAAAATAATCTACATTGTCTCTCCTACAAGGATGGGTGTGTACAAGTAGGTAAATACTTCCCCTTTTGAAGTCTTTTTCAAATTGCCAGAAAAGTCCTCCTTCAAATCAGTTATGTGTATTATTAGGTAAGGGTACAAGGGTATATTTGTTCTCTTTACTACCTCTTCCTTCGTTTCGTAGACACATTTACCCCATCCCACCCTCATTTCCCCCGCTAACCACCCAAAAAAAAGGTAAAACTATTCATTTTTCTCCTCCATTACAAAATTACTCTACCGTAAAACCCAAAAAAAAAAAAAAAAAAAAAAAGGTGAATATCGGTAGAATATTGATAAATTGAAGCGGCGGGCATGGTAATCTACTGAATCTGGGAATGGTCGCACTGAGCGGTTGGCTTAAGCTTGGACAGCAACGTTATTCGTACGTTTCTTCTCTCCTTCCTTCTCCGATTCGGTAATAATACAAACATAGGCTTTGCTTTCCTTCCTTCTCTAATTCAGTAATTGTAGAAACAACTTCTTTGTTTACACTTCGTTAGGTGTATGCTTCACCGTATTTTGGGTAATTTATGCTTCAGGATTTTAAGTTCCAAACAAGCAGCCAAAGTGCAAGTGCAAGTTCTATGCACAAAACCCACCAAACCCGTAGGAGAAACAAAAGCATAAGAAAGAGAGTAAACGCGAAGGCGATGATAATCCCGATGGCTTCCTCGATAAGTATGGGTTTACGAAGAAGGCCTTTTTATCAGTTTCTGCGCGAAAGGTATGATTCATTTTATTTGTTGTTAATTAATAGGGTTACTTGATTGGTTCTTTGCCTGTGTGAATTAAATTGTATTCCGTGGTAATATCAAACTCATCAATTATGCTAAAAAATTGAAGCAGATTACGAAGTTTAGGTAGAATAACGATTAGATATCAGCTCAGCGTACATCATTCTGTCTGCTTTCAGGCACAAAGCATATAAAGATAGAAAATTTGACCTCTATTTGTGGTTTATTGATCTTCAAGGTGCTGCAGCAGGGTAATATTTTGTTTTGACAAATGTTGATGTACCCTTTTATTTGTTAGTTTACAACAACGGGTTGAGTATGTATTATTTTTCTAATTTGGGCAGATATGAGATAATGGGAATGCATAGGCACAGGCACATGCAACATCGAATCTTTTACATGGAGTGGGCATCAGGTATTGCCATTGTACTTTTGTAGTAGAGTAAATAACATAGCCATTTGATATGGAGTGTAATATGTTCAATGTTTTTAGGAAAGAAAATAATCATCTAGACAATATTTTGAGTTTTCAAAGTATGATAAGTATCTTATGCTACATGGATAGAATGCTTTGATTACAGTTATCTTTGGTTGATCGATTTGTATTGTTGATTTTGTTTGTTTTAGAAACCTCTGACAATGAAAAGAGGATTGATTTGGCTGTTTCTTAATGTATATTTTGATGCATTGTTGTAAATCAAACGGATATGGTGTTGAACATCAAATATTGTATTCAACATGTAAGAAGATTTTGTCTTATCCAACTTAATATTAAAAATGCATCATCTTTATTGCTTTTCGAACAAATAGTTGGAACCTGAAAGATAATTAATGTTACTGTTACCAGTTATTAAAACAAGAAATCACATGCAGAACATAACAAGATGAGTATTTATAACCACAAAAATATTGGAGTTGTAAAATATAAAGAGTATACAACCTTACAATATAAAATCCAACTACAAAGTTAGTTATGTATACTAAATTATGACATTTTCCTTTTCTCAACTTATATAACAGAAACATAAGGATGCACGTCTTCAATATGATTGGAGAAACATCCAACTTTGCCCTTTTTCAAACAACAAAATCATTTCTAAGCATTAGTTGCCATCGTAATTGGGTCTGCACTTGGCAATATCCAAGAGTGAAGTTATAGTGAAAATATGTATATACTTCCAAATATTCTAAAGGAATAACTGAATCTGTTTCTAAACTATATAATTAAGTGATTTCCCTACTTTAGTCCTGTAATATTGTCTACTAATTCAATGATTTACGTTTATAATAAGAATATCTGCATTAAAATAATTTCACAATTTTTTTTGATGTTATCTTTGTTGTAATTTGCTTCCATCCCGATAAGGTTATTCCTGTAATGCCTACATGTATGTTTATTGATTATATGTAGCTAATCCACATATTGAATGATATATACAACTACATATCCAAGAGGTCTATGGATGTGGTGCCATATCACGATCGTCGACCTTAGGTTTTTTTCCTCCAACATCTCTGTTATCTCTTTTTCTGGCAAGCGCCTATGTATCCTATCTTAAGGTTGGTTACTAATTCATGACCACCTGGAACTTTTATATGATTTTAAATTGTAATTTCGTTTTCTATGGGGAATAATTTCGGTAATAGCAAAGGATCCACGACCCTTTAAGTTTAAGTTTTACAGTCATAGATTATCAACCTGTTTCAGACTTCATTTTGGAGGTAGAATAATTATCAAATCATAGTTAGATCATAGCTTAGAGCTCTTGGTGCAGTCAGGCTTTTTGATAATTTTATTTGTCTACTTTTTCAGCATTGCTTTACTCTTATTAGTGCTATATTTCATTAGTTTTTTCTACTCTATTCAGCACACATGAATACTTAAAATCTACATGAATAAATAAAGAGCCCTACCTATAAATATGCTTCTTCATGTAGCTTTCTTCAAAGTTTCTTGAACTTCAAATCATTTTCACCTTTCAACTGCTATGCTAATATCTTAGCATGATGTGTGTAGATGGACAGTTATTGTTAGAAAAATGTGTTTTTCACAGTGACAGTCACAATCTTAAACTAATGTGATTAAGATTAAAGCTTTACTTGCTAGAATGAAATGCAGATTATATGTGTATTCTTCTGCGTAAAAAGTAGGTGTTTTACAATTCTTATAAATATGCAACTTACCTTAGTACTTTATGATAACCAGAAAGAACCAATACAAGGAGGATGGGTGCAAGGCACCAAATACCAGTTTGATAACAGAATTGTGCACCCAAGATGAGAAGTATAGAAAATAATGTGTGCCAAGAAGATCAGGTTGTGTTTTCCTCAGTTTTAACACTGTATGGAGCATAAATACCTAGGACATTTCCATACTTTTTCACGTAATATTTGTTTTGCTATTACCCTATGACTAATGACAAAAGAATTAGGAAAAAACAAAAAACTCTTATTCAAAGTGTCACAATTGTATAATTACAGCTTTTAGATGGAAAACCTTGGCTTGGATTCATTGGTTTGCAAGGAAAGAAGGGGGACAATCAATAGCTGCAGTGCTTTTACAATGCGTGTCCCGCGCTCTCTCAGGTAATAATAACCAATATTATTTCAGTTTTTTAATTCATCAAAATCTTCTAAAATTTGCAATTATTTATGAGCACAAGAAAAAAATAACTTTCTCCATGTGATATTTTTGTTTATAATAATTGCAAGTATTTAACATTTTCATTTTTGCAGAGAGTTGAAGCTAAAATTGCAGCTATCTGCGTTTATGTGAAATAGTCCATGCGGATGAAGCTTCAAAGGTAACAAATAGCTTATCTTTTGTTCACTGCACTCTATTTCAGCTGTATTTTATTGCTTTTTTTCCCTGCGATTATTGCTTCTACAAAGAAAGCAGTGTGGTTTGGACTCTTGAATTCAAATGTGTTTTTTGATTTAATTTAAGCAACGTTTACTAACCTTTTGTACAATGCTATTAATTGTTATTCAAATATCTCACTATAACGATAATAACAGTTTTACAATGACCTTCATGCAAAATGATCCAACTCTGCAGCCGGATGAAGTAGAAGCAAATATATTAGATAATAATACAACTACAAGCGTGGAAGCTAGAGAATGTCTTGAGTCTGCTGGTGATGTACTGGCATGCCACTGTGATATGAATAAAGATGATTCATAGACAATAAGTTTACTCTCTTTTGATCCAACCATAAATTCCTTTGTTTTGATAAATGATGGACGTGATGTATTTGAGATTTTGTTGGTTTGTTTATTTTCATAGGTGTGACGTTACCAATATGTGTAGTATGACTCTAATTCATGTACTGTGTATCTTACAGAAATATGCATAAACTTTTGGCTGGCATGATATGTTAGTGTGTTTCATATTTTATTTATTAATGGTAGTTATGTTGATTGTCAGTGACAACTCATTGAATTTACGTATATTAACTCCTTTTGGTTTATTTATATGTTACACTGGCAGCATGGCATTTGGCATGATATGTTAGGATGTTTTAAATATTATTTATTAAGTGTGAATATGTTGATTATCAGTAGCAGCTCACTGATTTATCAGTATTCTGTATATCAACTCTTTTGGGTTTATTCTACATGTTGTTATCACGTAACACATCTGTGGTTTTTGCTATACTGCTTGCCTTATTCAATATTAGACTACTGGTATTGTGTGGAAGAAATTAGGAACTGGATGCAGTGAGGAAATGAACATGCTTTATCAATTTTGGTCATGTTTTCTCAGGAACAGATATAATGAATCAATGTATAAAGAGTTTAAAAGGCTGGGACTTGAAGATGCAGCTGCAAACTACAACTATGGTATTTTTCTTAGTGTAATTTATTTTAATAGATGTTTGTTGTGAAAGACAAGCTGAATATGCCACATTGATATTTCCATACTTATCCCTCTTTAGTTACCGCTTTTTATTCCACCACATTGATATTTCCATACTTATCCCTTTTCGGTTACCTCTTTTTATTCCCTAATACTACCCTTTTTTTTATCGTTTATAACAGTGTTACTAATGTATGCTGAGTAAGACTTGAAAAATTATTTTGGAAAAATCACACTTACATGCTTTTTATATCCATAGACACAGTTGACTTAAAAAAGCATATCCCCAATTGTTTTCCATCTGATGTTTTGCACCACATATCCAACTCATGTATTCCCATAATAAAAAATTACACATGCTCAGTACAATTCTGCTTTTTCTCTATTATTTTTTCGATATATATATATATATATATATATATATATATATATTACAAATTATTTGTGGTACAACAGTCCACGCGCGAAGCGCGTGCCTTGATCACACGCGAAACGCGTGCCGTTACGCTCGCGTGCATGTGTGTGTGTGTGTGTGTGTGTATATATATATATATATATATATATATATATATATATATATATTGTAACACCCCACCTCCGCCAGGATGGCTCTTGCAAGCACTCTGACTTTGGAGGGGCGTTTGAATCAGATAAACATGCATAATGATATATCAAGGCAGAACAAGAACATATGTATATATGTAAACAGAGTAAATAACATAGATAAAACAGCGGAAGATTTCAAACCATTTCAAAACAAGTCTGGTACAACATAATGTCAACTTTCCAAATACACAAGTCTAGATAAAAACAACATTACTGAAAAACTGAAATATATAAGTACTATCCCCAAAATAAGTGATAACCATAGCTAGCTTCATGTCAAGACCGTACATGAGCTAAAATCCCACAAGCAGCGATCAGAAATCCAAGCTAAGCTCCAATATTCCCACCCTGAGAACCTGGAGGGGGGGGGGGGGGGGACGGAAGAAAAGAGGCGAAAGAAAAACAGGTCAGTCAAAAAACTGAGTAAGCCCTACTACAATCAATGTAAACTGATAAAGTTAACTGGCATGATGAAAGCTGGGATGAACATAAGGATAACAACATACTAGCATGATGATTAACTAACAAGGTAGATAAAGGTGTCATCGCATAATCAGGATTAAGGTTTTGCACCACGGGTGTACTAGCAAACTAACATGACTTGAATAGACAAGTATTGATCCCTTGGCCCAAGCTTTGGCCCAATAACATGAAGTGCCCCTAACACGATGTCCAATAACATGAAGCGACCCTAATATGAGGTCCAATAACATGGCTTGACCCTAATACGAGGTCCAACCAAACGGTCTAATCGATCGGCTCCCTAAGCCTAACTCGTCACGTGTTGGTGTCAATGCGGCCCAAACATAATTGTAGTCAGACTGTGCAGGGTCTCCCGTCGGGTGTATCAAGCCCTAGGGTGTCAACCCCTGGACACCATAAACATAAGTGCACAGTCTCGATCTACTGGTACCCGTGCATGCTTTCCCCGGCTTCGGACTATATGCACGACCAAAAGTCCGCCCGGAACTACACCGGCGTACCACTCTGCCGTCGTTTTTGGTCACTTACCTCAAGTCCAGTAATCGTGCCCCCACCCTAGCCTAGTCCCTAGGGTCATAATGATACAAACTTGGGATTACTGCTGGAGTGGACCCCCATTGCTAGGATTTTCTAGTGGGTTAAGTACGGTTTAACCCTCTTGCTAATCATGGATTAACTTGGTTAAGTGTAACGATGAGTTCACGACTTAACCCTGATTAATCTACCAAGCCCGCATTGATTAAGTATTAAGTGGACCATGACTTAAACCCTAATCATGAGGCATTAATTAATTAACGTGCCTTAACCTCTCACATTAGACCTTGTTGTGGTTACTAGTTAAGCCGGGCGGGTCCGGGTAGCTTTACACCACAACTTGGTCTAACCTCGGGTTCAAGGTACAACATGACCAACTTCTCACATTGGGTCCTATTGTTTGTAGCAACTAGTTAAGCCGGTCGGTTCCGGGTAGGTTTACGCTACAAACTCAACCCAACCTCGAGTTGGTCACACTTATCTTTTCTAAGTATCATGTCCATCATGTTTCCAAAACATGTTACAAGTTTTCAAGCATTTGGGTAGAACTAACTTAATAGGTAAATTCCCAAAGGGTAGACCTAACTTAATAGGTAAATTCCCAAGCTTATGTTTTTATGTCTTTTAAGTTTACCCAACCCCAAACGCAATCCCATCGCTTACATATCGCAATAGCGCATAAATGATAGAAAGAGGGAACTTGGCATAATCATGACATAAAGGTGTTGAAGCCACAAGTTTAACATGGTGGCATATGAAATGTACATATGTTCATATACTTGCATATTACATTTAGGCCTCAAAAGCATGCATAAAACCAAACTTAGCATATTGGTGATACATGGTGATAAATGACATGTAGAAATGGCCATAAGTTCGCATTTAGCCTCACATGCAAGTTATCATAAGAGATATGATAACCTACATGTTGCCAAAATGCAACCTTTAGCATAAAGCTTGAAGATTTAGGCTCATAAACCCAAGATAAGCTTGCATAACATGATAACATGAGTGAGATGATCAACCCAAACTTGCATACATAACATGGCAACTTGCATATCATAACATAGCAAACTTGCATACATAACATGATAGACTTGCATATTACATCATAGTAAACTTGCATAACATATCATGATAAACTTGCATATCATATCATAGCATACTTGCATAACATGATAAACTTGCATATCACATCATAATGATCAAACACAACTTGCATCATTCATTAGCTTTAGAGTTTAAATATGAAAGTAGAAAAGGGCTTACTATGCTTATGAAGGCACAAAAAATATGACAAAGCCCTTATGAAATCAAATAGACCCAAAATGCAAGCTCTAATAGAAAAACCCTTGAGCCAAAATGATCAAAACTCTTTCTTTATGATGCAAATATAGAAACTTGACTTGAATGCAAGCTAATGATGCTCATACAAGCTTGAAAACACTTGTATGCATGGAAAATCTCATAGAAATTTATTTAGGAATTTTATGAAGAGAGTGGAGGCTATGAGAGGATTGATTTTGCCATAGTTTAGTTGTATGAATGAATAATGATGATTTAGGGTTAGGTTAGGGCCTTATTTATAGAGATTAGGACTAGTTCTAGCCTTAGGATTAAACCCTAGTTCCAATCTCAGCCCTCAAAACCGAATCTGGCCCCCAAACTCAACACAAACCCAAAATGGTGCACCAGGCAAAACTGCCCGGCTGGACCAAGTCGACAGCCAAGTCGACAGGGCTGTCGACTTGGGTCCAACCAAGTCGACTCCCAAGTCGACAGGGCTGTCGACTTGGGTACTCTGGCGGGAATTTCCCCGCCTGCACCCAACTGCCCTAATTTTCCAAATTCAAACTTGAATTTGAAATCTGTTTTTACTTTGAAATTTTCTGAAAACTTCGTTGGGCCTTAATCGGGTCATACGAACTCCGATTTTCGAAAACTCGGACTCTATTTCGCGTATTTTTCCGAGATGAACGCAATGGCATAGCCCGTTTCCCTTGATTCAGATTTATAAATTAAATTCTGCCTCGATTTACGTTATAACAGGTTATTGAAAATACGGGTTGTTACATTCTCCCCTCCTTAAAGGATTTCGTCCCCGAAATCTTCAAGTTAGGAAGAACGTATCCTACCATCCAACATCCATCTACTCAAAACATCATCCACGAGCAATCATTGTCCTTATAAGATTCTAAATGTTGTACGAACATATGCAAAGGTGTGTGTATATGTACTTATGCAAATATCATCAATGCAAATTATGTTAGTGAAATGAATCCATATGTATGCAATTCCTAACATAATGTATAACATCTATATGTGTGCATATAACATACACCCATATGCAACATCCATGTGATAACACAAAAATTATCATCCCTGAATAAGCATAAACACTCATGCATATGCAATATGAGGAGTGTGTGAGCCGATCTAGTGCCTAACGTGTATAATGCATCCACGTGTAACCACTTGCAAACACTTGCAACCACTTGCAACCATCAAGCATAACATGTTTCAAACACATGTTTCATCCAAAGGGTTTCTACCTAAGGTTCTCATGACAAGATTAACACGATAAACTAGATAAACATGGATAGCAAAGAGAAAGATATGCTAACAAAGAAAAGAGATTGAGAGTGTACCCTCAAAAAGGAATGGATAAAGCCCACGCATCTTCTCCTCGGTTTCCCAAGTTGCGTCTTCTTCGGCTTCACCCCATTGAACCTTCACCAACTTGACCTCTCGATTCCTTAGCTTCTTGGTCTCCGTCCCCAAGATACGAATCGGAGCTCTCCTCAAGGTAGCCTCTTTCTCCACTTCCACGTCTTTCAGAACACTTGGCTCAACAACCTCTGCTGATTCATGTAAGCATTTCCGGAGATGCGAGACATGAAAAACATCGTGTACTCCGGTAAGCTTCTCGGGCAACTCCACTCTATAAGCCATCTGCCCGATCCTCTCTATAATAGGGAATGGTCCAACAAACCTCGGTGCTAACTTCCCAACGGCTCCAAATCGGACCACATTCCGCAAAGGAGAAACCTTCACGAAAACCATATCCCCAACATCAAACTCCAAATCAGTTCTTCGTTTATCAGCATAGGATTTCTGTCGGTCTTGGGCCGCTTTCATCCGTCTCCGAATCAACTCGACCTTCTCGGATGTATCTCTGATTATATCAGGCCCAAGTATAAGCTCATCTGTAGTCTCCCACCAACATGTAGGCGACTTGCACGGCCTCCCATATAAAGCTTCAAATGGTGCCATCCCTATGCTTGCCTGATAACTGTTATTATATGCAAACTCAACAAGAGGAAGATGGTCTTCCCAAGTACCACCAAAATCCAGAATACAAAGCCTCAACAGATCCTCGAGTACCCTATTCACCCTTTCGGTTTGACCGTCCGTCTGTGGGTGATAAGCCGTACTTAGATTCAACCTCGTGCCCATAGCTTCTTGCAAGCTATTCCAGAATTGACTTGTAAAGATTGGGTCACGGTCACTGACTATACTAGAAGGGACTCCATGTAGTCTCACAATCTCACGAAGATATACAGACGCTAGCCAAGATGCGGTCCTCTTGCTCTTCACCGGAATGAAATGGGCACTCTTCGTAAGTCTATCCACAATAACCCAAATGCTCGTATTCCCCTTCCTTGACCTTGGTAGCCCATCGATAAAATCCATGGAAATACTCTCCCACTTCCATAGTGGAACGTCTAGAGGATGCAATAGCCCACCGGGCTTCTTCGACTCGGCCTTAACTTGCTGGCAAATGATACATTTAGAGACAAACTCTGCCACATCCTTCTTCATCCCAGGCCAAAAGAAAATGCGCTTCATATCTTTATACATCTTATCTCCGCCTGGATGTATAGTCAACTTAGAGCGATGCGCTTCCTCAAGAACTTTTCTTACTAAATCTTCTACCATTGGAACACATAACCTTCCGTCTCTCCTCAGCCAACCCTTGTCATCAATAGAATATCGAGCGAGATGACTAGACGTCTCTCCTTGAATCAGCTTATCCATAATCTCAACTATCTGAGGGTCTTCTCTCTGCGAAGCCCCAACTTGATCAAGAAGGGTAGGTTTGAGTTCCAGAGATGCTAAAGAACCGGTCATCGACTCAATCGCCAAAGAGAAATCAAAGGTTGCCACATACTCTAAATTCTTCATCTCAACGAATAGAGGACTCAGAGTCAACCTTTTTCTACTCAATGCATCTGCTACCACATTCCCCTTGCCAGGGGTATATGCTATCTCAAAATCGTAGGACGCCAAGAATTCCATCCATCTTTGTTGCCTCAGATTCAGATCCTTCTGAGAAAAGAGATACTTCAATGACTTGTGATCGGTATAAAGCTCAAATCTTTCTCCCAGAAGATAATGGCGCCAAGCCTTGAGTGCATATACTATTGCTGCCAACTCTAAGTCATGAGTGGGATAATTCTTCTCATGCACTTTGAGTTGTCTACTGCCAAAGCATACCACTCTTCCTTCTTGCATCAGAACAGCTCCTAACCCCGTGCCACATGCATCGGTGTATACTGTAAATAACTTTCCTCCATCGGGCAAAGCTAGAACAGGTGCTGATGTGAGAGCTCTCTTGAGCTTCTGAAAAGCAAGCTCGCATTCTATGCTCCAAGCAAAAACTAAATTCTTCTTCGTCAATTTAGTGAGAGGAGCGGAAATCTTCGCGAAGTCCTTGATGAACTTCCGGTAAAAGCCTGCAAGACCTAGAAAACTTCTCACTTCGGTTGCATTCCTTGGAGTCTTCCAATCCTGAACTGCAACTACCTTAGCGGGATCCACCGCTAAGCCTTGCTTAGATACTATATGCCCAAGGAATCTAACTTCCCTTCTCCAAAAGTGACACTTGGCGAACTTGGCCTTTAACTGATGCGCTCTAAGCGTATCCATCACCTCCACGAGATGCCTTGCGTGCTCTTCCTCATCCTTAGAGAAGATCAGAATATCATCTACGAAGACCACGACAAACTTGTTCAAGAACTCCCTGAACACCCTACTCATCAAGTCCACGAAATATGCGGGTGCATTAGTCAAGCCGAACGACATGACAAGCCATTCGAAGAATCCATCTGGAGTTCTGAACGCAGTCTTGTCTATACTATCTTCAGCTACCCTGAGCTGATGGAATCCAGTAGCAAGATCAAGCTGAGAGAAAACAGAAGCACCGACAAGCTGGTCAAAGAGATCATCAATCCTCGGTAACAGGTGTCTGTTCTTCTTAGTCAGCTTATTCAACTCTCGATAGTCAACACAAAGTCGGAGAGAACCATCTGCCTTGGTAGCAAATACCACAGGCGCTCCCCATTCAGATATACTTCGTCTAATGAAGTTCTTCTCAAGCAACTCCTTCACTTGCTTACTTAGCTCCCGCCTTTCACGCGGAGCCATGTGCCGAACGGGCAAAGAAACCGGCTTTGCATTATCCACCAGATAAATGCGGAAATCAATCTCTCGCTTAAGGGGCAACCCCCTAACTTCATCGAAAACATCCGGATACTCTCGAACCACTCTCACAGACTGAAGAGTTTCCATTGACGAGTCGAGTGATTCAAGATAGCACAACATGACGGGACCTCTCGGATTACAAGAAATTTCTAGGGTGTTTCCGAGGCGAGTCACGAGCCTCACCACCCTATGCTCACAATCAAGGATGGCTCCATATCTAGACAACCAATCCATGCCCAATATCAATCCGTATCCCCTAAAACCAAGAACATAAGCACTACACAAGAACTCTACACTCAGTATAGAGATCCTCAAATCCCCACATATCATAGATAGATGGGCGGAACCCCCAATAGGATTTGAGACACAGACGGGATCATCTACCAAGCTAGTACTAAGGTGCAAACTATCAACAAGATCAGATGAGATAAAGCTATGCGATGCACCAGAATCAAACAAGGTACGAACTGGAAAATCAGAAATATATACAAGGCTCTCAACAGAAATACTACCTCGATCGGGAACTGGAGCGACATTGAGAGCATGAACTTGCCCTCCTGAAGGTCCAGCACGCTGAGTCTGACCCTGGCCTTGCCCTTGCTTCTTCGGGCAATCCTTACTGAAATGTCCAGTCTCATCGCAGAAAAAACATTCACCATTCTTCCTTTTCCTCTTCTTACAATCCTTAATAAGATGCCCAACTGAACCGCAATAATGGCACTTCCCCTTGTTGTTCTTGCCCTTGTTGTTGTTCCCCTTGTTGCCTTGACTCTTGTTCTTGTTCTTGTTCTGATTGCCTTGACTGCTCTGACCACTTGGATTACCCTGATTTCCTTTCCACTGGGAATCAGTCTTCTTGGCTTGAGTATCATTCATCTTGACCTCTTTCTTGACATCTCCCTGAAGTAACGCCATATCAACCAAGCTCTCAAACGTGGCCCCATGGGGAATATGTGACATAGCCAATCCCTGCAACGGCTCATTCAATCCTCTAGCAAAACGAAGAGCCTTCTTCTGAGGAGTATTCACCATATCCAAGCCAAAACGAGCTAACTGATTGAACTTGTTCACATATTCTTTGACAGACATATCTCCTTGTTTCAAAGTTATGAACCTCTCCATTTGCAGATTCTCCTCAGCAGAAGATAGAAACTTAAGCACGAACCTTGCCCTGAAATCGGCCCAAGTCTCAATAGGCCTAGTACCATTGGTGACTTCCCACCAATAAGCGGCTTCATCCTTCATAAGCCAAACCGCCAACAAGATCCTCCTCTGATCGTCTAACCCAAAGATAGCAAATAAATCCTCGGTCTCTTTCAACCAATCTCTGGCCTCTACAAAAGTCTCAGTGCCTTGAAAGTTCTTGCCACCCATTGCTTTGAAATCTTTGCAAGTCTTTGCGAAGTCAGCTTGAGGATGCTGAGGGGGAGGAGGAAGAGGAACCTCAGCGACAGGAGGAGGAGGAACATTAACTACTGGAGGAGGAGGAACATTAACTACCGGAGGAGGAGGAGGAACATCTGCGGGGCCGGCTTCGGTCGCCCTAGCCTCCAAAAGTCTCCTATACCAAACAGGTACGTGCACTCCCTCCGGAATAGCAAAGTTATCGGCCATACTGAAAACGAAGAAAAAGACAGATTCAGAATGGAGAAAAACGAAGGAATTTTGCTAATGGCTTTTTGGGGAATAGCCTTTAAAATAAACTAGACTTTTCTTTGGAAAATACTTTATACTTGGTTTTGAAAATAGTTTTCCAAAAGTTTTAAAAAAAACCTTTTTGTTCCTTCTCGTAAAACATATGCTTTGATACCAAATGTAACACCCCACCTCCGCCAGGGTGGCTCTTGCAAGCACTCTGACTTTGGAGGGGCGTTTGAATCAGGTAAACATGCATAATGATATATCAAGGCAGAACAAGAACATATGTATATATGTAAACAGAGTAAATAACATAGATAAAACAGCGGAAGATTTCAAACCATTTCAAAACAAGTCTGGTACAACATAATGTCAACTTTCCAAATACACAAGTCTAGATAAAAACAACATTACTGAAAAACTGAAATATATAAGTACTATCCCCAAAATAAGTGATAACCATAGCTAGCTTCATGTCAAGACCGTACATGAGCTAAAATCCCACAAGCAGCGATCAGAAATCCAAGCTAAGCTCCAATATTCCCACCCTGAGAACCTAGGGGGGGGGGGAACGGAAGAAAAGAGGCGAAAGAAAAACAGGTCAGTCAAAAAACTGAGTAAGCCCTACTACAATCAATGTAAACTGATAAAGTTAACTGGCATGATGAAAGCTGGGATGAACATAAGGATAACAACATACTAGCATGATGATTAACTAACAAGGTAGATAAAGGTGTCATCGCATAATCAGGATTAAGGTTTTGCACCACGGGTGTACTAGCAAACTAACATGACTTGAATAGACAAGTATTGATCCCTTGGCCCAAGCTTTGGCCCAATAACATGAAGTGCCCCTAACACGAGGTCCAATAACATGAAGCGACCCTAATATGAGGTCCAATAACATGGCTTGACCCTAATACGAGGTCCAACCAAACGGTCTAATCGATCGGCTCCCTAAGCCTAACTCGTCACGTGTTGGTGTCAATGCGGCCCAAACATAATTGTAGTCAGACTGTGCAGGGTCTCCCGTCGGGTGTATCAAGCCCTAGGGTGTCAACC